>OY998244.1:44710497-46022997 GCA_963922005.1 Cornus suecica
ACACAGGTCGTGCCTTGGTAATTTAATATAGACAAGCTTTAGTTTATTTTCATGCAGTAGGAGTAGATTAGAGTAATATAATTGACATGTACTAGTTAGGTCAGTCATGAGACGGATTGTCGTGATTCGGTTGATGGTACTTCTTTTTGGGGTCGTATTTAGCTATTTGCGGTACGACCTGATTCACAGTTATGGATCGCCCTATTACAATTGATACATTGATGAACTATATTATGTGGTTATTGGTGGAGTGATGAAAACCCTAGTTTTCTCTCTCATTTGAATCAGAACCAATTTACTTTGCATTTTAGTTAATTTAGTTAAGATTAGATAATTTGGTCTTTCGACCAATAAAACAAACAAGTTTCAGAAAATATAATTTGGTGTTTCTAAATTATTAAAGTGAACAATCTCAGTCTCTGTGGGATTGATATCCCTTACTCAAGTCATTTTTTATTCTATATTTAATTTGTGCGCTTGCGTAGGGTAAAACCTAGAGTCGTTAAGGTGTTATTTTTAACCACATATTTTTATACACCTGATGTTCCATCATGTTTTTAGCGCCGCTGCCAGGGTCTGGGCATTGTTCAATTGCTTTAGTAGTTTATTTGCATTGCATTATTGTAGCTATAGCTAAAGTTGTAATTTTTATGTGATTGAAAGGTATTCTGAGCATAAAAGGGAAAAACAAAGCTTCTAAAGTTGCATTTGGAACTTTTGTGAGTTTTAGTTACCTTGATTTTCACATATTCATTCTTGCATTTATTTCTGTAATTTAGAAGTAGTTAATTTAGTTTATTTTATTTTATTTTAAACATATGTATATATATTTTTTGAAATAAAATAAATATAGTTGTTTGGGTAGCGTATGACCGATAGACCGACCCGTTCTAATTTAAGCACTGCATTAGTCGAGTACGATCCTGAGATCGAAAAGACTCTCCATCGTTTACGTCAATCTATTTAAGAGCGTCATCTCCAGCAAGAAGAAGCAATGGCTGACCAAAGAGCCTACCAACAAAGGGCACCAGAGAAATCACTGAAAGGATATTACACGCCCGATGCGTACAATTCCTATGCTGATTTTTCAGTAGAAAAAGGAGTGAAGCACTTTGAGATCAAGACAAGTATGATCAATATGCTTCCAATATTTTCAGGCCTCAGGATAGTAGACCCATACCAGCACATCAATGATTTCCTAGAGGTAGCCTCTACTATTAGGTTTGACAATATACCCAAAAATGACTTGCGAGTGATATTATTCCCTTGGTCATTGAAAGAGATAGCTAAAAGATGGTACATCAAAATAGCAAAAGAAATTAAAATTGATTGGGAAGCCCTTAAGAGAGAATTCATAGAAAAACATTATCCCATATGAAAGACCTCAGAAGCACAAGATGTAATCAAAAGCATTAGGCAGTTACCTGGTGAGCATTTTCATGATGCATGGGAAAGATATAATGAAATTTTGTATAAGTGTCCCCACCATAGGTTTTCTGAACAAGAGATTGCTAAAAGTTTCTACATAGGACTTGGAGAGGTGCATAAGACTTTGATAGATGCGGCCACACAAGGTCAGTTTATCTTGAAACCAGCTAAAGAAATTTTGGAGATATTTGATAATATCAGTGAAAACACAATTCAATATTAATCTGAGTTGAGGTCTAGGGGTGGACAATAGGATAGGAGATCTGAAAAATCGTATGTTGTAGAGCATGATGATGTGAGAGATACCATGACATTATTTGGAGAGAAATTAGAAAGAATTAAAAAAATTATGCAGTGAAGTCATTCCCCTCCTATACAAACGTTTGAAGTTGAAGCTGACTATTCCCCACATCAGTGTCAGGAGATAATGGCCGCTTGATAAGTGCATAATTCATACACGATTAACCTCCAAAAATATATTTTTTAGTCATTTATTTTAATTAATATTTGTGTTTTTATATTTTTATAGGTTATTGGTGATTTCTGGTACAAATGGGTTAAATCCATCTAAACAAACCCAAAATCTGTTTAGATCACGTCTTAGTATTTGGGCCATATATTTCAGCCCGTTGTTCGGATTTGTGTGAGCCCAGTGTTCCTAGAACGCTGATTCAATTTAAAGAATATTGATATTTCACATAGAAACCCTAATTCTGAAGTTTAGAGGGCAAAAAAGACATTTTAAATCTGGCATACTATTTTGTGCGAAAATCAGCATCAACTTGGTAATATAATCACAGATTTTGAAGGAACGACCAGAATGGAATGAAATCAAGGGCTGTGGGAAGAGGACTTGATTAACAAGAAAAGAGTATCTCACCAATATCTTCCAAATTTACTCTCCAAATTGGTCAAAAGTGGGCTACAAGATATCACCAATTAGGAAAAGAAATATGGGAATATTGTATTCTCTTATTTACTTTCCTAGATAAAACCTTGAGGACCCCTATAAATAGGGCATATATGGATGCACAAAGAGAGATCGACGGCCAAGAAACAGAAGGGGAAGACCTGTGCGATCAACGAAGAAATCCAAGATGTCTTCCACTTATGATTTCGGGTTTGGTCGTTCTTGTTTTATTTTTCTTGTATAGTTAATTCGCTCGGCTAAGGCCGAGAGGAAACCCTAGTCATGTTCAATATTATAGTTTTCAATTGTAGACATTATTGAACATTTTGGTTAATGAGTTTTTCTTCTTATTATTATATATATGTTAATGCTTTCCATTTTATGTGCTTTAACTGAGACTAAAATTGAACGTATTTCATTCCTAGCATATAGGTTACTTGTGTCTGACCACGAACATGTAATCTACTTGGCAATTTAAGAATAAGATAATAAATTATAATTGTTTATGCCTGACCATGGATAGATAATTGTGATTTATATTTTCCTTCAATGATTTATTTATTATTTTTGGCCAAGATAATAAAATATTGAGTTGAACCTATGCCCTAACCCGGATAGACCATCTATGAACGTAATAATTATTATTATTTAGATGTGTGGAAATTAATTGCATATTTAATGAGTTTACAATTGAAAATCGGATTTGTGATGATTAGTGGTGGAATCAAAGCCTTGGTATTCCTTTTGTATTATTGTATTTATATTATTTTTTCACAATCATCAATAATTTGTTGAATTAGTTAGATAGTAGTTTTTAGATTTAATTTGTCTTAATCAATCCTTGTGGGAATGACCTCGCAATACTTATACTCTTTACTACTATGATTCATATACTTGCGAGTAAAATTTGATTTGGGTTAATCTATCTTTTGGGTTACTCTAAATTTCACATCACCGCTGATGCCAACACATCATGGAACTATTCCAATAATGCTCCTTTTACCAGTTCATACATCTCCAATGCAAGAAATCACCCACTCCTGTCTTACAAATATACTAATGTAAAAAATCCACCACCAAAGTTCCAACAAGGGCAATCATCCAATCAACAGCCAAGATTCACAGAAGGAGAACAGTCATATAACCCACAACCAAAGTTCACTGGGAGACAACAATCATAATACCAACAGCCAAGGTTCTAACAGAGTTAACAATCATTCGACTCACAACCAACAATCATGGCTAGAAATTCTCAGTCCAATTACTGACCCAAAACATCCACTAATTCCCAAGCTCTTCAGCCATTCAATAATTCCCAGGATCTTCAGCCATTTAATAACAATCAAGTTGTGCAGCCATATAATTACCAAACCCAGCCTTCAAGAAGTCAAACTCCCCCACCTGGTTTCCAGACTAATAGGTTAGAGCAAGTTATATTGGATATTCATAACAAGCTAGGTATTCATACCCAATCATTGGCACAACTACATATGCAGATGGGCTAAATGGCTAATGAGAGGAATGTGAGAGAGCCAGAGAGATTACCTAGTCATCCAATCACTAACACAAGGCCACAATAAGCACTGGAGCTCGGGTCATTTTATCAATGAACCTAATGAAACAGTTCAGACAATCACGACTCTGAGAAGTGGAAAGGAAGTGGAGAGTCGAGTTGAGGCAGAGTATGAAGAGAGGTTACAAAGAAGAAAGGAGGCAGAACAAGAACAAAGGAAGGAAGCTGAAGAAGAGCAGAGGAAATAAGCTGAAAGGAAAAAAGCTGAAATAGTGCAAAAAGACCAACCATCAATAAGAGACGATGTCGATAAGACATTACATGAGGAGCCAGACAGGGCAAGTTACGAGGAGGCAATGCCATTTCCTCAATGTCTTAGAGCACCGGAAAAGTATGAAAAATTGAAAGAATCTGATATTGGAAATATTCTGATAAATCAAGATCAATTTACCTCTTTTAGATGTAATTGCCCAAATAATGCCTTACGCTAAGTTTTTCAAGAATCTTTGCACCCAAAAGCGAAATAGCAAAGCGAAAAAACCAACAAAAATACTCTTGATTGAGTAAGTGAGTTCATTACTTTTAAGCGATACTCCACCTAAGAGGAAAGATCCTGGTGCTCCCACTATTCCATGTGTCATCGGTGACCAGGAAATTAGTAGAGCTCTTCTTGATCTAGGTGCGAGTATTAACTTACTTCCTTATTCAGTATACCAAAAGCTAGGGTTAGGTGAACTCAGCCCCACTGAGGTCATACTTCAATTTGTTGATCGATCAATCAAACAGGCAAGAGGAGTGCTTGAAGATGTCATTGTTCAAGTGGGAAAGTTTTATTTTCTGATTGATTTTGTAGTCCTGGATACAGAACCTATCCCTGACTCAAAGAAGTACATTTCAATAATACTCGGAAGACCATTCTTAGCTACGACAAATGCATGCATCAATTGCAGAATCGAAGCCATGGATATGACCTTTGGAAATATGAAGGTCAGGAGGAATGTGTTCGAAGGAAGCCATCAATTGCCTAAATCTGGGGAATGTTTTCAAATTAATGAGTGTGATTAACTGGATGATATTATAGTAGATTTTTCAACTCAAATCTTAGAGAAGGATGAGCTAGAGTCATTTATGACTAGAGAATGGCCAGATAAGGAAGTTGCTAATTAGGAGACATACAGGAGGCTGCAAAATCAAGAGCTGGATGCAATGGAGACTGCTTTATATACTCAACCATGGAGGGAGCCAGTTGAAGAGCTCCCGATAGTTTCAAATATTCTACCAATTTCCTCTTTAAATACTCCTCTTACCTAGGAACTCAAGGAACTGCCTGAAAAATTGAAATATATTTTCTTAGGACCCGGTGAGACTCTTCCGGTGATTATATCTTCAAAATTGATAGAAAAATAGGAATTGAGTCTAGTCGCGGTTCTGAGTGAGACCAAAGAGGCAATAGGATGGAGCATTGCTGATTTGAAAGGCATAGACCCCTCAATTTGTATGCATCGCATACATCTTGAGGAGGATGCAAAGCCATCAAGGGAAATGCAGAGAAGGCTGAATCCAAATATAAAAAAGGTGGTGATGAAAGAAGTAGTGAAATTACTGGATGCGAGTATTATTTACCCCATTTTTGATAGCACATGGGTAAGTCCAACTTAAGTGGTGCCGAAAACTTCGGGCATCACAGTGGTGCCAAACTCAAAAGGTGAGCTAATTCCATAACGCATGACCACAGGGTGATGTGTGTGTATTGATTACAGAAAGCTTAACCTGAACACCAGGAAGGATCATTTTCCGTTACCATTTATTGACCAAATTCTGGAGAGGTTAGCTAGTCAGAGCTACTACTACTTTCTGGATGGATATTCCGGCTACAATCAGGTGGCGATTGATCCTGCTAATCAGGAGAAAACCACATTTAATTGTTCGTATGACACGTTTGCTTATAGACGAATGTCGTTTGGTTTATGTAATGCGCCAGCCAAATTTTGACGGTGTATGATGTCTATCTTTTCTGACATGGTAGAGTAATTTCTTGAAGTATTCATGGATGACTTCTTTGTTTTTGGAGAAACCTTTGAAGATTGTTTAAAACATCTAGAACTAGTACTTAAGAGATGCAAGGAGACGAATCTGATCCTAAGTTGGGAAAATAGCCATTTTATGGTTCAAGAGGGGATATTACTGGGCCATATTATATCTAAGCGAGGGATAGAGGTAGATAAAGCAAAAGTTGAATTAATTTAAAAACTGCCTCCTCCCACATCTGTTAAGCATATACGCTCTTTTTTGGGCCACGTCGGGTTTTACCGAAGGTTTATTAAAGATTTCAGCAAAATAGCCTGGTCGTTATACAACTTATTGGCTAAGGATGCTACTTTTATCTTTGACAAAGAGTGCCTTCATGCTTTTGAGGAATTGCGTACTCAATTTTCATCAGCCCCGATTATTCGTCTGCCAGATTGGACTCTACCATTTGAGCTCATGTGTGATGTTTCTAACTATGTCATAGGAGCTGTGTTGGGTCATAGAAAAGATAAGTTGTTGTATGTTATTTATTATGCCAGTAGGACTTTGAATGAAGCTTAGTTGAACTACAGAACTACCGAGAAGGAGTTGCTGGCAGTTATCTTCGCCTTGGATAAATTATGATCATATCTATTAGGCACCAAAATCGTTGTTTACTCGAATTATGCTGCTCTGAGGCATTTGCTGACAAAGAAAGACTCTAAGCCTTGACTAATTCGGTGGATATTGCTGCTAAAAGGGTTCAGAGAATGTTGTCATGGATCATTTATCAAGGATTATTGTCGAATCCACAAAGGAAATTACTCCTCTTAAGGATTATTTCCCGAATGAACATCTGTTCAATGTGGCTGTAGTGGAACAAATGTCGTGGTATTCTGACATTGTCAATTATAAAGCCACAGGTCGAATCCCAAAAGGATGGTCTAAGCATGAGAAAGACTGATTCTTCAGCCAAGTGAAATTTATATCTGGGATAATCCGTGTTTGTATAAGTATTGCTTTGATCAAATTATCAGACAATGTGCCCCTAAGAGTGTGGTGCAAAGCATATTGACATTTTGTCACACGTTGGAGTGTGGAGGGCATTTCGGAGCTCAGAAAACAGCCCATAAGGTGCTGCAAAGTGGATTTTACTGGCCTTCCATATTCAAAGATGCTTTCGAGTTTTGCAAGACATGTCCGCAATGTAAAAAGCTTGGATCCATATCTCGACGAGACATTATGCCTTTAACCCCGATTCTGATTGTAGAATTATTTGATGTGTGGGGTATTGATTTTATGGGACCATTTCTGAAAGCAGATAAGAAGGAGTAAATAGTTGTGGGGGTTGATTATGTTTCGAAATGGGTAGAAGCAATAGCCACCAAACGTGCTGACCATGACGTGGTGGAGGAATTTGTAAAGTCGAACATTTTCTCACATTTGGTAGCCAAGAGTTTTGATCAGTGATGGTGGAAGCCATTTTGACAACCAGTTTCTTCCTGCTCTATACAGGAAGTACGGTGTCACTCATAGAATTGGTACGTCATATCACCCCCAATCACAAGGTCAATTGGAGGTTTCTAATAGGGAGATTAAAAATATTTTGGAAAAAACTGTGTCCGGATTTGAAGGATTGGCCTCAAAGACTAAATGATGCACTTTGGGCGTATCGAACTGCGTTTAAAACACCAATTGGTATGTGTCCATATCGTTTTATGTATGGTAAATCATGTCATCTCCCTGTAGAGCTGGAACACCGAGCATATTGGGTTATTCAAAGATTGAATTTTGATATAAAAAAAGTCGGTGCGCACCGGAAACTCTAACTTCAAGAGCTTGAGGAATTGAGAAATAATGAGTATGAAAAATCTCAGATTTACAAGACCTGAACAAAAGCATATCATGATAAACATATTATAAAGAAAGTTTTTGAGCCCGGCCAAAAATTCTAGCTGTTTAATTTGAGACTCAAGCTGTTTCCTGGCAAGCTCCAATGGAGATGGGATGGTCCATACAATATTATGAAGGTTTTCCCCCATGGAGCTCTGGAGCTCGATGATCCTAACATTGGAAATAAGTTTGTAGTGAATGGACAGAGATTGAAGCATTATATAAATGTGCAACCAGCTGAGTGTATGGTAGAAACGATCAATTTAACTGAACCACCACCCGAGCTGGATAAGCTTGATACAAAGTATTGATAAGTAGCAACGTCGTACCAATGACGTTAAGCATTGGTACTAGGTAAAGAATAGTAGCTTCGAAGCCTAGTTTATATCTGTAGATGGTAATTTAGTTATTTCAGCATTTAAGATTGAGTCTGTAAAATCGAGTCGCGAGGCCATCATCATTTAAGTATGGAGTGTCAATGAAGCCTAGGAAGCATTTAAGACGTGTGGAGTTGAAAACGGGATGAGACGACGGCAAAAGAGCACAATTAGTTTTTGGGGCCAGGGATCTACGCTTCAAGCGTAGGTGAAGTTACGCTTGAAACGTAGCTGCGGGCCTGTTATAAACAGGCCTATAACAGGCCCGTCATCAGTTCCCCCACCCATCATTCCATTCAAACTCTTTTCTCTCTCTCAATTCTCCACCATTCTTTGAAAGGTTTGATCCTATCGTTTAACCATCCGATTCCTTATCATTCTTTGCCAGCGGATCATTATATTAGTTGGTGATTTGTTCGGATTCATGTGAAGAACTCGAAAAGTCTCCGAAACTCAATTTTTGGAAAATCATCGTTTCTTTCAATTCGGTGAGTTTTATTCCATTATTTTGATTTCATATGACTTATTTACCTATTCTAAACTAGTATTGACGAACGAGTGATCAAAATCGTGTTTTGATCCGTGTTCTAAAAGTTGAATTTTTCGACTTCGTAAGCGAATTAAATATCAATTTTTTTGGGACAACGACTTGTTTAATCGTCATATTGGATATATTTAGATATAGTTTGAGTTTGATTCGGTGTCTGGTTCGTTATCACTTATTTTTTGAAAATTCCCTATTGTAGGCATAACACAGACCAAGGTATCAGCGAGATGGGTGGCTCAGGCTGCAGTTGCAGCTGATCCACCGGTGCGACAAAGGTCGAGATCATCATCTCATTCACCATCCCTGATTCGATGTCGGAGTACACGTGCTAAGAGACCACAGTATGTCGACTCAGCATCTTCGTCTTCCTCGTCTGTTGAGGCAGAGGTGCCAGAGAGTTCCACACAGGAACGCGACATCCTATTACCACATGGTCACCTAGTAGTTGAGCCAGTTGTTCCACGGGCACCATCACCGCCACTTATGCCGGAGCAGTAGGCTGAGGAGATGGAGGAGGATACAGAGGGTACTAGAGCGATGATCGAGCAGATGAGAGGGTACTAGAGCCACATGTGGAGGGTAACCCTAGAGTTTTGACTACATATTTACTTGTGCCCCGGACAACATCGGTAGAGGATTTACTAGACCGGGCGATCTGGAAGGAGTATCAGCAGGAGCGGACATACTTATTGCACATATTCAAGGATTTACAACCAGTACCTTCTTGGACAATCGACCGATTGAGGGATCAACGTCTACTGCCTATTCTTACCCCGACAACTCCGCATATTTACGAGCATATGATCCGGGAGTTCTGACTACACATGCGCCATTTCAGCAGGGGGTTAAGACTATGGACAATAGTCTGAGATACTGAGATTGAGATTACTCCCCAGACTATTGTGGAGGCGTGGGGTATTCCGGACGAGTGTCCGCCTGAGGTAGTTGATGCGTTCCCACCTATGCCCCGAATACTCCCATCTATTTTCGAGTTGGTTGTACTTCAAACTGCGGGACAGTGGGTCGATACACATCGGAACTGCATAAAGAAGGCGAATTATCACCTGATGCTTTGGTTTTGGGATGTGATTGTCCGATCCCATATTCTTCCACGCAGCCACGTGACCATGTGTTATCCGTCATTTTCGGCCCTCCACTACGCGTTCGAGTTCGGGCGGTGGATTTCTATCCCATGGATTTTATGGGAGGGCCTATATACACATTATATTCATCTGCGCAAGGAGACCAAGGTTGGTCATCATCTATTTCTCATTTGATTTCCATGCTTGGTGATTAAGATTATACTGGATGTCAGGATTGAGATGGATATGGGTGAGCGGAACAAATTCAGAGAGGGTACCCAGTATGCTAGAGGGATGTGGACTAGTGTCTGGACCCAGTTACATGGAGATGTTATTGTGAGGCAGAGCCTGGGATTCGACATATTACTAAATACACGGGCCCAGGAGCAGGCTGATGATATTGGTCAGGCTGATGCAGGTATGGCTTAGGAGGATGAGGCTACTGATGATGCAAAGATGCCACAGATGTCGGCTGCTGAGGAGGAGGTTGTGTTACCAAAGGTACCTACGGGTGGTACTATTACTTTGTCTTAGGCACGGTTTTATGCTCTGATTGCACGGATGTAGGGGATAGAGCGGACTTTGGTAGAGGAGAGATATGCTCGATGGAGATATCAGAGGTGGTTATTTCATTTATTTGACTGTATGAGTCAGCATATGGGTGTGAAAATTCCATCTACCCCACCGACCTCTGATGATGAGGCTTAGCTTAATTTTAGTTAGGTTTTTGTTTTAGATTTATTTTTGTTTCATTTTTTTTTTACATTAGAGATAAATTGTCGAGCAGATAGTTTCATATGGGGCTTGATGTGACTGCTTAAAAGATTATCATCTAAATGTTTTTGATATTTTCATAGTGTATAAAATTGAGGTTTTGCTGATCAATCGTATTGAGTTGGATATATCCCCAGATTTTTACGCGTATTTTACATGTGTTGATAGTTTGAATTCTTTCAAAATTTTATATCGCACTATACGGACATTTGTGTGTTTAAGTTTGGGGGTGTATATATGTTAGAGCGATGAGTGTATTTAAAAAAAAAATTATTTGGGCCAAGCCTATGCTTGAAGCATAGGGTACAACAAGAGAGTTTTTGAAAAATTACAAATTTGACCCATTTACGGGGTGTTTTGGCCTGGTTTTGTATCTATACTTGTATTAGGATTTGTTTAAGTTATTTTTAGCATCTTTTGTAGAATGTTTGTAGACTTTTTAGAGTAATCATAATCATAATCTGACAAGGAAACGAAATGCAAATACAAGTTGGAGTTGGATTAGTTATTGCTTCTCGTTTCCTAGTCAGCTAAGGGTTTTAAATCATTTTTTTCTTCTGATTCTACTACATCCATCTATAAATATATCCATAGAGTAAACACAATTCACAATTCTCAAGGAGTGAGCATTAGAGTAAATATTTTTCTTCTGTTGTTCTTCTATTCTGTTGTTCTTCACAATTCTCAAGGAGTGAGCATTTGAAGAGATGTTTTGTCCGAAGAGGATGAATCGAGTATTAATTGCACCCAGAAGGAAAATACTTAAAGAATGAGGATCAAAAAGTTTAGAAAAATTGGCGAGTGGAAAGGTGTATCCGGGCTTGGTGCGAAAATTCTATGAAAATATGACAATTTAGGGACTGCCAGGATTTGATATTATAAAGGCTAAAGTGACTCAGTGGTGTACTCCTATTGTGATTGGAAGAGGAAGTATTGCCGATGCGTGGAATATATCAATCGGTACTCCAGCAAACTTACAAGGAATATTGAAGGAACATCCTCAAGTATGGCCACATACGGATGAGGAGAATTGTGTGCAGTATCAAATCCAAGAGATAAGATATGTGATAATTGGTGGTTGAAGTCGGATCTGCTTTATTTGGATTGGGTCGTTTAGGCTTAACTTTGGCCCAATAATCGGACTAATACAAGAGATCACACTATGCTTAAAACTTTGTACACCCTAACTCATGGGTATGAAGTGTGTGTTACAACATTGATTATGGCTGAGATGTTGATTGCCCAAGCAATTATGAGTAGAGAATTGGCAGGTGCCGATAAATTTGAACATTATCTTCCATACTTTTTTTATTATCAAAGATCATTGCTAAGAAATTAGGTGCTAGGATATAAGAGTTGGATGAGATACGGTGGATAATTATGAAGATATATCCGGAGGGAGATTTGGAAAAATTGAAAAAGACTGCAGATTACCGGATATGGTTAAAAAGCGTCATGTCAAGTGATGAAGAAGAGGAGGAAGATTAGGGTTTAGATTTTTGTTTATGTTTTTTTTTTTTTTTAGGGACGATAGACCTTTAAAGCCACGTCTTTGTTTATTTTATTTGATTTTAGGATTGTAGGCCCTTAAGGCTAAATCGGTTTTTTATTTTATTTTATTACTTTTGTTCTAAAAAATAAATAAAAGGAGAATCTTTGATTCCTTGAAAACATGTGTTGATTTCTGGATATTTATGAGAAAATTTATTTTCCCTTGCCATGATTGGGTATTTGTGCTTTGTTCATGCTATCTACATGTGATCCAAATCAAGTTTGGTGGAGGGTATTCGTGCTTTCCTTTGGAATCCAAAATTGATCTTCAAGGGTAACTATATTTGTTCTCCTATATTATTTTTTACCATGAGGACATGGTCTCATTTATGTTTGGGGATGAGGGTATAGAATTACAAGGAATGAAAGTTTTGAGAAAAAAAATTAAAATTTAAAAAAAAAACATTTTGGAGCAGTTCTTTGTTTTCACGCATGAATGTTTTGCATTACAGTTTGATTGAGTTTTTGAATATGATGCATGAGTAGTATATAATGTATATTCCCATTCATGAGAGTAATGATTAGATCAAAGTAGTGAAGTGATGTGGTTTTACACGGGTTAGTGAATGAATGAAATTGAAATTAAGAAAGATGACTTTGACCTATAACCACAAACACACATTCACTATGAGAAATAGGTTGATTTTTGACTATGTAGTTGAAAAATAATTTTTCCACAATAAAATGGGAGATGGGGAGTTGTTATGGTTGAAATGGAGAAAATTGAAAAAATATACATTGAAAAAAATATATATGCAAAAATCAATTCTTTGATCTGAGTAACCAGGCATGGTATCACCAATATCATTGTTCGCATAAAAAGGGGAGAAGACTGATGAACATAAATCCCATGGAAGAAGCTTGGGCCCAGTTGGTCGGGACTAAAAATCCCCGCTGGAAAGTCCGAAGCTTAGAAAGACAAAAAGGGATGAAAAGTGGAAAGATAGAAATATGGAAAGATATGTTTTTATTAAAAATGGCAAAGTTTGATTAATGAAGTAGGAGAAGAAAAACTAAAATATCATAGACGAGTATTTACGAAATCACGGAAGGTTGTCTGGATTTAGAGTAGAGAGTAACGAAATCATTCACTATTAGTGGGAACCATTCATGACACAAAGTTTGATATAATTGTTGTTCGGTAGTGAGTGGGAGTATTTGCATCCATGCTGTCTTTTGTATTATATCATGATTTAATTGAACTTGTGTGTGAATTCCTGACTGCGTGATTAATAGAGAACTGAGATATTTGTAGGTACCATCACTGGAAACCTTCACGAGACTTGACTCGTCCATTAGGGGTAACTTAGGGGTTTAAACGGCTTGTTACATATGGTAAGTGTAATCGTCGACCCTCACAAAAGCAAGGGAGTAGGTTAGATTAGTTAGAGTAGATAGATTAGAAATCATCACAAGAAGGTTCCCTGAGTTTACTGCTAAGGGACTAGCAATATGTAAGTTTGGGGGTGTGATATGTGTCAAATATTAGTCATTTTGACCCCTTAACTCACTATTGCTACGTTCATTCATTCCATTATTTGGTATTTTTATTGCATTTGCGTGTTAAGACATGTTTTAAGAGTTTAATGAAGAAATGAAGCTAACTTCGGTGAATTAACTGAATAGTATGTTCTTTCTATCCAAAAGGAGAGTCAAAGAGGCAGTCCAAGACAAAAATGGCTCCCGGAGGGCAAAAACGGCATTTCCAGAAGCCGTCATCTTCAGCAAAAAGTATCATGAGTTCAAGACGGTCAATTCAGTGCATTCACGGAGAAAAGTAATTTTCCACAAAATACCTACGCTTTTGCCTACACTTCCAGTTTCAGAAAGTGGCTGGAAATCACATTTCTATATTTGAATTTACACTTGGAGGTACGCTTAGGACCTACGCTTGAAGCGTAGGCCTGCTACGCTTGAAGCATAAGTGCGACAAGGTTTGGTGGTTTTTCATGGATTTTTCCTGTTTCACCCCCAGCTTAATTGCAAGACATGGTTGCGACTCCAGACCTCTATATACATGTATATACACTTATATATATGATAAGTTATGGTTTACATGAGTTTTAAAGTGAAAAGACTGAAAAGGGTCTCTCTATATCATTGTGTTGGCTTTGAAATTTACTTTCGGCAAACAATTCCAAAATTGATGATAACAAACCATTGAAGAGTGTTTGATACTAATGAATTATCGAGTTTATATTTTCAGCAAAAGACAGGTGAACGACTCAGAAATCTAACTCGAAAAGGAAACTACTCGAAAAACAAGCTCGGAAAGAAAGCTTGATTTAAAGCGAAAAGCTGTGAAAGAAATTGAAGCGAAAAAGGGAAATCAATTAATTCAACGGCAAAAGCGAAAGTCGAAGACTCAAGACTCGGGGTAGATAGGTCGGGGAGCGATCATTGTAACAAGGTAATTTTATGTGTCGATTTTATCGTATAAGCTCAAGTATAAAATGAACCGAACTCAAATGAAATGAAAAACGCTTTACCAAACTTAAACGGAAAGAAAAATATTTTTATTAAATGTTTTTTTGTTATAGTCGACTAGAATCACCCTGTGTATTTTCTAGTAGTCGACTATTTCAACCAGTAGCTATTGGTTTTTCATCCACATCAAAAGAGTCGACTGAAACAAGCTTGAGTCGACTAGACTACTCATTGTAGTCGACTAGAACTCATTCTAGTCGACTAGATGGTCCAAAGTAGTCGACTAGAACTCAATCTAGTCGACTAGATGGTCCATTATAGTCGACTACAATAGAGAAGTAGTCGACTAGAAGTTGCTTAAAATCTGCAGATTTTCAGAAAACAATTCCCATGTTTTGTGGATCGTGTTTAATGGTGTTCAAACGGCTCTTGTCTTTCAAATACTATAATCACTCTTCAAAACCCTAATGCAATGCTATATATAGAATGAGATGTGTATATTGAAGATCAAGAGATTGAAAAACAAAAGAGAAAGAAAGCTATCAAAAATTCTGCAGAAATTTTCTCTTCAAAAGCCATTGAAACCAAGCTTTGAAAATCTGATTTTCTCCAAGTTTCTTTGAAAATCAAAACCTCTAGAATCTCTTCTTATTCTCCAAATATCATTCATTGATTATATCCTTTGAGAATACATTTCTAGAGCTATTGTAAAATCACCAAAAACACTTGAGCTTATATTGATTTATCTTCCATAAAAACCTTTGGGTTTTGAGAGTTTTTGTTCTTGAGTGATTTTATTGATTACATACGAATTTGTAATCTCGGACAAGTGAAGTCCACCGATTGTTCAAGAGAGGGTTGTTCTCTTGATTGAGAGACAAGCTCGAGAGGCTTGTGTTGTAAAGGTTTGCCATTCCACCTGTGAAGGAAGGGCCATAGTGAAAGGATCGGAAAAAGTCTCAAGAAGGGGTTCTTGAGCCGAGGAGTAGGAGTTACCGAACCTCGAAAAAATCACGGTGTCAATCTCTCTATCTCTTTATCTTTACTTGAGTATTTTGCATGCTATAATTGCTTGAATATCTTGTATGCTAATTTGTCTTGAAATTAATTATTATAAAAGTTTAAATTGAATCATCCACTTGCTTATTGAGAAATTGATTTTTGATTATAGTGTGTTCCATTTTCGAAAAGAGTTAGACTTATTTTTGAACACCCTATTCACCCCCCCCCCCCCCCCCCCCCCCCCTCTAGGGTTAATTAGTGACTAACACATTGCATATATATACAAAGAGAAGAGTTCTGATGTAAGAGATTGAGAGGGTTGGTTTTGGGGAGATGTTCATTCAAAGAGGTTCATTCATTCAGACTTGCTACTGTTAAGAGCCATATTCAAACCTAGAGATCCGGAGAAGAAGACTATGGAGAGCGTTTCTACATCAACGATACAGTCACCATCTTCCATGGCCAACTAACTCGGTATCTAGGGTTTTCTAGCAAAACCCTAGCCAAGTAATGTAGTTCTTTCATTATTTTCAATTGTAACGAGGGGAAACTATTGACCATATTGTGATGATTGAAGTAATTAAGAGACCGTACTGATTTGCAATATAAAATTCTATATTTGTTCTAAATTCTTGTCTTAGATGGAATGAATATATTATTTTGCACAACTATGATTATTCAATATGAGCAGGAACTCGAATGCTTAATTATGGTTTTCTATACAATGGTGGTAATGAAACTTAAAACCCTAGGTTAACACAGGTCGTGCATTAGCGATTTAATATAGAAATGTTTTAGTTTATTTTCATGCAGTAAGAGTAAATTAGAGTAATGTAATTGGCATGTACTAGTTAGGTCAGTCATGAGATGGGTTGTCGCGATTCGGTTGATGGTACTCCTTTTTGGGGTCATATTTAGCTATTTGTTGTACGACCTGATTCACAGTTATGGATCGCCCTCTTACAATTGACACATTGATGAACTATATTATGCGGTTAGTGGTAGAGTGATGAAAACCCTATTTTTCTCTCTCATCTGAATCACAACCAATTTAATTTGCTTTTTAGATAATATTAGTTAAAATAGATAATTTGGTCTTTGACCACCCAAAGCAAACAATTTTCAGAAATATAATTCAGTGTTTTTGAGTTGCTAAAGTGAACAATCTTAGTCTCTGTGGAATCGATATCCCTTACTCAAGCCGTTTGTTATTCTATAATTGATACGTGCGCTTGCATGGGGTAAAACCTAGAGTCGTTAAGGTGTTGTTTTTAGTCACATATTTTTATACACTTGACGTCCCACCAACATCATAACTCAAGATAAAAGAGTTCTTACATTTAATGGTTAAAACACATCAAGGAAAAATAGGATCTAGTTTTCATAACATGAAATAGTTTTTACATTACCGGCACCGAAGTGCACCAAAAGAACCTAATCCCCGCGCATAGTGCTCCAAGGGATGTACATCGATAATAAATCCTCGGCTAACATGCTAGTTGGATCAAAAGAAAGTAGTTTAACACATTAAACCTACATGAACAAAAGAAACATATAGATACATGTTTATCAAGTCAACGCCCAACAAAAGTAAGTATGGTCCGCCACCCCTGCACAAAAGGGCAGACATAATGCCACACATCCACGAAGAAACTACGGAACTCTCCCAAAGGAATTATCACCTGAAAAATATATAAGTCGAGGGGTGAGCTCACTAGCTCAGTAGAAGAAGTGTCATCGACTCAATCTCGGTATTCCGAGTGGTTCAACCCAACCAAGGTTCATGCTACTAATCCTAGGTCGGTCTCTTGTTCCACATGACATTCATGCCAATACGGAATCCCATCAAACCCAACAAATAATTTACCCAACATACTCACATCATAATTATTCACAATTATAGCATACTTCAACATCAAAGTTATATTCACACATATATGATATTTTAAATGCAATATGACTCAAAACACCTCATGATACCTACTTTTCCCAACACAGGTTAACGAATACATACTCTGGCCATTTTACTTTTGAGGATACAAACTCATCAAGTAAATGTAGAGTATCGCGCCGATTCTTCCCAAGCGAATTTTCTCTTTTTCACTTTTAACAAGGAAAGCGGTTGCACGAGAGTCCCGTTTACTCAATATGCATTAAGGTTTTCAATAACAATCACGCTCCATCACAATATATGTTTTTCTCATTTCAATATATTGTACTCAATAACCATAATGCTTAAAATTTCACACTTACAAGCAATGGTTCACAACATGCTCAATCACAATACATGATTTTCTCATTAGGCAATATATTGTACTCCATTTATCATAATGCTTACAATTTCACATTTATAAGCAATAAATCATAACAAGCATTTATATCACACAATCATGCTTTCAATGGCTTAATTCATTGTCTAAACTGTTAAGACTCAACTCATATATATATATATATATACGACATATATACACATAGACGTACACACCCTGGTACGAAGACGAAAACAATTCGTTTTTCCCCTACCTCAATCCAAGCAAGCCTACTCAAGAATGCCCAAGAGAGGTCCACCCCAAGTTACCACTCCAAGTGTTCAATAAGATAGCTTCCAACTAGCAATACATCATTCATAAACCACAAAATTACTACGGTGTCAATAATAAATCGAAACTTTACAAAAGTGGCTCCAACCACAAAAATCAACTCAAACCCTAATGATTTCTAGACTAGGGTTCCATGAATGGAATACTAAAAGGAAAGAGCTAGTTATGACACTTACCAAAATCTCCAACCCAAAAGTGAGCTCAAAATTACAAGATGAACTCTAAGGTTTCAATAACCGAAAATCGGTGACAAGATTCAACTTGTGGTCCTTAACAAGATTCAAGAGAAAAGGAAACCAAAAATCAATAGTTGAACACATAACTTCAAGAATAGAAAATCTAGGGTATGAAGTTCAAAACCTCAAGAGAGCTAGAAACTTACCCCAATATTTAGAGCAAATGGAAGAGGAGAACAACCCAAACAATTCCCATGTTGAACACTTCTTCAAATTCCAAGTGAAAGGAGATGAAATCAAATAAGGAAGTGATGAAGAACAAGAGTTTATGAGAGAATGGAAGTATTGCCAAAGTGAGCTAACCCTAAGAGTTGTAGAGATTCTCCACTCACAACTCTCACCATCCAGTGGTTAACAATAAAACAAGAAAAATGAATAGATGATTCAAGGGTTAAGATGAAGTTTTGCCAAGTGAAAGACTAAGAATAATGGATTTTTGCATTTAAGTGTCAATCAAACAAGGCCCTATGATCCAAGGGTTGAGAACAAAGATGAGAAAGGAGATCAATGGCTAGAATTTAGACATCACTTAAAAGTGTAAAATGAACACTTTCTTCTCAACTTAGGGTTAATTACAAGAGTGTCATTGTGACTCTTAATTACCCTTTTACCCATTGTCATCCTCTCTAATTACCAACATGTCACTCATACCCCAACACTTAGCCAAATCTCTACACTTTCCACTAAGTGCTCTAAATATGAAAATACTAATTTACCATTCGGTCATTTCTTTCCCGAAATCGTTTCCAATAATTTTCATTATTCTCAAATTGAAAATACAACATGAAACTTACAATTTTTAATATCACATAAAACATGTAAGTCATGCTAAGCACATAAACATATTAAGCAAAAAATCACATTAAACATATAATCACTTATGCATTTAATCATTAATAAAAAAATTAAATTAGCACGTAAAAATACAGAACTCTACAACCTGCCTTAAAACTAAGATTCATAAGTATATTTGGATAGGGGTATAGGGGTATAGGTGCTACATTTGGATGTAGAGATGTTGCATTTGACATATATTTTGCTATATACATTACAATCAACTATTTTACTTGTTTGCTGCAATTGGTATTACTGATGCTACAATTGGAAGTAGAGTTGTTGCATTTAAGTTTTTATATTTTATTTTAGTATTTAGTACTTGTTAAAAGGGCTTTTTAATTATAATGGTTTCCATGAATATCCTTACACATTGGGGGTTCAATTATGTTATAATTCAGGGTATTTAAAAACATAACGATGCTACATTTGGTTAAAGTGATGTTGCATTTGGTTAAATCAATATTGTAGTGGTTGAATCCCTAAAATAAAATCTAAGATAGGGTATTGATAAGGATACCCTATCTTACCTTCAAACTTGTGGTTTATCCATTTAGGGTTTTGTACAAACTTTTTGAGGAGAGAAAATTTTAAATTTTTGTTTTTTTAAACATGTTTGGGATGCTATTTGGAAATATATTTCATATAGATTTGCCTTAATTGGTTAAAGGCATAAAACACCCATATAGTTTGGTTAATGGACACTAAACCCCCTACATGTTCAAATAGGTCCCTATAGTTTCAATTCTGATAAAAAAAAAGCTCCCTGCCCTCATAACACCGTTAAAAAGGAGATGAATTTACTTTGTTACCCCTCTATATTTAACATTAAAATGAAAAAATAAAAGGTTAATATATAAAATTCGAAAAATATATATAAATTTTGAAATAAATATATAAATTTGAAATATATATATAATTCGAAAACAATAGATAAAATTCAAAAAATATATATAGATTTGAAAAATATATAAATTTTAAAACAAAAATATAAAATTCGAAAACAAATATAAATTTTGGAAAATATATATAAAATTCGGGAAAAAATATAAAATTCAAAAGAAATATATTAAATTTCGAAAAAAATATTAAATTCGAAAAAAATATAAATTTCGAAAAACATATATAAAATTCGAAAAATTATATAAAACTCGGAAAAGTATATATAAATTCGAAAAACATATATATTTGAAAAAACAAACATAAAATTTTAAAAAATATTTGTTTCTGCCTAAATGTTATTTTGGTGTATTGTACTTTGGTTACTTGTGTTTTTTATACTTCTATTTGAACAACTATTTGCCTAGTACCAACTTGTTTTTTTCCCATTTTGAACTACGGAATACAAAACAATTATTTTCCAAGTATACTATATTTTTCATTTTAATATGATATTTTCGAAATATATTTCTTTTTCAAAATTTATATATTTTTTTCAAAATTCATATATATTTTTTGAATTTATATTTTTATATGTTTTTTCGAATTTTTTATATGTTTTACGAATTTTATATTTATTTTCGAATTTTATATATTTGTTTACGAATGTTCTATATTTTTATCAAATTTTATATTTATTTTCGAATTTTATAATTTTTTTCAAAATTTAATATATATTTTTTCGAATTTTATATGTTTTTTTCAAAATTTATTTATTTTTATATATTTGTTTCGAATTTTAAATGTTTTTAAGATTTGAAAATACATTAAACGGACAAAAGGGTTTTTCTATTCTTTCAAAAGAGGTAATAATGATATTTCAGAGGTCATGTGAGATGCACATGACCAACTAACGGCCATTTTTAACGAAGAACTAACAATAAGTGGGTATTGGGCCCATTTTCAAATCTTTTGAACACTCTTTTACTCAAAATAAAAGTCAGGGTGTTTAGCATCCATTTACCAAACTATAGGGGTGTTTTAAGCCCTTTACCCGCCTTAAAACTAAGATTCATAAGTATATTTAAATAGGGGTATATGTGCTACATTTGGATGTAGAGATGCTGTATTTGACATATATTTTGCTACATATATTATAGTCAACCGTTTTACTTTATTTGCTGCAATTGGTATTACTGATACTACAATTGGAAGTAGAGTTGTTGCATTTAAGTTTTTATATTTTATTTTAATATTTAGTACTTGTTAAAAGTGTTTTTTAATTATAATGATTTTCATGAATATCCTTATATCTTGAGGGTTCAATTAGGTTATAATTCAGGACATTTAAAAACATAACGATGCTACATTTGGTTAAAGCAATGCTGCATTTGGCTGTAGCAATGTTACATTTGGTTAAAGTAATGCTGCAGTGGTTGAATCCCTAAAATAAAAGCTAAGATAGGGTATTGACAGGGATACCTTATCTTTCCTCCAAACTTGTGGTTTATCCATTTAAGGTTTTGTACAAACTTTTTGATAAGAGAAAGTTTTTTAATTTTTGTTTTTTCGAACATGTTTGCGTTAAACTCGAGTAACTCGAACAACCCGGTCAATTATATTTATATTTATATTTATATCTATGTTTTTTCTCTTCTCTAATTGGTAATGACTCCAAATAATAAGATAGTTGTAATTAGGTTATGTCAAATTCAAATTTATTTTGTTGATAAACAAGTTACACACTTCATTTTCTGTTGAATTATGTTAAATTTTAATTTGATATTTCTGATAATATATAAAATAAACTGTTAAATTTAGAAAATTTGCTGTTACATTAGTAAATCTATAATATGTGAAATAAATTTAACCTGCAAAGTTTATCTTATTATATTTGTTTAAACACTACCCACCTTTACAACTTATCTATATATATACTAGGGCTATAAATCTGATTAATTATAGATGCTAAACCTATAATGTATTTGATAAACACTATGGACTTCTTTAGAGTTGACTAATATGCATAATAACAAAACATTGCAATTTAAATACAATAATACTTTGATGATAGCTATTATTAATACTATTATATGGACTGTTCTTTATCTTTTACATTTATCTTAACATTTTTATGTTTATTTATTTAATATAACGTGCAATCTACTTTTTCTCCATGGTACATGGTAAATAATATTGTATAAATATATTCAAATTTCGGTAAACATTTTTTGTGTATTTCATGAAAGGCAAATTTTTTTTTTTTATATTTGTTTCACCATTCAAATATTTTATTTATTTATTTATTTGTGAACTCTTGTATTACTTTGAATGATATGTGTCACTTTACTAATGATAATAATTAGTGGTTAATAATGGGCAAATATAATGTCACATTTTATTTAGAGAAATTGAAATATTCTCTGCGATATGTTATAATGTCACATTTTGTTTTTATAAAATTAAAGTGATCCATAGGCACAACTAATATTAATTAATAATAATAAGTAATCAATAATCTTGTAATATTCATAATAACACTTGCTTAATTATTCTACTAAGAATTTAAGTTTTTTTTTTTTCTTTTAGTAAGAAATGAATTTCAATATCAATTTTTTGTGTAACACATAATTAACTTTGGAGTTGATGTTAAATTAATTTTGTCTGTAAATGAATATTATAATATATAATTAATGAACAGTTACTTTAAGAGGTTAAATATAATTATCCAATGTATTAGAGATGTCACATTGTTTAGAAAATAAAATCACAAAATTTTGTATTCGTCTGATGGTCATTTCAAAGGAATTATGTTTGATATATCAAATTATTAAGAGAACGTGACAAAATCATGTAACTTCAAATATATTAAAACAAATTCTCCATAATTTTATGAATAAAATAACATTATTTTCATTGGATAGCTGATGATGACAGTACACTATATAACCAAAGTTATATTAATAAAATTCATTCCTTTTTTTTTTTCTTCGTGATCATGATAATGCATACACCACCATTTTGAAAAAAATACTTATATATAAACTCAACTAATGGAGTCTTAAAAAGTTATCTTGCCGTATTTAAAGTCACTATCCTAGGCTTCCTAGCTCCAAAAAATATATTTATATATATATATATATATATATATATATATATATATATTGTATGCTTGCTAGTAATAGAGAGAAGGGAGAACTCTTTGTTTGCTAATAAATGGACTACACTACTTGAACAATGTTCACGCCATCGGAAGCATTTTTTTCACTTTCTGTTTCCACCTATTATTGGCTTATGAAGAAAAGCGGCCATAAAAATCCCTATATATGTCAAGGGGCTAGGATCATGCTATTGCAACCACCTACAACACACCAAGCAACCTTCCATCTTCCACCTTATGCCAACACTGTCCAAATTCAAATCCCATAATGCTAGATCTTGGTGCCACTCCTACAAATGCTAAAGCTGAAATTGCAAAAACGAAAAGTATTATAGAGAGAAATAAAAAAACATGAAAAATCTCTTATGATCAAGTAAAATAAAAAAAATAGCATTCCATCAATCTAAAAGATTTCTAGCTTCTGAAATGCAGTTTCTATGCCATTTAATTTATGTATGCTATAACAAATAACTACCACATAAAATGGACAACATGTATAACAATAGCGAGTCAGAGGTAGTTATCTGTTATATACTGGTTCAGTCTGTGTACATGTGAGTTTTCCCGACCCATGGAAAAGTCCATCCTGACCTGATCAGGTCAATAAAGACCCGAGATCCGAGACTATGACCCGACCATTGTGTCCGCATCTTAACACCGATTGATATATCATCCCCATGGTCCGGGAAGTAGCACGACCCGACCATCATATTTATTGTTGCCCCGACCCGAAGAACATTTTTTGGAAGGAACTCGGAGGTTCTAGAAGATACTTGTAGCTCAAGGCAATGTCATGATATAGGATCTGTATAACTGACGTGTAAAGTAAGATATCATGTAAAGTTGAAAATGTTGCCCTAATGGGCCAAAGGCCCATTAGGAAAATGTATATAATTCAATGAAAAGTAATGAGAAAGAGGTCTTTTTTGTGTTGTGCAAATTTTGTATCTACCCAATGGCGCCGTCTGTGGGAAATTAGGTCAGATCACCGACCATCTTCCTACCTCCAAAAAAGTTGAGTGAAACCCAGATACACCTTTCATACCATCCTCACTGTCCAGATATAACGATGCCGGTAACCAGATCCCATTCTGAAGCACTGATTCCCGGCACCGGACAACCAAGCGCCCCACCATCGATTGAAAATCTCCTGCAGCAGCTGGTGGAGGCGGAGAAACGCAGCCAGGCCGCCGAGGCAAGGAGCTTGGCGGCGGAAAGGAGGAGTGAGGAACTCCTCGCGAGATTGAATCAGGCAACTATCCCACAGATAGTTCCCGATCAATCACAGACCCATGGTGATGCCCAAACACGAGAGGAGCATGGTGAAACATCTCACCGGCCAGGCAAGGCCCCGGCTACCGGCGATACTCCAGTTACCGACGAACCTCTGACGTCGCAGAAGCTCCAGGAGATGATGGCAGAATTTCAGAAGAAAGTCATGAATGATCTGAGAGCCAGATCCACCGATGACCAGGCCCTCAGAGCCTCTGCCGACTCGGTTCAGTCGCCCTTCAGTGTGGAGATCACCCAGGAACCCTTCCCAAGGAAGTTCGTCATGCCCAGATTCACTCCTTACGACGGAACGAAGGATCCCGAGGAGCATATCTACCAGATCCACCAGAAGATGACGATGTACGCCGAGAACGAAGCCCTGCTATGCAAAGTATTCCCGACCAGTCTTATCGATGCACCGCTCCTCTGGTTCAGAAAGCAACCGCCGAGATCCATTGGCAGCTGGCAGCAATTATCCGATCTCTTTGTGGCGCAATATTTCGGGAACAAGAGGCAGAAGAAGACCATCTCGAGCCTCTTCACCATGACTCAGGAAAAGGGCGAATCCCTCAAGAGCTTCCTGTCCCGATTCAATGTCGAGTCGTCCTCCATCGACAACTACGACCAACACTCTGCCGTGGAGGCCTTCAGGATGGCTCTCATCTCGGGGACCAAGTTTCACCAATCACTTATGAAGCGACCTCCCTCGGGAATAGGAGAACTCAATTCCAGGGCGCAAGGCCACTTGAGAATCGAAGAGGAAGAAGCAACCCGACAGAGGAGAGCGGCACTGATCAGTGTGGAAGTGAAATCAAAGGATAAAACGTCAGACAAATCCCGACATGATATGAATCGCAAACGCTCGAATCCCCCGAGCCACTCTTCATCTCAGTTTCCCCCTCAACCCGATAGACGTGCAAAGATTGAAGAGAAGATTACTCCATTAAAAGTGACGCTTGCCAAGCTTTTCCAGGAGACCAAAGCTCGAGGAATCTTCCAAACTCATCCCCCAATCAGGCAACCCCTTGACCAAAGGGATAGATCCAAGCATTGCGCCCTTCATGGTGATTTTGGCCATACGACCAACGATTGCCGAAACCTGAGACGCCAGGTGGAAGGAATGATAGCCCGAGGGGAACTGAAGGATTATATCCAGAGGGATGGTCCAAGGGCCAACCCACCAGCACAATATAACCAACGGAATTAGGGTCCTGCTCACCCGGTCAGGATCATCAATATGATCCATGGGGGTCCCGATCCACAAAGCAGCGAAGGATCGAGACGCACACAAATGAGAAGAGCACATCAGATCGCCAGGATATCTGGGATAAACGAGATCCACCACCGAACGGGGCAATCTCAGATACTCTTCTCCCAGGAGGACCTACGGCACATCCAGGTCCCGCACGAGGACCCGTTAGTCATCACTCTGATGGTCTCGGGATGTCTTGTGAAGAGGGTCATGGTTGACCCGGGAAGCAACGCCAACATCATGACCAAATGGGCTTTTGATAAATTGGAAATCAACCCGAGTGACATCGCGACTTCCCGAAACCCAATTGCCGGGTTCGATGGAAAACAAGTCGAGCCTCTCGGGGATGTCAGGCTACCTGTGACGGCGGCCCAGAGAACTCTGTCCGAAACTTTCGTGGTGGTGGACGTGAAGCCATCGTACAATCTTCTTATGGGAAGGGGATGGATACACAGAATGCAGGGGGTACCGTCAACTCTCCACCAAATGATGAGGTGCGTTGGCCCAAATGGGTACGACATAATCGACATCAGAGGGGATCAAGTGGCGGCCAAGCAATGCTACGCCGTCACCATCAAAGAAATGAAGGACAAACCCGATCGAAAGAGATCCCGAGAGGACGATCATGACCTGGAGTCCAAATAGCAACTACAGGACGGGGAGTCGGGTCCCCCGATCGTGGCAGAGCCTCTGCAGCCGGTGTCTGTAATGCCCGACAAGGTCACCTACGCAGGTACAAGCCTCACCACTTGTGAATTGAATGAACTGACAACATTCTTACAGGACAATCATGACGTCTTCGCGTGGGAGCATACTGATATGCCCGGCATCGACCCCTCCATAGTCCGACACACATTACATGTCGATCCAAATATTCGACCCGTTCGACAAAAACAAAGGCGAATGGGGGGCCAAAGGAACCAAATCATAGCCGACGAGGTGTCAAAGTTGCTGGAAGCCGGATTCGTCAGAGAGGTCCATTATCCCGAATGGCTGTCCAATGTGGTTGTTGTGCAGAAAAAGAACGGGAAATGGCGAGTCTGCGTCGACTTCACCGACTTAAACAAAGCTTGCCCGAAAGACAGTTTCCCCCTGCCCAAAATAGATCAAATGGTCGATGCTACTGCAGGCTACGAGAGGTTAACCTTCCTGGATGCCTACTCGGGTTACAACCAAATCCCGATGGACCCAGGGGATGAGGAAAAAACCTCCTTCATTACGGAAACAGGTACCTATTGCTTTAGAGTAATGCCTTTCGGACTAAAAAATGCAGGAGCCACCTTTCAAAGACTGGTGAACAGGATATTTAAAGGGATGATGGGCACAATAGTCGAGGCTTACATTGACGACACGGTTGTCAAGAGCAGAAATAAGACTGACCACTTGGGGCATCTCCGTAAGGTGTTTGATACCCTGAGGAAACACGGGATGAAGCTCAATCCAGCAAAATGCTCCTTCGGGGTGTCCTCGGGACAGTTTCTGGGACACATAGTTGATCGGTCGGGCATTCAAGCCAGTCCGACCCAAGTAAAGGCTCTGCTCGAAACAAAAGAGCCATCCACACACAAAGAAGTTCAAATCTTGACCGGAAGGGTCGTGGCATTAAGCCGATTCATTGCAAGGCTGACCGACCGTTGCCGACCCATCTTCCAGGCGATCAAGGCAAGGAAGGGAGAAGTGTGGGGACCCGAGCAAACTAAAGCCTTGTCCCGATTGAAGGAGTACATGCTCAAGCCTCCCATTCTTGCAACACCCGAGCCCGATGATGTCCTGCTCTTGTATCTGGCAGTATCATCAGTTTCAACTAGCGTCGTGCTCATCAGAGAGGACAGGAACCTCCAGATGCCCATCTTCTACACCAGTAAGGCACTAGCCGATCCCGAGACACGGTGCAGCAAGCAGGAAAAGTTGGTCTTATCCCTGATCAATGCCAAACGACGTCTTAGGCATTACTTCGAAGCTCATCATATCATTGTCCCCACTACCACTCCCATTCGTGTACTCATGGCAAAGCCCGATCTTTCCGGAAGAGTTTCCAAATGGGCCATTGAACTGGGAATTTACGACATAACTTACGTACCCAGAGTCTCGATCAAAGGACAGGCCGTGGCCGACTTCCTCTTGGAAGGGGAAACCAAGGAGATCGATCAGCCCGATGAGTTGGTAACGTGGAAGTTATTCGTGGACGGTTCAGTGTGCGCCAATGGAGCAGGCGTCGGGCTGGAAATCCATACTCCCGACGGAACTAAGCTACAAGCCTCGACGCAATTACAATTCTCGGCCACCAACAACGAGGCAGAGTACGAGGCAATTATATCGGGACTAAGATTAGCCAAGAGCCTTCAAATTCAATCCCTATCCGTGTATAGTGACTCCCAGCTAATTGTCAGGCAAATAACCGGCGAATACGAGACAAGGGATCCGAAAATGGGATCTTATAGAGCGCTGGTGCTCAAGGAATCAGAAGGTTTTCAAAAGTTAACATTCAGCCAAATCTCCCGGGAAGAAAACACCTCGGCCGATCACTTGGCGAATCAGGCGTCCGCCGCTGGTGAGGACATGACTCGAGTAGTATTGACCGACTTCATCACAGCACCGAGCATCGTAAAGCCCGATGGGTTGATATGTCTAGTTCCCCGAGAACCAAGCTGGATGGATCCTATAATCGACTATCTAAGTCTCGGGACTATACCGGCTGATAAGGCAGAGGCAAGGAAAATTAAAATGAAATCAGCCCGGTACTCGATCATCCAGGGCCAGCTCTACAGAAAATCTTTCTCGGGTCCGTATCTGCGGTGCGTAACTCCTTCCGAGGCAGAGACAGTAATGCAAGAGATACATGCTGGAGCTTGTGGAAATCATTCGGGTGCCCGATCGCTTGCCCATAAAATCCTTTCCCAGGGTTATTTTTGGCCCTATCTGTCCCGAGATTCGGAGGAATATGTGCGCAGATGCAAAGCTTGTCAGATGCACGGTGACGTTATACTGCAGCCCCCGAAATTCTTGAACCCGACAATCGTTCCGTACCCTTTTGCCCGATGGGGAATGGATATAGTCGGACCACTTCCAAAAGCCATCAGGAAGAATACCCATGTACTCCTCGCCACCGACTATTTCACCAAATGGGTTGAGGCCGAGGCTTATCCTTCCATAAAGGGGAGCCACGTAGTTAAGTTCATATGGAATCACATCATCTGCAGGTTCGGGGTACCTCGGACCATCATGATGGACAATGGCACCAACCTGGACTGCGAACCGGTCAGGTCGTTTCTGGCCCAACATGGAATCAATCAAAACACCTCCTCTGTGGGGTACCCGCAAGCCAATGGACAGGCGGAAAGGACCAATCGTTCCATCTTCAACATTCTCGCAAAGAAGCTCGAGAAGGCCAAAGGAGCATGGTTGGAAAAGTTGCCGGAGGTATTATGGTCGTATAGAACCACTCCCCGACAATCGACCGGTGAGACACCTTTTGCCATGGCATATGGGGCGGAAGCCGTAATCCCGACGGAGTATGCCGTCCCGACGCTGAGATCGCTGGCCTGGGATGAGAAAACAAATAATCAACGTTTGTCTCACGAGCTCGACCTACTGGAAGAAAAAAGAGAAATCGCCGGGATAAGGCTGGCAGCTTACCAGCAACGGGTCAGGAATCACTTCAATAAAAGAGTAAAGAGGAGGGGATTCCAAGTTGGCGACATGGTCGTCAGACGAAAAATTGGACACGTGGGCAAACTCCAAGAGCCATGGGAGGGACCCTACACCGTCACTAAGGTAGTTGGGCGTGGTGCTTATCGACTACTCAGGAACTTTGATAATCGAAGGGAGCCTAACACACAGAATGCATCCCGACTCAAGAGGTATTATCCCTAGGGATACTCTATTTCAATTACTGTAAAGAAAGGCCACTCGAGCCCGAAAGATTACAATAGAAGTTCAATTTCTTCCCGATCATATCTAAGCATACCTAAATCGTCTCCATGATTATGTAAATTTGAAAACCTAAGTGTTGAACCATCTCCATGGGCCCAAAGCGCCCGAGAGATCTTCACAGACCCACCAGAGGTCGGGTTTTATCTCAAAACCTAAATGTAGAATCCTCTCCATGGGCCCAAAGCGCCCGAGAGATCTTCACAGACCCACCAGAGGTCGGGTTTTATCTCAAAACCTAAGTGTTGAATCCTCTCCATGGGCCCAAAGCGCCCGAGAGATCTTCACAGACCCACCAGTGGTCGGGTTTTATCTCAAAACCTAAGTGTTGAATCCTCTCCATGGGCCCAAAGCGCCCGAGAGATCTTCACAGACCCACCAGTGGTTGGGTTTTATCTCAAAACCTAAGTGTTGAATCCTCTCCATGGGCCCAAAGCGCCCGAGAGATCTTCACAGACCCACCAAAGGTCGGGTTTTATCTCAAAACCTAAGTGTAGAATCCTCTCCATGGGCCCAAAGCGCCCGAGAGATCTTCACGGACCCACCAGAGGTCGGGTTTTATCTCAAAACCTAAGTGTTGAATCCTCTCCATGGGCCCAAAGCGCCCGAGAGATCTTCACAGACCCACCAGTGGTCGGGTTTTATCTCAAAACCTAAGTGTAGAATCTCTCCATGGGCCCAAAGCGCCCGAGAGATCTTCACAGACCCACCAGAGGTCGGGTGTTATCTCAAAACCTAAGTGTAGAATCTCTCCATGGGCCCAAAGCGCCCGAGAGATCTTCACAGACCCACCAGTGGTCGGGTTTTACAAAAATCAGTTTCAAACCTAAGTGTTGAATCTCTCCATGGGCCCAAAGCGCCCGAGAGATCTTCACAGATCCACCAGTGGTCGGGTTTTACAAAAATTAGTTTCAAACCTAAGTGTAGAATCTCTCTATGGGCCCAAAGCGCCCGAGAGATCTTCACAGACTCACCAGAGGTCGGGTTTTATCTCAAAACCTAAGTGTTGAATCCTCTCCATGGGCCCAAGGCGGCCGAGAGATCTTCACAGACTTACCAGCGAACCCAAGGTGCCCGACTATTATGGTCCGATAGCATCAGTAGTCCTACCAAGCTACAATTCAAAATCCCAATTTTTATTAATAAAGCGTCGGATCATGCATATTCCCGGCAAAGATTGAATAGGTGAATTCACTTATATTAAAAGGGGCCCCAGTGGCCAAGGCTGATACAATAAAGCTTTGATAAAGTTGTTGCAAACAAAATAAAAAGCAAAAATCTAAAGGAAAAGCCCTATTCTTCCACCGGAGGGTCCTCATTGCCACCTGAGGCTTGGTTCTCGAGGGATTGTGCTTGGGGCTCATCCAGGCCACAATGACAAGGCGGAGCGGGCAAGGGACCCTGAAGGAACTCACCAAATGCCAGGTCCTCAGGTTCCGCCTCGGGATCAGCATACGGAGGCCCCACTCCTATGCTGAGATCAAGGTCTTCTATGGTCGGGATGTATCGGTCACCCTCAGGCTTTTGAAGCTCAGTTAAGCATTCCCGCCAGCCCTGCTCGTAACGGTACTTGCTTGTCAGCACAAAACGAGCGATCATCTGGTTGCCTCCCTTGTGACACATTTCTACCCGAGATCTCTCCACGCCTAGTGCATTCTCAACCTCGACCTTCTCCTCAAGCAGCTGCTGCCCCGAAGTCTTTAACTTCTCAATTTCTTCGGTCAGTGCCTGCACTTGAAGAGTTAGGACTTCCCGAGCCTGGACTTCTCGGATAGCCATCTGTTCAGCTTCCCGAGCCTTACCCTCAAGGTCGGAAATCGTTGCCTTGGCGGCTGCAAGCTCTAGGGTCGCCGCCTTGGCAGATGCGAGCCCTTCCTCTGCTGCGACGGCCCGGTATGTCAAGGACTGAATCTTCTCGTTGGCCTTCTTAACCTGTTCCAGAGCCTTGACACACCCGGCTTTGTGGACCTGAACATCCCGATTCAGGGCGTTAATGACCCGGGCATCATCCTCAAGCTTGCAATTATACGCCTGTGTAGCGTGAAGCATCTGAAAGCGAGAATGTTAGCACAAAAGATAAGGGGCGAAATATAAGCCAAATAAACAAGTGTAAAGAAATTATTACCCTCATTACAAGCTCGGGCCCTTCCAGAGCAAGGCTCATCCTATCATACCGCCCCATGGCCAACCTATCAGCAGGGGTCCATACCCCCAGGGCCATCTCTCGAAGAGCATCAGGGTTATCGATCGTCTGGTCCGCCACCGCCAGATATGGATGACCCTTTCGAGTATCCAGCTTGAATCGGGGGCCATGGGGAACGTGCCTCCCACTCTCAGCGGCTTTCTCAATCTCCCTATTATCCTGTTTCCTGACATGTTTAGAAATGGCAGTACGCAGCTTGGAAGGTCGGGATCTATCCTGGTCCTCGTCATCAGAGCCTAAGTCCCGGGCATCCGACACTTAGGAGGGAGCACCCAATGCAACGCTTCGGCTGGAGCCGGGTTTGACTGAATGATCTGCCCGAGGAGGATCCGCCCGAGGAGGACTCAGACTAGCACCTCCCAAGCTCGGGACCAGGGCACGACCATCCCCGACCTCGGCCGCATCCGATGCACCAATTTGCGGGCCATCAGTAGGTGGAGGCGGGGGTGTGACGGGATGACTCTCTGCCGGAATAGGAGGGGGGGGGGGCGTGCCAGCAGGCCCTCCGATGAATCCTGCCGATTGATTGCTTGCTGGATTCTCACTAACTGGCGGTATATCGGGATTTTCAGAGACTGGAGGGATATCAACCCCACAGATGAAGGATGTAGAGCCAGTATCAACCCTTCTGGCCCTCTTGATCGAAAGTTGGGGCAGGCTAACCGCCTTCCCTTTCCGTTGATCCCCAGACATTTTTCTCTTGAGCTTCTTGGTTCCTGATGACTTGGACTTCAACCTCCTTGACCCTGACGTAGTCGCAACAGAACCCGAGGCGATCCTTGAAGCTGATTCTCCCGATGCAAACTCCTGCAATACAGATCCAGTCAGGCAATTCTGGCTATCCATTAAATTCTGACTCCACACTTTAGCATGCAACAGTTCAAATCGAGACCGTATATACCCGACCTCCCTTTTCTCCCGAGGAACTTTCAGGAAATCCATCACTTGCGTACCCAACTTATCATTGCACATTTCGCAGTGGCAAGAGGCTCGGGTATGAAAACTCTTAAACTCAGGAAGTCGGGTGGGCTGGAATACATGGTAGACAAGGATGTTCATAGCATCGGGATGTCTCCACTGACCACTCACTATTATCATCCTCTCTTTCCATCCCTTGTTGGATGTCGGGACGTTATCACACAACTTCCTCTTGACGTACGAAGTCAGGTTGTACCGACCCCTATTATCCTTCTGTTCTTGAAGTTTGTAGGAAAGCATAAGCTCGGCCAAACCTAAGTCTAGATTCAGTTCCTTATTAATGAACAAGATCATGGCCAGGATCCTATAAAAGTTGGGACCGACTTGAAGGGGGGCCAGACCCAAAGTGGCCAAAGTCAGGAGGAAGAAAGGGTGAATGGGAAACTTTAGTATAGCCAGGTGAAATGAGGAAAGCAGTATCTCCCCATCATTCAGACCTTCCCCGATCCTAAAATCTTTGTCTCGAGGGTAGTGCCTAACCTCAACCCCTTCAGGGACCCTGAGGCTCCTAAGTTGAGCGTCTTTCCTATATTTGGCTGGGAGAGGGTCAGTGCAGAAGTTCTCCTCCTCCTCGGCATCCTGACCCGTCTCGACATCATCCTCTACTGCCCGATCCCCCGCTTCCTGATTGACTTCCGGGGGACTAGACCTAGTAACCCGAGTAATCTCTACGGAGGGGGTGCTCACCGAGAGTTCGGGATCAGTAACGGTCAGGTCAGTGTCTGCCACTTGCAAGTCGCTAACCGACCTGGTGTCATCACTCCCGGACATACTTGACGAAAGGTAGAAAATTGAAAAGAACAACTTACAAAAGGTGAAGATTCCGGCTGTCTCCCCTTGTACTCTTCTCCGGCTAAACGATTCACAGAAACCGGCAACTGTACCAATGATCAGGGATGTGTGCGCCCGGTCAAACTCTTCGCAACAAGGATCAAAACACTCCGCACAGTGGAAAACTCGACCAAGATCGTTAAAGTTCACCGGAATTGATGAGGCAATCTGGGGATTTTATAGGTTCGAAAGTGGGTTTGTGTTTGCTGAATAATGCTTAAAGTATTGCAGAAGGGAGAGCAAGAGAGCAAATTCAAAAGAGAGTAAATGCAAAAGTGATGCAAGTGTGGCATATGCGGATTATATAGATAGGTGTGACTTTTCGTCTACCCGGGTCAGGGTATCGGATCGACATGACCCGGCCCATCTCACGCGAATCTATGCCATCCTAGCCACAAATTCAAAATCGTAATAATGACGACAGCTGTAGCATTTAACGCGTCCCGCGTCATCCGGCATGCTTCTCCTCATCTTCCGCCACGCGTCCCGCGCACCAACTCCGAGGACTTTTCGATGGGCCTTAAGATTCTTCCACCTAATGGGCCCATTGAATACATGCCCATGAGATGAAAGAGAGCCTGTGTACATGTGAGTTTTCCCGACCCATGGAAAAGTCCATCCTGACCTGATCAGGTCAATAAAGACCCGAGATCCGAGACTATGACCCGACCATTGTGTCCGCATCTTAACACCGATTGATATATCATCCCCATGGTCCGGGAAGTAGCACGACCCGACCATCATATTTATTGTTGCCCCGACCCGAAGAGCATTTTTTGGAAGGAACTCGGAGGTTCTAGAAGATACTTGTAGCTCAAGGCAATGGCATGATATAGGATCTGTATAGCTGATGTGTAAAGTAAGATATCATGTAAAGTTGAAAATGTTGCCCTAATGGGCCAAAGGCCCATTAGGAAAATGTATATAATTCAATGAAAAGTAATGAGAAAGAGGTCTTTTTTGTATTGTGCAAATTTTGTATCTACAGTCTGCGTAGTTATCACCATTTTGTTTTTGCTTGTTTCACGTGCTAAATCTAGAGAGAGAAAAAGTGAAAATGTGACAAACAGAGAGTGTGTGAAGATAGAAATTGTGATCGCCTCTTGTAGGAGGCAGAGCTGAAGTGAAGAGAACGCGCTGCCAATGACGGTTAATGATTTTGTGAGCTAGTGTGTGTGTATATATATATATGTATCTATGTGATTGATCTACTAGATAGATGTAGCTCCCAAACTAATTTGCTCCTTAATTACAAATAAAATTGTTGCTAATCAGCTTAGTGCTGTAAATACTTATTAACAGGATAATTTATATTGTGTAATCTCTACCATTAGGGTTATATGAATAAACCATCACTCCCTCTTTCAAGTAAAAGTTTGTATATTTCGTTTTGAGCAAAAAGCATGCACTTGGAAGTATAGTTCACTACCAATTAAATTTCAATAATACATGACACTTGAGAAGTATATAGTTCTCTACTTTAACCTTGAAGTGAAATTTATGCTTTTGTTTGTAAGGGCCATCACAGTAAAAGTGTCTAAAAATTGCTATATATCAAGCCAAATAAGTCATGGAAGATCTCACGGCACAGTTAGATATATCTGTCAATGCAGAATGTGAACAATCAAGGAATCTGAAAGGCATTTATTCCCAAGCAATATGATATATGAGCATGTTAGGATACAATAAATACTGAACAATATCTAGCTTGACAATTATATTGTTAAACATAATATTCCACTACAACAAAATATCACCAACCTGAAATCTTGCCTTCACCAGTCTAACAGCTTGACTCCCGGCAATCTTCACAGTTCCATGTTATTTGAAACTAAAAATGCACAATGAAGGCTTAAGACTGACCACTTGGATTGGCGACACGAGTAAATAACCTTCATTCTTCTCTCAAAACGAAAAACAGAAAAAGTACTACATCAGTAGTTAATTGGCAATCATAAGAAGTAAAAAAAAAAATGCAGAGGATAATAACAAAAGATGATGGTAATAAGAATAGAAAAGACATTGGAGGTTGAAAAACAGCATCACAATAAAAAAAGGCTCGGCTGTGCTAATCAAGAAAAGATCAGACAATAATCCGACACATCCATAGCTATAGATCTGTTTGATTAATTGCTACATGAATTACTCATTGTCGCACCTACTCGCTGTATCTTTCTGACAGTTTTATCTAAAGATGCATATCGGCACCTGGCGTTGGGTATTATTGATCCTCAACTTTAAATTCGATTCCTTTCAGAATGGACTTCTAAGTTTCTAAGTCTAACTAAAAGATACAAGCCCAACGTCCTGCATGAAGTTTCTGCATATGACAATCCCAAGCATGATCCTTGAACACAAAGAGATAAAAAGTAGCAAAATAGTGATCTTTTCTCTCATAGTCTATGTGAAAGGTTAATCAGTAACAGCAGATGGACAAGTGCCCATAATATAGTTGTAGAGAAATATCTTAAAACTATGTCAGTAACAGAATGAGGCCAATATTATTTCAACTTCTGCCTCAAGGATTATGAAGATCTCTACCAAATTATGATCCTAAGTTATTAAAATCTTTTTGAAGTACTAAATGTTGTGCTGCTTGCACACGATTCTAACAACTCGGGCACATATATTATCTAATAGAATCATCCAAACAAGAGAAGTACTCATAGACAAAAATTATGAAGTTGTAGTACAGATGAATTGCCTCTTATTATTAGGGTGTCAGACAAGTAGTTTTATTTAAGAGGGAAGGCATCTACTCTATATCTAACAGTTCAGACATGAGAGTACTGTGTGCTAGTGCTGAATATATAGACTACTGGTTCCCAAAAATATTTATCACTTCCTCTTACAGGATAAAGTAAGTATGTTACAGCTGAGGCTCTGCTGTGCTAATCAGGAAAATACCAAACAATAATACTCATTGTTCCGCCTACTTGCGGTATCTTCCTGACTGTCTCTAAAGATGCATATCGGCACCTGGCGTTGGGTATTATCTATCCTTAATTTCATATCCCATACTCAGGTAAAAAGTATTCAAACTCCTCCTTCATTTTCTGTTTGATCTCAACATATATATATATATATATATTTTTTTTTTTTTGACATCATGATGTTGCCACTGGCATGATCTACCCACTTTGTGCATTGCCTTTTTTTAGTTTTTGAAATAGGTCTTCTGCTTTCACAATGCAAATGTAACAGTTCTAATGATTTTGAATGTAACCTAATTATTTTAAAATTGCATATACATGCATTTAGGATTAAGCTCCATTTTTGAAGAATTTCATCAAACACTTCACCTGCAGCTCAGTTTAAAGTAACGCAAAACCATGAATAGCAAACACAATCAATGAATTAAGGAACTAGGAATACTAACAAAGCAAAACGTATAGGTATATATATAGATTATAACTTCGTTCAAACAAAATTAAATTAGGGCTAAGCTTCCTCTTTGAGGAATTTCATCAAACAGTTCACTGGCAATAAAGTTCAAAGTAGCACAAACGTATGACCAACATACAAGATCACTGAATTAAGCAACTAAGCATAAAACAAAGCAAAATAAAATGTATATAAATAAATTATATGACAAAACCAGAAGATTATATATACATATTACAAGGAGTGAATCAAAGCAGATTATGGTTGCGAGAATAGAAAAAATAAGCAGGACACAACTTCATAGCAAACTATCTATATAACCCAGTCAGTTACAGCCATAAATAATATCCTCAAGCAAAGCAAAATAAAATGCCATATATATATACACACACACAAACCCACACGATACAGGAAAAGCACATCACATAAGAATACACCCAATTGGAGAATGTAATTCACACATAGAATAACCAACTGGGCGTAAGAATCAGTAACACAAAATGGGTGAGGAAGAAATCACCTGAACGACCGGTATTTGACCGTGCAAGGACAGAACTAGTGGTTCAAAGGGCCCTGTATGGTCAAATTGGAAAGAGTCCAATTTGGGCGTCCCAAACCCACTGGGTTTTTCATCTTCTTCTTCTTCATCATCACCTTCATCGTCCAATTGGGTCGGTTTGGGGTGATTTTGTGATTGGGGTTGATCTCGATTTGAAATCCTCCCAAGTAAAATCTGAAATCATATAGGTATTCTTTGCAATATAGGAAAATAAGGGAGAGAGTTTTGGCGAGAAGAAAGAAATTTTTTTATATCAGACAAAAATATTTCAATTTTTATTACATTACATAAAACAATTTTCTGCTTTGGGGAGAAAAAATTATTAGGCGGGAGAGTTTTGGGGGGAAAATTATTGGGCGGGGAGTTTTGGAGGGAATACAACTGGGCACAGAGTTATACCCACAATGTATATACCACTTGTTTTGGCACATAGGCGAATTGTGAATGGTAGATTCTCTCTTTATACAAAGCCTGTAAGTCAATCACTTGTCTTGCTGCATTGGCGAATTGTGAATGACAGTTAGATGTTGAAGGGAGATGATCGATGTCCTTTTCTTTTTCTTTTTTTGGAAAATAAAAATATTAGTTTCTTTGCGATCTGAAATGGTAGAAGTGTTTATACTTGATACAAGTAAACATACCTGGTGTTCAATTTTCTTTTATATGGTGAGATTCGAGAAGATCTTTGTGACACATCTTTGTGTGGATTGATGGAGGTTAATTAAAATTCTTGTGGTAGTTCGTTTGGAGAGAGAATATCCAGCATTACCCAATGTATCTATTTTATGGTTTTGGAGGTTATATATTGAAGTATTGTAATTTGTATACAAAATATAATTAAAAGATATATCTGGATGGTCAAGCTTCTAACATTGCTTCTCTATTTTCGAATTATGCTAGTAACAAGAAGCCAAGGAAGCTGAAAAATTTAGGCGACAAACTAGTTGTATGGAAAGAGCACAAGGAGAAAGAGGGTCTTTTCGATGATAAAGGCAAGCCAGTATGCAGAATTCCCGCCAAGGGTTCAATGAGGGGATGCATGAGGGGCAAAGGAGGACCCGACAATTCGGGTTGTGATTACAGAGGTGTTAGGCAGAGGATATGGGGAAAATGGGGTGCTGAAATTCGAGAACCCAAGAAGGGTAATAAGTTATGGTTAGGTAGCTATCCAAGTGCACTTGAAGCTGCTTATACTTATGATGAGGCTGCAAGAACCATGTATGGTTCTCAAGCCCGCCTCAACTTCCCCAACTCCAGCGGTTCAAGTTCTATTTCCACTGCTGAGGGTTCGGGAAAGAAGCTTGATGCTCCCACCGCTAGTCATAGTCAGGAGAATGGATCGAGAAGTGATGGTGACGGAACTTCGGCCTTGTATGAATTTGAAGTCATCTCATCAGAGAGTTCAATGAAACAAGTAGTACCAGAACAACCTCTGAATATTTATGGTAGTAGTTTTATGCCATGTTATGAAGCTAGTCCGCTGAAGAGTTCAAGAATGCCAGAGCCAGTGGAAGAGTGTCAAATTTATGGTGATATGGTTTCGTCTTGCTTTAGGGCTGCTGACAATACGAATGTCAATGGCGGCACTAGGTTTCCCTTGAAGAAATCCCAAGAATATGAAATGTTGGAGGTGGAAGGGCTCTTTGGGACACTAAGATATTCTCCACATCGTGGTGCACCAATTTCGATTGGTGTAGGTACTAATAGTGTTGGTGATCAGTGGGAGGCGTCTCAGTACAACAATCCATGGCACCAAAGGCCTGCAGATTCATTAAACCAGATGCATAATGTTGATGGTTCGATTGGTGTGGATACTAATAGCGTTGGTGATTAGTGGGAGGCGTCTCAGTACAACAATCCATAACCAGATGCATAATGTTGATGGTTCGATTGGTGTGGGTACTAATAGTGTTGGTGATCAGTGGGAGGCGTCTCACTACAACAATCCATGGCTCCAAGGGCTTGCGGATTCATTAAACCAACTGCATAATGTTGATGGGAACATGTTTGGGGGAGCTACGGTTTTGTTAAACCAGATGCATAATGTTGATGGGAACGTGCTTGAAGGGCCTGCGAGTTCGCTAAACCAGATGCATAATGTTGATGGAAACATGTTTGGGAGGCCTGAGGATGCGTTAAACCAGATGCATAATGTTGATGGGAATGTGCTTGAAGGGCTTATAAGTTCGTTAAACTAGATGCATAATATTGATGGGAACGTGTTGGGGGGGGGGGGGGGGGGGGGGGGGGGGGGCTGCATCATGTTGATGGGAACGTGCTTGAAGGGCCTGCGAGTTCGTTAAACCAGATGCATAATATTGATAGGAACATGTTTGAAGGGCATGTGGATTCCTTAAACTAGATGCATAATGCGGATGGGAACGTGTTTGAAAAGACCCAACATGAGTAGGAAAATTCTGGGCTGAATATAACTTTGATTTCTTGGCATCTGGGGGAGAGGAGGATTACATTTTGGATTGGAATTTGGGATTTGAGGAGGATTACATTTTGGATTGGGATTAGGGATTTTGAGGTCATGGGTGGTGTATGGTGTTGAATGGATACTTAGTCATGAACAAGAGGTGAGGCTGTTGGTTTTAGCTAGTTTAGTACTTATACATGTTATGAGAATCCCCAAGTTGTTATATTGTGTGATGTTTTATCCCCAAATTTTTTTTCTTTTCTGATTGGCTTATTCTCCATATATTTAAAATTTGGTGACAGTCCATCTTATGACATGTAGATGATGATGGCTCTACTTGTAGCTGAGTTATTCCCTTTAACATTTTAGAGAAGGCAATATCAAAGTAGTTTTCCTTTCTCGTTCTGAGTTCTGTAATTTGTTTATGATGAATTTTTCTTTTTTTTCAATCTCACTGGCTTTACATGTGTGAATGGGGAGTTTGGAGTTAAAATCATATTGCGTCTAATCAGTGTCACATTTGTTTGAACTTTTTCATTGCGTCACATTTGTTTGAATTTTTTCATCTTTTTCTCTTGGGCAAATTACACTTTCATCCCATGCTGTTAATGTAAATTACACCCGCACCCCTTGTAGTTCTGCTAATTACACTTTCACCCCTAAAACTCATATCCAGTGACCGGACGTTTGAAATTTTTCCTTGTTTTTTTATTTATTTTAAAGAATTAAATATTTTTTATATTAAATTACTTATTTACCCTTCATCTTGACCACTTCTCTTTCCTCACCAAACCCTAACCTTAATCCAATTATATATGTATATACAATATCACCAATCTGATTGTTGGTTTAAATACTATGTTTCTTTGGCTCTGTTTGAATTGATTTTTCAAACGCTGTTTTTGGCTTTCTGAAGGAAAAAACTGTTTTGAACACTATTTGACAAAAATTTTAAAAGAGCTTCTGAGCCTTGGAAGAGCTTTTTAAAGAAGCTGAAGGATATCAGCTTCTCAAAACTGCTTATGCTTGTCTTTTTCTTCTATGAAAAACCAAAACCAAAAGTTATGCCAAACATGATCTTTGTATTGTCTAAGCTGTTGTATCATCTAGAATATTTTATATTTAATTTTTAACTCAAGTAAAACAATCACTAATTATCATGCATGGAACAAAAAGATTGGCAGAACCCCAACTAAAAGATATCCCTGTTAACACCATTACTAAGCCAATACAGTGAAGAGCAAGGAGTTGATGACGTGGCTGAAATCCAAGTAAACCGAAACTCAAGGCCGAATCTGAGTTGGAAGTGTATAGATAAAGGGCCAACAAGTTGGGTTACAATGTTGGGCCATTTGATGACTAGTTGGGCCAGAATGTAAAGAGGTTGAAACTGGGCTAAAAGGGTGGTGTGGAGTATTTGGCTGTTTTGTGAAGTGTTGGGCCAAGAAGAAGAGGTGTTTGAAGGAGTTTTAACCCAGCTTCAAACTTACCAGAATGAAGGATTTCTTGCTTACCAAGTTCAAAAGAGTTACCGAAATGTTGGATACTTTAGAGGAATTGAGTTGTAATTGCGTAGGTGCTTTATTTTGATAGGATTAGTGCTTAATTTGAGTTATCTTTTATTTTGTTTACCTTTAGTATAAATAGGGAACGAGACCTCTAGTTTATAGGTCCTGCACCAAATACCAAAATTTATCTTTTTGCTTCAATAGTATTGTCTATTTTATTTTCCTGCAATATTTATTTTATCAGTTCATTTAAATTCTTGTTTTTCAAATTTCATTCATTCATTCTAGTTTTTGTAATATAATTTCTTAATTACTGAAAGTCCTCTCGTTGAGGCAGAAGAACCATTACACACGAGTTTTGTTCTCTCTCGTGTTTTTCGCTTGATTCACAAATTTGTTTAAAAGAGATGATAATTTGTTCGTCTTGAACTGTTTGAGCCACGTCACCCGTTCTAGCACTCCCACGATTTACAGAAAATATATTCGGCATAATTCTTTAGCAGATTTATTTTTAGTACGAACAATTTTTGGCACGCCCGGTGGGACACCACTAGGTGATTGAGAAATCCTGCAGTAGCAATGCCGCCGAAAATAAGAAGTTCATGAAATGATGATTTGAGTTTGTCGATGATGTCGGTGATGAAGAAGACTATGAGGTATTGGCTCATAGAATTAAAATAATGGAAGCATAATCTCAAGGGCTCAAGCAGGACTTAGCCCCAGTTAAAGAACGAGAGGCACTGTCTTGAGAGCAGCATGCTCAAGATCGTGAACTCATTTAGGAATTGATGACTAGACTTTCGGCTATAGAGAGAGAAACGGATGATGGATCACATGCTACACCAGTTTCTCGTTTTCCCATAAATAATGGTGTATCAACATCAATATCATAGCAGGGGTTTGCAAAGAGCTTGGAGAACGCACCCGCAAACAATAGTGTGCCACCATTATGAGGTAATGGTACTCCGCAGAAAGACGGTTTGAACTTGGGGGGCAACAATAATCGAAGGCCTCATTACTATTCTCATACTGATAATGTGAGGGTAAATTCGATGCCGGTATATCCAATGATTGGAGGTACGCCGCTTCCGACTAGGAACGCCCCTATTTGGGATGATCCTCGAGGTGCAATAGACCGAGAGCAAATAATTGATTTAATACAACAGGAGATTGGGCAAGGATATCACCGTGCGTAACGTCCAGTATATAAGAAGCCATACCCGGAACAGATTGATTCAGTTGAGTTCCCAATGAATTTTAAATTTCCAGAGTTTGTGACTTTCAATGGAGAGGGTATACAGTCTACTATTGAAATCATCGGTCAGTCTACTATTGAAATCATCGGTCGATTTACGATACAATGCGGAGAAGCAAGTAACAATCCTTCTCTCAAATTGTGATTGTTTCCAAGTTCTTTGATCGGTCCGGCATTTTCGTGGTATATAAAATTACCACCAAATTCTATATACACATGGGAACAAATGGAAGAGCAATTTCATGCTCAATTTTACCGTACTGAAGTTGAAGTGACTTTGGCCGAGATTTTATGGCTTTGTCAATTAACAAGCGAGTCGGTGGAGACATTTGTTGCACGCTTTCGAAAAGCCCGGATGTGTTGTAGAGTGGCTCTGTCGAAGACTGAATATGTCTGTTTGGCATTAAATGGTCTAGACTTGGAGCTGAGGAAAATGTTCGAGGGTATGAAATTTCTGGATTTGTTCGAATTAGTTGATCGAGTCACTCGATATGAGTCCTTGTTAAAGGAGGAGAAAGAGCGCAAGATGTCTTCTAATGGGACTTATTTTAGAGACCTAAATTATGAAGTATTCATAATAGAACCGGATTGTGAAGAGTTGGAAGTGGATGTGGCATAAATAGTCTTTAAGAAGTCTTAAACATGTGAAGCTCTTACAAAACCCAAACCAACTGCAATTTCTCAAAAGAATCCTTCAATAGTGGGAAATAGAGGAGTAGCGGAAACGGGCAAAAGTTATAGTTTCGATATAACTAAAACGGAGCAGATATTTGATCACTTGGTTGCGGATAAGCAAGTTACCTTTCCTAAAGGGCATAAAATTGCTACTGCAAACGAAATTAAAGGGAAAGAATATTGTAATTATCACAACTCTTGGAATCATTCTACTAACAATTGCAATGTGTTCCATAACGTTTTGCAGAAAGCGACGATGACGGGACTCTGAAATTTCCAGATCAGAAGAAGCAGCCAGAGGTGATGGGTATTGATGGCGATCCGTTTCCGAAAATCATGAATTCTAACATGATTACTTTGACTGACAAGAGTGCACAACCTCCACAAGATGCAATTGACTCGTTGCATGCCGAATTGGAGAGTTTGAAGCAACAACTCAAAGAGACACAATAGTAGATTAGGAAGCCAAAGTTGTCTCGTAGCCGGAAAAGCCGTCGAGGCCGTCTTTTGCAAATAGGGATGCTATGACATATAAACCATTAGTTCATGAGTAGCCTAGAAAAAGGAAGTTTTTCGGTTCGTGAATGTTTGGAAAGGAATCTGGTTCCTAAACGGTTTGAGGAAAGACGGATTTCAGTGCATGATCAGCTTGGGGAAAGACGAGTTCCGGGCCGATGTGTAGAAAGTAGAAGACTGGCAGATACGTTCATGGAACGTAGAGCAATGTTCGGCCAATTGGGACAGGCTCAATTTAAAAGAGCTCCTCCTTCCCAAGCTCAAATATGGGTTGAAAGTAGCAAATTAGACGAATGACATGTTCGGATGGTGAAATTACCTAGACGATGGTGAAAATAGTTTAGAGGGAGGGGGTGAATAGGTTTTTTATGGATTTATTAACAAATTAATATTTAATTGCGGAAAATTTAATTTTAATCCAATCACAAAACACTAATTCTCAAACCACATCATTCAAGTAATATCAAGCAAACATCAATGTAGTGGAGAAAATAAAGCAAGAGATGACACAAAATTATACGTGGAAAAACCAAAGAAACATTCCAAAGAAAAAACAACGGGTACACTCCGGTACCAATTCATTATGAATCAACAAGTACAGACTCTATGAGACTTTTAGACTTACAATCACTCTTGATATGCCTTCCTTTACTCGCATTCTGAAACCCTTGAATCACTCGTACTTCACGAAGCATGCTTGCTCCGCCAGACACTTTAAGAACTCACAAATCACACCTGATTTGCCTTTCTCTATTCGCGGTTTGAAATCCTCGAATCGCTCCATACTCGGACGGTTCCGCTTCTCAACGAATCAATGCAACCTCATTGCAATAGACGATGTGATGATTTTTCAGCAACTACTCATCCAATCATGCATAAAGAACTTCGGTGTAGAAGCACGATTGAAAAACCTCAACATAAGAGAGAACACGAATATGAATGATCACTCCATAATCACCTCTCTGTGTATATCACTCTGTAGAAGAATATGAAAGATAAAATATTGCAGAGCTCTCACCAAAAACCCTCTTGAAAAATCATCGTAAAAAATCGTAGTCTCTTCTCTTGTAAAACATTGGTATTTATAGACCGAGTTAAAGAAAACCCTAACCTTACCCTTTTGCGTAATTTCAAAATACGTTGACAAATCTTCTAAAATATGATGTAGATATGTGTATACGCCTATACGTAGAAATTTGGAGTCACCGATCACTTAAAAACTTAAAGTAGGGACAAAACTGGAAAAATCCGAAAACACTCCGAAACAACTCCTGCATAATAAGTGATCACGTGGCCACAAAGTGAGAGCTACACTTGGGTATAGGTCAGGGGCGTAGAGTCCATTCCCAGCTCCAAAAACCAAAACGTAGGTTAACGTCATTCTGCCTCTTTTTGCCTCTGACAACGTAGGGTATGATGTGTCTTTTGCTGTAAAAACCTATTTTTTCATATTTGAGCTAGACTGGTCTTCTCAGACTCCCGATACTTTTGGTTGAAGTAATAATGTCTAAAAATGACATTTTTGCCCTCCGATGAAGTGACGATGTCTGGAAATGATGTTTTTGCCCTCCGATATCTCTTCTTTTCTCTGACACACCCCTTAACTCCTCTCTCGAGATAGAAACGAACATACTAACAACTCAATTGCAAATACACAACTCTCAACATGACAATTCACTCAACATGATTATTGTCTAGAACATGCTAAACACAAATAATACTATAAATGTTATTACAATCTCCCCATTTATATTTCTTAGACAAAACCATGTTTTTACAATATAGCCTCACAATCAACATAACATCTATACCTATGAACACACTGACAAACATAAATATAAATTGTCACCTTGCTTTCATGACGGTCAACCAATCCTGTAACCACAACACTGAATAAACCATTAAACGCAAGTGTTGAAAACATATATTAAATGATCATAAGGAAAACACAATATCCATGTAAGCATAATGATCATAAAACACACACTCTTTCTCCCCCTTAAATCATTACTCCCCCTTACTCAAAACTTCTCCCCCTAAAATCATTACTCCCGTTTACTCAATATTTCTCCCCCTTTTTGTCACTGAAATGACAAGGAACAACAAAAACAATCAAAGCACACGAGAGAAACAAGGGAAAACCTCAAGAAGAAAACATAGGGAAATGATTACAAAGGATACTCAAGATAATCTAAGTCAAACACTAAATACTATGATAAAGTACTCTATTAGAATATATCCAGATTCTCAAATAACATAAATCTCTATAATGCATGAACTTAAGACTAATGCATGAATGTAAAATGAAAAACAACAAAAAAATATATTTGTTTTTAGAACCATGTGAGCAGGGCAGTAGAGACAATGAGTTAGTCATTAACACATCATATACGCATATTTGACTTAGCTATTATACACATGATAATGAATAAAATTAGCACACATACCTTTTAGATATAAGTAGTCACAAGGCAAGCTTCACATACCATTTGCATATATGAAAAATATTCAGGTGCAAGTAAACACCTAAGATGAAAGCAATACGTACTAATTATGATAATCTTCTTCACTAATCGTGATGATACTTCAGTCCAAAACCTAAGCTAGAAATCAAATCATTCACTTGGACCTTATTACTTATTTTAAAAAAATAAATACCTTATTGTCACACAATTTATTCTTTGCACCTTTTCAACTTTTTCACCAAATCCCTTTTTGTCTTTCTAAGCTTCGAACTTTTCAGCGAGGATTTTTAGTACCAACCAACTGGGCCCGAGCTTCTTCCATGGGATTTATGCTCATTAGTCTTCTCCCCTTTTTACGCGAACACTCAATGCTTACTGAGGCAAGAGGCCCGATTACTCAGATCGAATAACTACTTTTTGCATTTCAATATTTTAAACATCTCATTCTTTCCATTTTTCAACAGCACCGTAACATTCATAAGCATGCAAAAGGTATTTAATAGCATAGATGAATCTAGCATAACTCATGAACCTACATATCACTTCGGACTAGATGAGAAAGACTAAAATTTTCAACAAGTATTACATTCATCTCTAAAGTAAAACAAGCACCCAAAGTTAATGAGTTCTAAAAATAATACTTAAGCATGTCAAGTGAATTACTCATATCTTCAGGTCAAACTAACAAATCCAATTCTCATAAGCATAATAATAAAAGTAAATATGGGATAGTGTGAAATATGATAACCATTTGTATCCTTAGCCAAACTCAACATGCTAAAAATCTATCTATTTTATAATTTTTTGTTTCTGACAGCGTAGGGTATGGAGTCGCTGATCACTTAAAAACTCGAAGTAGGGACAAAACTAGAAAAATCCGATAACACTCCGAAACAACTCCTGCATAACAAGTGATCATCTGGCCATAAAGTGAGACCTGTGATTGGGCGCAGGGTCCATTCCCAGCTCCAAAAACCAAAGCGTAGGTTAGCGCCATTCTCCCTCTTTTTGTTTCTGACAGCGTAGGGTATGATGCGTCTTTTGCTGTAAAAACCTGTTTTTTCATATTTGAGCTAGACTGGTCATCTCGGACTCCTGACGCTTTTGGTTGAAGTAATAATGTCTGGAAATGACATTTTTGCCCTCCGGTGAAGTGACGATGTTTGGAAATGACATTTTTGCCCTTTAGTAGCTCTTTTTTGCTCTGACACACCCCTCGACTAATCTCTTGAGATAGAAACGAACATACTAACAACTCAATTACAGATACACAAAACTCTCAACATGATAATTCACTCAACATGGTTATTTTCTAGAACATGCTAAACACAAATAATACTATAAATGTTCTTACAAATGGTTCGACCGCCGTTGGTGCAAGTTGATAGGTGGACTAGAGTTGTTCATCCAAAATTTCCAGCCCCATCTATCCAAAGAGAAGTTACTGGAGGGAACGAAACGAAGACCCAGAAGCATATAAGACAAAGAAAAGAAACTGAAGCTCATCGTCAAAATTTGCGAGTTCTTGAAGAAAAATCATAGAAGTAACGCTTGAGATAAATGTTTCATTTGGGAAAGGGATGCGTGAAAATCAGATGACGATAGTAGCGATTCGGATAAAGCCCCGGCATGCGGCGAAATACAGGATCAGATTCTGGAGTTTTTTGGAGACAACAGTTTGTAATATGGTTTTTGTTCTTCCTAAAGAGTTCCAAGCCCCGAAGGAGCAACTCGAAGAGGAAGAGGCGGATGTTAATGTGGATGACTTAGGAAATAATAATTTTGTAAAGGAAGTCCCGGCTAATGCAAAAACAAACAGTCGAGAATGTGCTTGGGGTGGCCAAGTTGGTTTCCGAAGTAAGTGGCAATAATGAAGATAGTATCAAAGGACCCAAAACGGTTTCAGAAATGTTGAACGAGGTTGCCGAGACTCAAGTGGGTACTGGAAGATCAGTTCTTGTTGTATTAGAAGGGGGCATCAAAACTAATCTTCAAGATTTTGGCCCAATAGTGGAAAATGAAGTTGGAGTTGCTAAAACAAATTTAAATTGGAAAGAAGTAGCTAATGTTATATTTGACAAGCTACCACTGTCAATGACACAACAACTAAGGCCACTGTATGTGAAAGTTTGGGTTGGGGGACAACCTATTGACCGAGTGTTGGTCGATAATGGTTCGGTGCTTAATGTTGTCTCGACAACAATGTGGAAGACGCTTGGAAAGAATATGGAGGTTGTGATACCAATAGATGTGGCAGTAAGCAGGTTTAATGGTGGTTCTATAGTAACGAAAGGGATATTGCCACTCGAAATAACCATTGGGGGTAAAATGACATTTTCAGCTTTCTTTATTATTGAAACCACGGTGTCTTATAGGCTGTTATTGGGGCGAGATTAAATTCACACGACTATGTGTATACCATCGTCGTTACACCAAATGCTGATTTTTTGGAATGGAGACGAAATAAAAATACTTGAGGCCGATAATAAACCATTCTTAGTGAAGGTTTATGTGGCCGAGACAATTTTGTACGAGGACATTTTTGCTCCAGTCCGTTTTGAAGGAGTAGATAAAAATGGTAGGCCTTTAAATGCCACCTTGAGGAGAAATTTTAAAGAGCTGGAATTAAAGGAGTTGGTGTCAGAATCAATTAGGTCAGCCATCACCGTGTCTGGCCCTTTTGCAATAAAGGAAGTTTCCAATGAATAATGAAGAGAAAGAAATTGCCAAGCAGCAGGCTTGACGACCCGCTTACATACGGTTAAAGGCATATTTGGCAGAGAAGAGGTTGGCCCGTGAAGAATTGATAGATGGTATTACTTCGGCTTGTTTGACCGAGGTAGAAGATGCTCAACAAGGTGTAGATATTATTCAGCTTGAAGATTTAGAGGCGACACCAGCAAAAATGGATGATTTGAATGCGGAGGTTCAAGACCCACTTCTAGAAGTGAATTTGGGAGAAACGGGAGAATCAAAACCAATATATGCCAGTGCTCTTTTGGAGCTGAGATTTCAAGCGGAATTAGTTGAATTATTGAAGAAATATCATTATTATTTTGCATGGGACTATACTGAAATATCGGGTTTAGATAAGAAATTAGTCGAGCATCGTTTATCAATTAAGAAAGGATTTAAGCCTTATAAGCAACCGCTAAGGAGGATGTCACAAGAGATATTTTTAAAAATTAAAGAGGAGATTGGGAGGTTATTAAAAACAAGATTTATAAGAACGGCGCGGTACGTTGATTGGTTATCTAATATCGTGATGGCCATCAAGAAGAATGGGAAGTTGGGGTTTGTGTTGATTTTTGAAATTTAAACACCGCAACACTAAAGGATGAGTACCCTATGCCCGCGGCTGATCAATTAATTGATGCGGCTGCGAAGCATAAAATAATGTCATTCATGGACTGTCATTCGGGGTATAATGAAATTTATATTGCAGAGATGGATATAGCAAAAATGGATTTTCAATGTCCGGGTGCAGTTGGGACTTTCGAATGGGTGGTGATGCTGTTCGGGTTAAAGAATGCTGGTGCAACTTATCAACGGGCGATGAATTCAATTTTTCATGACATGATAGGTCAGTTTATGGAAGTATATATAGATGATATGGTCGTTAAGTCGGAAACTCAGCAACAAGACTTGAAGCAGCTCGAAAAAGCTTTTAGCAGAATGCTTTTTCATAAACTAAGAAATGAACCCAATAAAGTGTGCTTTCGGGGTTGCGGCATGAAATTTCCTTGGATTTTTAATATATCAAAGGGGAATTGATATAGATCAGAATAAGGCAAAGGCTATTATGGCCGCCAAAACACCTAGAAGCAAGAAGGAGTTAGAGAGGTTTTTGGGTCAAGTCAGTTATTTGAGGCATTTTATTGTTAATTTGTCCGGAAAGACTAGAATTTTTTCACCTCTTTTAAAGTTGAAATCTGGAGAAGAGTTTAAATATGGGAAAGAACATCAGAATTCTTTTGAAACGTTGCAACATTATTTGACTCAACCACCAGTTTTGATGCCGGTAAGAAAGAAAATTTCTTTAAAGCTTTATATATCGGCAGCAGAAGAATCGATTGGGAGTTTGCTTGCCCAGAATAATGAGGCTGCACATGAGCAAGCTATTTATTACTTGAGTCGCACTTTGACATCAGTGGAGTGCCGATATACATCAATTGAAAAATTATGTCTATGCTTATACCACTCAGCTATGAAGTTAAGGGTCTATATGCTACCAGTAGAGGTGTTCGTAATTTGCCAAACCGATTTAATTACATTCATTTGTCTAAACCACTTATCACCGGACGAATTGGTAAGTGGGCTTTGGCGCTCATGGAGTTTAATTTTATTTACCGGCCTCAGAAATCGGTAAAATGGCGAGTTTTAGTTGATTTTTTGGCCGATCATCCATCGATTGATTATGATGCTTTTATTCATGACGAGTTGGAGGTGAATACTATCTTTATGCAACCTTGGATTTTAGAGTTTGATGGGTCAAGCACAAGAGCTGGGGCTGGAGCTGGAGCTGGTGTGGTAGTTCGGACTCCTACGGGCCGAGCTACTACTTTTTTTTCCCTTGATTTCCCTTGCACAAATAATCAAGTTGAGTATGAAGCTTTAATTATTAGGTTGGAAATTTTATTGGAACTTAATGTCAAGGACATCCACGTCATGGGTGATTTAAACCTTGTTTTGAGTCAAGTGGCAGACGATTTTCAATATTTAAGTTGTCAACTTAGGCCTTTCCATTCAATGGCCTCACAGTTGTTACAGCAATTCAACATTTTCAAGTCAGAGCACCGACCGAGAATGATGAATAAAAAGGCGAACGATTTAGCACAAATTGCTTCGAGGTTAAGAGTGCCGAACGGGTTAATGGAAGAGTATGTAGTGATCAATAGAATAAGTCTTCCTGCAGCTAAAGAAAGAAATACATGGATGGCTAAATCATTTGTGGTAGATGTGATAGAGATGGTCGAAGATGATTGGCGTTACCCTATTTTTCATTTTCTTAAAAATCCTAATGGATTGGTGGAAAAGAATTTGAAACGAAAGGCATTGGGGTATGTGATTTTGGGTAATGAACTGTACAAAAGAGCAGTAGAAGATGACCCACTGTTAGTATATATTAGTAAAGAGGAATCGCTTCGGGTGATGTGTAACACCCCGTGTTATTATTCTTTTTACTGAAATTAATTCTGATTTAATTTCGGTAACGACGTCACTTGTTCGTGACGTATTATTTATTCTTGGTATTTGATACCTGTAAATTTTTCTCGTTTATTTTTAAAGTCGACTGGACGACATTCCGGTTTCTCTTGGACGAGTTCGCGAGTTATTATTCTCGACTACGCGGTTTCGATTCGACGTTTAATGATTAGTGTCTCGATTGGATGACGACACATTTTAATTGGTCGGGCTTGTTTAAGTGTTCCGACATTTGGGTTTCTACCCCGATATAATTTTAATTGGGCGTCCTGTTATTAATTCGGGCTTACGAGATTATGTTTGGGCGTTCTCGATAATTATTGGGGTTTACTGTATATATATATATATGTTCAATTATATATATATAGTTTTGGGGTTATTTCGCAATTACGGATACTTGAAGGGTTAGTTTTGCAATTAGGTTATATATATATATATATATATATATGTATACACGACTGACCCATATCTGCTCCTTCTTCTACACGACTGCTACTCCTTCTCCTTCTTCTCCACAAGTGACGACTGCAGCTCCTCTCCACCTCCATGGTCGCCGGCAAGAGAGTCGGCTGAGAGGGTGGTCGCCAGCAGGCGGCAACACGCGGAGTCGCCGGACTATGGGAGCTGGGGCTGGAGCAGGGCTGGGACGGGCAGCGCCAGCCAGGAGCAGCGACGGCTATGGCGGAGGACGGCGGCGGCGCTGGTAGTGTCGGCGAGGCTAGCAGGTGGTGGCCCAGGTGGTGGTGCAAGGCGGCAGTTGCGCAGAGGAGACGCGCGTGAGGAGGGACGTGTCCGGCTGGGCTTCGGCCAATTTTTCGGCGACCTTCCGGTGATCGGTTTGAGCCGATTTTCGGTGAGTAGCTCCGTATATTTGGCATGGAGTATAGTTTTCATTGTTATTCCATGTATTTCCTTTGTTATTGTTGACTCTAGTAGTCGCTTGGCTTGCGTCACCCTTTAGGGGCGTGACAGCATGGTATCTGGGCATTCATTGCAACCCTTTATGGGTGTTTGATGACTGAATGTCTTTTGGTTCTCGTTTCTTTTTACTTCCGCAATCACTCCCTTAGCTCTTAGGCTCGGGTTTCGGAGTCCTAGGAATTCGGGGCGTGACATGATGGCTGAGGTGCACGAAGGGACTTGTGGAGAACATCAAGCTGACATAAAAATGAGATGGTTAATTCGACGATATAGGTATCATTGGAAAGAGTTTCGGAAAGATTGTATGGAGTACGCTAAGGGGTACGAAGCTTGTCAAAAACATGGGCCGATCTAGTGGGTTCCTGCTGTTGAATTACAAGTGATTATAAAACCATGGCCATTCATTCAGATGGGTAATGGATATAATTGAAAAAATTCATCCACCCTTGTCTAAGAGGCATCATTGGATTTTAGTAGCTACTGATTAGTTTACAAAGTGGGTCGAAGCCGCGGCGTATAAATCTATAAATCAAGACAAGGTGGTAGACTTTATTGAGCAACATATTTTCCATCGATTCGGCTTGCCAAAAACAATAGTAACCAATAACGGATCAGTATTTAAAGGGGAAAAGGTGATGGAATATTGCAACAATGTGAAAGTGAAAATGATGGCTTTGACGCCATATTATGCACAAGGGAACGGGCAGGCCGAGGCTTCAAATAAAGTCATTATTGAGATTATAGAAAAAATGATTGAAGAAAATCGAAGACAGTGGCATGACAAACTTTCAGAAGCATTATGGGCGTACCAAAATTCGAGGCGAACAAGTACATGAACAACTCTATTCCATTTAGTGTTCGGGCATAATGTTGTTTTGTCAGTAGAGATGAATGTACGGTCGGCCCGATTGGTGTTTCAATATGGTTTATATCCAGCCGACTACTCTGAAGCAATGCTCGCCGAATTAGAAGATGTGGATGAAGAAAGGTTGCAGGAACTGGATCACTTGGTGACACATAAAAAGAGGGTTGCTCGGGCTTATAATAAACGGATCCATTCAAAATTTTTCTCGGAGGGAGAACTAGTATGGAAAATAGCTTTGCCATTAGGGAAGATTAATAAAAAAAATGGGTAATTGGTCGCCGAATTGGGAAGGCCCGTTTGAAGTCCATGAAGTGTTGAAAGGTGGTGGATATAAGTTGAACGATATTATCGGAAAAGAGCATCCGAGGTCGATTAATGGGAAATTTTTGAAGTCTTATCAACCATCATTGCATGAGCAGTGGAGATTGGTCTCTGAAGTAGAAGCCAAAAAATAAAACATCTTAGAAGGGTTTTTGTTTTCTTTCTTTCTTTATTTTTTCTGCTTTATTTTATTATTTTCCTACATTTAAGATAGGAATGTTTATTTAAGTTGGTCAGTAGTGGTAGTTTTAAAATAGGAATAGGGATTCTATTTTGATTTTCTAATAAAGCATCACATGATAGATTGAAATTCAAAATAAATAGTTTTTCTGAAAGAAATAAAAAAAGGTGGTTCCCTGGTGGGCGTCAGGTGTGTACAAAATATGTGGTTAAAAATGACACATTAATGACACTTTAGATTTTGCCCTTCTACAAGCGCACATATCAATTGTATATAGTTTTGCTTGAGTAGGGGAATATCGATCCCATAGAGACAAGGATTGCTCACTTTAATAGTCTAAAAACAATGAATTATATTTTTCCGAAAAGAGTTTGGTTTTGTGAATTATCTTAATACTAATGAAAATAAAATAGAAAGCAATAATAAATAATGGTTGTGATTCAGAGAGACAGAAAACTACGGTTTCCTCACTCCACGACTAACTGTATAATATAGTCCAAATTCGTTTTCAATTCCATGAGGACAATCCATTGACTGTGAATCAGGTCGCACCGCACCCGAAGTTTGACCCCAAAAAGGATTACTCTCAACCGGATCACGACAACACATCTCAAGACTAAACTGATTAGTGCATGCCAATTACTAACATAAAGTAAATGCAGAAAAGTAAATTAAATAATTAAAATAAACTAAAGCATGTCTATATTAGTTTGTCAGGTCATGACCTGTGTTAACCAAGGGTTTCGAGTTTTATGACCACCATTTTATAGAAAATCACAGATTAAGCATCTGAGTTACAGCCCATAGTGAATAATTGTCATTGTGTAAGATAAATATATTAAAAAAGTCTAAGATAAGAATCAATTCAAATATATAAACTTGTATCACAAATAAAAACGATCTCTCATCTAACACAATTATCACAGTATAGTTATAGTTTCCCCTCTCTACAATTGAATATAAAATTAGAAATACATTACTTGGCTAGGGTTTTGTGAGAAAACCCTAGATACCGAGTTAGTTGATCATGGCTGAGAGAATCTGCATTGTTGGTGTAGAAACGCTCTCCATGGCCTTCTTCTCCGGATCTCTAGGTCTTTAATGGTGGTTCTCTTCAATATAACAAGTCTGAACTTTAAACATGAGAACTCTATGAATGAAAATCAGAACCAAAACTAGCCTCCAAAAATAACACCCTCTCTAAACCTAACCCTCTCATATATATAGATAAGTGAGGGAAACCCTAATGGTTGTCCTTTTATGTAATTTCACAATACATGAATTATCTCTATAAAATATCATGTAAATATGTGTATAAGCCTGTATGTAGAGGTCTAGAATCACCGATTACTTAAAATATCAAAGTAGGGACAAAACTGGTAAATTCTGAAATAACTCCGAAACAATTCAGCACATAAAGGGGTAACGTGGACACAAGGTGGAACCTACGCTTCGGCGTAGGTCAAGGGCGTAGGGTCCAAACCAAAGCGTAGCTCAGGTCACATCTGCCTCTTTTTCTCTCTAACGACGTAGGGTATTATGTATCTTTTGTTGTAAAAACTCTTCTTTTCATATTTGAGCTAGACTTGTCGCCTTTGATTCCTGATGCTTTTGGAAGAAGTAATAATGTCTGAAAATGACATTTTTGCCCTTCGGTGAGATAACGATGTCGGGAAATGACCATTGTCCCCTCTAGTAGCTCTTCTTTGCTCTGACACACCTCTTGATTCCTTTCTCGAGATAGAAACGAACACAAACTCAGTTAATTCACCGAGATTAGCTCTGTTTCTTCATTAAGCTCCTGAAACATGTTTACACACACAAACGGGATAAAAATACCAAGTAACGGGATGTAAAGACATAACAAACACAAGATATGGGCAAAAAATGACCAATATTGAGCACCTATCACACCCCCAAACATACATATTGCTTGTCACTTAGCAATAACTCAGAGAAACTATCTGTAATGATTTTTATTCTATCTAACCAATCTACTCTAACCTAATCCCTTGCTTTCGTGAGGGTCAACAATTATACTTAGCACGTGTAACAAGCCTTTTAAACCCCTTGGTTACCCCTAGTAGACGAGTGAAGTCTCGTGAAGGTTTCCAGTGATGGTACCTACAAACATCTCAATTCTTTTGTAATTACGCATTCATGAGTTCACACACACAAGTCAAATAAGCTATGATACAACACACAAGATAATATGAATGCAAATATTCCCAATCACTACCAAACAACAATTATATCAAGTTTCGTGTTATGAATGGTCCCCACTTTAGTGAATGATTTCGCTACTTTTTACTTAAAATCCAGACAACCTTCCATGATTTTGTGAACATTCAACTACAATTTTTAGTTTCTTTTCTCCTACTTCATTGATCAAACTTTGTCATTTTTAGTAAAAACGTACTATTTCCATCTTTCCATCTTTCCACTTTTCATCCCTTATTGTCTCTCTAAGTCTCCAGACTTTCAGCGAGGATTTTTTGTCCTAACCAACTGGGCCCGAGCTTCTTCCATGGGATTTATGCTCATCAATATTCTCCCTTTAAATGCGAACAGTGATATTGGTGATACAAATGTCCGGTTACTCAGATCAAAGAACTGCGTTTTGCATTTTATTTTCTCAATTTTCTCCATTTCAACCAAAACAACTCCTCTTCTCCCCTTTTATTGTGGAATTTTTTTCAACTACATAGTCAAAAATCAACCTATTTCTCATAGTGAATGTGTGCTTGTATTTATAGGTTAAAGTCGTCCTTCTTAATTTTAATTTCACTAATCACTCACCCATGTAAACCACATCATTTCACTAACTTAATCTAATCATTATTCTTATGAGTGGGAACATCACATCACATACTACTCATGCATCATATACACAAACTTAATCAAATTGTAAATGTCAAACATTCATGCGTGAAAACAAAATAAAATTGTTCCAAATTTTTATTTATTTTTTCTCGAAAATCTTTATTCCTTGTAATACTATACCTTTACCCCCAAACTTAAATCAGACCATGGTTTATGGGCGTCATGTGTGTGCAAAATATGTGGTTAAAAATAGCACCTTAATGACACTTTAGGTTTTATCCTTCTGTAAGCGCACAAATCAATTGTATATAGTTTTGCTTGAGTAGGAGAATATCGATCCCACAGAGATGAAGATTGTTCACTTTAATAATTTTAAAATACTGAATTATAGTTTTTCCAAAAAGAGTTGATTTCTGTAAATTATCTAATATTATTAAATTAAACTAAGTAGCAAAGTAAATTTATTTGTGATTCAGAGGGAGAGAAAACTTGGGTTTCCTCAATCCACCACTAACTGCCTAACATAGTTCAAATTCTAATTTCAATTGTATGAGGGCGATCCATTGACTGTGAATTAGGTCGCACCGCGCCAGCAACTTGACCCCAAAAAGGATTACTCTCAACCGGATCGCGACAACCCATCTCAAGACTAAACTGATTAGTGCATGCCGACTACTAACAGAAAAGTAAATTAAAGTAGAAAATTAAAGCATGAAAATAAACTAAGGCATGTCTATATCAGTTTGTCAGGGCATGGCCCGTGATAACCTAGGGTTTCGTGTTTTATGATCACCATTATGATGAAAATCATAGATTAAGCATCCGAGTTATAGCCCATAGTGAATAATTATGATTGTGTAAGATAAATATATTTGAAAAGTCTAAGACAAGAATCAATTCAAATATATAAACTTGTATCACGAATAAAAACGGTCTCTCATCTAACACAATCATCACAGTATAGTCACAGCTTCCCTTCTTTAGAATTGAAAACAAAATCAGAACTACATTAGTTAGCTAGGGTTTTGCTAGAAAACCCTAGATACCGAATTAGTTTATCATGGTAGAAGGAGACTGCATCGTTGATGTATAATCGCCCTCCTTGGCCTTCTTCTCCGGATCTATAGGTCTTGAATGGTTCCTCCCTTTTGAATAAGATGAATCTCCAGATGTGGCTCTATTATAAGTTCCAAGAAGCTCCCTAAAATCTGTATCAAAACTTGTTATTTATTGGCAAAGTTGAGGGATGCCCTAACTTGGAGAATAGGATTACCCTTTTTGGTAATTTCACACCCAACCAAGCAAAACGCTAACATATAATGTATAATATGTGTATATATATTAGGGTCGAAATAAAGTCATTCAAGTGAAAACAAATCAATTCGGGTCAAAATAGGAGTTTGGCCCGAAACTAAAATTTTCAGTTTTTTCTGCAAGACACCTCTCACTCGTTTGCTCATATTTTGAGCTACCCACATTTGATTTTGGCGTGTAATATATATTTGGAAAGAGGACTTCAAGATCTTGATGATAGGCTTAAGAATCACCTCATTTGGGACTGTTTTAACCGAGATATGAGAGCCCAAAGTTGGCTATAAGTTTGGTGCTGGAAATACTAGACCTACGCCCAAGCGTTGGTTAGGAGCGTAGGTACCAAACCAAAGTGTAGGTATGGTCCAATTTTTCCTGTTTTTGCCTCTGGTGACGTAAGGTTTGATGTTTTTTTTGCTGTAAAATCCGGTTTTTTCATATTTTAGCTAGACTGGTCTCCTTTGACTCCCGATGCTTTTCGGTGAGGTAATAATGTCTGAAAATGACATTTTTGTCCTTCCGGTGAGATAATGATGTCGTGAAATGACCATTTCGCCCTCCAGTAGCTCTTCTTTGCTCTAACGCTCCTCTTATTTCCTTTCTCGAGATAGAAACAAACATGAACTCGGTTAATTCACTAATATCAGCTATGTTTCTTCATTAAGTTCCCGAAACATGCTTACACACACAAACGAGATAAAATACTAGGTAACAGAATTTAAAGACATAAATGACCAATATTGAGCACCTATCACACCCCCAAACTTACATATTACTAGTCACTTAGAAATAACTTTAAAGAAACTATCTGTGATGATTTTTATTCTAACTAACCTATATTAATCTAACATAATCCCTTGCTTTCGTGAGGGTCAACGATTACACTTAACACGTGTAACAAGCCTTTTAAACCCCTAGGTTACCCCTAGTGGATGAGTGAAGTCTCGTGAAGGTTTCTAGTGATGGTACCTACAAATATCTCAATTTTTTTGTAATTATGCATTCATGAGTTCACACGTACAAGTCAAATAAGTTATGATACAACACACAAGATAATATGAATGTAAATATTCCCACTTACTATCAAACAACAATTATATCAAGCTTTGTGTTATGAATGGTCCCCACTTAAGTGAATGATTTTGCTACTTTTTACTTAAAATCCAGACAACTTTCCTTGATTTTGTGAACATTCAACTATAATATTTTAGTTTCTTTTCTCCTACTTCATTAATCAAATTTTGCCATTTTTCATTAAAACAAACATTTTCAACTTTCCACTTTTCATCCCTTTTTGTCTTTTCAAGTCTCCGGACTTTCCAGCGAGGAGTTTTAGTCCCAACCAACTGGGCCTGAGCTTCTTTCATGGGATTTATGCTCATCAGTCTTCTCCCTTGAAAAGCGAACAGTGATATTGGTGATCCCAAGGGCCGATTACTCAGATCAAAGAACTATTTTTTGCATTTTCTTTTCTTAAAAGTTTTTCAATTTTCTCCATTTTAACCCAAACAACTCCCTTTCTTCCCTTTTATTGCGGCAAAATTATTTTTCAACTACATAGTAAAAAATCAACCTATTTCTCATAGTGAATGTATGCATGTGTTTATAGGTCAAAGTCGTCCTTCTTAATTTCCATTTCACTAATCACTCACCTATGTAAACCACATCACTTCACTAACTCGATCTAATCATTATTCTCATGAGTATGAACATCACATCACATACTACTTATACATTATAAATATAAACTCATTCAACTCATAATGTGAAACACTCATGCATGAAAACAAATAACTCCTCAAAACTTTTAATTTTTTTTCAAAATTTTCAAACATTTTCCTTTCTTGTAACCATATACCCTTACCCCCAAACTAAAATGTGACCATGTCCTCATGGTAAAAAATAAAGAATGAGACAAGATACAGTTACCCTTGAAGCTTAGTTTTGGATTTCTTTAAATGCTCAATCTCCTCCCCAAAACTTGATTCTGATCACCTGTAAATATGAAACAAACACATACCCAAATATGATAGCAAGGGAAAATAAATTGTAAAAATTACCAGAAATTGACACAATTTTTCAAGAAATTTTTGAATTTTTTTTTTTTTGGAATTTTATTGATTTTTTTTTAAATGAAATAAAAAAATTAATTTGGCCTTAAGGGCCTACAATCTCTAATAATTGAAATTGGGGAAATAACTTACATATTATTATACAAACCGAGGCTAGACAGCCTAGGACCAATGTTTAACGTCTCTGGCACGACGTTTCTCAATAGGTTATCCAACACCTTTCCTCTCTGCCATACTTCCCTTAATCAAAGGACAAAATGTAGGAGTTGACTCTCTAAGCGCTCTTACCCATAGACAATTAGTACTACTCATGACATCGAGTACATAACAATAATCACGATGTAAAATTCCCCCTTTTCTTGTTCTAACTTCAGCACCTATATGGTCAGTGTTTCCATCAAATCCTCCTTCAGCACCTTAGACAACAGTCCTTCCACCATCTCATCACTCTCCAGTAAACTGACAGACACCATAAATTCCAGTCCCGGATCAATCTCCTCATAATATCTCAGTCTCTGCCCATGTATCCCGAACCTTTTATTGAATACTACTTCTCCGCGGGGGTAAACCGATCTAACCCTGTGTGGTCCTTCCCATCTTTGTCGGAGTTTTCCTAGAAACACTTTCAACTTTGGATTACATTGCCGTTTCTGGTCAAGCTATGTAACTCTGAGCATCCTTATACGCACAACTTCGTATCCCCTCACACTTGTCTCTCAATCGCGGATCTTCTAAGGCATATAGCTCTTCTACCATGTGTATACCTAACACTGGTTCATCTAAAAATGTGTCCTTAAAAGTGGGGTCATCCTTAGTAGGTTTTCTAAAAGTTCGTAACCATTGATCATCTCTAGCATTCTTCACACCTATTTTATCTTTAATTCATCATCCTACACACGCAACACCATCTCAAAAAGCTAACTTTCAGGCACCAACTTCTGTGGAGGAATAAGTTGAGGTCCAAGCTACTCTCTTGATGCTCTCTCTGACGATACAACGCAGCTTCCAACGCAGCAATATCTTTCCAACTAGATCGTTGTTGGTCCTCTTCATTTTCAAAATCCACCTCCGACCTTTTCATCACAATCTCCAAATCACCTTTTACACTACTGTGAGGTACAACTTCTTCAACAATCCCCTCTATATTAAAACACTCAACTGGTTCACGTAGTTGATGGTTGGTATCAAATACATTCATCCTCATATTTAAATTCCCAAAAGATATGTCCATAACTCCTATTCTGCAATCAACGCATGCGTTCGCCATAGCCAAAAATGGTTTTCCTAAGATAATAGGGATATGTCTCCTCGATCTATGGTCAGGTTCCATGTCTAATACTACAAAGTCTAGAGGATAATAGAACTTACCCACTTGCACTTTGACATCCTCCAAAATTCCTCTCGGTTGTTTAGTTGATCTATCAGCCAATTGAAGCATCACTGAGGTAGTATTGAGATCTCCTAACCCTAGCTGCAGATAGACCGATTAAGGTAATAAATTAACACTTGCACCTAGATCAATAAGAGCTCTACCAATCTTATAGTCACCAATGACACAAGAAATAATGGGAGCACCGAGATCTTTCCTTTTAAGTGGAGTATCATTCAGTAAGATAGTTCTGTTTTAATGCTTTTGAGTTCAGAGATCCTTCAAAAATTTTGCATAGGGTGGAATTTGTGAACAATTTCTAGAAGAGGTTTATTGATCTCGACTTGTTGACATGGATCCAACATGTCATTCTCCTTATGCTCTTTATACGAAATAGACTCTCGGAGACGTTGAGGGTAAGGTGCTACGTCCTCATATGGTGCCAATTCTGGTTTTTCATCTTCCTTCACTCGAGGTTGATCTTTTTGAGCTTTCTCAGCCTCTTTCTTCTGCCTTTCTTTGAACTTCTTTGGTCTTTTACTTCTTCAGCCCCTCCTCTTGCTACTCCTTAGCCATATTATCCACTTCTCTTTCATTTCTCAAAATTGAGATTGCTTGGATTATCTCATAACGAGTCTCAACGAAGGATCCAGTCTCCAGTACTTGTTGTGGTTCTGGGTTCACCACCGGTTTACTAGGAAACATTCTTTTTATCCCATCCATATCATTCGCTAGTTGTACCATTTGGGCTCCAATTTGAGCAAGGACCTGGGAATGAGAATTCACTATTTGGATGGTCGCCTGAGAATTATCAGATTGAATTTTTAACTCCCTCAGGGAACTAATCACCTCTTCAAAACTAGGTTGTCCTGGTGGTGGATTTTAATGTTGGAGATGGTTTTGAGGATATAGAGGGTAAACTCGATTTGGATTGAATCTTTGATATTGGTTTCCTTGAGGATGGGTCTGGTAGTGATATGGCTAGACAACTTGATTATTATTGAATGGTTGGAGAGCTTGAGAATTATTGAATGGTTGTCTGGGTTGGTAGTTTGAATGAGAATTTTGAGCCATGATTGTTGGTGGAGATTGGTATGATTGTTGACTCTGTTGGACCCTCAGCAGTGGATTATATGATTGTAGTTCCAGAGGGAACCTTGATTCCACATTCGACAATTCAGATGACAGAGAGGGATAATTTTGGACATTTGATATGTATGAATTGGTGAAAGGAGCATTGTTGGGGTAGTTCCATGCTACATTAGCATTGGTAGCAACAAATTCACCATTTTGACACTCATTATGGGAATAATTGACTTCTACCTCTTCCACTTCTCTTCTAAGGGAATGATTGCTTTGGGTATGAAGCTTTTCAAATCTCTCTAATTTATCTCCCATCAATGTCATTGAATCTCTCACATCATCATGATTAACCTCAAAAACCTTTTCAGATCGCCTATCCTGACCATCTCTAAACCTCAAATCAGATTCATATTGGATTTCATTCTCCCTGATATTGTCAAACAAGTCTAGAAGTTCTTTTGCTAGATTCAGGGTAAATTAACCTTGTGTTGACGAATCTATCAAAGTCTTATGTGCCTCTTCAAGTCCCATGTAAAAATTATTAGCCACATCATGTTCAGTGAACCTATGGTGGGGACACTTATACAAGATTTCACTATATCTCTCCCAAGCATCATGAAACTGTTCACCAGGCAATTGTCTAAAACTTCTGATTGGATCTTGTGCCTCTAAGGTCTTTCTTATGGGATAATGCTTCTCTATGAATTCATATTTAAGGATTTCCCAATCACTTTTAGTCGCTCTGGTCAATTTGATATATCATCTTTTAGCTTTGTCTCTCAACGACCAAGGAATTATACGCACTCACAAATCATTCTTAGACAGATTATCATACCTAACAGTTGACGCAACTTCTAAGTAATAATTTATGTGCTGGTATGGGTCCTCTATCCTAAGGCCAGAAAATTTTGGAAGCATATTGATCATGCTTGATTTGATCTCAAAATGTTTCGCACCTTCTTCTTCTGGGAAATCTGCATAGGAATAATATGTATCCGGCGCGTAATATCCTTTCAATGATGTGGCTGGTGCCTTCTGTTGATTCACTATTTGGTCACCCATCTTCTTGAAATCCCCAAATTTTTTTTTTCCTGATAATAACAAAATCGCAGTTTTGAGGTACTGAATGACATTTTTTGGCTTAAATCCACAGGGCTCAACATAATTCAATGAGTTCTGTTCAATGACCCTTTTCCACTCAAAAACCTCACATCGTTTGCAAAAATCAAAATTTCTGACAGAAAACTGCAGATTTCTTTTTTAAGACAATAAAACTAACTACTTCTAAACTCTTCTAACTAGTAACAAAAATAAAGCTAAAAATTATGTGCAAAATTAAGATAAACTAAAACTCACAAGAGGTCCAACGACGCAAAAATAAACTACTAAATCTATTGAACAATGCCAAGACCCCCGACAACAGCGCCAAAAACTTGATGGGCGTCATGAGTGTGCAAAATATGTGTTTAAAAATAGCACCTCACAGACACTTTAGGTTTTACCCTTCTGCAAGTGCACAGATCAATTGTGTATAGTTTTGCTTGTGTAGGGGAATAACGATCCCACAAAGACAAGGATTATTCACTTTAATAATTTAAAAATACTGAATTATAGTTTTTACAAAAAGAGTTGATTTTTGTAAATTATGTAATATTACTTAAATTAAACTAAATAGCGAAGTAAATTTGTTTGTGATTTAGAGGGAGAGAAAACTAGGGTTTCCTCACTCCACCACTAACCGCATATCATAGTTCGAATTCTAATTTCAATTATATGAGGGTGATCCATTGACTATGAATCAGGTTGCACTGCGCTAGCAGCTTGACCCCAAAAAAGATTACTCTCCACCGGATCGTGACAACCCATCTCAAGACTAAACTGATTAGTGCATGCCGACTACTAACAGAAAAGTAAATTAAAGTAAAAAATTAAGGTATGAAAATAAACTAAGGCATGTCTATATCAATATGTCAAGGCATGGCCTGTGTCAACCTAGGGTTTTGAGTTTTTGACCACCATTGTTTAGAAAATCATAGATTAAGCATCCGAGTTCCAGCCCATAGTGAATAATTGTGATTGTGTAAGATAAATATATTCAAAAAGTCTAAGACAAGAATCAATTCAAATATATAAACTTGTATCACGAATAAAAACGGTATCTCATCTAGCACAATCATCACATTATAGTCACAGTTTCCCCTCTCTACAATTGAAAACAAAATGAGAACTACATTACTTGGCTAGGGTTTTGCGAGAAAATCCTAGATATCGAATTAGTAGATCATGGTAGAAGGAAACTGGATCGTTGATGTAGAATCGCCCTCCATGGCCTTCTTATCCGGATCTCTAGGTCTTGAATGGCTCCTCCCTTTTGAATAAGATGAATCTCCAGAGGTGGATATGAAAATTATACATGCCAAGAAGCTCCCTAAAATCTGTAGTAAAACTTGGTATTTATAGGCAAAGTTGAGGGAAACCCGAACTTGGAGAATATGATTACCCTTTTTGGTAATTTCAAACCCAACCAAGAAAAACCCTATTATATGATGTATAATATGTGTATATATCATGTATAGAGGTGTTAGGGTCGAAATAAAGTCATTCGGGTGAAAACAAATCAATCCGGGTCAAAATAGGATTTTGGCCCGAAATTGAAATTTCCAGCTTTTTCTGCAAGACACCTCTCACTCTTTTGATCATATTTGGCTCTACACACATTTGATGGAGGCATATAATATATATTTGGGAAAGAGGACTTCAAGCTCCTGATGATAGGTTCAATAAGAACCTCATTTGGACCTTTTGTGACCGAGATATGAGTGCCTGAAGTTGGCTGAATTTTTGGTGCTGGAAATACTGGAGCTACGCCCAAGCGTAGGTTAGGAGCGTAGGTATGGTCCAATTTTTCCTGTTTTTACCTCTGGTGACGTAGGTATCATGCACTTTTGCTGTAAAAATGCGTTTTTTCGTATTTGAGCTAAACTTGTCTCCTTTGAGTCCCGATGCCTTTCGGTGAAGTAATAATGTCTGAAAATGACATTTTTGTCCTTCCGGTGAGATAATGATGTCATGAAATGACCATTTCGCCCTTCAATAGCTCTTTTTTGCTCTGGCACACCTCTTAATTCCTTTCTCGAGATAGAAACGAACATGAACTCGGTTAATTTACAAATATTAGCTTTGTTTCTTCATTAAGCTCCTAAAACATGATTACACACACAAACGAGATAAAAATACCAAGTAATAGAAAGTAAAGACATAACAAACACAAGAGAGGGGTGAAAAATGACCAATATTGAGCACCTATCAACGGTGATTTGCGTCAGTGCTTGAGTATGAACACCCATCTAATTTTGGAGGTCTACCAAGATCTGCTTTATCCTGTTGTTTTGAAAACCGGGTGGGGGAGCTTGGTTTATTTGAGGTTGGAGATGATATTGGAATGGTTGGATAGCCTGGTTGTTATTAAGTGGCAGTAGAGCCAGAGAATTATTAGGTGGCTATCGGGGTTGGAAATTTGATTGAGAATTGTGAGCCAGTATAGTTGATGGAGATTGGAATGATTGTTGGCTCTGTTGGAACCTTGGCTGCGAGATAAATTACTACCTTAGTTGAAAATTGGATTGAGAATTGGACCACTGTCCTTGTTGATTTTTTTCTGGAGGATTCTCCACATTTGTGGACTTATAGGGCAAGAATGGATGATTTCTATTATTTGGAGAGTATAAGTTGGAGAACGGGGCATTATTTGAGTAATTCCATGCTGCATTGACATCAGCAGCTATTACATCCTCACACTCATTTTGAGAATAATCTGGATCAACCTCATAAATGTCATTTAAAAATGCGTTTTTTCGTATTTGAGCTAAACTTGTCTCCTTTGAGTCCCGATGCCTTTCGGTGAAGTAATAGTGTCTGAAAATGACATTTTTGTCCTTCCGGTGAGATAATGATGTCATGAAATGACCATTTCGCCCTTCAATAGCTCTTTTTTGCTTTGACACACCTCTTAATTCCTTTCTCGAGATAGAAACGAACATGAACTCGGTTAATTCACAAACATAGCTTTGTTTTTTCATTAAGCTCCTAAAACATGCTTACACACACAAACGAGATAAAAATACCAAGTAATAGAATGTAAAGACATAACAAACACAAGATAGGGGTGAAAAATGACCAATATTGAGCACCTATCAACGGTGATTTGCCCCAGTGCATGAGTATGAACACCCATCTAATTTTGGAGGTCCACCAAGGTCTGCTTTATCCTGTTGTTTTGAAAACCGGGTGGGGGAGCTTGGTTTATTTGAGGTTGGAGCTGATATTGGAATGGTTGGATAGCCTGGTTGTTATTGAGTGGCTGCAGAGCCAGAGAATTATTAGGTGGATGTCTGGGTTGGAAATTTGATTGAGAATTGTGAGCCAGTATAGTTGGTGGAGATTGGAATGATTGTTGGCTCTGTTGGAACCTTGGCTGCGAGATAAATTACTACCTTAGTTGAAAATTGGATTGAGAATTGGACCACTGTCCTTGTTGATTTTTTTTGGAGGATTCTCCACATTTGTGGACTTATAGGGCAAGAATGGATGATTTCTATTATTTGGAGAGTATGAGTAGGAGAACGGGGCATTATTTGAGTAATTCCATGTTGCATTGACATCAGCAGCTATTACGTCCTCACACTCATTTTGAGAATAATCTGGTTCAACCTCATAAACTTCTATTTTAAGAGAATAACTTATTTTGGTAAGAAGTTTTTCAAATCGCTCTAACCTCTCCTCTATCAATGCCACTGAATTTTTCATATCATGATTAACCTCAAATGCTTTTTCAGATCACCTATCCTGACCATCTCTAGACCTCAGTTCAAATTCATACTGAAGGGCATTTTCACTGATGTTATTAAACATCTCTAAAAGCTCTCTTGCGGGTTTCAAAGTAAACTGACCCTGTGTAGAGGAATCTAACATATTTTTATGCTTTTCACCTAGACCCATGTAGCAATTCCTAGCCACATCTTGATCTGAAAGCCTATGGTGGGGACATTTATACAAAATCTCATTGTACCTCTCCCACGAATCATGAAATTACTCTCCTGACAACTGTCTGAATCGCTTAATTGCATCTTGTGCTTCTGAAGTCTTTCCTATGGGAAAATATTTTTCTAAGAACTTGTTTAAGTGTTTCCCAGTCAAGTTTAGTTGTTTTGGTCAATTTAATATACCATCTTTTTGCTTTGTCTTTTAAAGAGCATGGGAACATACGCACTCTTAAATCATTTTTAGTCAAACCATTGTACCTAACGGTTGATGTTACCTCTAAGAATTCATTGACATGCTGGCACGAATCTTCCACCTTGAGACCAGAGAACTTTGGGAGCATGTTGATCACACTCGTCTTGATCTCAAAATTCTTTGCACCTTCCTCTTCTGTAAATTCAGGATACGATTCATATGCGTTCGGTGCGTAGAAGCCCTTCAATGAGGTATCTGGTCCCCTTCGCGGATTGACTGTCTCATCACCCATCTCGACTTCTTTTGTCTGACGACGCACTTCAATAGATTTTTGTAAACGCCTTAGAGTTCTTTCGATCTTCGGGTCGTATACAACTAACGCATAATTTGAATTTCAACGCGTCGATCTATCGGTCATACACTAAAATCTTTTTTTTTTTTTGAAATATTTTTTTCTGAAATAAATAAAATTAACTAAACTACTTCTAAACTTATCTAAACTATGAACAAAAAGCAAAGCTAAAAATTAAATGCAAAAACCAAGCAAAATTGAAACTCACAAAGGATCCAGACGCAACTTCAATAGCTTTGTCTTTTCCTTTCACGCTCTTCAATTGTGTTAGTCACTAATTAGCCCTAGAGGGGGGGTGAATAGGGTTATAAAAATTCTTAGCTACTTTTTGCACTTAATTTGATTTCAACAGTTTAAGTTAAACAAGATGTGAGCAATAAACACTTTTGAACGACAATAGATTCTTGACCTATGAAAGCAATAATCAAGCAATAATGTAAGTCAAGATAAGGCAAGCATGCAAGTAATCAAATGAAAAAGCAAGAGAGAGAGAGAGATGACACCCTAATTTTTACGAGGTTCGGTAACTCCTACTCCTCGGCTTAAGGATCCCCCCTTAAGACTTTCCCAATCTCATACTATGACTTTTCCTTGTAGGTGGAATAGAAAACCTTTACACACGAGCTAACGAGCCCGTCACACAAACAAGAGGACAAAACCCTCTTGAGGATCAATGAGCTTCACTCACTCAAGGATCTCTATCCTTTTATAAAGAAATAATACACTTAATAAGCACTCAAAACCCTTAAGGTTTATGAAGGATACACAATGTATAAGATCAAGTGTTTAATGTGATGTGTTTGGTTCTCTCAAGATCTTACACACTCTTAGCAATAAATGACTCAAGAGTTAGAACAAATATCTTCTCTAACTAGTTTCTCACAAATGATTGGAATTGAATGAGGAGAGTCTAGCTTTTAATGCTCAAGCTTTTCTTATTGTATATTTTGATAGGAATTAAGAAGAAGATCAGTTTTTTGTGCAAGGGAGTAAAGATTGATGTCTTCTACAAAAGCTATCGCATTATATATATAGCTAGGGCAAGAGTTAAGAGAGTGAGACTCACTTTAGGAGAATGAGCTGAAAGTGGTGGTAGCTGGGGGTAGTTGAGAGCCATTAATGCATTGAAAAATCCAGTTTTAGCTCTGTCAGTCGACTGATTTCAATCTGTCAGTCACTTGATTGCTGTCTGTCGGATGACTGGCAAATAATTCAAAAACTCTATGTCGTGGTCGGTCGACCGACAAATAATTATCGGTCGACTGGTGAATGGTCGTCGGTCTACTGAAACCACTATGTCGGTCAATTGGCAAATAGCCATGATGAAACTCAAAAACTCTCCATCGTGGTCGGACGATTCAGGTCTGTGAGTCGACTGATTTGAAGGGTCAGTCACCTGATAGTGCATTTTTCATTTCTTTTGATTTTTAAGATGAGCTTATACGTGTGATAATCTCACATAAACCCTTTGATACAAGTCACTCACCATCCTATCTATCCCAAGTCTTGATTCTTCAATCTTCTGAAGCATTTCAAAAGTGAAATGACCTTTATGTCATTCCTTTAAGATTTTTGCTTTCGATAAAAATCTTGTTACTCTGTAATGCTCAACTGAGTAAATACATTAGTACTAAACACGTACTTAACATTTTGTTATCATCTAAATGGATAATTGTTCTTTGATTGACCCTCAGGCCAACAAATTGTACCTGAAAATCACACAAAAATTTAACTTTAGCTTTAATCTACAATAACGCAATGCAAATAAACTATTAAAGATATTGAACAATGCCAAGTACCCCGACAATGGTGCCAAAAACTTGGTGGGCGTTAGGTGTGTGTAAAACATGTGGTTTAAAATGACACCTTAACGATACTTTAGGTTTTACCTTTCTGTAAGCGCATATATCAATTGTATATAGTTTTGCTTTAGTAGGGGAATGTTGATCCCACAGAGACGAGGATTGCTTATTTTAATAGTCTAAAAACACTGAATTATATTTTTCCGAAAAGATTTTGGTTTTGTGAATTATCTTAAAACTAATGAAAATAAAAAAAAAACAATAATAAATAATAGTTATGATTCAAAGAGAGAAAAATAGGGTTCGCTCACTCCACCATTAACCGCATAATATAGTCCAAATTCTATTTCAATTGTATGAGGGTGATCCATTGTCTGTGAATCAGGTCGCACCGCTCTAGTAGTTTAACCCCAAAAAGGATTACTCTTAACAAGATCGCGACAACCCATCTCAAGACTAAACTGATTAGTGTATGTCAATTACAAACAAAAAGTAAATGCAGAAAAGTAAATTAAAGCATGAAAATAAACTAAAGCATGTCTATATTAGTTTGTCAGGGAATGACTTGTGTCAACCTAGGGTTTCAAGTTTTATGACCACTATTTTATAGAAAATCACAGATTAAGCATCCGAGTTCCAGCCCATAGTGAATAATTGTCATTGTGTAAGATAAATATATTCGAAAAGTCTAAGACAAGAATCAATTCAAATATATAAATTTGTATCACGAATAAAAATAGTTTCTCATCTAACACAATCATTACAGTATAGTCACAGTTTCCCCTCTCTACAATTGAATATAAAATTAGAACTACATTACTTGGCTAGGGTTTTGCGAGAAAACCCTAGATACCGACTTAGTTGATCATGGCTGAGAGAATCTGCATTGTCGATGTTGAAACGCTTCTCATGGCCTTCTTCTCCGGATCTCTAGGTCTTTAATGGTGGATCTCTTTAATGGAACAAGTCTGAACTTTGAACTGTAAAACTCTATGATTGAAAATCATAACCAGAACTAGCCTCCGAAAATAACACCTTCTCTAAACCTAACCCTCTCATATTTATAGACAAGTGAGGGAAACCCTAATGGTTGCCCTTTTCTGTAATTTCATAATACATGAATAATCTCTATAAAATATCATGTAAATATGTGTATAAGCCTGTATGTAGAGGTCTGGAATCACTGATCACTTAAAATATCGAAGTAGGGACAAAACTGGGAAATTTTGAAACTACTCTAAAACAACTTCAGCATATAAAGGAGTCACGTGACCACAAGGTGGGACCTACGCTCCTGAACTACGCTTGGGTGTAGGTCTAGGGCATAGGCTATGCTCCTAACCTACGCTTGGGTGTAGGTCAAGGGCATAGGGTCCAAACCAAAGTGTAGCTCAGGTCCAATCTGCCTCTTTTTCTCTCTAACGACGTAGGGTATTATGCATCTTTTGCTGTAAAAACTCGTCTTTTCATATTTGAGCTAGACTGGTCACCTTTGACTCCTGATGCATTTGGATGAAGTAATAATGTCTGAAAATGATATTTTTTCCCTTCGGTGAGATAACGATGTCGGGAAATGGCTATTTTGCCCTCTGACAGCTCTTCTTTGCTCTTACAGACCTCTTGATTCCTTTCTCGAGATAGAAACGAATAGGAACTCAGTTAATTCACCGAGATTAGTTTTGTTTCTTCATTAAGCTCCTAAAACATGCTTACACACATAAACGAGATAAAAATACCAAGTAACGGAATGTAAAGACATAACAAACATAAGATATGGGCGAAAAATGACCAATATTGAGCACTTATCATTCCCAGATTGTTTTTCATACATCACTGATAAAGTAATGACATTTTAAATATTGTCTTGAAAATTGCTTTTGAGTTTGGTCCATAGGGACTGAAGTCGATCAAGTTCAGCAGCAGCTTGGACTTTTTTCAGCTCGAAAGTTTAAAGAGCCAAATAAGTGACTTAAAGTTGAGAGGCCGCTACAGTACCTCTATTTTCCAGCTCGGTGACCTTGTTAGTATAAAGTTTCTTTTCGGCTTGAGTGTCAAGGAAAGCTTGAAGGAGACAAGTTTCTTTTTCTTCCAAAGCAATCAATTTGGGTTCGATTGTTTTGTATTGTGCTCGTACTAGAGAGACCTCTCTATCATTTAAATCCCTTTGCTCACAAAGTTGGTCAATATCATGAATAACTTTGGAACACAAGGGAATTAAGCTAGCCATTTCGATGAGGCTGGAGCGAATGGTGGGAATCAATGCCGTCTAACCCGGTCCAAGATCAGAGCAGCTTTGGAGGTTGACAAAAAGCTTCAATAAATCATCAAGAATATTTGGAAATTCAAGGAGTTCAGTGTTAAAAATCTCTATGATGCGTGGTCTGAGAGCAACGAAGCACAAACCCAAGCTTGAGCTTGAAGTTGCAGCAGCACCTGAAATAGGGCCAGTATTACCGTGGCTCAGGTTATCAAAAAAGCTCCTGAAAGCCGAGATTGGAATAGGGGTTGGTGAAACTGAAGTATGAAAATGAAGCAGTTATTAGTTCAGATGAATTAGTCTAGACTTCTTAAAAGGACAAACACTAAAGTAATATTTTTTCATATTTAGACTAAAGTTGAAATCACGTAGTTTCGGCCATGAAAGTAATGAAGGCCGAAATCATGGTGCATAAAGTAAAAATGGCCGAAGTTTGTTGAAATGAGAAGGAAGTTACCATCTGGAGTGATGCTGGGGTTGGAGAGGAGCTTGGATTTGACGAACCAACAGTTGTAGTAAGAACAATTGACAATTTAGAAAATGGAGTAGTGGCAGCCTGTTGAGTCCAAATTTTGAGGACACGGGTCAGTTGGACAAACTTCAGGTGAAGTAAAAGAATTTTTAAATAGTGGAAATTACTAAAACGGCAGGAGTTTTAGTAATCGCAACCAATTTAGAATGAGAAGGAATTCCTGTTTGGAGATCGCTTGAAGTGATAGAGAAATTCTCAACAGAGTCTGGCATAGGCATTAGGTCAAAGTCAACTCTAGAGGGGGATGATTGAAAAGATTCATTTTTTGCTTCAACGGCAAACATATCGGAATACTCAAGAGAGGGGTAAGTAGATGATGCCAAATCCACCGAGGCTTGAAAAGAAAATATTTGTGTAAGTACAATAAATGAGGAGGGAAGAAGAATTCTTAATGATAAATTTACCTCATGAGTTTGAACCATTTTTGAAGAGCTTCTGAGTGTTTGAGAGATTGTGGGAGTGGCACTCTAGGATTGTTTTTGTTGAGGCCTCGGAGTTCCGGGGATCTTCCATTTTGGCTAAATAAATGTTAAGTTGTGAAAATTATATTTTGAAGCATAAAACAAAAGAAAATGAAACTAGAGGAGATTTATGTTACCCTAGGAGGTGTGGTAGACAAAGCTTTCGAACGTTCACTGGATGAGTCACAAGTTGGACTATCATCATCCTCGAGATCGATTATATCCGAAGAAGTGTTTGTTTTAAAATTTACCAAGAGGCGTGTGGAGCGACGGCGAACAGTGGTAGAAATCATGGGAGTGGGAGCTGAGGGATTCGGCAAATCAACACTCGATACTTGTCAAGAGATAATTATTCATTAATTAGATTTTCTAATGAAAAGTAGTTGAATAAAATCAACATAAGAGAATTTACCAGAGGTTGGTGACTCCGGGCAATGTATGCTTCCCACCAAGGGATGAAATGAGAGGATGAAGACGGGAACGATTGTGATAATCGGGAAAAATTTGCCTTGGCTTCTTGAAAAAGATGTGCAACCCTCAACACTTGCTCTCTTGAATCAAAGATCACGCGCTTATCAAAGCGCTTGTTGAAGGAAAAATAAGGTAGAATCGGCACCAGTTGCACAAAACCTAATTGCCGAGCCCACTGACTCGGGTTGTAGTGCTCAACAATGGAATGATGATCAATTTTTGCCAAGCGAAGTGGAGGTCACAGGAAATTAAGTAATGAGCCCAACAGTCCCAATAAGTATCATATTCTTCGGGAGTAGAAGAGGGGATGAGTTTTTTAAGCCATTCTGGACATTGGGTAAAGTTTTGAAAAGGCATCCATTGGGTCGAAGTACGGCTTTGGCATTTTGAATAAAAGAAGGAAAGACAAGCCTGGGATGAGTGGTATTTTGATTTGACGATAACATACAAAAATGAGATCAAATAAGAGGTGGGGTCAATTTCGACAGGTGGGCTCATTTCAGGGAAATAAATTTGTAGCCACATTGGGCCCCCGAAACATGTAAATGATGACAAAATAAGTTCATTAAGGCCGCGATAGGTGTAAGCGAGAACAAAAGGTGCAAGAGTCATCTTGTGGCCTTGTGATAATGCAATAACTAAAGGAATCAAATCTTTCATTACCTGAATGGCGGGAACGCACTGCAGACACCGCGTTAGCCATAAGAGTAGGAAGGCAACGTGTTTGGACTCATGTACTGCCCTAGTTTTCTGTTGTGATTCAATGAAGCTGAAATAGGTCACCCCTGCTAATTTGGCGCCAACAATTTTGTCGAAGCAAAATGAAGAGGACGATTCAGAATCTGGTATAATGTAGTTAATCTCTTCGCTAAAAGTGGGAACACCTGGAAGGAAGCAAATATCGTGAAGAGTTGGAGAAATCATGTTGTATTCAAGGTGAAAAGAATTCATTGTTGGTGACCACATCATCGCGGCTAAACTAATTAGGGCTTTGTTAGGCTCGGGCTTCATAGTAAGCTTGATCAACTGAATGGCGTAAAATATTTCTTAGGTTCTCCATTGGCGCTCGAAAATGGGAGTCAATCGGTCAACCCATTCTCGTCATTCCTTCCAAGGTTGTTGCCAATTTCACAGAATAAAGTTGGAGGATCTCGGATGGAGGAAGAGCTAAATAGTTTAAGAAATGGGAGTTGTTTCTTAGCCATTGGGTAACAATGATTCAATTCGGCTAGGAAGGAATTCACGAAGGCAGACCCTAGACTGGAAGCACCGTTGAGAGGCACAAACGTCGTGAGGTGCGTGTCGTTGAGGCGATTCAAGGTATTTTGGACCTAGTTATTGTGGTCATCGGCCTCTGGCTTAGGAGTTTCATAAATTTGATTGATCTTGGGTGCCATTGAAGTATAAATGGAGCTTGATTTTTGAGATCTGATGGAAGAAGAAGAGGGTTCTATGGTTTTCTTTTGGGTGAAGGAGATGAAGCTATATGTATATATATGAGTATATATACGAATATGTGTGATTTTGTGTTGATGATGGTTGAAATTGGTGACGAATTAAAGATCTATCTTGAAAGGGAATTAGGATTTGTGAAAGGGGAAGAAGAGTTTGGCTCAGTGAAGAAGATGTAGAAGTATATATGGGTGTGTATATATATTTGTATGTATATGTGTTATATATATATGGTATATATGCAGGTATATATATTTTGGATATTCGAATTGGTAATGGAGTAGTGGGAGTTGTGGATGATGAATGGGCACCAAAAATGAGGAGGAAGTGGAGAGTCTCTTGTTTAGGCCTTGTTTGGAAATATTAGTGTTTTAAGGAAAATTGTATTGACATCAATTTAGGCGGGAAGGAAATAAATAATTCCAACTGCCCATGGTTCGAAAATAGGTTATTGAAATTAAGGGGCAAATGTTGACACCGCTATGGAGCCAATACAGTGAAGAGCAATAAGTTGATGATGTGGCAGAAATCCAAGTAACAGAAACTCAAGGCCGAATCTAAGTTGGAAGTGTATGCGGTAATGGGCCAAGAAGTTGGGTTACACAATGTTGGGCCATTTGATGACTAGTTGGGCCAGAATGTAAAGAGGTTGAAACTGGGCTAAAAGGGTGGTGTGGAGTATTGGGCTATTTTGTGAAGTGTTGGGCCAAGAAGAAGAGGTGTTTGAAGGAGTTTTAGCCTAGCTTCAAACTTATCGGAATGAAGGATTTCTTGCTTACCAAGTTCAAAAGAGTTGCCGAAATGTTGGATACTTTAGAGGAATTGAGTTGTAATTGCGTAGGTGCTTTATTGTATAAAAATAAATTAAACTGTCTGTAATTTGGTATCAGAGCCATGACAACTTAAGTTCCTTCTGGGTAGGTCAGTTACGAGTACTGCAAGTTTAATTCCCCATATGCACTAAACGAACTCATTTTTGCAAAATTTGAAGTGTTATGACTTCAAATGGTCCCTGGGGCATGCGATGTATAGATCTTATGACTACTGCGTATTCTAAACCGTTGGCGTAACCTTCTCATCTTCTCTGTGAATATCTTTTCTTTGTGAAAACCTTGGTTAATTGTTCAATTAGATTTGGTGTTTCTTCTGGTATCTAAGGATAATAGTCCTTTGAGACTGTTTGGCCTTTGAGTGTGGTTGTTTGTCTCGGTTACCTTCCTTAGGACCATAACAAACACATCTGTCTTACAATTAATCAAACCTGAAGAGTGTTACGGTGTATGACTGATCCATAGATCACGCTCTGCCTATACCACTTCTTGTATCACTTTTGTTTTGACCTAAATGACCTATCTTTAAAATAATTGGGAATTATTCTTGCATGTATAAGTGATTGATGAACCCATACTTCTCTCCCCTATGTCTAGCTCTAGTTCAAGCTCTCGCTCTTCCTTTCGTTCGTCCAGTTCTAGATCTTTACTTTCACATTCTTCTTCCTCTCGTGTAGAATATCTGTATGAATATGAATACCTTGATGAGTCTAGCAAAGTTCCTGTCATTGATCTACCGATGGTTAACCCTTATACAGTGTTTACTAAACCTACAAATACCGTAAACAAAACAATCACTCGTCTATTCCATACCCCTCGTCCTTCTTCTATTAAGGAGTACCTTCAAGCCTCTAGATTTTACCAGTGTTTCATTCCTGCTACTGAACAAGAACAACTTTTTCCCCTTGAGTTGCCTTCTGACCTCCCCAGTCAGTTGATCCAACAAGGCTTCACCCATCTCCATTTTGGGGCTATTCACCTTGCTCTCTCTCTTCATGGCCGCAAAGGTCTTCCAGTCACCTCTCGAATTGCTCTGGTTGACACTGGATTTAACCACTATTAGCATGTCTGCATAGCAACTGTCTAAAGCACCCTAAATGCTAGCACAGTTATTTTCACTTTCTTCCCCAACTTCAACATGCCCTTAGAAGATCCACAAAATCTCGGTGATTTGAAAGTCTAGATCCAGATTGGTGGCGCCTCTACTGTATCCACCACTTATGATGCCACCCTTCACTATCAGATGGCTTACCGACTCCAGAACCATGCCATGGATATGTGCTTACCATCTTTGGCTTCCAATGATGCTCTCTTGCTTGACATCAACACCACTCACCAAGTAACATTTTCTCATATTCCGAAATAGCTCTCCAGATCCGAGTTGTTAAAGGTGCTCCCAGAATCTTGGGTTACAGCTTATGAGAAGACGCACCAGCAACCAAAGCCCCTCTAGTCTGTCAATCCTATCTTCACTACCAAGTCAGACGGCTCAGTAGAAATCTCTTTTCCCAAACCGGATTTTCCATCTCCAAATGCACTTCCTATTTTCTCCTCACGACTCCTTGAGATTAATATGCTATCTCTTTCTGATTTCCAGACCTAAATTCCCATAAGTTCTTTTCAATCCTCTGGCGATCCAGTCTACTTTTTCCAAGACCCAATCACTGGGCACAAGTTCTTTGATCCTTGTGATTGTACTTTTAAGTTACCTATGGCAAGACCAAAACCCCACAACCTAAACCTCCTCCTTCCATTTGTAAACCTCCCTATAAACCATGTGCTCCAAAACCATCACCACCACCGACTCAACTTTCCCCAATCCCCTGTTACATGTTTTCTCCTTGATCATCCTAGACAGAAGCAGATTTTCCTCCTCTATCCTACCATGATTATTAGGAAAAAATAACTCATCAACACAAGATCCTAGATCCCCATGTTATCCACTCTGATGGATCTACCAAACATGTCTCTGTTGTTGAAACGACTATCAATTGGCAATCTTCCAATGCTCTGCCCCAGAATAAGATCTTACAATGAATTTCCCAACAGTGTTTGGAAAACACTTTCCATAGAAAGCTAACTTCCTTAGAACTCCTTATTAATGATCTCCAGCAGAAAATACAAGGTCTCCATGGTGAACTCTTCCAGATGGCCTACTCCAACCAGACCTTTACCTCAGCTTTTCTCCACAAAGATGCGGGAATGAAACACTTGAAATTTCAACTCCAATCCTTACAAGCTCAACAAACCCAGACCCAGATTAACTCTCCGGACTTGTTTGCATACTCCTCTTCCTCTCTTTTCCTTACTTATACATCCCAACCTATGTCCCAACCATTATATGTTGCACCACCTGGATAACCCGCCTCTCCATCTATACCGCACTTACAGATCAAACGACCTTCAGTTCCATCACCTCCAAGCACCTCCACACCACATATTTTATATCCCATACTTACCCCTTCACGACCTTCAATACCTGCACCTTCCACATCATCCATGCTTTCTCCTCCCGATCATAAAGGCAAAACTCCAGCTCAATTCATGCTTCAGCCCGAAGACCCTCAATCCAATATCCCCATTTCTGATATTTTGCTGAAATAAGCTAACCTTCCTCAAGGTCAATCTGATACTGACTTTGTTGCTGAATCTGTAGAAGCACACTCTACTTCTTTTATCCATAAGGTTGATCCCAACCCTTAGTATCCGCCTGACGCTGATCCCATTATTGAAGAAGTTGAGGATCCACATCTTCTTCCTATACATCCTCAACAAACCTTTTCATCACAGGCTCCATCTCATAATAATGGTTTTTCTATTGATGAGATTCCCCATTCCAAATGGCTGGATAAATTCTATGAGATCCATGCTTGGTGCACTGTTGAGATGCTTGCTCCTAATGTTGACCTTCGCTCAGTCCTGACACGTTGTGTGGCAAAATTTCTTGGTCGCCTTCGTCAATGGTACCTAGCTCTAGGCGAGTACCGACACCTCCAACTTGTTCAAATGCTAACTATCTCTACCTTCATTGATGTTTTCCATAGTTAATTCCTTGGTTCATCTGATGGCCTGCTTAACACTGTTTGCGAAGAATTCCTTAGTATGAGATGATGTTCTTTTAAGCGCAAGGAATTGGAGACCCATTGCCTTCGTATGTCTCAGAGATTTTATGTTCTTGGAGGAATTGATGATGTGAATCTCAAACAGTCTTTTCTCAACTCACTTCCAGAACCTCTTGGAAATGAAACATTCAAACTTCTTCAAACCAAAAACATGCCTTTGAATAACACATCCCTTGGTTCCATTTACCAGCATATTCTCCAATCTCTTGAGAAGCTATGCAATCATCAGAAATGAAACCTTTGCCATTACACTCAAAAGTAAGACGATCATTCTCCAGTTGTTTCCTGGATATACTATCAAATACCAAGTCCTTGGTTTTGATCTTCCAAACAAAGATGTCCTTACTGGGTTTGATATTCTCCAGAAACTCTTCAAACTCTCATGGATGCCTAAAGGATTGAAGTTTCGTAATTATTTCCTTCCTTGGACTTCTAGACCCAATTTGTTCTCCCTTGATAACATCTCCTCTTTTAGAGAATCCATTATCCAAACTTCCTGTGTTGATTCACATACTCACTTTCTTACCAAATGTGACCATCCCCTGTGGAAAAATCCAGAGTTTTTCATCACCCTTCCTTTTAAGAAAAATGAAGATCTCAACCCTACTAAAGTCACCCATCATGGAATAAATCCTGAGCATTACCAATTAGTTGTCCAAGAACTTCACCAGCTCCAAACCGAAGGCCTTGTTGAACCCACCAATTCTCAGTGGGCTTGTGAAGCGTTCTATGTAAATAAGCGCGCAGAACAAGTTCGTGGAAAACTTCGCCTTGTTATCAACTACCAGCCCCTAAACCATTTTCTTCAAGACATTAAATTTCCTCTTCCCCGAAGAGTAGTTCTTTTCTCAAATTTACCCAAAGCTCAAATTTTTTCTAAGTTTGACCTCAAAGCTGGTTTTTGGCAACTTGGAATCCATCGAAATGATCGTCCCAAAACTGAATTTTGTATTCCTAACCACCATTTTCATTGGACTCATGCCCTTTGGGTTAAAGACTGCACCATCTTTTTTTCAGCAAGCCATGGTCCGTATCTTTGCTCCTATATTACCATCAACCTTAGTTTATGTGATGATATTCTGTTATTCTCCCCTGACTTGGAGACCCATTGTACTCTTCTTCGCACCTTCCATGACATTGTCCAGAAATTTGGAATCATGTTATCATAAAAGAAAATGCTTTTGGCCCATAATGAAATTGATTTTCTAGGCATGAAGATTTCTTAAGGACAGTATGCTCTCCAACCTCACATTGCAACCCAACTCCATTAATTCCCTGATTCTCATATCTCTGCTAAGTAAGTCCAACAGTTTCTTGGTATTGTGAATTACATGTCCGAATTCATTCCCAATCTTGCTCAATACCGGAAATCTCTTTATAAACTTCTTAAGAAAAACCCTCCACCTTGGACATCCCAGTGTACAACGGCTGTTGCTTACCTCAAATCCGCGTCTGAGTCTCTTCCTCCTTTGCAAATTCCTTCTGATGGAAAAAGAGTCCTCCAAACTGATGCATCTGACCTTTATTTGGTTGATGTTCTTCTTGAACAACATCCTGATAAATCCAGGAAGATTTGTGGTTACAAAAGTGGTTATTTCTCCCTTGCAGAAACTCATTATCATTCCACTTACAAAGAAAATTTGGCCATCAAATGCAGTATTGAAAAGTTTGAATTCCACCTGATTGGTCATCATTTCCTGATTGAAACTGATCTCAGCAGTTTTCCTAATATACTCAAGTTCAAGAAAAAACATCCTCCTAAGGCTCAACTCCTACGCTGGGCAAATTGGTTTTCCCAGTGGTCCTTTGATGCTGCTCATATCAAAGGAAAAACTAATGTTCTTCCTGATTTTCTCTCTATACTGAAAAAATATATTGATCATGTTCTTCATAGTCTTCCTTTGTGTTTTCCCCGATTGCTTGTTTCGAACCTTCTCATTTGCCTTTTCACCTTCAAATCCTTCTGTTAGAAAAAACCCTTATCTCCCGCAGTTGCTTCATGGTCAATTCCTTCTAGTTTTTGTATGTCCATTGTTATGGTATTGAATATGGTCCTGTTAGGAATATGCCATTCCATCCCATTTATCCTTTTTTAACCCATTTTGAAATTAACCCAGTGTTTTACTTTCATTTTCCTTGTGAAGCTTTCTTTCTTCTGTAGTACCTTGTTGATCTTTATCATATTGGTATTATTTTTGATAAATATCAGATGTTGCAGTATCTTGATTAGTGTTTGTTAGATTCCCTTCCTGCTTCTGAGTTAAGACTGTGTTCATGGCTTTCCCTTTTTGGTGATATTTCATTCTGGCAACAAAAGTTTCGTCAATGTCCATTCCAATCCCCTATGTTTGTGTTTTGGTCTCAAAAACAGTTCTATCCTATTCCTGATTCTGGTGTTCATATTGAAAAAACATATCATGTCTCCTTCTTCACTGGTCACGAGAATACCATTATGTATGACACGTCTACATTTTATAATCTTCACAGAACACAGCTCTGTCACCACAATGGCATTCCAATACAGTCCATCTCTCCATATCTGTTCCACAGCGATACCTCCCACTGGCAACATTCAGATTTCTATCCAACAGACTAGAAACAGAAAATGATCACTGTGCTCTCAGGCCATGAAGACCAGTATTCATGGGATTTTCTTGATGAAGACCATCCAATTTACAAAGTTCATCAACAATCCTATCATGTTTACAGTCCTCCACATCATTATAATTATGATGATTATGATGAAGACTTCTCTCAAAGCCCTGATTGGTGAATGATGTCATGAATAATCTATGTAATAAGTAATGCAGTTTGGTTTCTCTGTAATATTAGTTATCGGTAAGGGTATATTTGCCATTTCAGTTATAATTTGTGCCATTATCAATGTCGGCAAGGGTATTTAAGTCTTTTGTGTGTATGATGTCATGCCTGACATCAAGTGTGAGGGTATGCTAGTCTTTGTTATGTCTTTGTAATGGGTTTTTATGTATTTTCGCATCATCTCCTTCCTCTATATAAGGAGTGCTTGTGTGTCTATAATGGATATCAGATTCCAAAAATAAAATTTGTGTAGTTTCTTATATATCTCTCTCTTGCTTCTTACTTGTTCCTTCTTCCTTCCTATTGATCATGTCTTACTGTGTGTCTGTAATTTGGTATCAGAGTACTTAGTTTAAGTTATCTTTTATTTTTTTTACCTTTAGTATAAATAAGGAACGAGACCTCTAGTTTATAGGTCCTGCACCAAATACTAAAATTTATCTTTTTTCTTCAATAGCATCGTCTATTTTATTTTCTAGCAATATTTATTTTATCAGTTCATTTAAATTCTTGTTTTGCAAATTTCATTCATTCATTCCAGTTTTCGTAGTATAATTTATTGGTTACTGAAAGTTCTCTTGATTGAGGCATAAGAACTTTTACATACGAGTTTTGTTCTCTCTAGTGATTTTTGCCTGATTCACAAATTTGTTCAAAAGAGACGATAATTTGTTCATCTTAAACCGTTTGAGTCACGTCACCGGTTCTGGCACGCCCACGATTTATGGAAAATATATTCGGCCTAATTATTTGGCCGATTTATTTTTAGTGCGAACAATCCCTTGAAATTGATTGTTAAAGAATAAGCGCATCTATTGCTCTAGAAGAGTTCAACAGCCAATGCTGCAGTGTTTCGCTGACATATAGCAGCTAAAACTATTCCAGTATGATAATTTTCTATTTAAGAAAGACCTAACATCTTATTTAGGTTTGCTAATGTATGATGTTCTAAAACTGTAAAACAAGGTTGTGGAGCGGTTCGAGAGGGGACTAACATGAATGTACCCAGAATATTTTCCTACAGCAGGCAGGTTTCTATTCCTTTAAGTACTATTTCTAGCCACTGGATTGTCCCGTCGACTTTTACCATTTCCAAATGGTCATAGAAATGCTTCTTATGAAGAGGTATGGAACATGAACAGAGACATTAGACACGGGTACCGCAGTGTGTGATAAATTATCTATATAAGATTAATTTATTATGACAAGTAAATTTTTGTCTTTGACTGCATCAAATAAGTAGTTTACAATTCATTATTTTTTGGTATGTGGATATTTATAGGTTTATGCGGGTGTATATATAGATGTAATTATGATGCTTTCATCCTATGCTATAACCACTTCTATGATAAAACTTTCCTAGATCTTAGTGTAGCTTTTTAGATAATGAACAACTTATAACTTTCGTATGCACACCCAATTTATTTGCCATATATACATACTTCATCTTTGCTTTGTACTCTAAAAGGGGTCAAATCCAATGTAGGAGGTTTTCAATGGTCACCTGTTGGTGGGTATATAATGGGAAATGTATATATGTATATATATCAAATTCCAAAGGTGAACAAACAAAACCCAAGAATAGTGATTTAATTTATCTCTATATATACAATTATACATTTATACGTGTGTGTATGTATAATCAATTTGGAACACTAAGAGGGGGTTTGCATACATGTGAATCAAAGTGTTCTCAACAAACCCATTTGATTCACTCCCATATTTTTTTATTTGGGCACGAATATGTGAATTGATCTTTCACACGAATAAGATAGACTCATATATATATATATATATTTGATGATGCAAAAATCTGCGCAATCCGTATCCGGACGTCTTTCTTACAAAACAATAAAAGTGATGGCCGACTGGGTGTCAGTCAGGGGCACTCTGATTCATAAACAAAGAAAAAAGACTTTCATAGGGATTTGTAGCGTACCTTAATGGATTGACCGACCTTTATTTTTATTGGTGTCTTGATAGTAGAGTCCATCCAGAAATAAATTCTCTTGACTTCTTATCAAGAAGTTGTAGAGTTATCGGAAAGGGAGTCATATTTTTATTTGGCACTTGTACCTTATCCAAATTATTTGAACTTTAGCATTGAATGAACTCCCTTGACGGTCTCATGTCAATTAGACTTCTGTAGCGAACTAATAATCCGTATCAGTTGCCCCCGTTTCCGAGTTTACTTGTCAAACTTAGTAAACATCATGTCGCTTTGGCTCTAGTTTTTCTTCAACCTGATAAAATAATAGAACAAAGAAGCAAACGTAATATATTTCATATATTTCTTAAGAGAGACTTGCTTACATTATTTTTAGATGTTCCCAACAATTTTCTCCCTTCAAACAAAGAAACATTGTCCACCCATGAGTGCTCCAAATTTATGTGTCTGGCCACAGAAAATAGGCTTCATGATTATTTCTTTTGCCTTCCTCTGTTTTTCTATTTTTTTCCTTTTTAAATAAAAAAAATGGTGACATAGAATGTACTATCTAATTAGGAGTGTTTGGCCATCAGAGGTGGTATTATATATCAGAATAAACTTATTGTAAAATAAAAACTGTCAATTAAAGGGATATTTTTAATCGCCTCAAAAATCACTCAACGAGCCCCAAGCAATTATTATGTTTTATTTAGACTCGGATTCTGTAACAGGTTTGGTCCAATGAGATCTTTTGTCTAGTCGTCGAAAGCAATGGCGAGATTAAGTTCGACGCCATCCTTAGCTGGATTTCATATAGATTTTGTATTTACAATACGTTATAAATAAATTATCATTAAATTGAATCCTCAAATGACTTAGGATCATATACATGTGTATATATCATTCTAGAATAAATAGAATTGAAGAACTGGCCTGGATTACTAGCGCGAAAAGATATTTTGGCAAGGCAATTTGTCAACTCGATCAAGATCTAAAGCAATAACAAAATGCTTTCTTTCATGACCTTGACTTTCTTAGTGCCGATTGGTATGCTTCACAATAAAATCCAACATGTTTCTGGTTCACTTGATTTGGATTTGGTCAATTTGCTTATACATATAAAAATTGATCTTTGGGTTCCTTGGATAAACATTTCATTTCAAAGTAGCATCACATATAGCCATTCAAGATTGCAAATACCAAATTTATAGACTGGACTTTGGAAAAGATGCAGTGATCTTTTGTATCCATGGCCCTCTATAGTCGAAGAACCCAATTCAAGTGACCAAATTTGGTTCAGGAGAATTATGAAACAGGTGGTGTGCAGAGGGGAGAAAACCACATTCCTGTGATCAGTAAGAAGATAATGACCTTTCAGAGTTTTATAACATTGAGGGAAGTGAGATTGGCTTGATCTCTCTGCAGTTTCATCTTGCATCAGGAAGTTGATGTCCATTATTCATGATTATATTGGTCGTGCATCTCTATCCCGCTTGCTCCAGCCCATGTAAGCCACCCGAGTGTCCGAATGACAGTGGAATGCTCCTTGTTTCCCAACTCCCAGCCCATGTAAGCCACCAGAGTGTCCGAATGATGGGGTAATGCTACTTATTTACCGTCTCAAAGACATAATAGGGAGTTGTGTCAAAATATTTATTTATGTAATGGCATGTTCTGATCAAAAATTATGTTGAGAGTTGTGTGTTTTAGATTGAGTTGTTAAAGCGTTGTATGATAAAGAGTTTATGTGTCAAATCAAACATAAATTGGTGAAGATACAGGAGTGGAACAATGGTTGGAAGAAAGCAGATTCGTGACAAAATTATATTTTTATATATTTTTCGCAATTTTGTTCCACTAAGTACTCGGTGGGGATATTACCGAGTACTCGGTAAGATGCAAAGTGGCATAAATTTCCAAAGAGTTGTGCGAGTTCTCGCACGTGCGTGTTCACCGAGTACTCGGTAAGTGGCAAACTACAATAAATTGGTAATTACGATTGTATTTTCATTTTGGGACATGATTTGAAGTGATTATGTGTATATTGGACTATCATTGACGTATTTATTTATATTTGGAAGATTTAAATTGTGGAAATACGAATCATTCTTGGAAAATGATTCTTATCATTAATTGAAGACTCTTTTATATATATATATGAGTTAAACCTAAGAGAAGGGTGTGGTTTTTGGAGAGATCTCTGCAATTCTTCTACAGATTCATATAGTTTTATAGAGATATATATAGAGAGAAAATTATTGAGTTATTATATATTTTTTAGTTCTCTTTTAGTTTGAGTTTTTCTAATTGTGTTTCTACACCGAAGATCGTTAAGCACAACTGGATTATCTAATTATTGAAAAATCATCACACCACCTTGATAGAAGCAGGAGGCTTTGTGGTTCTTTGATCCGTTGATAAGCGGAGCCGTCAGAGTACGAAGATCAGAGCGAGAGCTTCGTGGAGCGTGAGTGATTCAAGACTGCCAGACGTCTAGTGGAGAAAGACAGATCATAAGTGATTTATAACTCTAAAACTTCATAGAGTCTTGTACTTCTTGATTCGTAATGCATCGATACTCGAGCGTATCCGTGATTTTTTACTTGGAGTCTTTCCAAGGTTTTTCCACGTAAAAATATTGGTGTCGTCTCTGATTTATTTTCTGCACTTGTATTTATTATTGCGTGGATTATATTGTGATAGAATTGAATTAAAATTGACTATTCCGCAATTAATATTTTAATTTGTCAATTAATTCATTAAAAGCTTATTCACCCCCCACCCCCCCCCCCCCCCTCTAGGCTTAGTTCACCGTCTTCTAGGTAATTTCAAGTTGTTGGAATAGACAGATGCAAAGCCGGTGGGTGATATTGTAGGCTTCTTTAGTGATGAGATGGGTGACGATGACTTTTCTCTCAACCTTCCGAAGCAGGGTTGATGTTGTAGGCACATCGACTGGGCTAAGTCGAATATAACGGACCTGCTCTATTAGTGTTTATCCCAACATTTTGTAATTGTATCACCCATAAGTTTTCAAGAAGCCTGGAACCAAAAATGTATCAAATCTTGAATCCATCAAATTTAAATTGCAACGTTCCTACAGATGGTGCCAACTGATGATGCAAAAATCTGGACTATCCGTATCGGGGCATTTTTCCTACAAAACAATAGAAGTGATGGCCAGTTAGGTGCCAGCCGGGGGCACTCCGACGGTCAAGTTAGTACTTGATCCATAAACAAAGAAAAGAGACTTTCATAGGAATTTGTGTCATACCTTAATGGATTAACTAACCTTTATTTTTATAGGTATCTTGGTAATAGAATCCATCTAGAAATAAATTCTCTTGACTTCTTATCAAGAAGTTGTAGAGTTATCGGAAAGGGATTCATATTTATCTTTGGCACTTGTACCTTATCCAAATTATTTGAACTTTAACATTGAATGGACTCCCTTAATGGTCTCATGTCAATTAGACTTTTGTAGCTTACTAATACTCCGTATCAATATTCATATATATCTATCCATATGCATATGTAAATGTGAGGAAGAAGAAGGTACATATATTGTAGATGTAGAAAATACACAATGAAATAGGTTCTAAAAAATTGGATCCATTTATTCATCCTTTAATCCTGTATTTATACATAAATTGGATAAATGGGTCAAGCCCATTTATCCAAGTTTATCAATCCCTTAAGTCATGGGATTTTATAAACTATTTTCCTTGTTGGACTCTATTATCCATAGTTAGGGTAAATCCGTGACTTGTGGATCACTCACTTTCTAAAAATTTCCATGGGCCCATTATCCCCATGGCCCATCAGTCATGCGACCCATCAGTCCTATGGCCCATCTATATTGGGTCATGTAATTTCTGACTATTACACAGGCCCCTGAGGTTATGGGCTTATAATTCACATCATAGCCCATGACCAAAATTACATATACTCATATATACATTAATACCTTTATGAGGGATGATGGTGGTGAGTTGGCATATCTTCATTTGGCATTTAATTACATTTCAAAATATGAGGCCATAACTTCCTTAATCCTCGCACCATGACGGCTCATCGTGCAATGTGCGACCTTCGGGCTTTGTGTAGACCTTTGTTATGCTCCCTTCTTGCTATAAAACCCACTCTAAACTATTTGATTTCTTCATTCTTTTCATTCACAACTTTTCGCTCTTGCCTCTCTCTCTTAACTTTTGCTCCTGGGACTTATCTCTCTTTCATTCCTGTAATCTTTTCTATCGGCATTTAAGAACCTCCATCAGAACAGACGTCCACTTCTACCTGAAGCTCTTCCTGCCTCTTTATTATCAACTGAGTAAGTCGGATAGTACTTCGCTCTTTTTAATTTTATCTCTGCCCCCTATCTGTCTCTTCTACCTTTCTGGAACTATGTCTGGTAGTGATGATACTAGGTTAGTGGAGGAGGTCGTTTTGTCCTCTGCAACGGACACCAACCCTACCAGTAGTGATAGCCCTTCTTCCATCCGTCAAGAGGTCCCTGTCCCAAAAACAGTTCCCCTAAATGCTGACCTTCTGGGTTCATCAACGAATTCGGGAACACCCGCTCCAAGGGGTTCTCATGATGATGACGAATCTGTGAACCCCAAGCCTTCTGAACCCTTCACGGTTGCCCCTCTTAAGAAACCATAGCCTGAGGTGGACGTAAAACATCTTCGAGCTGAGACTAGTGTACTTGTTGATGTTGATGTGGCCCCTTACCCAGGCTATTTAGATTTCTCTAAGAGTAAGGGACTTCAACCAGGTAGCATTTTGCTATCGGCGGTTCATCTTAAAATCCTAAGATTTCCTCTTCACCCTTTCTTCCATTATGTGTTTTTCATGTAAGGGTTGCACCCCCTTCAACTCAACCCGAACAGCCTTAGGATTCTATCCATGCTCCTGCTATACAATAAGGATCTGGACCTTAATCTAGGTTTAGCTAACTTGCTTCTCTGCTATTTTTTCCAAAATGCCAAAGAAAGTAAGGGTACATACAACCTATTTCCCTTCCAGGGTCGGGGTCTATGTTCTGGTACGGAAAAGTCAGATAAAGGGTGGAAAGAGAGAATGGTAGTTGTTAGCGGTAATTGGTTTTACCCATTCTCTATAACATTCCCGATCCCACATACCTTCGGTGTTATTCGTTTACCTGTCTACCGTCCCCTCCATAAAGCTTCATGTTTCTGTGAGTTTTGTGATTTATATCGGGGGGATTACGCATATAGATTTCTAGATTATGAGGATAGAGAGATTCCCATGTCCCTCATAAAAGAACGGATAGCCCTTCTAAAGGCCAAGATCTGGAGCAATGTCCGATCGGCCACTACCCTTCTGACACAGGCCAATCTGGAAATGATTTCTAACTTGGGCACTGTTGTTGACAGGATGGATTTACCCGTCAGACCCCTTTCTGCCAGACGCACTCAGGTTCCTGAAGGGATCAACCTGGTCGATGTTGTACCACTCTCGACAGCACCCCCGACACCTCTAGTACCTCCACCCACACAAAGTCCAGTAGATCCACCTCATCCTCTTCCTGCAAATCATCCAATCACGAGGTCTCAATCTGGTGTGGGTGCTAGAGTAGCCAACAAAAGACCCAGAACCGAAACTGCTGATGCCTCTACGAGTGAAACTCCTCACGCTCAGGATACCCCCCGTACCGCCATCCCATGGGAGCGAAGTTCCTCCTCCCCGATGGGACTCCGATCTGCGCTAATCATCTCACCATCTGCCATCTAGATGCTCTATGGGCTATGGCGAAGGGGATTTGGTCTCTGGCTCATAGGGTTGCTCAGTAAAAAATCTCCAGGACTGAGCTTCTGAAGAAGAGCTCCACAATGGCCATGGAGGTTGGTAACCATCATGCATTATTTTCACCTTAATTCATTATTTATACTTCGTTATGCACTAACATACACTTTTGCCCCTATATACGTAGCTTCTTTATGGGATCCAAGCCTACAATAATGCTCTGGAATTCGATGTCCAAGAAATGTCCAGGATGTAGGCTCAACTTCAGCAAAATAACGAGCATCGTGTCACTCTGGCCAGAGAGGCAGATGGTCTTCGCCAGAGCGTATCTGAGCATAAGAGCCTTCTGAAGACAGGGGAGGCCGAGAAGACGGTTTTAGCTGCTGAACTAGCAGAGGCGAACGCAGCCTACCAAAAGATAGCTATCGAAAAGGCGGAGTTAGATAATCTTTTGGCTCTTGAGCGATCCAAGGTTGAGGTGTGCCGTTTGGGTGGCCTGGACATGCACAACTGATATGTCACCATCTATGATGTTCGATCGATTAGAGCGTGGTGAGATAGGCACGAAATGGAGCACATTCCCTTGGCAGATCGGGAGTTCAAGACTGCTGAGGAGTTTGATGCTTTCATGGGAGTGCCTATTCCCTATAAAGACCCACTGACCTTAGAGAACGAGAAGCGGTTTGCTGCCCTCCTGAAGGGAGAAGACTATCCTCCCCCTGAGTAGAATAGGACTTAAGTTCTTTGTACTTTATTATGTACTTACCCATTTTAGAAGGGTGTTTTTGTAGTTTCTATCTTTTTTACTGAAAAAAGAACTTTTCCCAGTTCAGTGGTATTTTGTTCTTGTCATTTTGGTTTTAGTAAAATTTTCTGTTTTAATTTTTAGTCTTCGAGCATCTGGCCCCTGAGACTTGTTTTTTTGTCCTCTGGTTAGTTTAAATCAGGTTTGAACTCAACACTTAGGAAAATTTTCAATTAAATACGAAGCCTTCGGGCATATGGCCCCTGAGACTTGTTTTTTTCCCTCTTGTTAGTTCAAATCAGGTTTGAACTCAACACTTAGGAAAATTTTCAATTAAATACGAAGCCTTCGGGCATAAAATATGAGTATAAAAATAAAATATATCTTTATTCAAAAGAACTTGAGAATTATGAAGCAGAGGCGCCAAACATCAGGCACATATGCTTTATTATAATCAGCAAAAAGGTGTCATATGCGAGACACAGTTTTATTTTATTGTTTAACAAGAAAAAAGAAACCACCTAAGAATAATACGTCTTCAGCCGATAAGCGTTCTGAGAGTTGGGCTCGATTCGGCCTGTATTGTTATTCCGTACCCGATAAGCACCGCGTTCGATGACCTCAATTATTGGATAAGGTCCTTCCCCTGTCTCTCGTAACTTTCCAATAATCCGAATATTTCTTCTGAGCACCATATCGCCTACCTGAAACTCTCTTCTCTTGACTTTCTGAATAAACTATGCCCTGACTTGTTGCTGATAGGCAGCCAACCTTATCCCGACAACTTCTCTTCTTTCTTCCAGTAGGTTCAAATCATGGTCTAGGTGCTGATTGTTTGGACATTCCTCCCAGGCTTGACTTCTTAAAGTAGGTAGTCTCAATTCGGTCGGGATAACGGCTTCGGCACCATAGGCCATGGCGAAAGGGGTCTCTCCTATTGGTTGTCTTGGAGTAGTCCGATAGGACCACAAGACCTTGGACAATTTCTCCAACCAGGCTCCTTTTGCCTCTTCAAGCTTTTTCCTGAGTGAATAAAAAATTATCCTGTTTGTCCTTTCAGCCTGTCCATTTCCCTATGGATAGCCAACGGAAGAAGTGTTCTGATTGATCCCATGTTTTGCCAGGAACGCTTGAACTTTCCTGTTATCCAAATTGGTGCCATTATCCATCATTATAGTTCGGGGTAGACCGAACCTACAAATGATGTGGCTCCTGATGAACTTTATAACATGGCTACTTTTGATAGTGGAGTATGCCTCGGCTTCCACCCACTTGGTAAAGTAATCTTGAGCCAGAAGAACATGTGTAGTAGATCATATTGCTTGCGGGAGAGGACCCACAATATCCATACCCCATCGGGAAAAAGGGTGAGGGATAATTGTTGGGTTCAGTAATTCCGGAGGTGGATGAATGGCATCTCCATGAAATTGGCACTTTTTGCAGTATTGGGTGTAGGCCTCAGCGTCCCTTGACAGATAAGGCTAGAGATATCCCTGGGTGAGAACTTTATGAGCTAAAGACCTTCCTCTGGAATGATTGTCACATGATCCAGCATGTAAATCTTCCATGATTGCAGAAGCTTCAGAGGGCATGAAACATCTTAAATATGGCCCGGAGAAAGACTTGCGGTATAGTTGGCCGTTGTATAGAGCATATTTGGCGGCTTTCATTGTTATCTTTCGGGCCTCTGGTTTTGACTCAGGTAATGCACTGGTCCTCAAATAGTCTGCTATGGGGTCCATCCAGCTTGGCTCCCAAGGAATGACTATCACGTCTTTGGAGGGCTCCAAGCTTGATCGGATGATAAAGTCCACTACTGTTGTTCGAGTCATACTTTCCACTGCTGCGGAAGCCTGGTTGGCCAGACGATCTACCATGATATTATCCTTTCTGGGGATCTGTTCAAAGGTTAACTGTTGGAATTCCTCGACCTCCTTTAGTACCAAATTCCTGTACGCTTCTATTTTAGGCTCTCGGGTTTCATACTCCACATTTACCTGTCGTACGACCAACTGGGAATCACTCTGTATCTCTGCTTTCTGTACTTGACGGCTTCGGGCCAACTAAATCCCTACTCAAAGGGCCTCATACTCAGCTTTGTTGTTGGAGGTAGGAACTTTAATCGAACAGACTGCTAAATTTTAGTGCCTTCTGGTGTCACGAGCTCTATACCGATCCCTGTTCTATTGACATTTGATGATCCGTCTACGAACACCACCCATAAGCCAGGTTTATATTATTCTAAAGAGTCTGTAGTTTCTGTTTCCAACAGAAGGTCAGCTACCGTTTGTCCTTTAATAGCAGTTCGGGGGACATAGTTTATGTCAAAAATCCCAAGTTCTATTGCCCATTTGGATACTCTCCCTAATAACTCAGGTTTTGCCATTATGGATCTGATCAGGGTTACAGTTGGCACCACGATCTGGTGTGCTTCAAAATAATGTCAAAGACGTCGTTTTGCATTGATCAGTGATAGTACAACTTTTCTTGTTTCGAATAACGGGTTTCTGCATCAGCAAGGGCTTTGCTGGTGTAGAAGATTGGTATCTGGTACCCCTTACCCTCCTTGACCAGAGCGGCGCTGGTAGATGTTGAAGATATGGCTAGATATAAGTGTAACGGCTCGTCTGCTTCTGGGGTTGCCAGTATAAGAGGCTTTTCCATGTAGCTTTTGAGTTTTTTCTGGGCTTCTGATTGCTCCGGCCCCCAGACCTCTCCTTTTGCCACCTTTATAGCATGAAAGAATGGCCAGCACCGATCCGTTAAGCGAGAGATGAAATGACTGAGGGCTATTACTCTTCTAGTCAGTACTTGGATCTCCTTCCGGGACTTTGGCTCTGCTGACTCCATGAGAGCTTTGACCTGTGCTGGGCTAGCTTGTATTCCCGTCCGATCAACTATGTGTCCCAAGAATTGGCCCGAGGATACTCCGAAAGAACATTTGGATAGGTTGAGCTTCATCTTGTACTTTCTGAGGGTGTCGAATACCTGTTGCAGATTGGTCAGGTGACCATTTTTTGCCTTGTTTTTTACCACTGTGTCATCATTGTAGGCTTCTATGGTAGATCCCATCATGCCCTGGAAAACCTTGTTGACCAACCTCTGGAAGGTTGCACCTGCATTTTTTAGTCCGAAAGGCATAACTGTGTAACAATATGTACCTGATTCAGTGATGAATGCAGTCTTTTCCTTGTCATCTGGGTTCATTCGTATATGGTTATACCCAGAGTATGCATCCAGAATACTCAAGCGCTCGAATCCTGTGGTGGCATCTACCATCTGATCGATCTTTGGTAAGGGGAAACAATCCTTCGAGCATGCTCTGTTCAGGTCAGTGAAGTCCACGCACACCCTCCATTTCCCATTCTTCTTCTGAACCACAACAACGTTTTCCATCCAGGAAGGATATTGTACCTCCTTAATGAATCCTGTTTGGAGAAGTCGATCAACCTCTTTAGCTATGATCTAGTTTCGGTGATCTCTCATTCGCCTTTGCTTCTGCCTGACAGGTTTTGCACCGGGATCCACGTTGTGGGAATGCTGGGCTACAGACGAATCGATACCGGTCATATCCATATGGCCCTAGGAAAATACGTCAGCATTGGAGCGTAAGAGGGTCTCCATTTCTTCCTTTTCTTATGCATTAAGGCCAAAACCAATATAAGTCAACCTTTCATGGTGATCGGGGTAAATCTGAACTTCTAACAAGGGTTCAGCTGCTATTGGTAACATCGCACCCTCCTTTTGTTATTGCTATTGATCATCGGAAACCGCCTTGGATCGTGATTCTCGTTCTGGTTCTGGCCTTTTCCTCAGACCTTTCAGAGTGACGGCGTAACATTCTTTGGTTGTTACCTGCTCTCCCTTGATGTCAATCACATCAATTCCGTTTGGATCGATGCACCGCATGACTTGATGCATGATTAAAGGAACTTCGTGCATCCGATGGATCCAACCTCTGCCCATCAGGAGATTGTATGAGGGTTTGACATCCACCACCACAAAAGTTTCTTTGAGCGTGCGCCTTGCCGCTGTCACTGGCAGTTAGATCTCTACCACTGGTTCCACTCTTCTGCCATCAAATCCGGCTATCGGGCTTCTGGAAGGAACTATCTCTTGAGGGTTGATCTCTAACTTCTCAAAGGCCCACTTGGTGATAATGTTGGCAATACTTCCTGGGTCAATCATTACCCTCTTAATCAAGCAATTTAAGACCATGAGGGAGATAACCAAGGTATCATCATGTGGTGATTGAATGTTCCGCATGTCTGCAGAAGAAAAAGTTATCCGGGCATCCTCCTTTGGGCTTTGAAACTCGCTGATTTCCCCAACCTTTCGCAGTTTTTGGACTTGAAGCATCTAGGATCTATGAGCTTCCTCTTCTTCTGACCGACTTGGTCTACCGTGAACCATGTGAATGACTCTTATGGGCTATCCTACTGTTCCCTTGGCGAGCGTATGCGATGTTTGATTTCGTCGGGTGCCCTCATTGGCAACGTACTCGGTCAATTCTCCTTTCGCTATGATGGCTTCTACTTGCCTCCTCAGGCTTCTGTACTCGTTTGCGTGGTGTCCATACTCGCCATGGAAGGCACAATGTCTTGACATGTCTCTTTGGTCCATTGGTTGTTTGATGGGTGGTGGTGACCGGAAGATTCCTTTACCCTTAGTCTCCTGATATAGTTTGCAACCTCCTTCCTCTGTTCTTCTTCAGCATCCTTCCTCTTCTCTTGTTCTGCCTCATTTCTTCCTTGCAACATCTCTTCATGCTCTGCCTCAACTCAAATCTCCACTTCCCTTCCACTTCTAAGAGTCGTAACTGCTTGAGTTGTTTCATTAGGTTCATTGACTAATGATCCGAGCTCTAGTGTTTGTTGTGGCATTGGGTTAGCGACCGGTTGACTAGGTAATCTCCTTGGTTCTCTTACATTTCTCTCATTTTCCATTTAGCCCATCTGTATATGTAGTTATGTCAATGATTGGGTATAAATGCCTAGCTTATTTTGAATGTCCAGTATAACTTGCTCTAACCTAGTTGGACTGAGAATTTCTAGTCATGATTGTTGGTTGTGAGTGGAATGATTGTTGACTTTGTTGGAACCTTGGTTGTTGGTTATATGATTGTTGTCTCTCATTAAATCTTGGTTGTGGGTTATATGACTACTGTCTGTCTGTGAATCTTGGTTGTTGATTGGATGATTTCCCTTGTTGGAACTTTGGGGGTGGATTCTCTACATTGGTAGATTTGTAAGATAGGAGTGGGTGATTTCTGGCATTGGAGGTGTATGAATTGGTGAAAGGAGCATTATTGGAATAGTTCCATGATGCGTTGGCATTGACAACCATTATCTCTAGACACTCATTTTGGGAATACTCGGCTTTGACTTAAAACGTCTCTCTAGGAGGGGAATGACTTCGCTACATAAACTTTTTAATTCTCTCAAATTTCTCTCCTAACAATGTCATGGTATCTCTCATATCATCATGCTCTACAACATAAGATTCCTCAGATCTCCTATCATGTTTTCCACCTCTAGAACTCAACTCAGATTGATATTGAATTGTGTTTTCACTAATATATCGAATATCTCCAAAAGTTCTTTAGCTGGCTTTAGGATAAACTGACCTTGTGTGGCCACATCTATCAAAGTCTTATGCGCCTCTCCAAGTCCCATGTAGAAATGTTTAGCAATATCTTTTTCAGAAAACTATGGTGGGGACACTTATACAAAATTTTATTATATCTCTCTCAAGCATCATGAAAATGTTCACCAGGTAACTGCCTAAAACTTTTGATTGCATCTTGTGCTTCAGAGGTCTTTCCTATGGGATAATGATTTTCTATAAATTCTTTCTTAAGGGCTTCCCAATCGATTTTAATTTCTTTTGCTAATTTGATGTACCATATTTTAGCTCTCTCTTTCAATGACCAAGGGAATAACCTCACTCGCAAGTCATTTTTAGGCAAATTATCATACCTAACAGTAGAGGCTACCTCTAGAAAATCATTGATGTGCTGGTATGGGTCATCTATTCTAAGGCCTAAAACTTTTGGAAGCATATTAATCATAATTGTCTTGATCTCAAAGTGTTTTGCTCCTTCTTCCTCCGGAAAATCAGCATAGGAGTCGTATACATCGGGCACGTAATATCCTTTCAAGGATGTCTCTGGTGCCCTTAGCGGGTAGGCTCTTTGGTCAGCCATCGCTTCTTCTTCTGACTGGAGCTGACGCTTCTCAATAGCTCGACGTATACGATGGAGAGTCTTTTCGATTTCAAGATCGTACTTGACTAACGCGGTGCTAAAATTAGAACGGGTCGATCTATCGGTCATACACTACTCAAACAACTATTTTCTTTTTCTTTTTCGAAATTTTTTGTGAAATAAAAAATTAAAAAAACTAACTACTTCTAAACTACTTTAACTATAAACAGAAAATCAAGCTAGAATTAAATGCAAAACTCAAGGTAATACTAAAACTCACAAAAGTTTCAAACACAACTTTAGAAGCTCCGCTTTTCCTTTCTATATTCTTCAGAGTACCTATCAGTCACACAAAATCTAACTTTAACTTTAACTACAATAACATAATGCAAATAAATTACTAAAGTTATTAAACAATGCTTAGTCCTTGGCAATAGCACCAAAAACTTGATGTGACGTCAGGTGTGCAAAAATATGTGGTTAAAAATAACACCTTAACGACTCTAGGTTTTACCCTACGCAAGCGCGTGTATCAGTTGTAGAATAGCAAATGGCTTAACTAAGGGATATTGATCCCACAGAGACTGAGGTTGTTCACTTTAGCAATTAAAAAACACTGAATTATATTTTCTGAGAATGGTTTGTTTGGGTGGTCAAAGACCAAATTATATATTTTAACTAATAATTATCTAGAAAATAAAGTAAATTGGTTGTGATTCAGATGAGAGAGAAAACTAGGGTTTTCATTGCTCTACCACTAACCGCATAATATATTTCCTCACTGTATCAACTGTACGAGGGCGATCCATAACTGTGAATCAGGTCGTACTGCAAATAGCTAAATACGACCCCAAAAAGGAGTACCATCAACCGGATTGCGACAACCCGTCTCATGACTGACCTAACTAGTACATGTCAATTATATTACTCTAATCTACTCCTACTGCATGAAAATAAACTAAAGCATGTCTATATTAAATCATCAAGGCATGGCCTGTGTCAAACTAGGGTCTCAAGTTTCATTACCACCATTGTGTAGAAAATCATAATTAAGCATTCGAGTTCCAGCCCATAGTGAATAATCATAGTTGTGCAAAATAATACATTATAATAATTTAGAACAAACATGTAATTTTACATTGCAAATCAGTACGGTCTCTTAACTACTACAATCATCACAATATAGTCATCAGTTTCCCCTCGTTATAATTGGAAAGAATGAAAGGACTACATTACTTAGCTAGGGATTTGCTAGAAAATCCTAGATACCGAGTTAGTTGGCCATGGTAGAAGGTGACTGCATCAGTGATGTAGAAATGATCTCCATGGCCTACTTCTCCGGATCTCTAGGTTTGAATATGGCTCTCAACAGCAGCAATTCAGAATGAATAAACCTCTAAAACTCAACCAGCCTCTATGAATGTCTCACAAAACCAACAGCTAACAACCCCCTCTTTCTTCTAATATACAATCATGTATATATATAGGCAATGGTATAGATTGGCCATTTTCAGTCTTTTCACTCTCAACTTCATGCAAACCTTAACTTCTGATATAGATGAGTGTATATAAATGTATATAGAGGTCTGGAGTCGTATGCACGTCTTCCAATCAAACCAGGGGTGAAACAGGCAAATTCCATCAAAAAACCTTAATTTTTTGCCACGCTTATGCTTGAAGCATAGCTGGCCTACGCTTCAAGCATAGGTCCCAAATGTACCTCTAAGCATAGAAATGTGATTTCCAGTCACTTTTTGAAACTGAAAGCATAGGTATTTTATGAAAAATTAATTTTCTGCGTGAATGCACGAAAACAACCGTCTTAAACCCATGATACTTTTTGCTGAAGATTACGACTTCTGGAAATACCGTTTTTGCCCTCCGGGAGCCATTTTTGTCTCCAACTATCTCTTTCACTCTCCTCTTGGATAGAAAGAACGCACTCTTCAGTTAATTCACCGAAGTTAGCTCAATTTCTTTATTAAGCTCCTGAAACATGTTTTAACACGCAAATAGTATAAAAATACCAAATAATGGAATGAAATGACATAACAATAGTGAGTTAAGGGGTCAAAATGACTAATATTTGACACCTATCACTAGTCCATTAGCAATAAACTCATGAAACTTTCTTGTGGTGATTTCTAATCTATCTACTCTAAATAATCTAACATATTCCCTTGCTTTCGTGAGGGTGGACGATTACACTTAGCACGTGTAACAATCCTTTTAAACCCCTAGGTTACCCCTAGTGGACAAGTGAAGTCTCGTGAAGGTTTCCAGTGATGGTAACTACAAACATCTCAGTTCTCTGTAATATAATGTAGTCATGAGTTCACACACAAGTTCAATTAAGTCATAATATAATGTAAAAAACAACATTGATGCAAATACTCCTACTCACTACCGAACAATAATTATATCGAGCTTCGTGTCATGAATGGTTCCCACTAAAGTGAATGATTTCGCTACTTTTTACTCTCAATCCGGACAACCTTCCGTGTTTGTGTGAACATTCTACCATAGTATTTCAATCTCTCTTTTCCTATTTAATTAATCAAATTTTGTCATTTTTCGCAAAACCTCATCTTTTCATCTTTCCACTTTTATCCCGCTTTGTCTTTCTAAGTCTCCGAACTTTCCAACAAGGATTTTTAGTCCCGACCAACTGAGCACGAGCTTCTTCCATGGGATTTATGCTCATCAGTCTTCTCCTCTTTAAACACAAACAGTGATATTGGTGATACCAAGGCCCGATTACTCAGCTTGAAGAACTACTTTTTGCATTTTATTTTCTCAAAAGAATTTTCATTTTCTCCATTTCAACCATAACAACTCCCCTTCTCCCCTTTTATTGTGGCAACTCAACTTCATAGTCAAAGATCAACCTATTTCCCATAGTGAATGTGTGCTTGTGCTTATAGGTCAAATTCGTCTTTCTTAATTTCAATTTCACTCATTCATTCACCCATGTAAAACCACACCACTTTACTAACTCGATCTAATCATTACTCTCATGGATGAGAATATCACAACACCTACTACTCATACATCATAAACATGAACTCAATCAAATTGTAATGTAAATAAATCATACGTGAAAACAAAGAAATGGTCCAAAATCATACCATGTCCTCATGGTCAAAAATAATATAGGAAATCAGATATAGTTACCCTTGATGCTCAATTCTGGATTCCAAAGGAAAGCATGAATCCCCTCCCCCAAACTTGATTTGGATCACCTGTAAATATACGCAACAAATCGCAAATACCCATAATAATAGCAAAAGGAAAAAAAATTTAAAAAATATCCAGAATCTCACACAAATTTTCAAGGAATTTAAAATTCTCTCTATTTTTTTATTTATTATTTGTTTTCCAAAAATAATGATAATAAAAAAACAGGATTTGGCCTTAAGGGCCAACAATCCTATAAAATAAAAATAAAAAAAATAATAAAGACGTAACCTTAAGGGTCTACCGTCCCTAAAAACAAGACAAAACAAAATAAAAAAAATCTTAATACTAAAACTAAACCCTAATCTCAATCCTCCTCCTCTTCTTCATCACTAGTCACGACGCTCTTTAACCATATTCGGAAGTCTGTTGTCTCTTTCAATTTATCCAAGTCTTCCTCCGGATATATTTTCATAATTTTCCACCGCATCTCATCCAACTCCTTCATCCTATCACCCAATTATTCTGCAATGATCTTCGATAACAGAAACGGTATGAAAGATAATGTTCAAATTTATCTACACCTGCCCCCTGTCAACTCACAATTGCTCGATTAATCGACATCTCATCCATTATCACTATCGGAATACACACTTTATACCCATGAGTTAGGGCATACAATGTTCTAAGCATCGTGTGATCCCTTACTAGAGTCTGATTATTTGGCCGAATTTGAGCCGAAATGACACAATCCAAATAAAACAGATCCGATTTCAACCACCAATTTTCACATGTCTTATCATCTGGATCTGACACACCACACAATTCTCTCACCATCTCTTCATCCGTATTTGGCCATACCTGAGGATGCTCCATCAATCTTCCTTCTAAGTTTGTCGAACTACCAATTGGTATATTCCACGCATCGGTAATACTTCTTTTTCCAATCACAATAGGAGCACTTCACTGAGTCACTTTAGCCGACAGAACCTCAAATCCTAGCGGTCCTGAAATCATCATATTTTCATAGAATTTTTGGACCAAGCCCGGATACACCTTTTTTCCTGTTGGGTGCTCTAAATTTTGCAATCCTCGTTCCTTAATGATTCTCCTTCCAGGTGAAATTAATACTCGGTTCATCCTTTCCGAACGAAAAACTTCTTCGAATTGCAACCTGCACTCTAGAAATGATCTCAGTGTGGTTTTTCTTCTCTTCTGGGTTATTTCTCCATTATTTGAACTTTCGACCTCTACATGCTACTATTCCCCCTCTATGAATTACTCTGGGTCAGAATAATTATCATTATCACCATCCATCCTCACACTCCCGAGATAGAAAGAAGAAGAATAAATAATATAATAAGAAAATCTAACTGTATTGCCTAACTGGTGTGAAATGTGAATTGTGCATACCCTATAAGTGTATTTATAGATGGATGTAGAAGACTCAAAGAGGAAAGTGAAAAAAACTCATGATCCAACTCCAACTTGTATTTCCATCCCATTTCCTTGTCAGACTAGGATTACTCTAAAACCTCTACAAAAATTCTATAAAAAATCCTAAAAATACCTTAAACAACTCCTAATACAAATACATATACAAATCAGGCCAAAATACCCCGCAGACGGGTCAAATTTTTACTTTTTTAAAATCATCCTCGTGGTAGCCTACACTTCAAGTGTAGGGAAGCCTACACTTCAACTGTAGCTACGCTTCAAGCGTACGTTGGCTTGAAAATTTTTTTATTTTTTTATTCAAATGACCCTCTTCTAATTAATTCATATATTGATAAAACACATGTACCCCCAAACTTAAACGCACAAATGTCTGCATAGTGCAATTAAACACTTGAAAGCATTCAAAACCTCAGCACACTGAATATAAGCGTAAAAATCAGGGGACACATAAAACTCGATAAAATTGATTACAAAAATTGTCATTTTATAAAATATGAAAATAACAAAAAATAGTTAAAGAATACTCGTAAAAGCGATCACATAAAACCCTATCACATAGTTTATCCGCTCCATGATTTATCTCTAATGTACCAAAAAAAATACAATAAAAGAAAAGAAAACACAACAAAAATCTAAACTAAGACTACACTACGCCTCATCATCCAAGGTCGGTGGTGTAGGTGGAAGATGTACATCCAAATGTTGCCTCATGCCATCAACCCTACGGCATAACTGCCTATGATCTCGCCAACGAGCCTGTCTCTCCTGATCAAATCTCTGCTCCAGTCTCTACTTTAATCTTTGTATCCATGCCAAAAAAGCATCAAACTGAACCTGAGACAAAGTGATGGTACCACCCGCAGGCGCCTATGGCATAATAACCTCCTCCTCAACTGCCAGCATCTGTGGCATATCAGCATCGACATCGGCTGTGTGAGCATCCTAAGCTATATCGGCATCATCCTGGGCCTAGGCCTGTGCATCTTAGCCTGGTAATAGACCAAACCTCGATCTCTGTGCCATAATAGCATCCCCATGTAACCAGGTCCAGACACCTGCCCATATTCCTCTGAAATACGGAGACGCATTCCTGAATAGATTCGGCTCACCCGCATCCATCTCGATCCCAGCATCAAACATCAACTTCATCACTAAGCACGGGAATCAAACTTTGAATGTCTGCTGCCAAACTTTTGACTCCTTACGCAAGTGGATGTAATGCGCATACAAGCCCCCCCCCCCCCCCCCCCCATAAGATCTGTGGAATCAAAATCCACCTCTCGAACTCAAAAGCATATGGAAGGCTGGAAATGGCGCATAACACATGGTAGTATGACTGTGCTGAAGAATCTGGAACCGGACTATCACATCCCAAAACCATAGCATCAGGTGATAGTTCGCCATCTTTATGCAATTCCTATGCATATCAACCCACTCCCCTGCAATCTGAAGTATAACAAGATCGGTAAGAGACGGGAGTATCTTGGGCATAGGTGGGAACTCAGTAGCTAACTCGAGCTGACACTCATCCAGAATACCCCATGCATTAGCAATAGTCTGGGGAGTAATCTCAAACTCAGTACCTAGGACCATTGTCTGTAGCCTCCTCCCTCTGCTGAAATGTTGCATGTGTAGCCAAAACTCCAAGATCATATCCTCGCATATATGCGAGGTGGCCGGGACAAGGATAGGTAATAAGCGGTAGACCCTCAATCGGCCTATCGTCCAAGTAGGTACTGGTTGTAGCCTCTCAAACACAGCCACCAGATAAGTATGCTCCTACTATACTTCTTCCGAATAACCCAATCTAGCAAATCCTCAATCGATGTTGTCTGAGGCATAGGTAAACATGTAGTCAAAACTCCGGGGTCACCATGTACTGGTGGTTCAGGTACCCTCTCATCCAGATGACCAACATCCTCTCCCTGACTAGCATCATCCTTTTGTACACCGCCATCACTCTTAGTATCCTCGTCCATCTGCTCAGCCTGTGGCTCAGGCACAGGTGGCGGCGATGGTGCGCATAGAGCAACTAAATCAACAATAAGTCGACCATGTGGTAAGTGAAGATCACAGCCCTGTGTGATGGACTCGGGCACCTCCGCCTCAAAAGATGAGGAAGGTGAAGATGTTGAGTCGACATACTATGGTCTCAAGGCACGTGTACTCCAGAGGCGAATAGGTGCTCGGTCGGGAGACGATGATCTCGACCTCTACCGAACATCATGCTCTCCTGGTCTGGTCGCCTTAGCCACTCCTCTCGTCGCACCCTTCACTCTAGCCATGCCTATAATATGGAATTTTAAAAACGTAAGCGATACTGTTCCAGAGATTGAATCAAACTCAAACTATATCTAAATATACCCAATATGACGATTAAACAAGCCTTTATCCCAAAAGTTTGATATTCAAGCCGTTTTCGAAGTCGAAGAACTCAACTTTTGGAAAATGTATCAAAACACGATTTTGATCGGACTCGTTCGTCAATACTAGTTTAGAATAGTTAAATAAGTCATATGAAATCAAAATAACATAATAAAACTCACTGAACCGAGAGAAACGATAATTTTCCAAAAATTGAGTTTCGAAGACTTTTCGAGTTCTTCACACGAATCCGGATCAATCACAAACTAATCTGATAATCCGCCGTCAAGGAATGATGACGAATCGGATGAATAAATGGTAGAAACAAACCTCGTGAAGATTGGTGGAGAAATGAGAGAGAGAGGAGTTTGAATGGAAATGGAGGGAATGGCCTGACGGGTCTGTTTTATAAAAGGCCCGTCGCTATGAGCTAGACCTACGCTTGAAGCGTAGGTCCATAGGGCCCAAAATAATTTTATTTGTCTTCAAAGGCCATATTCAACCCCATGCACTCTCAAGGCTTCCTACACACCCTTATATATCCTATTGGCTCAATTTACCCTTCCTACTCAGATGACGATGGTTTCTAATATGCTTATCATGGAACGCATTTGTTCGAGCTTTATTAATCTGAGATTTTTCATATGCATCATTTCTCAACTCCTCAAGCTCCTGAAGTTGAAGTTTCAGCTGTGCACCGACTTTCTTTATATCAAAATTCAATCTTTGAACAACCCAGTATGCTCGGTGTTCTAGCTCTACAGGGAGATGACACGATTTTCCACATACCATTCTATACGGTGTCATACTAATTGGTGTCTTAAACACGGTCATATACGCCCAAAGTGCATCATTTAGCCTTCTCGGCCAATCCTTTAAGTTAGGACGCACCGTCTTTTCCAAGATATTTTTAATCTCCCTATTTTAAACCTCCACTTTCCCTTGTGATTGGGGGTGATAAGGTGTACCAATTCTATGAGTGATACCGTACTTCTTACATAACGCAGGAATAAATTGATTGTCAAAATGGCTTCCGCCATCACTAATCAACACTCGTGGTATACCAAATATTGAGAAAATGTTCGATTTCACAAACTTTTCCACCACATCATGGTCAACACGTTTGATGGATATTGCTTCTACCCATTTTGACACATAATCAACGCCCACAAGTATGTACTCCTTCTTGTCTGCTTTCGAAAATGGTCCCATAAAATCAATACCCCATACATAAAATAATTCCATAATCAGAATTGGGGTTAGAGGCATAATGTCTCATCGAGATATAGATCCCAACTTTTGACATCGTATGCACGCTTTATAGTATTCAAAAGCATCTTTGAATATGGAAGGCCAACAAAATCCATTCTGCAGCACCTTGTGAGCTGTCTTCTGAGCTCCGAAATGCCTTCCACACTTCAGCGTGTGACAAAATGTCGGTATGCTCTGCACTTCACTCTCTGGGACATATTTTCTGATAATCTGGTCAGAGCAATACTTATATAGCCGTGGATTATCCGAGATATAGAATTTGACTTAGCTAAAGAATCGGTTCCTCTCATTCTTGGACCATCATTTTTGAATTCGACCTGTGGCTTTATAATTGACAATGTCATCATACCATGGTATTTGTTCCACAACAACCACATTGAACAAATGTTTATCTGGGAATGAATCCTTAAGAGGAGTAGTTTCCTTTGTGGACTCGACTATAATCCTCGACAAATGATTTGCAACAACATTCTCGGAACCCTTCTTATCTTTGATTTCCAGGTCAAATTATTGCAATAGAAAAATCCATCAGATCATCCTGGGTTTAGAGTCTTTCTTGGTTAGCAAATGCCTCAATGTGGAATGATCCAAGTAAACAACAACCTTGGCACCCAATAGATATGATCGGAATTTATCGACAGCGAAGACAACTGCCAATAACTTCTTCTCGGTAGTTGTATAGTTCATCTGAGCTTCATTCAGAGTCCTACTGGCATAGTAAATTGCATATGGTAGCTTATCTTTTCTCTAACCCAACATAGCACCTATGGCATAGTCAGAAGCGTCACACATGAGCTCAAATGGTAGAGACCAATCCGGCGGAAGAATAATTGGGGCTGTTGAGATTTGAGTACGCAGCTCCTCAAAGGCATGAAGACTCTCTCCATCAAAGATAAATGTCACATCTTTAGCCAATAAGTTGCATAACGGTGGGGCGATCTTGCTAAAATCTTTAATAAACCTTTGCTAAAACCCGGCATGGCCCAAAAAAAAAACGTATCTACTTAACAGATGTGGGAGGAGGCAATTTTGAAATTAATTCAACTTTTTTTTATCTACCTCTATCCCTCACTTTGATACAATATGGCCCAGTACTATCCCATCTTGAACCATAAAATGGCTCTTTTCCCAACTTAGGATTAGATTTGTCTCCTTGCATCTCTTAAGCACTAGTTCTAGATATTTAAAGCAGTCTTCAAAGGTTTCCCCAAAAACTAATAATTCATCCATGAATACTTCAAGAAATCTCTCTACCATGTCAGAGAAGATAGACATCATACACCTTTGGAATGTTGTTAGCACATTACATAAACCGAAAGGCATTCGTCTATACACAAAAGTGTCATACGGATAAGTAAAAGTGGTTTTCTCCTGATCAACAGGATCAATTGCCACTTAATTGTAGCCGGAATATCCATCCAGAAAGCAGTAATAGCTCTGCCCATCTAACCTTTCCAGGATTTGATCAATGAACGGCAAAGGAAAATGATCATTCCTGGTGTTCAAGTTGAGCTTCCTGTAGTCAATGCACACACGCCATCCCGTGGTCGTGCGCTGTGGAATTAGATCACCTTTTGAGTTTGGCACCACTGTGATGCCTAACTTCTTCGGTACCACCTGAGTTGGACTTACCCATGTGCTATCAGAAATGGGGTAGATGATACCCGCATCTAGCAATTTCATCAATTCTTTCATTACCACTTCTTTTATATTTAGATTCAGCCTTCGTTGCATTTCTCTCGATGGCTTTGCATCCTCCTCAAAATGTATGCGATGCATGCAAATCGAGGGGTCTATGCATTTCAAGTCAATAACACTCCATCCTATTGCCTTTTTGTTCTTACTCAAGACTTCGACCAGACTCGACTCTTATTTTTCTGTCAGCTTTGAAGAGATAATCATAGGAAGAGTCTCATCGGGTCCCAAGAAAATATATTCCAACTTTTCAGGCAGTTCCTTGAGTTCCAAGGTAGGAGTAGTAGTTAAGGATGGAATTGGTAGAGTATTTGAAACTATTGAAAGTGGTTCAACCAGCTCCCGCCATGGTTAAGTGTATAAAACAGTTTCCATCTCATTCAGCTCTTCATTTTGCAGCTTCCAATGTGACTCCCAATCAGCCACTTCCTCATCTGGCCATTCTCAAGTCATAACTCTAGCTCATCTTTCTCTAGGATTTGAGTCACAAAATCTGCTATGATATCATCCAGCTCATCGCACTCATTAATCTGGAAACATTCCCCCAATTTAGGCAATTGGTGGCTTCCTTCGAACACATTCATCCTAACCTTCATATTTCCAAATGTTAGATCCATAGCTCCGGTTCTGTAGTTAACGCATGCATTCGCCGTGGCCAAAAATGGTCTTCCTAATATCACCAGAATGTGCTTCTTTGAGTCAGGGACAGGTTCTGTATCCAAGACTACAAAATCAACTGGAAAATAAAACTTTCCCATTTGAACAATGACATCTTCAAGAACTCATCTTGCCTGCTTGACTAATCGATTAGCAAATTGAAGTACGACCTCAGTGGGATTGAGCTCACCCAACCCTAACTGTTGGTAGACTGAATAAGGAAGCAAGTTAATACTCGCACCTAGATCAAGAAGAGCTCTACCAATTTCCTGGTCACCAATGACACATAGAATAGTGGGAGCACCGAGATCTTTCCTCTTAGGTGGAGTATCGCTTAAAACCAATGAACTCACTTGCTCAGTCAAGAGTATTTTTATTAGATTCTTCGCTCTGCTCTTTCACTTTTAGGTGCAAAGATCCTTGAAAAACTTAGTGTAAGGCGGTATTTAGGTGATTACATCTAAGAGAGGTAAATTAATCTTGATTTGTCAGAATGTTTCCAATATATCAGATTCTTTCAGCTTCCCGTACTTGGCTGGCTCTCTAAGACACTGAGGAAATGGCGTTGCCTCCTCATAACTTGCCCTGTCTAGCTCTTCAAGTAATGTCTGATCGACATTGTCTTCCACTGACAATTGATCCTTCTAGATTCTTTTAGACTCTTTTCTTTGCTCTTCTTCAGCTTTTTTCCTTTGTGTTTGTTCGGCTTTCTTTATTTTCTACAACCTCTTTTAATGTTCCCCCTCAAGTCTACTCTCCACTTCCTTTCCACTTCATAGAGTAATGATTTCTTGAACCGTCTCATTAGGTTCATTCACAAATGATCCAAACTTCAGTGCTTCTTGTGGCCTTGGGTTAACGACAAGTTGACTAGGCAATCTTCCTGGTTTTCTTACATTCCTGTCATTAGTCATTTGACCCATCTGCATATGCAATTACGCCAATGATTGGGTATGAATGCCTAGCTAGTTATGAATATCCAGTATGACCTGTTTTAACCTACTAGTATGAAAACTGGGTGAAGGAGTTTGACTTCTTTGAGGCTGGGTTTTGGTAGTTATATGGTTGTATAGCCTGATTATTATTAAATGGCTGAACATCTTGGGAATTATTGAATGGCTGAAGAACTTGGGAATTATTGGATGTTCTGGGTTGGTAATTGGACTGAGAATTTCTAGCCATGATTGTTGGTTATGAGTCGAATGATTATTGACTCTGTTGGAACCTTGGTTGTTGGTTGTATGATTGTTGTCTCTTAGTGAACCTTGGTTGTGGGTTATACGACTGTTGTCTATCTGTGAACCTTGGATGTTGATTGGATGATTGTCCTTGTTGGGACCTTAATAGTGGATTCTCCACATTTATAGATTTGTAGGACATGAGTGGATGATTTCTGGCATTTGAGGTGTATGAATTGGTGGAATGAGCATTATTAGAATAGTTCCATGATGCATTGGCATCTGCAGCCATTATCTCCTGACACTCATTTTGAGAATACTCAGCTTCTACCTCAAAAATCTCTCTCGGAGGGGAATAACTTCGCTGCATAAATTTTTCAATTCTATTTAATTTCTCTCCAAAAAATGCCATGGTATCCCTCACATCATCATGATCTACAACATAAGATTTCTCAGATCTCCTATCATGTTGTCCACCTCTAGCCCTCAACTCAGATTGGTATTGAATTGTGTTCTCACTGATATTATCAAATATCTCCAAAAGTTCTTTAGCTGGCTTCAAGATAAACTGACTTTGTGTTGCCGCATCTATCAAAGTCTTATGTGCCTCTCCAAGTCCCATGTAGAAAGTTTTAGCAATATTTTGTTTAGAAAACCTATGGTGAGGACACTTATACAAAATTTCATTATATCTCTCCCAAGAATCATGAAAATGTTCAACAGGTATCTGCCTAAAGCTTTAATTGCATCATGTGTTTTCAAGGTCTTTTCTATGGGATAATGTTTCTCAATGAATTCTTTCTTAAGGGTTTCCCAATCAATTTTAATTTTTTTTTTTTCTAATTTGATGTACTATCTTCAAGCTCTCTCTTTCAATGACCAAGGGAATAATCTCACTTGCAAGTCATTTTTAGACAGATTGTCATACCTAACAGTAGAGACTACCTCTAGGAAATCATTAATGTGCATATATAGGTCCTCTATTCTAAGACCTAAAAATTTTGGAAGCATATTAATCACGCTTGTCTTGATCTCGAAGTGTTTCGCTCCTTCTTCCTCCTGAAAATTAGCATAAGAGTCATACGCATCGGGTGCATAATATCCTTTCAGTGATGCCTCTGGTGCCCTTAGCGGGTAGGCTCTTTGGTGACCCGTCGCTTCTTTTTCTGACTGATGCTGACACTCTTCAATAGCTCGCCGTAAACGACGGATAGTCTTTTCGATCTCAGGATCGTACTCGACTAACGCAGTGCTTAAATTAAAACGGGTTGATCTATAGGTTATATGCTACTCAAACGACTATTTTTTTTCTTTTTGAAATTTTGTGAAATAAAAATTAACTAAATTAAGTAATTCTAAACAACTTTAACTATAAACAAAAAATCAAGCTAGAATTAAATGCAAAAATCAAGGTAACACACAAAAGTTCCAGACACAACTTTAGAAGTTCCGTTTTTCCCTTCTATATTTTTTAGAGTACCTGTCAATCACACAAAAGTCTAACTTTAGCTATAACTACAATAATGCAATGCAAATAAATTACTAAAGTTTTTTGAGCAATACTTTGGTTCCCGACAACGGCGCCAAAATCTTGATGCCCGTCAGAGTGTACTAAAAATATGTGTTAGAAATAACTCTTTAATGACGGTCTGGTTTTACCCTACGCAAGGGAACGTATTGATTATAAAATAGCAATGGCTTCAGTAAGGGATATCGATCACACAGAGACTAAGATTGTTCACTTTAGTAATTCAAAAACACTGAATTATATTTTCTGAAAATGGTTTGTTTGGGTGGTCAAAGACCAAATTATCAATTTTAATTAAAATTACCTAGAAAACAAAGTAAATTGGTTGTGATTTAGATAAGAGAGAAAACTAGGGTTTTCATCGCTCCACCACTAACCGCATAATATAGTTCATCACTATATCAATTGTACGAGGGTGATCCATAACTATGAATGAGGTCGTACCGCAAATAGCTAAATACGACCCCAAAAAGGAGTACCATCAATCGGATTGCGACAACCCGTCTCATGACTGACCTAACTAGTACATGCCAATTATACTACTCTAATCTACTCCTACTGCATAAAAATAAACTAAAGCATGTCTATATTAAATCGCCAAGGTACGGCCTGTGTCAACCTAGGGTTTCAAGTTTCATTACCACCATTGTGTAGAAAACCATAATTATGCATTCGAGTTCCTGCTCATATTGAATAATCATAGTTGTGTAAAATAATAAATCCATTCCATTTAAGAAAAGAATTTAGAACAAACATATAATTTTATATTGCAAATCAGTACGGTATCTTAACTACTACAATCATCACAGTATAATCAACAGTTTCCTCTCGTTACAATTGAAAATAATGAAAGAACTACATTACTTGGCTATGGTTTTGCTACAAAACCCTAGATACCGAGTTAGTTGGCCCTTGTAGAAGGTGACTGCATTGGTGATGTAGAAACTATCTCCATAGTCTTCTTCTCCAGATCTCTAGGTTTGAATACTCTGAATGAATGAACCTTTAAAACTCACGACTAAACAACCACAGAATCAACGACCCATTTACACTAATATATAATCGTGTGTATATAGGTAATGGTATAGAGAGGTCATTTACAGTCTTTTCACTCCACTCATGCAAACCCTAAAATTGATATATATAAGTGTATATACATGTATACAGAGGTTTGGAGTCGAAACCGAGGGTAAAACAGGCAGAAACCATCGAAAAACCACAAATACGCTTCAAGCGTAGCTGGCCTATGCTTCAAGCGTAGGTTTAAGCGTACCTCCAAGCATAAAAATGTATTTTCCAACCACTAAAGCATAGGCACAAGCGTAGGTGTTTTATGGACAACCACTTCTCTTCGTAAATACACCAAAATGACCGTCTTGAACCCACGATACTTTTTGCTGAAGATGACGGCTTCTGAAAATGCCATTTTTGCCCTCCGGGAGCCATTTTTGTCTTCGACTGCCTATTTGACACTCCTCTTTGAATAGAAAGAACACACTCTTCAGTTAATTCACCGAAGTTAGCTCCATTTCTTCATTAAGCTCCTGAAACATGCTTTAACATACAAACAACATAAAAATACCAAATAATGGAATGAAATGACGTAACAATAGTGAGTTAAGGGGTCAAAATGTTTAATATTTGACACCTATCAGTTAAGGTGTCATTTTTAACCATATATTTTTACACACCTGATGGCACATCAAGTTTTTGGCGCTGTTGCTGGGGACTAAGCATTGTTCATTAGTTTTAGTAGTTTATTTACATTGTGTTATTGTAGTGTACTGAAAGTTGGAATTTTTGTGTGATTGATAGGTACTCTGAAAAGCCTAAAGGTATTTGGCAGAGTAGAAGTTGCGTCATTGGACCTTTGGTGAGTTTTTAGTTTACCTTAATTTCGTGCATAATTTTAGCTTTATTTTCTGTTAATATTTACAATAGTTGTGAAGTAAAATAAATAAATAAAATTTGTTTGATGTATGACCGATCGAAAATCTTGTTTTGATCCTAACGTTAAAATTTGAACCTTTTGATCTTAAGATCAAAAAGACTTTTTATCGAAAAGGTCGAGTTATTTAAGAGCGTCATCATCAGTCAGAAGAAGTGATGGGTGACCAAATAACCAATCTACCAAGGACACCAGCCACATCTTTGAAAGGATACTACACACTGGATGCGTATGATTCCTATGCTGATTTCCCAGAAGAAGAAGGCGCGAAGCACTTCGAGATCAAAATAAGCGTTATCAATATGCTTCCAAACTTTTTTGGCCTTAGGATAAAGGACCTTTACCAACATATTAATGATTTCTTAGAGGTTGCCTCGACTATTAGGTATGATAATCTGTCTAAGAATGATTTACGTGTGCATCTATTTCCTTGGTCGTTGAGAGAAAAAGCTAAAAGATGGTACGTCAAATTAGAGAAGGAAATTAAAATTGATTGGGAAGCCCTTAAATATGAATTCATAGAGAAGCATTATCCCATAGGAAAGACCTTAGAGGTACAATATGCGATCAAAAGTTTTAGATAATTGTCTGGTGAGAAGTTCCATGATGCTTGGGAGAGATATAATGAAATCTTGTATAAGTGTCCCCACCATAGGTTCGCTGAACATGATATAGCTAAGAATTTTTACATGGGACTGGGAGATAAACATAAGAATTTGATAGATGCGGCAACACAACGGCAATTTATCCTGAGGCTAGCAAAAGAACTCTTAGACTTGTTTGACAGTATTAGTGACAATACAATTCAATATGAATCTAAGTTGAGGTCTAGAGGTGCACTAGATAAAAAATCTGAGAAAGCTTATGTTGTGAATCACGATGATGTGAGAGATCCAGTGGTGTTGATAGGAGAGAAATTAAAAAGATTTGAAAAACTTTTCCAGAGAAATCATTCCCTAGAAGAGAAGTGTCAGAGGTAGAAGTCGATTATTCTCACAATGAGTGTCAATGTGGTGAATTCGTTACTGCCAATGCTAATGTAGCATGGAACTACCTAAACAATGCTCCTTTCACCAATTCATACACATTAAATGTCCAAAATTATTGCCCTATTTCATCTCAATCTTCGAATGTGGAATCAATGTTCCCTCAGGAACAACAATCATATAATCCACAACCAAGGTTTCAACAGAGTCAACAATCATATCAATCCCCACCAACAATCATGGCTCAAAACTCTTAATCAAATTACCAACCCAGACAGTCATCCACTAATTTTCAGGCTCTCCAACCATTCAATAATAATTAGGTTGTCCAACAATATAATTATCAAACTTAGCCTCAAGGAAACCAAACCCAGGGATTCAATCCAAATCAAGTGTACCCTCCATAGCCTCAAAATCATCTCCAACATCAAAATCTAACTCAAAATCCACCACCAATACCACTTGGCTTTGAAGAAAAGGTGATGAGCGCCTTGAAGGAGTTAAAAAATCAACCTAATCATTTTCAGGCAGTTATCCAATCGATGAACTCTAAATCCCAATCCCAATCCCAATTCATTGCTCTGATAGAAACCCAAATGGGGCAACTAGCTAATGTGGTGCATAGGCTTGAAAAGGAAAGATTGTTTAGGCAACCAGTGGTTAATCCAAAGAGTCAACAAGTAGTGGATCGTGGTTCATTTGCTGAGCATAATTATGAAACAGTCCAATTCATTATGACTCTGAGAAGTGTAAGAGAAGTGGAGAGTAGAGTTGAGGAGGAACATGAAGAAAGGTTGCAGAAACGAAAGGAGACAAAATGAGCGCAAAGATAGGAAGTTGAAGAAGAGCAAAAAAAGGAGGCTGACAGAGTCCAGATAGGTCAATCTCAAGTGAAGGAAGATGAAGAGCCAGAAAGAGCACCATATAAGGAGGACGCGTCGTTTTCTCAATGTCTTAGAGAGCCAACAAAAGGTGGTAAGAATAAAGAGTTAGACATGTTGGAGACCTTCCGACAAGTCAAGATTAATCTGCCTCTGTTAGACATTATAGACCAAATACCACCCTATGTTAAGTTTATGAAGGACCTCTGTACCCAAAAGTGTAAAAGAATAAGTAAGGTCCCGAAGAAGATTTTGTTGACTAAACAAGTAAGTTCGATATTACTGAGTGATACTCCACCTAAAAGGAAAGATTCCAGTGCTCCCATTATTTCTTGTGTCATTGGTGACCAAAAGATTGATAGAGCTCTTCTTGACCTCGGTGCGAGTGTTAATTTATTACCTTACTCAGTCTATCAACAGCTAGGGTTGGGGTAGCTCAATCCTACATCAGTGGTGCTTTAATTGGCAAACAGATCAACTATATTAACCAAGAGGAATTCTGGAGGATGTCATTGTTCAAGTGGGTAAGTTTTTCTATCCTGTGGACTTTATGGTGTTAAACATGGAACTTGACCACAGATTAAGGAGACATATCCCTGTTATCTTAGGAATACCATTTTTAGCTACAACAAATGCATGCGTTAATTACAAAATAGGGGTTATGGATATATCTTTTGGGAATCTAGAGATGAGGATGAATGTATTTGATATCAACCATCAATTACCGGAACCAGCTGAGTGTTTTAATATTGATAAGATGGTTGAGGAAGTGGTACGTCAGAGGAGTCGAGCAAGGAATGACTTGGATGTTGTGATTGAAAGGTCGAATGCAAAGTTTGACACTTGGGAGGAGCTAAGAGATTCGTCTGAATCTCCATTTGTGTCACCAGCGACATTGGTGCCCGATAACTCACTGTATAAGATTGGGTTGTATGACGACACTGAAAGTCGAGAGAAGAGCTTAGTGACGAATAAGCAAGATGTGGAGGATGTTAGAGATGATCAACTGTCACGAACTTTTAAAGAACCTACTAAGGATGACCCCCTCTTAAGGACACCTTTCTAGATGAACCAGTGTTAGATATACACATGATAGAAAAGCTATATGCCTTAGAAGATCTATGATTAAGAGATAAGTGTGAGAGGATATGGTGTTGTGCATATAATGATGCTCGAAGATACATAGCTCAAACAAGAGTACATCATGCTAAGCATGTTCGTCTTAAGTTCCTTGAGCTTGGCCGGAAACGGCAACATAATCCAAAGCTAAAAGTGTTTCTAGGCAAATTCCGACAAAGATGGGATGAACCACACAGAGTTAGATCGGTTTACCCCGCGGAGAAGTAGGATTTGATAAAAGTTTCGGGATACATGGGCAGAGATTGAGATATTATGAGGAGATTGATCCGGGACCGGAATTTATGGCATTTATCTGTTTAATGGAAAATGGTGAATTAGTGAAGGGAACATTACATAAGGTATTGAAGGAGGATTTGTTGGACACATTGACCGTGCATGGGGTGAAGTTAAAATGTGATGGAGGAGGTACTTTATATGGTGATTATTGTTCTATATTTGATGTCATGGATAATACTAATTATTCACATATGAGAGCACTGAGGGAGTTACTCCTTACATTTTTTCCTATGAGTAGGAGAAGTGTTTCAGAGAGGAAGGGTGTTGAATAACCCTTTGAGGAGTTGTCGTGCCAACGACGTTAACTATTTGTCCTAGGTTATGAAAGTTAGTTTCTAGCCTAGGTTTATAGAATAGGATATCATTTAATTTATGTAATTTTAATTCTTAAAGACTGTAATCCTTTAAGGACAAGTCGTTGCAATTTCAATTCTTAGAGACGGTAGACCTTTAAGGCCATGTCTTTATCTTTGTTTTTATTTTTATAGGATTGTAGACCCTTAAAACTAAATCATAAAATAAAAAAAATTAAAATTAAAAAAGAAGAGAATTTTCATTCCTTGAAAATTTTGTGTGAATTTCTGGATATTTTTGAAATATATTTTTCCCTTGCTATGATTGTTGGTATTTGTGCTTTGTTGCGTATATCTACAGGTGATCCAAATTAAGTTTGGGGGAGGAGATCAAGTGTTTCAATGTTGAATCCAGAATTGAGCTTTAAGGGTAACTGTATCTGTTCTCATACTTTATTTTTTACTATGGGGACATGGTCTCATTTAAGTTTGGGGGTGAGAGAATAGGATTACAAGGAATGAAATTTTCGGAAAAATTTAAAATTTTAAACCAATTCTTTATTTTCATGCATAAATGTTTTGCATTACAATTTGATTGAGTTTATGTTTATGATGTATGAGTAGTATGTGTTGTGATATTCCCATTCATGAGAGTAATGGTTAGATCGAGTAACTGAAGTGATGTAATTTTACATGGGTGAGTGAATGAGTGAAATTGAAATTAAGAAAGACGACATTGACCTATAAGCACAAGCACACATTCACTATGAGGAAAATAGTAAATCTTTGACTATGTAGTTGAAAAAATAATTTTGCCACAATAAAATGGGCGAAGGGGAGATGTTATGGTTGAAATGGAGAAATTTGAAAAAATTATTTTGAGAAAATAAAATGTGAAAAGTAGTTCCTCGATCTGAGTAATCGATCCTTGGTATCACCAATATCATTGTTCACGTAAAAATGGGAGAAAACTAATGAGCATAAATCCCATGGAAGAAGCTCAGACCCAGTTGGTTGGGATTAAAAATCCTCGCTTGAAAGTCTGGAGTTTAGAAAGACAAAAAAGGATGAAAAGGGGAATGGTGGAAAGATTGATTTTATGAAAAACGGCAAAATTTGATCAACAAAGTAGGAAGAAGAGAGATTGAAATACCATGGTAGAATGTGCACAAAAACACAGAAGGTTGTCTGGATTGGGAGTAGAAAGTAGCGAAATCATTCACTTTAGTTGGAACCATTCATGACACGAAGCTCGAAATAGTTATTGTTCGATAGTGAGTGGGAGTATTTACATCCTTATTATCTTTTGCATTATATCTTGATTTAATTAACTTGTGTGTGAACTCATAAATGCGTGATTATAGAGAACTGAGATATTTGTAGGTACCATCACTGGAAACCTTCATGAGACTTCACTCGTCCACTAGGGGTAACCTAGGGGTTGAAAAGGCTTGTTACACGTGCTAAGTGTAATCGTTGACCCTCACAAAAGCAAGGTATTAGGTTAGAATAGTTAGAATAAAAATCATCACAAGAAAGTTCCCTGAGTTTACTACTAAGAGACTAGTAATATGTAAGTTTGGGGGTGTGATAGGTGTCAAATATTAGACATTTTGACCCTTTAACTCACTATTGTTACGTGTTTTCATTCCATTATTTGGTATTTTTATGTTGTTTGTGTGTTAAAGCATGTTTCAGGAGCTTAATGAAGAAATGAAGCTAACTTCGGTGAATTAACTGAAGAGTGTGTTCTTTCTATTCAAAGAGGTAGTCGGAGACAAAAATGGCTCCCGAATGGCAAAAACGGCATTTTCAAAAGCCATCATCTTCAGCAAAAAGTATCGTGGGTTCAAGGCGGTCGTTTTGGTGCATGTACGAAGAAAAGTGATTTTTCATCAAATACATACGCTTGTGCCTACGCTTTCAGTTTCAAAAAGTGGCTGGAAAATACATTTCTACGTTTGGACCTACGCTTGAAGTGTAGACCAGGTACATTTGAAGCGTATTTGCAGCAATTTTTATGGTTTTTTAATGGTTTTTGCCTATTCTACCCCCGGTTCAATTTGAAGACGTGTCTGTAACTCTAGACCTCTATATATATGTATATACACCTATATATATCAGAAGTTAGGGTTTGCAAGAGGTGATGAGTGAAAAGACTGAAAATGACCTCTCTATACCATTGCCTATATATACACGATCATATCGAGTTCATTAGGGGGTTGTCAAGAGTTTTGGAGGTTCACATTCATTTAAAGAGGTTCATTCATTCAGAATTGTTGTTGTTAAGAGCAATATTCAAACCTAGAGATCTGAAGAAGAAGACTATGGAGATCGTTTCTACATCACCAATGGAATCACCTTCCACCATGGCCAACTAACTCGGTATCTAGGATTTTCTAGCAAAACCATAGCCAAGTAATATAGTCCTTTCATTGTTTTCAATTGTAACAAGGGGAAACTGTTGACCATATTGTGATGATTGTAGTAGTTAAGAGACCATATTGATTTGCAATATAAAATTATATGTTTGTTCTAAATTCTTGTCTTATATGAAATAAATGTATTATTTTGCACAACTATGATTATTCACTATAGGCTGGAACTCGAATGCTAAATTATGATTTTCTACACAATGGTGGTAATGAAACTTGAGACCCTAGGTTAACACAGGTCATGCCTTGACGATTTAATATAGACATGCTTTAGTTTATTTTCATGCATTAGGAGTAGATTAGAGTAATATAATTGGCATGCACTAGTTAGGTCAGTCATGAGATGAGTTGTCGCAATCCGGTTGATGGTACTCCTTTTTGGGATCGTATTTAGCTATTTGCGGTACGACCTGATTCACAGTTATGGATTGCCTTCTTACAGTTGATACAGTGATGAACTATATTATGCGGTTACTAATGGAGCGATGAAAACCCTAGTTTTCTCGCTCATCTGAATCACAACCATTTTAATTTGTTTTATAGATAATTTTAGTTGAAATAGATAATTTGGTCTTTGACCCCCCAAACAAATTATTTTCAGAAAATATAATTCAGTATTTTTGAATCACTAAAGTGAACAATCTCATTCTCTGTGGGATCGATATCCCTTACTCAAGCCATTACTATTTTATAATCAATACGTGCGCTTGAATAGGGTAAAACCTAGCATTGTAAATGTGTCATTTTTAACCACATATTTTTACACAACTAACAGCACATTAGGCGTAATCTGATTAGGGCTTGATTGAATCCATTCACTCATGTATTGATTTTGGAGATTAGGTTTATGAGCTATTAATTATAAGGATATGTGAAATGACATGTCCACCCCCTATCCCTTTTTCTTTGAGCTTCTCTTAGTGAAGATAGGGGCACAAAGAATAGGGTTTTAATTTTTATTTGAAATAATATGGGCCTTGGATTGGGCTTGAAGAATAGGATTTCAATTTTTATTTAAAAGAATATGGGTCTTGGATGATGGCTTGATTTTATTTTTAATAGATGTGGGTTTTGAAATGAGTTGGGCCTTTAATATGGGTTGTTCATATATATTAGTATAAATATATTGCATTAGATATAGATATATATATATATATATATATATATATCTTTATAAAATATTAAACGAGTATTTAAGCGAGTTTGTTCACGAACACGTTCATAAACAAACAAATCGAACGTAAAGATGTTTGAGATTGACTCGTTTATTAAATAATCCTAATTTTTTTGTTTGAACTTGGTTTGTTTATTAAACGAATAAACACGAATTGATCTCTTAGCGAGCAAAGCCTCGAATAGCTTATTGAATGCTCTGTTCGTTTACAGTCTTACGGTTATGGAGAATGAAAATTTTCACAGTTTTAGTTACAGGAATATATAAAAAAACAACCCCATTGTCCTCTCTTCATATCCCTTCAAATTTCTATTAGATTATCGTTTTTAAAAAGTAAAAATTAGAAAGAAGAGATAACAAATTAGGTGACACTTTCGTAATTTCAAAACTAACATTAGTATTAGGAGAAATATATATATATATATATATATATATATATATATATATTTGAGTATATTTTAATATTAGAATACTATAGTTATTTGGTAAAAGTAGTTTATTTTTATTTTTCTCACTCAAACTTTTTCGGATCATGAATGATATAATTTCTTTTTTCTTTCATAATTCATCAAAATAAGAATTTATTCTTTTCATAATTACTGTTATTGTTTTTTTTAATTATCTTTTTTACCTATAATTAATCTAGAGGAAGCCTTATTGTGTTGATGAAATGCAATCAGGAGATTTGGGTCAAAAAGAGAGAGTATTAATTAGGATAACCAACATTAATGAGTAGAAGTAAACTTGGAGGTCCGTTTGGCAAACGCAAAAACAGTTTTTTTTTTTTTACTGTTCACCTATTTTAAAAATAAAAATACGTTTGACAAACGCGTTTATTGTTCACTTTTTTTTTCACAAGAAAACTGTTTTCTGTGAATAGTGGATAAAAGTGGTGAAAACACAAAATATAACTTTTAGTTGTTTTTTGAGTTTTTTCACTGTTTAGGGTGCCACCTCCGCCACCGCCCCCATCGTCGTCGCCACCAACCACCACCACCCCCCGCCACCGGTCGCCGTCGCCGCCCCCCACCACCTCCGGTCACCGTCGGCCATCGCCGCTGCCTCCGTCCGCCGCCAGTCACCCACCACCACCACCCCCCGCCGCCGCCGGTCATCACTGGCCACCACCGCCGCCCACCAATACCATTTTATTTTTCAATACAAATTTTAATCTAAACATTTTTTTGTTGTTAGTTTTTTGCTGAAAAAAATAAAGACAAATACAAAAACAGTTTTTATATTTGAAGACAGAAAACAAATATAAAAAACAGACTTTCCAAACTCACCCGGAGAGAAAAATGCAGTATAAATGTTAATCTTTATTACTGCTTTTCCTAACTGTACCCTCACGTGTATCTTAATTTTAAGAGATTTGTTGGCGAAAGGTAAATTACACTTTTACCCCTATTATTACTGTAAATTACACTTTTATCTCCTCTTGTTTGCTAATTACACTTTTATTCCTTATTTGTTTCACTTTCACTATTTCAACCAAATTTTGACATGTGAAATAATTAAATTACCCCTAAATGTATGTGATGACCTATTTGTCCACCCATAAACATGTGAAAAGATCAATTTACCCTCCTTTTTATAAGAAATATTTTTTTTTGGAAAAAAATATAAATTTCTGGAAAACAAATATAAAAAATATGTAAAAAAAATATTTTGGAAAAAATATAAATATTTCAAAAAAATATATATATATTGGGAAAAATATATTTCTGGAAGGGTAAATTTCTGGAAAAAACATATTCCCAAAAAATATAAAATTTTCGAAAAAACATATATTTCTGGAAAAAAAAATTCGTCAAAAATAAAAATATATATATTTTTTGAAATATTTATATTTTTCCCGAACTTATTTTTTCCAAAAAAATATTATTTTTTCCAAAAAAATATTATTTTTTCAAAACTTTTATATTTTCCGGAAATATTATTTTCTAGAAATATATTTTTCCCAAAATATATATATTTTTCGAAATATTTCTATTTTTCCTTAAATTATTTTTTTCCCAAAAATATATTTTTATCAAAATATATATATTTTCCCGAACTTTTTTTTTCCAAAAATAGATTTTTTGTCGAAAATTTTATATTTTCCAGAAATATTGTTTTCTAGAAATATTGTTTTCTAGAAATATATTTTTCCCAAAATATATATTTTTTCCGAAATTATTTTTTTTACATATTTTTTATATTTGTTTTTCATAAATTTATATTTTTTTTCAAAAAACATATTTCTTTTAAAAAGGAGGTTAGATTGATCTTTTTACATATTTATAATGGGCAAATGGGTCATCACATACATTTAGGGGTAATTTAATCGTTTCAGTATAAAAATTTGGTTAAGATGCTGAAAGTGAAACAAATAAAAAATAAAAAATATAATTAGCGAAACAAAAAAATATGAAAATATAATTTACATTAATAACGGGTGTAATTTAACCTTACCCAAATTGACTGGGCCAACTCTCACATTAAAACCTCTACCTACTCATCTATAAATAAGGAAACAACATCATCCCTCGGGTCATGTAACAGACTTAAGTAACACACTTATTCCACTTTACCAAAATTACAATAAATAACATACCAAAATAATTGTACTCTTGGAAAAATTATTGGTTACATGATATATAAAGATGACTTCATATTTCAATTCAATTAAAATAAATGCACAAGTGATAGGGTTCATTTGTGTATTACACTCATTTTTATTGATTTGGAATATCATAAGAATTTATTTTTGGGATATCCAATATATTCTTGTATTCAATGTATTGAGTGTGAGTTTGAATTCTCATTCCTTCACAAATTTGCGACTTATTATTACACGAGTTGTAGGACATGTCTTTGACGTTTAAAATAAAAAATTAATCTCACGGTTGAAAGCAATGAAAATATTTAATAAAGTAGTTTATTTTCTGGGTACCCAATATCTCTTCGTATTTAACATATTGAATATGAGTTTGAATTCTCATTCCTCCGCAAATTTGTGACTTAATATTAAATGAGTTGTTGGATATGTCTTTTACGTTTAACCAATTTTTTTGTATAATTATTTTATTTTTAGTTTAAAGAAAATAGATAACTGTTTTGGAAAATTGCATACCAAGTACGCACATACCGTATTTACTCTTTGACTGTGATTTACCTCGTGATTCCCAATGACCTGTCTCTACCTCACAGCTTTTTCACAGTTATGTTTCTTCTCTCTCATGCAGAAAAAAAAAACACACACTCACACACACCTCGAGAATCTAAGTCAGTGTTCTATAGATTTCTCCGCCTCCCTCCCTCTCTCTTTCTCTCTCTAACTTTCTCTCTCTAGAAACTGTACCCCCACACTTTCACTCTCACTTTTTGCTATTGTCGTCACCATTTCTAGCAATCGCCTCCAAAACCCTCTTCTTCGCGCCCCTAATTCCGCCGGAATCTGACATCAAGTCCCTGACTTTCGCCGGAATCTGACACCCCGTTTACTCCCTAAAGCTGCTTTCAGGTCCAATTGCTATATCCGCTTTGCATTTTCCTGGAAATGTTTCTGATCACTGCTGTAATTTTCCATTTTCCATCCTTTTTCTTTTCCAGGAAAAGCTCTGGTGTTGATGCTGTTACTGCTTTAACTTCAGTACCCCAATTTGGTAAAGAAAAAAAATAAAAAAATAAACTAAATAAGAGTGTCTCTCTCTTTTATTTATTTATTTTGGGGATTTTTTTTATTAATGAGCTCAAAAAAACCTCTACCTTTGTTAGATTAATATATCTACATTTCTATATATCTGATGTATACTTCTGCTATTTATGGTCATGTATCTCTGTATATATGTTTCTCTTTTGATGTTTAAGTTGTGGACTTATGCTATTTATGGCCAAGTCTCTCTGTTGATATGTATAGGAGTTTGTATCTTCTGTACTATACAGTGGATGTTTTAAACTTTTGATTATAAGATAATCTGAGTGACATATCAATGGCTTGAAGTTCCAAGAATTCTAGGAATTTAGTGAGCTACTGAACTTGTGGGTGGTTATTTTTGGAAAGAGCATGTGAATGCATGGTTAGGCTATATGGTTTTTTTTAGGAATGTGAAATTTCTATTTTTTTTTGTTTCATGCAGTTATTTATTTATTGTTTTGTGGGTTGGGTAGTTAGGCTGCATGTTCTTATTATCGGTATAATGTTTGTGAAGTTTGGGAAAAATAAATTGAATTGAATTACATGTATTTAATGAATAATATCGTGGGATTCTTTTATATTTCTAATCTATTAGTAATTTGTATATCTTATTTGGATATGTAATTAAACAGATTAAAAACATATATCAATTTATATATAATACTGTAGTCGTATAAGGCTATAACGAATCTTTATTTTATTTTTCTTTTTTTATTCTATCTTTTCGAATTGCCCATTGTTGATCATCATCCTTACCCGAATCCCATATATTGAAGATAAACCCCATATTGATATAGCATGTTAATTTGAAAATTTTACATTTCATGTGATATATGCAGTTCTCTTTTTGTGCCTTGTTGGAAATATTCACCAGGATTATATGGATGCACAAGCAGGAGCAACATTAGAGGGTGGCAGCAGAGTATGAGTGAGTCGAAGAATAAAGGTTAATATTGCAACATTTGGTAGTTTTCTAGGCCATTGTGGTTACAAAGACAATGGATTCGATATAGTATGTGTGAAAACTGGAAGAACAAAATTACAATATTTTCATTATAGGCAACTTTAGGACCATTGACATTGTGTAGTATATAATTTTTTGTCAGTTGTGGGGCTTGCACTATTTTGTCAGGGTTCAGAATCATGTTTAGGATGTAATGGGCTCATACACCAAAGGAATTTTTTATTTTTTCTGATCGGAAATACGTATATTGGACAGTGAATACAGGTCCAGGAACGTGCACCATTTCTCTTCATCTGCTGGAGTATCCAGAAGGTTGAGCTAGCTTGCTAAACAATCATGAAGGGAAGACATTTACATAAAAGCACTCATCCATTTGATGAATACCGTAAGTGGGATTCACTGCCTCCTTTACCTTGACTTCATTCTTTTTCGTTGGTATTGATACGCGAACAGATTGATCTGAGCTTTCTTAGGACTCACTCAAACCGAAACCTTGCAAGATATGCTATTGAAGCTCTGTCATGACAAAAAATATTAAGGATGAACTTGCACGAAATTTTTTAATTGACTTTGTTCAATCGATGTTTTAAGAATCTGAAGGGCCAAAAATGAGAAGAACTGGTTTGATGGTTGAATTGATCCTAAACATTTGTAATCCCAAGTGTGACTTTTAATATGATAGAACGATTAGGAATCATAACATGCTGAAATTTCAGGTTTAAAGATGTATCTTTTGAGTATATGTTTATTACAAGGGTTCTGTGATGGTTAAATCTGGATTTTTGCTTGGCATGCCCCGAATATGCCGGCTTTCTCCTTGAAACAGGATCCTCAGAAAACTATGACATATTTGGTTTTAGAGTCTTCAAGTTGATTGATTGGGCATTTTTAAACGGAATGACAGAAAACTGGTAAAAACCTATTATTGAGCCCATTGCTCTTAATTCATGAAATGACCTTTTTTTTTTTTTTTTTTCTTTCCCCTAGAAATAAGAAACTCTTGATGTCGATTCAAATAGACTTGTACCGGTTATTATGGTAGCTACGGAAAATGAATTCATTTCATGTGAATCCAAGCCCTTAATTTACCTTACAGCAACATATGCAGCAATGTTTTCTGTTTTAAACTTGCATGCAATCCTATCAATAATTTGACACAGCAAAATAGACTTATTTTAGTTACTATGGAAGACAGAAACAAAAGGTAAAAATAAATAAAAAATAGGTTCAATTTCGTGAAAGCAAATTGGCCTTTAATTTACTGTCCGACCATGTACAAACAATGGTTTTCTGCTTCACAATTCTGACTCGTTCTTGATGGCGGCCATCAAACAGCTTTTGAGACATTTCATCATGGTTCATGGCGAGATGTGGAGCGCTTAAGAGTTGAGAATGGGGCTATATCCATGCATCTGGTAGATAATGAAGTTGAGATTGTGGAGAATATTCCGCTTTCAAACCTCAGAATAAGGTCAAGGAAAGCAACTTTGTCTGACTGCACCTGCTTTTTGAGGCCTGGACTTGATATTTGTGTGCTTTCTAGCCCTCAGCATGCAGAGAGTTCAGGCGAAGAGGAAAACATGGAGCCTGTAAGTACCTATTTTGTTTCTATCTGGATCTCTATTGCCAGTGCTCTGTACATGCTCTTGTTTGACCTACGTACACTTTTCAGATTAATTTTCTTCTCCTTTTTGGATAAGTTGCTTCAATTGTATGGATGGTTAAACTACTTGTATTCCTAAGAAATCTTCCAAACTACCAAACATTTCTACGGAATTCCTAGTTTCTGATGGTTGAAGTAATATGGCACGAGGAAAAAACAGAGAGTAATATGTTGCACAATACTTGCAGCACCATTCTTTTTCCTCTCACAACGTCTCCAGATGAAAGCCACAATGCTCTCTTTCTGGAAGCTGCTAGTCATTACTCTGCAACTGACATGATATCATGTGTTTGTTGCTCTAGTAATTCATTTCCCCATAATGTCTCCATCTTTTCAATGTACATTTAATCGGACAGTGTCTGTAGTTCTAAGTTCTTTGCAATCAATTAGTCTGATTGTGAAAATTTACTATTCTACTTTTAGCTTTTCAACCTATAGAAGGACCATTTTATGTTGACGGTCTTTTGAAAAAATTCATGTTCTGGTGCTGGAGTAAAAGGTCAAGATAATATCTGTACTTGTTTCCCAGATAAACGAAAACAGTTCCTTTGCTGGCAATAGAATCCTATTTCTTTATCATAAGAGGATTTCCAAGAGAGAGATAACATAAATATTGAAATACTAAAGCACCGAACTCATGTCAGAATAATATCAAATTTCCCACACCTGAGATACTCCAGAGGAATTATTTGTCTCTTGCATATCATTTTAACCGGAACATGCTTATCGATTATTTCTTTGTGCATGATTTTTTCAGAAATATAAATGTTGGTTTCTGCATAGATTGAGTTGCTGAGAGTGGTAATTGCTATATATATATTCACAATATTCACTTTATGATATAGGTCTGGTTTGATGCTAAAATAAAATCCATCGAGAGGAAACCTCATGAATCTGAATGTGATTGTCAGTTTTTTGTCTGCTTCTATGCTTCCCAAGGCCCTCCTAGTATGAGTAAGAAATTGCTTAGTAAAGAGATCATCGTGGTGACAATTGATCAAATTTCCATCCTTCAAAAGCTTAAATATAGTCCTTGTGAAAATGAACACTACCGATGGAACTTCTCCGAGGACTGCTCTTCACTGCAAACTTTTAAATTGTTCACTGGTAAATTTTCATCCGACTTATCATGGTTAGTTGTTGCATCTGTCCTGAAGGATGTTGTATTTGATGTAAGATCGATACAGAGCAGGATTGTCTATTCAGTCTCTGACGATGATCATGACAAGTGTCCCACGAATTATGTTAAATATTCAAATGCTATAAGTTTCAAATTAGAGGATGGAAATTCGATCCCTATATTAGTGCCATTTGTTCCCATTCATCCTCCTGAAGAGGGATCTGGTTCTGACATGCATGACGTGGGACCAATGTCCATGTATGATTCAATGGACTTGAGGCGCTCCAAGCGGCGATATGTACCACCGGAGCGATACTTGGGTTGTGATGATTTGCCAAACTCAGATATTAATGTGGCTCGGTCAGGGATATTCAAGCCTGTGAGATGGGAATACGATGAAATGCCGTTGGCTTTATCGATCCAGGCTGATCATGAGTATTATACAGGCAAGCATGTTGATAAAGATGATTCCAATAAGAGTAGTAAGTGCCAAAGTAAAAACAGATTAAGAGAGGCCAAGCCATTTGTAGCTGATGGAAGAGAGCATGAATCTAAACTTGCTATTGTTCCTCTCCCTGTCGAAGATGATGTAATGGTGGTCCATGAAGAGGATCCTCTTGATGCTGAAATTCCAAGCAATCATTCAGGATCAGGAGTGATTGATGAACTATATTCAAAGTATAACCACATAAGAGATGCTCGTACAGCATATAGAGAGAAAAAATCCGAGGTGAAATTTCGGGATATTAGAGATGGGTGGAAGTGGAAGAAATCACATATAAAATACCAAGGAAAAAGATATTCTTCTATACGGTCACAAATTGAGAGCTATGACGATACAAGATTTCCTAGAAAGAGATGCTTCAGTGCAGGTATGTATAGAGACTTAATAAGAAAATGCATGAAGAACATTGAATCCACAATGAACAAGGAACAGCCACTGATAATTGATCAGTGGAAAGAATTCCGAGCAGCAAACTTCTTGGACAAAGGGACTAGTAATGATATGCCCTCAGTAGAAAACGACGAAGAAAGCTCGGAACTTGAAATGTTGTGGAAGGAAATGGAAATTTGTCTCGCATCAGCTTATCTTCTTGAAGATGATGAGGTAAGATCTCCGCATTTAAATCAGGATTTAATGCATAACTGATTTTATACATGGCTGATGGATTCGCTCATAAATGGTTTTGAGCTTTTAGCTTGTCACTTGCACCATGCTTCACATTAGATGTTGTTTGGCTTTGGATACCAGAAATTGGAAGTATAATCTTGAAGCTTTTGCTATAGATGGTAAAAATTGCTTCAGACTATAGGGAACTTGAATATCCTAATTATGTTAAAATCATCAGTAGGAGTCATTTTCATTTTTACTGGATTTGTTTACCTTACCCCTGTAGGTGATTTCATTATCGTGGAATGATTTTCAGGTTTCCAACATTGATGTAGAAGAATCAAGTGAACACAAGGGTGAAGCTTGCCGACATGAATATAGACTTTATGAAGAGATTGGAATTGTGTGCCAATTATGTGGTTGCGTGAGCACTGAAATTAAAGATGTCTCCCCACCCTTTGTAAGTCAATCTTGTATCAACATATTCAGGTCTTCAATATAAATTTTATTGTTTTTCTAATAGGCATTCTGAATGGCTGTTGATGTCACTTGACATCCTTCCGGTGCTACATATACTGGATATGGAATAAAGAAATGACACATTCCCATTAGAATGTCTGATAACAGTTTATTAAATGCATAATATGCTCCTATCAGCTCTTTTATTTTCTTTTATTTTTTTAGGGCTATTGTTTCAGTATAGATTTTAATAGTTTAATAATTTAAATTAAATCTTTAACAACATGAATGGATTGATTTGAGAAACTTATACTATTGAGGATATCAAATAACAAGGTGCATTGAGTCTAGGGGAAAACACTGGATAAACCACCACACACATTGGATAGGCTGAGCCGTGTTAGGGTCGTGGGTAAGTCATTAATGTCGTAGTTGGGCTCGCGAAGTATTAGGTCTGTACCAATGCATATTCATTATTAATCTCCAATCTCTACGCTTGGGGAGCCTCTAATGAGTATATGTGATCCTCATGATTCCTTTTCTTGTTTAATTGTGTAGTTCCAATCCCAAACCTGGATGAAAAGCAGGGAACCACACAACACAGAAAATTCCGAGAATAATTTGGATGAAGATTCAAACCAGGATTTCATATCCATACCTGCTGCTTCTGACATGCCCTTATCAGAAGGGAACGACAATGTGTGGGCCCTCATACCTGATCTTAGAGAGAAACTACGCTTCCATCAAAAGAGGGCATTTGAGTTTCTGTGGCGAAACGTTGCTGGCTCAATGGTACCAGCACTTATGGAATCAGCATCCAAGGACAGAGGTGGATGTGTTATTTCTCACACTCCTGGGGCTGGGAAAACACTTCTCATTATCACATTCCTTGTGAGTTACCTGAAGTTATTTCCGGGATCAAGGCCTTTGGTCCTTGCTCCGAAGACAACACTCTATACCTGGTACAAAGAAATAATTAAGTGGCAAATTCCAATTCCAGTTTATCAAATCCATGGCGGTAGGACCTATAGAGGTGAAATCTTGAGGCAGAAATTGAAGTTATCTCCCGGAGTTGCAGGGCCCAACCAAGATGTTATGCATATTTTGGACTGTCTAGAGAAAATACAGAAGTGGCTTTCGCACCCTAGTGTCCTCCTCATGGGTTATACTTCATTTCTGACATTAACGAGAGAAGATTCAAAATTTGCTCACAGAAAATACATGGGCCAAGTGTTGCGGGAATGTCCGGGGATCCTGATACTCGATGAAGGGCACAATCCAAGAAGTACTAAATCAAGGTTGAGAAAGGGTTTGATGAAAGTTGAGACGGGGCTGAGAATTTTGCTCTCAGGTACACTGTTTCAGAATAATTTCGGTGAATATTTTAATACCCTCAGCTTAGCAAGACCAAGCTTTGTCACTGAGGTACTGATGGAATTGGATCCGAAGTTCAGGAGAAAAAAAGGTGCAAAAACACGCTTTTCACTTGAAAATCGAGCAAGAAAACTCTTCATCGATAAAATTGGAAGCAAGATCAATTCAAGTGACAAGGAAGAAAGGGTGGAGGGTCTGAATATGTTGAAGAATCTGACAAGCGGTTTTATCGATGTACATGAAGGTGGAAGCTCCGATAACCTTCCTGGTTTACAAATTTACACCCTAATGATGAAGTCAACAACTATTCAGCAGGACATTCTGGTAAAACTTCAAAATCAGAGGCCAATATACAAAGGATTTCCACTGGAGTTGGAGCTTCTGATCACTCTGGGGTCGATACATCCTTGGTTGATCAGAACTACAGAATGTTCCAAGCAATATTTCAGCATTGAGGAGTTGGAGTCTCTTGACAAATACAAGTTTGACCTTAAGTTGGGATCGAAGGTGAGATTCATTATGAGCCTTGTGCCTCGGTGTCTAATCAGGAAAGAGAAGGTTCTGATATTTTGCCACAACATTGCTCCCATTACTCTATTCTTAGAGATATTTGCAAGGTTCTATGGGTGGCGAAAGGGTGAAGAAGTTCTAGTCCTTTCGGGAGACCTTGAGCTCTTCGAACGTGGAAGAGTAATGGACAAGTTTGAGGAACCAGGAGGGGCTTCAAAGGTGTTGCTGGCCTCCATTACGGCCTGTGCTGAAGGCGTCAGTTTGACAGCAGCATCGCGGGTGATCCTATTGGATTCGGAATGGAATCCCTCCAAGAGCAAGCAGGCTATTGCACGAGCTTTCCGGCCTGGACAGGCGAAAGTGGTCTACGTGTATCAGCTCTTGGCTACAGGCACGCTCGAAGAAGAGAAGCACAATCGAACGACGTGGAAGGAGTGGGTTTCGAGCATGATATTCAGTGAGGAACTTGTGGATGACCCTTCTCACTGGCAAGCAGAAAAGATTGAAGATGATATATTGAGAGAGATAGTGGAGGAGGACAGGGCTACATTATTCCATTCCATCATGAAAAATGAGAAGGCTTCTAATGCGGTGGCCAGAGTTACAGAGTAAGTTCCATATGGTTGACAAGTTAAAATGTAGAAACCTGTTATGTGCTAATCCAGAATAATGCAGTTGAGACTAACACTGGAATGTATGTCACTTGATCTAGTGTCACTCTGTAATATAAAGAATGGTTTAGGGTATTTTTTTAATTTTGTTCGTATCATTCAACCTGCAAGGTGTGCCTAAGATAGTGAGACTCGATGCAAGCACTCATTCTCAATATAAGATGAGAAAAATGCAGTCAGTCATCAAAATAGTGAAATTTCATTTACAGCCCTATGCCTTGGGTCTTTGGCCCCCTACTGGATAATCTCGTCTCGTTACCACGTAGTCTTAACCCCTGCGAAAAAAATATATATATCCCCTACATACCACCAGTCGGTGACATGGTTTTCTATGGAAAGTACTTATTTGGGAAAATTTAAATTTAATAAAAAAAACCCGACAACTTTTGGAGTCGATGTTTTTGAACAACTTCTAAAAAGTATTTAAGTTGGTGTATACATAGGAACAACTTCTAAAAAGTATTTAAGTTGGTGTATGCATTGGACTAAAATGTTCTCAAAAAATATAGAATATAATTGTAAATGTTATTCGTGGGGAAATAAAATAAGATATAGGTGGTGAACACAAAATATTTGACACTCCGAGTCAAGAATTTATATTTTGCGTCAAAAGTTTTAGGTGATAAAATATAAATTTTGCATTAAGATTTGAGTATCTGAAATCTAGTAGTCACTCACTCTTGGTAAATGGCAGCAAATGGGTTAAAGGAAATTTAGACCAAATTTGCATTTTTTTTTCCCTCTCAAAATCATTTTTGTTCATTGATTTTTTTTCTTAAAAATATTCTTTTGCAAGTTATCATATTTTTAATACCGGTTCCAAAAATTGTCGTTTTTTAAAATTTTAAAAACTTTCCTATTTATTTTTCACCAAAACCTGTCCCGAACGAATCCTTACTCTTCAAAATCTCTTCATTTCCTTTTCTTTCCCTTCTCTCCCCAGGTACCAACCCAAAGACAACTCATAGCCTTTTTTTCCTTTTTAATGAACACCACCAAAGGAAACCTGAAAATTTGTGTCTATTTTTATAACTTAGTCATAATTGAATAATGACACAAAACAAATATAACTTTTATATATATATATATTGAATTTTTCCTAACTCACAGTCGAAAAGTTGACTCTACTCGATTCAGAGGGCATTTTGCAACTTCAAATGATATTTAAACAAAAACTTGCAAAAACAGAAAACCGGAAGTTGACTCTATTCGCCTCAGAGCGCTTTTGCAACTTGAAATTTGGGAACAAAAACGGTTTATGGGAGTTTTGTGCTACTTTGGCCAAAACACCATGGAGTAATATACATTTTTACTTTATAACTATAACAAGACTACTCCAGTTTCTACACTCCACAGGGGGTAAAAAACCAACAACCAACTAGTACAAATTTTACTTGTTGACCCATCGCCCACAAAACCATAACCGATATATGAGGGCCTGATCTCAATCTGTGTAATCTACATATCCTTAAATTTCTTTTGTTGCATCCTCATTTCAATCCAAGTATGCTCATCAGTTTGCCTGCCCTTAACTGTTGTCCCTTCGAGTTCCACTGAACTCCTCCGATCCTGAATGACCATGGACTATATTTTTCAAAGAAATTCTTCCATTCCCGTTAATTTATCAAATTCACTTTCACCAATAGATCCTCTTTTCAACTTTTTCAGAAGACTGTATTCCATCCTCATCTCCTCTTCATCATCAACTGATTGCGCAGACCGTCTCTGCTTGGCTGTCTTCTTCCTTGCAAGAGTAGCTTTATCCTTCGAGGTTGATTTAGGCTTTTGGTGCTTTTGTTCTTGCTGTTTTATGGCTTTTTTCGCTTGCAAGTTCTTCTTTCTTTGCTTCTCCCGAGATTTATCCCTATAACGATGTTTTTAGCTAATAAGCATTAGTTATATTTAGAAAATAGGACATACAATCCAATGTTACCAACAGCATGTATGCTGATGGTATAAACAACGCTAACATATGCCCCAAAAATAATGTCAAAGACACTTCCAAATTTTGGGACATCAACAGTAAAAACACCAATTGGGTCTATGCTTGGGGAAAATAGAAAACAATGGTGAATTTTTTTCAACTGAATACCATAAGCAATTTTCGTTATCAAAGAGAGCAAAACATTGCCTCAACTACAAGATCAACCCACGATTCTTTTACCATGTGTTGTTCTCTAAGAAGAAATAAGGGGGAAAAGGAAAATATATATATAAGACACTTGCAACATTTTTCACATTCAAAGGCTCAAGAAGGGGACCATTTGAATCAAATTACGGAACCTATAGGTAGTGCTTGGCTTCTACATGCTCAAGTAAAATACAGTAAAGACACTGAGAAGAGTCTTACTTGTACTTGATCTCCTCCAATTTAATATCTTCAACGGGAGTAAAACCCTCAGTAGAAACTGAATGGTGCTTTACCTCGGACATTGAAGGGAGCTGCAATAACCCAAATCCCATGCCCAATTTTCCAACCTCAAGTTCTTTCCACCTGTAGATGATACAATTTACCGTCAAAAACACAAAGATATACTACAGAATTTTAATATTTCTTGGATGAAGTACAGCATGATCTATTGCATATAACCTGAAGATGTAAGAGCAATGATGCTCTTTATAAGCACGGATAAAAGAAACAAACGCTCTGAGTCCTTTTTCCATCACATCACGGTCCTTTTTTGCAGCAGAGCGTATCTGAAGGAGAGTTTCACCAGTTGTAATATGATGTTAGGTAAAATACAAAAAACAAATTTTGAAAAAAAAAAAAAAAGAGTTCAACTAGACCAACTCTAAAGCAATGAAGCCAAACGATCATATGAAGTGTAAAGCTCGCTCTTAACAAGTGGGAAAAGTAGAAGGCCATATGAATGGGTCCGTCCAAATCAGTTCTCTTTTTCATTCCTTTCTCTTCTACATCACTTTCACTCCTTCCTTATCCCTCTTATTTTCAATCAAAACACATATAGAGATGTAGCAATATATCATTTATCACTAGTTAATGAGTTGACTTTATTAGCATGAATAGCAATCAGAAATACTGTACTAATCAAGTCATGATTTTCTTTTTCCAACTTCTCCCTCCACCCACTCCTCCAAACTAAAACTCAAAGAAAACAATAAAAGCCAAAAATAAAAATTTAAAGGAAAAAAACATGATGTTGCTCTCCCTCCCTCTCTCCCTAACCAGTGGATCTAAAATGCTATTTACTTAAGAAGAAACCTATGGCAGTCAGATAACATTCCAAATTGGGATGTTGAGAGTTGTAATAAGTAACTAATCAGGATGGTTGTTGGAAATTATTATGCGTCTAGCTAATGAAACGCCAAACAATACTTAAACAAGACCCTATATTCAATATCGTGGAAGACCTAGCTAATGAGCTCTAAGTATCCAGGAGTATGCATGTCACTCTAGACTTCCCCCATCTCTTCAATCAATCTTAAAATCTTGATACAATTAAGCAGGTAAACCCAAAGGAAAGCATGCCTGTAACAAGAATGTGGGGTGGGGGGGTCGGTTGGAACATTCTAATGCCGGAATAGGGAATACAGGAAAGCAGCTGTATCCGCATTTCCACTGGGTTAATTGGATCTGATTCAAATGCTTCCGCCTCTGTCTTTTAGCCCAACTCTCTGTTAAAGAGCCTATCTAGTCGATGGGAATCCCCACCAACTTTGGATATTGTTAACAACAGCTGCCATCGAGCAGTCCTTACTGATAGAGCTGGAGGAAGGAAAAAAAAATAGAGGGGGACTAAAACTATATTACTCACCAAAGGAACAATATCAGGAGCATTATCAGAGCATTTTCTTTCTTCAAGTGGAACCCTTCGTATGCGCTGGAATTCCACATAGGCTTCCTCCTACAGGCATAAATACATTAGATTCAACAAACAGAAGTTAAAAGAAGCACTTCTTAGAGACTAATACATATCATAACTAAATGAGAAATAGTCACCACAAAATAAAAAATGTCAGAACCAACCTTTGGTAATAGAAAAACTATGGCACTTCCTTGTCGTCCCATCCGAGCAGTTCGGCCAACTCTGTGTACGAACATATTTGGATCCTGAGGAGGGTCATACTGCATAAGGAACAGAGAAAACATATCTTAGCTGTAAGAAAATGAAACTACAAATTCGACAATAAAGTGCATCACTTCTTTAACATGCCTATATAAATGCCAGTAGATAGACATATCAATAGGAAGTAACGTAATAAGAGTGTTGCTGCAGGGTGCTACACATTTTTTATTGTCCCGGCCTCTATTATCACATTGGACTTCTACATCAACTTAAAAATCTAACAAAGTTAAAAGCAAACACAAACCTGTAGGGAATGCCATATTGCAGTTCCAATGAAGAACACATAATTCATAGTCATTAGATTATGCGTAACAAGATACATTACCAAATATTTACTCACCTATCAAGCACTTGAAAGAGAAATCAAAGAATATTGTAGATGTAATGGGTATGGGGCTAAGATCTAAAACTGATTTATCGTCCTTCTCAACGTGAGCTCAACTCTTGCAACTATTTTCTAGCACTTGATCTTCCAAATTGTAGAATCCGTACTACCAATTGTGCAACTATATACTCAAGCTTCATGGAAGTAAAGAAGATGATTTTTGCACCATTTTGTTTTCTCTATCAGCAACTGTATATTGCACAATTAATCCTTAACAAGTTATAAAAGATGCTATCTTTACATCAGTTTAAATGTATTCAATGTTAAATATGAGCCAACATGATCCTGCAACTTTTTGTAGCAGTAGTTCCTTCCTTAAAATTTAAGGATCGAAGAATATTGTAGAAGTAATGGGGCATGGAGCTAAGATCTAAAACTGATTTGTCGTCCTTTTCAACGTGAGCTCAACTCTTGCAACTATTTTCTAGCACTTGATCTTCCAAATTGTAGAATCCATACTACCAATTGTGCAACTATATACTCAAGCTTCATGGAAGTAAAGAAGATGATTTTCGCACCATTTTATTTTCTTCAGCAGCAACTGTAAATTGCACAATTAATCCTTAACAAGTTATAATATATGCTATCTTTACATCAGTACTCCCATTGTTTAAATGTGACTATTCAATGTTAAATATGAGCCAACATGATCCTGCAACTTTAAAGAAGAAGAAGAAGAAAGTGCCTACCTGGACTACACAATCAACGCCTGGAATGTCAAGTCCACGTGCTGCAACATCAGTGCATAGAAGAACGGCACTTGAAAGTGATGTAAACAAACCTAGCGCTTTTTCTCTTGCATTCTTGCAAACACAAACATCAGTTTTAGACTCAGACTCAGTCTCTTATGTATAAGAAGTCAATTTTATGAAATTCTAAACTAAGATCTTTGCCTAACAAAACAATCTTAGCAAAGCTACCTGCTTCATCTTCCCGTGAAGAGCGATTAAAGAGAAGTCCTTCAGAGCACCAAGTCGTGGAAGAACAACACCCCAGTAATCAACACAAGCACATGTCATGAAGTAACTACAAAAGAATAAAAATCAGGTATTTGAACTGCAATCCATCTGCACCTGGGTATAGTTCAAAGCAATAACCAACACTAAGTAAGCATCCATCTAAACTAACATTATGGTTTTTTTGGATTTGTTCTTGATAAGGAGATCAACAAGCTGTGATGGTTTCTTATCTGCTTCGCATTCAAGATACTGCAAAATTAACCAACTGTTAACAAACTACGATCATCATAATCTCAGATACAGAATTATTCAGGGAGGCAATTCCAAACAAATTAATAAGAATAATCAGTTACCCAAATATATAAGTTGAGGGGTTGAACTGTAATCAGCTATACTTATGTATATACCTCCATAAAAAGACTTGATGGCGTCTTTGAAGAGGATAATTGTTGCGATAAATGTGAATTATTGAATGCTTTTGTTTCTGCTAGAACTTCAACCCTCATGGGATTCCTCAAGCCTGCCTTGGATAGTTCTTCAACTGCCTCAGTTTGAGTTGCAGAAAATAGACCAGTTCTACGAAGCTTTGGTAAGCGAGATATAATGGAGGTTATTTGCTTCTGAAATCCCATATCCAATAGCCTATCAGCCTCATCTAAAATCAAAATCTGCCAACCAACATTAATTAAGTTAAGACTTTTTCCAGTATCTAGCATACAAATAGAACTTGGAAAGTGTAATAAAATCGTCAAAACAGTCCTCAATAAATAAAATGACATAGTAACATGAGACCTGTACAATATGCGGCCAATTTAAACATAAAAAACTACCACAATCAATGTTCCAATAATTCCCTGTTTCTTTTACATGTTCCAAATTTATTCATTGATTTTCTTTCCATAACCCATCCAATCCAAGGAGCACATTGTATGCACACATATTAAATAAGAGCTTAAGACAATATTTCCAGAATTAAATCATTAAACACTATGATGTAAACCCACAATAAAGGTGGGTGGCAGAAATGAATATCATATGTCGTGTGTGTGTATTACAACTCTTAATCTTTTTGTTTAATAACAATTAGGAAATTTATGCTATTATCTTTCATCTTCTAACATTTCACTAAACCTTGAACTTCTCAGTTGGTGAAAATGTGTATTTTACAAGAAAACAATCGAGGGCAACAAATCATTGACCAATTACCTCAAGGTTGCGAAAATCCAACATATCCATACGTTCCATTATGTCATATAGCCTTCCAGGTGTGCCAATCAGTACATTTGCTCCTTCTTCCTCTATTTTCTTCATGTCCAGTTTTACTTCTGTTCCCCCAACAAGAAGTATGGATTTAACACTTGGCAGTGTTGAAATAAAAGGCTGGGCAACATGGTATATCTGTGATGACAACTCTCTTGTGGGTGATATAATTATACCCATCACCTGCGCAACAAGCAAAGAGCAAGCTACAAAAATCAGAACTAATAACATAAGCATCCAATTTATAATGAAGGAAATAACGTGTATATATATATATATGTCAAATGGACTCTCCAAAAGTAGTGAAGCACACAGGTCAGATACATATTGTTCGGACATGGATATGAGATATGTATCCGACTCTAGCGGTATGACACCTACTTCAAAATCATATACAAACACTCAATTATATTACATTGTTACCTTAGAATGACTCAAAAGCCTACTTTGAGTACCATACTTGTATAAACACATTACATTACTTAAGAAATATAATAAGATAACATTTTAGCAGCATACGTGTGTCCTTCTATTCAGATATTAGACATGGGTAAATACACAGTATCAGACACTCACACCTAATCCATGAAAGATAGATGTATGTTAATAACAAGCAACACACAAACACCCCATCAAACCACTTATTCTAGTTTTCTTGCAATCAATCGTAGTACTTTCCATCAACTAGGAAAACAAAGATATTCCACCCAAGCACTTAGAAGTGTGATAAGATCCCTATTCATATACCAACAGCAGTCCCAAATCTATCTCACCCAAGCACGAATCTAAGGCTTAGCTATAGTAGGCACTTGGCCCCTTAGGAAGTTTTATTTGTTATAATACTGTGAGGTTTTTTCATGGAAAAAAAAAAATAATACATCGACAAAATATTAGAATTACCCCCATAAAATTATTACAAATTTCTTTCTATTGCCCCCTGCAATCCCACCTAACATTATTGTTGAAGATCGCCCCCTTCGAATTATTTTCTAGATCCATCTCTGCTCTCACCCCACAGAGAAATAAGGAATGAGGACTGCTCAGCACTAGTCACAACTTAGGCAACATTTTCTCATTCGCAATAGGACTGACTGATGCCTCTGAGTCACCATCAAAACCTCAACTTGTGAGCAATATATGATCCTACCTTTCATAAACATAAGTAGTCGGTCCTGTTATTTTAAGAACTTCTATGGACGCACCTCCTTGAGACAACTTAACGAATCTCAGAATTAAGGAGTGAAAATATCTCAGCAGCTTATGCACAAATTGCATAAAATTTGAACACAAAGAACAAACTAATAGAGGTTCTTATTGCACAATAGTTCTAAACTGAACATTCTTTTGATCAGTAAAGGCGTATATTGAACATCTAAATAAATAACAATGCGAAAAATGGAGCAGAAAAGAACAGTATCACAGTCTATTACATACAGCAATAAAGTTCCAAATTTTAAGTTGCCAAACTGTGAAACTCAGTTCCAAAATCAAAAGGCTGAATTCAACTTATGCTAATGTTACATATCAGATATTTAAGTTCAGTGTCATACTCAAATTCCACTGGCCTAAATCAACCACGGTAGCTGCATAGACATATAAATACATATGTGTGTGCATGTGTGTGTGTGTGTGTGTGTGTGAGAGAGAGAGAGAGGGGGGGGGGGGGACCTGGTGGGGTTTGGGGGGAGTGGAGGAGCGGCGGATGATTTCGACGAGGGGGACGAGGAAAGCTAGGGTTTTTCCGGAGCCGGTGGCGGCGTCGACGGCGACGTCCTTGAAGTTGCAGAGCAAGGGGATGGTCTGGGCCTGAACCGGCGTGCAGAATTGGAAACCGGATTCGGTTAGGGCTTGGAGAACCGGTTCAGACAGTGGAGGTTTCAGATCGGAAAAGCGAGTATTGGTTAAAGCTCTGTTGGGATTGTGAGACTCCATTGCCAGCTTGCTCCTCCTTTCACCGCCGTCTCGATGTTAGAATTCAAGGGTTTAAAGCCTTCTAAGTTAGTTTTTTGGATTCAATTAACTTCATTTACACCCCTTCTGGTTTACTTTTATTTCAAACACACCCTTCAGGTTTAAGAATCTTCATTATACCCTTCATTTTTTGAAACAATCATCATTTACATCCCCTCAAGCATGACATCATTCTGAAATTTTAATTTAATACCTAAACTACCCCTCAATGTTACCTAAATTCTTTGGACATATACATGAAGACCCTTATGATCATATTAATGAGTTTATAGAAATTAATTCGACAACTAAGATGAATGTGATGCCTATTAATGTCTTACGTGTGCGATTATTTTCCTTTTCATTTAAAGAAAAAGTTAAAATATGGAATAATAGTTTAGAAGAACGAGTGATAATTAATTGAGATAACCTTAAAATAGAATTTTTACATAAATCCTACCCAATGGAAAAGACACATGAAGCCCAAGCAACTATAATGAATTTTGCTCAAATTCCAAGTGAACAATTCCATGAAATTTGGGAACGTTTCAAAAAAATCTTGGTTAAATGTCCCCATCACAAATTCACAAAATACGATTTGGTGCGTAATTTCTATCATGGCCTAAGCGAAATACAACAACATCGTATAGATGCGGCATGCGGAGGAACATTTTCATTAGAACCAGTCAAAGACATATGGAAAATATTCGAAAGATTGAGTGAAAATTCACAACAAAACGCGTTAGAAGTTAGAGCTAGATCAATACTTAATAACCCTAGACGAATGGAAAATGTTAAAGAAATAGAAAGAACTGACAACGTTACGGCTCAAGTAGCTGAAATAAGTAGAAAATTAGATAACTTTCTAAATTTCACTTAAAATACTCCTAGAGAAATCTGTTCGATCTGTTTTGATCCGTCCCACTTATCTAGTGGATGTCCAATAACATATCAAGAAGATATAATACCATATGATGTTAACGCAGCCTTTACAACTACCAATAATAATCCATATTCAAATTCTTACAATCAAGGCTGGCGAAACTATCCATATTTATCTTATCGTTCTCAAAAAGTAGAAAATCCAGTCCAAACTCAGAATTTCAATAAAAGTCCAAGACCATTCAATGATACTCAGAGATTCAATCAAAATCCAAGACCATTCAATAATACTCAAATTTTCAATCAAAATCCAAGACAATTCAATAGTAATAAAAAATTTCAAAACAATACACAAGGATTTTGATCTTTTCAATCAAACCAACCTCAATTTGGGAATCAAATTCAAAACCCTAATCCAACACAAAGATCATCTGGTTTTCAGAATAAATTCTTAGCAACCCTTGGTAACTTAGAAGCTAATACTCAATTGCTACATACACATTCGCAAGCTATTTCAAAATTAGAACCGCAGTTGGGACAAATAGCTAACACACTTAATAAAAGAGAAGATGGTAGATTACCGAGCTAACCAGTGATGAATCCTAAAGGACAATATATGATTGAGTTAGGAACTTTACAAGAACCTACGCATGAAACTGTTCAAGCAATTACAACCTTAAGGAGTGGTAGGATAATGGATAATAGAGTTGAGGAAAGACTAGCTCGAGAAAAAGTTTTGGAAAATATTCTTAAAGAAACATCACATCCAAGAGTAGATGAACCTATTAAGGAAATACTTGAAAAATCTACGGAGAATGCATATGAACCAAAAACACCATTCCCTCAACGTCTCCGAGGATCAAACTATTATGGCAAACAAGGAGATAAAACAAATGAAATCTTAGAGGTATTTAGACAAGTAAAGATCAACTTGCCTTTACTAGAGGCCATATCTAAAATCCCACCTTACACTAAATTCTTGAAAAATTTATGCGCACAAAAGCGTAGAAGTAGAGCTAAGATACCTAAAAAGATAACGTTGACTGAAAAAGTAAGCTCGTTATTATTAAATGATTCACCACCCAAAGATAAAGATCCAAGAGCGCCTACAATATCATGCATAATTGAAGATCAAGAAGTAGGTCGGGCTCTCATTGATTTAGGTGCTAGTGTCAATTTATTACAGTATTCAGTTTACCAACAATTGAGACTAGGAGAATTAAACCCTACTACGGTTGTACTTCAATTAGCAGATAGATCAATCAAACAACCAAGAGGGATAATTAAAGATGTGATAGTTCAAGTCGACAAATTCTATTTCCCTGTCGATTTCATAATCTTAGATACAAAACCTATTCATAGTCCAAAGAAGCATATACATGTCATCTTAGGATGATCATTCTTAGCAACAGTTAACACTTGCATTAATTATAGAACGGGGGTTATGGATATATCATTTGGGAATATGAAACTAAGATTAAATGTGTTTAATACAAATAGCCAACTTCCAGAAAAAACTTATTGTTTTAACATTGATAAGATAGATGAATTAGTTAAGAAGTGACACAATAAATATTAGTAAAAGATGACTTGGAAACAATAATTACTGAGGAAAAGGACATTACTATGAATAAAGATGAACAATTAAAGTTCAATAAAAAGGACATCACAATTATAGAAACCGCACTATATGGTGAAATCTTGAAAACAACTTCATGAGCCATTACCTCTTATTTCAAGTACTCCACCTATTCCGTCACTTACATCTCCACCAAAATTAGAACTTAAATAATTACCTAAACAACTCAAATATGTTTTCTTATGTCCGGACAATACTCTTCACGTAATTATTTCTTCCTATTTCACTACAAAATAAGAAGAACAATTAGTTCAAGCATTATTTGACCATAAAGAAGCAATTGGATGGAGTGTAGCTGATTTGAAGGGAATTGATCCCTCGATTTGCATGCATCGTATACACTTAGAGGAGAATGCAAAACCAACTCGAGAGATGCAATGTAGGTTAAACCCTAATATGAATGAGGTGGTAAAAAATGAGGTAGTAAAACTACTAGATGTGGGAATTATATACCCCATATCCGATAGCTCATGGGTGAGTCCAACACAGGTGGTACCAAAGAAATTCGGTATCATAGTCGTGTTAAACTTAAAAGGTGAGTTAAGCCCACAACGAACTACAACCTGGTGGCGGGTGTGTATCGATTATAGAAAACTAAACTCACATACAAGGAAAGATCACTTTCCATTACCATTCATTGATCAAATCTTAGAACGCTTAGCTAGACAAAGTTATTATTGTTTTCTAGATGGGTATTCTAGTTATAACCAAGTAGCAATTGATCTAGCAGACCAAGAAAAAATTACATTTACTTGTTCTTATGGTACATTCGTATATAGAAACATGCCCTTTGGCTTATGCAATGCACCTGCAACATTTCAAAGATGTATGATGTCAATCTTTTCAGACATGGTAGAAAAGTTTCTAGAAGTATTCATGAATGATTTTTCGGTGTTCGGAGCTAGTTTTAAAGATTGTTTAAAACATTTGGCACTTGTATTACAAAGATGTAAATAGACGAATTTAATATTAAGTTGGGAGAAAAGCCACTTTATGATTCAAGAAGGTATAGTCCTAGGACATATAATTTCAAAAAGGGGGATGGAAGTAGATAAAGGTAAAGTTGAATTAATTTATAATCTATCCCTTCTTACATTTGTTAAACAAAATCGATCATTCCTAGGTCACGCTGGTTTTTATAAACGATTTATTAAAGATTTTAGCAAAATATCTCGGCCATTATGCAAACTCTTAGCTAAAGATGCAATTTTTTTATTTTAATAGTGATTGCCTAGAATCTTTTGAGAAGTTGCGTAAATTACTCTCAACTGCCCCAATAATGCAACCACCTGATTGGTCTCTACCATTTGAATTAATGTGTGACACATCTGACTATGCTATAGGAGTAGTGTTAGGACAACGAAAAGATAAATTACCACATGTAATATATTACGCTAGTAAAACACTTGTTGATGCTCAAATTAATTACACTACTACCGAAAAAGAATTGCTAACTATAGTTTTAGCCTTGGACAAATTTAGATCATATTTATTAGGAACCAAGGTAGTCATTTTCTCTAACCACGCAACTTTAAAATATTTACTAACAAAAACGGATTCCAAATCCAGACTTATTAGATGGATATTATTATTGCAAGAGTTTGATATTGAAATACGTGATAAAAAGGGTACGGAAAACATAATGGCAAATCATTTATCAAGAATAATAGTTGAATCAACAGTAGATAACACTCCATTAATGAATTATTTCCCGGACGAGCAATTGTTTAGTATTAGTACATTAAAACTTAAGGGTCCGAGAAAGAGAACAAGATATAAGGAATGTGGTAAACAACTAAAATGTTTCATAGAAATTAATCCCAAACTAGGTTGTACGGATTCTATCGATATGATAAAATCCACTTATGATAATGATTAATAAAACTATGAACGTCGGGCCAACGCCGTTAAAAAAAGGCCCCAAACGAGAGAGTTCGTGTTCTCTTGAATGGGTATGTATAATTAGATTTTTCATTTTGTTGGTATTTTTGTTTGATTTAGTTTGTTAACTATAGATCAGAGTTAAGTGACGAAGCCATGAGTAAATCTTGGTGAAATATGCAAAACGACAGAGATGAACTACCGAGTACTCGGTGGATACACAGTGATAAAAATGGGGTCAGGCCAGTTATTGTTCATTTTTACCTTTCTTTCTCAACCTCAAAGCTCTCATTACTCCACACTTGAATTCTCATATGAGAGGCATTGTTTGAAACATGTTTCAATCTTTCTTTATCCATCATCATTCCCTTGAATCAACACAACAAAGAGACAATCTATACTCGATTACACCTTCAAATATTTGGAACTTCTTTCATATCTTCTCTTTATTTCTTGAAGTATCCTCAAAAAGGAGAAGTGAAATCTTCTAAATTAGGATTCCTTGTGCTCAATTGAATATTCATATGCTAATAAAACTTGTGAGGGTTGATGTGTGGGCATTAAACTCCATTAGAAGTTAAGTGACCATGGTCTCTTTAACTACTACACTCTAGGTGTTTGTTTAAATGTGTGAGTAGAGTCATGGCTCCAAAGAAGAAATCGCGCACTACCGTGTCATCAAGTAAGAAACAAATTTCCCCTGATTAATCACATTCGTCATCCGACAAAGACAAAAATGGGGCTCCAATTAAGGAACTAGTTAAGAAAACCATTGGGAAAGGGTTCAATGTGGAAAGAACTATTAAGATTTCGGATTTTGACAATGATGAGGTAGCATCATGGGGGATAGGTTGTACTAAGGAAAGGGGGTTAGAGTCATTATTACGACCCGCGTCAACCTATATAATCAAATCACTATTGTATGAGTTTTGGCTCATTATGGTGGACGTGGGCGAAGAAGATGATAAAACGATATAAACAAAGGTGAAAGGGAAGATTATTCTCATCACGCCGCTATTTATTAGTACCCTGCCCATTTAAGGGATACATTTTTGGCATTACCCCGACCTTTCCCGAAAACTCGTTTCATTGGGGAGGATATCACTAAAGGAAGGTTCGAAATAAATACAACACATGTACATCAAAGAAACACTATGCACCGAAGATGTGGATCATTGATACCATTATTCGATGACAAACACACCCACAAAACCATATTAGTGAACGTCGCAGGATTTTTCAAGAAGTTTTATATGCCTGTGCAAAAGACCATTGGATTTCAATCCCGAATGTTATTTGGACAAACATCTATGAGGTGTGGGTCGATATGAGTAGTATTACCAAAGTTGATGTCTTATCATATATGGTTCCATTCTTGACCTTAGCCATGAAGTTAATGAAAGATAATAATGTGTCGATAGAGAAGTTAGGAAAAACTGAGTATAAACCAAAGTATTTTAAGAGCTCTAGTTGACATAGCATGACATCTAAGCTACGTAAGGAGGATGCGGAGAAGAAAGAAGAGAAAATGCTAATAACTAATGAACAATACTTGACACTCGTGGCAAATCAAGAGAGGATAATGAAGAAATTGGATGAGCTAACTATGAAAGTCGATTCGTTGATAGAAAAAGGCTCCGTTTCCACTTCTCATCCACCATCACCGTCATCATAGAGTAGGATTTAGTGACAGTATCCGATCATGTGCCGACATCGATTTATATTCTAGATATTGCCTTGACCGAGCTATGAATCGTTATTTTGTACTTTTTGGTTTTTTTTTTCTTTTATTTTGTTATATTGTGTACTCCTTTCCCTAGAAAATTAATGAAAATGAATATTTTGGTATTTATTGAGCAAATTATTTTGATTTTATTCATTTTTCGATTATATAGGCATAATGATATAAGTTTGGGGGGGGGGGGGAGGGGGGGTAGGGGTGTTTAGGAACCGAACCGGAACCGGAAACGAACTGGAACCGAACCGGAACTGGCGGTTCGGTTCGGTTCCATAGGGGTTCGGTTCTGGTTCCAAAATTCCAAGAACCAAAAATTTCGGTTCGGTTTCGGTTCCGGCCCCACGGAATTGAACCGGAACCGGAACCGGTTTTTTTTTTTAATATATATATTTTATTATTAACCAAAAAAACTAGCAATAAACCTTCACTAATTTCAATAACAATACAAATCCAAGCTAATTTTTTTATTCCACTAATTATATAATTGGTTTTGGGTTTGCTTTAATTCAAATACTTTAGTTTATAATTATATTATTTTATAAAATTGAGATTTTTTTAAAAAAAAAATAAATATAGAAGGAACCGGAACCGAACCAATTTTGGTTCGGTTCCTTCCCCTTTCGGTTCCGGTTCTGGTTCCAAATTTTCAAGAACCGAAAAAATCGGTTCGGTTCTGGTTCCGGACGGAACCGGAACCGGAACCGGTCCTGAACAGCCCTAGGCGGGGGGGTGTTACGGGTTTTTCAAAAAGATTTTGTTTTTAACTTATATATTAATTTACATATGTATAATTTACAAGATAAATATTTTAGTTTATTTAAATTGTTTTCATAAATATATAATATCATATTAATAGAAAAATATATAAAATAATTTTTATTAACTTTAGTAAAGTATATATAATTATATATACTGATTTTTTTATATAGTACTATGTATAATTTCCTATATATATTTACATTAAATAAAAGTTTGAAAATTTTTCGTACAGGAACTACCGAGTACTCAGTAGTCCTCCCACCGAGTATTCGGTGGAACCTGGAATTTAATATTTTTGAAAAATATATATACTTATTTATTTTTATTTTATTCTTAACTTAGGATTTTAACTAAGATATTATAATAGTTTTATATAGTTTTCATATTTTTATATTATAGTAAAGAGAGTTCTAGAAATGTTTCCATATATACCGAAATCTTGTTCAACCATGAAAAATATGCATTAAAGCTAGTTACCATTTCAAAACTTTCCAATTTAATAATTCCTATACCAGAATTCTGCTATGAATTGAATCATTTATCTCCTAGAAAGGACTTGGATTTAAGATCTATAAATATAGTGCCTCCCTTAGTCTTTCTTCATATCTTATTCAAAACTATTAGATAATTAGTAAAGCTAGTATGACCATTGGAAGTTTAACAAAGGAGGAGATCAAGGATGCTACCCCCAAGGGTGATCCTCTTGCAGAGTATAGATCAAGTATGAACACGTGTTTTATAAGATCATCACGTATGATCCATTGGAGATTATGACAGATAGAGCTTTCAAGGAGTGGCGATTGGAGCAGCTTTACAAGCCGACGAATTTACAAGATTTTCCTAATATTGTGCGTGATTTCCACTATAATATGAGGTATGATGTTCAAGGTGAAGGAGGTTTGATCGCTCGTACAACTATACGATATAATTCAAGGTCTATCAACGTGACTCCCGAGGCTATTGCTAAAGCATGGGGACTTCCTCATGAATTACCTTCCAATCTTGATGGAAAGTTTCGCCTTATTCCACATCCGATTTTGTCCTTTCATGATATGGTTAAAGAGATTTGTGATGGGCTTGAAAATCCACCAACTCAATTTTGGATTACGAAGACGGCATTAGAACCAAAACTTTGGTATATTGATGGGATTTTAAATAAACAAGCGTGTCCCAAGGACAAAGATAAATACCTATACCGGGAGATGGTGTATACACTCTACCGCTTTAGGAAGAGATTTTGGGTTTCTATCCCGAAATTGATCTATGATAAGTTGATGAAGTGTTGGCACACTCTTGAGCAAATTCATGTGTTTCGATACATATGGATGTGAAGTTGCTATTTCCTTTTTTTATTACGGCATTAATTTAAGATCAATCAGATGAATTCTTGGATATAACTGATGAACCAATGCATACGGGTCCTAAGAAAAATTTAAGACGTTTCAGGACTATGTCATGCGAAACGAGTTTAATTAGGTGAAATAACTAAAATTGTGACTCAAGATTGTTCGAGAGCCGAAATCATGGATAAAAGACCTATGAAGGACTAAAAATAAGTCAAAGATGCAAAAGGAGTGAAGTGGAATAAAACTGAGAAGAGAAATGGAGCAAAGAAGATGAAACGTGAAAAAATAAGGTGAAGAACTACCGAGTACTCGGTAGTGCCTTCACCGAGTACTTGGTGAGTGCGCAAGTGTGCGAACTTGCACACTTGAGGAAAATTGGCCAAAATATGTTGCGAACTTACGCGCAATTATGCAAAACTCCGAAGCCACTGAGTACTCGGTGGAATCTTCACCGAGTACTCGGTAAGACCTGATATGCCAACTTTGACTCATCAACTTGTATATGTACTGGTGGGACTCGTTTAGGCCAGACTCAACATGGAATGACTTCTAGACTATTTTGGACACAATATTGACCATATTTAATGAGATTTAACATCATTATTCAAGGAATATAATGATACAATCTTGACTTGACCATGAAGCAATTAATTTACCAAATAAAGATGCATTTTTTTCTATAAAAGAGAGGGGTCTCCCCATAGTGAAGAGGTTGATTTTTTCATATTGTCTTGGAGATTTAGCAAGAGATTGGTAAAAGAGCAACCATGGCGGGCGTGTCTGCATCAACCATGCATACATCCATGACCATGAACAACTAAACCGGTATCTAGGGTTTTGTTAAAAACCCTAGCCAAGTAATGTAGACTATTTCTTATTTTAATTGTATAAGGGGAAACTGAAGGACACATATGTGATGATTGTGTAAATGGGTTATTACATTTGATTTTATATAATATTCTACATTTATTCTATGTCTTGTCTTAGTTTGAATGAATGTTTTATCTTACACAATCATGATTATTCAATATGAGCTAGAACTCGGATGCTTAATTCATGATTTTCTACACAATGGTGGTAATTAACATGTAATCTAGATATAGACAGGTCATGTTAAGAAAAGATAATATAGATATGCTTTTAATTTATGTTAGTATGAGTAGTTTAGAGTAGATGCATGCACTAATTATACTTGTTCGAAGATGGGTTGTAGCTATGTTAGGTTAATTGTTCCTTTTTGGGGATTAAGGTCTGTCAATGCTTGCGACTCTATATTTGATTCACATATGATGGACCGCCCTTTACAATTAAATGATTTGGAGGATATATTATGTGGTTAGTGGTGGAGTTAGAAATACCCTAAATCTTTTATCTCCACTGTTCTCAACCTAAAACTAAAAATCTATCTTTACTTTTAATGTTATTTTATTTCTTGTTAAATTAGTTATAGAAAACAAAACAAACATACTATCTTTCATAATTTAGTTACAATAATTACAGAAGAAGTTGTGAAATCATTAGTCTCTGTGAATATGATATACCCTATCTCATATATACTATACTATAATTGATTCGTGCACTTGCGATAGGAAAAACTAGGTCAACTTTAAAAGTTTATTTGCACACACTATTATCATTATCAGTATCTATTATCCTAGCCTAGTAGTCAAAACCAATCAAGGTTTTGGCACCGATCAAGTAGCATGAACCTTGGGTGGGTTGTACCACTCGGACTACTGAGATTGAGGCGATGACGCTTCCTCTACTGGGCTACTGAGCTCACCCCACGACTTTATTATATTTTTCAGGTGATGATTTCCTTGTGGGAGGCTCATAGTCTCTCCATGGATATGTGGCACTTTGTCCGCCTTTTTTGTACATGGGTGGCATCCCGTATTACTTTTGTAGAGCATTAGTGTAATATACATGTATACACATGCTTCTCTTTCTTAAACTTGTAAACGAATGATTCAATACTTATCTCTTGCCTGTTAGCATGTTAACGGGGTAGTTTACCTTTGATGTATGTCCTTCGAAGCGTTATACGCGGGAATTCTATTCTTTGGTGCACTTTGGTGCCGGCAATGTAAAACTACTTATTTTGATCAAACTATGACATGTTTTTCCGAAAGGCTCTTTGACTGTTAATCTATGAATCCTTTCATTTAGTGTTTTGAAGTGAATTATCGATATAGATGTAGTTATTAGGAGTTTGGCCGAAAACGGCATTTTTCTAGTTTTTCAAACAAACCCTTTTCGTTTTGAATGAAAAACCCATTTTCGCCCACTCCCGTGACCCCGACTAAAACTTTAAACTTTGGAAAATGATTTTGAGTTGTTTGAAAAGGATTTGATAATTTAAAAGTCGGTGATGTACTAAAAACGGAGACCAGGGGCAAGACGGATACCTTATATCGAATTTCAAATAAGTACTTTTGACAAAAATACCCATTTGTCGCTCTTTTTTGAATTCCAGTGATAAATTCTCATTCTAAAGGTCTTCTAATAGTTTTGAGGCTATCCTCTATATTTCATAAGAGTTCAAAGTAGTTTTGGGTCATTTTTTTGACTTTTCAGACCATGGCAGTCGATTGGGCCTTCAAATTTCCATTTCCGCAAAATTTATTTTAGCTTCAACCTTGGGTAGTCGACTTCCCACTTCAAAGCAGTCGACTGGATCCCCCTTATAGTTGGTTGGGCTTTTCATGCAATCGGCTGGGTGGTTCGCGCACGTTTCGACCTATGTTCATTGTTTTGCTCATAACGTTTGCTACTGAGCTTCGATTGAGGCGTTGTTTGCAGTGTTGGAAAGATGACTTCAAGCTCTTGAGTTTAGGATTTTGAATCAATTCATTTGAGTCATTTTTTTGTGTGTAATGGTCGTTTGAATATGACGGTATATTTTGGACTTTTACACATCGCGATGCCCGAATTTCAAAATGTTGTGGTTTCCGCCTCGCACCTTCAAATTTGGTCCCATTTGTTCCTACGGCTTGTGCTAGGTCCAAACTTTGTATTTATATTTTGAAATTACTAGTTTACCCCTGAAATAATCATTTTTCCCTTGGATAAACATGGGTTCAAATGATTCGTTTATAGTATCGTTGAGTCGTTTCACTTCCTTTTCGATCTCGAGTGATCTTTTTCACATCTTTTTGGTGTGGAATGACTATTATATCCTTGTACGGGTATTTGATGACTTAATGATCTATGTTTTGTTTTTCTTTTCACTTCCGCATCACTCCCTAAATTCTTATGCTCATGTTTCGGAGTCATAGGAAATTTGGGGCGTGACAATTTGCTTGTGAAACAAATAAATAAATAGATTTGCTTATAATATATACAGAAAAATTAAAAATGATTCTTTTTAGTGAAGCCAAAAATCTATTAAGTTACATGAATTTTAAAATTAATGGATTGTTTGGGATTGAAGATCGAGGATGTAGGACTGTGTAACGCCCCATGTTTCCTTTCTCCTTTCCGGAATTATTTTCCAAGTGTTAACGTTTTTGTGACGTTACTTATTTATGACATCTTGTGTAATCTGGATACGTGTAAATTTTTCATGTTTGAGTTTCGGACTTAGCATGACGACTTCGTGAACTTTCGTTTTCGTCTTCGTGATTATTGTTCGTTGGCGACTAGTGGGTTCATGCAATGTTTTCTCGTTGGAGCTTCGGCAATTTTATTGCATTCCCAAATGTGTTACCCTAGTTTATTGTAGACGTTCTGGGGTAACACTTATGTGAATTGTTTGTTATATTTTCATTTTGTAATTAATGAAAATTGTTGGAAACGATTTCGGGAAAGAAATGACCGAATGGTAAATGAGTATTTTTATATTTAGAGCACTTAGTGGAAAGTATAGGGATTTGGCTAAGTGTTGGGGTATGAATGGTATAGTGGTAAATAGAGAAGACGATAAGGGGTAGAAGGGTAATGAAGAGGCATGATGACGCTCTTGTAATTAACCCTAAGTTTGAAAGAAATTGGTCATTTTCCACTTTTATGTGGTGTCTCACTTATAGCCATTGAACTTCTTCCCCCATCTTCGTTCTCAATCCTTGGATCATAGGGCCTTGTTTGGATGACACTTAAATGGAATAATGCATTATTCTTAGTCTTTCACTTGGCAAGACTTCATGTCAACCCTTGAATCCTTTATTCATTTTCATTACCTTATACTCAACCCTTCGATGTTAAGGCCTTGTTTGGCAAATTAATTGGTTTTGCGTGTGGTGTATTTAGTCTTTCATTGCAAGACTATTTTGTGGCCTTTGGATTAAGCCTCGTTTACTAGCTTTATTATTGGTCATTGGATGATGAGAGTTGTGAGTGGAGAATCTCTACAACTCTTAAGGTTAGCACACTTTGCAAGACTTTTCCATTGTCATCTCATTTCTCTTATCTTTTTCCTCTTGCTTCTTGTCCACTTATGGGTTGATTCCATCACCCTAAGCTGGGAGTTTGATGTGGTCATCAACATAGAAGTTGTTCATAGTGTTCTTGTCTTTGGTTTGAGCCAAGGATTGGTAAGTGTTCTTCCTTCCTTGTGTGTTTTCCTTTCAAACCTTAGTTTTGGGTTTTCTTGTTAAACCACTTCATTATTCTTGTTCTCCTCTTGTGTTGGAGTTTGATTCAATGTTAGGAGGCTATGGTGAAGCTTTCCACCAATTTTCTCCTTTGATTTCAGTGTTGGGTGAGAGCTAGGGTTATTGGCCTTGCTTGTGGTTTTGCTTTTGAAATTACCTAGACAATCAATGAAAATAGCCTAAATGCGGGGGGCGGGGGGGATAAGATTTTTATCAATTTTATGATCAATTAAAATTATTTAGCGGAAATTAAATTTTAATCAGTCACAAACCCTAATTTTCAATTCAATTCTAAAAATAGATCAATCAAGTAAATATGATTATAAGTGCAGAAATTTAAATCATGAGAAGACACAGAGATTTTTACGTAGAAAACCTTGGAAAGACTCCAAGTAAAAACCACGGATACACTCAGTTATCGATGCACTATGAATCAGAGAATTTGTATAGACTCTATGAAACAGAAATTAAAACCACTATAATTTGTTGTTCTTCACTCGACGTCTGAAAGTCTAGATCGACTCGCGCTCCATGAAGCTCTCACTCAGATCTCCGTACTCTGACGACTCTACTTCTCAACATATCGAATAACCACGAAGTCTCCTGCTTCGATCTCCACACTCAGACGACTCCATTCTTCAATGGATCAATACAACCACATTGCTATAGACGGTGTGTGGATTTTTTAGCAACTAGAACATCCAATTGTGCATGAGAATTGTCGATGTAGAAGAACAATTGGAGACACTCAATAACAAAAGAGAAGTTGTGTATATCTATTCACTCAATAATATTCTCTCACCATATATCTCCGAAGAAGATGAAAATGTAGAAAATTAGTAGAGATTTTTCAAAAACGTGCCTCATCTTTTTGTAGACCTAGTATTTATAGGCAATAATGAATCAAACCCTAAGTTTGCCCTTTCTCGTAATTTCACACCTATCCAAGTCAAACCCTCTTATTTTGTGTATATCATGTATATATGGTGGGCGTCCGGTGTGTACAAAATATGTGGTTAAAAATGACACATTAACAACACTTTAGGTTTTACCCTTCTGCAACTGCACAAATCAATCGTATATAGTTTTGATTGAATAGGGGAATATCGATCCCATAGAGATGAGGATTGTTCACTTTAATAGTTTAAAAACACTGAATTGTAGTTTTCCGAAAAGAGTTTGATTTTGTGAATGATCTAATATTAATGAAAATAAAACAAAAAACAATGATAAATAATGGTTATGATTCAGAGGGAGAGAAAATTAGGGTTTCCTCACTCCACCACTAACCGCATAACTAGTCTAAATTCTAATTCAATTGTATGAGGGCGATCCATTTATTGTGAATCAGGTCACACCGGATCGCGACAACCCATCTTAAGACTAAACTGATTAGTGCATGCCAACTACTAATATAAGGTAAATTAAAGCAGTGAATTAAAGCATGAAAATAAACTAAGGCATGTCTATATCAGTTTGTCAGGGCATGACTTGTGTCAACTTAGGGTTTTGAGTTTTATGACCACCATTGTGTAGAAAATCACATATTAAGCATCCAGGTTCCAGCCCATAGTGAATAATTGTGATTGTATAAGATAAATATATTCGAAAAGTCTAAGACAAGAATCAATTCAAATATATAAACTTGTATCACGAATAAAAACGGTCTCTCATCTAACACAATCATCACAGTATAGTCACAACTTCCTTTCTCTACAATTGAATATAAAATCAGAACTACATTACTTGGCTTAGGTTTTGCGAGAAAACCCTAGATATCGAATTAGTTGATCATGACTGAGAGAATCTGCATTGTCGGTGTAGAAACACTCTCCATGGCCTTTTTCACAGGATCTCTAGGTCTTCACTGGTGGTTCTCTTCAATGGAAGATAACTCTATGAATGAACGTGTATCTCCAAAACAGAACTAAAAATAACCCTAAAAGCATAACCCCCCTTTTCTAAACCCTAATCTTATTATATTTATAGACAAGTGAGGGAAACCCTAATGGTTGCCCTTTTCTGTAATTTTATAATACATGAATAATCTCTTAAATTTAGATGTAAATATGTGTATAAGCCTGTATGTATAGGTCTGTAATCACCGATCACTTGAAATATCGAAATAGGGACAAAATTGGAAAATTCTGAAACAACTCTGAAACAACTTCAACACGTCGAGGGATCACGTGACCAAAAGGTAGGACCTATACTCCTGGCTTACGCTTGGGTATAGGTCTAGATCATAGGGCTACGCTCCTAACCTACGCTATAGCATAGGTCTACGGCGTAGGGTCTAAAACCACTGCGTAGCTTAAGAGCGTAGGTTGAGTTCAATTTGCCCATTTTCTCTCTAGTGACGTAGGGTATAATTCATTTATGCTGTAAAAACCTGTCTTTTCATATTTGAGCTAGACTGACTACCTTTGACTCCCGATGCTTTTCGATGAAGTAATAATGTCTGAAAATGACATTTTTGCCCTTCCGGTGAGATAATGATGTCGTGAAATGACCATTTTGCCCTCCGGTATCTCTTCTTTGCTCTGACACACCTCTTGATTCCTTTTACGAGATAAAAATGAACACGAACTCAATTAATTCACCGAGATTAGCTCTGTTTCTTCATTTATCTCCTGAAACATGCTTACACACACAAATGAGATAAAAAAATACCAAGTAATGGAATGTAAAAACATAAAAAATGCAAGATAGGGGCGAAAAATGACCAATATTGAGCACCTATCGCACCCCAAACTTACATATTGCTAGTCCCTTAGCAATAAATTCAGAGAAAAATATGTGTGATTACTTTTATTCTATCTAACCTAATCCCTTGCTTTCGTGAGGGTCAACGATTACACTTAGTACGTGTAACAAGCTTTTTAAACCCCTAGTGGTCGAGTGAAGTCTCGTGAAGGTTTCCAGTGATGGTACCTACAAACATCTCAATTCTTTTGTAGTTACACATTCATGAGTTCACACACACAAGTCAAATAAACTATGATACAACACACAAGATAATATGAATGCAAATTTCCTAATCACTACCAAACAACAATTATATCAAGCTTCGTGTTTTGAATGATCCCCACTTAAATGAATGATTTTGCTACTTTCAACTTAAATTTCAGACAACCTTCCATGATTTTGTGAACATTCAACTATAACATTTTAGTTTATTTTCTACCACTTCATTGATTAAATTTTGCCATTTTTCATTAGAATACAACTTTTCAACTTTCCACTTTTCATCCATTTTTTTCTTTCTAAGTCTCCGAACTTTCCAGCGAGGTTTTTCAGTCCCAACCAACTGGGCCCGAGCTTCTTCCATGGGATTTATGATCATCAGTCTTTTCCCCTTTAAACACGATCAGTGATATTGGTGATACCAAAATCCGATTACTCAGATTAAAGAACTGCTTTTTGCATTTTATTTTCTCAATGTTTTTTCAATTTTCTCCATTTCAACCAAAACAACTCCCCTTATCCCCTTTTATTGCGGCAAAATTATTTTCCAACTACATGGTCAAAAATCAACTTATTTCTCATAGTGAATGTGTGCTTGTCTTTATAGGTCAAAGTCGTCTTTCTTAATTTCAATTTCAGTTATTCACTCACCCATGAAAAACCACATCACTTTACTAACTTTACCTATCATTATTCTCATGAGCGGGAACATCAAATCACATACTACTCATGCATCATATACATAAACTTAATCAACTATAAATGCCAAATCATTCATGCATAAAAACAAAGAATTGTTCCAATTTTTTTTTCTCTAAAATATTTATTCCTTGCAATACTATACCCTTATCCCCAAACTTAAATTGGATCACCTGGAGATATCATTAACAAAACACACATACCCAATCATAGCAATGGAAAATAAATTGCATCATAAACATCTAGAAATCGACACATGTTTTCAAGGAATCAAAGAAATTTTTTTTTATTGATTTTTTTATATATATATTTATGACAAAAATATTAATACAAAAAACTAATTTGGCCTTAAGGGCCTACAATCCTAAAATAAAAAAATAAATAAAGACGTGGCCTTAAGGGTCTATCGTCTCTACAAATAAAATAACCTAAAAATTCTAACCCTAAATCCTAGTATGCCTCTTCTTCTTCATCACTCGACACGGCACTCTTCAAACATATTCGGCAATCTGCAGTTTCTTTCAACTCCTCTAAATCTTCCTCTGGATATATTTTCATGAATGTCCACTGCATCTCATCCAATTCCTTTATCCTATCACCCAACTGCTCAACAATGATTTTTGATAGTAAAAACGGGTATAGAAGATAATAGTCACATTTATCGGCCCCCGCCCATTCTCAACTCACAATTACTCGAGCATACGACATCTCAACCATAATCAAAGTTGGAACACAGACTTCATACCCATGAGTTAGGGCAAACAAAGTTCGAAGCATTGTGTGATCTCTTGCACTTGTTCGATTATTAGGCTGAAGTTGAGTCGCAACGACACAATCCAAATAAAGTAGATCCGACTTCAACCACCAATTTTCACACGTTTTATCCCCCGGATCTGAAACCGCACACAATTCCCTCACCATATCTTCATTCTTATATGGCTATACTACCGGATGCTCCTTCAAAATTCCATGTAAGTTTGTCGGCGTACCGATTGGTATATTCCATGCATCGACAATACTTCTTCTTCCAATCACAACAGGAGCACTCCACCGAGTCATTTTAGCTCTTATCACCTCAAATTATGGCGGTCCCAAAACTATCATATTTTCATAGAATTTTCAGACCAAGCCCGGATATACCTTTTTGCCCGCCGATTTCTCTAGACTCTTCAATCCTTGTTCTCTAAGTATTTTTCATCCAGGTGTAACTAAAACTCGATTCATCCTCTCCGGACGAAATATCTCCTCAAATTGCAACCAACACTGCAAAAACGATTTTGGTGTGGTTCGGCTTCCCTTCCGACTCATAGCTTTGTTATTCATGCTCTTCATGACCACATATGGTTCTGTCTCCTCTATGAACTCTTCCGGGTCAGAATAATCTTCATTCGCATTATCCATACTAACCCTCCTCCAAATAGAAAGAATAAAAGAAGAATAGAAGAAGAATACCCAATCTAATGCTCACTCTTTGAGAGTTGTGAATTATGAGTTGTATCTATCCTATGGATGTATTTATAGATGAATGGAGTAGAATTAGAAGAGAAAAAGGATTCAAAACCTTTAATTAACTAGGAAATGAGAAGCAATAACTAATACAACTCTATTTGCAATCTCCTTGTCATATTAGGATTACTCTAAAAATTCTACATAAATTCCTAAAAGTAACTTAAACAAATCTAAATAAGAGTATAAGTACAAATCAGGCCAAATCATCCCAAAAAGGGTATAATTTTTCAAAATTTCTGGCCCAGCCACGAACTACGCTACACTTGGGCATAGGGTAGGGCAAAAAATAATAATATATTTTTATATTATTATTATTATTTTAATTTTTAAAAATCATGACAGGCTTTTTAATAACCAACGCACCCCTGAACTTAAACACACACATGTCCTCATAGTGTGAAAATAAAATCACACATACTCAAGGCAATAAATATAGTGAGGCATGCATATCAGTAAAAGCAGTCAAAAACTATCATTTTATAAAAAAGCAAAAATATCACAAACAGTTAGAGATGATCATTAAATTGATCACAAAAGATCGAACACTAACTCTCCACTTTACGATTAATCTCTACTATGAACAGCTAAAACAAGAAAATCCTAAAAACAAAATAAAATAAACTAAACTAAACTATAACTACAAAACATCATCCAGAGGTGGCCATGGTGGTGGAACGATTACTCCCATATGTCGCATCATAATATCCCATCGATCCATCATCTCACGGTGCTCACGCCATTTGGCCTGCCTCTCCTCTGTGAATGAGCGCTCTAATCCCTCAATACGGCCAATCAACTGGTCGTACTGAGTCTGAGTCATCATAATAGCACCCCCAGCCGGGGCCTGTGGCGCATCATCTCCTATAGCAGCCTCCTCAGCCTGTGGTACTTCCACTTCAGGTATTTCATCCTCAGCCTGTGGCATCTCCACATCATCCTCCTATGTACCCGGCAGTAAAACTCCTCCAAACCTTCGCCGACGAGCATACATCGCTGAACCCTTCTTAATCCACCCCTTGTTCCATGCTCCCTTACCATACACAACTAGAGGTGCAAACATATCCTCGGCATCCATCTGTAATCCTTGATCAAATAACAACTTCATCACAAGGCAGGGAAGAACCATATGAAACTTGGCAGTCCGACCTTATTCTCCCGATACAAGTGAATATAATGCTGGAATAAAGTCTACCAAAGGGCGTGTGGAATAGAGTACCAGTAACTAAACTCGAAAGCATAGTACAACGCCAAAAATAACGGGTAGCATATGGTCTGATGGCTATGTGGTAATACATTGGACCGGACTATCATATCCCAAAGCCATAACATCGGATGATAGTTGGACTTCTTGATCCCATTATGCATATTGTCTGCCCATTGCCCCTCAGTTTGTAGTCTAACCATATCATAAAGTGGCGGAAGTGGGTCTGGCATAGATGAGAACCTCTCTTCTAGCCCTGGATGGCACTCTTGTGGAATACCCCACGTAGCAGCAATACTCTCAGGAATAATCTTAAACTCCTGCCCCTACACCACTGTCACTAGTTGAGTACCTCTACTGTAATGCCTTATATGAAGCCATAACTCGCTAATCATGTCACCGCAAATGTATGGTGTAGCTGGGGATAGGATTAACAATAATCTGCGCTCCCTCAGTATGCCAATGGTCCAATATAGAACTGGCTCTATCCGCTCAAGTGGCACAATAGCAAAAGTGCGCTCCTGTCGGAACTCTTTCTTCAAAGCTTGGGTCATCAGCGTCTCCTTGGAGATTGTGGAATGCTTCCATCTATAAGAAACAAGGTCTCCCTCGTCACCATCAACTGTCGGCTCAGGATACGTCATCTCGTCGTGCTCAACATCCTCTAACTCTGCCTCTTACTCTGCCTGCCCATCCTCACTATCACCACTCTCGGTAGTCTGCTCATCGGATGTCACTAACTCATGTGATAGTAATGATGGCTCAAGGACTGGAGACTGTGCCTGAGGTCGTAATGGTGCCCTCGGTGCAACAAGTGGAACTGTCATTCAGCCAAATCTCAAATCTAACTCAATGCCCTCCGTCGGTGCAATTGGCCTCTTAAGCTCATCATCTGACGACTCCGGCACAACATACACTGGTCTTAGCGCCTGGGTACTACAGCGTACAAGCCGCGTACTCTCCAGGGGCGGTGATCGTGATCTATCTCTCTGCACTGCCATCCCCGACGTAGATGCTCCCTCAGCCTCCTTCCCCGCTCCTTTTACGCGAGTTATTCCTACAAAATTCGGATTTTTACGAAAAATAAGCTAAAACTGTCTGGACACCGAATCAAACATAAAACGATATCTAAATTATTCTAATATGATGATTAAACAAGACCTCATCTCAAAAATTCTATATTCAACCCATATTTGAAGCTGAAAACCCAACTTTCTGAAAACGGATTAAAACACGATTTCGATCGGTCTCGTTCATCAATACTAGTTTAGAATAGTTATATTGAGTAATCGAAACCAAAAGAATGGATGAAAACTTACTGAATTGCGAGAAATGGCAAATTCCCTAATATTGGATTCTAGAGACTTTTCGAGTTCTTCACATGAATCCGTACACACCGCTCACTAATCTGATGATCTACCGCTTGGGAATGATAAGAAATGTAGATATTTGGCTTTAGGAACAAATGAGAGTCGATTTGGTGGAGAGGAGAGGGAGAAAAGTGAAATTTGAAAATTTAAATCCGTGGGATTGTTTTTATACAGTCCCGTGACCTACGCTTGGGCATAGGTCACCCTACGCTTGGGCGTAGGTGCCGAAGATGAATTTCTGGCTTCAGCCTTTTTCTTGCTCGTTCTCGATTCTCAAACACTCGAACCTCCCCTGCACACACCTATTGACTTGATTGACTTAGATTCGTCAAAATTTGGCGCTTTGTGGATGAAAATACCCCTCCGAACGATGATGTCTATTTCGGACTCGATCTTAAAAGTTTACAAAAACCAAATTAAACTACTATTGTATAACTACAAACTAAGATCAAAAGCTACTCTTTATCATTTAGTACCAATGTTTAACGTCATTGGCTCGACGTTGCCGCCTCTCAGTATTCAGGATTAAAATCATCCGGCTCTGGTGTCGATTCTGTTAAATCAACTGTTTCAACGACACTCACTATCGGCACAACTTCAATATAATCCTTTAAACACTAACCATTCACAACAAATCGCTTTCTGTTGTCAGGGTCATCAAGTTCCATCGCTCCATGGGGGTAAACCTTAGTAATTTTGTACGACCCATCCCATCTTGACTGAAGCTTACTAGGAAACATTTTGAGTCTTGAATTGAACAACTTTTCTTTCTGGCTGACCTCAAAGCTTTTCTTTCTGATATGTCTATCATGGAATGCTTTGGTTCGGGCTTTATATATTCTAGAACTCTCATATGCGTTGTTCCTCAACTCCTCAAACTCTTCGAGTTGGAGTTTCCTCTGAGCACTCGATCTTTTGATATCAAAATTCAATCTTCTGATCGCCTAATATGCTCTGTGCTCGAGTTCCACAGGGAGATGGCACGCCTTACCATAGATCAATCTGTATGTTGACATACCAATCGGTGTCTTGTAAGCTGTCCTGTATACCCACAGTGCATCATTTAGCCTTCTCGGCCAATTCTTCAAATCAGGATCCACTGTCTTTTCAATAATGTTCTTGATCTCCCTGTTCGAAACCTCCACTTAATCACTCATCTGTGGGTGATATGGCGTTCCAATTCTATGAGTGACACCATACTTCTTGCATAAGGCCGGAAGAAACTGGTTGTCGAAGTGGCTGCCGCCGTCACTGATCAACACTTGTGGCATACCAAATCTAGAAAAGATATTGGATTTAACAAACTCCTCAACCACAATGTGATTCGCATGCGACGTGGCAATAAACTCTACCCATTTAGAAATGTAATCAACTCCCACTAATATGTGTTGTTTATTGCCAGCTTTTGGAAACGGTCCCATGAAGTCAATGTCCCAGACGTCAAACAACTCCACCACCAAAATTGGATTTAGTGGCATCATGTCTCGTCGAGATATGGATCCCAACTTTTGACATCTTAGACAAGATTTTCGAAACTCGAACGCATCCTTGAATATGGTGGGCCAATAAAAACTGCTTTGTGAGCTGTCTTCTGAGCACCAAAGTGCCATCCACACTCTAGCGTATGACAGAATGTCAGTATGCCTTGAACTTCACTTTCTGGAACACATTTACGAATTATCTGATCCGGGCAATATTTGTACAGTCACGGATTATCCCAGATATAAAATTTTATTTGGCTGAAGAAACAATCCTTCTCATGCTTAGACCATCCATTAGTAATTCTACCTGTGGCTTTATAGTTGAAAATATCTGCATACCACGGTATCTATTCCATAACAGCCATACTGAAAAATTGCTCATCCGGGAACTCATCCTTAAGAGGAGTGTCATTCTTTGTGGACTCAATGATAATTCTTGATAAATGATCAGCTACAACATTTTTCGTACCCTTCTTATCTTTGATCTCCAAATCAAATTCTTGTAGCAATATAATCCATCGAATTAGTCTTGGCTTGGAGTCTTTCTTGGTTAGTAAATGCCTTAGTGTGGTATGATATGAGTACACGACCACCTTGTTTGTCAACAAATACGACCTGAATTTATCCAAGGCGAACACCACTGCCAGCAACTCCTTCTCGGTAGTTACGTAATTCATCTGAGCTTTGTTTAGAGTTCTACTGGCATAGTAAATCACATATGGCAACTTGTCTTTTCTCTGCCCTAGCACATCTCCGATTACATAATATGAAGCGTCACACATTAGCTCGAACGGTAGAGACCAGTCCGGTGGACAAATAATTGGGGTAGATGAGAGTTTAGTATGCAATTCCTCAAAGGCATGAAGACATTCTTCGTCAAAGACAAATACTACATCTTTAGCCAGTAAATTACATAATGGCCGGGCGATTTTGTTAAAATCTTTGATAAACCTTCTATAAAATCGGGCATGGCCCAGAAAATAACGTATATGCTTCACAGATGTGGGAGGAGGTAATTTTGAAATTAGCTCAACTTTTGCTTTATCTACCTCAATCCCTAGCTTTAATATAATGTGGCCTAGTACTATTCCCTCTTGAACTATAAAATGACTATTTTCCTAACTAAGAATTAAATTGGTCTCCTTACACCTTTCAAGTACTAGTGCTAAATTCCTCAAACAGTCTTCAAAGGTTGCCCCAAAGACTGAGAAGTCATCCATGAACACTTCCAGAAACGTTTCTACCATATCTGAGAAGATAGACATCATACACTTTTGGAATGTTGCTGGTGCATTACATAAACCAAAAGGCATCTGTTTGTATACGAATGTGCCATATGGATAAGTGAAAGTGATTTTCTCCTGATCTGTAGGATCAATTGCCACTTGATTATAGCCAGAATATCCATAAAAAAAGCAGTAGTAGCTCTGTCCGGCTAGTCTTTCCAGGATTTGATCGAGGAATGGTAATGGAAATGATTCTTCCTGATGTTAGAGTTGAGCTTTCTATAGTCGATACACACATGCCACCCCGTGGTCGTGTGTTGAGGAATTAGCTCACCCTTTTCATTGGGCACCGCTGTGATTCCCGACTTCTTCGGGACCATTTGCGTTGGGCTTACCCACTTAATATCAGAGATCGGGTAGATGATTCCCGCATACAACAACTTCACTACTTCCTTTCTTACTACCTCCATCATGTTTGGATTCAATCTTTGTTGCATCTCCCTTGACGGTTTCGCCTCATCTTCCAAATAAATCCGATGCATGCAAATTGATGGATCAATCCCTTTCAAATCAACCACAGTCCACCCAATTGCTTATTTATTCTTGGTAAAGACCTCAATCAGACTCAATTCCTATTCTGCTGTCAATTTTGATGAAATAATTACCAGGAAGAGTTTCGTCGGGTCCCAAGAAAACATACTTCAACTTTTCTGACAACTCCTTAAGTTCTAAAATGGGCGGAGTTGTAAGTGATGGAACTGGGGGAGTACTTGAGACTATTGGGAGTGGTTCCACTGGCTCTTGTGTCCAAGGTTGCGCGTATAACATAGTCTCAATTTTATCCAACTCCTTGTTTTGCCATTCTACTTATACATCCTAATCTTTGATTTCTTCATTCAGCATTTCATTTGCCATAAATTCTTCAAGCTCGTCTTTTTATAGAATTTGAGTCGCAAAATCATGTATAATATCATTTAGCTCATGACACTCATCTATCTAGAAATAGTCCATCGACTCAGGTAATTGATGGCTTCCCTTAAACACATTCATCCTGACTTTCCTGTTCCCAAAGGTCAGATCCATGGCTTCCGTTCGGCAATTTATGCATGTATTTGCCATAGCCAGAAATGGTCTGCCTAAGATCATTGGAATGTGTTTTTTTGAGTCCGGGATAGGTTCCGTCTCCAGGATTACAAAATCAACTGGAAAGTAAAACTTGTCCACTTGAACTATGACGTCTTCCAAAATACCTTTTGCTTGCTTAACATATTGATCGACAAACTGCAGTACAACCTCTGTGGGACTGAGCTCTCCTAACCCTAGCTGTTTATAGACTGAATAAGGAAGCAAGTTAATACTCGCACCTAGATCAAAAAGGGCTCTACCAATTTCCTGGTAACCGATAACATAAGAAATAGTGGGAGTACCGAGATCTTTCCTCTTTGATGGAGTATTTCTTAACAACAGTGAACTCACTTGCTCAGTCAAGAGTATTTTCTTCGGATTCTTTATTCTGCTTTTCCTCTTCTGTGTACAGAGATCCTTGAAAAATTTAGCATAAGTGAGATTTGGACAATTACGTCTAAGAGCGGTAGATTAATCTTGACTTGTCAGAATGTATCCAACATATCAGATTCTTTTATCTTTCCATACTTAGTCGGTTCTCTAAGACGTTGAGGAAATGGCGGTGCCTCCTCATAGTTCATCCTATCTGGCTCATCAAGCAATGTCTAGTCGTCACTCTTTTTTACTAGCAGTTTGTCTGTCTGAACTTCAACCTCTCTGCTCTCAACCTCAACCTGCTGTGTTTTTTCTGCTTCCTTCCTTTGAGCTTGCTCAGCTTCCCTTTTTCTATGTAGCCTCTCCTTAGGTTCTTCCTCCACTACTCTTCCACTTATTAGTGTCGTAATTGCTTGAACAGGCTCGTGATTAACATTGGTAAACAATCCAAGCTCTTACACTTGCTGGATCTTTGGGTTAGCGATAGGATGACTGGGCAACTGACCTGGCTCTCTAGTATTTATCTAGTTTGCCATTTGTCCTAACTGCATGGTGATTTGGGCCAGTGCTTGAGTATGTACCCCCATCTGATTTTGGAGGTCCACCAAGGTCTACTCTATCCTGTTATTTATTAGATGGCTTAGATAGAATAAATATATTATTTTGCACAACTATGATTATTCAATATGAGCAGGAACTCGGATGCTTAATTATGGTTTTATACATAATAGTGGTAATGAAACTTGAAACCCTAGGTTGACACAAGTCGTGCTTTGGCGATTTAATATAGACATGTTTTAGTTTATTTTCATGCAGTATGAGTATATTAGAGTAAAAGAATATGCATGTACTAGTTAGGTCAGTCATGAGATGGGTTATCGCGATCCGATTGATGGTATTTCTTTTGGGGTCGTATTTAGCTATTTGCGATACGACCTGATTCACAGTTATGGATCACCCTCGTACAATTGATATAGTGATGAACTATATTATGCGGTTAGTGGTGGAGTGATGAAAACCCTAGTTTTCTTTCTCATCTGAATCACAACCAATTTAATTTACTTTTTAGATAATTAATAGTTAAAATAGATAATTTGGCCTTTGAACACCCAAACAAACAATTTTCATAAAATATAATTTTATGTTTTTGAACTATTAAAGCGAACAATCTTAGTCTCTATGGGATCGATATCCCTTACTCAAGTCATTTCCTATTCTACAATTGATACGTGCGCTTGTGTAGGGTAAAACCTAGAGTCGTTAAGGTGTTGTTTTTAACCACATAATTTTATACACCTAACGTCGCATCAAGTTTTTGGTGCCATTGCCGGGGACTAAGCATTATTCAATAGCTTCAGTAGTTTATTTGCATTGCGTTATTGTAGTTGTAGCAAAAATTAGATTTTTATGTGATTGACAGGTATACTGAAAAGTAGAAAAGGGAAAAGCGGAGCTTCTAAAGTTGCGTCTGAAACTTTTGTGAGTTTTTAGTCACCTATATTTTTGCATATTTATTCTTGCTTTATTTTATGTATTTTAGAAGTAGTTAAGATAGATTAGATTTTATTTTTAAAAAAATTTGAAAATATATATATAGTTGTTTAAGTAGCGTATGACCGATAGATCGACTCATTATAATCTAAATATTGCGATAGTCGTTTATGATCCTGAGATCGAAAAGACTCTTCGTCGTTTACGTCGATCTATTGGAGGGCGTCATCATCAGTAAGAAGAAGCATTGGCTGACCAAAGAGCATACCAACAAAGGGCACCAGAGACATCACTGCAAGGATATTACGCGCCCAATGCATACGACTCCGATGCTGATTTTCCGAAGGAAGAAGGAGCGAAACACTTTGAGATCAAGATAAACATCATCAATATGCTTCCAAAATTTTCAAGCCTTATAATAAAGGACCCATACTAGCACATTAATGATTTCCTAGAGGTAGCCTCTACTATTAGGTTTGACCATTTACCCAAAAATGACTTGCGAGTGAGATTATTCCATTGGTCAATGAAAGAGATAGCTAAAAGATGGTACATCAAATTATCAAATGAAATTAAAATTGATTGGGAAGCCCTTAAGAGAGAATTCATAGAAAATATTATCCCATAGAAAAGACCTCTGAAACATAAGATGCAATCAAAAGCTTTAGGCAGTTACCCAGTGAGCATTTTCATGATGCATGAGAAAGATATAATGAAATTTTGTATAAGTGTCCTCACCATAGGTTTTCTGAACAAGATATTGCTAAAAAATTCTACATGGGACTTGGATAGGCGCATAAGACTTTGATAGATACGGCCACATAAGGTCAGTTTATTTTGAAGCCAGTTAAAGAACTTTTGGAGATATTTGATAATATCAATGAAAACACAATTCAATATCAATCTGAGTTAAGAACTAGAGGTGGACAACAGGATAAGAGATCTGAGAAATCGTATGTTATAGAGCATGATGATGTGAGAGATACCATGGCATTGTTTGGAGAGAAATTAGAGAGAATTGAAAAGTTTATGCAGCGAAGTCATTCCCCTCCCTCCTAGAGAGACGTTTGAAGTCGAAGCTGAGTATTCCCAACATGAGTGTCAGGAGATAATGGCCGCTGATGCCAACACATCGTGGAATTATTCCAATAATGCTCCTTTCGCCAATTCATACACCTCCAATGCGAGAAATCACCCATTTCTGTCTTACAAATCTATCAATGTAGAGAATCCACCACCAAAGTTCCAATAAGGGCAATCATCCAATAAACAACCAAGATTCACAGAAAGACAACAATCATATAACCCACAACCAAGGTTCACAGAGAGACAACAATCATATAACCAACAGCCAAGGTTCAAACAGAGGCAACAATCATTCGACTCACAACCAACAATCATGGCTAGAAATTCTCAGTCCAATTACTAACCCAGAATATCCAATAATTCCCAAGCTCTTCAACAATTCAATAGTTCCCAACATTTTTAGCCATCCAATAACAATTAAGTTGTGCAGCCATATAATTACCAAACCCAACCTCAAAGAAGCCAAACTCCTCCACCCGGTTTCCAGACTAATAGGTTAGAGCAAGTTATACTGGATATTCATAACAAGCTAGGTATTAATACCCAATCATTAGCATAACTACATATGCAAATAGGTCAAATCACTAATGAGAGGAATGTGAGAGACCCATGAAGATTGCCTAGTCAGCCGGTCGCTAACCCAAGGCCATAACAAGCACTGGAGCTCAGATCATTTGTCAATGAACCTAATGAAACGGTTCAAGCAATCACGACTCTAAGAAGTGGTAGGTAAGTGAAGAGTTAAGTAGGAGCATGAAGAGAGGTTGCGGAGAAGAAATGAGGAAAACAAGCACATAAAAAGGAAGTTGAAGAAGAGCAGAGGAAATAAGCTACAAGAAAAGAGGCTGAAAGAGTCCAGAAGGATCAACCATCAGTAGAAGGTAATGTCGATCAGACATTACTTGAAGACCCAAACAGGACAAGTGATGAGGAATCACCACCATTTCCTTAGCGTCTTAGAGAGCCGGCAAAGTACGGAAAGTTGAAAGAATCTGATATGTTGGAAACATTCTGACAAGTCAAGATTAATTTATCTCTCTTAAATGTAATCGCCCAAATGCCACCTTATGCTAAGTTTTTCAATGATCTTTGCACTGAGAAACGAAAGAGCAGGGCAAATAATCCAACAATAATACTCTTGAATGAGCTATTGAGTTTATTGATTTTAAGTGATATTCCACCTAAGAGGAAAGATCCCGGTGCTCCCATAAATCCATGTGTCATCGGTGACCAGGAAATTAGTAGAGCTCTTCTTGATTTAGGTGCAAGTATTAACTTGTTTCCTTATTCAGTATACCAACAACTAGGGTTAGGTGAGCTCAGGTCCACTGAGGTTATACTTCAATTTATTGATCGATCAATCAAACAAGCAAGAGGAGTGCTTGTAGATGTCATTGTTCATGTGGGCAAGTTTTATTTTCCGGTTGATTTTGTAGTCATGGATACAAAAGCATATTCTAGTAATACTGGGAAGACCATTCTTAGCTATGACAAATGCATGCATCAATTGCAGAATCGGAGCCATGGATCTGACCTTTGGAAATACGAAGGTCAGAATGAATGTGTTTGAAGGAAGCCACCAATTGCCTGAATTTAGGGAATGTTATCAGATAAATGAGTGTGATGAACTAGATGATATCATAGTAGATCTTTCAACTCAAATCCTAGAGAGAAATGAGCTAGAGTCATTTATGACTAGAGAATGGCCAGATGAGAAAGTTGCTGATTGGGAGACATACTGGAAGTTGCAAAATGAAGAGCCGAATGCGATGGAGACTGCTTTATATACTCAGCCATGGTGGGAGCCGGTTGAACCAATCCCGATAGTTTCAAATATTCCACCAATTCCCTCCTTAACTACACCTCCTACCTTGGAACTCAAATAACTGCCTGAAAAATTGAAATATGTTTTTGTAGGACCCAGTGAGACTCTTCCTGTGACTGTATCTTCAAAATTGACAAAAAAATAGGAATTGAGTATAGTCGCGGTTCTGAGTGAGAACAAAGAGGCAATATGATGGAGTGTTGCTGATTTGAAAGGCATAGACCCCTCGATTTGCATGCATGGCATACATCTTGAGGAGGATGCAAAACCATCAAGGGAAATGCAATGAAGACTGAATCTAAATATGAAATAAGTGGTGTTGAAAGAAATGATGAAATTGCTAGACGCGGGTATCATTTACCCCATTTCTGATAGCATATGGGTAAGTCCAACTCAGGGGATGCCGAAAAGTCAGGCATCATAGTGGTGCCAAACTCAAAAGGTGAGCTAATTCCATAATGCATGACCACATGGTGGCGTGTGTGTATTGATTATAGAAAGCTCAATCTGAACACTAGGAAGGATCATTTTATGTTACCATTTATTGATCAAATCCTTGAGAGGTTAGCCAGGCAGAACTACTACTACTTTCTGGATGGGTATTCCGACTATAATCAGTTGGCGATTGATCCTGTTGATTAGGAGAAAACCACTTTTACTTGTCCATATGACACGTTTGCTTATAGACGGATACCGTTTGGTTTGTGTAATGCGCCAACAACATTCCAACGATGTATGATGTATATCTTCTCTAACATGGTAGAGAAATTTCTTGAAGTATTCATAGATGAATTCTCAGTTTTTAGGGAATCCTTTGAAGACTATTTAAAACATCTAGAACTGGTACTTAAGAGATGTAAGGAGACGAATCTGATCCTAAGTTGGGAAAAAAACAATTTTATGGTTCAAGAGGAAATAGTATAGGGCCATATTGTATCTAAGCGAGGGATAGAGGTAGATAAAACAAAAGTTGAATTAATTACAAAATTGCCTCGTCCCACATATGTTAAGCAGATACGCTCTTTTCGGCCACACCAGGTTTTACCGAAGGTTTATTAAAGATTTCAACAAAATTGCCCGTCCGTTATGTAACTTATTGGCTAAGGATGCAACTTTTGTCTTTGACGAAGAATGCCTTCATGTTTTTGAGGAATTGTGTACTCAACTTTCACCAGCCTCGATTATTCATCTGCCAGAATAGTCTCTACCATTTAAGCTCATGTGCGATGCTTCTAACTATGCTATAAGAGCTGTGTTGGGTCAGGGAAAAGATAAGTTGACGTATGTTATTTACTATGCCAGTGGGACTCTAAATGAAGCTCAGATGAACTACATAACTACCGAAAAGGAGTTGCTGGCAGTTGTCTTCGCCTTCAATAAATTTTGATCATACCTATTGGGCACCAAGGTCGTTATTTACTCGGATCATGCTGCTTTGAGGTATTTGCTGATGAAGAAAGACTCTAAGCCTCGACTGATTCGGTAGATTCTGTTGCTACAAGAATTCGACCTGGAAATCAAAGATAAGAAGGGTTCAGAGAATGTTGTTGTGGATCATTTATCAAGGATTATTGTCGAATCCATAAAGGAAATTACTCCTCTTAAGGATTATTTCCTGGATGAACATCTGTTCAATGTGGCTGTGGTGGAAGAAGCATCGTGGTATGCTGACATTATCAATTATAAAGCCACAGGTCGAATCCTAAAAGGATGGTCTAAGAATGAGAAAGATCGATTCTTGAGCTAAGTCAAATTCTATATCTGGGATAATCTGCATTTGTATAAGTATTACTCTAATCAGATTATCAAAAAATGCATTCCCGAGAGTGAGGTGTAAAGCATACTGACATTTTGTCACACGCTGGAGTGTGGAGGGCATTTCAAAGCTCAGAAGACAACCCACAAGGTGCTGCATAGTGAATTTTATTGGCCTTCCATATTCAAGGATGCTTTCGAGTTCTACAAGGTATGCCTACGATGTCAAAAGATTGGATCCATATCTTGATGAGATATGATGTATTTAACCCTAATTCTGATCGTAGAGTTATTTGATATGTGGGGTATTGATTTCATGGGACTATTTCCAAAAGTAGACAAGAAGGAGTATGTACTTGTGGGGGTTGATTATGTTTCAAAATGGGTAGAAGCAATAGCCACAAAGTGTGTTGACCATGATGTGGTGGAAGAGTTTGTAAAATCGAACATTTTCTCACGATTTGGTATACCAAGAGTTTTGAACAGTGATGGTGGAAGCCATTTTAACAACTAGTTTCTTCCTGCTCTGTGTGAGAAGTATGGTGTCACTCATAGAATTGGTACGCCATATCACCCCCAATCACAAGGTTAAGTGGAGGTTTCTAATAGGGAGATTAAAAATATCTTGGAGAAAACGGTGCGTCCAGATTTGAAGGATTGGCCTCAAAGGCTAAATGATGCACTTTGGGCGTACGGGACTGCATTTAAGACACCAATTGGTATGTCACCATATCGTCTTGTGTATGGTAAAATGTGTCATCTCCCTGTAGAGCTGGAACACCGAGCATATTGGGCTATTCGAAGATTGAATTTCGATATAAAGAAAGCCAATGCACAACGGAAACTCCAACTTTAAGAGCTTGAGGAGTTGAGAAATAATGTATATGAAAACTCGTGAATTTATAAGGCTCGAACAAAATCGTTTCATGATAAACATATTAGAAATAAAGTTTTTGAGCTCGGCCAAAAAGTTTGGATGTTTAATTCGAGACTCAAATTGTTTCCTGGTAAGCTTTAATCGAGATGGGATGGCCACACAATATTACAAAGGTTTTCCCCCATGGAGCAATGGATCTCGATGATCCTGACATTGGAAAGAAGTTTGTCATGAATGGACAAAGATTGAATCATTATATAGAGGTTCAACCAGCCGAGTATGTGGTAGAAAGGATCAATCTAACTGAACTACCACTCGAGCTGGATAAGCTTGATCTGGAGTATTGAAAGGTAGTAACGTTGCACCAACGACGTTAAATATTGGTACTAGGTGATCAAGAGTAGCTTTTGAGCCTAGTTTATATTTGTAGATGGTAATTCAGTTATTTTGGTATTTAAGATCGATTTTGTAAGAACGAGTCGCAAGGCCATCATCATTTAAGTAGGAAGTGTAAATTAAGCCTAGGAAGCATTGAGAATGCATAGAGTTGAAGGCGGGATTAGAAGACGACAAAATAAAAAAAAATTAATTGTAGGCCATGGGGACCTACTCTTCAAGCGTAGCTGCGGGCCTGTTATAAATAGGACCCGTCAACGGTTCCCCCCCCCCCCCCCATTCCATTCAAACTCTTCTTTCTCTCTCAATTGTCCACCAATTGTTACGAGGTTTTATTATATCATTTTTTAATCCGATTCCTCATCATTATTTGCCAGCGGATCATCAAATTAATTGGTGATTCATTCGGATTCACATGAAGAACTCGAAAAGTCTTCGAAACTCAATTTTTGGAAAATCATTATTTCTCTCGATTCGGTGAGTTTTGTTCCATTATTTCATATGACTTATTTTAACTATTCTAAACTAGTATTGATGAACGAGTCCGATCAAAATCGTGTCGATCTATTTTCCAAAGAGTTGAGTTTTCGACTTTGAAAACGGATTGAATATCGAATTTTGGGAACGATGGCTTGTTTAATCATCATATTAGATATATTTAGATATAGTTTGAGTTTGATTCGGTGTATGGTTCATTATTGCTTACTTTTCGAAAATTCCCTATTGTAGGCATGGTACGAACCAAGTTATCAGTGAGACGAGTGGCTCAGGCTGCAGTTGCGGCTGATCCACCGGTTCGACAGAGGTCAAGATCGTCATCTTATGCACCATCCCTTATTCATCGCTGGATTACACATGCCAGGAGACCACAGTATGTTGACTCGGCATCCTCGTCTTCCTCGTCTAATGAGGCAAAGGTGCGAAAGAGTTCCACACAGGGACGCGACATCATTTTGCCACATGGTCGCCTTGTTGTTGATCCAGTTGTTCCACGGGCACCATCACCGCCACTTGTGCTTGAGCTGTAGGCTTATGAGATGGAGGAGGATACCAAAAGTGATGGTGTTAGGCAGGGGGATGATGCCAAACAGCAGCAGGAGGCCACTTAGAGAAATGATCAAGCAAATGAGAGGGTACCGGAGCCGCCCGTGGAGGGTGACCCCAGAGTTTTGACTACATTTTTACTTATGCCCCTGACAGCATTGGTAGAGGATTTACTAGACCGAATGATCCAGAAGGGGTATTAGTAAGAGCGTACACACTTATTGAGGATATTTAAGGGATTACAGCCTGTCCCCACTTGGACAATCGGTCCATTGCGGGGCCTACGTTTATTACCTATTCTTGCCCCGGCTACTCCTCATATTTGCTAGGATATTATTCGAGAGTTCTGGCTACACATGCGCCATTTCAGCAGGGGGTTGAGACTACGGACAGTGGTCCGAGGTACTGAGATTGAGATTACTCCCCAGACTATCGCTGAGGCGTGGGGTATTCTGAACGAGTGTCCACCAGAGCTAGCTTCTGAGTTCCCACCTATGCCTAAGATAATCCCATCTATTTATGAGATTGTTACACTTTAGACTGTGGGGTAGTGGGCGGATACACATCGAAACTGCACGAAGAAGGTGAACTATCACCCGATGCTTTGGTTTTGGGATGTGATAGTCCGATCCCATATTCTGCCGCACAGCCATACCACCATATGTTATGCACCATTTTTGACCCTCCACTATGCTTTCGAGTTCGGCGGTGGATTTCTATCCCACGGATGTTGTGGGTTGGCCTATATACACATTATAGTCATCTGCATAAGGAGACCAAGGTTGGTCAGTGTCTGTTTCTCATCAATTCATGTGCTTGGTGATGAAGATTATGCTGGATGCCGAGACTGAGATGGATGAGGGTGAGCGGAACAGATTTAGAAAGGGTACCCTGTTTGCCAAAGGGATTTGGACTGGTGTCTGGACCCGGTTGCATGGAGAAGCTATTATGAAGCAGAGACTGAGGTTTGACATATTACCAGCCCCAGATACATAGGCCCAGGCGCAGGCTGATGACGTTGGTCAGGCTGATGCGGGTATGGCTCAGGCTGCTGAGGCCACTGATGAGGCTAAGATGCCACAAATGCCGGCTGCTGAGGATGAGGTTGTATTGCCAGAGGCACCTGTGAGTGATATTGTTACTTTGTCCTAAGCACAATTTGATGCTCTTATTGGACCGATGCAGGGGTTAAAGCAGTCATTGGTAGAGGAGAGACAGGCTCGACAACGTGAGACAATGCGTCATCGGAGATATCAGAGGCGATCATTTCATCAGTTTGACTGTATGAGTCAATATATGGGTGTGCATATTCCACCTACACCACCGACCTCTGATGATGCTCTTAGTTTAGTGTTAGTTAGGTTTTTGTTTTTTTTTAGTTCATTTTTGATACATTGGAGATAAATTGTCAAGCAGATAGTTTTGTATAGGGCTTCATGTGACTGTTTGGACGATTATTTTCTAAATGTTTTTGTTATTTTCTTAGTTTATAAAATAGCAGTTTTGTTGATCAATAGTATTGAATTGGATATATCCCCGGATTTTTACACGTATTTTACATGTGTTGATAATTTGAATTCTTTCAAAATTTTATATCGCACTATGTAGACATTTGTGCGTTTAAGTTTGGGGGTGTATATGTGTTGGATTGATCGGAAGAGTGTATATGTGTTGGATTGATTGGAAAAGTGTATTTCAAATATATATATATATATATATTTCAGGCTAAGCCTACGCCTGAAGTGTACGGTATCACGAGGTATTATTTTGAATTTTAAAATTTTGACCCGTTTGCGGGGTATTTTAGCCTGGTTTGTACTTGTACTTGTATTATGATTTGTTTAAGTTATTTTTAGGATATTTTATAGATTTTTTATAAATTTTTAGGGCAATCCTAGTTCGATAAGGAAGTGGAATGAAAATACAAGTTGGAGTTGGATTGTTCATTGCTTCCACTTTCCTAGTCAGCCAAGGGTTTTAAATCCTTTTCCTCTTTGATTCTACATCATCCATCTATAAAATACATTCATAGAGTAGACACAATTCACAATTTTCAAGGGTTGAGCATTAGAGTTAGATATTCTTCTTCTATTTTTTCTATCTCGAGGGGGTTAGTATGTATAATGCGAATGAAGATTATTCTAACCCAGAAGAATTCGTAGAAGGTACATCACCATATGTGGATATGAAGAGCTTGAATGAAGGAGTCACGAGTTGGAATGGAAGCCGAACCACATCAAAATCGTTTCTGCAGTGCAGATTGCAATTTAAAGAAATATTTCGTCCGGAGAGGATGAATCGAATATTAATTACACCCAGTAGGAAAATCCTTAAGGAATGAGGATTGAAAAGTTTAGAGAAACCGGCGGGAGAAAAGTTGTATCCGGGCTTGGTCCGAAAATTCTATGAAAATATGACAATTTTGGGACTGACATGATTTAAGGTGATAAAGGCTAAAGTGACTCAATGGAGTGCTCCTATTGTGATTGGAAGAAGAAGTATTGCTGATGCGTGAAATATACCAATCGGTACTCCAACAAACTTATAAGGAATACTGAAAGAACATCCTCAAGTATGGCCACATACGGATGATGAATTGGTTCGGGAATTGTGTGTAGTATCAGATCTAAGAGATAGGATGTGTGATAATTGGTGGTTGAAGTCGGATCTACTTTATTTGGATTGTGTCATTTCAACTCAACTTCGGCCCAATAATCAGACCAGTGTAAGGGATCACACTATGCTTAGAACTTTGTATGCCCTAACTCATGGGTATAAAGTGTGTGTTCCAACATTGCTCATGACTGAGATGTCGATTGCTCATTACCCGATTCTGTTATCGAAGATCATTGCAGAAAAATTGGGTGATAGGATGAATGAGCTGGATGTGATGCGGTGGACAATTATGAAATTTTATCCGAAGGAAGATTTGAAAAAGTTGAAAGAAACTGCAGATTGCCGGATATAGTTGAAAAACGCCATGTCAAGTGATGAAGAAGAGGAGGAAGATTAGTGTTTAGGTTTAGGATTCTTGCTTTTAGGGACGGTAGACCTTTAAGGCCACGTCCTTGTTTATTTTATTTTTAATTATTTTTAGGATTGTAGGCCCTTAAGGCCAAATCATTTTTTTTTAATTTTTTTTTAAAAAAGAAAATCTTTGATTCCTTGCAAACATGTGTTCATTTCTGGATATTTATGATGAAATTTGTTTTCCCTTGCAATGATTGGGTATTTGTCCTTTGTTGATTATTTCTACAGGTGATCCAAATCTAGTTTGAGGGAGGGGATTCATGCTTTACTTTGTAATCTATAATTGAGTTTCAAGGGTAACTGTATATGTTCTCCTATATTATTTTTGACCATGAGAACATGGTTTGATTTAAGTTTGGGGTGAGGGTATAGTATTACAATGAATGAAAATTTTTGGAAAATTTTGAAATTTTTAAAATTTTGGACCAGTTCTTTGTTTTCACGCATGAATGTTTTGCATTACAATTTAATTGAGTTCATGTTTATGATGTATGAGTAGTATGTTTTGTGATATTCCCATTCATGAGAGTATTAATTAGATCGAGTTAGTGAAGTGATGTGGTTTTACATGGGTAAATGAATGAGTGAAATTGAAATTAAGAAAGACAACTTTGACCTATAAGCACAAACACACATTCACTATGAGAAATAGGTTTATTTTTTACTATGTAGTTGAAAAATAATTTTTCCACAATAAAAAGGGGAGATAGGGAGATGTTATGGATGAAATGGAGAAAATTGAAAAAATTATTTTGAGAAAATAAAATTCAAAAAGTAGTTCTTCGATCTAAGTAACCGAGCCTTGGCATCACCAATATCACTGTTCGCATTTAAAGGGGAGAAGACTGATAAGCATAAATCCCATGGAAGAAGCTCGGGCCTAGTTAGTCGGGACTAAAAATTATTGCTGGAAAGTTCGAAGCTTAGAAAGACAAAAAGGGATGAAAAGAGGAAAGATGCAAAGATATGTTTTTATTAAAAGTGACAAAATTTGATCAATGAAGTAGGAAAAGAGAAATTGAAATATCATAATCGAGTGTTCACAAAATCACGGAAGGTTGTCTGGATTTAGAGTAGAAAGTAGTGAAATCATTCACTTTAGTGAGAACCATTCATGACATGAAGCTTGATATAATTGTTGTTCGGTAGTGAGTGAGAGTATTTACATCCACGTTATCTTTTGCACTGTATCATGACTTAATTAATTTGTGTGTGAACTCATGACTGTGTGATTATAGAGAACTGAGATATTTGTAGGTACCATTACTGGAAATCTTCACGAGAATTCACTCGTCCACTAGGGGTAACCTAGGGGTTTAAAAGACTTGTTACACGTGCTAAGTGTAATCATCGACCCTCACGAAAGCAAGGGATTATGTTAGATTAGTTAGAATAGTTAGATTAAAAAAATCATCACTAGAAAAGTTTCCTAAGTTTATTGCTAAGGGACTAGCAATGTGTAAGTTTGGGGGTCTGATATGTGTCAAATATTAGTCATTTTGACCCCTTAACTCTTGATTGTTATGTTCTTTCATTCCATTATTTGGTATTTTTATTACGTTTGCGTGTTAAAACATGTTTCAGGAGCTTAATTAAGAAATTGAGCTAATTCGGTGAATTAATTGAAGAGTGTGTTCTTTCTATCTAAGAGGATAGTGAAAGAGGTAGTCCGAGACAAAAAATGATTCTCAGAGGGCAAAAACGGTATTTCCAGAAGCTGTCATCTTTAGCAAAAATTATCATGGGTTCAAGACGGTCGTTTTGGAGCATTCACAGAGAAAAGTAATTTTTCATAAAATACCTACGTTTTTTCCTACCCTTCTAGCTTCAAAAAGTGGCTGGAAAACACAATTCTACGCTTGGTCCTATGACTATAGGGTACGTTTAGACCTACGCTTGAAGCGGAGGCCTGGTACACTTGGAGTGTAGAAGCGTAGGTCAGCTATGCTCCAAGCGTAGCTGCGACAACTTTTGGTTGTTTTTTGTGGATTGTTCCTATTTCACCCCCGACTTAATTAGAAGACGTGCATGTAACTCCAGACCTCTATATATATGTATATACACTTATATATATGACAAGTTAGGGTTTGCATGAGTTTTTGAGTGAAAATACTGAAAATGGTCTCTCTATGCCATTGTCTATATATACATGATCATACACCAGAGTTATAAGAGTTTGTTTTTGGGAGACGTTCATTCAAAGAGGTTCATTCATTCAGACTTGTTGCTGTGGAGAGCCATATTCATACCTAGAGATCCGAAGAAGAAGACCATGAAGAGCGTTTCTACATCAACGATGCAGTCACCTTCCACCATGGCTAACTAACTCGGTATCTAGGGTTTTCTAACGAAACCCTAGACAAGTAATGTAGTTCTTTCATTGTTTTTAATTGTAACGAGGGGAAACTGTTGACCATACTATGATGATTGTAGTAGTTAAGAGACCGTACTGATTTGCAATATAAAATTATATGTTTGTTCTAAATTATTGTCTTAGATGGAATGAATATATTATTTGGCACAATTATGATTATTCAATATGAGCAGGAACTTAGATGCCTAATTATGATTTTCTACACAATGGTGGTAATGAAACTTGAAACCTTAGGTTGACACATGACGTGCTTTGGCAATTTAATATAGATATGTTTTAGTTTATTTTCATGCAATAGGAGTAAATTAGAGTAATATAATTGACATGTACTAGTTAGGTCAGTCATGATACGGGTTGTCGCGATCCGATTGATGGTACTCTTTTTTGGGGGTCGTATTTAGCTATTTCTGGTACAACCTGATTCACAGTTATGGATCGCCCTCGTACAATTGATATAGTGATGAACTATATTATGCGGTTAGTGGTGGAGTGATGAAAACCATAGTTTTCTCTCTCATATGAATCACAACCAATTTAATTTGCTTCTAGATAATTAATAGTTAAAATATATAATTTGGTTTTTGACCACACAAACAAATAATTTTCAGAAAATATAATTCCGTATTTTTGAACTATTAAAGTGAACAATCTTAGTCTCCGTGGGATCGATATCCCTTACTCAAGTCATTTGTTATTCTACAATTGATACATGCGCTTACGTAGGGTAAAACCTAGAGTCGTTAATGTATTGTTTTTAACCACATATTCTTATACACCTGACGTCGCATCACCTTTGATGAAGCTTATAGAAGTCATTGACACTAAACCAACCTATCTAACACTCTACATGGTTATTGTCTAGAACATGTCATAAATAAACAATACCCAAATATGTTCTTACAATCTCCCCCTTGGCATTTCTGAGACAATCATATTTTACAATATAGCCTCACAAATAACAACATAACATTTATACCTATGAACACACACCAACAAACATAGATATAAACTGTCACCTTACTTTCATGACGGTCTACTAATCCTGTTACCACAACACTAAACAAACCATTAAACGCAAGTGTGAAAAATAGATAAAAACCAATATAATGATCATCAGAAAATCATAACAACAATGCACACATAATGATCATCATTCTCCCCCTGAGAATAAACTCCCCTTGCCAAATATTTCTCCCTCTTAACCAAACAATCACCCCCCTATATTAATACTTTTTCCCCTTTTTGTCACTGAAATGACAAGTAAAGAAAATATATGCAATACCAACAATATAGAGAAACGCAAGGAAATACTAAAAGAAAACAATACAATACTCTATCAGATCATATCCAAATTCCCAGGTTAACATAAATCTTTACTATGCATGACACTAATATTAATGTATGAATGCAAAATGTCATGAATAATAATAATAATAATAAATTATTTTTAGAAATCTGTAAGCAAGCCAATAGAGACAACAAGATAATCATTAACATCATATTACCATATCTAACCCAGCCATTATACACACATTATAGAAGAAAATTAGCACACATATCTTGTAAACTCAAGAATGCACAAGTCAAGTTTTGCAAATATATATATATGAAAATTCTCGAGTGCAAGCACTAAGGTAAGATGAAAACAATACATACTAAACCTGATAATCTCTGCACCAACCGTGATGATAATTCAATTCAAGATCCAAACTAGAAGTAAAAAAAAACTTTATTTTTTTCACACAATTTCCTCCTTTTCATCTTTTCAACTTTTTCACCATATCCCTTTGTGTCTTTCTAAGCTCCGGACTTTCCAGTGATGATTTTTAGTCCCAACCAACTGGGCCCAAGCTTCTTTCATGGGATTTATACTCATCAATTATCTCTCCTTTTTGGATTGAAGAACTATTTTTTACATTTTTATTTTTTATCATCTTATCTTTTCCTCTTCTTTCACCATTACCACTGCATTCATACACATGGAAAAAATATATATTTCATACGTAAACCAATCTAGCATAGCTCATGAACCTTCATACCACTTCGGGTTAAATGAAAAAATTAACAGATTCAACATTCATTACAATCATCTACGAAGCAACAAGCACCTAAGATTAAGGTTTTGTAATACAAAATAATCATACCAAGTGATCATCCAAAAATCTTAGGTCAGACTAATACATATACTTCACATATGCATAATTAGACAAGTAAATGTGAACATAGAGTAAAATATGACAACTTTTGTACTCTAACCAAGCTCAACATTCCCAAAATGTCTTTTTTATTAAAATAAAATCCACAAATAAATAAATATAATACAAATGCATGATTACCTACCAATTCTAGGAAAATAATGCAATGTGTTCCTAGAATGATAGATAAGAAGGTATTTATTCTAAAGAAAGCGTACTAATAGATTTCTTAAGACTAATATACTTTTGAAAATCTAATGGTTTTGTAAAGATATCTGCCAACTGAGAATTTGTGGATATAAACTCTAGAGACACTATACCATCTTCAACAAGATTACGAATGAAATGATGTCGAATATCTATATGCTTTGTCCTAGAGTGTTGAACAGGATTTTTAGAAATATTTATTGCACTTGTGTTATCACAAAACACAGTTATCGTGCCTTGAGAAAAACCATAATCCTATAACATTTGACGCATCCACAAAACCTGAGTACAACAATTACAAACTGCTATATACTTAGCCTCAGCAATGGAAAGAGAAACACGATTTTGCTTCTTGTTATCCCAAGAAACTAAGCAATTTATAACATAGAAATACCCTCCACTGGTACATTTTCTATCATCAACATTACCATCCCAATCAGCATCAGAAAAAGATGCGATATCAGTATTAGTACCTAATGGAAACAACGGTCTATAATTCACTGTCCCTTTAACATATTTGATAATCCTTTTCACAACAGTAATATGGGACTCCTTAGGACTTGTCTGGTAACGTGCACACAAACCAACACTAAAAGCTATGTCAGGTCGATTGGTAATCAAATACAACAAACTCCCAATCATACTCCTATAGAGTGTAGGATCGATATCTTTGCCTTTATTATCTATGCTTAGTTTGACACTTGACCTCATAGGAGTGCAAGCATCCTTAGCCTTTTCCAAACCAAACTTGTTTACTAATTCCAAGGCATAACGAGTTTGAGAAACGAAAATCCCATCACTTAATTGCCTAACCTGAAGCCCTAGAAAGAAGTTCAATTCACTAATCATGCTCATCTCAAATTCATGTTTCATTTGATCTCCAAAATAATGAGCAAGTTTATCATAAGTGGAACCAAACACAATATCATCAACATATATTTGAGCAACAACTATATCACCCTCAATTTTTTGAATAAATAGTGTTTTGTCCACTCCCCCTTGAATAAAACCTGTTCCCAACAGGTAGTCGGTCAACCTTTCATGCCAAGCTCTAGGAGCTTGCTTTAGCCCATACAGAGCCTTTTTCAGCTTATATACATGACCAAGACAATGAGGATCTTCAAATCCTTTTAGTTGCTCCACATACACCTCCTCATAAAGAATGCCATTCAAGAATGCACTCTTTACATCCATCTGATACAACTTAAAACCAAGATGAATGCTATAGTAAATAAAATCCGAATAGATTTAAGTCTTGCCATTAGAGCAAACGTTTCATCAAAGTCTATACCCTCCAACTGAGTATAACCTTGAGTAACAGGCCTAGCCTTATTCCTAACAACTGTACCATTTTCATCCTTTGTATTCTTGAAAATTCACATAGTACCAATCACGTTTATCTTTTTCGGTCTAGGCACAAGATACCACACATCATTCTTAACAAACTGTTGAAGTTCTTCTTGTATAACATTTATCCACTCACTATCTTGAAGAGCTTATTTGATATTTTTAGGTTCTAAGGAAGATGTATAGCATGTATATGAAACCTCATTCCTAGCCTTTCTCCGGGTCACCATCATCTGATCAACAAATATTATAACATTATCCAAAGGATTATACAACTTTACCCTTACAGATGGTTCTTTATAAGGAGTAGCCTGAGCATCACAAGTTTGATAATCCAATTCAATAGGACTAAAAGTACCATCATGAACCACATTGTCCTCTTCACCAGTATCATAAGAATCATTTTTTGACTGAAAGAACGACTATTTATCTTCCTCCTTAACTAATGTTGGATTCTCATCAACACATGAGTCATCAACCACTACATTGGCAGATTCTATCATCATTTGAGTTCTAAGGTTAAAAACCCTATATGTCCGACTTGTCAATGAATACCCAAGAAATATTCCTTCATCACTCTTAGACTCTAATTTCCCAATGGATTCCTGATCTCTAAGAATATAACATTTTGCTCCAAAAACCTTGAAATATTTCACATTGGGTTTCTCGCCATTCCACAATTCATAGGGAGTTTTTAAAGTGTCAGACCTAAGATAAACTCTATTTGAGGTATAACACGCTGTGTTCACCGCCTCGACCCAAAAATACCTAGGAACATTCTTACCATATAACATAACATTCGTCATTTCTTTAATAACCATATTCTTCCTCTCAACAACTCCATTTTGTTGTGAAGTTTTCGGTGCTGAAAATTCATGTTTTATTCATCTCTCATAACAAAACACTTTAATTTATGAATTTTCAAACTCTTTTCCATGATCACTCCTCACTCTAGAAATGGAACAATTCTTCTTAGTCTGAATTCTTAAACAAATCCTCTTAAAACTTTCAGAAGCTTCAGACTTTTCACTTAGAAATCCAACCCATGCAAACCTTGAGTAATCATCCACCATGACAAAAATATACTTCTTTCCTCATTTGCTCATAATCCCAGTGGGACCCATCAAATCAATATGCAACAGCTCTAAAGGTTTAGAAGTACCAATGACATTTGTCTTTTTGTGCTGACATCTGACTTGTTTACCCTTTTGACATGATCCACACACAATTCCTTTTGCATAACCAAGCTTAGTGACTCCCTTAACAATTTCACTCTTAGTAATTTTTGTTAATTCTCGAAAATTAACATGTCCCATCCGCTGATGCCATATTTCAACTTTATCAAGTTTAACTCTATTGCACAACAATTCAGAACTAGAAACAATGCAATAGCAGTTATCAGTTGAATACATACCTTCCATCATGCAACTCCCAGAAGAGTCAATGATCGAACACTTATCAGGAGAAAAAGCGACTTTATGATTGTTAGCACATATCTGACTTATGCTCAACAAATTTGCTTTAAGACCCTCTACATAAAACACATCTTCTAGTTTAGGTAGACCAGGAGTCACAACCGTATATTTTCCTATAACCCTTGACTTCTTTCCATCACCAAAAGTGACTATCCCACCATGACATTCCTCGAGAAATCCAAACAATGACTTATCTCCAGTCATATGCCTCAAACATCCACTATCCAAATACCAAGAAGTAGACTTGTATGCTATAAGAGCAGTATGAACTACAAAACAGTATAGCTCGCCTTTGCGAATCCATGCCTTCTTTATCTTCGAAGCTCCATTTTCCATCTTGACAAATTCTTCACTTCTTCATTTAACACTTGAATTTGATCTTGAACACGATCTCCCTATTGGATTATTTGTTCCTTCACTGACTTTAATACCTTTTCTCTTAGCTTCGAAACCTCGATCGAATGTGACCTCTGACACCATAGTGGTGACATACAGGAACGAACCTCTGAACACTATCAGTCAGCCTCCTATGATATCTAGCGGTAAGAAAAGGCTTGCGCTTGCTTTCAAGAGGTCTTTTGATATAAGCTTGAACACAAGGATTCCAATTTGAATTTCCTTTTGAAGAACTAGACGCTACATGGGAGGCCTTTACAAATGTGGTTTTCGCAACAACATTCGAATTCGGAATTACTCCAATAAAACCTAAACCCTTTGTATTTCCTACTGATTATCCCTTACTCAACACTCATTTAGCTTAAGGGTTCCTTCAGACCATTTACAAATAGTTAATCTAGCATCTTTCAGCTCTTTTTCCAAATTCTCAATCTTAATAGATTTCTCAACCACGTCCTTATTGAAATCATCTACTAACTTCAAAACCTGAGTTTTTTCTAGTTCAGATTTCTTCAAATCTTCAACCATCTTGGCATTTTGAGCCTGTAGGAGATTTTGACTAATTCATCTGTTAAAGAATGTAATTTTTTGTCCATGTTAAGACTCTTAGTCAACAGTTTCATGTGATTTTTATGAAGTTGTGAGGTCTTATTAATTAATTTATCATAAGACTCTTGAAGAGTGTCATCACAACCTTCATCACTCTTAGAACCTTCTTCTTTTGACATCGCCCAACTTGTAGCAACTTCTCTAACCTCCTTGCTTTATGCAGTAAACACAGTGAAATTCTTAGAATCATCACCTACATCCGAGTCTGTCGTATCACTAGCTGATCCATTATTAGAGTCATTATCCCAACTGACAACTAATCCTTTGGATTTCTTTAAAGTGTTTGCACACTCTGCAACTATTTGACCATATCCTTGACATTCAAAATATTGGGGTTTCTTCTTTTTAGGATCAGACTTGTCCTTCCTAGTTTGAGTCTTATTTCTACTTCTAGACTCACCCAACTTATTCCCAAATTTTTGTCCTTGGCCATTATGTTTAGCCCTAACAAATTTGTTTAATCTCTTAGCAAACATGGTTATATCAGTCAGACTCAATTCACTTTCTTCATCAGGTTCAACATGATCTTCAAAAGCTATGCTCTTCTCTTTTGTGCCACTAGCCTTCTTAAGGGAACTTTTGAACATCTTCATCTCATAAGATTTTAAATTTCCAGCCAATTCATTAACCTTAATTTCTTTAAGACTCATGACCTCTGAGATGACAGTGACCTTAGATCGAAAACATTCAGAAAGAGACCTAAGGATTTTTTTTACTATGGTAGTCTCATGAATAGGCTCACCTAGGTTATGAAAACCTGTTATGATATCAGTTAACCTAGCCTCAAAGTCAGCGTAGACTTCATCATCCTCCATCTTCAGCTGCTCAAATTGAGAATTCAGAATTTAAAGTTTCAATTGTTTAACCTTCGAAGTTCCTTCATAAATAACTTGGAAAATGTCCCAAGCTTCCTTGGCAATTACGCACGTAGCAATCCTCTTGAACTCACTCAAAGTAACAACATTATATAATGCATTCAACGCTTTTGAGTTCCATTTTGTGTTATCCGTCTCAACAGCAGTCCACTCGCTTGATGGTTTTGCTTTCACTTCATTAGTCGCATCATCTTTCACAGTGGGAGGTGAGTATCCTACTTCTATAGCATTCCACTCTCTCTCATCTAAAGATTTTAAAAATGCTCTCATCCACGCTTTCCAATATATGTAATTCAACCCATCAAACAAAGGGGACCTAGATATGGAACCTCCTTCACGAGGCATCTCCATCGTCTAAGTACAGAATCTAACCTTAGTTAGTTAACCTAAAACGGGCAACCACGCTCTCATACCAATTAAAATTACCTAAACGATCAATGAAAACAGCCCAGAGGAGGTGAATAGGCTTTTTATCAATTTTATGATCAATTAAAATTATTTAGCAGAAATTCAATTTTAATCAGTCACAAATCTTAATTCTCAATTCAATTCTAAAAATAGATCAATCAAGTAAATATGAATATAAGTGAAAAAATTTAAATCATGAGAAGACATAGAGATTTTTACGTGGAAAACCTTAGAAAGACTCCAAGTAAAAACCATAATAAGAGAATTTGTACAGACTCTATGAAAATAGAACTTACAACCACTATAATTTGTTGTTCTTCACTCAAGGTCTGAAAGTCTAGATCCACTCGCACTCCATGAAGCTCTCGCTTCGATCTTCGTACTCTGATGGCTCTGCTTCTCAATATATCAAATAACCACGAGCCTCCTATTTTGATCTCCGTACTCAGATGACTCCGTTCTTTAATGGATCAATGCAACCACGTTGCTATAGACGGTCTGTGGATTTTTCAGCAACTAGAACATCCAATTATGCATGAGAATTGTTGAGGTAGAAGCACAATTGGAGACACTCAATAACAAAAGAGAAGTTGTGTATATCTATTCAGTCAATAATATTCTCTTACCATATATCTCTGAAGAAGATGAAACTGTAGAAAATCAATAGAGATTTTTCAAAAACGTGCCTCCTCTTGTTGTAGACCTAGTATTTATAGGCAATGATGAATCAAACCCTAAGTTTTCCCTTTCTCGTAATTTCACACCTATCCAATTCATACCCTCTTCTCTGGTGTATATCATGTATATGGCACGCACTATAATGTGTATGAGTCGTGAACACATCATAAAACCAACCACGAACAAATTTGGACATCGCAGCAAAATCTAGAAAAATCATTGCCGCAGCTACGCTTGAAGCGTAGGTCCAAGCGTAAAACTCCACTTTCCAATCATTTTTTAATTCTGAAAGCATAGGCTTAAGCGTAGGTATTTTTGTTAAAACCACTTTTCTCTACAGCTGTGCCAAAATTACCCTCTTGAATCCACGATACTTTTTTCTTGAAGTGACGACTTTAAAAAATGTCATTTTCGCCCTCTATGAGACATTTTTTCTCAATATGCTCACTTTCGTGCTTCACTACTTCAATGTTTTATTTTGCCTTCGACGAAGCTTATAGAAATCATTGACACCAAACCAACCTATCTAACACTCAACATAGTTATTATCTAAAACATGCCAAAAATAAGCAATACTCAAATATGTTCTTACAGCTTTGCTTTTCATGAGGTAGGGGAAAATTTCTTAACTAGCTCATCTTTTAATGGTGTGGGTGTGAGTTTGATTCTAGGGTTCCTAATCTTAGATGTAATGTCTAAGTGTATCCTTGGAATTGTGAAGTTAGGGTTTGAACATGGTTATGTAAATTGACCCTTGTGTATGGATTACATGATGATGATATTGATAGGATTATAATGCATGTTAGTGGGTGGTTGTTCTTGAGATTTCTCATATTAAAGTATGCTTATATGCCTATATATATGTGTATATGTATGTGGGTGTAGTTATGTATATGTGTAAGTGTAATTATACGTATGTGTATGTGAGTGTTAGGGATGTAGCCTTGATAGTGAAATTAGGCTAGCTCCTTTGGTTAGTACCTTTGAGGTATCTTGGGAAGTGATGTTATGTTTGATTTGTGATTTGTGATAAACTTGCTTGAATGGAATTAAGAGCGTGTTTAAAAGGAATGGAATTGTTATCCTTATTAATTAAATGACAACTTGAGGACTTGGAATATTAATTGTGCATGAGAATGTATCCTTGTGATTTAATTGCTTTACTTGAGATATAAACATATGAATGAAAATGTTATCCTTGTGTATTAAAGGACAACTTGATGATTTGAAGCATGAATGGTGCATAAGAAAACATTCTTATTGATTATTGCTTTAAATGAGATCTAAAAGCATGTTAAATTGTTAAAAGCATTCATGTTGATATTTTGGGAATGTTGTTTATAAATTGATGAGATATATATTTATGTGTTTGCATGGCCCATTGAGACATATTGTATATGGGTTCACCTTTTGTAGAGAGAATTCAATTGGTGTGGTCTATGTCCGTTTGTGTATTTATGCATGAGTAGACTTGTTTTGGATCGTCGTAACAACTTCCCAGGGGGGGTGCTTCTCGCTCTTATGGAACTACTCTTTTGAGAAACTAAGATGATAGGGGGAGGACTTGTCCAAATCCTATATCATGACCGCGTCGTGTTTGACGTCTTCCTTGTTAAAAGTGTAAGTGTCAAAAACATTTAGGAAGAACGGTATGATAAATCTACCTTCCTTCATGAGCTTGTATCCTCAAAAGTGAATGGTTAGAGAATGATCTTGTTGACCCTTAGAGTAGGGTGTGTGTGGTCACGTGTGTACCATGAGGTATGTGAGTCACATTGTATTTGAGTTACTATTATGTGATTTATATTCACATGTGGATCATGATATTATCCTATGTGGTTAAGGAGCATGCTTAATATGGATTTCGAAATATATAATTCACATGTTATTAAAATGCTCAAGTGGAATTGGATAATGTGATAAGATGATTTGCATGCCTTGTTTAAAGGCGTAATATGAGATTAATGCTTATACTTGTTGAAATGTGTTTATATGCCTTAGAGAGGGGATATAAGTTAGTTTGATGGATTTCTTGTGATAAGTAAAGTCGGTAGTGGACTATGGAATTGATTATGAGTTGAAGCCTTGAGAAGGCGGGTGATGATTTTGTGGTTTAGTTAGCATTGGTGTAGCAACGTGGCATCAATTATGATATTGATGTTTTGGTTATGATAGAAGAGATTATGAGTAAACCGAGTCGATTATGTATTGATGGCCATGTGATATTGGTAGAAACCTAAGTGACAGGGTTTAGAATGTGAAATTGAGGTTTGAAAGAAATTGGACAAGGTCTTGATTTGAAACTAGTTGGTTCTGTGGCAATGACCACTAGGTTCCCTTTAGCGATCTTAAGGATTGGAATATCATCGGAGGTGTGGTCATTCTTGGTTAAATCGTTATAGGGTTTATGGTTTAGAATGTGGAGCTAAGTGTGGTTGGATTAAGGTTAATGTCGTTGTGTATAGCCACTTACCTTTTTCTTTGATATGCCACTTACTTTCGTGTCTTCATTTCTTGCTCCATTTGAGCGTTTGTACATTGGTTTTGGTTTTTCATTGGTGTTTCGGGTTGTTTCCCCAAAAAAGAATTTTTCACAAAACTTGTATTTGAGTCCATTTGGTCTCTGAGTGAAAAACCCGTTTTCACCTACCCTGTGACCCCGACAACAACTTTGAGTTTTGAAATGGTTTTAAAGTCGTGCTATAAAATATTTTGACCCTTGATCGGCGGTGTCCAAAACGGAGACCGGGGCCAAGATGGTTAGTTTTATGAATTTTTAAGGAAGTGTTTTTGATAAAACTAAACCGAGATTAAATGTTATTTTTATCATTTCAAAAGTTCCCTAATAGTTTTGAGGTTATCCTTCATGTTTCATAAGGGTTTAAAGGTGTTTCGAGTCATTTTTGCAACTTTTCGAACCATGGCAGTTGGCTGGGAACATTACTAGTCGACTAGCCTTCAAAAATTCCATTTCAGCATTTTTTGGGTGAGTTTCAACCTTGTGCAGTCGACTGTACTGCAGTCGACTGCGACCCTAGGTAGTCGACTGGGTGATTCAGCCATGTTTTGACAATTTTCAAAAATTCATTTCTCTCGCCTCGGAACTTGAAATTAGGTCCCGTTTGTTCCTATGGATTATGCTAGGTACACAATTTGTAGATAAAATTTGAAATAATTTATTAAACATTGAAATTATAGTTTTACCCTTGGTGAAAGTGGGGTACTTCAGCTTTCCGTTTTTGTCGGCGTTGTTCGATACCGTTTTCAAAAATGCATATCTCTCGCCTCGTGACTTTGATTTAGGTCTCATTTGTTTTTAGGGCCTTTCCTATGTCTAAATATTTGATATAAAATTTGAAATCATTTATTTGCACTTGAAATGTCTATTTTACCCTTAGTGAAAGAGATGTACTTTAACCTTTTGTTTGGGTCGGCGCTATCCGATGTCATTTTCAAAAATTCATATCTCTCATCTCGTGGATTGGATTTAGGTTCTGTTTGTTTCTATGGTTTAACCTATGTCCAAATAGGTGAGGTAAAGTTTGTAAGTACATTTTTGCTCTTGAAATAACCATTTTACCCATGGACGAACATGTGACCTTTGAGTGGTCGGTGTGATGGGTTATTTAATCCCTTTCACTTTCATTTTGGTGTTCGGTAACCTTTGTGACTTCCCTTAGGTTGAAGTGACTGTTTTACCCCTGAGTTGGGTTTACGGATGTTGGGTAGTGACATGTGAGGTGATTAGTAGTATGATTTGATACTAATTAGAGGTTTTAGAGCTCGGTAGGCTCATGATACTAATTGTTATCCTTATTGGGTGTTATGAATAGGAGTGTTGCTCTCGTGATTTGGTGATAATTTTGTGTTGATTGTCAGTGTTGGACTGACGGGTACGAGTCGTAGTGATCTATGAGGTGGTCTGTACTATGGGGCTTATATTAGTTGTATGTCTCTCTCTATATATATATATATATATAGGTGTGCATTTATTATATGTTGTTATGTTATAGTTCTATTACGTGCTAGTTGCCCAATTTGTTGATGCATGGAAGGGGACTATGGGGATGTGTTTTCGGGGTATCATATTGACGTGAGTGTCATGTGGGACGTTTAACTGACCTAGAGTTGATGCATGTACACGAGTTGGTTCGTACTAGACTTTGACGGTCGGAGGATGTAACAGTTACGATTCCTTTCTCCTACGAGGCTTGATGAGCTCACCTCGGCGTTGGTTTGCCTTGGTGGTCCACACCAGTTTGCAGGTGATGTTTTGGCTACGAACAACATGCAGTGAAACGACACCTTTCTTTTGTTTCCTCATTCCAGGTTTTAGATGTGAGCAGAGGGATACGGATGACGTTGCGGGATTGGGATGTCTTCATCTAGTGTTGTTCATATTAGTTTTTTCGTTTTGTAGCCCCTCACGTGGGGATTGTTATTATATTTCTTGGGAACTAATATGTTGGAATATCCCTTCCTTATATTTGGTATCTTTCCATCGTTGTAGAGATGTACTCTTTCGGCATCTCGATGTACCTTGTGTATCATTTAGTTTAGCTTTCGTTTTGTTATGTATGAAATTATTGTTATTAATAATATTTCATTCGTTATATTGTTGTTTATGATCTTAGTTGGTCACCCTTTGTATGGATCACACCCCGGATTTCTCTGATGTTCCCGTTCGAGAGTCTTTGGAATTTAGGAGCGTGACAGACTGTTTGGGATTGAAGATTAGGAGTTTGTTGGTTGGAATAATATAGTTTAGAAAAAAAAAATTAAGGATACAAGAAAAAGTTTAGACTTTGATATCCAGTCATTGTGATTTAATGATTTAATTAGTAAATTATTTGTAAATAGTTACATATATATAGCTTGTTGATTCAATATTTCATATGGAAATAACAATTTTAAAATTACCAAAATCCATTTTGAAATAACCAAGCAAATTTTTTATTTTTTGTCTTTAAAAACTATTTTTTAATTACTTTAGAGCAAGCGAATTTTTAAACTCAAAAAAATAAAAATTAAATTTTGTTTTTATTCTTTAACAACTATTTTTGAAAACTAATCTCCGAAATACGATTCATGCAATACCCAAATATCTTTTCTTTTTTCTTGGTGAATAATGAATATATTGGCTCACTTTTGTCAATTATTTATTAATATGAAAATTTATTTGATATTTTGGGATTATTTAAATATTTTTATGATTTAACCTCTATATAATGGCAATTATTTATACTACCTTTTTTTTTTATTTTTGAGTCAACACACATAATATTTTTAAGGGTAATTTGCAATGACACCTTTGAGGTATTGGTCAATTGTAGACAGATTACGGTCAATTGAAGTGGTGTGCAAACGCCCCCTGAGGTTTGATTTTTCTTGCAATGACACCCCCTGTAGGGGTATGTGACCCTATGAATGGACTAATCTACCCTTACTTTATTATATTGAAACCAAACACATATCCCTGCATATTCAAGGTCCAAACTACCTTTCACACCTTGAAGTGGTGCCAAGCAACTGATTTTCATCACACCTGGTTGTGAACACTAAATTAACATTGTACATGTATTGAAAAACTTCCCAAAGGCTAGAAAAAAAAAATTCTAGTTGTTACACAAAAGCATATTATATCATTCAATACCACATGCATACAAAGTAGTTGCATGTAAAAGTTGCAAGTCTGTTTAGATTACATACCAAAGTTCCAAGTCTAAAGTACTAGTCTATTTAGATTACATGTCAAATAGCCTAAAGAAGGCTTCAAATAGAGTGAGCCAAGATTCATTAGGCTTACCATGCGTGTGTGTATCTATGGATGACATTTACAAAAATTACAAAAAACGTGTCACTGTCCAAAAAATCCCAAGTGTGATAACTGTTCAAAATGTCATAAACACATGTATGGTGACTTTACAAAAATTATAAAAAACATGTCACCATACAAAACACCTATGCACTGTCCATATCAGGAAAACACAAAAACAAACTGCACAGTTTGGTGACTTTACCACTGTGCCCATGTAGATGTACTTGTGCAACCACCCTGTCTGTCACGCTCCAAATTCCTAGGACTCCGAAACTCGAGCCTGAGAGCTAAGTGAGTGAATGCAGAAGTAAAAAGAAATGAGAACCAATGGCATTCAGTCAACAAACACCCACGAAAAGGGTACAATGCTCTAATACCATGCCGTCACGCCCCTAAGATTCCTGAAACTCTAATCTAGAGAATCAGCAAATCTCCAAAGGGTGACGTTAGTCAAGCTACTACTAGAATCAATAATAACAAAGGAAATACATGGAATAACAATGAAAACTATACTCCATGCCAAATAGAATACTAGAACTCAATAGTATTCTCAAATACCAACTGACACACTCCTAAATCCCTAAGACTCCCGAACTGGGACATCCAAGGAATCCACCACAACAATTTAACCTGCCAATAGAAATTCGATAATAACAATGGCTTCCAAGCCCCACATTCATCAATCCTACTAGGGCCGAGGTAGTGGAAAGAAACCAAAACCCCTCCAAACCCTCTAAAATCAACAGAGCCACAATTGCTCGAATAAGAATACAGAAAAGCACATAGTTGTGCAGAATAGATACAATAACCTCCTGAAAGAATAAATACAGGAAATAAAAGATACATCAACAGGAATATGCCAACAGACTGGCTCCCAAAAGAAATATATGACAATCCCATAACAAATGGGTAAGGCAACTAATAGCAGAGAACTAGCGTCCCCAAACCCAGTCGTGCTGCAACCGTAACCTCATCACCCAACGCAACTCCAAAACCTATAACAAGAACAAAAGGAAACTGTTGTGGCACTGCATCCTGCCCATAGCCGTATATTTCCTGCAACCTGGCGTGGAATACCAAGGGGGAAATGAAATTCCCCTATGAGCAAATAAGCTCAGTGGGAAAAGATATCCTAACTACCACATCCCCTGATAGTTTAGATAATGCTAAACCACCCAGTGAGATACATAGCCCACAACATAACCTTGCCACGAAAACCTAAGGTACGTGCTCATATACTACCGTACGTAAGTATATAAGGGATATATATATATATATATATATATATGTATATACATATATATATAAATACACAACATGAGCCTATAAGATACAGCTAAGACTCATACTCCCAGTACCAACACCAGTAGTCTACACTACTCTCACCAATGTACACTAGGTACACGACACCCAAGTCAAACCTAACCAATCATCAAGCGTTCACGACGCTAACAAGAAACTCCAAACATAGGGAATTACACTCAACTCTACCATCCACAAGGATCGAAACACACCACTAGTACCAAGGAATACTCATAACTCACTCCCCGAGAACACAGGAGGAAAAGTACCCACGTCCTTACGTACTAATACAATCATTATCTATATATATATATATGTACAATATATATATATATAACAAACCTCATCCCATTCCTAAGGAAAATCTACCTCTCAAACCTAGATCACCTCAATCATATCACCATACCATAAATCAAATCGACCTCATAATACTATCATCAATAGGGTCAATCATATCACTAACACTCTCACTATAGGCGAGGACAACCACCCAATTAAATCACTAAGAGTACATGAACTCAACTCACATGAACGACCACCTCAGGGTCACCAAAGCAAAGCGAAGGAAAAGACTTTCCAATGCTAAACCAATAGATAACTGAGACAACAATGTCAAGGTAAAGAACACCACAAGTGTTTAGTGAAAACACCCGAACAAGGAAACCAAAGCAAGGGGAAAGAAGTCCCAACGTTAAACAAACAGATAACTGAGACAACAATGTTAAGGTTAAAACACCACAAGTGCTTAGGGAGAATACCTGGACAATCCACTATGTATCCATGCCCCTAACACGTGGAACAACTCGAATCACCTAAGTGGTGACATAAAAAACCAAGAAGAAAGGAAGGGCAACACTATATGTGTGCACTAAATAACACTAAGCCTCATACCCGATACTTAGAAATGATAGGAAGCAAAGGTGAAACAATGGAACACCTTTCAAAACTCTACATGTCAAGATCTTGAGAAAGAAGTCTCAGAATCTCATAATCTCGAGGAAGTAATGAAATAGTTTTCTAAGATCTTGAGAAATGATAGTAAAAATGACCGTCTTGCCCCCGGTCTCCGTCAGTTGCCATCACCGGCTTTTAGAAGTTAAAAATCTTTTTAAAGAAGATCCTAAGATCATTTTACAAAGTACTAAAACTTTTAGTTGCTACGGGGTAGGCGAAAACGAGTTTTTCCTTTTAAATATAAAGAGTTTAGAAAACACCATTTCCGAAGGACAACCAAATAAGGGTAAACACAACTCCACGAATTCCTATAATGTCCATGAGGACAAGGAAGGAAGAGTACTACATTGGGTTCACGGAACACAACTATCCGTTCCCAGCCTCACGAAATCAAATGACAACACCTGGAAAAGGTTCGGCACAACGCCGTAACCGACAACTCAAGGAATGACGTGTAAGTCAAAGACATGTACTAGTATACATAGTACAGTAAAAGAAATGCTTAGGAGATTGAACTAAGCACTAGAAACAACGCTACGACACCACAGTACCCCAAGTACTTAATAAAATCACTTAACCCCCCCCCCTAATATCACGAAAAGGGAAAACTAGTGGCCGATACCACGGGAATAACTAGTATCAATCAATACCTCTTCCAATTCATTATGACCTCAATTTCACAATTGATAATTAACAGAATCAATAGGCCATTTCCACTCAACTAGACAAGTTCAATCACAGCCATTCCTAACCGCACTCAAAACCTCAAAAGCACGATAAAGGATACCTCCCCCTAAGTGGGAAAGAAACATCCAGGGTCAGTAATATGCAACCAACCAAAACCACAAAACTATCACCGCCTTCTCTAAGGCCTCAAATCACAATTGATACTCAATCAATCCCTAACCTCAAATCTCTACAGATAACACATAACTAACCACAGAGGTCACTATGCTAATATACCTAACCTCCCCCAAGGGCACAAGGTAAATAATCACAAGTATAAAGATACACTTTTCATTTATACTTTAACAATTTTCTCATTTAATTCATGTTTTCACATTTATCACTTTCAACTGAGCATTTTATAAAGATATGAATTTAATTTCACAATATTCATACATAACATGCTCCAAAATCCAACAGGCAATAATAACACATATTAAACCTGCTCCAACATCACATGTAATAATATCACGTATACATGTCAAATGAAATCACATAAATGCCATGCATATACAATGTGACTCATACACCACCCTTTGCCCACATCACGTGGTTAACGAATACGCACTCCACCCATTTACAAGGAGAAAGAGTACCGCACCGATTCTTCCCAAGTGTTTTTGACACTACACTTTCAACAAGGAAGGCGGTTGCACGAGACGACCCGTGACAAAAGATTAGTAAAAACGAATGCACGAGACGACCCGCGACTTCGAGAATGAGACGACTCACCCTATACCCCATTCACGGCTCATTATTCCGTAGGATGGGAACACCCCCTAGCAAGTTGTTGCGACGATTCGACACAAAGACACTCCACATGATTTCACAACCCACATATACCAATACCATGATATGACACTACATGATATTCTCAATATGCATCCAGGTCCAAATGACAATCATGCCTCAATATAAATATGTAATACATCATATTTATGAATAATATCAACATGCTACCACATGAATCTCATACTCTCTTTCACATGCCTTTAAAACAATAAAGCAGTAAATCACGACAAGCAATTATATCACATAAGCACACATGCAATTCATCAACTTATACTTTAATTCCAAGTATACAAGTTCATTCCCTTTTAATATGTTTTTAAAACAATTAAGGCAAATAATCAACGTAACATGAGGGGAACCTAGCATAACATCTAAGTTCTTCACGTCCAACGTTCACAAAATCCTCTAGCCCATTTAACCCTCAAGGGAATTTCTAAGCCAACTATTCCTATTCGATTCAATTAGAAAATTCTCAATTTCGTAGGAATTAATTTGATTAACTTCGCAAATTAATTTCTAAGTCCTACATCGCTTCTAAGCCAATTCTAGATATTTAAATTAACAATTTAATATATCTATATTAAAAATAAATAAGGGTTTGCACACCCCAAACTACTTCAATGATAAGGAGTGAGAAATAAAATTTCCCACCTAATTTACTCGCTTACAAACAATCCCGCCGTGAATAGTACCAGCTGTGAATAGTGTTCGCCGCCCAAAGTTGTCCGAAAAATATTTTGAATATGTCGAAATGACCGCCTTACTGTCTTATTCAATATAGTTGAAACTCATTAGCGATCGATAAATAATTTGGAACAAATCTATAAAAATCGAAACTGAAATTCATATCGAAAATCTGAAATTCCCGAAGAACCGCTCAACGGTTTCACTCCAATTTTGGATATAACGTGCACGGTACCAAGGCCGAGCTATCCTCCGAAAATTAGCCCAAACTGATCTCGACTCGCCACTGAGTCGACCCGACTCCGTTGGCCGATCTCATCACTGTCACGCAACTTATCACTGCCATGCGACCACCGAAGCTGCACCTCAATGCCGCCACGTCACCATCGCCAGAGCCGCAACCAGCGACTTCTGCTTTAGTCACCGTCGCCGCCTTCTGCTGACGACTCTACTGCAACGGGTCGCACGCACAGGCACGACCTCTCCATTTCTCTTTTCGTCTCTCTTTCACTATCTCTCTCTCTCCTCGCCGGAAATGAAGAAGACAACCGGCGTAAATTGGAGGGATGAAGCATCTGTGCGCAGAAGAGAAGAAAGAAGGAGAAGAGAGTCTTCAGTCAACGCCTCTCTCACTGATCCATATGTGTATACATATATATTTTGGGCTAATTACAAAAGTGACTCCCCTTTCTTCCAAAATTACACTATCACCCCTATATACACATATATATATACTTAGTGTCAATTGCCATTTCAACTCTTTTACTCTTCCAATATTACAAAAGCAACTCTCCAATTCTCCATATTTACAAAAATGACTCCCAAGTTTTCCATAGTTACACATGTGACTCCTATCTCTTGCCAATTCACCTTTTTACCCCCAAGACATATATTATACTCCCATGAATATATAATCATAATTAAATTCGCATAATTAGAATAAGTCCCGTAAAATATACCGTGGACACCCAAATAATATCGCGCGACCCCGAAAGTCCCCGGGACGCCAAATAACTAAAATAGTCCGAATTAATACACCGGGGTAAGAACCCAAATGTCGGAACACTCAACGAGCCCGATTAATTACAACGTGTCGCCATCCAGTCGAAACACTAATCATTATATGTCGAAACGATACCGCGTAGTCGATAACAATAATTCACAAACTCGTCAAGGAGAAACTGTAAAGTCATCCAGTCGACTTTAAAAGTAAACACGAAAAATGTACACGCGAATTACCGAAATTAAATTAAAATTAATTTCAGAAAAAAGAAAAATAACACAGGGTGTTACACTGTCCATGTGATGCCTATATAAAATTGAAAAGTAAAAACAAATTAAAATGTTTCCCTAAAAATACACTAAAAACAGTTGCCAAAAATTGAATAAAGAAATGTATTTACATTGGACTGAGTGAACTGTGAAGAGCTTGCTGCCATTTCTAATGTCCTTAATTGTGAATGATGTACCGCCGGGGTGGCTAAAATTATGTTAAAAACACACCCTTAAAACGGCCTAGGTTTTACCTATCGCAAACGCACAAGTCAATTATAATATAATTTAGCTTGAGAAAGGTTATCGATCCCACAGAGACTAAGTCGTATTCTAAATTCTCATTAAACAATACTCTTAAATTGCTATAAAAATATGATTTTTGATTTGTTATTGATTAACTATTTAACTAATAAAATAAATAAAGATAGATTAAGACAAGAATAATATAAACAAAATCTAGGGTTTCCATACTCCACCACTAATCGCATAACATAATTATTTCTTTGCTCAATTGCAAGATGACGATCCATAACTATAAATCAGGTTGTACCGCAAATAGTCGAATACAACCCCAAAAAGGATACCGTCAACCGGATTCTCTACAACCCATCTCAAAACCGAGTATGACTAGTACATGCAAATTACTTTACTCTAATCTACTCCTACAACATGAAATTAAACTAAAGCATGTTTATCTCATCTCGCCAAGGCATGGCCTATGTAAACCTAGGGTTTCGAGTGTTAAGCATCATTAATGTAGAAAATCACACTATGTTTATGATAATATGATTGATTAAGAAAATATATTCATTCAATCTAAGATAAGAATTAAGAATAAATATAAGATCTTGTGTTAAGAATAAAAACGGTCCCACATCTACAATCAATCATCACAGTATGGTCATAGCTTCCCCTCGTTACAATTGAAAACAAATAACATAACTACATTACTTGGCTAGGATCTTGCTAGAAAATCCTAGATACTGAATTAGTTGCTCATGGTAGAAGGAGACTGCATCATTGATGTAAAATCACCTTCCATGATTGTCTTTTCCTGATCTCCAGTTCTTGAATGGCTCCTCCCTTTTGATGATATGAATCTGAAAAGAAAGATCTGAAAATTGAGTAGAAAGAAGTCTCTTAGATCTATAGCAGACCTTGGTATATATAGATAAAAGTGAGGGAAACCCTAAATTGCCTTCATTTCATGTCGATAGTAGGATTCCCCTTTTATATGATTTCCTTCCAAACTGAGAAAAACCCTTCAATATAATGTATCATATGTCTAAAACATGTGTTTAGAGGTGGTGGGGTCGAACTCAAAGTCATCCGGGTCAAAATACCCAAATCTGAAATTTTCAGCTTTTTCTACAAGATACCTCTCACTCTTTTGATCATATCTGGAGCTACACACATTGCATGGAGGAATGTAATATCGTGGTGGAAATCTGACTTCATTCTATTGATGTTGGCTAAAAGATTGTGCTGAAAACACTATAGCTACGCTTCAAGCATAGCTCATGCGTAGAAATGGCACTTTCTAGCCACTTTAGCTACTAGATGCATAGGACATGCGTAGAAAAACCATTGGAAACCACTTTTCTTGATAACTACTCTATTTGAACCCCCTCGACTTCTTTGTTATTATTTTTGAAGTTGCGACTCAAAAAAATGACGTTTTCGCCATCTGGGAGACACTTTTCTCTTGAAAATACCTCTTTAACTCTTTCTTTGAATAGACACAAGCAATTCTCTAGTTAATTCACCAAAGTTAGCTTGTTTTCTTCATTAAGCTCCTGAAACACGTTAAACACACAAACGGCATAAAAAAACCAAATAATGGAATGTAAAGAAATAAAAAATGCAAGATAGTGGCTTAGAATGGACAATATTGAGCACCTATCACACCCCCAAACTTACATATTGCTAGTCCCTTAGGAATGAACTCAGGAAAACTAATCTTGTGATGATTTTTATTCTAACTACTCTATATTAATCTACATTACTCCCTTGCTTTTGTGAAGGTCGACGATTACACTTAGCACGTGTAACATGTCTTTTAAACCCCTCAGCAATATCGAGTGGACGAGTAAAGTCTTGTGAGGGTTGGATATACTACCCACAACTTCTCAATTATTTGTAATCACACATTCATGAGTTCACACACAATAACTAAGACATAATATAATGTATAAGATAATATATATGCAAATACTCTCACACACTACCGAACAATAACTATCTCGAGATTCGTGTCATTAATGGTTCCCACTAAAGTAGAAGATTTTGTTACTTTTTACTCCCAATCCAGACAACCCTCCGTGTTTTGTTAACATTCTACTATAGTATTTAAATCTTTCTTTTTCTACTTCATTGATTAAATTTTGCCATTTTCTTTTAAAAATTAATTCCTTCCATCATTCCACTTTTCATCCCTTTTTGTCTTTCTAAGCTCCGGACTTTCTAGTAAGGATTTTTAATCCCAACCAACTAGGCCCTAGCTTCTTTATTGGGATTTATGCTAATTAGTTTTCTCCCTTTTTTACGCGAACAATGATATTGGTGATACCAAGGTCCGGTTACTCAGATTGAAGAACTACTTATTGCATTTTATTTTTAAAAAATAAATTTTCAACTTTCTCCATTTCAACCACATCATATCCCCTTCTCCCCTTTTATTGTGGAAAAATTATTTTTTCAAAGTTTTTCCCATAGTGAATGTGTGTTTGTGCTTATAGGTCAAATTTGTCCTTTTCGATTTCAATTTTACTAATCTATTCACCCATGTAAAACCACATCACTTCACTTAGCTCGATCTAATCATTACTCTCTTGAATGAGAATATTACATTACATACCACTCATTCATCATATATACAAACTCAATTAACTTGTAATGCAAAACATTCACGCATGAAAACAAAGAATTTCTTTCAAAAAAATTTCAATTTTTCAATTTTTTTTTCAATCATTCCTTATACTAATTATACAACCAACTATTCCTTCCCCCCAAACTTAATTTAAACCATGTCCTCATGGTTTACCATCATAATCATGAGAATGAAAATAGTTACCCTTGAAATGCAGTTCTAGAATTTCCTCTCTTCATGCCCATTCTCTCCCCCAAACTTGAATTGAGCTACTTGTAGAAATATTCAACAAAACACAAATACCCAATATCATAGCAAGGGAAGAAGAAATTCATCATCGCTTTCCAAAAATCATTACTCAATATAGCACAAGGAATGATTTGTTTTTTAATAAATAAATATGATTTGGCATTAAGGACCTATAATCCTACAAAATTAAAATAAAATCAGCAAAGATTTGGCCTTAAGGGCCTACAATCACTAAAAATTAAAATTTTCAAAAATTAAATGACCTACTATTCTACAACCTAGGACCAATGTTTAACGTCTTTAGCGCGACGGCTCCGCAAAGGGCTATCCAACACCCTTCCTCTCTTTCACACTTCCACCATATGGCGGAGCAAGTGTGGGAAGTAAATCAATCTATTGTGTTCATTGTGAACATTCAGTAACAAGCAAGACATCAAGCATATAATAATCATCACATACCTTCTCTCCTCTGTCATGCTCTACCTTCTTCCCATGTTTAACACCTATGTCCAACAATTCTTCTCTCACAAAATAAGGTAATGGGTCTTTCACCACCTCATCAATCCCTTCAATTACATAGTACTCATCCCTTCCTTGTTAATCTTCAAAACACAACTCGTCGACACATTGGATAAATATTGTTTTAAGTTCAAATGGTGTCTCTTTTGGCTCTTGTGGAAAAGGAATTGTTTCTGCACACTCGTCCTGTGATATGTCACTCTTAATTTTAAATTTTTTCTCTATTTCACTATACCCATCTTCCTCATCTTCAAAATTATCTACCACTTGATTTGGCAAATCTTCCATTCTTATTACAGCATCAACTAATTGCTGTACTTGAATTCTTAAACTAGTCAAAGCTTAAACATTAGAGTTCAATTGATCTTCAATCTCTCTCATGGTGCTCATCATCTTATCTCCATCACCAGTTAATCTATGCATCAGATTTTGATTTTGGAACTGGAGTGAATTTCGGTTGGAGGGTTGGAATGATTGGGTATTATTGGCCTAAAAATCTTCAGTACTAAATGATTGAGGATCTTCAGTGTTCGAAAAGTATGAATCGTCTCCATTGTATGCGATCTCCTCATAATTTCAAGTGGTCTCGATTTTGCCCAAAGATGCTAAGAATTTTTCTTCAAAAGACAATGAATCCGGATAGGTTGTTGCTCTTGCTTTATTTCACTCAATTTTGTTAAGTATGTCTCTGCAAAAGACAATGGCTCCAGACACGAATATGCACTCGACTCTTCAAATTGGAATTGATTAGATTGTTAAGGATAATAATTTTGACTATACGGTCGATACCCTGATTCGTGATCAAAATATCAGTGATCCTCATTAAAGCTTTGATATGAATTTCCTATACCTAGTTGTTGGTATTGGAAATTGGAATGAGTTCTCCAATCCAGGTTGTATGAATTATAATATGGAACACTCGCCGAATTAGTATAACCATTATACACCTTTTTCTTTTTGTTTTTACAATCACAAAATCGTGGTTTTGAGGTCCTAAACGACGTGTTTCGGCCTAAAATCAACTGAGCTCAGTATGTAATAGTGAGTTTTGTTCAATGGCCATTTTCCACTCAAAACCCTCTCCTCTTGATGAGACCAGAATAGTTGATATTCTAGGCATTAATATACCTCTTGTTAGTCTCTTTATTCTATTAATTTTATATTTTTAACCGAGTTTCATGTTAAGCTTGTTTTCAGGGCCTTAATACAAAAATAAGTTAATTTTTGGTTTTTAGCAAATATGTCTGATTCAGAGCAACACTTAGAAGATATTCGCACTCAAATTAGCAAGGTACAAGTTAGTAAAGCAGAATACAAGTGGCTAAAGTATGAAAATTCGTGGATTAAATAAATAATAAAATTCAAGAGCCACCGATCGATCAGTGGATCCTTCGATCATTTGGAAATTGTCATCTTGGAATCTGTGCAAAACTATATTACAGAATTCTGACTTTGTGTACAAGTATATCAAGGGGAAGAATCATCCATTCAACGCCATTTCTTAGTCCCTAAGTTCTCTTGGAGTGCAAGCAAGGAACATGCCATATATGCACCAACTTTTGTCTATAAATACAGGTCGATTTCATGAAGAAAATATATCTTTGGATATCTGGAACGTCTTTTGATATTTTCATATATCATTGTTCATAAAAAACCTCTCTTTGAGAAAGGCTCCCTTCCTCAAGAACTCAAAAATCAACCATCCAATCATGAAGATGACAGCTACATCAACAATGGAGTCTCCTATTTCCATGAGCGGCTAGTCGATATCTAGGGTTTCCAACGAAACCCTAGCTAAGTAGTGTAGTATTTTATTTATTTTTATTGCAAATGGGGGAATATGATGAAGGGCACTTATATGATGATTATGTAATGAGAGATCGAACAAGACCACCTAAATAAGATTTATTTATTATTTTTTTACTTAAGCTGAGACTAAATTAATGATTTATCTTGAACAACCATGTTTTTACTAAGGGCAAGAAATCCAATGTTTAAATAATGGTTTCTACATAATGGTACTTATTTGGCATGATAAAGTCTTAGGTTTACACAGTCCATGCTTAGAGAAGATGATTGTTAACGTCCTTTTTAATTTCATGTTTTAGGAGTAGTTGTAGTATAGATGCATACAACAGTCATACTAATTGCAGATGGATTGTAGCGAATATAGACCGATTGCATCCTTTTTGGGACTAGGCAACTGCTTGTAGCGTTACTAGTCTGATTCATATAAGTTATACCACTTTTTTGCAATAATATAATTAGAGGAATACATTATAAGGCTAGTGGTGGAGTTGGAGTTCAACCTTAGACTTGTTTATCTTGAGTGAAACCAAAAATAAATTATCTTTATTTTATTTTATATTTAGTAGTTAAATCAAACAAACCAATAAAACAACTTTTATAAATATAATTCAACTTGCTACTTTATAATTATTTGAAATACGACTTTGATCTATGTGGTTCGATACCCTCTCTACCCAACTATACTATATATTACTCGCGTACTTGTGACTGAGAGGTTAAAACTAGATCGTACTAATTTCTTATTTTTAACACTATTATTTTCATACGTCTGGAACCGATCACAAGTTTTTTGCGCTGCTGCCAGGGATTAAACGAATATTTTAGATTATCATATTGAAGTTCTTTGAATTATTGTATCAATTTTAATTTTTCTTTTTATTTTTTCGCATTTCTTTTACAGGAACAACTTCTGCCAAAATTACAAATTTTCTAAAAAACTCACGGACTCTTTCCCGATCGATCGATTCCTTCAGTGATTGTTCGGTAAGTTCTAGCGATCGATCAAAGAACTCTTCGATCATTCGATAATAACCCCCGATCGTTCGATTGACTTTGAGATCGATTGAAATACTGTGTTCGTACAAAAATATTAATAACAGAAAAGATACTGTATAATCATATCATAACAGTATCAAGAAAAAAATTAAAATATAATCTTTTCCGAAAATTAAAATATATATATGTAAAAAATAATATATATATATATATATATATATATATGCTTAAAACATATTTATTTACAGTTATATTTCAAAAAAATAAAAAATAAAAATAAAAATAATAAATAAATAATTTATATTTAAATAAATATATATAATAATAAAATAATCATTTAAATTCCTTATTGCATTATTCAAATATTGCAATTTGTTGCTTCTTTATTTAATATTATTCTTGTTTATTGTTTATGCTTGGACGTCGTTCAGTTAATAGTCCCCTTGAGGCTTTTGACCCTGAATTGATTGAACGTACCGAATAAACAAAAGAAATAATTTATTAAATACTATAAATAATTTAAATATAGCTGATAATCCAGTCGCGTCACCAACTATAGTTTTTAAAGATTTCTATATACCTCAAGACTATACGTCACCTTTAGAAATCTCACTACCTGATGGAGCGAAAAAATTTGAAATTAAACCAACAATAATTAATATGTTATCTAAATTTCATGGAAATTCTCATGAAGACCCTTATCAACATTAGATGAATTCTTAGAGGTCTGTTCTATCATACGTATGAGAGGACAAACTAATGATAAATTTAAAACTCGATTATTCTCTCATTCCCTAAAAGATAAAGCTAAAGTATGGTACGGAACTATACCAACTGATATTAAAATTGATTGGAAGAAACTTCAAAAATATTTTTTGCATAAATTATTCCCTGTAGGAAAAACTCATGAAACTAGATGAACTATTCTAATGTTTACACAATTACTTGGTGAGCAATTCTATGAAACTTGAGAGCGATTTAACAAAATATTACGAAAATACCCTCACCATAAATTTCCAACACATGAGCTAGTCCGTAGTTTCTATATAGGACTGGGGGAGGGGCATAAAAATACAGTTGATGCAGCTTGTGGAGATACCTTTACACAGAAACCTGTAGACTTTATATGGAATCTTTTCAAAAATCTTAGTGAAGATTCCCGTCAAAATATGTCGGACATTAGAGTACCACGAACTATCATTTATAATCCTAAAAGAACGGATAGTGCATTTGAAATTAGTCAAATAAACGAAGTAACCTCAAAAGTAGATTAGCTAAATAAAAAATTTAATCTATTAATGAGAAATATTTAAGTCAATCATATCCAAGAAGTTTGCTTGGTGTGCGTTAATCCTTCACACTTTGCTAATACTTGTCCTTATATAAAACAAGAGTCAGATTTTATCACTGAGGATGTTAATGTTACTTTCACTAATCCGAATAATGATCCGTTCTCAAATACGTATAATCCAGGTTGGCAAAACCATCATAACTTCTCATACAAGACTCAAAATAATACCTTTAACAAAAGTTATAATCAACCATCTAACAATTCGCCCATTTAACCAAAACCCTACACAACAACCAAATCAATTCCGCCCATTTAACCAAAACTCTAACCAACCACCCTTTAGAAACCCAAATAATACACAACCTATGAGGTCACTTGGTTTTGAACAAGGAATCAGGAGTGTCTTAAACGAATTCAAAAATGCTACACAACTCCTACATACACATTCCTAATCTATTTCTAAACTAGAAACCCAAATTGGGCAAATAACTAATTCTATGAATAAAATGGAAGAAGGAAAATTTCCAAGTCAACAAACCCTAAAGGGCAACATATGATAAAGCATGTAATTCCTATAGGAGAACCAGCCAATGAAACTATTCAAGCAATAACCACTCTTAGAAGTGGAAAAGTTGTAGATAATAAGGCGGAAGGGCAATTTGAAGAAAGGACAAAGAAACAAAATAATGAAGAAATAAATAAAGAAAAGGAAAAATAACATGTGATTGATGAATTAATCTCTAAAGGAAAATAACTTAAAAAATAAACACAAAATAATTCTATACCACTCAAAGAAACAGGAGAAGCAAGCTATGAACCAAAAACACATTTTCCACAACGCTTAAGAGATCATGTTCCTTATGGTAAACAAGGAGAAAAAATTCAAGAAATGTTCTAAAGTTTCCAATAAGTAAAAAACAATCTTTCTCTTCTTGATGCTATTAAGCAAGTTTCTGGTTATGCTAAATTTTTAAAAGATTTATGTACACGAAAAAAGAAGAATCGAGCTTACAATACTAAGAAAATAGTATTAACCAATCATGTGAATTCAATAATATCAAACATTACTCCTCCAAAATATAAAGATCCTAGAGCCCCAACTATTTCATGTATAATAGGAGATCAAGAAATTGGAAAAGCTCTTCTTGATTTAGGAGCTAGTGTTAATCTACTACCTTATTCGGTTTATCAGCAACTAGGTTTAAGAGATCTAACTCTCACACCTGTTATTCTATAACTTGTTGATATATTAACTAAAACACATAGAGGATTCATAGAGGATGTTATTGTTCAAATTGATAAATTCTACTTTTCTGTGGATTTCATCGTTCTAGATACTGAACCTGTTTACGATCCTACTAAGTAAATACTCGTAATCCTAGGAAGACCTTTCTTAACAACTGCTAGTGCATCTATCGACTGTACAACTGAGGTTATGGATATATCTTTTGAAAACATGAAGGTGCGGAAGAATGTTTTTGAATCCGGTTATCAGTTAGATAGTATTGGAGAATGTTTTGTGATTAACACATTTGATAAAACACTACCACAACTGATACCTCAACCAGTAGATAGACCGCCTGGAAATTGCCTAGCATATCAACTAGACACATCGGAAGATAAACAATTGCCAAGAGATTATAAGGTAACAAATAAACCTATACCTGAGTCTTTGAGTATTTTAGATTTCTATTTTGAGGCTGTAAAAAATCAACACATTGCTGAAATAAAAGAAACAAATAAGAAAGAAGTGATGAAACCAGAACCTACTTTACCAAAATTACATCTAAAACCTCCAAAAGATAATTATCTTGTGAATCATTCCTTAAAATATGAATGTATTTTCTTTGAGGATGAACATTCAGAATTAGCAAACGAGAAAGTTATAGCAAAACTTAAGAAACGAAGACTATAAAATCTTTTACAACCTGCTTCATCTGTAGCTTATCCTAATTTTGTTCGGGAGTTTTATCAAAATATACATTTAAAATATTCCAAGATAAGTAAAGTATTACATACTAAAGTGCAGGGGCACGAGATAGGAATGTCCCCTGGCACTATTGCAAGAGCATAGCGAATTCCTAATAAAATACCCTCGGATTTAGAAAATGTTTTCCCAAAAATACCCACTCCCAATCCTACAACTCTTACTATGACTAGAAGAATTTGTGGAGATAATAACATAAAATTAACTATGGGAGGGATTACAAAAGCGAAAATTAAACCTGAGCTATAGTTCTTAGATATGATTATTTCAAGACAAGTTGGTCTAAAATTTGGTAATATACGAGGGCAATCATTTATTAAAATACTTTATTATTTCGATAAGGGATTTTGGATTTCAATCCCTGAGATTATTTACGATTATATGGAAATATTTTAGGAAGCCGTAATAGATTGTGAAATTATTTTCGATCAGAAATGGAAAATTCATTTTCCTTTCTTAGTTTAAGCTATGATAAGAGATCAGTTAGCGCTCAACTTTGAAATCTCATCAGAAACCGGAATTTTGTTAGTAAAGAATATGACCATTGGAAATTCTTCAATACACTAAGCTACAAAGTGATGGGCCGATGGTGGGAATTTCAATTAAAACTGATTAAACAAAACAAAAATCATGTTAAGGAAAATAAATTAAAAACTTACAATATCGCCGAGTCTGTCAATTTGATAGACTTGGCAAATAAACCTGGTAGAACACAATAAAGTTATCGTGTCATCGACATTAAACAATGGTCTCGGTCTAAAAGTTACTTAAGATTTTAGCTGAGTGTATTAAATTAGGATTTTACGTTACTATTTTTCATTTTATTTTACCGATCGATTGGTGATCTTCCTCGATCGATCGAGGTAGGAAGTTAGCAAAAATTAAACCCCCACTTTTAGTAGGTTAAAAATATATATATATATAATAAAAATTATATATAAACTATAACCCACTCCCTCCAAGAAGATCATACCACAAATTTTCGTGATTGATCTTGCATTCTTTCGAGATAGCCTTCAAGCGATCGATCGATCAGTACTTCGATCGGTCTATTAGGTTAAATTGATCGATCACAGCTTTCTACGATCGAGCGACAGTTGCAGGCGATAGATCCCTAGTATATCACGATCATTCGACAAAGCTTATTTTTTGCTTTTTCTTAAAAAGAACAATGGTACGCGCAAAGAAAGCAACCGAGGTTGAGTCTAGCGCCGCCGGACGCAAGAGAGGTCGTTCACCGACCCTACAAGAAGTTCGGGCCACCGTCCACAGGGCAGTCTAGAAGCCCTTACGCCACGAACGTACATACGACATCGACTACTTTAAGGGTGATGATATGACCCCCTAGGTAGTCCAGGATTTTGTCTCTCGAGGGTTAGGCCTATTGTTGTCTGCCCCTTTCGAGTTGATTTATGAGAGGATGGTCCGGGAGTTCTGGCTCCGGTTATAGATACGATTAGAGGAGGATCATGTCCGGCTCTTTACTTTTGTTCGCCACCAGGAGTTGCAGATTACTCCTGAGTCAATTACCCAGACTTGGGGGGTACCAATTGAGTGCCCTCCTGATCTTCAGGGAACCATCGATCGATCAGATCTCACTAGCTTGTTGTGGCCACAAGTTTGGTGATGACACCATGACTTGTACCAAGAAGGTCGATTAGTCAAAATTGATAAAATTACATTATTAATTATTGTATTTATTAATACAAATATAATCGGATCTCATTACATTACAGATTTTGACATGTTATGTTTCGTAATATATGTTAGTATATAATCATAGTATATACTACACTCACAAATTATGAAATGTTCATTATTTTTTGCCTTATATAGCATCATATATATATATGAGAAAAATATGTATGTATATATATAATGTTTGTGAGTGAGAGAGAGAAAAATGGGACCTACAACATGACCATTACCTATTTAGAGCAATCGGTACAAGGTCGCTAAAATTGGCTGGCTACATTTGAATTGTAGCCAGTCACATGATTTTAAAATTATTTTTCTTTTTTTTTTTAATTGTAGTCATGCAGCTGGCAATAACCAACTTATTATTATTTTTTTAAAAGATAAACAAATGGATGTTTGTGGACATGTTATACGTGCTATTTTATTTTATTTTCTATTTAACTTTTGTAATTATATATAGCAGCTTTTTTATTTATTAATAAGGCTCTCACTGAACAAAAAGTTTATTACATAATCAAATTAAAACAAATTACATTACATTAAATAAAATGCATTAAATGTATTATTAAAAGAACATTACATTAAATAAAATTCATTACATAAAATTTTACTAGATAAATAAAAATATTACATATCACTAGTTTTGCCCAATAAATAAAAATATTACATATCGTTATTATCTTGAGCATATTTTTTTGCAATCTTCTTTTGTTGTGCCATGATCCATATTTTTGCTACTTTTGTTGGAGCCTTCAATGGATCCTGAAGCACTATGTCTTTTTTAAACTCAAATTCAGTCATCCTTTCTCTCGATTATATCTCCATTTGAGTCTGTCATGCCCCTAAAATTCCCGAAACTCCAACCCGGAGAATTAGTGAATTTCTAAGGAGTGACGTAAGTCAAGCGACCATTAGAGTCAACAATAATAAGGAAATACATGGAATAACAAAGAAATAATATATTCCATATCTAACTGAATGATAGAAACTCAACAGAATGCTCTAATATCAAACTGTCACGCCATCCGAAGACTCCCGAACTGGGATATCCAAGAAATCTGGGGTGTGATCCATACAATAAGCGACCAACTAAGATATCATTAACCATTAAAACATAAGGAATAATGATGAAAATGATATATTTCATACCCAATTGAATGGTAGAAATATAACAGTGGAATCCAATGAAAATCCGGCAAAGTTCCGTTTGTAAATGGAACATCTTGGAAACACAACTCCACAGAATAACCTGCCAATAACAATTCGACAACAAAAATGGCTCACAGCCCAACATTCATCAATCCCACTAAGGCCGAGGTAGTGGAAAGAAACCACCAACCCCTACACAACCCTCTATAATCAACAGAGCCACAAATGCTCGAATAAGAATACAGAAATGCACATGGCAGTGCCGAATAGATACAATGACATCTTGAAATAATAAATACAGGAAATAAAAGATACACCAATAGGGATATGACAACATACTGGCTCCCAAGAGAAATACATGGCAATCCCATAAAACATGGGTAAAGAAACTGATAGAAGATAACTATCGTCCCCAAACCAGTCACGATGCAACCGAAACCGCATCACCCTGCGCAACTCCAAAACCTGTAATAAGGAAAACAAAAGAAAACTGTCGTTGCACCGCATGCTGCCAGTAGCCGTAACATTTCCTGCAACCTGGCATGGGAATACTAGGGGGCGATGAAATACCCCTATGAGCAAATAAGCTCAGTGGAAAAAACGATATCCTAACTACCACATCCTCTAACTGTTTAGGTAATGCTAAACCATCCAGCAAGATACATAGCCCACAACAAATCCCAGTTACGAAAACACAAGGCACGTACTCATATACTACCGTAAATAAGTATATATCGGGGATATATATATACATATATATAAGTACATAACATGAGTCTATAAGGTACGACTAAGACTCGTATTCCAAGTACCAACACCGGTAGTCTACACTACTCTCACAATGTACACTAGGTACACGACACCTAGGTCCAATCTAACAAATCATCAAGCGCTCATAACGCTAACCATAAATTCCAAATAGAGGGAATCACACTCACCTCTAATATCCAAAGAAATCAAAATCCACAACTAGTACCAAGGAATACTCACAACTCACTCCCCAAGAACATAGGAGGAAAAACATTCACGTCCTTGCGTACTAACACAATCGTCAACAATATATATATGTATAATATATATATATATATATATATATATATATATATATATATATATATATATAAGAACCATCATCCCATCCTTAGGGAAAATCTACCTCTCAAGGACTGGATCACCTCAATCATATCACCATATGAATCTCATAATACTATCTCCAATATGATCAGTAATTTACCAACACTCTCACTATGCATAAGGAAGACTAACCAAATCAAAACACGGAGAATACATGGACACTACTCTCATGAACAACCACACAAGGGTCAAGAAACAAAGTAAGGGAAAAGAGGTCCCAATGCTAAACTGACGGATAACCGAGATAACAATATCAAGGTTAACAACACCATAAGTGCTTAGGGAAAACACCCGGACAAAATAAACCAATTCATTCGGCATACATGCCCCTAACACGTGTAACAACTCAAATCACCTAGGTGGTGACATCAAAAACCAAGAAGAAGGGAAAGACAATACTATATGTGTGCACTGAACAACAATAAGCCTCAAACCCAAGACTTAAAAATGATCGGAAGCAAATGTGAAACAAGAAAACACCTTTCAAAATTCTACAGGTCGAGATCTTGAGAAAGAAGTCTCGGAATCTCAGAATCTAGAGAATTTCTATAAAAATAGGTTTTCTTTAAAAATTCACATAGTGAAAATGACTATCTTGCCCCCGATCTCTATCAGTCGCCATCACCGACTTTTAGAAGTTAAAAATCTTTTTTAAAAGAAATCCTAAGATCATTTTATAAAATGCTAAAACTTTTTGTGGCTACAGGGGTAGGCAAAAACTGGTTTTTCCTTTTAAATACAAAGAGTTTATTTTAAGACTTGGAAAATGCCGTTTCCGAAACGCAGTCAAATAAGAGTGAATACAACTCAACGAATTCCTATAATGTCCAAGAGGACAAAGAAGGAAGAGTACTACATGGGGTTCACGGAACACAACTATCCATTTCCAACCCCACGAAATTAAATGACAGCATGAGGAAGAGGTTCGGCACCACGTCGTAACCGACTGCTCAAGGAGTGACATACAAGTCAAAAACATATCCACTAGTATACAAAGGATAGTACAAGTAATGCTTAGGAGAATGAACTAAGCACGAGAAACAAGACTGCAAAGCTACAATACCTCGAGTACTTAATAAAATCACTTAGACCCCTTAATATCATGAAAAAGGGAAAACTAGTGGCCGATACCACGGAACTAACTAGTTTCAATCAATACCGCTTCTAATCGATTCAAACCTCACATTCACAGTTGATACCAACTCTCTAGATTACTAACAGTATCAAGAGACTATTGTCACCCAACTAGACAGGTTCAATCATAACCTTTTCTAACCAAACATGAAACCTCAAAAGTAAGATAAAGTATACATTCCTCTAAGTGTGAAAGAAACATCTATTTGGTCAGTACTACGCAACCAACCAAGACCACAAGACTATTACCCACCTTCTCAAAGGCCTCAACCCATCGTTGATACTACACAATCGACTAAGTTTACAATCTCATCACCCACCTTCTTTAAGGACCCAAATCATAATTGATACTAAAATCAATCCCTGACCTCAACTCTCTAAAGATGTCACACAACCAACCACAATCACAAAACCATCAACTGCCTCATTCGAAGGCCTCAACTCAAAATCGACTCTATAGTCCATCACTAACCTCAACTATCCACAGAGGTCACTACACCAATATACTTAACCCTCCCCCCCCCCAAGGGCATAAAAGTACATAATCGTAAGTATAAGAATTTACATTTCATTATACTTTAATAATTACTGCATGTAATCATATTTTTCACATTATCCATTTTTAGTTGAGCATTTTAATAAAATATGAATTTATTTTGTAATATTCATAATCAACATGCTTTAACATCCACAGGTTATAATAGTACATAATAAACCTGCTCAAAAATCCACATGCAATAATATCATGATCAACATGTAAAATAGAATCACATAAATGCTACACAAATGCAATGTGACTCACACACCTCTTAGTACACTATTTGCCTATCACAGGACGGATACATACTCTGTCCACTTACTTTTGAAGATACAAGCTCATCAAGTAATGTAGAGTACCACACCGACTCTTCCCGAGTGATTTTTCTCTCTATCACTTCAATAAAGAAGACGGTTGCACGAGAATCCAACTTGCAACTCCGTGCACCATTACCACAAAAGTCAAGAATATAAGCCTCTCTTATGACTCTTAAACCACCTTTTCGGCTTATTAGTTCCGTAGGCGTTAACATCTCCTGGCTAGTTGTTGCGACGATCCGACACAAAGACACCCACATATGATTACACAACCCGCATATACCAACACTAGGATTTGACACTACATGATGTCCTCAATATGCATCCAGGTTTCAATAACAATCATGTTTCATCACATTATATGCTTTTCTCTTTGTAATATATTGTACACCATATAACAATGGTCCATCATAATACATGTTTTTCTCATATGCAATATATTATGCCAAATTTATCCACATGCTCATAATATGACATTTATAAGCAATAAACCACAACAAACAATTATATCACATAATCATGCTTGCAATTCATCAAAGTATCCTTTAATTCACAAGTATAAAATTTTCATTTCTTTTTAAAATGATTTTATTTTCATTAAAGTAACAATCTACAAATCATAAGGGGAACTAGACTAACGTCTAAGTTCACGTCCCTCACTACCACATATCCCCTAACCTATTTTAATTTCATAAACATAATCAAAAGGGGAACTAATATCGCATTCTTAGTTCAAGTCCAACTTTTACAAATTTTTCTAACTCATTTTAATTCTCAAGGGATTACTAGGCCACCTATTCATATTCATTTTAAATAGGTATTAATTTAATTTCGCATAAAAACAATTTATTTAATTTCTCAAATTAATTTTTAAGTCATGTTTCGCTCTTAACCCAATTATAGATATTTTAAATTCATAATTTAATATATATCTAAATTAAAATAAATACGGATTTTCATACCCAAACCACATCAATGATACAAAAGATAGAATAATTTTCCCACCTTAATTTACGCGTAAAACAGCCCCAAAATGGCCCACTGTGAACAGTGTCAGCGCCCGAATATGGGATCCGCCGACCAAAGAAGCCCAAATACTATTTTGAATATACCAAAACGTCCGCCTCGACGACCTATATGATATATATGAAACCCATCAACAATTGGTTCTTAAATTTGAATAAATCAAAAATTACTCAAACAAAAATTCGAACCTGTAAATCAAATTCACAGACAAACCGCTCAACAAAAAAATACAATATTTTAGTATGTTGTACCTAGGATCGATACGAAGCTTTCCTCAAAATTTCATCCCAAACCGACATCGGGAAGCCGACCAAAAATATGGCCGAAGTTCCTAGCCGAAACTGCATTGTCCATGCCACCACGGTTGCCCAGCCGTGCGACCACCTCTGCACCACGCCACCACAAACCCCACCTTTCCATCGTCGTCGCCCCAGCACACCGGTGAACACCATACCGACAACCATCACCCCAACCAGGTCGTATTCTATTGCACGACATCCCTCTCTTCTCTTTGCGCAACTGTCTATCTCTCTCTCTCTAGCTGTCGATGACAGTGATAATGGAGTAGAAGGGCAACGTTGTTGTGGAGAAGATGAGAAGAAGTAGAAACGGGAAAGAATAAGTCATAGCAAATTGTTGCGCGATGTGGAAGATAGGTCGGGGAAAGGACAAGGTTATGAGTATATACCCATATATATATATATCTGATGTGTATATAATAGGTGAAAGTTGAGATAGGTGATTCCAATTAAAAATTAAAATCTTGTAACCTTAAATCAATAGGTTATGTGACATAAGACATGTGACCAATTTAAATAAGTGTGACAATGGTTCCCTAAATTACAATACAAGCCCACTATTAATCAATTCCCAATTTAAATCAACTCCTAAACATAATCAAGTGAACCCAAAAATCCACGGGATTCCAATTAAATAATATAGTCGGAAATAAATAATTAGGAGTATACAACCCCACCACCGAACCACTAAATGACATACGTCGGAACAAAACCGCGTGATTGGTAACAAGAATTTCCACGAAGTCGTCACGGATAAATCGTAAAGTCATCCAGTCAACTTTAAACGTAAACACGAAACATTTACACGCGAAATACCAAGAATAACCAGGAGATCATGAACAAGTAACATCACAACCGTGAATAAATCCGAAAGAATTTCAGTAAAAGGTAAAATAACACGGGGTGTTACAGAGTCATTATTTCCTTTTATTCAAACTCCAATTTGTTTTTTTCAAACTTCAATTTAGCCTTCTTTTCTTGAGATTGTCTCTCCATTTGTTTAGATCATTGTCTCTCCAAAAAAAGTTAAACCCAATTATGTTTCTCTTTGGGTCCAGATTCGCGACTTAAACCTACAACAGCTTTCATTTCTACAATCACTTTTTTTGTTGTCAAAAACATGGATAATTTTTTTATACTATTTTTCATTGTTTAACGTCCAGCGGGGAGAGCACTATGTGAACCTTCATCAGTATCTATTAATGGGTCATCATCACCAAGATTTACCGATCCTGGAGTTAATGCACTAGGCGTTAAAGAACCTGGTGTTGTTGGTATCAATTCGGATAATTTTTCAGGCTCATTAATATCCAAATCGATAATATCTCTCTTTTTTTGTGTTGAGTTGAACATTGCAATGGATGTGTCATTTTTGTGTTTCTCGTAACACACTCCAACAATGCTCAAACCTAAAATCATTATGTTCTTGTAGTTTATATACTTCTTTGGCAGTTTGCATATACAGATTACAAAAAAAAAAATGATATTAGTTATTTCAATAATTATTCAATAAATAAATGAATTATTCTTGTAATATATAATAAAAACTTTTTATATCTTTATCAGTGTAGCCGTTGGCTTAATTATCGCGCACATTGTTGTAATATCTAGAAAATTTATTTATTTTTACTTGAAATGTTAAGAAGCGGTTCATTAGAGCATTATTATTTCTTCCGGTTATGCCTCCCAATTGATTAGTAAAATGAGCAAGAATTCGTTCCCACAAGGTACACTTACTTTGATATGTCCCCGTCACTAAATCTTCACTAACCATGATCCATGTTTTGCACAATGCTATATCTTCTTCCTTTGACCAATTTTTGTTCTTTGGCCTTGAAGGAAGTTGAGATAGAGAATTTTTCTCATATGGGGCTTGGGATTGAGATCGAGAATTTTGCTCATATGGGACATGGAATTGAGATGCATACTGTGATTGATGCGGGATTTGGAATTGAGGTGCATATTGAGGAGGATGTGTGTATTGGAAATTGGATTGGGACAACAATTTTGATTGGGTTGGATCTTGAAAGTTCCACCTATAATCGAATGCGGGTGGTAATTTTGAACTACCAGATTGGTTAGTGTAAGGGTTATTGAATGGAAGTCGATTATCCATGAAATATTTTGAATTGTTGAAATAGAAAACTGAAGATATAATTAACAACTATAATTCATATATATTTTGAAATGTGTGCTTTTTGAAATGCATGATTCATGAAATGTGTGCCACTGTGTCATTCAGAGATGCCTCGGGGATTCCTTTGCGATGTGATTTTTGATTTTTTTCTTTTTGATATATCATTCAAAGATAGATTGAAATGTGTGCTTTTTGAAATGCGTGATTCATGAAATGTGTGCCATTGTGTCATTCAGAGATGCCTCAAAGTTTCCTTTGCGATGTGATATTTGGTTTTTTTTTATATATCATTCAGAGATTGATTGTTATTCCTATATAAATCACTCGGTATCTCTTATGCAATTATTCAACTCCTTCTTTTTATATTGTACTTTCAAAATATACATGGCATCTTCATCACAATTTTTACCATTGTCTTCTGAATCTGAGTCTGAATCTTCCTCTGATTCATTAGGGTCCGATCGAGAGGAGAGGGAGACAATTTATCAGCTTCAGCAGAAATGACTCAAAACTATTCTAGAAAAGTTCACACCCGAGCTGATAAAAGCACTATTTGGCCCAAAAAAGAGATGATATATCAAACGTGATCGAGATAAGGCAGCCCAACAAGTATTCAAAGATTAATTTGCTGAAAATTCTATTTTCCACCCTAGTATTTTTGTCGACAGTACCGGATGCGATGAGAATTATTTCTTTGCATCTTCAACGATGTTACTAGCCATGACAACTTTTTCAAACACAATCCCGATGCCACTGGTCGTATGGGTTGTAACCCTCTCTTGAAGATGACAGCAGCGATACGTATACTTGCGTATGGAATTTCAGCGGATCTATGTGACAAGTACATAAAGGTTAGCGAACGCATTGCGATTCAATGATTGAAGAATTTTTGTGATGTTGTGATTGAATTATATGTGGATCAATACCTACGTTCACCAAATGAAGCCGACATAGCACGTCTACTTCAAGAAGGGGAGGAAAGAGGAGTTCCAGGTATGCTTGGTTTTATAGATTGTATGCATTCGGAATGGAAAAATTGTCTTACAGCTTGGCATGGCACACATAAGGGAAGATGTCGCAATCCTACTCTCATATTAGAGGCGGTTGCATAAAATATTTTGTGAATCTGACATGTTTTTTTTGGTATGGGTGGTTCACGCAATGACATGAATGTCTTAGATCATTCTCCAGTATTCCAGCGTATTATCAATGGTACAATGCCTTCTGTTAATTATGAGGTGAATGAATGTCAACGAACATTAGGGTATTACCTATTTGATAGTATCTATCCGAAATGGGTAACTTTGATCCAGACTATTCTACATCCAACGACTACAAAAGAAAAGTTATTTGCTCAGAGACAAGAAGCAGTTACGAAGGATGTTGAGCAGACATTTGGCGTATTGCAGATAAGGTGGGCTAGAACACACGGACCGATGTACTATTGGAAAAAAGAAAATTTGGGCAAAATAATGAAAATGTGCATTATATTGCATAATATGATCATAGAAGACGAACCGGATGCCAACATTTTAAAATGGAGACCTCCACTAGATGAATCAATCTCGCTTCCACAATGCCATCGAGATCCATCATTTTTGGTAACACACATCTCTGCCCGACTTGGTAGGATTCGTAATACGAAGAATAATTTGGATCGTAGGAAAGACTATGAATCATTTGTGGAATAAATTTGGTAATGAAGAAGTGTAATGGATATATAGAATAAAATGTATTTTTTTCTTTTATTTATGTTTATTTATTCGATTGGGATTGTAACTTTTATATTATTTGTGATGAATAAATAGTAATTTTAAATATTTATTTTTTTATTAAAATATATTTTATTTGTATTTTTATTAAATATAAAGATATTGAATTATATTATTTAATTATAATATAATAATTAATACAGTGTGACATATATCTCTTTTCTAAAAAATGTGACATGTAAGAACATTTATTTATGTAATGGCATTATTCTGATAAAAAACCATGTGGAAAGTTTTGTGTTTTTAGATCGAGTTGTTAAGTGTTATATGATAAGAAATTTATATGTAAAATCAAGTACAAAGTGGTGAAGATACAAAGGATATCGAGTGGAACAACAGTTGAAGCGGCAGTGCAAATAAGCAAAAATTTCATAAGATTTTTGTATTTTGTTCCATCGAGTACTTGGTGGGAGTGTTACCGAGTACTCGATAAATTGCGAACTCTCGCAGGTTTGCGCAAAAGTGGTAAAATCCTCTAGAGCATTTTGTGAACTTACGCACACTTGCGCAGTTGGGTATTCACCAAGTACTCGGTATAATTGTCACCGAGTACCCGGTAAGTGGCTACGCTAAATTATTTTTGGGAAGGTTTATTCTGCTATTATACGTGCGGATTTTGTTAAACCCAGTAAAGGAAGAGCCCGCTAACCCAACAAAGGAAGGAGCCCGAAGGGAAGGCTCACCCCAAAGGCCCATTTCATGAAATATTCTAGAACAAGCTTGAGGAACAAGTTGGTGACATGGCAAAAGGACAAAAATGATGTAAGCAAGAAAATGTTGCCCTAATGGGCTCAAAGCCCAAGAAGGGAATATATATAAGGAAAACCAAATTTGAATAAAGTATTGTATTCTTGTGTTGTCCATTTTTTGGCATTTACACATTGGCACCATCTGTGCGAAGTCTACAAGGAGTTCTTGATTTTTCGGATATGTTCTTTGAGATTTGTAAATCATCACCTTTTTCCCATCTCGTTAAGCTGTGTTTGTTTTATTCAATCTGAAGATCTGAGAGCTTGTTTCTATTCTTCTAAATCTCTATTCACACTGACCCACTACTTCCCAAACAAACATGTCGGTCACCCATTCGCAAGCGGATGTTCTGACCACCTGAGACAGCCTTGTAGAAGGTCCTCAAACCATTAAGCAAATCCTGCAACGCCTGATAGCCATTGAGGAACGTAGCCAAGCTATTGAGAAGAAGAATGCAGAGCTCATGGCGAGGTTGGCTCTACCACCGCCTGCCCCTCCGGCAGCGGCACTTGACCACTCTCAGAACAAGGAAGGTGACGACAGACTGGAAGAGCACGTCGAGTCTTCCCAACATTTAGGAAAGGCTACCGCCGCCGACGAAGCCATGACCCCCTAAAAGCTCCAAGCAATGATGGCCGAGTTCCAAAGGAAAGTCCTCGGGGACTTGAGAACCCGGTCTACCGATGACCTGGCCATCCAGGCATCAATCAAGTTGATACAATCACCCTTCGTCCCAGAGATAACCCGGGAACCTTTTCCAAAGAAGTTTGTTATGCCTCAATTTACTCCCTACGATGGCACCAAGGACCCCGAGGAACATATTTATCAAATTCATCAGAAGATGACCATGTACACTGAGAACGAGTCCTTGCTTTGCAAAGTATTTTCCACAAGTCTTGATGATGCAGCTCTACTATGGTTCAGGAAACAGCCAGCTCAATCCATCAGCAGCTGGCAATAATTGACCAGGCTCTTCGTTGCCCAATACTATGGGAACAAAAGACAGAAGAATACCATATCTTGTCTCTTCACTATGATCCAAGTGAAAGGAGAATCACTGAAGAGCTTCTTATCCCGATTCAACATTGAGTCTTCTTCTATTGACAACTATAACCAACACTCTGTTGTTGAGGCCTTCTGGATAGCCCTTATTCCAGGGACCAAGTTCCATCAGTCTCTAGTGAAACGCCCCCCATTGGGTATTAGGGAGTTAAACACCAGAGCCCAAGGGTACTTGAGGATTGAAGAGGAGGAAACCGTCAGGTAGAGGAGGGCGGCCTTGGTCAACATTGAAGCCTGATCAAAGGATCAGGCGATCGATCGAAAGCGTCCAACACCATTAGGGACCCCACATGATAACCCTCTAGTTGTGACACTGATGGTGGCTAACTGCCTTGTTAAAAGAGTCATGATCGACCCTGGGAGCAGTGTCAATGTCATTACCAACTGGGCTTTTAAAAAGCTTGAAATCGACCCAAACGAGATTGTGGCATCTCGATGCCTTATTCCAGGATTCGATGGAAAACAGATCAACTGATCGGGGAAGTCCAATTGTCGGTATTTGCTGCTCAAATGACCCTGACCGAGATGTTTGTTGTAGTGGATGTAAAGCCTTTGTACAATTTGCTCTTGGGAAGGGGCTGGATTCACCAGATGCAAGGTGTGCCTTCAACCCTTCACCAAATGATGAGATGCATAAGCTCTAACGGTTTGGACATCATTGATATCAGGGGTGACCAGGTGGCCGCCAATGAATGCTATGCGGTCACCCTGAAGGAGATCAAGAAGGGAAAAAGCCCAATGGTGTCCCATTCCAAGGAACAGAATCCAGGCCCCAAATAGTAATCAAATGAGGGGATCTGGGTACCCCGATCGTGGTCGAGTCGTTACAGCCAATCTCTGTTATACCCGATAGCCCAGAAAAAGTTACTTTTGCAGGTACAAATCTTACCGACTCTGAATTGAAAGAACTGACACAGTTATTACAAGACAACTTCGATGTCTTCGCGTGGGAACATACAGACATGCCAGGTATCGATCCTATTATTGCCCAACACTCATTACACGTCGACCCAAACATAAGACCGATCAGGCAAAAGCAGAAGCGCATGGGAGCGCATCGGAACCAGATCATAGCGGACGAAGTGTCCATATTGCTCTAGGCTTGTTTTGTCAGGGAAGTCAAGTACCCTGAATGGCTCGCCAACATAGTGGTTGTCCAGAAAAAGAATGGTAAGTGGAGGGTTTGTGTTGATTTTACTGACCTGAACAGGGCATGCCCAAAGGACAACTTTCCAATACCAAAGATTGACCAGATGGTGAACGCTACCGCCGACTACGAACATCTAACTTTTCTGGACGCTTATTCGGGATACAATCAGATAAAAATGAACCCAATGAACAAAGAAAATACCTCCTTCATTACTGAAACAGGTACTTACTGCTTTAAGGTTATGCATTTCAGTATGAAAAATATAGGTGCCACTTTCCAGAGGTTGGTCAACAAGATCTTTAAGGGAATGATGGGTACATTGATTAAGGCTTACATTTATGACATTGTGGTTAAGAGCAGAGGAAAGGAAGATCATCTTACACACTTGCACCAACTGTTTGACACCCTCAGGATGCATGGCATGAAGCTCAACCCAGAGAAATGCTCATTTGACGTGTCATCCGGACAATTCCCGGGACACATCATGGACCGGACCGGGATCCAAGCCAACCCGACACAAGTTAAAGCCCTAATGGAAATAAAGGAGCCTCGGACACATAAAGACGTTTAATTCCTGACTGGAAGAGTGGTTTCCCTTAGCAGGTTCATTTCATAACTCATGGATTGATGCAAACCATTCTTTCAGGCAATCAAGGCATAAAGGGGAGAAGGGTCCTGAGCAGTCTGAAGCCCTAGCGAGGTTAAAGGAGTATATGACCAGACCCTCAATCATATCCACACCAGGACCCGATGAAGTCTTACATCTGTATCTAGAAATATCCTCCATCTCAACCAGTGCAACCCTCATCAGAGAGCATGGGAACCTGCAGATGTCAGTCTTCTACACCAGTAAATCCTTGGCTGAAGCGGAAACCCGATACAACATGCAAGAAAAGCTGGTTCTATAACTGGTAAATAACAAAAAACAACTGAGGCATTACTTCAAGGCTCATCCAATCATTGTCCCGACCTCCACGCATCTCCAAGTTATTATGTCAAAACCTGATCTTTTGGGCAGAATTTCCAAATGGGCCATCGAATTGGGCATATAGGACATAACTTACATACCCCGGGTTTCCATCAAGGGATAGGCGGTGGCAGATTTCTTGCTTGAAGATGAAACTAAAGAACCCGACCAGCAAACTGAGCTAGACACTTGGAAGCTTTTCGTGGATGGATCAGCAAGTTCTACCGAATCGGGAATCGGATTGGAGATCCAGACACCCAATCGAACACACCTCCACATGTCAGTGCAACTACAATTTCCAGCCATAAACAATGAGGCAGAATATGAAGCGATTGTATCTGGCATGAGATTAGCCCGAAGCCTCCAGATTCAGGCCCTAGTAGTACACATCGACTCTCATCTAGTCATTCGAGAAATTAAAGGGGAATACAAGGCAAAAGACCCTAAAATGGAGTCTTACCGAGCACTTGTGTTGAAGGAAACAGAGAGCTTTCAAAAAATAACCTTCACTCAGATCCCGAGAAATGAAAACTCTGTAGCTGACCACCTAGCCAATCAGGTGTCCTTAGCTGGAGAGGACCTTACCCGGGTTATATTGGTAGATTTTATAACTAGGCCAAGTATTCAAGACCTCGTACAAGTGATGTTTATTCCATGGGAGCCCAGCTGGATGGACCCCCTGATGAATTACCTGAGAAATGGGACACTCCCGGAGAACAAAGCTGAAGCTCACAGGATCAGGAGGAATTCAGCCCGATATTCAGTCATAAATGGGCAACTCTATCAAAAGTCCTTCTTGGGTCCTTATTTAAAATTCATTACGCCCTTAGAATCAAGAGTAGTGATACAGGAGATCCACAGTGGATCTTGCGGGAACCACTTCGGAGGAAGATCCCTTGCCCATAAAATACTCTCCCAAGGATACTTTTGGCCCTATCTATCACGGGATGCTGAGGACTATGTCCGGAGGTGCAAGCCATGCCAGATGCATGGGGACGTTATCCATTGACCGCCGGAGTTCCTACACCCAACCATAGTCCCACATCCTTTCGCCCGATGGGGAATGGATATCATAGGACCTCTCCCGAAGGCAATTCGATTATATTCATATATTCTCCTGGCCATTGATTACTTCACCAAATGGGTGGAAGCTGAAGCCTACCCTGCCATCAAAATTAGCCACATCATTAAGTTCATTTGGACCCACATAATATGTATATTCGAGCTACCAAGGACAATTATGATGGATAATGGGACAAATATTGACAATAAGGAAGTGAGAGCATTCTTTGCCGAGAATGGTATCAACCAGAATACATCCTCCATTGGGTACCCGCAGGGGAATGGATAGGCTGAAAGAACAAATCAAGCCATATTTGACACCCTGTCCAAAAAAACTTGAGGAAGCCAAAGGGGCTTGGCTCGAGAAGCTACCTAAAGTTCTCTAGTCATATAGAACGACCCCCAGGCAACCCAACAAAGAGACCCCCTTTGCCATTGCATATGGTGTTGAGGTTGTGATCCCAATGGAGGTGAGGGTTCCAACCCTTCGGAGCCAAGCCTAGGTGGAAGGCCTAAATAACCAGCACCTAGCTCACAACCTTGATCTACTAGATGAAAGAAGGGAAATTGTTGGGATCAGGCTGGCCACCTACCAACAGCGTGTCCGAAACCACTTCAACTAAAAAGTTAAAAGAATGGAGTTCCAGGTCGAAGATATGGTCCTTAGGCAAAACATTGGACTCGTAGGCAAGCTCAGGGAGCCTTGGGAGGGCCCGTACACCATTACTGAAGTCAACGGGCACGGAGCATACCGTGTCCGAAAGAACAGAGATGGTAGAATGGAACCAAACTCCCAGAATGCCTCTCATCTAAAGAGGTACTACCTGTAATAAGCCAAGTTTACTTTTACTTTGATCACTTTTGTAAAAAGGCCCCCGTACCGGATCAATCAAAAATATTCATCATTAAAATTATTTTTCATGGCAAAAATAACTTATAAATATCTACTGATACAAAAAATAAACCAAGTGTTGTCATGTCTCTCGCATGGCCAGAAGTGCCCGAAAGACACAACAATGATCTAGAAGAGATCAAAAAATTCCAAAAAAGTAAACTAAGTGTTGCATGTCTCTCGTATGGCCCGAAGTGCCCGAAAGACACAACACTGATCTAGAAAAGATCAAAAAAATTACAAAAAGTAAACAAGTGTTGTCACGTCTCTCACATGGCTTGAAGTGCCCGAAAGATACAGCACTAATCCAGAAGAGATCAAAATTTTGAAAAATTGAACTAAGTGTTGTCATATCTCTCGCATGGCCTAAAGTCCCCTAAAAACACAATACTAATCTAGAAGAGATCAAAGTTTTGTGAAAAATAAATTAAGTCTTGTCATGTCTCTCACATGGCCCGAAGTGCCCAAAAGACACAACACTGATCCAGAAGAGATCAAAATTTTGTGAAAAGTAAACTAAGTATTGTCATGTCTCTCGCAAGGCCTGAAGTGCCCAAAAGACACAACACTGATCCAGAAGAGATCTACATTTTGTGAAAAATAAACCAAGTGTGGTGATGCCTCTCCTATGGCCTTAAGTGCCTAAAAGATACAATACGTTTTGGGTAAAATAATCTAAGTATTGCAGAAGTCAACTGGAAAGGAACCATGATTTTTATTCAAAATATGGGCCCCGATGGACAAGGCTTACAAATGTTTTACAAAAGAAGAATCCTACGTTCTGCTATTCTGAAACCTAGAAGGAAGCCCGATATAATTCACTATCTAAGTGGTCGCCGCATTTGAGTCCACAGGAGCAATTGCCGGGTCCAAAACTTGGACAAGAGTGGGTTGCACTGAAGGATCAGAATCGAAAGTGGGCCTCAGAAGAGGTTTGGTCAAGAACTCATAAAAGAGAACATCATCCGGACCTCCAACCGGATCATCATACGGTGGAACAATGCCCAAAGACTCATCCAATTCCTCCACTGAGGCAAAGTCCCTCTCCTCAACAGGTTTATGGATGTCCAGGAAGCAGGTCCTCCAACCGAACCCGATCCGGTACTGGGTAGTGTCGCAGAGACATTTATACATCTGATTGCCACCCCGATAACACATTTCCACCGTTGACCTCTCCACTGCCAGGAGATTCTCGGTTTCAACCTTTTCCTCCATAAGCTTCTCCTTGGAGGCCCTCAGGCTCTCATTCTCTACCTTTAAGCCTTCAACTTTAGCAGATAGGGCCCGCCGAACTGTCTCCATCTCCTTGATCTTCTCTTGGGCCCCCTAAAGCTTTTGTTCCGCAGAGATTGCCCTTATGGTCTGGACCTCCAGCTTATCATTAGATATCGATAGCAAGGTGACCACCTCTTTATTTACATCCTCCTTCAACCTTAGGAGCTCTGAAGATTTATTAACCAACATGTTGTCCTCCTCTAACTTTGTATTAAGCTTGGGTTAGGTAGAGCATCTGCCAGAAATGCAAGTGTTAGCTAGATCAATGAATAAAATGCAAAAATACAAAGTGTGACCGAAGAAATAGCAAGGTCGAAAACGTACCTTCATGGCAATCTCCGGACCAGTCATGGTCAACTCTGCCCAATCGATCTATGTCGGCTTCTTCCAGTCTGCGGGGGTCCAGATCTAGAGACCCATTTCCCGAAGGGCAACATCATTATCAATGGTCTCATACCCCAAGACCAAGAAACCACCACCCGAAAGTTTTATCTTTGGTCCCCATGGGACGGGTTGCTCCTTCCCAAATGCAGCCCCGGACTCCGCCACTATGCTTGGCGATGATACCGTAGTCAAACGAGGCCGAACCGATCAGTTGGGGACATCTTCCTCAGACCAGGGATGTTGTGTTCCCACCAGAATGGGCTCTCCCTCAACTGATCGGGATCTAGGAACAGGTATTTTCCCTGAAGAAGGGACAAAGGGCAAGTCGGCAGTACCCTCCCCCGAAGGAGAAGGTGGAATTAATGGAATAATTCCCGATGGTGGTGGTGGAACTATCCCGAAGGGAGGAGTTAAAATACCTTGGAATGGCTGATTGGCTTGGGTATCCCCTGGTACTGAAGGGTTTGTTTGAGAGCCCGGTACTCGTTTGGCCTTCTTCTTAAGGACGGGTGGTCGGATCCTCAACATGGTGTTCTTTCCTTTTGATGTTAGTTCCTACAAATTAGCATCAGTCAGGTAATTACCACAAATCCTCAAGGGCTGGCCCCAGATTTTAAACTTAAGGATATCAAATCGGGATGAGATATAGTTTGGAGTTTTAAATCAGTCGGGCGCTCCCAGAAACTCTAGCACATGATGACCCAACTTATCATTGCACTATTCACAATAACATAACCCTCTATGATAAGGTTTAAAGAAAGGGAATAAATGTTTGTTAAACTCACTAGGGACTACAAATCTGGCTGAGTCGAGAAGCCTCCAATTCCCGCTCACCTAGATCATCATTTCTTTCCACCCATTATTGGACTTCTCATTACCATCGCACATCTTTCTCCCACCCAAAGGAAAAATATTGTACCAACGCCTACAGTCCTTCTGGTCCTATATCTTATAAGAGAACAGGAGCTCAGCAAGACCTGGATTAAGGCATATCTCCCGATTAATCATCAGGACCATGGCCACGATCCTGAAAAAATTGGGCCCCACTTGAAACGGAGCCAAACCTAGGGTGGACAGGACATAAAGAAAGAAAGGGTGGATCGGGAAACGAAAAACCTGAAGATGAAAAACCGACAGCAAGATCTGATCATCCCTAACTCCCTCCCCTATCCTGAAACCGTACTTCTTGGGATAATTCTTAACTATCACCCCATCGAGTATTCTACATTTAACCCTCAATTTCTTCAGCACAATATCTACCCTATATGCAGGGGGAAGGGGATCGGCATAGAATTGATCGCCCGATCTTCCTGCAGCTAGATCCCCACCCATAATAGCATTTTGGGTGACTTCAGGAGGACTAGATCTGACCCTCTTGGCCACCTCTACCGATGGGGAACTAAGGGAGGCATTGGGATCTACAGAAGAAGGGAAACGGTCACTACTCGACCGAGTATCATCGCTATCAGACATATTGACAGAATGGTAGGAGGGCTACAAGAAAAAACTTACTCTAAGGATGATTCCAGCAAGATTTTGTGAATTTTATGGGAAAGAGGTGTAGATTCTAGCAATAACAAGAAGATAAACCAAGTTGCTGAGAGTTTTTGATAGCCAAGAGATTTGAAGTGTAAAAAGTGTTTCGCAAATAAACCTTATAGAATTTATAGAGGTTACTGAAGAAGACTAAGGGTCATGTGCATAAAGAATGGGGCATCGAGCTGTCTCACCAGCCCACTTCACGAAAATCAAAGCCATAAGGGTCGGGTATTTGAAATTCAAAATAATGATGGTAATTGTTCCATTTAATGCAATCGCCACGTCACCCGATAGGGGTGATGTATGTATTCCTTTCCACACATTTGTTTCTCGATGATGGCCCTTCAGTAAAAAGCCCATGATCAAGAAGTGGGTCTGTGTACATGCGGATTTTGTCAAGCCCAGTAACGGAAGAGCCCGCTAGCCCAACAAAGGAAGGAGCCCGAAAGGAAGGCCCGCCCCAAAGGCCTATTTCGTGAAATATTCTAGAACAAGCTTGAGGAACAAGTTAGTGACGTGGCAAAAGGACAAAAATGATGTAAGCAAGAGAATGTTGCCATAATGGGCTCAAAGCCCAAGAAGGGAATGTATATAAGGAAAGTCAAATCTAAATAAAGTATTATATTCTTGTGCTGTGCATTTTTTGGCATTTACAGCTATGTAATTGATTCCTAACCACTTTGGGACGTGATTAAAAGCTCTTATCAGTATATTGGACTATCATTGACATATTTATACATATTTGGAAGATTTAAATGGTGGAAATACGAATCCTAATTGGAAAAAAATTATTACCATTTATTGAAGACTCTTTTATATATATATGAGTTAAACCTAAGAGAAGGTGGGGGCTTTGGAGAGATATCTACAATTCTTCTACAGATTTATATTATTCTACAGAGATATTTAGAGAGAGAAAATTATTGAGTGATTATATATTTTCTAGTTCTCTTTTGGTTTGAGATTTTCCAATTGTGTTTCTACACCAAAGATCGTTATAAACAATTGGATGATCTAGTTGCTAAAAAATCATCACACCACCTTGATTGAAGCAGGAGGCTTTATAGTTCTTTGATCTGTTGAGAAGCGGAGTCATTAGAGTACGGAGATCGGAGCGAGAGCTTCATGGAGCGCGAGTGAATCAAGACTATCAGACATCGAGTAGAGAAAGGCAGATCAGAGTGATTTGTAAGTTTAAAACTTCATAGAGTCTTGTACTTCTTGATTCATAGTGTATCGATACCCAAGCATATCCGTAATTTTTTACTTGGAATCTTTCCAAGATTTTTGCACGTAAAAATATTGATGTCATTTCTGATTTATATTTTGTACTTATATTTATTATTGCGTGGTTTATATTGTGATAAAATTGAATTAAAATTGACTATTCTGCAATAAAAATTTTAATTTGTCAATTAATTCATTAAAAGCCTATTCACCCCCCCCCCCCCCCTCAAGGTTTATTTTACCGTCTTCTAAGTAATTTCAATTGGTATCATAACAAGTTTTGCCCTGATTTAGGTTAACTACCTAGGGTTAGATCTTGTACTTAGACAATGGACTTACCTCGTGAAGGAGGTTCTGTATCTAGGTCCCCTTTGTTTGATGGTTTTAATTATACGTATTGGAAAGCTATGATGAAAATATTCTTAAAATATCTTGATGAGATAGCATGGTTTGCTATAAAAATAGGATATTCACCTCTCACTGTGATAGACACGACTACTAATAAATCTAAATTGAAATTGGCTAACTAGTGGACTACTACTGAAACAAACAGTTCTAATTGGAACTCTAAAGCTTTGAATGCTTTAAACAATGCCATTACCTTTAGTGAATTTAAAAAAATTACTACGTGCCATAATGTTAAAGAAGCTTGGGATATTCTTCAAGTAACTCATGAAGGGATTTCAAAAGTTAAAGAATCATAACTGGAAATATTAAATTCTAAATTTGAACAACTTAAAATGGAAGAGGATGAAATTTTTGCTAACTTCGAGGATAGATTAACCGATATAGTAACGAATTGTCATAATCTAGGAGAGCTCATTCCTGAGACTACTATAGTGAAAAAGATTCTTAGGTCTCTCCCTAAACATTTTCGGTCTAAGGTTACTGTCATCTCGGAAGTTATGAGTCTTAAAGAAATTAAACTTGAAGAATTGGCTAAGAATTTAAAATCTTATTAGATTGAGATGTTTAAAAATCCCCCTAAGTCTAGTAGTGTAAAAGAGAAAATTATAGATTTTAAAACCACTAAGGAGGATCCTATTGAGTCTGATGGGGAAGGTGATACTAATTCAAGACCGTGTGACATGATCATGAAACAGTTTTATAAGTTTTTAAAATCTTCTTGTAGTCAAGAAATAATTAAAGGTAAACATTTTGGAGATAAATCATATGATTTTAAAATTAAAAATAAAGTTCAAAATCAGAATGACAAGTTTGACCCTAAGAAGAAGAAACCAAAATGTTTTGAGTGTCAAGGATTTGGTCACATGGCTGCTGAGTGTGCTAATAAGGTTAAAAGAACCAAATGTCTATGTCACACCCCTAATTTCCTAGGACTCCATAACCCAAGCCTAAGAGCTAAGGGAGTGAATGAGGAAGAAATAAAAATGAAAAAAATCCATTTGAGTCATAAAATGCCCGTACAAGGGTAAAATAGACATAAAAAATCTCAAAGAGATCACACGGGATTGAAAAGGAGGTAAACCGAAACACTCGGTACCTTGAACGAATCAATCCAACTCACCATGTTCACCCAAAGGTAAAATGGTCAAATCAGGGGTAAAATAATAATTTCCAGCTACAACAACTAACTTTGAACCTAGCACAAGCATTACGAACAAACGGAACCTAATTTGAAGCCACGAGGAACGAGATATGAATTTTCAAAAATAGTGTCAGACAACACCGACCTAAAACTAAAGTTGAGGTAGCCCTCTTTCACCAAGGGTAAAATAGTCATTTCAGGGCCAAACTGATCATTTCAAATTTTATCTAGATAATTTGGACATAGGACAACCCATAGAAACAAACGAGGGTTCATTCTGACATGCGAGGAGGAAAATACGATTTTTCGAACATCGGACATTTCATGCCGCTGCAGCAGGCCATGGCATGCCATGCCGCGTGCAGCCCTGCGCGCTGCAACGCACCGCGCGCGCACAATAGCCATGCGCGGCCTGCTGTGGGTTGGCATGTCCAAAGCCAAAAGAATGATATTTTTTTGGCAAAGTTGAAAATCTGAAAAAAATTCTAAGTATGGGATAGCTTAGCCACTGCCCAAATCAGCATTTGCTTAAAGTTTGAAAATGCAAAAACGCGAGATTTTGCGATATGGCTTTGTTTTTCGCGTCGTCGGTCCTGAAAAATCATAAATATTGAAAAAGTAATTTTTTCCTTGCCGGAACCCAAAAATAGTTTCCGAGACCTCGGGAAACGTGAAAATGTTATTTTTTTGTAAGTTTTCATAAAATCTTCCTTCTTGCCCCCGGTCTCCGTTTTTAACTACCGCCAGTTTCTAAAGTTGAAATCTCTAAGATAATGAATTTAATTAAATCCATTTCTAAAAGCAAGGAAATTTTATCAGGGTTACGGGGGTAGGCGAAAACGGGTTTTTCCGTTCAAAACGAAAGGGTTTGTTTGAAAGCCTAGAAAAACGCCGTTTTCGGCCGGACACCTAATAACCACATTCTATAACTATTATTCACATCACACTCAAGATAAAATAATTTATACATTTAATGATTACGCCACACTAAGGCAAAATAGGACATAGTTTTCATAATACGAACTAGTCTTACATTTCCGGCACCGAAGTGCACCAATATAATATAATCCCCGCGCATAGCGCTCCAAGGGATATACATCGATAATAAAACCTCGGCTAACATGCTAGCCGGACAAAAATGAAGTAATTTTACAAGTTGGTTTTACATTTGAAAAAGGAACATATTTATCGACCTAATGCCCAACAAAATAAAAGTGCGGTCCGCCTCCCATGCACAAAAGGGCGGACATACATCCACACATCCACGGAGAGACTACGGAACCCTCCCAACGGGATCATCACCTGAAAAATATATAAGGCGTGGGGTGAGCTCACTAGCCCAGTAGAGGAAGCGTTATTGTCTCCATCTCAGTAGTCCGAGTGGTTCAACCCAACCAAGGTTTATGCCACTAACCCTAGGTCGGTCTCTTGTTCCACATGGATCTCATACCAATACAGAACCCCATCGAACCCAACAAGTAAGTTTTTCCCCAACATGCTCATAATATAATTTACCACAATTATAGCATGCTTCAATATCAATATCATAATCACACATATGGGATAGTTCAAGTACAATATAACTCAACACATCCCATAATATGCGTTTGCCCAATATAGGTTAACGAATTCATACCCTACTCATTTATAACGAGAAAGAGTACCGCACCGATTCTTCCCAAGTGTTTTTGACACTTCACTTTCAACAAGGAAGGCGGTCGGCACGAGACGACCCGTGCCTAAAGATTCATATAACGAATGCACGAGACGACCCGGGATTTCGAGAATGAGACGACTCACCCTATACCCCATTCACGACTCATTATTCCGTAGGATGGGAACACCCCCTGGCCAGTTGTTGCGACGATTCAACACAAGACTAAGTACACATACGAATACATAATCTGTATAAACCCTACACCCATGCTTTTGACACTACATGGTGTACCCCAAAATGCATAAAGGTTCTTATCATGACCATATATCATCACAATATATGTTTCCATCAAATAACATTATATTGTATTCAATTTCTCACAAGGCTTACAATTTAACATTTGTTAAGCAATAAATCACAACATAATTTATATCACAAATCATGTTCTCATATGCCTACTTCATAGTCTAAGCTATCAAGACCAACTCGCATATATATATACGGCATATATACACATAGACGCACACACCCTCATACAAAGACAAACACAAATCATTTTTCCCCTACCTCAACTCCAAGCAAGAACAAGCAAGGCCTCCAAGAGTGATTCGAATCCACTCAACCTCTTCCAAAGCCAACATTAAGTGCATGTTTGGCAACATGGAGTGGAGCCAAAATTTTGGGTTTGGTTTGAAAATTTTGCTCCACTCCATGTTTGGCAAATGGTGTGGAAATTTGGAGTAGACACTGTAGCAATTCCATGGTACAACTTTTGTGAAGGAATGAGCCAAAATTTGGAACCATCATTTTTGATGGTTCATGGTTTTGGTTTTGGTACCAACATTGTAGCAAATTCATTTTTGATATTAATAAATTTCAAAAAATTAAATATTCTGAAAAATTAAATATTTATGAAAAATTAAATACTTTGAAAAATTAAATATATTAATATATTATAATATTAATATATTAAAAAATATTAATATTAATATATTTTAATATTATAATATTAATATATTTTAATATTATAATATTAATATATTTTAATATTATAATATTAATATATTTTAATATATTAATATTAATATTTATTAATAAATAAAATGTGAAGCCCATATATTAATATATTTTAATATATATTAATAAATAAAATGTGAAACCCATATATTAATATTAATATATATTAATATTTATTAATAAATAAAATGTGAAACTCATATATTAATATATTTTAATATATTAATATTAATATTTATTAATATATTAATATTCAGAATTTCAACCCATACCAAACCTACCAAACATGGTTTGGTTTTTCAGCATCACTTTTTCTCACACCAAAACCATCTCCACCAAACATGGTTTGGAACCAAAATAAAACCACACCAACTCCAACCAACCCAACTCCAACCCAACTCCAACCAAACCAAAACCAAAAACCAACTCCACACCGTCTACCAAACAAGCACTAAGCTCTACCCAACCGATAGCTAAGCTTCAATGGAGTCTCAAGCAGGAGCTATAGATAGACAACTCCATAATAAAAAAAAATTGAATACAAGAATCCAATAATAGAAGCTAGGGTTTGAAATTAGAACTTCCAAAGGAGTAGAAATTACTTACCAAACTTTGGCTCAAAAGGAAGCTTGGAGCACCAACATCCACTTTCATGCACAAACCTTCTTCAAATTCTCATCATAAGGAAGAGAGAACTTGACAACTTGAAGAAGAAGAAGTGAAGTGAGGGAGAGCAAAGAGAGGAAACGTATTGGAGAAGAGAGAGATTTGTGGTGAATGAGAGAAGTCTTGCACTTTAGAAGACAATAATCAATACATAATGGTGTATATGTATAACCCTAAATGAGTGTTCTAATCCAAGGGTTCATAACAAAGATGGGAAAAAAGGAAATGAATCCAAGGGCTAGAAATGAGTCTTGCCAAGTGGAAGACTTATTACACAACTCACAAAACTCATTATTTTGCCAAACAAGGCCTTATCATCCAAGGGCTTAGAATAAAGATGGGAATTAACAAACCATCGAATGGTTGAGAAAAAGTCTTGTCAAGTGGAAGACCAAGAATAATGGATTATTCCATTTAAGTGCCAACCAAACAAGGCCTTATGATCCAAGGGTTTAAAACAAAGATGGGAGAATGAGATCAAGGGCTAGGAATGAGACAACACATGAAAGGTGGAAATGACCAAATTCATCCAAAGTTAGGGTTAATTACAAGAGTGTCATCAAGACTCTTAAATACCCTTTTACCCCTTGTCATCCTCCCTAATTACCAAAATGTCACTCATGCCATATTTCTCACCCAAAATCTCTACACTTTCCACTAAGTGTTCCAAATGTGAAATTACTCATTTACCCCTCGGTCATTTCTTTCCCGAAATCGTTTCCAATAATTTTCATTAATTTTAAAATGAAAATACAACATGCTACGTACAATTTTTATAACACGTACAATATGTAAGGCATGCTAAAACAATTAAACACATTAAGCACATAAGCACATAATTGTTTAAATAAATTTTTTAAATTAACCCGTAAAAATACTGGACGTTACAGTCTAACTGTCACTTGGCATAAGGATTTGATTGCATTTGCACCGTAAAGTAAGGAATTTGAAGAAGTTAGTACAAGATGGACAATATCTGGGTATGAAGATTTTGAGGATAATGAAGATCGTGTTGATTCGTATGAAGATGCTTATAATAAACTCTATGAAAAGTCCACACATTTTGCTCAAGAATTCTCAAAATGTATAGTTAAACTTAAAAGTGTTGATAAGGAAAGACGATCCTTAAAAGAAGATTTAACCAATACTACTTTTTCCCTAAATCAACTTCAGACACAAAAAGATCAATGGTCTGAAGAATTGATTAAGTCTGAAAAAAATTAGAAGTATGTGTTGAATAGTGCAGATGATCTCAATAAGGAATTAATCACTCTAAGATCTGATATAATTGAGAAATCTATGAGAATTGAGGTGTTGAAAAAGGAATTGAAGGAAGCTAACTCAACTATTTGTAACTGGTCTAGTGGAACCCTTAAATTTGATCATATGTTGAGTATAGGTAAATCTGTGGGAAACACTAAAGGATTGAGATTTGTAGGAACAATGAATAATTCAAATGTCATTACCAAAACTACTTTTGTTAAAGCTTCTCAAGTAGCATCTAGTTCCTCTCAAGGTAATTCTAATATAAGAATCATTCCTCCTGTTAAGAAAAATTCTAATGTCCAATCTTATGTTAGAAAATCTATTGAGAGTAAACCTCATTTTACCTCTAAGTATCATAAGAGTTATAATAATACTTTTCAAAGATTCGTTACTATATGTCATCATTGTGGTGTGAAAGGTCATATTCGACCCATGTGCTTCAAATTAAATTGAAGAAATTTGAATTCAAGAACAAATTAAAGAATTCAAAGAAGACCCAAAGTTGAAGATCAAATTAGGTTTTGAGTGAAGAGGTAAAGAATTTGTCTAAATTGGCAAGTAGAACACCGAAAATTAGACAGGTTTGGATTAAGAAAGGTGAATTACATTATTTTGTTGCCAAGATTACCCTTAGAGCAAGTGATTCTAGTTCATGATGTTTTGATAGTGGATGTTCTAGGCACATGACTAAAATAAGTCATTGTTTGGATATTTTAAAGATAGTAATGTTGGAACTGCTACTTTTGGTAATAGGAAAAAGTCTAAGGTTTTAGGAAATGGCACCATTGTTACTTCTGGTTTACCTAAGGTGTTTATTATGTTAAGGGTCTAAAGGCTAATTTGCTTAGCATTAGCCAAATATGCGATAATAACCATAATGTCAATTTCACTTCCGATAAATGTTCTATTATTGATTCTTTTGAAAATTGTGTTATGGAAGGTGTACATACATCTGATAATCGTTATTGCATCTTTCCAAAACTTTGTTCTGAGAAAGGTATAGACTTTATATCCACATATTCTCAGTTGACAAACGATCTACAAGACTATTAGATTTTCAAAAGCATACGAGCCTTAGGAAATTTAGGGGTATGTTCTCATTAGAATAGATGTCTTCATATGTATCATTCTAGGAATATCTTGAATTATTCTTTATCCTAGAATTGATACATTATCATGCATTTTTATTTTGTTTATTATTATGCATGCATCACGGTTTGATACTATTAGGATTGTTCATGCATACATTATGACAAAAATCATAAAAATTATAAAATAAAAATTCTTAGCATGTTGAGCTTAGCTAATCATTATCACATCATTCAAAATATGTGATTAAAGTCAAGTATGAGTTGATTTGTATACATGTTATGACTAGAAAGATATTATGTATACAATTACCTCATTCATGATTATATAATAGTTTGATTAAATTGATTTTTTTAAATGTGGTCCACATGAGTGAATAGATGAGTGAAATTAAAACTGAAAAGGATGGTTTTGACCTATAAGCACTTGCACATGCTCTCAATAGGACAATTAATTAACCTTTGACTATGTAGTTGAAAATTTAGCTTTGTTACCAAGAGAAAGGAAGTAGTATGGAGAAAAGTTGAATATATATATATATATATAATGTAAAAATCAGTTCTTCAATCCAAAAAGAGAAGAAAATTGATGAGCATAAATCACATGGAAGAAGCTCGGGCCCAGTTGGTCGAGACTAAAAATCTCCGCTGGAAAGTCTGGAGACTTAAAAAGACTAAAAGAGATAAATATGAAAAAATGATTTTAGCATGGTAAAGTTTGATAAATGAAATAGAAGAAGGGAGATTAGTCTACCATAGAGAATGTTTACAAAAACATGGAAGACTATGTGGATAGACTATAGAAATTAGCAAATTTATTTCACCACTGTGGGACCATTCTTTTAAATTTAATTCATGAAGATTATTGTGTATGAGTGTGTGGGGATAACTTGTATGCATTTTATTCTAATGAAATTATAGCATTTGCATGAGTAATGATTATTTGATTTCATGAGCATACAAAAATGATGAATGAAAGAATTTTTGGATAGTATATTTAAACCTCATGTTTCTAAGAACAATTTTTTATTTTATTTTATTGAAGCATTTTACAATCATGCATTAAAATTAAGTTCATGCATTGTAGAGATTTTTGTAAACCGAGAGTCTGGATATATTCTTTAGAGTTCTATGTATTTCTATTACTTTTGCTTAGATTCTCTGATCTTCCCGAATATTTTCCACTTTGTGTATTCTCCTTCAAGTATCTTGATTTTTATTATGATTTATTACCTTGTCATTTCAGTGACAAAAAGGGAGTGAAATATTTAGTAAGGGGGAAAGATATAGAGGGAGAAATATTTATTTAAGAGGGAGAATTAATTATTACTGATTATTGATCATTATACTTCATGTTGAAATTATTTGTTATATTTATGATCATTTAATATTGATTATTCCTGTTATTTGTTTTCCGCACTTGCTTTTCACAGGTATGTTTTTTTGAAGTGTTGTGATTGCAGGATCGCAGATCATCATGAGATCAAAAGAAAAGTCTATGTTTATGTTTGTCGGTGTGTGTTCATAGGTTTAGATTTTATTTTTATCGTGAGGATATGTTTGTAAAACATGATTTTGTCTCAGAAATGCCAATGGGGAGATTGTAAAAACATTTATTTATGTAATGACATTTTTCTGATAAAAAACCATGTTGAGAGTTTTGTGTTTTTAGATCGAGTTGTTAAGTGTTATAAGGTAAGAAATTTATGTATAAAATCAAGTACAAAGTGGTGAAGATACAAAGGATATCGAGTGGAACAACGACTGAAGCGGCAGTGTAAAGAAGCAAGGATTTCAGAGGATTTTTGTATTTTGTTTCACCGAGTACTCGGTGGAAGTGTTATCGAGTACTCGGTAAGTTGCGAACTTTCACACGTTTGCAAAAAAGTGGTAAAATCTTTCAGAGCATTTTGTGAACTTACGCAGTTGGGTGTTCACCAAGTACTCAGTAGAACCGCCACCGAGTACTCGGTAAGTGGCTACGCTGAATTATTTTTGGGAAGGTTTATTTTGCTATGTAATTGATTCCTAACAACTTTGGGACGTGATTAGAAGCTATTATCAGTATATTGGACTATCATTGACATATTTATATATATTTGAAAGATTTTAATGGTGGAAATACGAATCCTAATTGGAAACAAAATTCTTACCATTAATTGAAGACTCTTCTCTATATATATTGTTGGCTTTGAAATTTACCTTCGGCAAACAATTCCAAAATTGATGATAACAAACCATTGAAGAGTGTTTGATACTAATGAATTATCAAGTTTATGTTTTCAGTAAAAGACAGGTGAACGACTCGGAAAACAAACTCGGAAAGAAAACAACTCAGAAAGCAAGCTCGGAAAGAAAGCTTGAATTAAAGCGAAAAGCCGTGAAAGAAATTGAAGCGCAAATGGAAAATCAAATAATTCAACGGAAAAGGCGAAAGTCGAAGACTCAAGACTTGGGGTAGATAGGTCGGGGAACGATCATTGTAACAAGGTAATTTTATGCGTCGATTTTATCGTATAAGCTCAAGTATAAAATGAACCGAACTCAAATGGAATGAAAAACGTTTTACCGAACTTAAACGGAAAGAAAAATATTTTTATTAAAAAAATTTCAAGTTATAGTCGACTAGAATCACCCTGTGTATTTTCTAGTAGTCGACTAAAACAATCAGTAGCTATTGGTTTTTCATCCACATCAAAGGAGTCGACTGAAAGTACTTTGAGTCGACTAGACTACAAGAAGTAGTCGACTAGAACACATTCTAGTCGACTAGATGTATCATTGTAGTCGACTAGATGAAACCATGTAGTCGACTGAAAGAAAAAGTAGTCGACTAGTTGATCCTCAAAATCTGCAGATTCTTCAGAAAACATTTCCCATGTTTTGTGGATTGTATTTAATGGTGTTCAAATGGCTCTTGTCTTTCAAATACTATAATCATTCTTTAAAACCCTAATGCAATGCTATATATAGAATGAGATGAGTATATTGAACTTTTAAGAGATTGAAATACAAAGAGAAAGAAAGCTATCAAAAATTATGCAGAAATTTTCTTTACAAAAACCATTGAAACCAAGCCTTGAAAATATGATTTTCTCCAAGTTTCTTTGAAAATCAAAACCTCTAGTATCTCTTCTTATTCTCTAAATATCATTCATTGAACATATCTTTTGAGAATACATTTCTAGAGCTATTGTAAAATCACCAAAAACACTTGAGCTTATATTGATTTATCTTCCATAAAAAACCTTTGGGTTTTGAGTGTTTTTGTTCTTGAGTGATTTTATTGATTACATACGAATTTGTAATCTCGGATAAGTGAAGTCCACCGATTGTTCAAGAAAGGGTTGTTCTCTTGATTGAGAAACAGGCTCGAGAGACTTGTGTTGTAAAGGTTTGCCATTCCACCTGTGAATGAAGGGCCATAGTGAAAGGATCGGGAAAAGTTTCAAGAAGGGGTTCTTGAGCCGAGGAGTAGGAATTACCGAACCTTGAAAAAATCACGGTGTCAATCTCACTATCTCTTTCTCTTTACTTGATTTATTTGCATGCTATAATTGTTTAAATATCTTGTATGCTATCTTGTTTTGAAATTAATAGTTAGAGAAGTTTAAATTGAATCATCCACTTGATTTTTGTTTAGAGTGTGTTCCAATTTCGAAAAGAATTAGAATTATTTTTGAACACCCTATTCACCCCCCTCTAGGGTTAATTAGTGACTAACATATATGAGTTAAACTTAAGAGAATGTGGGGGCTTTGGAGAGATCTATGCAATTGTTCTACAGATTCATATTATTCTACATAGATATTTAGAGAGAGAAAATTATTGAGTGATTATATATTTTCTAGTTCTCTCTTGGTTTGAGATTTTCTAATTGTGCTTCTACACCAAATATCGTTATGCACAATTGGATGATCTAATTGCTGAAAAATTATCACACCACCTTGATCGAAGCAGGAGGCTTCATAGTTCTTTGATTCATTGAGCCGTCAGAGTATGGAGATCGGAGCGAGAGCTTTGTGGAGCGCGAGTGATTTAAGACTATAAGACGTCGAGTGGAAAATCTTGGTTTGAGATTTTCCAATTGTGCTTCTACACTGAAGATCGTTATGCACAATTGGATGATCTAATTATTAAAAAATCATTACACCACTTTGATCGAAGCAGGAGAGTTCATAGTTTTTTGTTCCGTTGAGAAATAGAGCCGTTAGAGTACCGATATCCGAGCTAGAGCTTCGTGGAGTGCGAGTGATTCAAGACTATCAGACGTCGAGTGGAGAAAGGCAGATCAGAATGATTTGTAAGTCTAAAACTTTATAGAGTCTTGTACTTCTTGATTTATAGTGTATCGGTACTCGAACGTATCCGTGGTTTTTTACTTGAAATCTTTCCAAGATTTTTTCACGGAAAAAAATTGGTGTCGTTTAATTCATAAAAAAACCTATTCACTCCGTCTAGGCTTATTTCACCGTCTTCTAAGTAATTTCATGACCAAATGAACATGGATTATTTATTTTTATTTAAAATTAAATTTTTTTATTTTAATATATATATATATTTTTTGCAAAATTATTTATTCGATACATGAAAGATAAATGTAGTTTCATGTACTCGTCACATAGATTCATGACAACTTTTGCTTGAATGGACAAATTAATTTATATTGCAAAATTATTTAATCGATACATGATTTTAATGGTATAGTGTTATTTATCTCTTTCATATATATATATATATATATAGAAGGGAGAGTGGGAAACATGATCCCACCTCAAGCTTTAGGGCCCGTTTGGAAAATGGTTTTCTCTGGTTTTGTCTTGTCTGTCTGGTCTAGTTTTGTTTTGTCTGACCTGGTCTAGTCTAGTCTTGAATCTAAAACTCTGTTTGGTAAGCGGTCTGGTTTCCAGGTCTAGTCTGAGAAAACAAAAACTTTATATATATTAGTTTATATATTATTTTATGTACATAACTTTATATATTATTAAATATATATTTATAATATATTATTAAATATACATAATATATTATATATATTTAATAATAGTTTTAAAAATGTTATATATTTAATAAAATTATTTTATATATATTATTATAAAATAATAATATATATTATTCTATATATTATTTTTTAATTTTATATATCTTTATATGTATATATTATTTTTTAATTTATATATTATTATATATATATTTAATATATATATAATAATATTATTTTATATATATTATTATAAAAAATATATATATATTTTTCGATATATTATTTATGTATATATATTATTTTTTAATTATATATATATATTTATATATATATTATTTTTGAATTTATATTTCTTTAATAATATTATTTTTTATATATATTTAATTATATTATTTTATATATATTATTATAAAATAATATATATTATTATATATATTATTAATATATATTATTTTTGAATTTTATATATATTTAATACATATAAATTTAATAATATTATTCTATATATATTATTATAAAATAAAAAATATATATTATTCTATATATATTATTTTTTAATTTTATATATTATTTTAAATATATATATTATTTTTTAATTTATATATTATTTATATATATATTTAATAATATTATTTTATATATATTATTATAAAATAAAAAATATATATTATTCTATATATATTAATATATATTATTTTTTAATTTTATATATTATTTTATATATATTTATATCTATATTATTTTTATATATATTTAATATATATATTTAATAATATTATTTTATATATATTATTATAAAATAAAAATATATATTATTCTATATATCTTAATATATATTATTTTTTAATTTTATATATTATTTTATATATATTTTATTTTTGAATTTATATATATATTTAATATTATTATTTTTTATATATTATTATAAAATAAAAAATATATATTATTCTATATATATTATTTTTTAATTTTATATATTATTTTTGAATTTATATATTATTTTTTTATATATTTAATAATATTATTTCATATATATTATTTTTTAATTTTAGTACATGAATTATATATATAAGAGAGAGAGAAAAAAAAAGTCAAAAATTATGGGCTAAGACCAAGAAAGACTAACTTTTTTTTTGTGTTGGATTTACTTTATTTTGAACCAAATCCAAAACCAAAGTTTTAAGTAATTTTGGTTTTAAATTTAAAAACAAAGTTAACCAAACAAATTTAATATCTGAAAATAAAAACAAAGCAAAACAAAACCAGCAAAAACTGGTTAAGCCTTAACTTTTTTTTTTTTTAAAATGCTGTCTCTCCTCTCCTCTTCATTTCACTCGCTGCAATCCAGCCACTGTGGGCCGCACATGGTTAGCTAGTCCCATACTAGACTCTCCATTAGCTATTCCCATACTACCGCTCTTTGTTTACTTTTCTTTTTTGTGTGTGGGCCCTTACCGGATGGATACGGAGCTGGAGACGACGTTGATTGTCCATAGTCAACACTTGAGAGCAGACATCTCACTCTCACATGGCAGCACATACTAGAAACAATAAACAACATGCTCATCCCTTTTCGCGCCTATATAAGCCGCCAAACCTTAATTTCCATACGAGCCTTCTTCAGATCCATCCACAACTCTCTCTTCTCTCTCTTCCCCAAAATGAACCCTAATAACAACAACACCACCACCACCACCTCCTCCTCCTCCGATGCTCCACCGTTCGATCCATCCCAACCCTCCGTCCCAATCTCATACCCCATCACAACCCTAGAAGACCTCGAATCTAGGGTTTATTTCGATTCCTTTCACTTCCCATTCAACAAGGCCTCGGTCACTCTTCAATCTGGCAATTGTTCGTTGCCTGACCGGCGTCGAATTCTGGTGTGCCATGACATGGCCGGAGGGTACTCGGATGATAAGTGGGTACAAGGTGGGACCAATGCCGATGCCTATTCGATATGGCATTGGTATTTGATGGATGTTTTCGTCTATTTCTCGCATAGTTTGGTTACCATTCCGCCTCCTTGTTGGACTAATACAGCTCACAAACATGGTGTCAAGGTTAGTTTTCCTATTCTGTATCTTATATATATATATTTGGAGTATTATAGTTACGAGTGGAGGTTCATATTGATTGAATAGAATTGGTTTGCTCTGTTTTAAGAAATTGAGGTGCGTTAATTGATTGGTGTGAAGTATAGTTGAAAATAAAATGGGTTATATATATATATATATATATATATGTATATATATATATATGTATGTAGCTAGAAGAGTTTGGAACATATAATTGGAAAGCTGAAGTTATATTTGTATGTGATTGTGTTTCTGCCGATGTTGAATAAGGTATTGGGGACTTTCATTACAGAATGGGATGAAGGGAGAGTTATTGCCAACAAGTTGCTCGCGACGGAGGAGTCTGTGCAAATGTATGCCGAGCGATTGACTGAGCTTGCTCTTGCTTTGGGCTTTGATGGCTGGCTGGTAAGTTTACCCCACCCGGGTATAAATATAGAAGCTCTGTCTATTCCCGGTCTTTCCACCATAAATAATCAAGTGGTAAATAAAATAAAGGGCAATTATCACTAAACCCCCTTATAATATTAAATCTGATCACAAACCCCCCACTAGAATCATATTCCCCCCTGCACTATCAGATTGAATCAAATTACCCCTATTCCGTCTAACAGACTTATAATATTAACGTAAAATGCAAAAAATTGGTTCTATGAAACTTCATATATATCCTTCATTTCAAATTCCATTTAATCATCCTTTTGTTCCAATCCGGTGAGAGACCGATCAATAGAATAGCTAGCTCTGGTCATTCTTTTCACCATCCAATTGGTGATTTCCTAAAGTTGCTTATCCACCATGGAAGACGGCGAAGAAATCCAGTCACAACCGTGCCCTCATACCAAATTCTTGATCTTTTTCCTAAAAGTTAATTACCACATTGCCAACTCCCTGAATAGGAAATCCAACGTAGAAGTGATACCCATGAAATAAATAACATTGATCTCTTATGAGTTTCGAATTGGATTAATCAGATTTGGCAAACAAGTTTTGGTGAAAAGCTAGATTACAGAGCTATTTTTTGGGTCAGTGTTTCAACCCATACTGGTCCAAGCTTGGATGATTAGATCCTAAAAAATAGAGATGGAGACGGTAAATTGTGAAAAATGCCAGATATGATGAATTGTTTTAGTAAAGTTCACAAATTTCAAATATATATATATATATACACTCACACATGCCACACACCATCTGAAACTGATACACTTATAAATAAGTATATGTATATATGTATGCACACATTCATTACCCACAAACTGTCCAAATACATATAAATACAAGAACATGTATATATAGATATGCATTACATATTGGAGAAAGACGCCTGGGTTAGAAGAGCATGTCCAACAAGGATGGCTTAGGGGTATTTTTTGGTCAAAATAAAAGCTAAAGTCACATGATCAATTTTCTAACGGACTTGACGTTTTCATTGACGGAATAGGGGTAATTTGATTCAATTTCATACTACAGGGGGCTATATGATTCTAGCGGGTTTTTTTGGATCTAATTTGATAGGAGGGGGTTTTGTGAAAATTGCCCTAAAATAAAAGACATATGCTTCACCATCTTAACTTCGTGTTTGCCGAGATCCTAGTGCATATAGAGGTTGGTGTTGACCGTAGAATGCCTCAGCTTGACATATAAGGCTGGTTCCAGTTGTTTATGTGATACGTATCTACGGTCTTTTTAAAGATCTTTTGTGTCTTAACAATGTTCAGGTTAACCCTTGTAGGCTTACATACATAGGGAAACGAAAGTTATTTAGAGTAAATGTAGCTTATCTAAGAATTTTACTTTTTTAGTCACTTGCATATGCTTATTTGATCTCACAGATTCAATCATATTCAAGAAAGAAATCATACAACTAAAACTCCAACAGAAATCGAAAAAAAAAATGTGTTAACAACCAACTGCTCTAAAAGTTTAAGCTATTAGAGAGGGTGTAACTTAAATATTTGATCTTTCAACACGCCCCCTCACGTGTGGCCTTCTTTTTGGTCCAACACGTGAAACAACAATTTTTTAATATGGATGACGGTGAGGTTTGAACACAGGACTATGCTCTGTTACCTTGTTTACAACCAACTGCTCTAAAAGTTTAAGCTATTAGAGAGGGTGTAACTTCTATATTTAATCCTTCAACAAAATGTTCTACCATACATTGAGAAAAATAGGATTTCTTAAGTACTTCTTTAGTGCTTTTTTCATGAAAGGAAAAAAAAGGGTAAAACATATCTTTTCCCTCATACTAAATTTACTCTCATGAGGATCATTTATGCACTCTCTTTATCGTTGACATTGTGACTGTTATATACAGATAAATATGGAGGTTAAATTGGATGTAGGGCAAATCCCGAATATGAAAGAATTTATCAGCCATTTAACCAGGACCATGCACTCTTCAGTGCCTGGATCCTTAGTCATCTGGTAAGAGTTAGTTGAATTTACATTCTTAATTGTTGAAGTTTTCTTTTGCTTTATCTCTTTTCTTAATCAATTATATGACTTCCGATTCTCTAATTTTATTGACTATGCAGGTATGACAGTGTTACTACCAAGGGTAAGCTTAGCTGGCAGGATATGTTGAACGAATATAATAAACCTTTCTTTGATATATGTGATGGCATATTTGTAAATTATACATGGAAGGTATTGCGCTCTATCTCTATTTGTTTGAAAGTTTTGATTTCAGTTTTCTCATGCATACCAATTTTCTTATATACCATACAGGAAGATTATCCAAAGCGTTCAGCTGCTGTTGCTGGTGAGAGAAAGTTTGATGTCTACATGGGAATTGATGTTTTTGGAAGGGGTGCTTATGGTGGTGGACAGTGGAATGTATGTGTTCTGCACAACCTTTGGAATTGTTTAATATCTTGGGTATAAAACTTTTGGGAAACCGGTACTCGACATAACATTAGCTTCTGATTCACAAACCGGATTTAGGCTATTTACTGGGTGGTGTTTGGGGTTGAAGTAACTTCTTTAATTGTTTCTAATTCACGTGTCAGTATATTTTGAAATGCCATATGATTCAGTGTTGTTTTACACCTCAGACACATGTTGCACTTGATTTGCTGAGGAAAGATGATGTATCAGCTGCTCTATTTGCTCCTGGATGGGTCTATGAGACTAAGCAACCACCTGATTTTCAGACTGCTCAGAACCAGTACTGAACTCAATTCTTGCGAAATTTCAGCAATAAATCTTTTACTTCTAAATTTCAAATATGCTTTTACTCTAATTTTATGAAGTTCTTTTGGTTGGTTTACGAATTCTTTGGCCACGTTGCTATACTCTACTTACTCATCAGTTAGTGTGTTGGGCAGTTTTGTCAACACAACATCCTTGTCCACACGTCTAACATTTCTCTAATACTTGCAGAATTATATGTTATAGTTTCCCGAGTGCAGAAAACTAACTACATTTGCCTTTTTTTATATTAGTTCAGTCAAAGAGTTGCAACATTTCCATTATTTGTTTGCCTCTTTGTTGGCCGTACAAGAAACATGCTGCTGTATGTGTAAGTACTTACATACATAGGTACACATGAAGTCAAAGTAAAACATTTTAAACACACAAATTTATTGCTGTGACTGCTTATCTACACTAAAGGAGTTGCCATTTCATATACTCCATTCTTTGAACAATGGCAACCTGAGATGCATTCAATAGTCATAGCTTAAATAGGTATGGGAACATGATTAACATTTAGTCTTGTGCAGTGGACAATGTTAAAGGTTCTATAAAACCTAGCTTTTTCAATTGCCATATTCTCAAATCCTTGTTATTGTTTTGAAGGTTGACAAATGTTATCTGCATGAGATCTTTTGTATTTTCAGCCTTCAATGTTACCGCTATTCCATAGGGTTTCTGCTTTTGCCAGCAACTCTGCATTTGATAACATTGAGTTTCTGTCCCAGAAAATGTTGTTCGTAAGATATTAGCTTTAAGTTGAAAAAGTATATGAAAACCTTGCAATCGTGTAATAATGTCATTTTGCTGCTACCTGTAAAATGTTGTCATTGCAAATTAAAATTATGTGCCCTGGCACGATTTCAGCAGTGGAATAATCATAAATGCTATCTAATTGTTGCAAGATTGCCGTTATTGATTGACATGTTAAGAATATGCCATCATTATTAAGCCTCTAGCGCTAACTTTGTATTTATTTATTTTTATAGTGGCTCCATGATTAAACCTTTTTTTGTCCATGTCCACCTTCTATATATATATATCATGAAGTTGTTCTAATTGTTTGATCACATAATTTGTTATATGGTTTGGATTTTGCAGTTGGTGGGCCCTTGTTGAGAAATCGTGGGGAATATTGCAGAATTATCCACGAGTACTACCATTCTACTCAAATTTTGATCAGGTTATAATTTAGTATATCTCTTCTGTACTTCCGTTCTTAATTCTTATTTTCGTAGTACACAATATATTGAAGCTTTGAGGATTGTTCCCAAAAACAACTCATTATGTATTCATGTAACAAGACTTTGTTCACAAATGTTACAAGCTTGTCCTTTGGATTTGGTTATACATCTTTCAAGAATTCAATGTTTTTACTTGCCTCATTTATTAGATGGGAAGGAATCATGACTTCTCTCTTCCCTCCTCCGGTGGTCTTCCTTGAGGTCGACCAAGTTCTTCACTCGCGCCAGTCACTGGAATCTTCCATTCCGGTGATACCCTCCGACCACTTTTTGTTTCTTTTCTCATTTTTTTCTCATTCTTGCTTGATGAGATCGTACCTGGAGGCCGCGAGTCTTCCCTTTCTCTTAAAGGGGGCGAGGTACGGGAAACATGTCCTCCCAGGGGTATTTCCTTATATGTTGATGAGGAGTCGATTGAATGGAGGAAGGTGTTTTTACGTTCTTGCTTGGTGGGTCGTTTTGACAGTGTGGTGGAGGATGTTGGTAAGGTGGAGGCGTGCGCCATGCGTGTGTGGAGGATCTCGTCAGGGTTCTCGGTGGCGAGACTCTGTGACGACTCTTTTCTTTTTTGTTTCCCGTCGATGGAGGTGGCGAAAGGCATTCTGGCTTTCGGCCGACGAGATTGGGGGCATTGGCGCTTGTCTTTGGACGCCTAGTCACCTGGTCTAGGGATGGCGGCGCCATGGCGTAAGGAAGGTGTTCGCCGGATTTTTCTTTGAGGGGTTCCTCTTCACCTCTGGTGCGAGGCTTTGTTCGAGAAAGTGGGTGATCTCTTTGGAGGGTTTAGAGGCTTGGAGGATGTAGATCCATGTAGGCCTGATATAGTTTGTATTGTCGTTGCTGTTGGAAAATCTAGCCCGCCGATTCTATTCATTCACAACGACACTATATGTTTTCGCATCTTTGTGATGGACGATAACCCGCCGATGGTTGTGCTGACGACTCACAGTTTGGAAGGGAGCTTAGGGCCGCTTATGTTTCGCCATGAGGAGTGGTCTTCGCTGCATTCCGGCGGTTAGAGGGAGGGTGTGGACCTTCGCCGTTGGGTGGCTGCCGGTTGAGGGTTTCCCTAATCGTCTTCTTCGGCGGGTGATTGCAGATCTAAGGTTAGGTTGGGGAGTCGTATGGAGGCAGGGGGTGTAAGGGGTTTAGTGGTGTCAGCGGTGGAGAGTGGGGACCACGTTGGGGCACGTGTTGTTCAGACGCGTAGGAAGGAGGTGGTGGGTCGCCAGGTGGTTGGGTGGAGGGGGAGGTTGAATGGTATGGTGGCATGTGGTGTGGGTAGGTGGGGGCCCGGTCCGCCATGGACACATCAGTGTTTGTTTTCAAATTTCAAATCTTCACGTGCGAGTTTTGCACAACTTAAGCAACGACCATTTTATTGGGCCAACAGAAGTGGGCCTGGTGTTGGTGTGGAATCTAGCCTGCGCTTTTCTTCTTGGGTAAGTAGGGGTGGGCCAGGTGAGGGTGTGGCTATTCAAGCCCAACAACACTTTGGTGGGCCTGTTAAGGGGCAGTTGGGAGGTGTTGTGTTAAATCGGGTTTCACATTTGGTGGATGATAGGTCGGAGGACCTTATGGCTATGGTTCGGGTCGGGGCCTGGTGTCTCGGGTCGGTTTAGCAAGCAGGGCAAGAGTGCTCATTTTTTGGCGGGTTTAGGTCTGGTTGGCGGGTTTGGGTCCGGTTGGCAAGTCGGGTTTGGATCTCGGTGCTTACAAGAATGGCAGGGTCGATTTGACGAATCTTTTGGAGCCGTTTTCGGCGTCGATGAGGACGACCGTGAATGGCTTTCAAGTGGTTTCCAGGCGTAAAACGAAATCGAAGATAAACTTGGGGACGGTCTGGAATCGCAGGTCTGTTTTGATGGATCGTCGCACTTCTCCGGCTCGGTGGCGAGGGCATGAGGTGGAAGGGACGTAGAAGGTTGAGGGGTCGTTTCTCCTTCCGGCAGTGGGTGGTGTTATGGCCGTGAAGGGTAGGGATGTATTGGGTTCTAGTGGCATCGGAGGTGAGAGGATTGAGCCGATTCTTGAGGGGCCAGTCGTGGTGCCTAGGGTATGGTTCGGCTTGGAGAAGGAGTCGTCGTTGGGGTTTGAGTCTGATTATTCATCCTTGGGTGGTATGGAATCGAGGAGTGATTGGGTGCAAAGTGTTCCTTCTTGTTTTAAGGGACTGAAAGTGTCGTGTGTGGCTCTGATGACAAGGGCTTGGGTATGGATGGTTATGTTAAGTGTGTAAATGGTAATGGTGATGCTGATTTGAGTATGGCGGTGAGGAATAATGTAGGTTATGGCAACATGGTGAATGACAAAGGCTTTATTAATCTGGAGGTTATGGAAAATGTTTTGTCGGTTGTTGTTGATCGCTCGAACTTCAATTCGGGTAAGAGGGTAGGGGATAATGTTGTGGAGGTTGGCACCAAGGCGGGGCCATGTTTGGGAATAATGAAGAGAAAGGGAAACACTGATATTGACACTGGTGGAGGACACGGAGGAGGAAGGTGGCGAGGGAAGGGCTATGGTTGTGTATCGATCCCCTTCTTATTGGAAAAGGGAAAAGGAATTGCGTAACTTGGTGTGTACCGTTAATTATGATGGGTTGTGTAGTGGAGCGCGGGGTAGAGAAGGGGGAAGGAATGGGGGGAGAAAGAGGGATGAGGGGGTTGTTGCTATTTCCAAATGAAGTTACGAATTGTGTCGTGAAATGTCCAGAGTCTAAATTGCCCGAGTAAGAAGAAGATAGTTAGGTTGATGCTCGGTAAGTGGAATGCGCATATTGCTTGTTTACAAGAAACGAAGATGGATGATATGAATGACAAAGTGGTTCGAAGTTTGTAGGGTAACTGTTTTGTTGAGTGGACTTGTTTGGCATCTATTGGTGCTTCGGGAGGTGTGATAGGAGATGAATCTTATTACGGGACACGAGTATGGGGCATTTTTCGATTTCTTGTTCGTTTTCGATGGTTGAGGATGGTTTTAGTTGGGTGTTCTCAGGTGTGTATAGGCCTGTTGATGATGGGATGAGGGCGCTTTTGTGGGAGGAGCTTGGTGTGGTTAGGGAGGCCTGACGCCTTCCTTGGTGTGTGGGCAGGGATTTTAATATTGTTCGGACGCCATCAGAGAGATCTTCGGGTGGGCAGTGGACTAGGTCTACGCATTGTTTTTCCGAGTTCATTGACTGGCAGGCGTTGCATGATCTTCCCCTTGTGGGTGCATCCTTTACTTGGTCTAGTGGCAGGGAGACTCCGATTTTATCTCAGATTGACCATTTTCTGGTGTCCGGTGACTGGGAGGAGCATTTTCCGGATGTGATTCAGACCATCGCTACTCCTTTCACATCGGATCAAGTTCCTATTTTTTTGGATTGTGGGGGTATTGCAGCGGGGAAATCCTCGTTCAGATTCGAGAACATGTGGCTTAGAGCTGGGGATTTTCAGCATCGGATGTCGGATTGGTGGGCATGTGCTATTAGATTAGGTTTTTCGAGTTTTGTTTTGGCCTCAAAGTTGCGCAAGTTGAAGTCTTTGCTCATTACATGGAATAAAGAGGTATTTGACAATCTTGTTTGGTGTAGGAACGTGCTCTTGGCTGAGATTGATGATATTGATATAGCTGACTTGAGCGGGGGGATTGATGAGGCTTCGAGGTTGAGTAGAGAGCAGTGCTTGACAGATATTGAGGAGATCACCATTTAGGAGGAGATTTCGTGGAGATAGAAATCACGTGCTATTTGGCTGAAAGAAGGGGATCGGAATACAAATTTTTTTCATAGATCGGTGAATGCTCGTAGGAGGAACAACTTTATTGGGAGTTTGACCATTAAGGGTTCTTTGTTTTCTTTCGAGGAGGAGCTTCGCCTGGGTATCCCTGCTTACTATCAGAGATTGTTTACGAAAACTGACAGTTGGAGGCCGAGTTTGGATGGTCTTATGTTTGATTCTATAGAGGAAGAGGATAGAGATAGATTGGAGATTACTTTTTCGGAGGAGGAAGTTTTGAGGGTCTTGAAGTAGTGCAATGGTGATAATGTTCCTGGTCCAGATGGATTCACTATGCGCTTTCTTCTCGAGTGTTAGCCTACGGTGCGGGATGAGGTGATGGGTGCTTTCAGAGTTTTCCATGAGGAGGGCTGCTTTGTGAAGTCTCTTAATGCCACTTTCATCTCTCTTCTCCCTAAAAAAGAGGAGATGAAGAACATTAAGGACTTCAGACCCATAAGTCTGTGGGTCGTGTGTATAAGCTTATTGCGAAGGTTCTCTCTTCTCGGATGAGGGATGTGTTGGATGGAATGATCTCGGAGTCTTAGAATGCTTTTATTGGGGGGCGCCAGATTTTGGATTCGGCTCTCATTGCTAGCGAGGTTGTTCATGCCAGAGTGCAGAGTGGTATTCCGGGGGTTTTGGTAAAATTGGTTGTGGAAAAGGCGTATGATCATATTCACTGGGGGTTCCTTATTTATATGTTGGAGAGGCTGGGGTTTTGGGAGAGATGGCGCAAGTGGATTTAGTTTTGTATTTCGTCGGCTCGCTTTTCGGTGATAGTGAATGGGTCGCCTTCCCATTTTTTTGGGAGCTATTGAGGTCTGAGGTAGGGCGACCCTCTCTCCCCGTTTCTCTTTCTTATGGTGATGGAGGCTTTTAGTAGGATGATGTCTCGGGCGACGGAGATGGGTCTTCTTCGTGGGTTCAGGTGGGTGATGTTGCTACTCAGTTTGTGGATATTTCGCACCTGCTGTTTGCCGATGATTCTCTTGTGTTTTGTGATGCAGATGAGGCTCAGTTGCGGCATCTCTGGTGTATTTTGATTTGTTTTCAGGCGGTTTCGGGCTTGAAGATCAATACTGGTAAGAGTTGCTTGTTCCCAGTGGGGGAGGTGGGTAATTTGGCTGCTTTGGCTACTACTCTCAGATGCAAGATAGGTCAGCTCCCTTCTGACTATTTTGGTTTGCCTTTGGGATCGTCTGGCCAGAGATAGTTTTGTTGAGACTCTGTAGTGGAGCGTGTGGAGAGGCGATTGGCAGGCTGGAAACGACAATATCTTTCCAAGGGTGGGAGACTTACATTGGTTAAGAGCATGCTTTCCAACCTTCCAACTTATTTCCTATCCCTTTATTGGATTCCCTGTGGTGTGGCACATCGGATTGAGAGGATCTAGAGGCAGTTTTTGTTGGTATGGTGAGGATAGAGGTGGTTGGTGTTTGGAGAGGTTCGGGCTCGTAGAGGTTTGGGGGTGTGGAAAGACATCCGGCATGAATTTTCAGCTTCAGAGTGGGTGGCGGCCATAATGTTTGTTTTTGGACGGATTGGTGGTGCAGTGAGGGTCCTCTCGCCTCTTATTTCCTTAAGCTTTTCAGGATTGCTTGGAATCGCCATGCTTCAGTAGCTGACTGTTATCATCTCGATACTGGAAAGCTAGTGTGGGATGTCAGTTTTGTGCGTCACTTTCAGGACTTGGAGTTGGAGGAGGTTTCTGGTTTGTTGAAGCTTTTGTACTCCCAAGCCGTTGGTTTTGGGTTAGATTCTCTGCTTTGGCTCCCGGCATCTTCTCAGAGTTTTTCGGTCTCTTATTTTGGTTGTCTCACACCTAAAGCAGATGAGGCTTTTCCGTGGAAGGCGGTGTGATGATCAAAGGCCCCGCTGAAGGTTGCTTTCTTTACATGGTCGGCAACATGGGGTCGCATCCTCACGTTGGATGTGCTGAGGCAGAGGGGTATTATCGTGGTTAATCGGTGTTCCTTATGCAAAAAGGACGGGGGATCTATTGATCACCTCTTTTTGCATTGCTCGTTTGCTTATGATTGTTGGTGCCTTCTCTTCTGCCTCTTTCGTATCGAGTGGGTGATGCCGTGGTCGGTTCGCGATGTTTTGGCCTCTTCGAGGAGTGTGCCAGTAGGTGCCCATGCTCGTCCCTTCTGGAGGATGACCCCTCTTTGTTTGTGGTGGAATATTTGGATCATGGAACGCAATATACATTGTTATGAGGGTGTGGAGTTCTCTGTGGGTGTGTTCAAAGATGGTTTTATTTCTTCCTTGTTTTGTTGGGTGGAGGGTCGCTATTGTAAGTCTATTGATGAGAAAATAGAGTTTTTGGGTTCCCTTGGCCCTTAGGACTCTTTTTGTAATTGAGACGCACTCCCCGTTTGGGTGCTTTTTATATTATTCTTACTTATAAAAAAAAAATATATATATATATATTTACTAGATGGGAAGTCCTGGGGCTCAGTTCCTTTATAGAGAATCCTCTTCAATTTTCTCCCGTGGCCACTAAGCTCTTATGATGTCATTTGCAACACCATTAAGAAAATGGTCAGCCACGAACTGTTGATCGGTCCAATTTATCATATCAGTTGTGTGAAAAAAGGACATTTGGGTACATGTGTTTTAGAAATTTCCCTAGGTGATGGAGTAACTTGTGAATATGTTTTGGTGGAGATAAATAGGTAGGTAGAGAGGTATAAGAAAAGGGAATGTGTGATTAAAATGTTGAACTGATTGGACCAAACAAATTCATTATACACCTGTATGTTATTTGAGTCTTTTTTTTTTTTTTTGATAAGTAAGAAATATACAAAAATACCTAAAAATGAAGGATTTTTCACTAGGCTATGTTGCACCAATACCCAACAAAAGGGGTCTAACGCAGTACCAACAAAAATATAATTGTTGCTACTGACGAGGAATGAATTATATAAATATTTATTTACATTCTCTGATGAAGAGAATGTACCCCACTATTGTTAACCATGTGTAAAGAAACACTTTTTTTTTTTTTTTTCTATTTGTCCAGGGCCAGGGTTACCATTATTCTATTGATGGAGCACAAGTGCTAGACGCACCTTGGAACAACATTTCTTATCAGAGCTTTCAGGTATTAACTTGTCCTCTCTTTTACTTTTTCCTGTTCTCACTATAATACAGTGATTTGGCTGGTTTCCTTATCGTTCTGTGATGTTAGATGTTGATATATAAGTTTCTTCTCAACATAAATTGTTGTGGAGATCAAGGATTTGACACCATAACACCCAAAACCATTGTTCAAACTTGTGTTTGGAACCATGTTCATGCAATGGTAATTGAACTGCTTAATCTATGTCAAGATGCTTTCACAAGAGTTGCCTAGTAATCCGTTGTGAACTTTAAACTGCATGTCATGGTAATGAAGATAATTCCATCAGGGAGATAAATATACCAGGTCAACACAACCGGACCCCACATTGGAGTCCTACTTAAGGAGCCTGATGTCCATGGTGCAGCAAAGATGGATGGACTACATTTATGTGTTCTCTAGGTTTTAGTTTTAACTTCAGATTGTGCACCATCCACAATGCATTTCCCAGTTGTTTATTTTTTATTTTTTATTTTTTCCTATCCCTTCTTTGGAGGAATTTGAAAAGCAATGCAAACTTTCTGTACAGGGAACAAAATGTTTATAAGGGCCTACACATTTTATATGCAACAGTGACTTTCTCAAATGAAGAGAATTCAGTTGAATTTTTTGGCAATTAAGTACAAGTTATCAAGTACATTAATGGAAGTAATGAGAAACACGTGAAGTTTCATATCACATGATCATATTTTAGTTATCCTGAAATATGATCAGTGACTCTCTCTCTCTCGTGCACATCCTTATCTTATTTTACATTATTTTGCATTTTCTTAAGTTTTGTAGAGTAGTATATATTATCAGAAAATGATAAACATGTCTCCGAGGTTTTTACTGCAAAGAATATAACAGCTAGCTAATGAATGAGCCAAATTTGAGTACAATAGATAAATTACTCTTAAGGAGGTAAACAAGAATATATATATATATATGGACGCTGAACCTTGTATTACAGTAGCCAATATTAAAATTTTGAATACTGCAGTAAAATAAAGTATGGAGGCAATATTTATAATTTTGAGGAATCAGAAGTTCAAGCTTGTGGACTGCATCAACTACTGGCAAGAGAACTCATTATTCACACGGCACAGAATGTTAACTGAATCCCTGTGCTCTTCCACTAGCTTTCTAGCTTAGATGATATCTCGACGCTTAACCTTGTATTACAGTAGGCAATATAAATTTTTTGAATACTGCAGTAAAATAAAGTAATGGTAGCAATATTTATAATATTGAGGAATCAGAAGTTCAAGCTTGTGGACTGTATCAACTACTGGCAAGAACTCATTATACACACGGCACAGAATGTTAACTGAATCCCTGTGCTCTACCACTAGCTTTCTAGCTTAGATGATATCTCCTGCCACCCCCTAAGGGGAAAGCAGAGGGTGTAAGTCACAATACTTGTGTATGTCTACTTAAAGAAGGAGAAAAACAAGTCCGCGTTTGTGTCTGTTTCCTATGTCCTGTCATACGGCAGAGGTATAACAAATAAATTGTCAGATTTACCATAGCATGCTCCTATACTTCATAGTCCTATCACGTATGTTCTGTTTCTAGATGAACATCTTACCAGCGGCGTCTTGATTTTGTCTTTGCAGCATGGCCTTTTCTTACTTTTCCTAACTACTTTATTTGTTACAGCCATGCCTTGAGCTTTCTGGGGAGACTACCCCAAATGCAATTCAAGTACATGTTAAGTAAGTTATGTTGCTAATATGTCTCTTTTATTTCTTTGCAGTTTGTCTTTTATAGAGATATTGTCTTCATGGGGAAGCATTAAGTACCAGTTCCTCACACATTTTTAATAGGAATATGTAATACAAGTTGACTCTGTATATAAATCTGATTTAGACTAATGTAGCAGTGACATTTTTAAATTAATAAAAGGCTTATTTTCTTGAGGTCCTTCGTTTCTCACTATTGTCTTCATGGGGAAGCATTAAGTACCAGTTCCTCCCACATTTTTAATAGGAATATGTAATACAAGTTGACTCTGTATATAAATCCGATTTAGACTAATGTAGCAGTGACATTTTTAAATTAATAAAAGGCTTATTTTCTTGAGGTCCTTCGTTTCAAAGTGAGAATCCTAATGAACCATGTTGTCTTGTATAGAATCTTTTCCGGCAATTTTGTTTATAGCATCATTACTCTTTAGGCATAGGAACGAAGAACAGTCGATGTTTTTGAGCACCTTCCATTGAATGGAGCTTCATATATTTCCTTCATTTAGAGAAAGGAAACATCTATGATATTCGATGAATTAATAAATTTTAGTGGACAACTCAACTTATTTTCTGTGGTTAGCTGTGTAATATGTAGCACCGATACGGATACGGGGTGAAGATACGATATGATATGGACACGGGGATAAGACAAATCTCAAAAAACACATGATACGAGTACGGCGGACACGGCCAAAATAAAAATGATAAAATAATAAATTTATAAAAAAAATCAATTTAATTTTATTAATTTCATGTAATATGAAAAATTTCAATGTATTATATACAATTTTATAAACTAAGAAGCATACAATTGAACACAAGATATGACATCATCACACGTTAAACACAAAATACGCTAAGAATTTACACCATTTAATCATTCATCAATTTAGATATATGAGTCATATGTTGATAGCTTCCTTTACCAAAAAAGGTCAAAAGACGGTATTTCATCACAAAAACATTAACTATATAGTTGGGAAACAAATGTTATTACAACTAGTAGTTTTGCAATCTAAATTCCATCACAAGAAAGAAAAGTAGATTTTCAGCATAACTTTGAAAAAAAGAGAATTCTAGGCATATCCTAGGCGTGTCCGGGCCGTATCCTAAGCGTATCCGGGGTGTATCCTAGCCGTATCCAAAATTAAAAAGATGATTAAAAAAATTTGGATACTTCTACGGAGTATCGGACACGTGTCCGGGCGTATCCTAGGAGTATTGGTGCTGGACACATGTCCGATACCGCCGCGGCGCCTCCGGAGAAGTATCCGTACTTTATAGGCTGTGTTCATATACATCTGTGAGTGAACCACCACTTGGATCACTAGATCAGTAACTCTTGGTATGTGACCTGTTTTTATTTGTGTTTTTTAGGATCGAAAAATTTAATACTATGGAAACTTATATTTTCAGTAGCTTTCATGTTTCTAAATGTGACCAGTGTTCTGGGCCTTCGGTCTACTTGTCTATCTTGCACCAGAATTGTATTCTCTATAGTACATTATTAGTTCACAAAATTTTCTATTTTGCTCCAATTTTGTTCCACAGTTGGATTGGATCTTAGTATTATTCTGCTGCTTGATTAAATGTATGTTTTTAAATGGAAGTTCTAAGGAAGCATCTTATAACGGAGGAGGGAACATCACATTTAAAGGGGCCCTTGAAGATAATGCATACTTCACAACAAGACTCTTTCAGGGAGAGCTTCTATTGGGGAATTTACCAGTCTACTTGTCATATTCTGTAAGCCATCTCATATGTGTACTAGAAAATGCAAAAAAAAATGGCATCTCAAACAATTCTTAGGTCAGTTTTAGTTTGTGAGACCTGGCTATTACGGTTATGTCATTGTCATTTTTCGTTGTTTTGTCAATGAGATGTCATATTACATAGGCCTGCAACCTGGGCAGGCCAGCCTAGCCCAGCCCAGACCCAGCCCAAAAATTTCGGGCTCGGGTTACTAAAAGTTGCAAATCGGGCCTGCTTGGGTTGGGTTAACATGGGCTTGACTTTAATTCGGGTTGGGTTTGAACCCAACCCGAAACCCAAATTGTTAAAAGATGAGTAATCTGAACCGTTAGATCTATTATCCAACGGTTGAAATAAGACCCTCCAATCTAACCCTAAAAAACCTCTTTCTCACTTTGTTTTTCTCATTCTATCGCTTCCCTCTCTCCTAAGGTACGAACCCTAGTTTCTTCAGCCCCCACCGTCCGCCGCCACCACATCTCTCCATCGTCCACCACCGTCGTCGCCAGCCGGCTCTCTCCATCCTCTTTTCCCCCTCTATCTGTTTTCTAATAACTTGTATATGTATAGATGTAAATATACAAAATGCCATATATATATCATCAGAGTTTGAATTCTATATAGATCTTGTGATTTTTAGCATATATATATATATATAGATAAGAGTTGTTGGTTTGATTTTATAACATCTATATATATCGTACATATGTTAATATATCCATAGAAATAATAAATCCATCTTGATTTTTATTTATACACAGATATAAGAATAGAAATTTGATCTTGATTCTTATTTTCATTTTGTAATTTTTTTGTTGGAAGGAATCGATTTGTAGGAAGTAACATTTCTTTTTTCTATTTTTTACGTTATTGGTGCCATTTTTTTTTCGTATCTTAGAATTTTATTTTTTAGGAAATTTTCTCCTTTTTAAACATGGTAAATGCAAATTCAATTTCAAAATTTGCTTTTCAATTTAGAGAGAGGAAAAAAAGACAAAAAACTTGGAAACCCGGTTGACCCAACCCGACCCAAGGGCGTCAGGTTGGGTCTAGCCCGCTTCGAAATTCGGGTTGGGTCGGGCTAGGTTTGCCTACACTTGGGTTTGTGCCAGGTTCGGGTTGGGTCTGGTTGGGCCAGCCCAAGTTGCACCCCTAATATTACAAGTGATTCAAATTTTGTGTGAAGAATATGTCTAAACCTTGCCTTAGAAGGATCACAACTTAGAATTATTGGTATGTGTGGAGACTGGAGAGTACAGAACAATGGTAGACCGTCAACTATCCGATCTTTTAGATGATTTTGACCTTCCAAATCAGACTTGCTAGAATGGTTAGTGTTGAAGTATATAAATACTTAAGTTACACCCTCTCTAACTAGCTTTTTGAGTAGATGAGTGGATAATATGGTATCAGAGCAAGAAGTCCCATATTCAAATCTCACCATCACCCAAATTAAAAGTTGTTACACGAGCTGGACCAAACAAAAGGCCACTCGTGAGGCGGCATGTTAAAATATATAAATACTTAAGTTAACAGCTTAAAGCCTTTAGAGTAGATAGGTAATTAACAGTTAGGATAAAACCAAACAATCTGAAAAGGCATCAAATCTTTTTTGGCGCACATGGAGGTATGTCTATCGTCACCATCATCCTTTCCTTGTTCCAATCGAATAGGGTCAGCCACATGTTTCTCATCTTCTTCTCTTATCTACGAATATGGTTGATATAATACATGACGGTTCTCTTACCTTTCCATCCGATATTAGTTTGGCATATATTTAAACTAATCTTTTATTTATTTATTTTTTCTTGGATTGGCGCATCTACTGGTCTACATTGTACATTGGAGCTTATTTATTTATTTGTATTGTATAATTAACAAGCGTCGCTTCTAATTTCTTCGTAACATATAGGTTATTAATTTTATCTTTTCTTGTTAATCCAATTCCCTCTTAGTATTGTGTTTTTTTAGATGCATAAGTGCATTATAATTGTCTCTTTTGCTAATACCTAGCCTGAACATTTGCCAAGTCCTATATCATTATCTTTTCAACCTATTTGATTCTGTGCTCTGGAAGATAGGATATGATTAGCTTGTATCCTTTTTGTCTAGCCTGTTCTAATCTTGCTTATTATGTCATAATAATTATCCTCCCCTTTTATATTTTTTATTTTATAAATTATCCTAAATATCATACATAGTTGATTGAGTAGTGCTTTACCTTAATTCATATAGAGGAAGAACATAAAAGGATCAGTTGAATTGAGTTCAATGAGGGTGACACATCTTCCCATTTGCTGTATTTCTCTCGTTTCCAATTTAGTTACTCAATATTTCTCTTTTTGTTTACCTCCAATTAGCCCATCCCCGTCTACCAGTTATTAGAGATGAATTAAAATAGACGCTGTAGTTTAAGAAACCTCCAGCCAGAACATTGGGGTCAAAACTTTTTGTCGCTTAAACATGATATATATGAATAAAATTAAAGGATCATAATGCCATGGCGCATCCGGGGGTTACTAATTTACTGTATTGACCCGAAATCTTGCAGTATCATTCTGAACTCAAACAAGTCATTTACATTTTTCTTGTTTTCCTTCCTGAAGTAGATCTTCAAATTCAACCAATGAGTGTTTGTGCAAATTCTGAGAGTTGATTCAAAATACTAGTCTAATGAAATAGCAGGTTTAGATGACATAGACAACCAAAACAGATAATTGTTTTTTGCCATGGGTTATGTCAATAGATCTGTATGTGGAAGCTTTATTGTGGCATCAGGGTTCTCTTATTACTGCTTTCAGTTGATCAGCTTAGTAGGGAAAGTTCTGTCTTTTCTCCTTATCTACAGATTATGTTTTGTTTTCATTCTTGGTACTTGGGGTGATCTGGGAACTCCATTTGTTAGTCATTGAATTTTATTTTTTTCTCTCTCCAAGATAATGTTCCGAGCATTTGTAGATGATCATATTCCAGTGCTAAATGCCTCATATGTGGACAACATCCTTGGTCCGGGCCCAAAATTATGTCATCTCTGTTATACAAATAATAAATATATATCAGATTGATGCTTTCCTTAACAGCAGCCCTTGTCTTTCCCCAGATGCTGACTGAGGCAGTTCCATATTCCAGTTTATGTTTTCCATTCTCATTTCGTTCTGCTGTTAATGCCCTTTATATGCAGGTGAAATCAGATGGGAGCTCCCTGGTAGGCCTATCTCTGGAGTTCTCTTCTACCCTGAAGGAGAGAACATTGGTTCTTCTTGCATCATGGGGAAGAACGTTGACTACAATGAACAAGTTATCAAACAAATTTAGTAAAGTGATCATGCCTCATCGAGTGACAAAATTGGAAGCTGACCCCGGTTGGGTCATTCAGGAGAGTGGCATTGCAATGAATGGATACACATTAACAGAAATTCATGCGGTCTGCTACCGGACAACGCCTGAAAATGAACTGAAGTTAAAATCTGCATCATATGGTGAACATAATTCCGAAGCTTACAGTCCGTCTGAATATTTTGCGGTGCTGGGTCATATCGCAGTCAAAACTTCTGAAAAGAACTTGAATTTCCCTCCATCTAGTTCATGGTTGGTTGAAGGTCAATTTATTAAATGGACTTCAGACTCTCAGGGATCAAAGACCCTTTGTGTTAAGGTCATTTGGAATCTGAAAGATGGAGATGCTTCTGTATTCCCAAAGTACAATATTTATGTGGAGAAGCTAGCAACTAAAACTGTTGGAGAACTGGGCAAAATGGTTGATGGTGTGCAGGAGTGTCTTGGGGTGGCACAAGTGCAAGCCTTTTATGTTTCTGATCTTGTCATCCCTGCCAAAACTTGTAGTCTCAAATTCATTATACAAGTGTGCAGCTCCGATGGATCTTGTCCGACTCTTGACGATTCCCCATCTTTTCAACTAAATGTTGAAGGTTAGTAATCTAATATATTGCTGTTTAGCTGCCTCGTTTCGATGGAGGTGAATAGTTTTTCTTGTCATCGCCAAATTTTGTAGCATCACAATAAAATTTCAACAGAATTTGGTCAAAATAAAATTGCGTTTTCAATAACTTGTCTCCCGGACTATGTCATTACTAGTTATGAAATTCTAGAGAGGATTCTCTGGACTTGTCACACATCTTGCTGTCTCATGTGAGACATTTTGTTTATTCTCCCTTCGGATTGTTTTTTTAATTTGTTTATAAATAGTACTCAAGGGCATACTTCTTGTTGAAACATATAAATACTTAAGTTACACCCTCTCTAACAACTTAAGCTTTTAGAGTAGATGAGTTGTTAACTTTGGTATCAGAGTAGGAAATCCTGTTCTCAGACCTCATCGTCACCCATAATAGAAATTGTTTCACTTCTTGGACTAAAAAGAAGGCAACATGTTACGGGGTGTGTTGAAACATATATATAATTAAGTTACATAGTCTCTAACAGCTTAAGCTTTAAAGTCGATGGGTAGTTAACACTTCTGGACGCTTTGATTCTCGAGCATGTGAATTATTGAGTCTCCCATGAGAGGGATTTCTTTCTCAAACATGAGGTGAACATTAAAGCTGAAGGAAAAAATCGTCTGAAACTCATACTTGAATTAGGGAAATTCTCAACAACTGTAGTACTTTGCCTATATGCTGTACCATGGCCAGAAAAAATCATTCGTTAGTGGATTAAAATTCTAAAATCATTGTTGAAGCCAAACACCTCTTCTTTTGAATCTATATATAATACTTGTTGAGAATCTGTTAAGGAATTTATGCATAGTTTACTCCTCAATTCTAGACTGGACATGGAAAAACTTATCATTAGATAATTGTACACTTCAATACAAATTTAGTGAATGAATTTTAGAGAATGCTAAAATATATAATGCAACCATATGAACAATCAAAATGAACATTTAACAATAATGCGATTAAATTGAACGAGTCACAATAAATGATGTAATTATATCGTGCCTGTAATTAAATAATAAATAACATAAGAAAATTAGAGACATGCTATGCGTTGTCCAAAGTCGTATGGGCTGATGGTTTTAGCAAATCCTAGATGACTTCAAATTACAACTTATATCTAGAAGTTCTCTTTTTTGGAGATGTCCAAGGTAAGAAAGGATTTTCCATGCGTCTGATCATGTTGAAGGTACTCCCAGACAGTACATAATATAGAGGAATATAACTAAATTACGCTGATACCCCTTAACCTAAATACAGCGTGTTGGTTAAACTGCATGAGGTTTGGCCCGGGATTTCAGCCAAACCCAATATGTCATCTTATGCTTGAAGCCTGGTTAGATTTCAACCAAAACTCATACTGTCATCTAACACTTGGATAGTGCGATGGCATTGCCTGAAAAGCCTTTCGAGAAGATCCCTACTTGGTGTCCTTCAAAAAAATTTACCCATTCACTTGATGAAACGACATTAGCTTTGTTAAAACAGTTAAAAAAAGAAGACATATTAGCCTATTTTTGCTTTTTCAATTTGACAGAACTAGCACTTTCATCTCTTTGAATAATAAGTCACACCCACTTATAAGATACATAGCAGCAAGATGAAATTTAGCTGATTATCCTTGCAGATTTTCAAGAGTAACCAAGGCAAAGAATCCAACTATTTCCACGGCAATACTGTTTACTTGCTTATTCTTTTTGTTTTGCCTCTTATTATCGTTATATAACTTTTTAAAATTTCTTTCTTTCATCTTCTCCAGATTTTAGCTGGAATGATTTTTATCCTTTTATTTGGTCTTGTGTGTTGGGGATTGATTGTTGACATGGGGTTAGGGATTCAAACGACTCCGGCAGTGTTTGCACTTCATTGGTCTAAATTAATTTGTAATATATAGGTATGAACTCAACAACCTCGTCGAGTGTCAATACTCCTCAAATTGATGGTGATATTGGTTTGAATCAGTTATGTAGCAACAGCACCTGTTGTGAGAGTCGGGCGGTAAGGAATTTTAAATCAACTAATAATTCAGGGAACCTATACTTCAATTGTCAGAATCGCAGATGCAAATATTTTGGATGGTGGGAGCCTCCAGAAGAGGCAGTTAAAAATAATGGAGGTGCAACGGATGGTGGTGCTGTCGTAGGGGATTGGACGCCGATGACAAACTTAATTGTGTTTGCAAGCATGCTCATGTTCTTTGTTGCTGTTTTAACTATGTTCCTTGCTTTCCTATCCAACCGAACGCTTATGTGATCCTATGTTCGGATTTTGAAGATGTCTTTTCTGATTTCTACATGAAATGTTTATGTACTTGTCCTATTTAGAATCTAACAGAAGCTTGTTTTTGGTATGAAACTGAAGTCAGTCTCATTGTTTTTGTCCTGGTCCAATGTCCCCAAAAACTTGCAAAACTGACCTGCACATGTTATACAGAATGTAATATGTGATCCTCCATTATTAGTGGAGAAGGGCTGTTTCTGATGCGCCTGAAATGTTCATGTAATTGTTTCGAATAGATGAATTTGTAACATGGCATTCTTTATGTACCAATAAATCATGAGATTAGCATTTTAATTTTAGTAGTTATCTTCTACTCCCTCTGTCTCAATTTATAAGGTCCCTTGGGGAATTCAACTTTTTAAGATGTTTTATTAGTAATAAATGAAATATCAATTTTACCCTTGATCTCACCGTAATGATATGATGGTTTATTGTGTAAATAATTTATAATTTCAATGCATGAAGGGTAAATTAGTAAAGTGGTATGATAAAATGCTTAAACTTTTCAAATGGGACACTTATTTTGGGACGGAGAAAAGAGTAAAAACGGACACTTATTTTAGGACGAATGGATTATTATTTTGGTATTTATTACTGAGTGGGTTAGATTCCGAGTAACATAATTATTTATGTGACCTTAGATTCCAATGGAAGGTGAGAAGAATTGAAGACAAAATTTATCTACAATCCTTTTTGTCTTCCTATGAGCAACACTATCACGTAGGGGTGGACAAAAATTCGGCAAATCCGAAAATCCAATCCGTCCAATCCAGTCCGTACATATTGGTTCGGTTTGATTATGGATTGGATTGAACATGGATCCAAACATACGAAATTCGGTATTTTATGAATCGGTTCTGGATTTGATTTTCAATAATCCATCAAATTCGGTAGTATTCATATATATTATCTTAAACTAAATTATAATATATTATATCACTAATATACTACTCCCTCTGTCCCAATTTATAAGGTCATTTTGGGAAATTCAATTTTTTAAGATATTGTATTAGTAATGAATGAAATACCAACTTTACCCTTGGTCCCACCATAATGATGTGATGGTTTATTGAGTAGATGATTTATAATTTCAATGCATAAATGGTAAATTAGTAAAATGATATGTTAAAGTGTTTTGACTTTTCAAAGTAGACATTTATTTTGGGACGGAGAAAAGAGTAAAAGTAGACACTTATTTTGGGACGGTGGAAGTATTTTAAACTAAATCATACTATCTTATTTTACTATAAATAATTATCTATTTATATCTATAATATTATAAACATGTAAGACATTTTTTATTATTTATCTACTAAAAAATAAAATTAAAAATAAAATATAAGATTCGAAGAACTACATTTAAATAAGAATCATTTCTATACATTTATTGATAGGTGCCAAATGTTATCCATTTTAGACTCTTAACAAACTATTGTTACGTCTTATCATTTCATTATTTGATATTTTTATGCAGTCTGTGTGTTAAAGCGTGTTTCAAGCGCATAACGAAGAAACGAACTAACTTGGGTGAGTTAACCAAAGGCATGATATCCACAAAGAGAGTAAAAGAGGAGTTTTCAAGCAAAAAGTGTCCCGGAAGGCAAAAATGATATTTTTCGGAGCCGTAACTTCGGGAAACATACCAAATGAGTCGAGGGGGTTCTAACGAATCAATAATAATAATAAAATGGTTTCCAAGTATTTTGTTACGCTTGAGCTACGCTTACAATAGCTAAAAGTGTCTAGAAACATCAAAAACTATGCTCAAGTTACGCTTGTGGATTTTGGCCTACGACCGTAGAGAAAAGCTGGGAATTTGAGTCCCGATCCGATTTGAACTCTTTTGACATATCTTCGACTCCAACACCTCTAAGCATGTGTATATGACATATTATATATCAGATTGAAGGGTTTGTTTAATATTTGAAGAAAAACACATTAAAGAGGAATCCTACTCAAGTGGGACAAACTGAATACAAGCATGACTATTCTCAATCACTTCTATAAATACCAAGGTTTGATATAGATTTTAGAGCTTTGAATTTTACATAATTTTCCAAAGCACTATCTCTGGAGATTTACATCTTTCAAAGAATGGAGCCATTCGAGACCTAGAGATCCCGAGAGGGCGATCATGGAGGTCATTTCTACATCAATGATGCAGTCACCCACTGCTATGAGCAACTACACCGGTATCTAGAATTTTCTAGCAAAACCCTATCCAAGTAATGTAGTTTATTTATTTGTTTCAATTGTAACGAAGGGAAACTGTAACCACACTGTGATGATTATGTAGATTTGTGACCGTAGTTATTCGTGATACGGGATTTTATATTTATACTAATTCTTGTCTTAGATTGAATGAATGCATTATCTCAACCAATCATGTTATATTAAACATAGCGTGATTTTCTACACAATTGTGCTTAATACTTGAAATCCTAGGTTTACACATGTCATGCCTCGGCGAGGTGATATAGACATGCTTTAGTTTAATTTTATGTTGTAGGAGTAGATCAAAGTAAAGTATATGGCATATACTAGTCACACTCTATCCGGAGATGGGTTGTAGCGAATCCGGTGGATAATATCATTTTTGGGACGTATTTGACTATTTGCGGTGCGATCTGATTCATGGTGATGAATCACCCTCTTGCAATTGAGCAATTAGATAACTATATTATACGATTAGTGGTGGAGCATGAAAACCCTAGTTTTTCTCTACCTCGATCACAATCACAATTTAAATAATGTTTTTAAGTAGTCATTAGTTCTAGATCTCAAAACAATTCAAAACTTTTTCAAAGTATAATTCAATACTTTTAAATTGCTGGAGTGAATAATCCAAGTCTTTGTGGGATCGATATTCCCTTTCTCGAGCCGATTTGTGCTACAAAACAATTCATGCGCTTGCGATATGTAAAACATTGTCTTCGTAAGGGGCCGTTCTTAAACATTATTTTTAACCCCACACGACGCGCATCATTTATTATAATATGTTGTTTCAATATATGCATTTTCTTCAAACAAGTAATTATAATTAAAGTGGAGTGGATTTAGAAGAAATTACTTGGAAGAATGAAAACTCAACTTTTGATATCTTGAATTGGTGGAAAGTAAATTCTTTAAGGTATGAAATTATATCAAAAGTTGCTCATGACATCCTAGCTATTCTTGTTTCAGTTGTTGCTTCTAAGTCGACCTTTAGTACGGGGGGTTGTGTCCTTGATCAATTTCATAGTTCTCTTTCTCCTAAAGTGTTTGAAGCCTTGATTTGTGCACATGATTGATTACATGTCTCGCGAGTGCCGATTCAAATTGAAGTACAATTGGACGAAATTGAAGCACTCGACTCTTTTAATTTTGAATAAAGTATGTTTTATTTTTTCATTATAAATTAAATATGTTTTATTTATTCACTATAATTTAGCTATAATTATTTGTTAAATTTTACTTTTGTAGCCATAATTACTACTTGATGACTATTGAATGTAGTACCGGAGTGCTAGGTGGTTCCTGATCATTTCTGCCTTACAAATCCATTTCCTGAGTTCTTTGAGTTGGTGTTATTACGGTTTCAATTTCTGTTGTATTTTTTATTTTCTCTATTTTTTTAGTTGCTGGATTGCCATAGGTCCTTATGTTATGTCAGATTCATTAGTTATCCTTATGGGTTTTTGTATGAACTTGGATTTCTTCCAATATATTTGTCATTAACTGGTGATTATAGAGCTTCTTGGTAGGGATGGCAACGGGATGGGCACAAAACGGGTTAGCCTATATTCATCCCCACCCTATTTAATTTTTTAAAATACCATACCCTTTACGGAATTTTCACGGGTTGCCTTTTCATAAACCATACCCGCTCCATTAACAATTTACTATACCTGTGGCAGTCTCGTCCCACCCCGCTCTGCCCCATTAACATAACATATGAACTTATTTCAAATCATCCTACAATCGAACTTTTTTTTTTTTATTTGTATATATTTGACTACTCGTATTTTCTTTATCTTAGATGTCGAACCGATAAAAAAAGAATGAGTAATAACTAATAGAGTACTTAGGATTCTTTAAGTTTTTTATCATATAATAAGAAAAAATATAATAAAATTAATGTAAACAAGTCGAAGCGGGCCATGACGGGTATTTAACAAAATTCGTACCCGTCCCATAACCCGTGACGGGTTCAATTTATTTTACCAAACCCGCCCTTATGAAACAAAAGGTCTTCCCAAATCCTTAAATAAAGGGGCGGAACGGGGCGAGGCTCCGGCTCGGCGGCACAAATTGCCATTCCTACTTCTTGGAGCATTATATGAACTTGGATTTTTCTCATATGTTATTATCTTTCTATGACTTTTTAGCTTTTTCTATTAATACTAAACTTGCTTGCTTGTTCAAAAAAAAAAAGCAATAGCTCTGTTATAAACTTGTTCTTATTGTTCACATTATATGTGTGCAGTGTATGAATTTATTTCCTCAATTTAGGTAATGTAATTTTGTGTTTCAATCCTCGAAATCGATCCGAACCAATCCGGCTCACCGCGGTCCGTTTTGGATTAGTTTCGTTGGACAAATGGATTGGATTGGTTCCGAAAATTGGGAATTTGATATTAGTGGATTGGATCCAAAATATCTCCAATCGAGTTTGATCCGATCCGTGTCCACCCCTACTATCAAGCGTTCTACCATAATAATAGGAATGAGGTTTGCTCTTCTGATTCATATTGACACAACCTCTTCAGATGGTGAAAAATCAAAAGAATCTTTTAACGTATTTTTGGACTTTTAATATGACAAAACAAGAGTTATAACATTTGTCACGATAAAAATCTCTTAATAACAATATAAAAATTAGAATAAAAATAGAGTTGGACAAGAGAGAATTTCACAAAACACGATTTGTTTTGAAAATAGGGTACGAGAACTAGATAAGAGAAAATAATCTAAACCATTTTGTAGGAATTTTTATCTTTTGTTAGTTAATTCACTACTTAGTCAACAATTGTTGCTGAATCACAATTGAGTAAATATTTATGGTTAAATGAGTCTAAATTTTATAGCATTCTTATACAAAAAAATGAAAAAAAAAAAACATAAAAAATGTATGTGTTGTGCATAAAAATGCAATGTGTTGGCTTTGAAATTTACTTTCGGTAAACAATACCAAAATTGATGATAAAAAATCATTAAAGAGTGTTTGATACTAATGAAAAATCAAGTCCATGTTTTCATCAAAAGACAGGTGAATGACTCGAAAAACATGCTTGGAAAGAAAGCTTGCATAAAAGCGAAAATGCAAGAAAGATATTGAAGCACGAAAACGGAAAAGGATTAAATATTCAACAAAAATGCGAAAGTCGAAGACTCAAGACTCGGGGTAGATAGGTCGGGGTGCGATCATTGTAACAAGGTATTTTATGTGTTGATAAAATCTTATAAGCTCAAGTAATAATTTAACCGAACTCAAAATGAAAAGAAAAAAGAATTTAAAACCAGTTTTCTTTAAAGTCATAGTCGACTAAGACTTACCATGTAGTCGACTGAACCATGACGAAAGTTAGAGTTTTAATTCAAATTGAGTTGTAGTCGACTAAGTGCACCATGTGGTCGACTAAATCATCACCTAGTCGACTAAACCATGCCGAAGGTTAACTAGTTTTTCATCACATCATTGAGTCGACTAAAGCCTCTTAGTAGTCGACTAAGCACCACCATCTAGTCGACTAAAGCCTCATGTAGTCGACTAAAGACCACCAAGTAGTCGACTAAGACTTCATCTAGTCAACTAAAAGATTCCATGTAGTCGACTAAAGCTTCATTATTCTACACTTTGACATAAAAAAATTTCCATCATTTGAGCAAACTGTCTAAAGCTTTTGAAATGGCTCTTGTCTCTTTTCAAATATGATATTCATTCTCAAAACCCTAAAGCCTCCATATATAAAGAATGAGATGTGTATTTGTAAGGGTGTGGTTGTACAAGCATACGAGGGCATTAGAGAAACCGTGAATTTTTAATGAGTGGTTGAGGATGTGTGAGGGAAGCTTGGGCTCCGTATATTGGAGAACATATGTAATATCATAATGTATTGAGAAACCGTCTTCTTTGGTGAGGATGATGAAACTGTTACGACATGAGTTTTTAAGGTGGGATTGAATGAAAGTTGACGGGTTGAGATTTAATGATATTGTGTCGTTGTTTCACCACACCCCGATCAACAAGAATTTATACCTACTAATACTTTACTTAAAATAGTATAGCAATAAGTAGGGTGGAACCACTCTCAACTTGGAACTCGTTTTGAGACAAGGATCCAAAATTTTACTTTTCGAGATAAAAAGAAAATCACTTAAAACAACTCTTGAATTTTTTTAATAGTAAACTAAAATAACTAGATAAAATTATCAAATGGTGGAAAAAATCTCAAGGGAAAAGAATCCACCACCCGGGTCTATACAAATAATATTATATATTTCTATTGCAAATTCTCCTCCAACCTATTAAACATAAACATATATAGTAGTAGGCATTCCCCATATTTCCATTAATTGGTAATCACGGAAAATCCTCCCTCTAATGTTTTGATTTAAATAAAATGTAAATAGTAGTAGGCATTCCCCGTATTTTCATTAATTGGTAATCACGAAAAATCCTCCTTCTATTTTTTAGTGTCCAACCTCTATTGTAAGGTTTTTGTTCATTGAGATTCATAAAATGAATACTCTCGAGACGAGAATTAAACAATACGAAATAAAATAAAAATTATTTATATCTTACCCATGGTGGCTTTATCACCCCCTTGAGAAGAGTTTTAAGCTAGCATGTTGATAAAAAAATGAAACAAGGTAATAGAATAAAATTCCATTGATAGAGCAAAAATTACACAAAATATGAAAATGGTACAAAAGTATTCTAAGCTATCACTCCTCAACCTCCCTTCTCGACTGAATTGTGAAGATATATATAGACAATAGGATTTTGCTACTTGCGCCATTTAATGCAAATCCAACCACCTTCAGTCATTAATTCTTCCAACCACCTTCTCACCATCACACTACTACACACGTACACACACACACAAACACACATATATGTATGCTTTTATTACATTCTCCTCTTACCAAATTTTCTTTTTCTTCATTTTCATCCTTCTTGCTTTCTTTTTCTTTTCTTTTGTAAATCAACCCCTGCATGAGATAAAAATATATACATATTAGGACATTATGCTAGGTAAATTACTCTATTTTGTGCACTTATCAAATTACCCCCAAACAAGCTTTTCCTAGTCCTCTAGCAAATAAGGAAAAAAAATAGATAAGTTCACAAAAATGATACATTGTTGAAGTTTAACTAATGATGTGCCACTTTCGCAGGCTACATTCGATTTCATTTACCATATGCAATAAGGTCTTAAACCCCTAGGTTACCCTAGTGGACGAGCAATAGCCTCGTGAGGGTTTACAGTGAAGATACCCACAAACTTCTATATTCTTCATTTTCGCGCATACATGTATTCACACACTCATTAATTTAGCCATGATACAATATATAAGATAATATGAATGCAAATACTCCCACTCACTACCGAACAATAATTATCTCAAGTTAATGATATGAACGATCCCCACTAAAGTAAATAACTTCGTTACTCTCTACTCCCAATCTAGACAACCTTCCGTGTTTTTGTGAACATTCTACTATGGTATGTCAATCTCTCTTTTTCTACTTCATTGATCAAACTTTACCATTTTTCGTAAAAATTCATTCTTTCCATCATTCCACTTCTATCTTTTTTTTTTTTTTATAAGCTCCGGACTTTCCAGCGAGGATTTTTAGTCCCGACCAACTGGGCCCGAGCTTCTCCCATAGGATTTATGCTCATTAGTTTTCTCCCCTTTTTACACGAGCAGTGATATTGGTGATACCAAGGCCCGGTTACTCAGATAGAACTACTTTTTGCATTTCTTTCAAAAAAAAAATTTCTCCATTTTATCTCCCCTTTCATAGTGGCAAAGCTAATTTTTCAACTACATAGTAAAAAATCAACTGTTTTTCCCATAATGAATGTGTGCATGTGCTTATAGGTCAAAGTTGTCATTTTCGGTTTCAATTTCACTAATTCATTTACCTATGTAAAACCACATAACTTCACTAACTCAATCTAATCATTACTCTCATGAGCGGGAATATCGCATCACATACTACTGATACATCATAAACACAAACTTAATCAACTTATAATGCAAAACACTTATGCATAAAAACAAAGAATTTTTTTCAAAAAATTTCAATTTTTCAAAATTTTTTTTTTGAAACACTATTTGATTAAATAGATATCCACCCCCAAACAAAAATAACACTGTCCCTAGTGTGTAAAAATACATCTAAGAGACAAATTGGAACAAATTACCGTAATTGAGGTGGAGGTAAGGAGTATAGTCCCTGCAAAGATCCTGGGCAAAAGAAAAGTCAATTGATTGGAAATATTATGACAGACTTTACCCCCAAACAAAATCGAAACATACCCAAATAGAGTGAGAAAGAAATATTTTAGAAAATATTTACACAACAGACTGGTTGCCTCCCAGGAGCGCTAAGTTTAACATCATCAGCCAGACTTAATGGAGGTGCTACCCCTAAATGGATCAGTCCGAATAAATCAGATCAATGAGGAGAATTTGCTCAGTTTCAGAAGCTTCGAGTTCTAGGAAAGGCTTGAGGCGATGAGCATTGACTTTAAACAACTGTCCAGTCTTAGGGTTTTGTAACTCAATGGCACCGTGACTAGAAATGTGATGGATATAATACAGGCCTGACCAACATGACTTTAACTTCCTAGGAAACAATTGAAGACGGGAGTTATACAAAATAACATTTTGTCCTATGAAAAAATCCTTTTTGAGAATGTGTTTGTCATTTTCCATTTTAGTCTTAGCTTTATAAAGTCGTGAACTCTCATAGGCATCATTTCTAATTTCTTCTAACTCATCAAGTTGAAGGGTCCTACGTTGACCGGCTTTATCATAGTCAAAGTTCATGGCCTTGATGGCCCAATAAGCACGGTGTTCGAGTTCAACAGGTAAGTGACATGCTTTGCCATAGACCAATCGATATGGGGACATTCCTATAGGGGTCTTGTAAGCAGTTCGGTATGCCCATAGCACATCCTGGAGGCGAAGACTCTAGTCCTTCCTTGTGGGGTTAACAGTTTTCTTTAAAATCTGCTTAATCTCCCTATTGGATACCTCAGCTTGACCATTGGTTTGAGGATGATATGATAGGGCCACTTTATGGTTGATTCCATATTTGGACAACAAGTTTCCAAAGACTTTGTTGCAAAAATGTGAACCATTGTCACTGATTATGGTTCGAGGTGTTCCAAATCGAGGCAAAACCTGGTCTTTGAAAAATTACACCACAACTCTATGGTCAGCTGTTTTGGTGGCTAAAGCTTCTACCCATTTTGACACATAATCAACTGCTAGAAGGATGTAGAGATTGCCAAACGAGGATGGAAATGGTCCCATGAAATCAATACCCCAGACATCAAAGATTTCAACGACGAGAATTGATTGTTGAGGCCATTCATTTCTTTTGGTAATCTTACCGAGCAATTGACATCTATGACAAGCTAGACAGTTTGTGTGGGTGTCTTTGAAAAGGGTTGGCCAATAGAATCCTGATTGCAAGATTTTTGTAGCAGTTCGTTTGGAACTGAAATGGCCACCACAAGCCTGGTCATGACAGAAGGAAATGATAGACTCTTGGTCTACCTCAGGAACACACCTACGAATGATCTTATCTGGACAATATTTAAACAAGTAGGGGTCATCCCAAAAATATTCCTTAGCCTTGGCTAAAAATTTATCTTTCTCTTGCTTGGACCAGTTGGAAGGAATTTGACCAGTCACAATTTAATTGACAATATCGGCATACCATGGTGCATAAGATATCTCAAATAATTGCTCATCAGGAAAATAATCAGAGATTGGAATGGAGTCACTAGTGGATTCAATAACTAGACGGGACAAATGATCAGCGACTACATTCTCAGAACCTTTCTTATCTCGAATCTCAAGGTCAAACTCTTGAAGGAGTAAGATCCAGCGTATCAACCGAGGTTTTGCATCAGATTTGGACAAAAGATGTCTTAACACTGCATGATCTGTATAGATGATGACCTTAGATCCAATCAAATAAGATCTAAACTTCTCAAAGGAGAACACGACTGCTAGCAACTCTTTCTCAGTGGTTGAGTAGTTGATTTGGGCATCATTTAAGGTTTTGCTAACATAGTATATGACATGTCGTGCTCGATCCACTTTCTGGCCTAAAACATCACCTACTGCATAATCAGATGCATCACACATAATTTCAAAAGGCAAGGTCCAATCAGGTGAGCAAATGATAGGTGCAGTAGTGATTGTGGACTTTAAGTGCTCAAAAGCGGACTTACATGCATCTGTAAACTCAAATTGGGCATCTTTAGCGAGAAGATGGGTCAAAGGTCTAGCTATCTTACTAAAATCTTTGATGAAGCGCCTGTAGAAACCGGCATGACCTAGGAATGCTCTAATATCTCGAACAGATTTAGGGATAGGTAGATTGGAGATTAGATCAATTTTGGCTTTGTCGACCTCAATTCCTGCACTAGAGATATTATGACCTAGGACAATTCCCTTTGTAACCATGAAATGACACTTTTCCCAGTTAAGTACCAAGTTAGTGTCACGACAACGTTGAAGTACGAGAGAAAGATGGTCCAGACATTGCTCAAATGATGATCCAAAGACAGAGAAGTCATCCATGAAGATTTCTAAAAATTTTCAACCATGTCACTAAATATACTCATCATACACCGCTGAAATGTAGCTGGGGCATTACACAAGCTGAATGGCATACGACGATAAGCGAATGTACCGAATGGACAGGTGAAAGTTGTCTTGTCTTGGTCATCTGGGTGGACAGGAATTTGATTGTAATCAAAATAGCCATCTAAAAAGCAATAGAAGGCCTGACCAGCTAATCTCTTTAACATTTGGTCGATGAAGGGAAGTGGAAAATGGTCTTTCCAAGTCACACTATTCAGTTTCCTGTAGTCTATGCAAACTCGTCATCCAGTTTAAATGCGAGTAAGAACTAGCTCATTGTGGGCATTGGACACAACAGTGATGCCAGAATTTTTTGGAACGACCTGGATTGGGCTCACCCACTCACTATCAGAAATCGGGTAGATGATATCAGCGTCAAGAAGTTTGATAACTTCTCCGCGGACAACTTCCTTCATATTGGGGTTAAGCCTCCTTTGAGGTTGCCTACAGGTTTTCGCATTATCTTCTAAGTGAATGCGATGTTGCACCACTAGAGGACTAATGCCTTTGATATCATCAATGTACCATGCTATGGCTTCCCTATTTGTCTTAAGAACCTCGAGTAATTGGGACTCTTGTTGCTCAGTTAACTCAGAAGATATTACCACTGGAAAAGTCTCAGATTCACCAAGATACGAATATTTTAAAGTCTCGGGTAAAGGCTTTAATTCTATCTTAGGTGGTTTATTTGCATGTTCAGATTCAGTGGTAACCGGTAAGGACAATGATTCAAATTTGGATTTATACTTGGGGGCTTCAAAAGGTGGGGCAGAGTTTAGCAAATCATTGATTTGGCTAATATAATTAGCCTCATCAAAACTATCACCAAAATGGGCTAAACACTGCTGAAGTGGATCCTTAGGATAAGAGTGGTTAAAGGTGTGGGTGGTCAATGAATCAATAAGACAAACTTCTTCAACAGATTCTAATTCAATGGGTTGTTTCATCAAATTAAACACATTGACTTCCACTTTCATGTTCCCAAAGGTCAAAGTCATGCTACCATTTCTACAATTGATCAAAGCATTGGATGTTGCTAAAAATGGTCGACTTAAAATTATTGGAATTTGCTTCACTTGAGTTGGCTGAGTGTCTAGCACAATGAAGTCTACAGGTTAATAAAAATCATTATCTTTGACTATCACATCCTCAATGATACCCCTTGGAATTTTTATGGATCGGTCAGCTAACTGAATTCTAACGTCAGTTTTCTTCAAATCAGTCAATCCTAAATCCAAGTAGACTGAATACGGTAGCACATTGACACTGGCACCAAGATCCAATAAAGCTTGACCTTCAAAATTTTCTCCTATCCTACAAGTGATAGTGGAGCTTCCAGGGTCTTTGTGTTTAACCACAACTTGGTTTTGTAGGAAAGAGGAACAATGTTGGGCCATGAAGGCTTCCTTAGGAATATTGGTTTTCCTTTTGACTAAGTCTTTAATGAATTTTGCATAAGAAGGAATTTGCTTAATAACAGTGAGAAATGGAATGTTAATCTGGAGATTTTGAAAAATCTCTATGATTTCACTGTATTGAGAATCCTTCTTATTGATGACTAGTCTAGAGGGAAAAGGTGCACGTGGAACAACCGGCTTAATAATGACCTCATCAATCTTAGGACCTTGATCCTTTTTGGATTTTGGGGAATTGGGGATAAGAGATTTGGATTGGTCATTTTCATGACTAATGGGTGGCTCAACCTTATTATCAATTTTCTTTCATGACCTCAAGGTAGTGATAGAATTTACATGGTCATTTGAGTGGTCAGAATTGGAAGTGGTCCCTATGTAATTAACTCCTGTTCCTTTTGGATTGATTTCAGGTTGGCTCGGTAATGTACCCCTTTGTCTTTCAGACAGAGCTGCAGTGAGTTGACTCAACTGATTTTGGAGAGACTGCTGAAATTGCAGTTGATTTTGAGTCAAGAGATCAAAGTTATTTTCTAAATTTTGGAATCTCTGATTGGAATGCTTATTGGATTGATTAACATTAAGGGCAAGTGTAACACCCCGTGTTATTTTCCTTTTTTCTGAAATTATTTAAATTTTAATTTCAGTAATGATGTCACTTTTTCATGACGTATTATTTATTCTTGGTATTTGATACCTGTAAATTTTTCGCGTTTGCTTTTAAAGTCGACTGGATGACTTTCCGGTTTCTATTTGACGACTACGCGAATTCTTATTCTCGACTACACGATATCGTTTCGATTATTTCGGTTACGGTATTAGTACTTTTACGGATCCGGTATGAAGCGTATTAATTTACTTTCTCGGTGTTCCGACATTTGGGTTCCTAACCCGGTGTAATTCTTTCGGACTAATTTGGTTATTGGGCGTCCTGCGGACTTACGGGTTGACGCAATATTAATTGGGCGCTTCCGATAATTGTTGGGACTTATTATATATATATATATATATAATTATATATATATATATTGAAGTGGGGTTTGTTTGCAATTATGGAAGTTTTGAGGGTTGATTTCGCAATTAGGTCATATATACGTATATGTATATGCGCGTACAAACCATTCTCTTCTTCTCCTCTCTTCACGCACGACTGAAGCAGTTCCATCTTCACCTCCATGGTCGCCGACAAGAGAGAGAGAGAGAGAGAGAGGGTCGGGAACTATGGTGGTCGCCGGACTGTGGAATACGGCCAGTGAGTTACGACCTCGTGCACAGCGGTCGACGGCGGCTGGAGCTAGGGCAGCGGCGGTGATGGCTGGCACGGCGGCGGTCGGTGACGGTGCTGGTGGCGAGAGGCGGTGGCACGAGCGGCGTGGGTCGCCGGTACTGGAGGCGCGCTGGTTCGCGTAGCAGCGCGTGAACAGGTGGGAGTCGGCCGGAGCTTTGACCAATTTTTCGGCGACCTTCCGGTGATCGGTTTGAGCCAATTTTTGGTGAGTAGCTCCGTATATACGTAGTATTCATTATACATTAATTTCGTGATTTTACGTTAAACGATTTGCCCGGAAATCGCATTTATAGGTTATAGTTTTCGTTTGGGGTATTTTAGATTTAACCCAATTAATTAACCTATTGCTAATAGGCTTCGTATATATTGTATAGGTTGTCGAGACGGACATTTCAATATATTCGAAATAGTTTTCTGACGATTTTGGTCGGTGGGCTTCGTGTTCGGGCGCCGATACTGTGTTGTTTCGGACTGTTCGGTAACGTATAATTAGGTGGAAAATTATATTTCTCACTCCGCATTATTGAAGTAGTTTAGGGGTGTAAAACCCTTATTTAATTTAATATAGATATATTAAATTGCCAATTTAAATATCTATATTTGGGTAGAATCGGCGTAGGATTTAGAAATTAATTTTAAGAAAATTAATTACATTATTCCATACGAGATTAAATATATTCCTAATTGAATTGAATAGGAATAGACGACTTAGAAATTCCCTGGAGAATTAAATGGGCTAGAGAAATTTGTAAACGTTGGATGTGAGAGACTTCGACGCCATGCTAGGTTCCTCTTATTATACGTGAATTAATTGTATAATTTATTTTAAATGAATGAAAAGGGAAATTGAAATATTTTCTAAAGAATTAAAGAAAATATATTTTTTGGAGAACATGATTGGTATATGAAATTATTTTCATATGATTTAATTGCTTTATTACATTTTAAAGCATGAAAAGAGATTTGAGACTTATGTTGATATTTACCATGTTGGTATTTTCATAAATGTGGTGTATTACATATTTATGTTGAGGCCCGGGGTGCCTGTTGAGAATGTCGTGTAGTGTCAAATCACGATGTTGATATGTATGAGTTGTGTACTCAAGTATGGGTGTCTTTGTGTCGGATCATCACAACAACTGGCCAGGAGGTATCACGCCTACGGAACTAAAAAACCGGAAAATGTGAGTTAGGAGTCCAGGTAGAGGCTCATGTTCTTGACTCAAGGGTAGTCATGGCGTACGGAGTTGCAAGTTGGGCTCTCGTACAACCGTCTTCCCTGTTGAAGTGATAGAGAGAAAAATCACTTGGGAAGAGTCGATGTGGTAACTCTACACTATGATGAGTGGACAGAGTATGTATCCGTTACCCTTGGGAAGGGTGTGATTTTGTGTGTGTATCACGTGGGGTGTTGAGTCACATTACACTGCACACTGTTTATGTGATCTCATTTGACATGTATATGTGTTATATTACATGTGATGTTGGAGCATGCCATTTATGAATATTGCGAATTAAATTCATATTTTATAAATGCTCAGATGAAAATGAATAACGTGAAACAAGACTTTAAATGTGGTAATTATTAATAAGTATAAATGAAACGTATATCTTTATACTTGATGTGTACCTTAGTGCCCTTGGGGGAGGTTATGCGTATTGGCATAGTGATTTATGTGGCTAGTTGAGACTAGTGGTGGACCGTAGGCTTGATTTTGAGTTGAGGCCTTAGAGAATGTGATTAGTAGTCCTGTGATTGTGGTTAATAGTTTGGTGATTGTGATTAGTTGTATGACCTCTTTGGAGACTTGAGGTGGTAATGAATCGGAAGAGGTAGGTGATAGTTGACTTATATGTCATTCCCTGAGTCGTCGGTTACGGCACGATGCCGAACCTCTTCCTCTTGCTGTCACTTGATCATGTGGAGTTGGAAATGGATGGTTGTGTTCCGTGAGTCCAACGTATTGTTCTTCCTTAATTGTCCTCTTGGGACATTATAGGAACCCTTGGAGTCGTAGTCACTCTTATCTGGCTGTCTGTCGAAAACGGAGTTTTTCAAAATTTTGAAAACAAGCTCATTGTATTTAAAAGGAAAAACCCATTTTCGCCTACCCCCGTAGCCAGGACAAGCGAATGACGGAGACCGGGGGCAAGACGGTCATTTTTACTATGTGGTTTCTTAAAAGAAAAACTATTTTATTACTTTTCTTGGGATTCTGAGATTTCGAGACTTCTTTCTCAATATCTCATCCTGTAGAGTTTTGAAAGGTGTTCCATTGTTTCACCTTTGTTTCCTGTCATTTCTAGGTCTCTGTATGAGGCTTTATGTTGTTCAGTGCACACATATAGTGTTGCCTTTCACTTTCTTTATTGTTGATGTCACCACTTAGGTGATCTGAGTTGTCACACGTGTTAGGGGCATGGATACCGAGTGGATTGGTTTCTTTTGTCCGGGTGTTCTCACTAAACACTGGTGGTGTTTTAACCTTGACATTGTTGTCTCGGTTATCTGTTGGTTTAGCATTGGGAAGTCTTTTCCTTCGATTTGCTTTGGTGACCCTGAGGTGGTCGTTCTTGTGAGTTAAGTTCGTGTACTCTTAGTGATTTGAATGAGTGGTTTTCCTCGCCTACAGTGAGAATGTTAGTGATGAGATTGACCCTATTGATGATAGTATTATGAGGTCGATATGATTTATGGTACGGTGATATGATTGAGGTGATCTAGCCTTGAGAGGAAGATTTCCTCTAGGAATAGGATGAGGTTTGTTTTATATATATATATTGTACATTTACAATATATATATATTGTACATTTACAATATATATATATATATAGATGACGGTTGTGTTAGTACGCAAGGACGTGAGTGTTTTTCCTCCTATGTTCTCGGGGAGTGAGTTATGAGTATTCCTTGGTACTAGTTGTGGATTTTGATCCTTGTGGATATTAGAGGTGAGTGTGATTCCTCTATTTAGATTTTCTGGTTAGCGTTGTGAGCGCCGGATGATTGTGAGATTGGACGTGAGCGTCGTGTACCTAGTGTACGTTGGTGAGAGTAGTGTAGACTACCGGTGTTGATACTTGGAGTACGAGTCTTAGTCATATCCTATAGGCTCAAGTTGTGTATTTATATATATATATATGTATATATATATGTCCCCTATATACTTACGTACGATAGTATATGAGCACGTACATTGGGTTTTCGTGGCTGGGTTATGTTGTGGGCTATGTATCTCACTGGGTGGTTTAGCATTACCTAAACTACCAGAGGATGTGGTAGTTAGAGTATCTTTTCCGACTGAGCTTATTTGCTCACAGGGGTATTTCATTTGCCCCCTGGTATTCCCACGCTAGGTTGCAGGAAATATACGGCTATGGGCAGGATGCAGTGCAACGGCAGTTTTCCTTGTTACAGGTTTTGGAGTTGCGCTGGGTGATGCGGTTACGGTTGCAGCACGACTGGGTTTAGGGACGGTAGTATTCTTCTGTCAGCTTCTTTACCCATGTTTTGTGGGATTATCATGTATTTCTTTTGGGAGTCAGTCTGTTGGCATATCCCTGTTGATGTATCTTTTATTTCCTGTATTTATTCTTTCAGGAGGTTATTGTATCTGTTCTGCACAGCAAGGTGCTTTCCTGTATTCTTATTCGAGCAATTGTGGCTCTGTTGATTTTAGAGGGTTTGGAGAGGTCTTGGTTTCTTTCCACTACCTCGGCCCTAGTAAGATTGATGAATGTGGGGCTTGGAAGCCATTGTTATTATCGAAATGTTATTGGCAGGTTATTGTGTTGTGGTTGTGTATCCGGATGTTCCATTTACAAACGGAACTCTGCCGGATTTTCGTTAGATTCCGCTGCTTTGTTTATTATTCATTTGGGTATGAAATATACCGTTCCATCATTATTCCATACGTTTTCATGGCTAATGATATCTTAGTTGGTTGCTCATCATAATGATCACATCCTGGATCCTTGGATGTCCCAGTTCGGGAGTCTTAGGAATTTAGGGACATGTCAGCATGATATTAGAGCATTTTTACCCTTTGTGGGTGTTTGATGACAGAAGGTCATTTGTTCTTGTTTCTTTTTACTTTCGCATTCACTCCCTTAGTTCTTAGGCTCGGGTTTCGGAGTCCTAGGAATTTAGGGCATGACAACAAGCATTTTCAAAGTGTCCTCATAATTAGAAGTATTATGGACCGATGGGACATGAGCAACATAGTTGTTCATGGGATCAACTGCTAAATCTCGGCTTGGATTGAACTGGTTAGTCCTGGGGAATTGATTTTGAGGAATTAGTTGTCCTTGAGGTGGAGGTGGCCTATTGGAGTTACCTTGAAAACCGGATGGACCACCTAAGTTTTGTGGAGGTAAATTTTGCCTCCATGAAAAATTAGGGTGGTTTCTAGTATCAGGATGGTAACTTTGGCTAAATGTGTTAGGCAATGGTCTCCTAAAGGTATTGAAAGCACAAACTTGCGCATCCGAAGGTTCAAATGTACAATAGACCGGACATTCCTCTGTGGGATGAGATAAACCAAAACAAACATTGTATTGTGCAGGGGTAGAGATTAGGGCAAATGCATCAAAATTTTTGCTTAAGTCTTTCACTCCATCAGCAAGATTTTGCATCACAGACTTTAACTCATTTTCAGGTTTGATCTCATAAAAACCAGGTTTTCTATTCATTTGATCATTCCTAGAAAAATCATTCTCACTTTGGTTCCAATTCCAATTTTGGGCATTTTCAGCTAGTTCCTCCAAACAAATATAGGCTTGGTCAGGGGTTTGGGCATTGAACTTTCCTTGGTGCATTGACTCAATCATGGTTCGGTTCATAGGTGAAAGTCCCTTATAAAAGAAATCGACTAACTGTGCTTTATCAAAGCCATGATGTGGGCATTTGAGGAACAAGTTATGAAATCGGTCCCAAGTTTGGTGGAATTGTTCTTCAATTTTCCCTATAAAAGTACTAATGGCATCTCTCATTGATTCGGTCTTTTGCATGGGATAAAACTTACTCATGAATTTTCTTGCAAGTTCATCCCATAATCTAATGGAGTTGGGTGGAATGGAGTTTAGACAGGAAGCAGCTTTATCTTCTAAGGATAGGGGAAAAAGACGCAGTTTGACACCCTCTTCATTCAAATTTTGATTTTTGAATGTGTTGCATATTGTCAAGAACTTCCCTAAATGGATATAGGGTTGTTCACTTTCGAGTCCATGGAATTTTGGCAACATATTGATTGTGGCTGGTCTAATCTCAAACTGGGATGCATCATTCTCAGGTAGAACTATGCAATTGGGTGGGTTGGCTGTGATTGGGGCAAAATAGTCATTAAGAGTTCTGGGTACAGCCATTGATGAATTCTTGGTGGTTGAAAGATGTAACAAGGGAATTGATTTTTCTTCTAAATCAATGAGTGACAGATCACTAGGAAACCTAACTAGACGTTTGTTAACTCGCAACCACTGGGGCATAAACAAAAAGAAACCTAAAAGGGTCAGATGAGGGACAAATCACACAAAAATTTTAGCTTTGTTATCTTGAGCTTAAATTCAAAGGTGGTGAATTTTTAAATCTAATATTGTAGAGAATTAATAGGATGATATCTAATTTAATTCTCTCCTAATTAGACAGCTCCTACTCTATTCCAGATTAAGTCGATAGATTACTAGTTAAGGATCATCAAACTAACAACGGAGTAGTTCCCAGGAAAGTGTGGCGAGGCACGTGGCCTGCTTAATGCCGAATCAACCTCACTTTCCTAGACAGAACTGTCTTACCGTTTATCAATTTGATAATGACTCACTGGAGTGACTACCAACCGCTTCCTTCCTAGAGGGCCTATGAGCTCGTAACCCTAAAATGGCTGATTGCTAATGAATTTTATTCAAATTCGGCTCATGGTTTAACAAATGCAAGGAATTTTTGTGATTTGTGGGCCACGGAGACGGGTGATGAAATCTCGACCGTATCTTGTGTGAATTGTTTGCCCTTAAGTATCTTATGCAAAATGCTAATTAAAATATACACAAGCAATACAAGAATAAAACAAAATAAGAAAGAAACTTTTTTTTTTTTAATATATATATTTATATGAAAATAAGCTAAATACAAATAACTGGAGCCTAGGGTAACGTCTAATGTTATTCTACCCTAGAGGTCGTATGCAAACTTTTTACCTATTCTAGGGGAAAATAATAATAATAATAATAATAATAACAAGGGTTTAGAAATATGGAACCTGGATGACGACCCGATACGATATCTCCTGCAAAATAGAAAACAAAAATAAAAAAGTAAGTAAATAAAAAAAAATGAAAACAAAATCGAGTAAATAATAAAATAATAATAATTAAACTAATCTATTTTTATATATATATATATATATATTTTGTTTTATTATATATATATATATTTTTATGGGTGGGTATGATTATTTTGAAAATAAGTAGGGAAGCAAAAGTAATTTGCAAAATGATTACTTGAGTGATATGACTCCTACAGTTTTTATATTGATTTTTATTTTTTTGATTTTTATGTTTTTTTTTTCTTGGACACGGACCCACAAAAGATATGAAATATATATAAAGATGGATCTATGTCAAAAGTGAGTAACCTGCTACTTTGACTTTTGTTAAATTTTTTTTAATGTTAAATGGGCCCAGGAAAAGGAAAGGAAAATGAAAGTGTTCAAAAGTGCGGCTCCGGCTTGAACTTCTGAATTTTAATTTATTTATTTTTAAATAATAAAAAAAACGACCAAAGCTACTTACTACTGGAACCAATTACAATCACAAGCTACTTATATAATCTACTACTACATTGAAGGCTATAGAATCGACAATCTTAAGTTAGTTTTTTTTTTTTTTTAAGAAAGGGGCCCACGAAAAGGAAAGTATAAGAAAATTGTGCCAAAGTATGCTATGGCTGTAATTTTTTTTATTTTTTAAATAACAGAAAATCACCAAAATAGAGAAAAAATAATAATAACAATAATAATAATAAGAAGAAAGAAAGGGAGGGATAGAAAGGTCGGGTGGGTTCCCGAAAAATTAGAGTTGAGGATCTTTGATTTCGAATTCTTAGTGTTGAAGCGGCAACAAAGTCATTTGACGGGTTGAGATTTGATGATATTGTGTCGTTGTTTCACCACACCCCCATCAACAAGAATTTATACCTACTAATACTTTACTTAAAATAGTATAGCAATAAGTAGGGTGGAACCACTCTCAACTTGGAACTCGTTTTGAGACAAGGATCCAAAACTTTACTTTTCGAGATAAAAAAAAAATCACTTTAAACAACTCTCGAATTTTTTTAATAGTAAACTAAAATTACTAGATAAAATTATCAAATGGTGGAAAAAATCTCAAGGGAAAATAATCCACCACCCGGGTCTATACAAATAATATTATATATTTCTATTGCAAATTCTCCTGCAACCTATTAAACATAAACATATATAGTAGTAGGCATTCCCCGTATTTCCATTAATTGGTAATCACGGAAAATCCTCCCTCTAATGTTTTGATTTAAATAAAATGTAAATAGTAATAGGCATTCCCCGTATTTTCATTAATTGGTAATCACGAAAAATCCTCCTTCTATTTTTTAGTGTCCAACCTCTATTGTAAGGTTTTTGTTCATTGAGATTCATAAAATGAATACTCTCGAGACGAGAATTAAACAATACGAAATAAAATAAAAATTATTTATATCTTACCCATGGTGGCTTTATCACCCCCTTGAGAAGAGTTTTAAGCTAGCATGTTGATAAAAAAAATGAAACAAGGTAATAGAATAAAATTTCATTGATAGAGCAAAAATTACACAAAATATGAAAATGGTACAAAAGTATTCTAAGCTATCACTCCTCAACCTCCCTTCTCGACTGAATTGTGAAGATATATATAGACAATAGGACTTTGCTACTTGCGTTATTTAATGCAGATTCAACCACCTTCAGTCATTAATTCTTCCAAAAACCTTGGAACCATCACACTACTACACACGTACACACATACACATATATATATATATATATATATGTATGCATTTATTACATTATCCTCCCACCAAATTTTATTTTTCTTCATTTTCATCCTTCTTGCTTTCTTTTTCTTTTCTTTTGTAAATCAACCCTTGCATGAGATAAAAATATATACATATTAGGACATTATGCTAGGTTAATTACTCTATTTTTTGCACTTATCAAAAGTATGATTGGGGATAATGGAATACCATGTTTTGGAGATTGTTTTAAATCGGAATAGTGATTTCACTGTCATGTTAAGCAGGATCTTAATCATAAGTTCTTCAGGAAGATGGTAAAGTTTACGCATTTTTGGCAAACTCTAGATTTTGCTTTTGAATCAAGAGTCATAATCAGAATCTCTAGATTTATAGTATGAATGCCTGACCTTGATTGCGAGAGTTATATATATATATGCATAAAGTTGAGAGAGGAAAATGATAGATGCATGAATATTGGGTACAACCATTTATACAAACTGTATAAAAATAAGAACGGTAAAATATTATTTATTATATAAAATATATACAAGAGATGATTAAGGACAATTCTTATGTGATTGTGGATCGTGATGGGGAATATATGATTTCTTTCATAATATTCCACGCAATATCATGTTTCCATTAGAAACATCGATCTTGGAACGAAATAGAGTAAATTGGGAATTGGACAAGGGCTTAGTAAGAACATCTGCAAGTTGGCCGAGAGTGGACACATGAGCAACAGTGAGAGAACCATTGGCAAACTTGTCACGTACAAAGTGGTAGTCAAGAGTAATGTGCTTCATACTCGAGTGGAAGATGGGATTAGAGCACAAATATGTCGCACCAATGTTGTCACACAAAGCTGTGGAGGTCTCTTAGGATATACACCAAGCTCACCTAGGATGTTTGTGAGCCATGCTAGCTCGACAATAGTGGAGGCGACAAAGACTGATATTCTACTTCGGTGGAAGAACGAACAACTATGCGTTGCTTTTTAGGGCACCATGACACATGATTTGATCCAAGAAGAATGATGTAGGCCAAAATGGAAGTGCAATCATCACGATTCCCAGACCAAACTGCATCGGAGAAGGTAGTAAGGTGAAGAGGGTTAGATCGACTAAGATACAGATTGTGAGAGATAGTGTGCTTCAAATAGCATAGAAGTTGTTTTGCAGCAATACAGTGAGTTTGGGTAGGAGCGTGCATGAACTGGACAAGTTTGTTAACTGTATAAGCTATATTCGATCGAGAGAGATAGATATTGCATGCACCCAATCAAGCTACAATATTGGGTTAGATCCATAGTTGGAGTGCCATTATTCAGAATCAAGTGAGTTGAACAACTAAGAGGTGTCACCACATCTTAATGCCATCCATCTTAAGGTGCTCAAGGAGGTCACGTATATATTTGCGTTGAGACAAAAATAATCCATGATTGTGCGAAACAACTTCAACTCTGAAAAGTAATTGATATAATCAAGGTCATTTACTATATTCTAAATAGTAAAATCGGATATTATTTGTAACAAAATCCCTTTCATAAACGCATATTTTAACTCAAAAATTGGTAAAATTATATGCATGAAATATCATCACATCATTGATTGGCTCTCACCGATATATAAACCATACTAAGCAAACCTTTATAAACAAGCCTCTCCCTCTCTCTTTGCCCTCAAAATTTCCTAATCTCTCTGTGACATTGTTCCCCGTCAGGTATATTCCCTCATTCTTCTCTTTTCATAGATATATGTATATGTATATGTGTAGATATATATATATCGAGGTTTATATATACATACACTATAGATCTTATGATAAATTTTGATTGGTTGCAGAAAATAGATTGAATTTGGTATCCACGTCTCTCGTCTTGTTCGTCAAATTCATATAAGGTAATAATTATTTATTCTAAATTTGAACAGACCTGGATCATGTTTGATTTAATCTCCTTGTTTATCACATATATAGATATTGAGGTACTAACGTTAATATATATATATATATATATATATATCTGTGATTGTGCGAAACAACTTCAATTCTGAAAAGTAATTTATATAATCAAGGTATTTGTTGGAGCACAGCTTTGAGAAAGCCTCAATAATGGTTCAAATGAATGCCGGAGAGCTCCCTGTAATCAATAAGTCATCCACATAAACAAGAAAATACAGAGTGAGAGAATGAAGCTCTTTTGTTCTTGGAACCAGGCGTGAGGTGCTTGCTTGAGACCATAGAAGGAACAATGAAGGTGACATACATGTTTAGGTCGTGACTTGTCAATGAAACTAGGAGGTTGTGACATGAACACCTCCTCAGTCAAATGGCCATGGAGGAAGGCGTTGTTGACATCCAACTAATGGATGAACCAGCTACGAGACAAGGCAGGTGTGAGAACTACTTGACTGAGGAGGTGTTCATGTCACAACCTCCTAGTTTCATTGACAAGTCATGACCTAAACATGTATGTTGCCTTCATCATTCCCTCTATGGTCTCAAGCAAGCGCCTCACGCCTACTTGAATGATGTTTGGTTTGATCACAAGAATAAAGGTCTCATGGTAGCCAATCACGAGACATTGATAAAACCCCTTAGCCATAACGCTTAATATTGCCATCAGGTCGGTGCTTAACCCAAAACACCCACTTACACCAAATAATATTTTGGTGTTGTTGGCGAGGAATGATTTCCCAAGTACCATTGCGAATGAGAGAATTTAGCTCTTCACACATGGAGTCCCTCCACTTAGGGTTGGTTAGGGCTTGAGAAACGGTGTTTGGCTCTAAGGTTTGAGGGATTGGGTGTTTTCAATCTGTTAAAAAAAAATTGTTTAAGGATTTGAATATGTTATTCTTGGAGCGAGTTGTCATGATATACGTGTTATTGGGTCCAACAAGGTAGGTGGAAGAATGATTTAAGTGAGAGGGATTAGAAGCATACCTAATAAGACTTTCACATGTGGAAGGAGAAAAAGATGCATCATCAGTGGGATTCGTCAAGTTAAGATCCATAATCAGTGGGATATGCTGCCAGTGTGCGAGGTGTCAGACTCAAAAAGATCATTGGTGGAAGATTGTTCAATGAACCTAGACATAGGAGACATGAAAGATTTGTAAATTTGGAAAGATTCGTGCATAACTTCGAAAAATGTACATGAGGAAGATTTAGGGGTAGATGGGTTAAAATGCGGGATTTGATTTGGTTGCGGAATTTGGATTCTATTTGATTGCGAATTTTGTGAAATTTAATGTGATTGCGGAGTTTTTAGGATTTGATTTGATTGCGAATTTTGGGATATTTGATTTGAATGTTAATTTTGTGAGATTCGATTTGATTACTGATTTGGCAGGATTCAATTAACTTGTTGATTTTGTGGGGTGAGAGAATCGGGAAAAATATCTTGCACATGAGGGGATTGAGTTGGTTAGTAAGTAGTTAGAGAAGGAATTTCAAAATGAAAATGTCTAGAACAATTGATTTTGCGATTAGGGGGTTCAAAGTAAATATAGAAATGGTGAATATTATAATATCCTAAAAGATGCGTGACTTCAAATGTAGTTCCAATTTTTTGTTGGTGTAGCATTGAAACCATAGATAACAATTACATTCAATGACTTATTACTTTTTGAGCAATTTGGAAGATTTTTGAACAAACATTTCATGGTGATTTATTGTCATTACTTGATGTAGGTAATCAATTAATGAGATAAATCACATCATGGAAGACATAAGACCAAAAAGAGAGAGGGAGAGAGTCCGATGCAAAAGAGTGAGGCTCGTCTCGACGATGTGACGGTGACGAAGTTCAGCAAAAGCAATGTGTTGAGGTGTATATGGTGGTGATACAAATGTTGAATTTTGAAATTTGTAAACATTGTTTTAAACCTTGTTATTATTTCCACCATTCGAATAAATTATTTTTATGAAAGTGTTAAAGAATTTCTCAACGTGAGTTTAAATTTGAAAAATAGAGAAAAAAAGCAAATCTATTTGTCATTGAAAACAACCATGAGTATTTTGTATAATGGTCGACAAAAATCACATAATAGGAATAACCGTCTATTGAACGAATGGGGGAATGACCCCACACATCAGTATACAATAATTCTAAAGGTTGATCACTTTTTAGACTTGACTCACCAAATGACAACTTATGACTTTTGTTACAACGACAAGAATCACAAAAGGAGGAAATTTGGGACTGACATGAGCTAGTTTGAATATGGAGTTTATTGACACATGATTTGACAAAGAGCTTTGGATGATGCGTGGCCAAGGCTATCATGCCAACGATCAAGAGAAGTATTGAAATCGTAAAACGCTTGCTTTGGTACTAGACAGATCTGTCTTATGTTAGGCCACTCGTAGACATTGTTCTTGATCCATCCCTGAGCGAGAGATGCTCTCATTGTTAGATACTTGACACAAAAAAAGAAGGGTAAAATTCCACTGAAGTATTTTTAGTTTTACAAAGTTGATATACAAAATTGAGGTTTTATTTTATAGATGGTACACACAACACGTATGAAAGTGAAAAAGAGTTTATAGGGGTGGTGAAAGTGAAGTTGCTAGTGTGTGTAATATGTAAACTTGTACCATCACCAATAATGATGTCGTCGGATCCTTCGTAGGTGTGGTGAGTCGTGAGATTGCCTAAATTGGTTTTGTTACCTTGATTGCTATTTGAAACTCCTAAACCCATTAAATCTTTGACCACTTTGATTATTTTGATTTTAAGTGTAGTTCTTCTTATGAGACGGTTTTTCAGATCGTTAGGGATTGAACTGAGCAACATTTACAATCATGGCTACAGTGGTTCGAATTTCTTCACGCTTGAGGAATAATTTGTATTCCACAAGCTTGTCATGTAGTTCTTCGAAACCCATAACTATATCTCATGCTATGACAACAACAACGAGATCTTTAAATTATCGGCAAACTCCGTTAAGAAGATGAATAATAAGGTTGGTGTTTGGCAGAGGTGAGCCAATGATAACGAGTTCATCAGTGATGCCACGAATAGTGCTAAGGTACTCAATGATAGATTTGGTTCCTCTATCTCGGGCGAGTTGATCAGTCAAACCCATGACTAGAGAAGATGAGGCATTGGCATAATATTTGACGAGGCAATCCAACACCTCAGCTGAAGATTTCAAAGAACTAGCAAGAGGTGTCACTCGATCAGTGAGTGATGGAAGAATACCAAGAAACAACAACATTTTGTCTTGATGTTACCATAGAGTATATTCTGGGTTCGGTGTTTGTTTTCCATCAACCAAAATTTCAGCAGGACATGTTTGGTGTTGTCGATATAGCCAATCAAATTGTAGCCGAAAAGTAATGAGTCAAACTAGGCATCCCAAGAAGGTTAGTTCATTGGAATTAGCTTTACATGTAGGTGAATTAAGTTTAAGGTAGGGCTGCAAGTCGGGCCGGCCCAACCCGAACTTGAGGAAACCCGGGAGAGGATGCAACCCAGCCCAACCCGCCCGAACTCTAAATCGGGTTTAACCAAACCCGATCCGACCGGGTTGGGCAGGTCACCTGGGTCCCTTATTTTTTTCAGAAAAAAAAAGAATAACGGAAATGTCATCATGATTTAAAGAAAATAAGGAATTATTTTTTTTGCACATATTATTTTCTCATTTTTAAAAGGTAAAACAAATTATAAAAATATACATAATTCTTTCTCCATTCCAGATCTAATTTCTATGCCTATATACATATACATATAAATATATATATATATATATATTTATTTAATTAATAACAATATCTGCACACACACGCACACACATATATATATATATATGATGCACAAATATCATTGAAAAACATGAAGGAAAAGGAATGGAGCCTATTTTTCCCATCTTTATAAACAAAATCATCTCTTTTCCCATGTACATATATATATATATATATATATATCAAAAAAAGACAAGAGAGAGAATGTAGAGAAAGAACAACAAGTTCATATGGAGGTGGTGGTGGCTAGGGGTGGACACAAATCGGATTGGACCGGATTAAGGATATTTTGGATCCAATCCAGTATTACCAAATTTCCAATTTCCAGAACCAATCCAATCCATTTGTCTAACGAAACCAATCCAAACCGAACCGCGATGAACCGGATTGGTTCGGATCGGTTTCGCGAATTGAAACATAAACCTATATTAGTTAAATTGAGGAAATAAATTCATACACTGCATAATATTATGTGAACCACAAGTACAAGTTTAAAATAGGTGATGACCAAAACAAAATGCACAACTCACCAGGTGATGACTAGAATAAAAAATTAATAGTGAAAAAATAGTTACCATCAATAATGTGACATTGCACGCACTCCGGTATTACTTTCAAAAGTCCCCAAGTACTAGTTATGACTGCAAACGTAAGATTGAATTTAGTTAATTATTAACAAATAATTATAATAAATTATAGTGAATAAAAAAAACATATTTAATTTATAGTGAAAAAATAAAGCATACTTGATTCAACATCAAAAGAGTCGAGTGCTTCAAACAATCTCTTGCCACTATCCTACGTGAATGTAGTTTAAATCTAGGTTGCAACACTTTAAGAAGATTGTGTAAACCTTCACGATTGACAAAAATAAAAGTAAACTCATCTATAATTATCGTTGTTGAAGACGAGAGAAGACTAAGCTCGAGCTGGTGAGAACCGTGATGAGAGTGTAAGGGGGAGACATAGTGAGAGAGAGGGGGGGCAGCCGCAATGAGAGAGAGAGAGATGGGCGTGAAAGTCTTGTGAAAGTCTTCTAGGGTTTCTTAAGTTTAGTTTAAACTCACGTGAAAGTGTCATGACATTGTAATATTAAGTTAATATATATATATATATATATATATATATATGTGTGTGTAGAAATATAATATGAAGGCTTTTGTCTGTAAATAAATATAATATAAAGGTTTTTGTGTGTTGATTTAAGATTTTTAAAGTTATTTTGGTTTTTGTGTGTAAATAAATATATATAGAAATAATATAATTGTAAGTTGATAGATTAGTGAAATTATAAAATAAATTGTTAATTATTTTTTATTTAAAAATATTTATTTTAAATATATAAATTGCTGTAAATCCCCAATTCAAAGTAATGAAATTGACTTCAATTTAGTGAAATTGAGTAAATCTCATATTCAAATTGGTGAAGTTGAGTGAAATTAAGTTCAATTGAGTAAATTCCCAATTTAAAGTAGTAAAATTGAGTTCAATTGATAAAATCATCAATTCAAAGTAGTGAAATTGAGTTAAATTAAGTTTAATTGAGTAAAACCCTAATTCAAATTAGTGAAATTGACTTCAATTGAGTAAAATTGCTAAAATCCCCAATTGAATGTAGTGAAATTGAGTTCAATTGAGTTTAATTAATAAAACCGCCAATTCAAAGTAGTGAAATTGAGTAAATCGCCTAATTCAAAGTAGTGAAATCGAGTTCAATTGATAAAATCATCAATTCAAAGTAGTTAAATTGAGTGAAATTAAAGTTCAATGAGTAAATTCTAAATTCAAAATAGTTAAATTGAGTTTAACTAAGTGAAATTGAGTAAATCCCAATTCAAAGTAGTGAAATTGAGTGAATAGTAAATCACAATTTTAAAGAAGATATAGATCTTTAAATAATACATTGTTAATAGTACATTTCAATGAGAATATTATATATATAAATAGATAATTATTTAGTGTAAAATATGGTATTATTATTTAGTTTGAAATAGTATATCAGTAATATAAGATATTATAATTTAGTTTAAAATAATATTTTATGTGATATATTATTAAAATAAATATATTAAAATATATGTGAACAGTACCAAACTGGACCGGATTAACAAAAATGAAATCCATAATCGATCCGTAAAATACTGGATTCAGTATTTTTGGATCCATGTCCAATCCAATCCATAATGAAACTGATCCAAAATATTCAGACCGGATTGGACGGATTGAATTTTCGGATTCGTTGAATTTGTGTCCACCCCTAGTGGTGGCGATAGTGGCGGAGGGCAACGGGAGAGGTGGTTGGGGTTGTAGGAGGAGCGACAAGAGAGATGTTTGGTAAGGAGGATGTAGAGAGAAACTAGGTTTTGGGACTAGGGTTTCATTAAACACCTATATATATTCCTAAATTCAGGTTAAATCCGAACTCACCCGAACCCTAGTCATAATGGGACGGGTTAAGCCTGAACCTAACCCGCGTTGGAACGAGCTCATCCTGATGAGCCTAAATTTAGGAATTTTCTAGCAGGGCACTGGTTGGGCTAGGCTTGCCCAACCCAGGTTGCAACCCTAGTTTAAGGCTATGAGGTTGTTTTGGTTAGCTAAAGATATGATAAAAGGTTAATTAAGAGAAGATGTGGTAGAACTGTTATTAGCCATGGTTAAGGAAGACAAATGTTTAGGATCGTAAAGATTTTCGTTTGAGCTTGAGAAGCTCTGATACCATATAAAGTGATAGGTGTCAAATATTAGACATTTTGACCCCTTAACTTACTATAATTATGTTATTTCATTCCATTATTTGGTGTTTTTATGTTGTTTGTGTGTTTAAGTATGTTTTAGGAGCTTCATGAAAAAACAGAGCTAACTTCGGCGAATTAACCAAGTTCGTGTTCGTTTCTATCCAAGAGGAAAGTCAAAGAGATGTTTCCGAGCAAAAACGGCTCTTGGAGGGCAAAAACATCATTTACTGAAGCCGTCATTTCAAACAAAAAGTATCGTGGGTTAAAGATGGTCATTCTGGCTCAATTACGGAAAAAAATGGTTTTCACCAAAATCCCTAGGCTTTTATACTCAAAAAGTGGCTAGAAACTGCAAAATTACGTTTCATTCTACGCTTAGAGCGTAGGACCCTACGCTTGAAGCGTAAGTGCGGCAAATTTTGGTGATTTTTCTGCGGGTTTTGCCTGTTTTGTCCTCGTTTTAAGTCGACGATGCAATTGTGACTCTAGACCTCTACATACATGTATATACACACATATATATTAGAACTTAGGGTTTGTATTAGGTTTAGTGTGAAATTACCAAAAAGGGCAACCATTAGGGTTTCCCTCAATTATCTATAAATACAGAGCTTCATAACAAGAAGAGGGGGTTCGTCCATTGAGTTCTCTCACATTCATATTGAGAATTGTTGTTGTTGAGAAGGAGAACCATATTTAGACTTAGAGATCCGGAGAAGAAGGATATGGAGATCGATTCTACACCAAAGATGCAGTCTTCATCTTCCATAACTAATTAACTCGGTATCTAGGGTTTTCTATCAAAACCCTAGCCAAGCAATGTAGATTCTATTTTGTTTTCAATTGTAACGAGGGGAAACTATGACCGTACTGTGATGATTGTAATAGATAAGAGACTAGTTTTATTCTTCAAATAAGTTTACATATTTATTTTGATTCTTGTCTTAGACTTAATAAATATGTTTATCTTACACAACCATGATTATTCACTATAGGCGGATACTCGAATGTTTAATTTATGATTTTTTACATAATGGTAATAATAAAACTTGAAACCCTAGGTTGACATAGGTCATGCCTTGGCAAATTGGAATAGACATGTTTTAGTTTATTTTCATGCATTGGAGTAGATTAGAGTAATTTAATTGGCATGTACTAATCAATTCAACCATGAGATGGGTTGTCGCGATCTGGTTGATAGTAATTTTTTTTTTGGGTCGTATTTAGCTATTTGCGGTACGACTTGATTCACAGTTTACAAATCGCCCTATTACAATTGTTACATTGATACAACTATATTATGCAGTTAGTGGTGGAGCGATGAAAATCCTAGTTTTCTCTCTCTATTGAATCACAAACCAATTTGTTTTGCTTTCTAGAATAATATAGTTAATTTAGATAATTTGGTCTTTGACCACCAAAACCAAACAACTTTGCAAAAATATAACTCTTTGTTTTTGAATTATTAAAGTGAACAATCTTAGTCTCAGTGGAATCGATAACCTTTCACAAGTCGTTTCTATACTACAATTGACTCGTGCGCGTGCGATAGGTAAAACCTAAGCCATCATAAGGGTGCATTCTTAACACATATTTTTAGCATACCCCGACGGACATCATAAAGCTGAGCGAAGGGAAAAGATAGATGGTAAAAATTATTGTATATTCATGAATATTGGATATAGCTATTTATAGAAAACGTACAAAAATAAGGAAGGTAAACTATTGTTTAAATCCTAAAAACTAGGAATGCAATCAATTACATATTGTACATATATATTCTGTGATTGTGGACCGTGATGGGGAATATATGATTTCTTTCCCAATAATATAATATTTGAGAAGTAGAATTAGAAAATGAATTAAATTCTTATGGAAACGTAATTATATTTTGTGTTTGTAGGAAATGAGAATTATGTTATAAAGAATATAAAATTTGTACAAATTTTGTTTTATAGATACTTGTACGTATATATTAAGTGAAGTGTTATATAAATAGACACTTACTAAATTTCTCAGATTGCAACGGATATTATTAGGTGAAAAGAATTGAAGAAAATTTTTATCTACAATCATTTCCTTGTCTTCCTATGAGCAATGCTAAGAAAGGTAAAATATTGTTTAAATCCTAAGAAGTAATAATGCAATCAATTACATAGAATATAAACAAGGGAAGATTGAAGATAGTTATTATGTGATTATGGATCGTGATGGGAAAAATATGATTTCTTTTTTAATATGCCCCCACAAGATCGTGCTTTCATCAAAAAAATTTGATCTTGGAATGAAAGAGAGCAAACAAGGACTTGACTAAGGCCATAGTAAAAAAAATCAAGCTGGTCGTGAGCGGACACATAAGCAACAGTGAGAGAACCGTTGGCGACCTTGTCATGCAAAAAGTAGTACTCAAGAGCGATGTGCTTCATGCATGAGTGGAAGATGGGATTAAAGCACAATTTGTCGCACCAATGTTGTCACAGAGAAGTTGTGAGGTCTCTTAGGATATATACCAAGCTCACCGAGGAGCTTTGTGACCCATGCTAGCTTGACAGTAGTGGAGGAGACAGGCTAATATTCTTGTACTTCTTTGGAAGAATGAGCATTTGTTTATTGCTTTTTAGAGCATTATAACACAGTATTAATCCAAGAAAATGATGTAGGCCAAAATGGATGAGCAATCGTCACGATTCCCAGCCCAAACCACAATGGAGTAGGTAGTAAGGTAAAGAGGATAAGATCGACCAAAAAGCAGACCATGATACATAATGTGATTCAAATAGTGAAGAAGTCGTTTTGTAGTAGTCCAATGAGTTTGGGTAGGAGCGTACATGAACTGAGCAATTTGTTTAACTATATAAGCGATATCCGTCTAGGAGAGAAAGAGAGAGAGAGAGAGATTGTATGCCCCAATCAAGCTACGATATTGGGTTGGAGCTGTAGCTGAAGTACCATCATTCAGAATCAAATTAGTTGAAATAACTAAGAGGCATCACCACGTCTTCAATGCCATCCATATTAAAGTGCTCAAGGAGGTCATGTATATACTTGTGTTGAGACAAAAATAATTGTGGTTGTGCGAAAAAACTTCAACTCCAAAAAAGTAATTGATAAAATCAAGGACTTTAGTGGAGAACCGCTTTAGGATAGTCTCAATAATGTTTCAAATGAAGGCTAGAGAGCTCTTTGTAATCAATAAGTCATTCAGGTAAACAAGAAAATACACAGTGAAATTCTTATAGGGTGAATAAATAATGAAGTGCTGAATTTGGAGTTGACAAGGCCAAGAGAAAGAATGAAGCTCTTTAGTTCTTGGAACCAGATGCGAGGCGATTGCTTGAGACCATAGAGGGAACAATGAAGGCGACAAACATGTTGAGGCTGTGACTTGTCAATAAAACAAGGAGGTTGTGACATGAACACCTCCTCAGTCGAACAACCATGGAGGAAGGCGTTGTTGACATCTAGCTGATGGATGAACCACCCGTAAGATAGGAAAAGTGTGAGATCCACTCTAATGGTGGTTGGTTTAATCACTAGACTAAAGGTCTCATGGTAGTCAATTCCGAGATATTGATGAAACCCCTTAGCCATAAGACGGGATTTATAGTGCTCAATATTGCCATCAAGTCGGCGCTTAACCCGAAACATCCACTTGCACTAGAGAATATTTTGGTATTGTTGACGAGGAACGAGTTCCCAATTACAATTTCTAATGAGAACATTTAACTCTTCACACATGGCGTCTTTCCACTTAGGGTTGGTGAGGGCTTGAGAAATGGTGTTCGGCTCTAAGGGTTGAGGGAGAGGGTGTTTTGAAATTGTTAGAGAAAATTTGGTTAAGGGTTTTAATATGTTATTCTTGGAGTGATTTTTTATGATATGTGTGTTACTGGGTTGAACAAGGTTGGTGGGAGAAGGATTTAAATTAGAGAGATTAGAAGCATACCTCAGAGGACTTTCACACGTGGAAGGAGCAGAAGATGCCGCATCAGTGAGATTCACCTAGTTAAGATCCATAATCATCAGTGGGATGCTGCCAACATGTGAGGTGTGAGACTCAGAAAGATATTTGGTGGAAGAAGTTTCATTAAGACATAGGAGACGTGAAAGATTCATAAAATTGAGAAGAATCATGCATAACTTTGGAAAATGTAAATGAGGAAGAATTAGGCATAGATGGATTAAAATGCGGGATTTGACTTGGTTGCGAATTTTGGATTCTATTTGATTGCGGATTTTTTGAAATTTGATGTGATTTCAGAGTTTTCGAGATTTGATTTGATTTAACTAATTTTGCGGGATTTGATTTGATTGTGAATTTTGAGAGATTTGATTTGAATGCTAATTTTGCGAGATTCAATTTGATTATAGATTTGGTTGGATTTGATTTGATTGTTGATTTTGTGGGGCGATAGAATAGGGAAAAATATCTCGCACATAAGGGGATTGAGTTGGCGAGGAACTAGTTTGGGAAGGAATTTCAAAATCAATAGATTTAAGAGAAGGAGAAATTGCCGACCATTTTGAAAGCATTAAATTTATCACACTCTGTAAGTGGGGCCAAGGATGGAAAATGATCTTCAACAAAATGAACATGTCCAGAATAATAGATTTTGTGATTTGTGGGTTCAAAGCAAATATAGGAATAAAAAGATACAAGACTTCGAACGTTGTTCCAATTCGCGTTTGGTGTAGGGTCGAAGTTATGGATAACAAAGACATCCAAAGACCTTTAATTTTGAATAATTTGGCATTTTTAACAAACATTTATATGATGACTTATTGTCAAGAATCGATGTAGGTAATCCATTAATAGACACTTACTAAATTCCTCAAATTGCAACAAATATTATAAGGTGAAAAGAATTGAAAATCAAATTTATCTAAACTCCTTCTTTGTTTTCCTATGAGCAATGCTATCAAGCGTTCTCTCATTATAATAGGATTGAGGCTTTCTTTTTAGATTTATATGGAGACAGTTTGTTCAGACAAGGAAAATGAAATGAATCATTTAACGTATTTTGGAACTTTAATGTGAAAAAAAAAAAAGAGTTACAACATTTGTCACGAGAAAAAACTTTTAATAGTAGTATAAAAATTAGAATTTCATAGTGTAATATGGGGTATGCCCCTTTGCTCTTTGTAATGCTTTAACTTATTTTTATTTATATATCATCTTACCATTCAAAATAATAATAATTAGAATAAAAGGAGAGTTGGACACGAGAAAATTCCACGAAACACGATTTGTTCTGAATATAGGGTATGAGAAATAGATAGGAGACATAAAAAAAACCATTTTATAGGAATTTTTAGCTTTTGTTAGTTAATTCACTACTTAGTCAACAATTGTTTCTTTTTGGGCAAATAGTTAGTCAACAATTGTTGCTCAATCACAATTGACTAAACATTTATGGTAAGCATATGTGATTTTGCTATTTGAGTTTCTATTTTAACCTATATCTCCAAATCGGAGGTTGGGGTGATACTTCTGAGGAATAAAAACACACCAAAATAAGTAAATAAATTAAGAAATAAACAAAAAATAAATAAAACGCGGGAAAAAGTGTTTGTTTTGAAGTTAAATAAACTTACATAGGGAGTTGAGGCCAAGTCAATGTAGTTATAAATATTTAAACCAACAACGTCCAACGACCACAAACAATAGATCAAAACAGAGCTCCACTTGGTTTCCATCGAACTCACACAGTTTATCTTCACTCTGTGCCTTTCCTCAGATCATTCACATTCCACAACCCCACACTCTTCCCCAAAATGAACCCCAATAATGATAATCACAACAATGACCAATCCTCCTCTGATCCTCCACCTTTCGATCCATCGCAGCCCTCTGTTCCAATCTCATACCCCATCGCAACCATCGAAGACCTCGAATCGAGGGTCTATCTCGATTCGTTTCACTTCCCATTCAACAAAGCTTCGGTCACTCTGCCACCTGGCAATGGTTCATTGGCTGACCGGCCCCGGATTCTGGTGTGCCATGACATGGTCGGAGGGTACTTGGATGATAAGTGGGTCCAAGGCGGGACCAATGCCGATGCCTACGCCATATGGCACTGGTACTTGATTGATGTTTTTGTCTATTTTTCACATACTTTGGTCACTCTGCCTCCTCCTTGCTGGACTAATACAGCTCACAAGCATGGTGTCAAGGTTAGTGATTCTTGTATCAGTTGAAAATATGTTTCTAGATTAGTATAATTAACTTAGCAACAGATGGGATTCGGAAATTCTGGCAGTTAGAATCCATTTGTTTAAAAATAGACTGTTTTCAGAGTTTTTGAAAATTGTTTTTAAAGATACGAATGAAGGAGAACCTAAATAACTTCTTGCAGCACCAAACATATAAATAGTAGCAGAAAACTGAATATAGCAGCATTACCAAACGGGACTTTGTATTGGAAAGTCATACCTGAAACTGGTTTAACACACTTACTTGTATCTAAATGTTATATACTCTAGTAGATTGAAACTGATGGCTGGAAAGCTGATGGAAGTTTTGTTTGCATATATATATATATATATATATGATGATGTTTCTTCTGCCTAAAATTTGAAAAAGGTATTAGGGACTTTCATCACAGAATCGGACCAAGGGAGAGTAATTGCAAACAAACTACTGGCGACGAAGGAGTCTGCTCAAATGTACGCTGAGCGCTTGACTGAGCTAGCCGTTGCTTTGGCCTTTGATGGCTGGCTGGTACGTAACTTCTTCTTTTTGAATGTGGATGTGCTTTACCATGTACGCTATTTATTTTTAGAATTATGTCTCTATCTGACACTGAAAGCCCTTTTCCAGTTGTTTATCCACTAGTCACTACCATTTCTAGGTTCTTCTTTATCTACATGTTTATAGATTTGTACATTCATGGGTAACACTGAAACTATTTAAATTTTAAGAATTTGATTTTCGCACTGGATCGTTTTGGTAGACTTGGTTCATGTTTAACATTTATATCCAAAAAAAGTTACAAGTTAGTACTAGAACTACACAAAATGGATAATTCCTATACTACATAAATAAATATGTGAATTCTTAACTGTTTTTTTTTTATTTTATTTTAATGCTAGCTCTTGACACAAAAGAGCAAGAAAGGGTAATTTTTCCAAGTCTTTTTATTTGTCTCAAAATGGTCATTCTCTAATTTGTTGACCTTGGGACTGTTAACTGCAGTTAAATATGGAGGTTGATTTGGATGTAGGGCAGATCCCTAAGTTGAAAGAATTCATCATCCATTTAACCAAGACCATGCGCTCTTCAATGCCTGGATCTTTGGTCATATGGTAAGACTTGATTGATTCCACTTTCGTAATCATGTATCCGACCCCAAGTACTTGAGAAAAATGCTTGGTGGTGGTTGTATGCATTTTTTCGGAAAATTTGATTAAGAAAAAGTAAAAAGCTTCAATGATTAGCCAGTATGACAGGTATCGATCTCTCGTTTTGTTGACTATAATGCAGGTATGACAGTGTTACTGTTAACGGTATTCTTAACTGGCAAAATATACTGAATGAAGAAAATAAGCCTTTCTTTGACATTTGCGATGGCATCTTTGTAAACTACTCATGGGAGGTATTAATTGCCTTCTTTTTCTCTTCTTTAGAAATTTGATTTAGGTGTTTAAGTTTTCTTGCATACGCATTTCCTTTCCTGTCATGCAAGAAGACTATCCTAAACGTTCTGCTGCAGTTGCTGGCGACAGAAAGTTTGATGTTTACATGGGAATTGATGTTTTCGGAAGGAACACTTAAGGTGGTGGACAGTGGAATGTACGTGTCACATTCAATCCTTGAAGAAGTTTAGTATCTTGAATTTTGCTCTAGGTATCATATATAACTGATGGAAATTGTTAGTAAACATAACGCCATGTTACGAATTGGATTTACGATACGATTGTAAGAAATGAAAGATTAGGTTACTAGGTGTTTGAAGTACCTTTTTTATGCTGTCTTTTATTTCATTGTTGGAAAGATTTTGAAATGTTGTTACAACATTTTATACCTCAAACAAATGTTGCGCTCGATGTGTTGAAGAAGGATGATGTTTCAGCTGCTATATTTGCTCCTGGATGGGTATATGAAACTAAGCAACCACCTGATTTTGAGACTGCTCAGAACCGGTAATGAACTCAGTCCCTGGTGCAAAGGTTTCAACTAATTTATCCATTACTTAAAATATGCTTATATTTAATTTTATGAAGTTCTTTGGATTGCTTTATAGTATTTGTGCATTAATAGGTATGTAGAGCACATATGAACAGAACATCCGTGTCTTCGTGTCTGACAATCAAAATTTGCAACATGTTTTAAATACTGTATTCCAAGTGTGAAAAGCAAACTACATTCATTTTTTTCTTGTGAAGACAGTTATAAAGTTGCAAATTTTCCAATTTTGTCTTGAAAAGAAACATAAAAAATTTTAAATTGTGGACTGTGTTTGTAAGTATATGGTTGTAAACATATGTGCGGGCATAAGATATATTCAAATCTTCAAAATTGAAACTCCAAAAGGACACCAATGTTAGCTTATGTCGTATATCTCATTGTCTGTTAAATATGGCACCCTCGTATATGATGAATAATTACAGCTTGAAATATATATTTTTTTCATTTGGAGCATTAGTATCTCACTCAGGCATGCATCCAATCTCCAACAGCTTTGAAGGCTCGTAACTTCGTGGATGAGTTACATTGATGATAAAACACGATTGAAGTTTATGGTGCACAACGTTAGAGGTTTCATAAATTAATTCTAATCTCTGAAAGAACACCAAGTTACCCTTTTGAAGTTTAACAAATTTCATCTGCATTAAATTTTAGTTTTTTCAGCCTTCAATTGTAGAGCATTACTATGGAGTTTCTTCTCTGACCAGATACTCTGCATTTTGATGGTATTGATCCCAACCATTGTTTTTCCTACAATATTAAGTCGACAGTGTAATTGAAAAGCTTGCATTATGATAATTGCAATGCTGATAATACATAAAAGCTAAGAATTATAATTTTCAGTGACACCTTATTTTACAGAAAGTTTACATTCCTTTCTTGATTACCTTCAGTTAAAGGATGTTATGATATTTTGCAGTTGGTGGGCCCTTGTCGAGAAATCATGGGGAATATTACAAAATTACCCAAGAGTATTGCCATTTTACTCCAATTTTGATCAGGTTTGATTATCTTTCATTTAATTCTTCCTTTTGTACTTGTCCAATTTATTTTTTCTAAGAAAAAGGAATTTTCAAGTTTCTAGCTATGAACAAAATGGTTTCATATGTTAGAACAAAACACACAGTTATTTTTAACTTGTTTTAGGGCCGTGGTTACCATATATCCATCGATGGAGGGCAAGTACTGAATGCCCCTTGGAACAACATTTCTTCTCAAAGTTTTCAGGTATCAACTTTTCCTTTTTTTGGTTTCCTTTTCCTTTATTTTCCAGTTCTCACTATGATATGATTATTCGGTAGTTTCCCCTAATGACATATGCTTTGCTTTCCACTTTTCCACACATAATTTTGTATGTTCATATATATATATATATATATATATATATATATATATATATATATATAATCCTGCATTCTTGTGCATTTTACCTATCCAGGCTTACGTCAGTAACATAGAACTAATTAAATTGGAAAACGCAGTTTAGCATGCTCATGTATACACTAATCTTATGTCCTAATTTTAATTTAATTCTGGGAATGTTCCCTTGTAGCATGACCCCTTGCACCTTTTCCTAACCAACCTTGTTTGTGACAGCCTTACCTTGAGTTTTCCGGAGATCCTACAGCAAGCTCAATTCAAGTCAGTGTCGAGTAAGTTTTATTTCTCGTGCAAATCTTTTTAATTCAAGCCTATCATTTCCACTTGAAAGTATACTGACCAATTGCTCGATCATCTGATGTAGCCAGGGAAAAAATTACAGGCATAATTGGCATATATATCCCAACATTACATTTTTAATAAATTCAAGACCTATTGAGTGAACCACTACTTAACTTAGTAACCACTTGAAATGTGTAATGTTCTTGTTTGAGTTATATCCCTCTGCTTTTACTTATACTTGTCATAGCTTTAATTGATTTTGATGTAACTAGTATTTTTCCAATTTTTCTATCTTAATTCCATTGATTTTGTTTCTGCTATATATAGTTATCAATTAATCTTCTGCTTGAATAAAAAAAATTTGTTTTCAAATGGAAGTTTTAAGGAAGCATCTTATAGCGGAGGAGGGAACATCACTTTTAAAGGATCTCTTGAAGACAACGCATATTTCACAACACGGCTCTTTCAGGGAGAGCTTCTTTTGGGGGATTTACCACTCTACTTTACACATTCTGTAAGCCATCTCATTCGTGAATTAAACTTGCAAACAAAAAGGCTATCAAACAATTTGTTTTGAGTGCGACTAGGTAGACCGGGCTATTATGGTTAGTTTGATGTCCTTGTGTTTCTCTGGTCGATGACAATGTCATTCGACAAGCCTCTACAGATCAAAACATAGAATTTCTGGTGTATGTGAATGATTTAAAGTAGCCAAATCCAATCTATCAGAGTGGATGGGATTGTCAAATTGGTCTACAAAGTACTCTATCATCATAATAACAACATCATCATCCTTGCCTTATTCCACCCGAATGTGATCGGCCTCATGATATCCTTCTTCTACTCTTCACTATTATTGAATTTCTTGCTTATTCCCACATTGTCGGGTCCTCTCCATCACATCATCAGCTATATCTCACTCATCTTTTATTGTTGATCAAGAATTTTGGAATTTGATTATTTTTGGTGATCTCGATCCTGATTCATTTTAGAAAAAATAAAATATTCATTCAACTTAGAGAAATGAAAGCAACTAATAGTTCTGAAATGCTCCCTTGGAAGTCATGTGAAAATAATTTCATCTTGTGAAGATGCAATTAAATTTATAAGCTAAAATGATGCAATCTTTTGAAAAATGGATCAACACATCAAATGATTTGATAATCTGAGGTGTTTATTTCAAGTGAGAGCTTCATGGGCATCATATCTTTAACTTTTACCTGAGGCACTTGCTGGTGATTGCCTTGTCCATAAACGTTGGATTTAGTGGTTATACAAGGAACAACATTGATTAAATATTGCCTTATCAAGAAACAAAATATGTATAACAGTTTGTATTTTTGCAATCTCATTTTATTCAGCTGTTGATGCACCTATCTTATGCAGGTGAAATCGGACGGAAGCTCCCTCGTAGGCCTCTCTCTGGAGTTCTCTTCTACCCTCAAGGAGAGAACATCAGTACTTCTTGCATACTCCAAAACATCGTTCCTTACAATAAACCAGTTATCAAGAAAATTTAGCAAAGTTATCATGCCTTGTCGAGTCACAGAACCAAAAGCTGCCCCGGGATGGATCATACTAGAGAGCAGCATTGCAATGAATGGATACACACTAATAGAAATTCATGTTGTATGCTATCGAACAAAACCCAAACTTGGTAAATCAATACTAGACTCTGGATCAATTGGCCAAGAAGATTCCTTCGCTCACAGTCCATCCGAATTTCTTGCACTGCTAGGCCATATCACGGTTAAAAATTCTACGCAGAACTCGGATTTCCCTCCATCTACTTCATGGTTAGTTGAGGGTCAGTATATTAAATGGACTTCGGGTTCTGAGGGATCGAAGACGCTTAGTGTGAAGGTCATTTGGAAACTGAAAGATGGAGATGCTTCTCTATTCCCAGAGTACAACATTTATATCGAGAAACTACAAGGAAAAGGGCTTGGAGGTGTGCAAGACTATGTTGGAGTGGCACATGTGGAAGCATTTTATGTTTCTGATCTTGTCGTTCCTTCGGGTACTTCTAGTCTCAAATTCATCATTCAAGTGTGCGGCATCGATGGAGCTAGTCAGACTCTAGATGATTCTCCATTTTTTCAGTTGAATGTTGAAGGTCAGTAACTATATGTATGTTGCTTCCTAGCTTCCTTTTTTAAGGGAGGTGAATAATGTTGCATATATATGGCAAATATTGTTTTTGGGACTTGATGCCTCAAGAAGCATGAAGTTTCATATTTGATTCGTGTGGGGTCGCTTTGCATGGGTCTCATAGATTAGTCGAGGTGCGAGTAAAGTGACCCGGACATCACCGTTATCAAAATAAATAAATAAGTTAGTTAGTAATGCAGAAACTTAAAAACTCTCAACTGTTGAATTTCACTTTAAATTAGTGATATAGATGCTTGAGAGAGCATTAATTGACCTTGCACTGTGACACTGACATAAGTTAGTACTGTTGACATTGTAACATTGCTAGCACCAAAGACCTTGTGAAGAAGGACGAATTTACAGGGGTCGGAAGTAAGGAGCAAAGATGCAGCAACTTGCAGGACGCACAAGGTGAATTTCCCATCCTTTTCTTTTGTACGAAAATTCTTGGGAAACTTTGATTTCAGATGAAGGAAAGGAAGGAGATAGAGGAGTAACTGTATTCTATATTAATACTCCATCATATATGAAGGTGACTACATAGGTAAAGTATAATGTTGTACCCCCTCAATCCCAAATTATAAGTCTTTTTGGGAAAATCTAACTTTTTAAGATGATAATTTTTATTGGTGTGATAGTGAATGAAAAATCAATTTTACCCTTGGTCCCACCAAGTGATGTGATGTTTGTAGTTCAGATATTTTATAACTTGAATGATTGAAGGATAAATTGATCAAATAAAGTGGCATTGACTTTACTTATTTTGGAATGGATTGAATAGTGAATGTGGACACTTAAATTAGGATGAAGAGAGTATGATTTATGGAGAATGGAAAGAGAGTTGTGGATGTATTTATAGGGGCTAGGGTCAAGTGAGAAATAAAGTGGATATTAGATCAATGCATTAAATATTTAGACTCCGTTTGGAAATGGGTATTTTTGTATTTGTTCTTGTTTTTTCTACTGTTCATGGAACAAAAACATGTTTGGAACCCAAATTAGCCAAAACGTTTTTGTGAACAGTGGCAAAAATTGGCCAAAAATTGAGAACACGTTTTTGGTGTTTTTACAGTTTTTGTACTGTTTGTTTATTTTTTATAATAAATAAATAAATAAATAAACCTTCTCTCTACCATTGGCTCGCCGCCGCCGCCGCCGCCACCATACACACACACACACACATACAACCCACCACTACCACCACCGCCACCATACAGACTCGCCGCCACCACCGAAACCCTAACCCCCAATTCAAAATCCCAACCACCAATTCGCAACCCACTACCACCACCACCGGAACCCTAACCCCTAATTCAAAACCTCAATTCGACAGCACAAACTAATTCTTGCTGGCACTGCCTTTCGTCTCTATTCGACAACACATATGTGTGCGTGTTTTGGTGTATGTATGTGTGTGTGTGTGTGTTTTTGGTGTATGTGTACATGTTTTGGTGTATGTGTGTGTGCGTAAGTAAAAAAATCAAATACAATTTTTTCCCCAAACACATATTTGTTTTTGTTTTTGTGTTTTTGGGAGAAAATACAAAGACAAATACAAAAACAATGGGTTTCCAACCGAACCCTTAAGAAAGGACAATGCTTTATTTAATAAATCCTTTGTTGTGGTAACATAATAATAATGATTTCTTTTGTGTTGGCAACATCCACACACAAAATGAGTACATGGGTTATGAAAATTGTGAGCATATTTATAAAAGGTGCAAGTTTTAGTAACTAAATCTATTGAACGTTGGTTAATAGAATGTTGCTATCATGAGTGTGATGTCTCTCATGATATTTGAAAAACGAAAAAAAAATGTTAACGCTGAAAGTTTGTGTTATACTTGTTGAACATGTATTTGGAAAATCTGTTGGAAAAATGGTTTTGAAAACAAGTGTTTTAAGCAACTTGGTGCTAAAATAAAAGTGGGACCCGTACTTCGAAATGAGTGGGACAAAATGTCAATGTGTTCTCCTTAGTGAAGGGATTAATTTGATATATTTACTTGTTCAAAACCATTAAGTATTGAATGAGATATTAATTATCAAAGTAACCCATTTGAAACAAAGATGTGGAAGTTTGTCCCACATTAAAGAAAAAGTAAACTAGTGATATGTTAATATACACCTAGTTTGAACTTTAGGTTTTGGCCCAAGGGTACCCAAGGTTTTGTCATATGGGTGGGGTCTTAAGCTAGCTTGGGTTCGAACCATTTACCACACATGCGCGCGTCGCCCCGCCCCCAATTCGGATCGGGGCCGTGGGTGCGGGTGCGGGATCAATTCGGGCCTGATCCTTTCTTTTTTGACAAAATTTATCCGAATTTGGGTCGGGTCATATGACCCAAAAGTTGAACCGGTGTGACTGAACCGAACCAACACGTCTAGTGTCGGTTCGGATCGAACCATTGTGACTGGTACTGGTTTAGGGGCGAACCAATGTGCCTAATACCTGTTCGGGTCAAACATGTGTGTCTGGTGACGGTTTGGGTTGACCCGAACAAGCACCAGGTTGTCTATAAATACCCCCATTTTGGGTCATTTCGGAGTGTATGAGGGAAAAGGGTATTTAAGTGATGGATTGTTCAGATTCAGTGTAATGACTATTATACCTAAAGTTAATAATAACACAGTTAATTTTGCTTACATGATTGAGTCATCTGAAGTATAGCATAGCAGGTTAGGACATGTTAATTATGATATTATTCGTAGATTAATTAACATGGATTCTATACCTAAAATTAAGTTTGATATAAATGAAAAATGTCAAACTTGTGTTGAAGCAAAATTAACTAGAACTTCATTTCAGTCTATTAAGAGAAACACTAAACCACTAGCTTTAATTCACAGTGATATTTGTGACTTTAAAGCTTTGTCAACCAGAGGTGGGAAAAGATATTTCATCATGGTCATTGATGATTGTACAAGATACTGTTATGTATACTTGTTAAGAAGAAAAGATGAAGCCTTGGAAATGTTTAAACATTACAAAAATGATGTTGAGAATCAACTTAGCAAAAAGATCAAGGTTTTAAGAAGTGATAGAGGTGGTGAATATGATGCACCAATTACTGAAATTTGTTCAGAACATGGTATTATTCACCAAACTACCGCTCCTTATTCACCTCAACAAAATGGTGTAGCTGAACGGAAAAACCGTACACTAAAGGAAATGATGAATGTCATGTTGATAAGCTCTGGCTTAACCCAGAATATGTGGGGGGGGGGGGGGGGGGGGGGGGAGCTGTGTTTTATGCAAACTACAATCTCAATAAGTTACCTCAAAAGAAAAGTAATGTGACACCTTATGAATTATGGAAAGGCAGAAAACCTTCCTATAAATTCTTAAAAGTATGGGGGTGTCTAGCAAAGCTTAAGGTTCCTACACCGAGGAAAGTAAAGATAGGACCTTAAACCGTTGATGGTATTTTCATAGGCTATGCACAGAATAGTAGTGCATTTCGGTTTCTTGTGCATAAATTAGACATTCCTGATATTCATGTCAATACGATTATTGAATCAATGAATGTTTATTTCTTTGAGGATATATTTCCTTGTAAAGAAATAAAAGAGAAAAATCCTCTTAAAAGAAGTTTTGATACTTCTAATAGCAATACACAAGAGGATGGTCACCAAGAGGTTGAAAATTAGGATGAACTTAGACGTAGCAAGCGAGCTAGAACGTCTACTACTTTCGGTCTTAAGTTTCTAACCTATATAGTGGACAATGAACCATAAAGCTTGAAGGAAGCAATGTGTTCTCCAGAAGCACCTTATTGGAAGAGACTATAAATAGTGAAATTGAATCTATCATGCAAAACCACACTCGGGAACTAGTGGATCTTCCTCCTGGATCTAAACCTTTTAAGGTATAAGTGGATCTTTAAGAGGAAGATGAAGGTTGATGGTTCAATTGATGAATATAAAGCCAGACTTGTTGCTAAAGGTTTCGAGCAAAAAGAAGGCTTAGATTATTTCGATACTTATTCACCAGTAACTAGAATAACATCAATTCGATTGTTACTAGCTATTGCAGCATTGCAAAATTTAGAAATACATCAAATGGATGTTAAAACGGATTTCTTGAATGGTGAATTAGAAGAGGAAATTTATATGGAACAACCTGAGGGTTTTGTAGTTCCAGAGCAAGAAAAGAAAGTGTGCAAACTGGTAAAATCCTTATATGGATTAAAACAAGCACCTAAACAATGGCATGAAAAGTTTGACAAAGTGATGTTGTCAAATGGGTTTAGAATCAATGAGTGTGATAAATGTGTTTATGTGAAAAACACTCAACATGGTTATGTCATTGTTTGCCTATATGTGGATGATATGCTAATTATTGGTAGCAATAATGATATTATTAAAACTACCAAAAAGATGTTCACCAAAAACTTCAATATGAAAGATTTAGGCATTGTTGATGTCATACTAGGAATCTAGATTTATAGGACATCAGATAGTCTAGTATTATCTCAATCTCATTATATTGAGAAAATACTTGAAAATTTGATAAAGAAAACAGTTATCTTAGTAAGACTCATATTGATGTAAATCTTCATTTATCAAAAAATACTGGTCTTAGCATATCTCAACTAGAGTATTCTCACATTATAGGCAGCTTAATATATTTAATAACTTGCACACGATCAGACATAACATACTTTGTTAATAAATTGAGTAGATATACAAGCAATCCAGGAAATCAGCATTGGACTGCGATAAAGAGGGTCCTGTGGTATTTGAGATATACCAAGGATTATGGATTGCATTATACCATATATCCAGCAGTACTTGAGGGTATAGTGATGCAAATTGGATATCTGATACAAAGGATTCAAAGTCCACAAGTGGTTATGTCTTCACAATTAGAGGTGGAGCCATATCTTGGAAAACTTTGAAACAAACGTGTATTGTCAAATCCACTATGGAATCTGAAGTCATTGCTTTAGATAAAGCTGGTGAAGAAGCTGAGTGGCTTCGTAATTTCTTAGAAGATATTCCTAATAGGCCTCAATCTGTGTCGGTAATATGTATACATTGTGATAGTCAATCGGCGATTACTAGGGCACAAAGTAATATGTATAACGATAAGTCTCAACATATACGTCGAAGACATAACACCGTTAAATAGCTTCTCTATAATGGAATAATCTCTATAGATTATATAAAGTCAAAATAAAATTTAGCGGGTCCGTTTACAAAAAGGTTTGACTAGAGAACAAGTGTATAGCTCATCGAGGGGAATAGGTTTAAAGTCGAAAGCTAACGAGTCATCTTGATGGAAACCCAACCTAATTGACTAGAGATCCCAATAACTAAGTTCAAAGGGACAACAGAAATTCTGAATGACTCACTGGAAGCACTGGGAAGAAATAAATCTTCTATCCATTTCTATGATAAGACAATGCAACTTACAGTGAGGATTAGGATAAGCTATGCTTTTAATGACTCTTATATCTTGAAAATTCAAGTGGGATATGGTAGGATATTCTTAATAAGAAGTCACTTATATGAGTGTGAACTGGGGCCGTTTCTATGAAACTTCTAAGGCTAAGTTGTCTAGAGCACTCATGAAATACCAGGCGATGTTCAGGGTTATATGAACACAACAGTAAGAATCGATTCTATGCGAAAGGAAATTGTGTGTTTGTTATTGTCTTAGTTTATATCAACGGCTGAACAGTTCAAGACATCATGTTCATTGATTAGCCAGTAAATCCGATAGTAATACACTAAGGATATTTTCTATAGTGTCTATACTTTCATCTAACAGCAATATCTCATTCATGTGGGGGATTGTTGGAAAAATGGTTTTGGAAACAAGTGTTTTTAGCAACTTGGTGCTAAAATAAAAATGGGACTCGTACTCCGAAATGAGCTGGACAAAGTGCCAACGTGTTCTCCTTAGTGAGGAGATTAATTTGGTGTATTTACTTGTTCAAAACCATCAAGTATTGAATGAGTTATTAACTCTCAAAGTGACCCATTTGAAACAAAGATGTGGAAGTTTGTCCCATACTAAAGAAAAAGTAAACTAGTGATATGTTAATATACACCTAGTTTGAACTTTAGGTTTTGGCCCAAGGGCACCCAAGGTTTTGTCATATGGGTGGGGTCTTAAGCTAGTTTGGGTTCGAACCATTTACCACACATGCGCGCGTCGCCCCGCCCCCAATTCAGATCGGGGCCGTGGGTACGGGTGCAGGATCAATTCGGGCCTGATCCTTTCTTTTTTGACAAAATTTATCCGAATTTGGGTCGGGTCATATGACCCAAAAGTTGAATCGGTGTGACTGAACCGAACATACACGTCTAGTGTCGGTTCGGGTCGAACCATTGTGACTGGTACTGGTTTAGGGGCGAACCAATGTGCCTAATACCTGTTCGGGTCAAACATGTGTGTCTGGTGACGGTTCGGGTTGACCCGAACAAGCACCAGGTTGTCTATAAATACCCCCTTTTTTGGGTCATTTGCAAATCATTCCAGAATTCTGAAAATTCATTTCTTCTCTCCATTTTTCCTTCTCCACTTCTCTGCATATATATATACATACATATAGTATAGTATTAGTAGTTGTAGAGAGTATAACATAGAAGAGGTTCGATTATTCTCCAATTTGTAGTGTTGTTATTGGAGAAGGAAAGTCGTTGTATCCTGGGAGACATACGTTATAAAGACCGTGAGCACCGTAGCAGGGCGAATCTGTCTTAAGGACATAGAATTAAATTCTAGACTCGACCTTACAGGTTCTTATATTTTATTTAATATATATATTTATATATATAATTTTATTATATAGTATATATTTATATTTCATAGTATATATTAATATATATAGATATAGATATATATAATGTGACACGTTAGATTATATTAAAAATAATACTATAGTATTGCACACATATTGAACAACAAAATCATTAGTACAGAAACTATGTGAGGATTGTTAACTTGTGTAGGCAATGATTGTGACTGCATTACTCCATCCCAGTTCTATAAATGAGCCCAATTTGGATAATTTGATCAAAGAAATGACATAATTGTAAGCAATTTAATAATTCATGGCTCTAATTACATAAACATTGATTGAAGACATACCCGTATATGGAAACACCTTAGGAAGATATTGAAGCGGGAACAATCTGTGATATATAGAAATCCATTTACTAAAGGAACACTCTTCAATCCTCTACCTTAATTGTGATACTGAACAATTGTTTCAGGCTTGTTAATCACACATTTATAGAGGGTTGGGATCATTCCTTAAGGGTTGTAAGAGAACGGACATGTTGGTTCCATCAACCAACACACCTCTTCACAACACCCCTCTTAATATTATATGGACATAATTAATTATTGTTAGCCTATTATATAAAAATGCTTATATTTTCCCACTTAGTCTAACAAATAATTTATTCTTACTTGTATAAATCATTCAAAGTCCTTTCGAGTATTACTAATATGGGACCAATGCGTCATTATATCTTTAAGCGACATAGGACTCCAATGACCACGCATACCAACAACACTCAACTCCAAAGTCACATATATTACATGTGCATATATTGAATACAACAATATTCTTGCCACATATCGGTCCTTCCATGTTTCAATTAAGGACACACCTTGTCTCAATACTGGACAATTAAATTAACTGATTTTTCATACACACGTGCACTAATATGAAAAATCTAATAATGAGGATAATCAACGTGATCACAAAATAAAAGTGTCAATCACCTGAGCGAAATACAATCTCCCACTAACTAAGTCAATCAATGACGTCAATAAAATAATCATGCTTATGATACAACATATGCGGCAAATACTTAGTTATGGGAACAACAACTTTTGTTGTGTACCAATGTGCTCAATATACGCTGGTTTTAAATCCTCAATTTTACAACAAGGTACTAACGGTCATATTTTTAAACCAACCCAAACTCTTGTTATTTCTTTACCACAAGATTGTAGTGAAGCTATGAACCTGGAGTAACAAAATTATATGCATGATAGTGGCCATATAACATGCAATAAACTCCGTTTCCGATAATTAATAAATACTCCATAAAGTGGATTTCATAATATCCTGACAACTAGCAAAGTCAGTATTTCCACCACTTAAGACATGTTATCTTTTGATAAAGCACACGAGTATTAAACCATTTCCAGATATCTTATAAATTTCTTTGCTGCTCAATTTAGATCCAAATCAGGATCACTGTGATATCTATCTAGCATTACTACAACATATGTTATTAACCTGAGCATACATTAAAGCCTTTCAAGCCCATTAAAGCCTTTCAAGCATCAGGCCATTAGCCTGCAGGCCCAATACGGTTCTCTCAAGCCCGGTAATTAAGCCCATTTCAGTTTGTGTCCATTTGAAAAGTAAAAAAGGCTATGTCATGATGATGTAATCAAGATAGGATTGCCCTAATGGTCCTAAAGCCCAAAGAGAAAATGTATATAAGGATAATCAAAATTTAATAAAGGGATGATTTCTTGTGTTGTGCAAATTTTGACATCTACAAATACAATTCATACCATATAGTGTTAATGTATCAAGTACATTCAGAACTCTATCTAAGTATATTCTTCCTGACAAACCAATAATATAATAAGATTTATATAGGTGAAACTTAATGTCAAATAAATGACTTCACCTCACTTTCATCTCAAATACCGAGGCTTAAATAACTTAATCTCGTGGATAATAATATTATCGTTGTAACCACATTTAACACTAATATTGAATTTACTCCCACCGACTTTGAAAATAATTTAGGCTACATAAGTTTAATTGATGGGAAAGTCAATTAAACTTTCCAGAGTGAATTATATAACGCCTCAAACCAATTAACTCTGAATGGGATCAACATCACATATAATAATTTTCCTTTGGGCCGAAATTATTATATGTTAGTCTCTCACTGGTGATTAAAATTTCACCCCTGAGGCTAATTAATCATAGAAAACACAATGACAACTAGTATTTCTTTGGAAATAACCGTTATCAATTACATTTACTACATTAATTACCCCAATCCGCTTAGTTGGACAAACTCAATGACCCACATTTGGGCTTGATCATTGATCGTCTCTACTAAATGCCAACACAATCATTTACTTTAGCCATATAATAATTTTGCCACTATCTACAAATATTATTAATTCTCATGAGTGTGCCACTTTGGTGACTAAACGTCCAATCAAATTTTAATATATTTGTGCTTAGGATACGTAAATTATTCAATTCCCCAAATGAATCAAATTGACATATACATAATATGCAATAATTTATAACATGAGGCACATTCATAATTATGCATATAATTTTAACATGTATAATTTTATTTTAAATAATACATGCAATGAGATCTTAACACTGAATTATGCCATATATATTATCGAACAATGAAAATTTAATCATGATATAACCATATAAGATTGGCATGCAATTAAGGCACAAAATATATCTCAATTATACACGTCATATATAAATAATCTTAAATAAAAATATATAATTTCAAGAAGAGAATATAAAATTACTACATTTTTGTAGAGAATTTTAGTGGACAATGGGTGATTTTCATGCAAACTCCAACAATTTCCACAAATAGTGATCAAAGTATATTGCTTTCACTACTCCAATATATACGTATAAGTGTTTATTTATGTAACTGAAAATAGTGTACAGTTACAATCATACGTTGCACTTAAATAATATACAATTGCAGCATTTCACATGAACACTTTTATTGAATACCAGTGTAAATTAACAACATATTTTATCACTGTCAATCAACAACATAGTGTTTGGTTTCACATAAAAACATATATTGAATAATAGCCAATCACCATGGTTTAGGAAGACCGTGAAACAAAAACCCACTTATTAATTTAAATCTATTTGTATTCAAATAGATGTTAATCTCTACGTAACTATTGCTAGAGAGTTCACACAAAATAGAATACTTAATGTACATGTAAGATGTTTTGATATCACTATAGTTACTGACATTAGTGACTCATTTTCTGATATATATGAAATAACAGAAACAACATGTTTCTTTCTTTCACCAGGCCATAAAACTATTGTGATTGATCTAACATGCAGCAAAGCAATCCAATGTGATGGAAATAGTTATTGCAGTGAACCATTGGGAGTCTATCAACTAAAAACAAATGACTTTCTATGCACAGATTCTTTCACAATACTTTTTGTCATTTTACACCGTATCCATATGTAAACCAAATGACAAGCATATTGTTTTATTTGGACTAATTAAATTTATGAGTATATATCCTATCAATAATGTTATTTTGCTCCCGGGAGTAAGATAAGTTATACTCACTTTTAATATAAATCCTTAAATTTAATTTAAGGGTCATATTCTCAAACCACTAAATATAATCAAAAGGGTAAAGGGAATAAAACACCCCTATAATTTGGCAAATGGATGCTAAACACCCCTAACTTTTATTTTGGGCAAAAAAGTTCTCAAAAGATTTGAAAGTGGGTCAAATACCCCCTTATCGTTAGTTCTCCGTTAAAAATGGACATTAGTTGGTCATGTGCACCTCACATGACCTCTGAAATACCATTATTACCCATTTTAAAAGGATAGAAAGACCTTTTTGGCACCTTAATGTATTTTCATAAAAACAATATATAAAATTCGAAAACAATAAATTTAAAAATATATATATTTATCGAAAAAATATAAATGTAAAAAAAACATATAAAATTCAAAAATATATATATAAATTTTGAAAAAAAAATAAAAATTTTGAAAAAAATATATAAATTTCAAAAACAATATATAAATTTTGAAAAAATATATGTAGATGCAGTTTTTTGCACACACTCAAGAATATCTTTAGTGAGACTCTAAGGCCATATTTATACAAAATGAATGGGTCTCCAACCCATCATGATTAGGTTAAAATCCCCTTATTCTCGGGATTTTATTTCCTTCTACAAAATGCATTCCTTATCAAACCAAATTCTTGACTTTAGCCCCAAGTTGTGATAACTTATGGGCTTGGTCGCTTTTGGGTTTAGATTCGGACCACTTATGGGCCCTTCTTGCTGGACTTGTTTTCTCTTCAATGGGCATGGGTCTGCTTATTGTTTGAGTAATTTGCTTTTGGACCTTCTCTTTGATGAGCCGAGAATTTTGGCCCTTACACTAGCCCCTTTGGGTCTGACCCAATGCTTCATGGGCCTGACCCAAATAATAGGTTTTATGTCTTTTCGTTTTTTGTATATGTATATGTATATGTATATGTATACATATGTAGATGCACGTGGGCTACTTTGCAATGATGATCCAGCTTACGTGTGGTTGGTAAATTCAAAACGATGACTAGATTCCTTCGATCGACGCCCCTGTTCGTCTCAAAATGTTGCAATGCCTCCTGCCCCATTTAATGCGATGGTTGGATACACCATTTCCTTTCTATAAATACATATCTTCATTTCTTTTACTTGAGATTTTCTCTATCACAAAAACTTCTTGATTTCAAATCTCTGCATCTTTGTCTTCTGCAATTTCTCACCTCTTTTTGGACTTTATTTCGTCGAAGCTACTTCCGGTCATCTTCTCCGGCGGTTTATTTTTTGTTTTTGTAAGTGCTTATCTTTTTAAAGCTTCATCTTCTTTTTCAAAATGTCTGAATCTCACGTCAGTTCTGCTAATGAGGAGTTGACTTCTCGGCCTCGCGGAGAATCTTTAGAGAGTCATACCGAGGAACTTCCGATGCTCCCTCAGGAAGATGAAAAGGATTGAAGACATCACGGAACTCCCCCCTTATAACCCAAAAAAACTTCCTGCTAATCTTTGCAAAACCCCAAGTATTAAATCCCTTAGAAAATTGGTCAAACCTCCTTCTAACATGAAGTTTGAGACCTACAACCCTGAGTTGGATTTTACCCAGGGTGAGGGTGTTGGTCCTCACGACCTTCTTCTGTCCTATAACCAAGTGAAATTAGTTAGGTTTCCTCTTCACCCCCTCTTTCACTTTGTGTTTTTCATTGTAGGGTTAGCCCCTTTGCAAGTTAACCCCAATTTCTTTCGAATTATTTCCATGTTAATCCTAGCAAATCACGACTTTGGACTGCATCTTGGATTTGATGACCTCCTTCTGTACTATCAGGTTCTGGAGATCTCCAATTGTTTAGGAAGGTTCATGTTTTACCCTTTCAAAGACAGGCACATTTTTGAGGGAAAAAATGATTATAAAAAGGGGTGGAAGGAGAGGATAGTCCTCATTAAGGGTCCCTGGTTCTATCCCCATTCTACCTCGTTTCCTATCCCTAGTGTTTTCGATCCTAGCAAATTCAGCCCTTATAAGTTTCTTCATGGCCACACAGTTTTTTGCCTCTTCCATGACTGTGACCTCCATAGGGCTGAATATATTTATGAGCCTTTTTGCGTCAGTAGCAAAGGGTCTTCTTTTAGTAAAGTTTACAAAAGGGTCAAACTTTTGAAGAGTAAACTTTGGTCTGAGCATCTTGATTGTATTAACATTTTGACTCCTTGTAACTTGCATGATATTTCCAGACTAGGAGCCTCTGTAAACATGCTTCGTTTGACCCGCCCCAAGCTTTTTGATGCCAATCCAGAGTATACCCCCAATCCTACTACTGAGGGGACCTCTTCTCGAGTCATAACTGCAACCCCAGCATCTGGGACTATTGTAGTGTCTGGGTCTGTTGCAATGGATGGGTCTATTGTTGTCCAGTCCCCTGCCCCCTCCATGCCTCAGCCTACTCCCTCCCATACTCGTCCTTCTATTGAGGAGAGGTCTTCTAAGAGGCAAAAATTAAAAGGAAAAGTTGGAGAGTATGGGGGGATGCCTCTTTCCCCACTACTATGGCTGCCATAACTGAGAGAGTCAAGTCCCTCTAGAGCAGGGAGGACTTGGATGCCTTCAAAGCCCTTGATGGACCTAAGTTTCCAGACAGGGTGATGGGCAAGATGAAGAGGGTACGTTTTTCCTATGTGTTAGTTTTTATCATGTTTTGCTTATTTTCCCCTCTTTTTATTGAGCATTAATTTATGTTTTAGTGCTCTCATCATTTTTGTGTGTTTTTTCATAGGCCTTTTATACTGTGGGGGCTTTGTGCTACACTCGCCAGACCCATGTTGATGAACTGACCCATCAAACTGGTGAAATAACGTGCCTCAAAGCCACCCTGGCCTTGGAAGATGGGAGGGAGACCCTCTTGGTCAAGGAGGTTATTTCTTTGAAGAAGGAGAATGTTGTTTTAAAGAAGAGCAGGGTTAAGGCGAATACTAAGAATGAAGACCTTTAGTATCGCATGTCCCTTACTCACTATGAGCTAGAGATGTGCCGCCAAGGGGGTTTGGCCATGCATACGCGTTACGAGGTCTTCAACAATTGCGTTGCTGGCCAGTTCTGGCAAAATGGCTTTGAGACTGCCCTAAAAGAGCTTGCTCAGAGAAAACCTGCAGACCCTAAGGCTATGGATGTGCACCTTGGAGTAAAGGCTCCCTATGATGCTCTAGGCCCAAGCCTAGCTGAGGAGCTCTTCTCCAAATTCCTTGTTGCAGTCCCTCAGGGCTCAAAGGCTCCAGTTCATCCTCATTCTTAAAGTGTAAAGGATGTTGATAGGGCCACAATACGTATCTTGTTCTCGTCTTAAGTTGTATTGTATCTCATTTGTGGCATTATCATCTCCCTTATTAGGAGCGATCTCCCCTTTTAGTTTTGTTCATCAGATCTGTCTTCTGGAATTTTGTTGTCAATTGGGCAAATTTACATATTTCTCTTTAATGAAAAAAATCTTCTTTCTTTAATTTATTCTGAATTTGATAAAGTTTATATGTCTTAACTGATTACTTGTTTCATCAGTATGTGTATGCATCTGGCATACAAGCTATTGGTAGATTTAACTATAGGAAAAATAGTTTCCTTGAGTTGGCTCAGGTATATGCCTCTGTTTTAATATAGGTATAAATTCGGGCCAGACAAATGTCTCTGCCATTTTTATAACCTAGAAATAAATTTCTCTATTGAATGGGTCAGACACATGCCTCTGCCATTTTCATAACTTAGAAATAAGTACCTCTTTTGAATAGGACAGGCGTAAGCCTCCGCCATTTTTATAACTTAGGAATGAATTCCTCTGTCGGATGGGCCAGGCATATGCCTCTGCCATTTTATAACTTAAGAATGAATTCATCTGTTGGATGGGCCAGGCATATACCTCTGCCATTTTTATAACTTAGGAATAAATTCCTCTATTGAATGGACTAGACGTATGCCTCTGCCATTTTTATAACTTAGGAAAAATTCCTCTATTGAATGGGTCAGGCATATGTCTCTACCATTTTTATAACTTAAGAATAAATTTCTCTATTGAATGGGTTAGGTGTATGTCTCTGCCATTTTTATAACTTAGGAATAAATTCCTTTATTGAATGGGTCAGTCATATGCCTCTGCCATTTTTATAACTTAGGAATAAATTCCTCTATTGAATGGGTCAGGCGTAAGCCTCCGCCATTTTTATAACTTTAGAATAAATTCTTCTATTGAATGGACCATTTTATAACTTAGGAATGAATTCCTCTGTTGGATGGGCCAGGCATATGCCTCTACCATTTTTATAACTTAGAATAAATTCCTTTATTGAATGGGTCAGGCGCATGCCTCTGCCATTTTTATAACTTAAGAATAAATTCCTCTATTGAATGGGTCAGGCATAGACATATGCCATTTTATAACTTAGGAATGAATTCCTCTGTTTGATGGGCCAGACATATGCCTCTGCGATTTTTATAACTTAGAATAAATTCCTCTATTGAATGGGTCAGGCGTATGCCTCTGCCATTTTTATAACTTAAGAATAAATTCCTTTATTGAATGGGCCAGGCATATGCCTCTGCCATTTTTATAATTTGGGAATAAATTCCTCTATTGAATGGGTCAGGCATATGTCTCTACCATTTTTATAACTTAGGAATAAATTCCTCTATTAAATGGGTCAAGCGTATGCCTCTGCCATTTTTATAACTTAGGAATAAATTCATCTATTGAATGGGCCAGGCGTATGTCACTGCCATTTTTATAACTTAGGAATAAATTCCTCTATTGAATGGAAAACTTTGTTAATTGTTTGCTAAAATAAGTATTTGAGAATGCGAATACTTAGGCTCCGGCCTCTTTTTATTTATTGAATTGAAAATAAATAACAAACAATGTGGGCGTGAATTGCCCCTGCTAACTTTGAAGAATTTTGAATCTAACTATAGATAGTACCTCTTCAATCTGGAGGCATTTTGAGAATTGGGTTCCATGCATCCATTGGATTTTCTGAGCCGGTAAGCTCTTTTACCAATGACTTCTGTCACGGTGTACGGTCCTTCCCAATTTTCCCGAAGCTTCCCAATGATACCAATTTTATTTCCAATGACTATATCTCCTACCTGGAATTCACGGTTTTTTTACTTTTTATTAATAGTTTCTCCTTATCCTCTGATGATACTCAGCCAATCTTGTTGCTGCCCTATCATGTTTTTCATCCAGAGTGTCGAGAGCTTGCACCAGGTTCTGATTATTTTGGTTCTCTTGATAATTTTCACTTCTGATGGTTGGGACCACGTTTTCTGTTGGAATCACCGCTTCTGCTCCATATGTCATGGAAAATGGGGTTTCTCTGGTAGGGAATCTTCGTGTAGTTCTGTATGCCCATAAAACCTCTGGTAGTTTATTTGGCCAGAGTCTCTTGGCATCTTCCAATTTCTTTTTGAGATTATTCAGAATAGTTTTGTTCATCTTTTCAGCCTTTCCATTTCCCTGCGGGTACCCGACTGAAGACGTCTTGAGTTGTATGTCGTGTTTATCGCAGAAAATCCTGGTTCATTGGTTGTCTAAGTTTAGACCATTATCAATCATTATGGCTCTAGGGGCCCCAAAACGACATATGATGTGCGTCCAAATGAATTTGATCACATGCATGTGAGTGATCACGGAATATGACTCTGCCTCTACCCTCTTGGTGAAGTAGTCTGTAGCAAATAGTGCTAGTTTCACCTTCCTTAGTGCTTTCGGAAGTGGTCTTACGATGTCAATCCCCCATTGTGAAAAAGGGTGTGGATTGAGCGTAGGATTGAGAAGCTCTGGTGGGGGGTGAATGCTGTCACCATGGATCTGGCACTTGTGGCATCTTTTAATGAAGGCTTCTGTATCCTGGGAAAGGTAAGGCCAGAAATAACCTTGATTCAGTACCTTGTGAGCAAGTGACCTTCCACCCGAGTAGTTGTCACATGCTTCTTCATGAATTTCCTTCATAATGGCTCTAGCCTCGGAAGGAGTAAGGCATCTGAGGTATGATCCTCCGAAGGATTTGTGGTATAAGTGTCCGTTTATCAAAGAATACCTGGTGGACTTCATACGGATTTTTCTTACTTCAGGCTTGCTTTCAGGCAGGGTTTTATTTCTTAAATAAGGCATAATTGGATCCATCCAACTGGGTTCCCACGGAATTATACAGACATTCCTCGGCTGCTGTGTGCTTGGGATCTCCAAGTAGTCTATTGGCGCCACCCTGGTTAAGTTTTGTGAGTTGGATGACGTTGTGTTGGCTAGTCTGTCTGCACCTTCATTTTATTCCCGCGGGATCTGCTGAAGGGTGAATTGATCGAAATGACCAAGTTCTGAATGAGTCAAGGCTCTGTACGGTTCTAGCTTCTCACCAACCTCATATTCCCCATTGACATGCTTAACAACCAGCTAGGAGTCGTTATATATCATGAGGCGTCTCATCTAAAGACTCTGACATAATCTGATTCCGGCTAGTAGTGCCTCATACTCAGCTTCATTATTGGAGGCTGGAAATTCCAGTTGTACTGACTGATGTATTTTCATTCCGTCTAGTGTTACGACTTCCAGACCCAAACCAGCACCCGCAGCTCCGACTGATCCGTCAACAAACAACTTCCATTCTGGTTCCTCTGACTCTTGATGCTGAAGCTCTGGTTCTGCTTCTAAGAGAAAATCAGCCGGAGCCTGCCCTTTGATGGTGGTTCTGGGGATATAGGTGATATCGAAAGCCCCCAACTCAATTGCCCATCTAGTGATTCTCCCGGTCAGGTCTGGTTTGGACATTATTGCCCTAATGGGGAATGTCGTTGGGACAATGATAGGGTGTGTCTCGAAATAATGTCTGGGTCTTCTTTTTGCGTTTACTAACGATAGAATCACTCATTCCGTGGTAGTATACCTTGTCTCAGGGTTAGTGAATGTTTTGCTGATGTAGAAGACTGGGATTTGGCAAGTTTTTTCTTCTTTGACCAGTGTTGCGCTTGTTGAGGATGCTGAAACTGCCAAGTATAAGTGTAGTTTCTCCCCTGACTCTAGAGAATTAAGCACTGGAGGAATCACGAGGTACTCCTTTAATTTCTTTAGAGCACTGGTTTGTTCTGATCCCCATTTGTTGTTTTTTCCTACTTTTATGGCCTGAAAGAATGGTCTGCATTTATCTGTAAGTCTGGAAATAAACCTGCTTAACGTAACCACCCTTCCAGTGAGGGTTTGGATTTTTTTCTGGGTATGTGGCTCTTTTGTGTGCCCTAAGGCCTTAACCTGAGCGAGGCTTGCTTCGATCCCTGTTCTGTTCACGATATGGATTAAGAAATGTCCGGATGAAACTCCGAATGAACACTTCGATGGATTGGGGCACATTCCGTAGAGTCTGACTGCCTGGAACACATCTCTCAAGTGTTGTAGGTGATCCTCTTTCTTTTTGCTTTTAACTACTGTGTCGTCAATGTACGCCTCCACAGTGTGACCCATCAGATGGCCAAAAAATTTCTTCACAAGTCTCTGGTAAGTAGCACCTGGATTTTTTAGTCCAAAAGCCATTACTTTATAACAAAATGTACCTTCTTCTGTGATAAAAGAAGTTTTCTCCTCATTAGCTGAATTCATAGGTATCTGGTTGTACTCGGAGTACGCATCCAAGAATGAGAGTCTTTCATATCCTGTTATGGCGTCCACCATTTGGTCAATTTTTGGCAGAGGGAAACAATCTTTTGGGCATGCCTTGTTTAAATTGGTGAAGTCGATGCAGACCCTCAATTTCCCGTTCTTTTTCTTAACAACGAGCACATTGGAGAGCCAGGTGGGATACTTGACTTCCCTAATGAATCCAGTTTCTAGCAACTTTCTGACCTCGTCATCTATGATTTAGTTCATTTCCAGCCCAAAGCGCCTCTGCCTCTGCTTGACGGGTCTGACCTTAGGGTCAACATTCAGGTTGTGTTGTGCGACTGATGGATCTATGCCTGGCATATCTAGGTGTGACCAGGCGAATGTGTCTATGTTGTTATGTAGTAAGTTTATCAGGTTTACCTTTTCAGGAGTTGTTAGGGTGGACCTTATAAATGTGGTTCGTCCGTCTCCGGTGGGGTTGATATCCACTTCTTAGAGCGGCTCTGTCGTATTCTGACTTTCACAACCCTCTTCAAAAGGATAAATCTGTAATTGTTATTTTTCCCTCTGCTTCGAGCTCTCCTAAATCTCCTCGTTGGACTTGGTCCAAGTGTTGAGGTTCTTCATTGATACTACATAGCACTCCTTTGTTTTTACCTGATCCCTTGGGATATCGATTATGTCCACCCCATTGGGATCCATACACCTCATCACTTGATAGAGGGTCGATGGTACGCCTTGCATCCTGTGAATCCAGCCTCTACTCATAAGGAGGTTATATGATGGTTTTACATCTACCATGATAAAATTTTCCCTGAGTGTCCTTCTGGCAGCTGACACAGGAAGCTGGATGACTCTGATTGGCTCCACCCTCTGCCCATTAAACTTGGCAAGGGGGAATCTAGTTGGCTGCATGTGGTTGATGTCAACCCCAAGTTTGTCGAAGGCCCATTTGGTCATGATATTTGTGTTACTTCCAAGGTCCACCATATCCCTTTTAACCAAATAGTTGGAGACTATGAGTGATATGATCAAAGGATCTTCATGTGGCATCTTCACATTCCTGAGGTCGTTTTCAGATAAGCTGATTTGTGGTTCCTCCTTTCTATTGGAGGTCTGGCAAATCTCGCCAATCCTCATGAGTTTGTGGGTCTGACGCATTTGGGATCTCCTGACCCCCTCGGACTCCTCGGGTGTTTCACCTCCATGGACCATATGGATCACCCTTACCTGTTATCCTGTGGGTGTGTTGTTCTTAGGGGCTTTCTGTTGATTAGATCTCGACTGGTCTTTTGCCACGTACTCGGATAATTCTCCTTTCGCAATCATCACTTTTACTTGTCTGCGCAAATTCCTGCAATCGTTAGTGTGGTGGCCATACTCATTATGGAAGGTGCAATGCTTTGTCACATCTCTCTGGTACATGGGTTGTCTCATGGGCAAAGGGGGTCTAAAACTCCCCTTATTCTTCTTTTCTATGAAAAGCTTTCCCATGCTTACTTTAAGAGGAGTCCCCCTGTCCTCCACTTTCTGTTTCTTGTTAGTGGGCTTACTTTATGAAGGGCTTGGAGCCTGACGGGTTGGCTTCTGTTCCTTGATATAATCTTTGGTTCTAGACTCCACAGTAACCATGGCCGCTCTTTTGTGTCTAACTGCCTCTTCTTTCTCACTCCCCTATATTATTCGGGGGCCTTTTCACCAGAGAGGCGTGGAACTTAGTACCTGGGATCAGGGCCATCCTGCATGCTTCTACTGCCAAAAGTTGGTCGCACTGGTCTATAGAGGACATCTCTCTGGTGAATCTGGACAAGAAACTCTGGAGACTATCATTCTTCTCCTAGGTCATAGTGAATAGGCTAGAGATGATCTTCTTCTGCCTATGATTGTTATAGTACTGCGCTATAAAGAGTTCACACAACTAGTTCCAACTGTTAATGGAACCAGGGGTTACTTCCTGAACCATAGAAGAGGCGCCTCTGTCAGGCTAGTGGGGAATACGTTGCACATCAAGGCCTCATCCTTCTTCCATGCAGTCATCTTGGTTTTGTATTGATAGATGTGATCCGTTGGGTCTTTGGTCCCATCATAAAGAGTGAAGGTTGGCAACCTAAATTTTTTTTGGGTACTCAGCCTGATTTATGTCATTTGTGAATGGCGATCTGATCATGTATACGGCTGCATGGGCCGCCAGATCTTTCATCGTGGGTGCCTGAGCTTTCATGCTCTCCAGCAGTTGCCACTGAATTTTGGCAGCCATGTCCTCCAGATCCTTCATTGTGGGCTGAGTCTGGACTGGGGGATCCTTGTGCCTCTGGCCGGTGACCTTTTCTTGTTCATCAGCTATTCTGCTCCCCATGTCTTCTTTCCCGGTATTGTGGTTCCCATCATTCCGAGGTGGATCTGGGAGGACGCTTTCGTTGTTCGTGGCGTTGGCTTGGTTTTCTGGGTTATCAGGGTTTGGAGTTTGACCTTGCATCTGGCGGAGTTCTACATTTTGAAGTTCTAGCTCTTCGTTCCTTCTTTCTACCGTGGCCAATCTCTCCATAATTACTTGAATCTGGGCGGCTTGAGCATTGTTTGCCTCAATTAACGCCACTAAGGACCTTATGTCCACCATAACTACCTTTAAAGGTGTTAGAAAGATAAGTTTGAAGGAGGAACGGAAAGAAGAAATAACCAATTTTGGGTGAGAAAAGATTGATAATAACCTTCGTTCCCACAGACGACGCCAAAGTGTAGATGCAGTTTTTTGCACACTCAAGAATATCTTTATTGAGGCTCTAAGGCCATATTTATACAAAATGAATGGGTCTCTAGCCCATCATGATTAGGTTAAAATCTCATTATTCTCGGGATTTTATTTCCTTCTACAAAATGTATTCCTTATCAAACCAAATTCTTGACTTTAGCCCCAAGTTGTGATAACTTATGGGCTTGATCGCTTTTGGGCTTAGATTCTTAAGGGCCCTTCTTGATGGGCTTGCTTTCTCTTCAACGGGCTTGGGTCTGCTTATCTTTTGAGTAATTTGCTTTTGTACATTCTCTTTGATTGGTCGAGAATTTTGGCCCTTACAATATATATATTTTCAAAATATATATAAATTTTGAAAAATATGCATAATTTTTGAAAAAAAAATTCAAAAACTATATATCAATTTTGAAAATAATATATAAATTTCGAAAACAATATAAATTTAAAAATATATATATATTTCAAAATATATATATATAAATTTTAAATACATATATTAATTTCAAAAACAATATATAAAATTTGAAAAAAATTAATTTCGAAAATAATATTAATTTCAAAAAATATATATAAATTTTGAAAGCAATATATAGGACTAGGTTATTTTTCAAAATTTATATATATTTATATATAGTTTTTGAATTTTATATATTGTTTTTGAAATGTTTATTTTTTTCAAAATTTATAATTTTTAACAATATATATTTTCAAATTTTATATATTGTTTTCAAAATTTTTTATTTTTTTTTAAAATTTATATACATTTTTTCAAATTATATATATATTTTAAATATATATATATGTTTCGAATTTTATACGTTTATTTCCAAATTTATATATATTTTTTGAAAGATATATATATATATTTTTAAATTTATTATTTTAGAAATTTATGTATATTTTTTAAATTGATTTATTATTTTCTAATTTTATATATTGTTTTCGAATTTTATATATATATATATTGAATTTTATATTTTTTTTTCAAAATTTATATATTGTTTTCGAAATTTATATGTTTGTTTCAAAACATTTTTCTTCAAAATTTATATATATTTTTCTTATATTATATATATATTTCAAAATTTATATATATTTTTGAAATATTTATATCTTTTTTGAATTTTATATATTGTTTTTCGAATTTTATATATTTTTTGAAATTAACCTTTTATTATTTCATTTTAATTTTAAATATAGAGGGGTAACAAAGTAAATTCACCTCTTTTTTAACGGTATTATGACGTTAGGGGGCTTTTTCATCACAATTGAAACTATAGGGACCTGTTTGAACATGTAGGGGGTTTAGTGCCCATTCGCCAAATTATAGAGGTGTTTTATACCCTTTACCCTAATCAAAATCACTCCATCTATATTTGATTTTCATATTTAATTCTTTTAATACCACTAGTATGAATTTAAAAAAGGTAATTCCTTAAACAAAAATGGCAACTAAATATATACAAAGTGTGCCTTAAATTATAAACGTTATTAGTCCAAATTATTTTTTCTTGATTAAAAGTGATAAAGTGGAATTAGGGTATTCACGTGTTCCGAAAAGATTAGTTACAACAGTACCCAAAAATTAAGAACATCCCTCTTGAAGTAGTCACTGTTGTTCCGCTACACTGTTCCTTGAGTTCAGTTGAGTGATGGGGATATTTTTGATAATTTCTTTGTTGTTTGCTTACTAAAAGGAATGTGTTGGTATTATTTTTCCAAAAGCGTTTAGGGCCCCGTTTGGGAACCATTGTTTTTGTTTTGAGAACCAAAAAACAAGAACAATTCTTGTTCTTGTTCTTATTTTCTTACTCAAAAGAACAAGAACAAAAAATATGTTTAGGGCAAAAAAACACACATATTCTCATACAATTTTTCCTCTCTACCACAAATTTTTTTTTTTTTAAATCCCAAAAAGAACAAAAAAACAAGTTTTTGTTGTTCCCTTATTTTTTCTACTATTCACGAAAACAGTTTCCAAATTGAGAACAGAACAAACAGTAAAGATGGTTGTCAAAGATGTACTGTTCTCCTGAACAATGCCAAAAAAACAAAAAACAGAACAAAAACAAAGTATCCAAACACACCCTTAGGCCTCGGGGATAAACTGTTAACTGTTAAGGTCCTGTTTGGTAGGTTGTCTGGTTTGGTTTGGTCTTTGTTTTCAGGGACCAGACCATGTTTGTTTGGACTTAGTCTCAAAATTTGGAATCAGACAAAATTGAACCAAATGGGGTGTTTTTGGAACCAGATTTTTGTATGGTTCAACCTAGTCCAGTCTCGTCCTATTAATAAAATATATTTATAACTAATTAAAAATTAATAAATAATAATAAAAAATTAAATAAAACATATTTTTAAAATAAAATATAAATAATAAATAATAAACAAAATGAATTAAATAATACCTAATAATAATAAAAAAATGAATATAATAATAATAAATAAATAAATATAATAATAAATAAATTAATAATTTATAAAATATATTTAAAAATAATTAAAAATGAATAATTAATAATATAAATAATAAATTAAATAAAACATATTAAAAATAAATAATAAATAATAAACAAATAGAATTAAATAATACATAATAATAATAAAAAATGAATACAATAATAATAAATAAATATAATAATAAAAAATGGACTAAATAATAAATTAATAAAATATAATCTTAAATAATTAAAAATGAATAAATAATAATAATAATTTAATAAAATAAATAATAAATTACATAAAATATATTTTAAAATATAATAAAATAAATAATTAATAAACAAAATGAATAAATAATAATAAATAAATAATACATAATAAATAAATATAATAATAAATAAATACTTCATAATAATAACATAAAATGAGTATAATAATAATAAATAAATATTAAATTAATAAAATATATATTTAAATAATTAAAAATGAATAAATAATTATAAATAAAAATGAATTAAATAATGAAATAATAATAAATAAATAGAATATATTTAGAAATTAATATATAAATGAATAAATAATAATATAAATAATAAATTAATAAAATATATTATAAAGTGAAGAAATAATAAATAAAATAAATAAATAATACATAAATAAATATTATAATAAATAAAAAATAAATAGTAAGACCAGACCGCTTACCAAACAGACTTTTAAGTTCAGGATCTAAACAAGTCAGACCAGACCATATCATACCAGACCGGACTGAACCATACAAAACCAGACCAGACCGCCTACCAAAGATGGCCTAAGTTTAAGTAACATTGACTTCAGTTGGTGGCCATTTTTTTGCGCCTTCTTCCGGAAGGGATATGGACTATATATAGTACACAAGTTAAACAAATTTTTAATTTTTATGGTTATAAGTGATTCAAATTCAAGTAATAATTTTGGATACAAATGATTAATTGTGCTGTTGAATTGGATATGTTTGACTTTACCCAGTGTTTCTTATTTTATATATGCTTTGGTGGAAGTTCTATAGGTCAATTATCAACAGATTTTATATATTTGTTTTCTCATTACGACGCATTTCAATAATTCTTTTACTTGATTTATTAAGTGAAATTATACAACATCGGTTTTAATCAAGAAAAATTGCCTTAAACAAATAACGTTTATAATTTAAGACACACTTGGTATATATTTGGTTCCCATTTTTGTTTAAGGAATTACCCTTTTTTAAATTCATATTAGTGGTATTAAAAGAATCAAATATGGAAATCAAATATAGATGGAATGGTTTTGATTATATTTAGTTGTTTGAGAGTATGACCCTTATATTAAAAGTGAGTATTGTTTATCTTGCTCCCCTGGGAGCAAGAAAACACTACTATCGATCCGATTATATACTTGTATATTTTAATAAGGGTAAATTACACTTTCACTCCCGGTGTTAGTGTAAATTACACCTGCACCCTTTATAGTTTCACTAATTACATTTTCATCCTTTTAGTTTTTATCGACGTTCAATTGAGACCACTGGAGCTTGTGAAATGACATTTTTACCCATGCTTTTTAATTCATTATTAATTTCAAAATATCTGATACGTTAAATGTCCCTTTTGCCCCTGTCCTAATACTAACCTAAAGAAAACCTTAATGACATGTTTGGTACGGTTGAATAGTATGGAATGAAAGTGAGAATGGAATGAGAATGAGAATGGAATGGAATAATCATTTTCATTCTATTGTTTGATTGTATATATGAAGTACATTGGGAATGGAATGAACTTGAATTTGTTTCTCAAAAATACCCTTCTTAGTATTAAATATAAAATAAAATAATACTATTTTTTAATTTTTTTACAAAAAAAATGATAAAATATAACGAGAATAGTAATGACGGACAATAAAGGTAGCGGCAGTGGCGAAATGGCGGTGGCGGTGGCTTGTTTTTTTTGAAATGTGAGAGGGTTATTTAAGTAATTTTATATTTTAAAAGTATTCCTAAAGAAATGGAATGACCATTCCATAGCTTTAGTAATTGAATGAAAATCCATTCCCAATAATGAAATTTCATTCCTTGGGAATGATCATTCCCATTTGTAAGTCACTAAATTACCCTAGAAGGGGGTGAATAGGGTTTAAAAATAATTTCTAACTTCTTTTTATTCTTACTAGAACATGCAACAAGATTCAATATTAATTTACAAGGTAAAATATGCAATGAATAATTTCACTTAAATTCAACAAGCTATTTATCACAATATAAATTAAGCATGCATGAACATAAAGTAAGGAGATAGAGATAGAGATATTGACACCGTGATTTTTACGAGGTTCGGTAACTCCTACTCCTCGGCTCAAAGAATCCCCTTCCTTGAGACTTTCCCGATCCTCACACTATGGTTATTCCTTCAATAGGTGGAATAGCAAAACCTTTACAAAAGAGCTAACTAGCTCTTCACACAATCAAGAGAACAATCCTCCCTTGATACAATGGGTTTCACTCACCCAAGATCACAAATTTGTGTATGCAATCAATATATCACTCAAGAAACAAAAACACTCAAAACCCTAAGGTTTTTATGGAAGATAGATCAATATAAGCTCAAGTGTTTTTAGGTGATATTTCAAGAACTCAAGATATATATATTCTCCCAATATATTTTCAATAAGAGAATAAGCACAAAGCTTGAGTTTAAATCTTCAAAATGATAAGAGTGAAAAATGAGATTTTGATCCTTCTTGCTATCAAAAGATTTTTCAGAAGATGCTTGAGAGAAAATTAGAGATGAATAATATTTGGAATAATTCTCACACAAGAACCTTAACATTTCAATCCATATCTCTTTCCTTATATAGTGTAACACTAGGGTTTGGAGAGTGTATCTCACCCTAGACAATATGGAGAGTAGGACCTGAAAATCAGCAAGCAAAACCATTTCTTTTTGGGCAAAAATATTGTTTAGAAATACTTTTCCTTAAAATCCTGAAGCACCCAGTTGACTACCTCCATGCTTAGATTTAAAATATTTTTCCCAACGGCTAGGGTCAGTCGACTGCCTCAAGAAGGCCAGTCGACTGCCTCATGAGTCAGTCGACTACCTTGGATAGGCTAGTCGACTGCCTCAGGCAATCAAAAATGTTCAAAACTCTCTGGTTCAGTCAGTCGACTGGGTCCTTAACTGCCAGTCGACTGGGCACAGTCAGTCGACTGCCTTAGACAGGCTAGTCGAATGCCTCATGCAGTCAAAACGTTTATAGCTCACTGGTTCATCCAGTCGGCTGGGTCCTTATTGGCCAGTCGACTGGGTCACAGTCAGTCGGCTGCCATTTCATGGCCAGTCGACTGGGTGACTCCAAGAAATATTTTCAAGGTCCGTTTTTTATCCGTTTTAGTTCGTTTGATTTATTACTTGAGCTTATAAGACCAATCAACGCATAAGATACCTTGTTACAATATTCTCACACCGACCTATCTACCCCAGGTCTTGAGTCCAGCTTTTGTTCTTTCTTTAATCTTTTTGTCCTTCTTCGAATTTGCGCTTGAGTTTCCTTATCGCTTATCGCTTTTATGATCTTTCCGAATCATTTACCTGTACTTGCTGAAACACTTAGCTCAAAGTCATATTAGTACCAAACACGGTTTTGAATGTTTTGTTAGTATCAAAATAAGATTTATTGTTTGAAATAGAATTTCAAAGCCAACACCAGTCATTATGTTGTACCAAACCAAGGAATGGAATGAATGGGCATTCCATTCCATTCCATTCCAACGTACCAAACATGCACTAAGTCTCTCCATTTCATTCTCACCCAACACTGTTTCTAAGAGAGAGAGATGTAAGGAGGAGAGAAAATTACAGATCTACTTCTTCCATTAACATTTCTTCGTCCTTGTTTGCACCGTAAATCAGATATGCTTGTTCTTCGTCCTTATTTCATTTTTATGATATATCGTGGGAACAATTGAAGTGTTAGCAGGTACGTAAATCTGCTTATTCTTCTTCTTTCCTTATTCTTCTTCTTCTGTAATGTTTCCCAACACGATATAATGATTGAAGTGTTTGTATTGCATGAAAAGCCCTAAATTAGTGTTTTATATTCAAACACATGGCATAAAATTAGGGTTTTCTTTGAAATTATATACTAAAAAAATTAGGGCTTTTAGTTGTTTTAACTTGATGTTAAAAATTAGGGTTTTTCTCTTAAATTAGTTTTAGGTTAAAATTAGGGCTTTATTATGGAAAAAAAAATAGGGCTTTGTTCTACAATATTTGATATCTCTGTAATTATCCATGTTTTTCTACTTTGATCTACTTCTATGTTGTATAAATTAGGGTTTTGTTACTTTGTATTTGATGTCTGAATTATTGTATATTTGTTCTTTTTTTTTTCTTTTGTTACTTTGACAGCTAAAATGGATATTTATTTTGATTTGGTTATGCATTATGGTGATATTACAAGGACTGTGAATATGGTTGATCTTGATAGATACTCTTTTATAGAATTGAACAATGGTGTGTCCACCCACTATTTATCTGACATTCCTGCTGAAATACCTCTAACTATTAAGATAGAATATGGGATCTCAAATAGTTGTTTAAGAGTTGATGTGAATAATGATAGGGACGTTACGGCCATGTTTGAGTTAAAACAAGTCAGTTCAACAAATTCACATATATGCTGGAACAGAGTTCTTAGATGGACCTTTAAGTGTAGGAGATGATGCAGATATGGGATTTGGGTTTGGTCATGGTGTTGGGGCTGGTGAGGGTGATGGAAGAAAACAGATATTGCACTATAATTTTTGTTGATGGAGAGAAATATAAAGTGAGGGAGCAAACAAGTAGATTTATAGTTCATCTTGGCATGAGGACATGTGTGCAGAGCATAGCAGATTTCAGGGATCCCATGTAGACATGTTTGTACTACAATTTCATACAACATGTTGAATTTAGAGAGGTTCTGTGATGACTTCTACACCAACGAAATGTACATGAAGGCACATAATGGTATGATCCACCCAATCCCAGATCAATTAATGTGGGATCACATGGTGAATGAGATAATTGAGGCTCCAAAAGCAAAGAGATTGTCTAGCAGGCCTCCAAAGGCTAGAAAGAGGGAAAAGTTTAAGCCTCCAGCTGGTACAAGTGTGGTAATAAGGTCACTCATATTGTTTTGCAAAAATTGTGGAGTAAGTGGCCATAATAAAAGATCATGTAAGGAAGGGAGTGGTGTGCATAATCAGGTATTTTATATAAATCAATTCTAGATTATTTAATACAATTGTTTAAATTTTTATTCAACATTGATGTTGAAATTTATTGGTTCCAGAGACCAACAACAGAGGTCAGTTCACAAAACTCATCCAAAGAACAACAGAGGCAATGTGCACAAGAGGTTAGTGGTACTGCCAGCAATGTGAGTTCACATCCAATGCCTCCACATGGTGCATTTGAGATCCAAGTAAGTTATATTATCATTTAGTGAATTTTATGCCCAACAACCACTATAAACACTCACTTTGTATATTTTCATTCTTATTAGAGAACAACCAATGCAAGCAATGTGAGTTCACAACCAATGCCTCCACCTGGTTCATTTCAGTTTCAAGTAAGTTGACCATTTCACATATATGCCACTTTGTATACTAACACTGCTATCTTACATTGTATAATTTCTTTTTTAACATTGCACAACCAATGCTAGCATTGTAACATTCAATTCACAACCAATGCTTCCACCGGGTGCATTTCAGTTTCAAGAGAGAACAGTTGGAATGGGTAGTGGAAGTATGAGCCAACCAATAGAAGGAAGTGCTAGAGGACAATCCAGGGCGTGGGTATATATTTGCAAACTTGGGTTAATTTGACAATGTTATTATTTGACCATGTTAAAAATTTATTGTTTAGGTCAATCCAGTTGATAAGTTACCTATCCAAAGAGGAAGGGGCAGTGGCAAAGGGTGTTGATGGCAGATCCAAGTGCCTTTTGTTTGTTTTTTTAGTTGGTGGTTGATAGTTTTTGGGTGAAGTATGTGAAGTAACAGTAATTTTTTGAACAATGTTTTGGGGATGATGTGAAGTTTTTGTACAGTTTTTGCTAACATGTGGTATAGGTCCAAAGTTTGGACAAGGCTAAAATTCTTTTTGTAAATTGCACATACCATGTTACTTGGTATAAAAGTGGTATAGAAGAGTATAGGCTTCAATTCTCAATTGCATATTTCTATTTTTGAAATGGCAACTTGAAATGACATTATATTCAATAGCTTGCTTATTGTAATGACATTATGGTGACCATTTTAAGTAATAATTTTGTAATGACACTATAGTCATGAAATTGATGTAATGATCACTTCTTTGTAGTGACATTATTTGACATCTTATTGTAATGACACTATCTGAATGGTTATTGCCAATTTGACATTATGGTCACCATTCTCAATTATTATTTGTATTATCCATCTATTTGTCTTTGTGAATTACACAGGTTCAAATTATACACATTCAAACATATTTTCTCAAAATAAAGGCGAAAATACAATTACTAATTGTAAACACAAAGGTTTAAAAGTTCAAAACATTGCACTGTAAGGAAGAGTTACAAGTTCATAGCCAAAACCAAAATAGTGCATTGTAAAAATACACTAAGGCCCTGTTTGGTAGGTGGTTATAGTTCCACCTGGTCTAGTTTGGTCTTGGTTTTCAAGGACCAGACCATATTTGTTTGGACTGATCTCAAAATTTGGAACCAGACCAAATTGAACCAAATGTGGTATTTTTGGAACTAGTTTTTTTGGTGGTTCCACATGGTCTGGTCTGGTCTGGTCTTGGTAACCAAAATCAGATTTTTGAGACTAATGATTAAGACCGCCAAAAATCAAAATTGAATAAAAATAATAATAATATACAAAATAAATTAATAATACATAAAAATAATAATAATAAATGAATTAAATAATATATAATAATAAATAATAAATTAATAAAATATATTTATAAATAACCGGATTGGTTCGGATCGATTTTGCGGATTAAAATATAATCATATATTAGCTAAAATGAGGAAATACATTCATACACTATACAATATTATTTGAATAACAAGTACAAGTTTAAAACAGCTGATGACAAGAACAAAAAATGACTAGAATAAATTCATACACTGCAATATATTAGAACTTAAGGACTTAAAAATTCAGTAGCACACTAGAAAGCTGCAACATAAGTAGTAGCATAAGGACTTAACACAACCATGAAACCATGAACTTCAGTAGCACACTACAAAGCTGCAGCATAAGCAGTAGCATAAGGACTTAACACAACCATGAAGCTAAAGTACCATAAAGACTTAAAAACACAACCATGAAACTACAGTAACACTCTAAAATATCAATCCAAAAACTCAAAAAAAAATTAAAAAAATACAAATACAACAACAAATGGAACTTTAATAGCACCACCCCTTGTGATACAATGTTCTTTGTGATAACCATGGCCCAAATAACTCAAGAAATGAGATTGCGGTAGCACACCTACCAAGCTGCAACATAAGTAGTAAAACAGAGTCAGTAAGCACATATATTTTATAGTGAATTACTTCAAAACACATATTTTATAAACATAATAAATTAATAGTGAAATTGATGAAATCCCCAACTCAAAGTAGTGAAATTAAGTTCAATTGGAAAAATTCTCAATTCAAAGTAGTGAAATTGAGTTCAATTGATAAAACCCCTAATTCAATGTAGTAAAATTGAATTCAATTGAGTGAAATTGCTAAAATCCTCAATTCAAAGTAGTGAAATTGAGTTTAATTGATAAAACCCTCAATTTGAAGTAATGAAATTGACTTTAATTAAGTGAAATTGAGTAAATCTCTCAATTAAAAGTAGTTTAATTGAATTCAATTGAGTGAAATTGATAAAATTCTCAACTCAAAGTAGTGAAATTAAGTTCAATTGAGTAAATCCCCAACTTAAAGTAGTTAAATTGTCTTCAATTGAGTGAAATTGATAAAATATCCAATTTAAATAAGTGAAATTGACTTTAATTGAGTGAAATTGAGTAAATTCCCCAATTCAAAATAGTTTAATTGAGTGAAATTAATAAAATCTCCAACTAAAAATAGTGAAATTAAATGAAATTAAGTTCAATTAAGTAAATCCCCAACTCAAAGTAATTAAATTGAGTTTAATTGAGTGAAATTGATAAAATCTCCAATCTAAATTAGTGAAATTGAGTAAATCCCTCAATTCAAAATAGTTTAATTGAATTCGATTGAGTAAAATTGACAACATTCTCAATTTTAAGTAGTGTAATTGAGTAAAATTAAGTTCAATTGAGTAAATCCCTAATTCAAAGTAATTAAATTGAGTTTAATTGAGTGAAATTGATAAAATCCTCAATCTAAATTAGTGAAATTGACTTTAATTGAATGAAATTGAGTAAATTCCTCAATTCAAAATAGTTTAATTGAGTTCAATTGACAACATTCTTAATTTTAAGTAGTCTAATTGAGTAAAATTAAGTTCAATTGAGTAAATCTCCAATTCAATGTAGTTAAATTGAGTTCAATTGAGTAAATCCCAATTCAAAGTAGTGAAATTGAGTGAATATTAAATCTCATTTTTAAAGAAGATATAGATATTTAAATAACACATTGTTAATAATACATTTTAATGAGAATATTATAGATATAAATAGATAATTATTTAGTATAAAATATGGTATTATGATTTAATTTGAAATAATATATTAGTGATATAAGATATTATCATTTAGTTTAAAATAATATATTATGTGATATATTATTAATATAAATATATTAAAATATATGTAAACAGTACTGGACTGGACCCGATTAATCGGATTATCAAAAATGAAATCCAGAACCGATCCGTAAAATATTAGATTTTGGGTTTTTGGATCCATGTCAAATCCAATCCATAATGAAACCGATCCAAAATGTCTAAACCGGATTGGTCGGATTGGATTTTCGGATTCGCCGGATTTTTGTCCACCCCTAAACAAAACCCTAAATTTTATAAACAAACGAAATTGAGGGTTGAAATTCTTTCATGAAAGCCCCAATTCTAACAAACCCTAATGAAATCAAGATCTCTACTTAAATTCATCAAACCCTTACCATATTGAACCATATAAGTTGATAAAACATCAAAAATATTTCATGAAATCCCTAATTTTAACAAACCCTAACAAATCTACTACTCTTCTTAAAGAAATCAACTCATAATTTGTTATTCAACTTCAATACAAACACTTATTTATGCTGAAGATATGGAAAATGCAACTTTCGTGGAGCTTTAGCTTCAATGGAATGAGCCGAACCAATGAGGAGCTAAAGGAATAAGAATGGGACGATAAACCTGCCACTTGTTGCTTCTCACAACTCAACTAGGATCTGATTTGCAGTATACATATGGGTGAATAGATATACGAAGGCTAGTTTGGTTCATTTAACATGATAAAGAAAGGGTAGCTTCGTCATTTCATATCTTAATGGGTGGACAATACTATCATTTCACACCTTTAGGGGTAAATAAGTCATTTCACAAATCATAATTGGGTTGACTAGGTTTGACCTCACTGGAGGTTCGCCGAAAGGGATGAAAGTGAAACAAATAAGGGATGAAAGTATAATTAACAGAACCACGGAATGTGCGAGTGTAATTTATATTAACAACAAGAGAATAAAAATGTAATTTATCCTTTTAATAAAATACAAATTATTAAATATCATTATAAGCTACAACACCATGAGTATTGATTAGGTCCTAAAAATCTTTATTCCTAAAATTTAATTTAAAAATTATCTTAAATTATATTAAATATATAAATTAAATATTACTATAATTTTGAATTATTTTGTAATCTTATAATCTAATTAAAATTATAAATTATAATTAAATAGTTTAGCACGTGCTTTTTAGTGGTTATTATTTAGTTGCCCTGTTCATCAACCGCCATTCATTTGATCACTTTGACCGACATCACTGCTCTCATTCAAATCAACGGCTCCTATACTCCCTATTCATATTGCCGTCTTCTTCTTCATCAAGTCACGATTGTCATATTACCGTTCATATAATCAAGAATTCCCACTCACTTTTCTTTAAACTTCTAGAGAAAGACACTGAATATATACCTATACAGACATATATATATACATATACAGAGAGAGAAAAAAAAGAAAGAGAGAGAAAATGGGGAAGACTGTGGATGCTTCGTTGCTGCTACTGTTGCTCCTTTTGTTCATTTGTTCAAACGCTGAAGAAGGTTTCGATGTTCGGCGACATCTCTCAACTGTCACAAGGTTTCTCTCTGTCAATTGTCTTCATTGAACTACATACATATATTGGGGGAAAAATTAGGGTTTCTAGGGTTTGGCTTTCTTTGTTATTGAGTACTGTATTTTTTTTTGAGGCATATATAAAATTAACATGAGTTCTTGGTTTAAGCAGATTTGATTTATTTAGTTCTGCTATCTGTTTGGTTGCCGAGAAAGTGAGGGAAATTAGGCCTAAGAATCTCATACTTTAACCAAATCGAAAAGCTAGCCTTGATTGAAAGTAAAGTTGTATATAATTATGAATCTCAGTTTAGTAAATGTGATTCGTTTCTTGCCTCACATGTAATGAGAAAGAGTAAAATCCTAGCCACTAGAAATAGATTCCTATTGCTGCTCTGCTATATATATATATATATATATATATATATAGATGTGGAGAATTGAATATTCTAGTCATCATGTTATGGAAATTGTTAGACTGATTACCTGCTTATGATTTTTATATGTGCAGTTATGATGCCGGGAAAGACATTTTGGACAATTCATTTGTACCTTCTAACATTCCAGATGAATGTACCCCTATCCATTTAAATTTTCTGGTAATTCTCCTATGCGAGCTCCTTGTGCAAATGTGTGTTTGATCATTTATTTTGATTCCTGGGTATTTAGCAAACACTAGTTTTAAAGTTCCACAACGGCAAATAAAATAAAATATTTTGTTTAGTACGAGAGAATGAACCTCATCATTACCACTGCTAGTCTCTCAACTTGGTACATTTTTGGGCTGTATAAGTAATGCCTTGTTAACTTCTAGTTCAGAATAATTGATGCGAGTTCTCTATTTTGTTAGTACATGTAATTAGTTACTTAAGCACATCCAATTGGAATGAGTTAATAGTTAAATGTTCATGTTTTTGTCTATTCATTGGGCATATTTTGGTGTATGTTGCATCATCAGGTGGAGATGATTGATTATTAAACTACCTAGGTAGTGAAGCTGTAAGATTACATGAAAGAATTGTCTGGGGATTGTCTTGTATTGCTGCAGAAAGTTTCTTATCTTTTATGAGTTGAAATATTTTTGGATGTTGCTACCATGTGAACAACAGGCCCTGGGGTGTGGGTGTAAGGAATCGGACCATTGCCTAAGGCTTTAATAGGTAAATTGAAACAACAAGAAAAAGCTAAAACAAACATATAGAGACTAGTTATGAACAAAATAACTATATACCTTCTTTCTGCTTATTTAATGTGGGAGATTATCTATTGTGTGCCCATTTCTTGGTAAAATTTAGGGGGCGTCTGTCAGCATTAATTATTCGTGCAAAAGCTTTAAGAAAAAAAAATGCAAATAAGCATACTGCAACTCGTGACATAGTTGGGAATCTTGGGATACAGCATGGTAGGTTTACATGTTATATAGTTGTCTGTACGTGGGAGATTGTATAATTTATACATATAGTGGGTGATTTTGTTGTTCAGGAAGAAGATATTCCAAACAGATTCAGTTCAACAGGAAATGATTAAGGAGAAACAGAGAATGTGCATAATTTAAGAAAACAACAGAATAGAATGCTAAAGACTCAGAAATTTATCTTCTACTCTCTCTCACTTTGGGTGTCTTTTTTAAAATAGGTAAATTTATGAATAAAGCGGCAGTTGTGTCTCCCAAAGACATCACGTGGTAAAGAACCTCCAGGAGAACAGGCAGCATAGTGGCCTCGGATTCATCTGTAATATTAGAAGCTTCCTTACACCTTAACAACATACTTCTCTCTGGTCCTGTCTTGATATAACAGTTTTTTTTGCTGTTTTGACACTTGAGATCTGCTACTACTACTCCCACATTGTTCGGTTAACGTGTCAGTTTTCAAATTAATAGTTGACATTTTTTTATGGGTCCTGTAGTCGTTGGTATGTACATGATATGAGGATGAAACAACTTTAGTAGAAAAGCTGAAAGCTATTGTGCCCTGTGTTACCATGCGGTTTGCTGTGAAGTTTTCTTGCTTTCAAAAATTTTTTGGGTTTGCATTAGAACATTCTATTTATGATAATTATGGTTTTTGTTATTTATACTGGATCAAACCTATATTGCCATTTTATGTTAAGTTGTCTGATTGTGTTGTCCTTCAGGCTAGGCATGGAACTCGAGCACCTACCAAGAAAAAATTGAGACAATTGGACAATTTGGCTGCTCGCATGGAAGTACTTTTACAAGATGCAAAAGAGCAAAAGTTGTCTTTGCAGAAAATTCCTGCTGGGTTATGGGGATGGAAATCTCCTTGGAAAGGTAAGTTCAAGGGTGGAGAATTGACTAGGAAAGGAGAAGATGAACTGTATAATCTTGGGATCAGAATCAGAGAACGATTTCCTGAATTGTTTGGTGAAGATTACCACCCGGATGTATATCCAATAAAGGCAACACAGGTTGGCAATATTATAGTTTATTTCTCACATATGCAAAGGCACTTTAATGAGATGTTACTATACTAATGATGCAGGAAGATATATATGGTGGTTTTATTTTCTTCTTTATTGTCATTTTAGTGAGTTATTTTTGGTAACGTTGAGCTTCCTGTAAAAATTGATCATCACCAATGCCTTCCCTTCAAGGTTCCTCAGATTACTGAAGGCTGTTTAAAACGCAATGAATCTGATATTCTTTCTTGGTTCAATTTTAAATGTTAGAAGCTCATGAATCTTATGTTTTAATTTTCTTCATTGATAATAGATTCCTCGGGCATCTGCTAGTGCCGTAGCATGTGGCATGGGCTTATTTAATGGTAGAGGAAATCTTGGACCAGGACGTCATCGAGCTTTTGCAGTTACCAGTGAAAGTCGTGCAAGTGATATAATGCTGAGATTCCATGATTGTTGTCAAAACTACAAGGTACATGTTGAGAACAATCTTGGTATTTTGCCCCTGCACTTCCATAAATCTTACTTACATGCATTGACAGTATTTGCTTTTACTAAGCATGTAGTGTGATTTTGTTACTATCCTTTTAAATGTTAAATTAATACATCACCAATTTCAACAAGAACTATAAATGCTAGTTAATTAAGATAATTGTAGGGGCTACGAGGACAAACTTAGAAAAGAGTGTCAATAAGTGAGATAGACTTGTGTTTTCATAAAATACTCTTTGATGGTAGATCTCACGAGTAGTAAGTGTGTTAAAGTAATTTTCTACTTCTTTAAAATTGCTGCTTTTTTTTTTTTGGATAAGTAAACTGCTGCTTTAAGCTTTATTTTGAGTTGTAACCATTGGTGTTGTATCTATCTGGGTTTAAATATCATAATTGGTGGGAAAAATATTAAGGTTTTGGTTTCTGCTTAACAAACTCTCTGGTTTGCGTGTGTCAAAGCTTTTCTACTTAGAGACACTATAGTGGTGAGATTTGAATTACATTGGTATACTATAATTGTTGGAACATTATTTGAACCCTAATTGTTTGGTAAGTGGAATGGAGGAAGCTGAATCTAACATTAGATTACTGGTCTACCTTTGTCTTGGTGGCTTTGGAATCGTAACTCCCAAGCCCCATGTCAAGGTTTCGAAACTGACAGAGAGACGAATGAAGAAAATAATTTAACATCAGATACCCTAAATTGTGGTACCATAGGATAGGCCTTGGTTGAGCACATAGTTTGATGTTCTATACATCTATTAATAAGAAAATTCAAGTAATAGCCCATTTGTCGGTAAACTCGTTACAATTGAAGTTGTAGAATCTATGGTTTGTTGTAGAAGAAGAGGAGGAATAAGAAAGAGAACGTGAGTGAAAAGTGAGAGTTGGTAGTTAGGGTTACCCCACACCTCACCTATTTATTATTATTATGTAGATAAAAGTACAATAGTACACTCCCCCTTAAACTGGAGCATACAAATTAATCATGCCCAACTTGGAAGATATGCGCTGGAAAACGGGACTAGTAAGCGGCTTTGTGAGATTATAGGGAGTAACAATCTTTTTTGCATCAGTAAATTCCGAATAAAACGACAATCTACCTCTATATGCTTGGTATGCGCATGGAAAACTGGATTGTTAGCAATAAAGATAGCGGCCTGATTATCACAATGCATTGACGTAGGAGTAGGAACATTAAAACCCATCTTTTGAAGAAGAGAGCGAACCCACAACATCTTAGAAGCAGTGTGTGCTATAGCACGATATTCAGCCTCAGTAATAGAGCGAGCAACGACTGTTTGCTTTTTACTACGCCAAGTAATAAGATTGCCACCAACAAAGGTGCAATAACTCGATGTAGATGCCTATCAAAATGACTACTATCCTAATCATCATCACTAAACCTGATTACAGATAAGGAAGAAGATGGTGTATACAATAAGCCTTCCCAAGTGCACCTTTCAGATAAAGCAAAATACGACAAATCGCATCAAAGTGAGGTTGACGATGAGCATGCATATATTGACTAACAACACTAATCGCATAAGTAATATCAGGAAGAGTGACAGTAAGATATATTAGCTTCCCAACCAGTCGTCGATACCGAAAACATCAGCAAACAACTCCCCTTGCTCCCCATCCAGTTTGAACGTTGAATCCATAGGAGTATCAATAGGTTTAGCACCCAAAAGACCGGTCTCCGAAAGAAGATTAAGAACATTTTTCCGGTGAGACAATGAGATGCCCTGATGAGAATTAGCAACTTCAATCCCAAGGAGATAGCGAAGAACACCTAAGTCTTTAGTGTGAAAATGTAAAAGGCGTTTCAATTCGGCAATGCCTATTGAATCACTCCCAGATATGATAATATCATCAACATAAACAATCAAGACAATTGTGCCAACAAAAGAGTACGAACAAAGACAGAATGATTAGAAGTAGAGCGCTGAAAACCTAATTCAATCACCACTGTACTGAACCTATCAAACCAAGCACAGGGAGACTGTTTTAGACCATATATAGCCTTTCACAGGCGACACACAAGTGTTCACTACCAACAACAACATGACCTGACCTGATGGTTGATCTATATAAACTTCCTCTTATAAGTCTTCATGAGGAAATGCATTCTTTATATCAAGCTGATATAAAGACTAAGAACAACAAATTGCCACTGATAAAAGAATGCGAGCAGAGTTAAGATGGGCTACAGGAGAAAAGGTATCTTAGTAGTCGACTCCATATGACTGCGTGTACCCTTTGACAGATGTGCCTTAAGACGTTCAATAGTACCATAAGGAAGGTATTTAACAGTGTAAACCTAACGCCAACCTACAGTTCGTTTCCCGGAAAGAAGAACGGTAAGCTCTTAAGTCTGATTCTTGTGAAGGACACTCATTTCCTCATCCATAGCTTGTTTCCATTCAGACATAGATAAGGCATGTTGATAAGATGAAGGAGTAGAGACAGAAGACAAGGTAAAAAAAAAGATTGCAAAAAGGAGGAACTACGGTCATAAAAAACAAAATTAGCAATGGGATGTTGAGTACAAGTACGTTTACCTCGACGCAATCAATTGGTAAATCATCAATAGAGGGGGATGGAGGAACTAGAACCTCTGGTTCAGAATATATGTTCGGACCATGAGAAACGACAAGCTGAGGTTTTCTCCGTTGGTAAACCTGTAAGGGAGGATTTGATGATAGAGAAGGACTAGAAGGTGGAGTTAACGGCATTAGAAGCGTATGTAAAGATAAAGAAGACTCCCCCTCACGACAAAAAGTTTGATTAGAGGATAGATTCTGACCTGAAGATCAAAAGAAAGAAGTGGACTAAAAAAAGGTGATGTCAACACTCACAAAGTAACGCCGAGACTCAGAACTATAACAATGATACCCTTTTTTAGTGTTGGAGTAGCCAAGAAAAACACATTTACGCGGGGACAATTTGACATGACCAGGCTCTAAAATGTGAACAAATACTACACAACCAAAAACACGAGGAATAACATGAAAAGAAGATCGATCAGAATATAAAAGAGAGTGTCGGATTTTTAGGAGTTAATTAGGCTATTCTATTTTTGTAAATAAATCTGAAATAATTGTTTCAGATTTGGTAGTTTCCATTCCTAATTTTTAGTAGAGGAATTATTGATTTTGTGCGCCTTATAATTGCTGATTTTGTGGGCATTCCTCTGCTATTTATTTATGTATTTCGGTCCTTTGATACTCAAGGAGACTTATTATATTTTCTTCCCTTAAAACTTCATGGTATCAGAGCCAATGCGCTCTTTCTCTTCTCCTTCACGATATCTTACAAGGCAGCCATTACCGGCGCCCAAAAAAATCCTACCATCTCCTCAGACTCTTCTGAAACCAGTCACCCTACCTTTGCGATTTCTTCCATTCCAGTTTTTGCAGATTTTTATTCGCAGAATTCCACTCTGCAACTCACAGTCACGGAACTCAATGGGCATAATTACCTAGAGTGGGCTCGGTCCGTGAAACTGGCAATCGACGGTAGGGGCAAGATCGGACACTTGACTGGTGAGACTTCTAAGCCCTCTGCAGCAGATCCTCACCTGAAAAAATGGTAGTTCGAGAACTCCCTCGTTATTGCTTGGCTCATCAATTCAATGGAGCCAGCCATCGGGAAGCCACATCTATTTCTTCCTACTGCTCGAGATGTGTGGGAAGCCGTTCGTGACCTTTATTCAGACCTTGAAAATCCCTCTCAAATATTCGAGTTAAAAACCCGACTTTGGCAATCTAAGCAAAATGATCGCGATGTCACCACTTATTACAACGAATTAGTGACATTATGGCAAGAGCTTGATCAGTGCTATGACAATATTTGGGAGAATTCCAATGACTGCTCATCACAAGAAGAGAGAGGAAGACGACAGGGTGTACATGTTTTTAGCAGGCCTTAATCGGAGTTCGGATGAGGTCCGAGGCCGCATTCTTGGTAGGAAACCTCTGCCTTCCATTCGGGAAATGTTTTCTGAAGTTAGACGTGAAGAAGCAAGGAGGAAAACTATGCTACACAAAAATGAAACCAACCCCAACCTGGAAATTGAAAGCTCGGCCCTTGTATCCAGAGGTATCGACTCTGAAAACGACAGTCGTAAAAAGCCATGGTGCGAGCATTGCAAAAAGCCATGGCATACGAAGGATACCTGTTGGAAGCTGCATGGTAAACCAGCAAACTGGAAGCTAAAGCCCAAACGCAATGGTCGAGCCTACCAAGCCACGACTGAAGATCCTCAGAAGTCTTCTACCAATTCGGAGGCAGTCCCTTTCACCAAGGAGCAATTAGAGAACCTGTACAAACTATTTTAATCTCCAAAATTGTCCTTAACCCCATCTTGTTCTTTGGCTCAGAAGGGTAATTCTCTAACTACTGCGTGTTTGAGTGTCATTCATAATTTTGTTTATTCTTGGATCGTTGATTCTGGCGCAACCGATCATATGACTGGTTGCTCCAAGTTGTTCTCATCCTATAGTCCCTATGTAGGTAATAAAATGGTCAAGATAGCAGACAGTTCACTCTCGTTCATTGCCGGGATAGGAACAATCAAACTCACACCTTTGTTAACTCTTTATGATGTGCTTCATGTTCCCAATTTGTCTTGCAATTTGTTGTCCATCAGTAAAATTACCTCTGATCATCAATGTCAAGCTAATTTATATTCTTCTTATCGTGAGTTTCAGGAATTGATCACGGGGAGGATGATTGGCAGTGCTAGGGAAAATGATGGACTCTATTTTTTCGAAGATGGACCTGACTCGAGTGGACGATGCCAACGTACTTGTTTGAACTTTGCTTTTGTTTCCAAACATAGTGATGTTATGTTATGGCACTATAGGTCAGGCCATCCTAATTTTCAGTATTTAAAATACTTGTTTCTAAATTTATTCCGGAATAAAAGTCCATCTTCTTTTCAATGTGAAGTGTGTCAGTTTGCAAAACATCATCGTGCATCTTTTTCCCCTCAACCTTACAAACCAACCACACCATTTACAGTGATTCATAGTGATATTTGGGGCTTGTGTCGAACATCTACACTTTCTGGCAAAAAATAGTTTGTGACTTTTATAGATGATCACACAAGATTAAGTTGGATTTATTTAATGAGAGAAAAATCTGAAGTGTAAACAATCTTCAAATTTTTTTACACCATGGTACAAACACAATTTCAAAAAACCATTCAAATTTTACGAAGTGATAATGGTCGCGAGTATTTCAAAAGGTTTTTGGGTCACTTTTTCTTCGAAAAAGGAATTGTTCACCAAAGTTCTTGCATCGACACTCTGCAACAAAATGGTTTGGTTGAAAGAAAAAACAAACACATATTGGAAGTAGGTCGGGCTTTACTTTTTACCAATAAGGTACCTAAATATCTTTGGGGAGAAACGGTTCTTACCGCTACATATCTTATAAATCGGACGCCTAATATAATTTTGAACTTTGAAACACCTTTTGATGTGTTTCATAAGTTTTATCCAACAAATAGGTTATCTTCTTCTTTACCCTTAAAAATATTTGGTTGTACTGCATTCGTTCACATTCATAATCATAATCATGGAAAACTCGAGCCCCGAGCCACAAAATGTGTGTTTGTTGGTTATGCTCCTACTCAAAAGGGGCATAAATGCTTTGAACCTATTTCCAAAAGAATGTTTGTTACCATGGATGTTACGTTTTTTGAATTACACTCATATTTCATGCCTCATCTTCACGGGGGGAACCAAATCCAAGATTCAGCTCATGATGTTTTCCAAACTGAAGATTTTCAGAATAACCCTCCTCCCGCCTTGACCATTCAGCCTGAAAACCCAAAATTCTTTATACCGGAAGGAAGTGGGTCAGGTGCTTTAGATACTGAAAATGCAGGTCTTCAACTGTGCCATCTCATGATGTTCATGACTCCACAACTATTAACAAAGGGACTATAGGGTTTGAACCGTTTGACATTATCTATTTGAGACGGCGGACAATTCAAAAGAACGGGCCTTCCAATCCCTTGCACTACCTAGAATCCGTGAACCCTCCAGATAATGTCCCTACCAAGTCTCTACAAAATGTTCAACCTACTTCATCTTCAAGTTCTGAGTCTCCTAGTCCAGAAACTGAGCCAAGTACCAACTCTGAGTCAGATGATTCAAACCTTCCCATTGCACTCCAAAAGGGTGTGCGGTCTTGTACCCAACATCCTTTATCCCATTATGTGTCATATAAAAAACTCACCCATTTTTCGTGCTATTACCTCACAATTGTCTTGTATGGAGATTCCTAATAGTGTGCAGGAAGCTCTGAAAGTTTCTGAGTGGAAGGAGGCTATTTTTGAGGAGATGAAAGCTCTTGAGAAGAACATCACGTGGGAGTTAGTAAATCTGCCGAGAGGGAATACAACTGTAGGGTGCAAATGGGTGTTTACTGTCAAATATAAGCCTGATGGCTCACTAAAACGATACAAAGTACGATTGGTTGCCAAGGGGTTCACTCAAACCAATGGCATTGACTACATGGAAACGTTCGCTCTAGTTGCAAAGCTAAATACCTTAAAAGTCCTCTTATCACTTGTTGCTAACCTTGATTGCTCTATAGCAGTTGGACGTTAAGAATGCATTTCTCAACGGAGACTTGGAGGAAGAAGTGTACATGGATGCACCTCCAGGATTTGATGAAAAGTTCGGTACAAAGGTGTGTAGACTGAAGAAATCTTTATATGGGTTGAAGCAGTCGCCGAGAGCTTAGTTCGAGAAATTTACTCAGTTCGTTAAAAGTCAGGGGTACACTCAAGGGCAAGCTGATCATACGATGTTCATTAGACATTCACAAGATGGCAAGATAATCGTGCTGATTGTGTATGTGGATGATATAATTCTTGCTGGAGATGATGTATTTGAGATGAACCGGTTGAAATCTTCCCTCTCCTCAACGTTCGAGATCAAGGACTTGGGATCTCTGGGATACTTTCTTGGTATGGAGGTTGCGAGATCAAAGAAGGGAATTGTTGTCTCCTAATGAAAATATGTTCTTGATCTTCTTAAGGAGACTGGGATGAGTGGTTGCAGGCCCGCAGACACTCCGATTGATCCCAATCAGAAACTTGGAGATGACAAGGAAGGTGATCTAGTGAATACAGCTCAGTATAAAAAACTGGTAGGGAAATTGATCTACGTATCTCATACACGGCCAGATATTGCCTTTGCTGTGAGTTTGGTAAGCCAATTTATGCATTCGCCTTATAAGAAACACCTTGAAGCAGTTTATCGGATTCTCCGATATTTGAAAAGCACTCCAGGCAAAGGTTTACTCTTCTAGAAGACCCCACAACAAAACATTGAGGCGTACATCGATGCAGATTGGGCAGGCTCGGTTGTTGACAGGAGATCCACGTCAGGATACTGTACTTATGTTTGGGGAAACCTAGTCACATGGAGAAGCAAGAAACATAATGTAGTTGCAAGGAGCAGCGCTGCGGCAGAATATAGAGCTATGGCTAACGGAGTTTGTGAGATGCTATGGGTGAAAAGAATTCTCGAAGAGCTGAAAATGCCGATAAACATGTCAATGAAGCTGTATTGTGACAATAAAGCCGCCATCAGCATTGCACAGAATCCAGTACAATATGACCGCATGAAGCACGTGGAAATTGACAGACACTTCATAAAAGAGAAGATTGATTGTGGAGCTATGTGCATGCCTTTTGTCCCTACTATGCAACAAATAGCTGATATTCTCACCAAAGGACTGTTTAGGCCTAACTTTGAGATTCATGTAAGCAGTTGGGCATGATTGATATCTATGCACCAACTTGAGGGGGGGTTGTCGGATTTGTAGGAGTTAATTAGGCTATTATATGATATTCTATTTTTGTAAATAAATCTGAAATAATTGTTTCAAATTTGGTAGTTTCCATTCCTAATTTTTAGCAGAGGAATTACTGATTTTGTGCGCCCTTTAATTGCTGATTTTGTGGGCATTCCTCTGCTATTTATTTATGTATTTCGGTCCTTTGATACTCAAGGAGAATTATTATATTTTCTTCCCTAAAACTTCAGAGAGAAAGGAGACTTGTTACTCAAAACAACAGAAGGCATGCGGTTAATAAGATAACAAGCTGTTAGAACTGTATCAACCCAAAAATGTTTCGGTACATACATATAAAATAACAAAATACGCGCTACATCCGACAGATGGCGGTGCTTTTGTTCAGCAACACCATTTTGTTGAGAAGTGTGGGCACAACTAGTTTGATGAATGATACTTGATCGGCACAAAAAGAATCCATAGTAAACTGTGTATATTCCAAGGCATTATCCAATTGTAGAATTTTAATCCTTTTCCCAAATTGAGTAAAAAATTCATTATAGAATTTAGTCATAATACGAGGCAATTCCTATATTTCTTTCATTAAAAATAACCATGTCATTCGAGAATAGTCATCAACAAATATAACAAAATAATAAAATCCATTTAAACTAACGGTTCGAGAAGGACCCCATATGTTCGTAAAGACTACATCAAAAGACTCAGTTTCACGACGATGACTACGACTAGGAAAGGAACTACGGTGATGCTTGCCCAACTGACAGGCATCACATTCTAAGACATACATATGACTCATTGTAGGAATAGCTAATCGTAACTTTGACAAAGATGGATGACCCAAACGGAAATGCCATTGAAGAGGAGAGTCTGTTGCACTCAAAGCGGATGACGAAGTATAATGAGGTTCACCAGGATCCAAGTAATACAACCCATCCTTCTCATGTCCCGAATCAATCATCTTCTTCATCTTGGGGTCTTGTAAAACACAAGAATTAGGAAAAATGTTATACAACAATTCAATGCCTTTGTCAGTTGGCTCACAGAAAGTAGATTGGAAAGGAAAATTTGGAATGTAAAGTCTTGAAGGTAACGATAACGAGTTGGTAGGGTGAATGACCCCTTTCCCACAAACAGGACAAGAAGACCCATTAGCTAAAACTATATGATGTTTTATAGATTGGAGATTAGAAAAGAGAGATGATATACCGGACATATGGGAACTAATTCCAGAATCAATGACCTAAGATGGAGAAGATTGGGCCATACATGCACTATTACCTGAGTTGGCCAAGGTTGCAATTGATGTGGATGGAAGAGCAGATTGCAATGTCTGAAGGAGCTCGTTAAGTTGAGTAGTGAGTGTATCACGTGAACCAGAATCAGAAATCAGATGTCCAGATGTAGTACGAGACTGTAGTGGTTGTGGGGTATTACCAACTATAACCTGATGTGCATGCTCTGGCTTGCCATACTTCACCCAACAATGAGGCTTAATGTGATTTGTACCACCACAATGATCACACTTTCTATCACCACGTCTATAAACCCGTTCGGAGTTTCCGAACGAATCTCAAATTTTGTAAAATAAACAGAAGCTATGAAAAATAATAATGGCAAGAAGAAAATAGAAAATTCAAGAATCAGCAAATATTGGAGCAATCTCGGATCCTTTTCCTTTTCTTTTTTCTTTTTTTTATACATGAAAACTGGTCTCTCTCCCATGAATGGGTTTTAATACATATTAAATACAATATCTACATTAATTTAAAATTTAATGTTTATCAAAAACTGCCATAATAAAATCTTATGTCAGTTTTGATTATATATATTTAAAACGGTCATTTCCTTAATGACTTTAATCTGAAATGGGCTTATATCCTTGGACTTTATTTTCTATTTGGGCTTTAAAACAGGTATGATGATCCAATGTAATTCCTTGTACGATGGGCTTGATGAAATATGGGCCCACACTTTGCCCCCAATTCCCAAGCCCATTTCATTTTTGAAATAGGGTGGGAATTCGAAGAGCCATGTGTAACTGCCATTTTCCTTATTTCCTGCATTTCCTTCGATATTTCTTCCTCATTTACAAGAGCAGATTCACTCCATTTGAAGACGATTCCCAGTAAGGAACTCCTAGAGGTTAGTTTTTCTCTTCTATCCTTCATATTTCTTTCATTAATAAAAAAAGTATCATGAGTAGTGATAGCAGCCGAACCCCTTCTCTGGAGGTGGTTGTTGATGATGCCCCTGATATTTCTTCCTCTGAGGTTGCCCCCAATTTGATTGAACCAAGATCCCAGAAACTTTCCCGAAAACAATTACGAAAATTGCCTTTAGCCGATAGGTGTCGAATTGAGTTTGACATACCAACGGATGTTTCGATTTCTGAGTATTCTTCTGACTTGAACTTCAAAGCTTACGAAGAAGTTGAACCGGGTGAAGTTTTGTTCTCTGCACATCACTTGGCCGTTCTTAGATTTCCTTTGCATCCGCTCTATCATTATATCCTTTTTTCTTTAGGACTTGCCCCTTTGCAAGTAAACCCTAATTTCTTTAGGGTTTTATCTGTTATGCTCGTTCTGAATCACGAACGAGGTTTGAACCTAGGTTTGGATGATCTTTTGCTTTGTTACAAGGTCGATCAGATCAGAAAAAACCCCGGTCGGTACCATCTGCACCCCCATTCAACTTTGAAACTTTGTGAAGGCAATCCTTCTTCTGAGAAGGAGTGGAAAGATAAGGTGGTGAAAATTGGGAAAAATTGGAGGGTGGATGCATCCGGCCCATATCCTCTGCCAAGGGCCTTCGGTATATGTAAGAAACTGAAGTGTGGATTCAAAAATCCTGGCAAGTGTATTTTTCGTAATTTACAAATTTCGCCTGCTTTATTTTGATCTTCGTACTTGTTTGTTTGTTGATCGTATGCCCATGTTTTGTATACAGTCGAACGTGTTGAATATCTGAACGAGAAAGTATTTGCATCTCTTCCGTCCAGCAAGTCACTTTTGACTTCAAAAAATTTGAAATTGATCGCTGCCAGTGCTTCAGAGGCGACTATCATGGAAATTCCGGTCACTGCCTCCAAGCGTGCTGCTGCACAAAAATCTACCCCCCCAACCAGCTCGACAGTTGATAAAGGCAAGGGCCAAGTGGTCGATCTGACTGAAGATCCGAAGAAGACAAAGGGGCATCTGAAGAGGACGAACACCGAAGATAGTGGTAATGCTCCAAAAAAGTTGCTGCTGGGCCCCCCTTCTGAACATGCGAAAAGAATTGATTCTGAAAAGCATGAAAAGCTTGTTAAGAAAGCCAGATCTGTGAGCGGCTACACTATTCCAGACTGCTGCTTTCCTCCATCGTTTGATCCTGAAGGTGAATGGATCCCCAAATTTGAGAAGAGCGATGGTAGTGTTCTGAATCGCCGAACGTTGGCAATGTCTGATCCCGATTCTTTGATGGCTCTCGCTCGTGGCATGTGGCCTCCTAAGGATGAACTCTTTCAGCAGCACGTCGATCAGAACGAGCTTCTTGCTAGGGCTCCTGTTTCTATTCTAGAGGTACCAAAGTTTTTTTTTTTTTTTTTTACAAACATTTCTTTTCTTTTCAGTTTGTGTTCAATGTTCTAGCTCTCTGTAAGGCTGTGGAGATGGGAGAGTATAAGAGAAAGAGCATTGATGATGCATACCTCCGAGCCGACAAATGTGCCATGTTGGCTAAAAAGCAGAAGAAAAACTTGGAGCTTGAGGTGGAGAGTTTAAAGAAACTCCATAAGAAAGAATCCGATCGGAATGCTGAGCTGACTAAGCAGATCCATAACCTTGAAACTTCCAATGCCGTTCTGAAGACGGGTTTAGAAATTTGCCGAAGGGGAGGTATGGACATGTACCGGAGGTATGTGAACATCTTTGACATAAAGTTCTGTGATGGGTTCAGATTTTGCTTTGACCAGATGTCATCATCTGCCCGTACATATGATAATCCATCCGACCATGATGCCGCTTGCGGAGTCGTTCACCCATATAAAGAGCCTGAGTCTTCCCAAGATGAAAAAGATTTAGCTCAATTCATTTTGCATGGGATCATTCCGGCCGAACGACCAGAGCCTGTGGCAGATGATAATGAAGTGTCAGCTGAGCCTTCCGTTCCAGCTTCAGAGAGCCAGCAGCCTCCTATTGATGATATCAATCCTCCACCTTCTTGATTTAGAAGTTTCTATCATTTGAACAATTTTTTGGGTCTGTATATTTTAGATGCTCCTGTGATGAGCGTTTCTTCGGACAAGTTTTTGAAATAGCACTGACGTGTTTTAATATTTTCGAACAGGATGGCACCTAGGTGCATAAATCTTTTATGAATAGGATTGCACTAAGGTGCATAGCTATTTTCTAAACAGATAGCACTGTTGTGCTTTATATATTTTTTTGAACAGGAATGCACTAAGGTGCATACAGTTTTTCTGAACGATGGCACCGAGGTGCATAGATGTTTTCTGAACGGAGGGCACTGATATGCCTTATGTATTTTTTGAACTGGATGGTGCGATCTCTTGAACTATCTTTTTGATGCGTATCTATATACGTCTTTGTTGAAAACAGGAACTTGGTGCCATCTTCATGATGGTCTTTTGCCTAATAGGCTTATGTATTTTGGCCAAGTTTTTTTTTATTTTTTTATTTTTTTATTTTATTTTATTTTATTTTTACTTTGAACAGAAATATGAGAAGATATGAATAATATCTTTATTGATTCGAAATGGATCTTTATCATACAAAATGATCAATATAAATTTTATTGAAAATACCTTTTAAGGTGTATAGCATTCCAAGCTCGTTCGATTTGTTTTCCATCCTGATCAGCCAATCTGTAGGCACCTTTCCCGATCACTTCTGTTACTGTGTATGGCCCATCCCACGTGGGATCCAGCTTGTTTGATATGCTAGCCAATACCCTTAGTACTTGATCGCCAACTTGAAATGATCTTGGCTTCACTTTCTTGTTATAACTCCTCATCAACCTTTGTTGATATTCTGTCAGTCTTATTGAGGCCATTTCCCTCTTTTCATCTATGAGATCACCTTCGATTTTTAAGATTTCTTCGTTCTGCTCAGGATCGAATAGATGAGTTCTTGTTGTGGGGACATCCAACTCAATTGGGATTACCGCCTCGACTTCGTACGCCATAGCGAACGGAGTCATTCCGGTTGGCTTGCGAGGAGTCGTTCGATAGCTCCAGAGGACTCTCGGTAATTCGTCTAACCATCGTCCTTTTCCTTCGATCCCCTCCAACTTTCTTTTTATCCCGACAAAAATCGTTCTGTTTGTTATTTCAGCTTGTTCATTTGCTTGCGGATAACTGACAGATGATAAATTCTGATTGATCCCGTACTCGTCCAGCAATGCCCGAACGTATTGATTGTCTAGATTTTTGCCGTTGTCCATCATTATGTACTTTGGTACTCCAAATCTGTAGATTATACGATTCAAAATAAAATCTATCACTTGAGTGTGAGTGATCCTTACATAAGCCTTTGTTTCCACCCATTTAGTGAAATAATCTGTGGCCAAAAGTACATGCTTTTGATTCGAAGCTGCCCTTGTTAACGGTCCGACCGCATCCATCCCCCATCGTGCGAATGGAACAGGAGAGGCCATCGCTGTGAGAAGTTCTGCCGGTTGGTGAATTATATGCGAATGTCTTTGACACTTGTCACATCTTCTTGCGTATTCCTCTGCGTCCCGGATCATGTACGGCCAGAAATATCCTTGTGTTATCGCTCTATGAGATAATGATCTACCTCCGACATGACTTCCACAAGTTCCATCGTGCAACTGCTTGAGTACCTCTTGTGCTTCAGATGGTGTCAAACATCGCAGATAGGGCCCACTTGACGATCGGCGATATAGATAGCCATCGATCACTGAATATTCGGTAGAGGTTGCTCTTATTTTCCCTGCTTCTCGTCGATCCTCAGGTAGAACGCCGATCAATAAATACTCAAGGATTGGATCGATCCAACTTGGCTCGTATGGGATCACGCATACCTCCTTCATTTTACCGACCGAAGGGGTGAATAGTTCATCCACCGGGATTATTCTGACCATATCGTCTCCTGCGGAGGATGCTTGATTTGCTACATGATCGGCCCCATGATTTTCTGTCCTTGGAATTTGTTTAAAAGTGATTACCTGAAAGTTCCGCATTTCTTCCTGAACGATATTTTTATACTGCAACATTCTTTCCTCGCTTGTATTATAACTTCCTGTGATCTGATTTACAACTAACTGAGAATCGCTGAACACAGTTAGTTCTTTGATCTGGAGCTCCCTTGCTAACCTTAACCCTGCCAACACGACTTCGTACTCAGCTTTATTGTTTGAACTGTCAAAGGACAATTTGATCGACTGCTGTAATTTGGTGCCTTCTGGGGATATTAGTTCGATCCCCACACCTGCCCCCAGACTATTCACTGATCCGTCTACATAAAGTAACCACCTTGGATTTACGTTGCAGACCTCATCTTCGGCTGCTTCATATTCTAAGAGGAAATCCGCCACAACTTGACCTTTTAAAGATGTTCGTGGCTCATAAGTAATGTCGAACATGCTCAGTTCTATTGACCACTTTGTCGTTCTTCCTGAGAAGTCCGGTTTTGACAGAATTGCTTTGATCGGAAATGTAGTTGGAATTCTGATTGGATGGGACTCGAAATAATGTCGAAGCTTTCGTTTTGCCTGGACCAATGCCAAGATGATTTTCTCTGTCTTTGAATATCTTCTCTCGGCGTCAAGCAATGTCTTGCTCGCATAATAGATCGGGTATTGTCTGTTCCCATCGTCTCTTACCAACGCTGAACTAACTGCATTCGGAGAAACCGCCAAGTATAAAATTAAGGACTCATGATTCTTGGGCGCTATAAGGATTGGTGGTTTTGCCATATAGAGTTTCAGCCGGTCAAAGGCTTCTTGCTGTTTCCCCCCCCAAACAACCATTTTCTTAGACTTCAGGATGTCGAAGAACGGTTTACATCTATCTGACAATTTGGATATGAACCGACTCAGGGCTGCTAGTCTTCCTGTGAGTACCTGGATTTCCTTTGGGGATTCAGGCGCCTTCATCTGAATCAATGCTTGAACTTGTGCTGGGCTTGCTTTGATTCCATCTTTATTAACTATGTGACCCAAGAATTGTCCGGAAGATACACCGAAAGTGCACTTTTCCGGGTTTAGTTTCATTTTGTGCGATCGCAGGGCTGCGAACACATCTTCCAAGTACTTCAAATGATCATTCTTCTGCTGGTTTTTAACCACCATGTCATCAATATATGCCTCCACCGTGTCCCCTATCTGGGTCTTGAAAATCCTATCAATTAGTCGTTGATAAGTCGCACCTGCATTTTTGAGACCGAACGGCATGACCTTGTAACAATAGGTCCCTCGTTCGGTGATGAACGCCGTTTTGTCTTCATCCTTTGGATTCATTGGGATTTGATTGTACCCTGAATAAGCATCCAGGAAAGTGAGACGCTCGAACCCTGTAGTCGCGTCGATCATGCGGTCAATCTTCGGCAGAGGAAAACTATCCTTTGGACAAGCTTTATTTAGGTTGGTGAAGTCCACACACATTCGGAACTTCCCGTTCTTCTTTTGTACAACGACAACATTGGACAACCACATGGGATAGTGAACTTCTCTGATAAAACCAACATCTAGCAAACGGCTAACCTCCTAAGCTACAAACTTTCCTCGTTCGGTTCCGATCCTTCTGGGTCGTTGCCGTACGGGTTGGGCATCGGAGTAAACATTTAATGTGTGCATTATGGTTCCTGGGTCGACCCCAGGCATATCGCTATGCTCCCAAGCGAAAACATCAATGTTTGATCTCAACATAGAAATCAAGTTGTTTCTTTCATCAGGGTTTAGTCCCCTTCCAATTCGGGTGGTTTTTCCCTTGCCCCCGTCGATCAGATCTACTGTGATGGTATCCTCTGCGGCTTTCTCAGCATCGTCAGTCTGATCACGGAGGCTCGGTAGTTGCTACGTGCTTCGTTCGGAACTTTCGCCTTTCAATCCTTTGGTAACGATGGCATAGCATTCTTTCGCCACCACTTGATCGCCTTGAATATCAACAAACCCTTTCCCTGAAGGGTCAGCACACCGCATCACCTGATGTAGAGTAGAAGGAACTCCCTGCATTCGGTGAATCCAACCTCTTCCCATGATCAGATTGTAAGAAGGTTGTACGTCTACTAGCATGAAGTTTTCTGTCAAAGTTCGCTTTGCGGCCGTCACTGGTAAATTCAGGACCCCGATTGGACAAATCCTCTTTCCATCAAAGCCTGCCAGCGGACTGGCTGTTGGTTTGATCAACTCCATGCTGATGCCGATCTTCTCGAAAGCTGATTTAGTCAGGATGTTCGTGCTGCTACCTGGATCAACTAACACCCTTTTAACTAAACAATTTGAAACTATGATCGAAATTACCAGTGGATCTTCATGTGGAATCTGTACACGCCTTAAATCCTCTTGTGTAAATGATATTGTGGGCATTGGGTAGCTCCGAATGACATTCACCTCCCCAACCCTTCGGATCTTGTTGGCATTGCGCATGCGTGAACGCTGAACCGAACGGCTTTCCTCGTCTTCTTCGGGTTTCCCATGGATTGTGTCAATAATTTTTACCGGCTGCCCGCCTATAATTTTGTTAGGCTTTGGCCGATCAAAATTTTTGACTCCATTGTCCACGTACTCCTTCAGATCTCCTTTGGCTATCAAGGTCTCAACCTGCCTCCTCAATTGTCTGCACTCATTGGTTAGATGGCCAAAGTCATTGTGGAACGCACAATGCCTTGTACGGTCCTGCAGCTCCGGTGGCGTTTTCAACGGAAATGGGGGTCGAAAAATACCCTTCGTCTTATTCTCGTTGTACAACTTTGCTAAGGTTGTTCGGAGTGGAGTTTCAGGTATGTCAAACCTTGGCCTCCTCTCCTGCTGTCTGTACGGAGCCGATCGGTGATTGCTCGTATTATCTGCCTTCTTGATTATCCTTTCCTTTGATTTGCTTTCGACACTGACTAATGCCGAACGATGGCCTCTTTCTTGCTCATCCTCCTCCAATCTCAGATATCCCTGCGCCCGTGAATTCAACTGACCCATGTTGAGGGGTGTCGATTTCACCAAGGATCTATGGAAGCTGGTCCCTTGTTCGATAGCTACCTTGAAAGCTTCCACTGCTGCTGGTTGATCACAACTGGGTATCATTCCCATTTCCAAATTGAATCTGGAAAGGAAATTCTTCAACGTTTCACCTTTCGCTTGTCTCATCGTAAACAAATTAGAAATGGTCCTCTTCTGCTTCCGGTTCCCGAAATATTGTGCCAGGAACTTTTCCATCAGCGTTTGGAAAGAATCGATTGAACTACCTGGCAATTGCCTAAACCATAGCAGAGCGGGGCCCGTTAGGCTTGTAGAGAAAGCTTTGCACATTAGTGCATCATCAGCCATATCGAGAGTCATCATCTGCTCCACATGAAACAGGTGCTCGATTGGGTCCTGTGTCCCATCGAACATAATGAATTTAGGCATCCGGAATTTATCTGGCCTTCTCGCCTGCTGAATTTCGGGGCTGAACGGAGATTTAATCATTTTAGCTGTCATTTCGATGGCTAGATCGGCTGACGACTGTGTTCTGAGATCTTTTACTTGTTCATCTACGATCTTTTGAAGTCGGGTTACCATATCGAGCGGAACTACACGATTATTGATATTTGCTTCATCTGCGATTGGTTGGGTGTGAGCAGGATCTGCTGTGCGATTTGCTGAACTTGCCTCATTATGATTGTCTTCTTCTTCAACACCAGGGCCATTACGGTGCCTTGCTATTGGCAATTCTGGGTGTTCGGATTGATCTAACCTTTGCTTTAATTCTCGATTTTCTTTCTCGAGTGCCTCCAGACGCTGAAGGATAACAGCTGTATCACCTAGCTGTGTGGTGGTTTCTCCCGCCATTGATCAAATAACTTCTGTTTGGATATCGAATTTCCCACAGACGGCGCCAAAAAGTGTAAACCCGTTCGGAGTTTCCGAACGAATCTCAACTTTTGTAAAATAAACAGAAGTTATGAAAAAAAATAATGGCAAGAAGAAAATAGAAAATTCAAGAATCAGCAAATATTGGAGCAATCTCGGATCCTTTTCCTTTTCTTTTTTCTTTCTTTTATACATGAAAACTGGTCTCTCTCCCATGAATGGGTTTTAATACATATTAAATACAATATCTACATTAATTTAAAATTTAATGTTTATTAAAAACTGCCATAATAAAATCTTATGTCAGTTTTGATTATATATATTTAAAACGGTCATTTCCTTAATGGCTTTAATCTGAAATGGGCTTATATCCTTGGACTTTATTTTCTATTTGGGCTTTAAAACAGGTATGATGATCCAATGTAATTCCTTGTACGATGGGCCTGATGAAAAATGGGCCCACAACGTCCATTAGAACGTCCACTACCACGGAAATCACAACCACCACGGGTACTGCGAGAACCCCCACGAAAACAACCATGACCTTCTGTGCTAGATACCAATGCAGAAGACTCTGCAGGAGATATAGTGGAGCTTTGTCCCAAGGATGATCTCAATAGTCGAGAATAAGTATTAGCAACTGTGGGTAACTTTTCACTTGCAAGAATTTGATGTTTGAAGCCACGAAAATCTGTGTCTAAACTAGATAGTAATGAAGCAATCATAAACTCTTCCAATACTGCTTTTGCTGCTCTAGATTTGTAGTAAATGGTCGATGCTTACGTAACTGATCCCACAAAATTTTCAGATTACTATAGTATTCTGACAATGGTTTTCTAGATTGCTTAGTAGCGAAAATCTTCTCATACAACTCATAAACTCGGAAAATATTACTCTGGTGCGAAAACGACTCAGCAGTCGAGTCCCAAATCTTCTTAAAGGTATCATAAAAAGCAACAGTACTAACAATCTCGGGTTCCATACTATGCCATAACCATCCCATAACAATACTATCCTCACAAGCCCAGTCTTCGGATTTTTTCTCGTCGGAAGGAGGCTTTTCAGTCAAGTACTTTAATTTCCTTCGCCCACGTAGAAACACCTGAACGGAATGAGCCTAAGCAAGATAATTAACCCCATTTAATTTTTATGAGGTAATTGACTTAGGCATGTCATCATCCTTAGTAGGTTGTGGCTTTGCCTTAGCCATGAGTACTTTAACAAGTCAAACTAAAAGTGAACAGATTATAGATCTGGAATCAACTCACAAAACCCAAGATTCTCTTCTAAGGTTCAAAGACAACCCTTAAAATAGATTTGAGCAAAAAAAAAACACCAGCAGAACAAACATCCCAAACAGCAGCAAAAATAAAAATAAAAATTACCAAACAGCAGCGAAAAATTCCCAAACAGCAGTGTATTGGGCTGAGATTCAAACTAAAATAGATTTCAACAAAAAATACCAAACAGCTGCAAAAAACTTTCCAAACAGCAGCAAAAAAAAACCAAACAACAGCAAAAAACTTCCCAAAAAGCAGTGTTTTGGGCTGAGATTCAACCTTGTTTCAAGAAAACAAAAAACGCCCTTTAAATAGCATCAAAACACATCATGTTATCTGTCATAAAAGGCAGAAAATCTGATGTTGTTCTGACATCAGCGTCAGTTTTGCTGACGAGACCTCCCTGTTGATCGGCAATTGAACTTGAATAATTTTACTCTTGATTTAGGCTCTGATACCAAGTTGAAGTTGTAGAATCTAGGGTTTGTTGTAAAGAAGAAGAAAAGGAAGAAGAAAGAGACCGTGAGTGGAAAGTGAGAGTTGGATAGTTAGGGTTACCCCACACCTCAGCTATTTATTATTATTATGTAGATAAAAAAGTACAATAGTACCCTTAATGAATAAAAAAAATAACAAACTCGCACAGTTACCATACTTGCACATGAAAAAGCATCTGACTAAGTGTATATACACGTCAAGAGATGTGCCTGGTGATGTAGGACGGGAAGTGTGATTGATACAGAACTAGAAGAGAGAAGGAAAGTGAGAAGAGAGAAAAATTTTGGGGTAGAAGGAATATGCGCTTTCAATACTCGATATTATTAAATACTTAGAAAAGGTGATTAATTTACTTGCTATGCCATGTATATATAGGCAATACGACAAAACTTCAAGTGCAATAATGTTGCAATATGCCATGCTACAGATGCATGCAAGTTGAAGATGGCTGCCATGAATCCTCATGTAGCCATGCCTATGCTTTAAGCTATTCCAACTATGCATCAAGTGCAACAAAGCTGCAAGACAGCAGGCCTTAATTATAGACAAACTCAACACTCAAACTTATCTAAAGTTTTACAAAAAATCATGAAAGATATGGGAAACTCTGAAATCCATCCTTCGTTGCCCTTCATTCATGCATAGATAGATTCATACGAGACAGATTTTGATCTCCATCATTGGCAATTTCTTTTCTGACTTGAATAATTTATCTAAGCACATATCTACTCCGGGTTTTGACTTATAGATAAAAAGTATTAAGATAATATAAGTAGAATTTTTTTGGCGCATTATTTAATACTCTGGAGTGAAAGTTTTTGTATTTGGGTGATTATAATGATGGTTGTACTAGTTTCTGTAATTTTGACAAAGATTTACTTCTTATATAAGGGCCAATATGCATACTATTTACTCCTAATGAAGACTTATATTCACATATTATATTTGAACCATGCCAACACAGAAAAAGAATAATAATATTGCTTTATGTTTATTTGAATTCCTTGTAAACAAATCACCTTTAGTCCTTGTTCCTTCTGCGTACTTCAGAAAAGTTATACTCAAATGTACTTTAGCATGGAACCTGAATATATGTCTTTGTAAACGGGTAATATTCTGCACTGTGTTGCTACTTGCTAGGTAGTGTTGCTTATTTTAACCTCAGTTGCGGGATGTTATTATGATTAACTAAGTGCTCCATGGAGAAATAAATGCTCTTGAGAATCATTTGGGAACTAGTTAGTAACTGCCTCGTTTGTAGATTACGAGTTTCTTTGAGTTTTATAACCACTTCAAATTCTGCCAGGAACTTTGTAAATATCAAGTTGCTTCAATATTGGTTTCTGTGCCATTACATTTCTTTATAAGTTTTCTTGCCACTACAGCTTTCTTTAAGTTTTCAGATTCTAAATTTTGCATTTTTATAGTATCCTGTAACTATATCAAACTCTGAAATTGTTTGTACTCCCATTTTTGTCTAGTTTTACCTATGACTTCGGTTTCGTGTTTGCGAGCTTGTGAAGTATATCTAAGCCAGCCGTTCAAGATCTGAACTTTTGCTTAAGCATTCTATTGGGTCATATTTAGTTGCAAAGCAGTTATAGTCTTTCTAACGTGAATGTGGATACAGAATATTAGGAAAAGTCAAGAACCTGCTGTTGATACACTCAAGCAACCTACATTGGATGAAATTACTCGTGCATTAGTTAAGCGTTACGAGCTGAATTTCACAAGGGAGGATGTTTCTTCTCTCTGGTATCTGTGCAAGCTGGTGATTACTTATTCGTCTTCCTATTCTCGAAAAATATAAACAATAGTTATTTTAACTGATTGCATTTAAATTGTTTTAATGTAATAATACATTTGGATTTTGATTTTGCAGGAAGCATCCTTGCTGAACATAACTGATCAAGCTTGTGCTTTATTTACTTCTTACGAGGTAAGCAGGTTTGGTGCTTATTTTACTTTATCACGTCATTCTATTAACCTCAAGTTCTTCATCCTTAGTATGCGCTTCACATTTTTTTCTCCTTTTGTTATTACTAGTAAAGAGAACGTCCAATTCATGTGACTGAAACCGATTATATCTTATCAAAATTATCATCAAATTTGTCATGTCCATCATCACCAGAAATTTATCCTTGTCTTGATGCTTTTCATAACCAATTGAAGAGCTGTTTGGGGTGCCTTTTCAAATTCAGGTGTGAAAATATTAGGTTCTGATATGTTAACTAATTTAGAAAAAATGATAATTTTATGTTTAGCTCATTTATATAATTAGAAAATTTTAGAGTTGGTAAAAATAATTGAAAATATACATAAGAAATGATATTTTTTAATGTACATGAAATACAATATTGTCCATATATATATACACATTTGTGATACACGCTTCATATAAGAAAACATAGAAAAGACTTCAATTCGAAAATATAATTAAGTAAAATGAAATTATTCGATATTAGGTATCATCCACAAAACAATTCATTACCTATCCATGTGTGCGTGTTAAATTTAGAGAAAATTAGTATTCCGTATTTATTTAATAATCATCTTCAAAAAATTAAGAATGTAGAAGGATACGGTATCTATTAATTGATAGATAACCTAATATCTGTTACATCATATGTATGGGCTATTCAGATAAATGGATTATTAGTAAAGCATTAGTACTTGCTATTAAAAACTTGGTACTTTTTTAAAACAAATGCAATATCTAGTTTCCTTTTTAGGTTTTTTCTTGTGTGATATATGCTTATTACCTGCTAATTATGTGTATCTAGGTTGCTTTGTTGGAGTGGATGGATGACCTGGAGTTGTTCATATTGAAAGGTTATGGTAATTCATTAAACTACCGAATGGGAGTGCCGTTACTTGAAGACGTAGTCCACTCCATGGAGGAAGCAATTAAGATTAAAGAAGGTGATCTAAGCCTTATGACTTTTATCTGCATCAGTGCATTCCGCTATTCTCCATTCACACTATGTTGGGACCTTTTTCGGATTGATTTCCTAAAACCTTTTAAGTAAACGCGTACAAGGAACATGATTGATATATTATCTGGTTTTCCCTTCTTTTTACGTGTTCTTTGGTAGCTTGGAGTTCGATGTTCCAGGTGGCTGGCATTGACCCCTCCTCCTCCCTTCCTGAATCTTCTTTGTATCTACTATAAAATCAGCATTGCAATATGATAGCAAATATCATTAGAAGATATTCCTTTGCAATTCTTGTTTTTCTTTACGTTCAGTAAATGAATAAATCATGTAATATTGATGGCATCATACTTATTAATAACGTTTGTTTCTGCTTTGGTAGAAGCACATGCTCCTGACACTTATGAAAAGGCTAGACTGAGGTTTGCCCATGCAGAGACACTTCTTCCATTCTCATGTTTAATGGGGCTCTTTCTTGAAGAACCTGCAGGTGAGTGGCCCGCTGGAAAATTGTTCATTCTTCACCAGGATCTAGCCCCAACGTAGAGTAGTTAGGTGGGGAAGTAGAACTAAAAAAATCTTCATACATATGCTTCTATAGTACTGCATGAGTCTGCTTTAAATATGTCTGTTGCTGAATTTTTCAGATTTTGAAAAAATTCAAAGAGAAGAACCCCTGCCACTCCCTCCAAAGCCACCTCAGAAAAGAAATTGGAGGGGCAGCACAGTGACGCCTTTTGCAGGAAATAACATGCTGGTTTTATACAGCTGTCCAGCTAACACTACTTCAAGCAAGTACTTCGTGCATGTACTGCACAATGAACATCCCATTCCGATGGCAGTAAGAATTTAATGATTTATGCCTAAAGATGTGATATATTCTCTGATTTAAAATGGGGTTATTTATATTATGAGGTCTTTTTTCTAGCCGAATGTGTTTAGAGCTTTTATCTTTGTTTCAAGGTTGAATTTAATCTGAGGAGCCCACGACCAATGGATTGCATATTAATTTCAATTCTTTGGGATCCTAATTTGTCTCAACAGAAAACTAGAAATTACACTTATTCACATTTCCTCTTCCTTGGTTGTATCCGTCTACTGGTGTAATGCTTGGTGAATTTTTATTTCTCAACGTTGTGCGAGTTATATCTTGCATATAGTTTCCACAGTTTTGCTATCATGAACTAGTCATAGGTTCTGTGATTGCTACCTTCTTTTCACAACGACGGAACTGAAGCAAGGCAAATTGCAATTTATTAGGAACTTCCAGACTCTTTCACTCTTCCACCGCCATTGACACCGGATTTGTTGTATAACACTTAATTAAGACTTTCCTCGGTTTCATGATAGCTTTCATGATATTCTAAATCTTTCCTCATCTCCCCAAGCTCCTGTAGACGTTACTAATATCTTCTTCTTTTTTTTTCTTTTTATTTTTTATTTTTTTATTTTTCTCTTTCTCTTCTCCCTTTTTTTTTTAGTTATTTATTTAGTTAGTCTCTTGACTCTCTTCCTTCTGGCATGTATTTCCAAAATGTGATCATCTACGCTTTTGTGGACAGGGTTGTGACAATTCTGATTTCTGTCCATTTGAAGTTTTCAAGGTTTGTTTATTCCTCCAAAATACAAATTTTGATTATGGAGATGATGGCTTCTCTTGTTGAAAATGTTTGTTGCTTTGTTCAGGAAAGAATAGTCGCTCCTCATCTAAAGCACAACTACAATGTCCTGTGTGATGTGAAGTTTGAACTACCAGAAAAGAAGCCTGTAACCAGTAGGTTTGCACAAATATTTGGCTGGCTCTTCTCGTCAGGGAACGACAATATACCATCTCAAAAAGTTGAGTTCTAGCATCTGTTTCGAAGTAAGGAGCAATAATAGTTACAAATCTTTTCTCCCTTGTCTATCATCCTTTCTTAGCTTTCAGCCACTGGCTGGCGACATTTCCTCTCAAGTCCATGACTCAGACAGATAAAGCTTGCAAAATACAATTGGTTCCTTACTGATTTAGAAATGGCAACCATGCACTGATCATTCGGAAGCTGTAAATTTTGTATTGAGATTAGCGATTGACATTGACACTAAATGTTCATTCAGAAACTTTTCGTTGGATACTTTCCTTGTTTTTTTTTTTCAATATTTGTTCTGTGTGAAGATAAAACATCCGTCACTATATATTGTGAGTACTTTAGTAAAACCAGCTAAGGTGCTGCTTTCACTCGACAATGGGGGTCTTGGTGATCATTTAAATGTCTGTCAAAAAAATTTCATTTCATTTCGTTTTAGTGCTTGACATCAACATTGGGTACATTCTCTGCATGCAACTTGATAATTCTTGACGAACAACACATTCAAGCCTTCCCAATTACCTCACCTGTACTTCTTGACTAGCAACACATTTCTCGTCTTACCAAAACTCATGTTTATTATTTTTACTTCTGCTTTTATTTTTTTATTTTTTTGACAAGCGGGTACTCCAGATTTGCTTCAATGAGCAAAGTTGTGGGGATGCTCGAGGGAAATGTTGATGTCCTGCATATGCCTCCCAAGACTTTACTACTCCGTCATGGAATCAAGACAGATCATACAAAGGTATCAATTCTATTATCTGATAGTGTACTTATATTCCATAAATTTGTAAATAAATGCTCAACTTTAATTCAGTACATTCTATAAACTATGCGAGTGCAAATTAAGAAACCAATTACTTATGGCAAATAAAATAAAAATTAAGCAATCCATTATAGATCAATGATTGTTTATAATGGATAATGAACATCAATTACGTACCCATTATTAAGAATGCAGAGTGGATAGAAGATGATCAAGAGAGTTGCTTAATATTATGCAAAATGCATAAAAACATTCAGAGTACAGAAATTCCAATACATGATACATTTTCAGAAACAGAATTATATTATCAATCTACTTTAAGATGGAGTGGGAATCCAATAATTATAATCAACTATGAGTAAAACAACTTGTGTTCACCGTAACGGAATCGGTTAGCGCAATTGTGTGAGAATGTTTTCCGATCATGCCCATGGACTCAAATGAAACTGTATGGGTCTATTTATAACAAAACATAATAATGATAGAATTTTCATGATTTTTAAGTAATTTTTATGAATAATGTGTGTTCAATATTGATGAAAGTGTAAATGGTGTCTTCTCCTATTGATGGGTGTCTTGCAATTGTTACCTAAGTGTTTATTTGTACAGAAAGTGTTCTATGCTAATTCTTTTATTGTCCCACATCGTCAGTGACAAATAGATTAGAACTCGAGTGACTTATAAAAACTAGCAACTGGTCTAGAGTTCGTGCTATATCTGCTGTTCCACATCGGTCAGTTGTAGAAGGTTTACAAGTTAAGAGGCTGATGAAAGAGAGAGCAATTGGTCCTCTCTGTATCATGGGCTAGTTGGCTAACTGGGCCCAAGAATACATACTTGACTTTAGTTTAAAATTTGGGAAAAATATCACATCCTTGAGGGTTAGTGATATTACACATACCTTCTTTTCTTTAGTTCCGGTGTCACTTTCATCCGGTCAATTCTGATTTTATGTGTAATTTTACTTAATTACCCTTCATATATAAATAAAATTTATATAATTCAAAAATATATAAATAAAATTTGAAAACATATATAAGATTTAGAAAATATATAAAAAATGGAAAAAAATATAAATTTCGAAAAACATATATAAAATTTGAAATATAAATAAATATATAAAATTAGAAAAAATATATTAGAAAAAGAAGAGCTTAGGATTTGATAGACTTCTCACCGCACAACAAACATTGTAATTTGAATAAAGTATAAATTAACACCTTCCTGTAATGTAGCCTCTACAAATATAAGCATGTTTGGACTTGCAAAATCAATATTATTTTTGATCTTTAAAGTGAGCAAATACATTTCCGAATAGAGATTATGAAGAAAAGATGAAACCCATTTCGAATTTATATATTTTTTCCGAATTTTATATTTTTTTTTCTAATTTTATATATTTTTCCAAATTATATATATTTCAAAATTATATATATATTTTCAAATTTTTTATATTTATTTCGAATTAGATATATATATTTCAAAATTTAAATATGTTTTTCAAAATTTATAATTTTTTTCAGAATTTTATATATACATTTTTTCAAAATTTATATACATTATTTTTGGAATTATATATATATAATTCAAAAAATATATATAAAATTCCGAAAAATGTATAAATTTTAAAAAACATATATAAATTTTGAAATATATATATCTAATTCGAAATAAATATATAAAATTTGAAAAAATATATAAAATTTTGAAATAGATATATAATTCGGAAAAATATATAAAATTTGAAAAATATATATAAATTCGAAATGGGTTTCTTCTTTTCTTCATAATCTCAATTCGGAAATGTACTTACTCACTTTGAAGATAAAAAATAATATTGATTTTGCAAGTTCAAACATGCATATATTTGTAGAGACTACATTACAGGAATGTGTTAATTTATACTTTATTCAAATTCCAATGTTTATTGTGCAGAAGGTGATAAGTCCATCAAATCCTAATTGCTTCTTTTTCTAATATATTTTTTTCTAATTTTATATATTTATTTATAATTTTATTTCAAATTATATATATATATTTTGAAATTTATATTTTTTTTCTAATTTTTATATTTTTTTCAAAATTATATATATTTTCAAAATTTTATATTTTTTTTGAATTTTATTTATATATATATTTTTAAATTTTAAATATTTTTTCGAATTTTAGAGGGTGAAACTGTAATTTACCCATTAGGGTGGGGGCAATATGAAATTCAATAGTTTAGGGGATTTATTAAAATTAACCATAAAATTATAATATAATATGAAGGACAATTAGGTAAAATCACACATGAAATCAGAGTTGACCGGTTTGACTTTGGACGGAGGGGTGAAAGTGATACCGGAGCTAACCTGGAGGGAGGTATCTACTCGATTTGAAAACAGTAAAGGTATCGCGTGTAATATCACTAAACCTCAGGGGAGGTATATGATATTTTCCCTAAAATTTATTATAGCCAGTTTAATTGAACTGACCAATTCGAACCGGGCTGATCGGACGGGCTGAACAATTATTGGTGGGTTGAAATAGCGTTATGAACTGGTTCGGAGAATCAGGGTTGACAGAGGCGAGGACAAAATAGGAAAGTTCAATTTGTTTCTGTCCTAACAGAACCTAAAATATGTGATTAAATGTTAAAAAAAGGTTTGGTGTCATAGCTACCTATTACTCCATCTGTCCGGGTTTATAGGGCCATTTTTGGAAAATAAATTTTTCAAGGGAGTATGTTTTATGTTATTTTATAGTAACTTTGCCTTTGTTGATGATGTGTAGGAGTATATTGTAAGCACATATATTTTGAAAAATATAAGAAGGGTAGTATGAGAATGTTGGAAGAAATATTGTATTGAGATTTTAATTTGGACATTTATTTTGAAATAATTAAAAAGAACAAAATGAACCTATAATTTGGGACGAGGGAGTACAAGAAAGGATAAATTACACCTCCTAAAACCCATAAGCATTCACCGAAAAATGAAAATGACCCTTATGCCCATAAATTTTAACTCCTTTTTAATTATAAGACATGTTTTATGATAACTTACCAATTTACCTTTGTTAAGTTACTTATTATATATGTATATTACATTTATAAACAAAAAATGGAAAACAAAAGTCCTCCACTAAATCAAAATCACCCCACTTATTAACAGTGATGAGGACAGCAACCACATCCAAAATCACCCTACTTATTAACAGTGATGAAGACGGTTAGAGTACGGCTACGAGCAGACCTCCTCAACCACCCCATCTTCGCATCCCCTGCCATGTACTCGTCTTCGAACGTGTCCTCGAAGCCCTTCGCGTCTGCGACGACATCCAAGATCTCTTCGACGACTTTCTCCAGGACAGATCCCTCGCAGCCCTTCGCATCGGCCCACTTTCTCTAGGCCATATCCAAAATCACCCCACTTTCACAGCCTCTTTTTGTGCTCAATTCATTTCTCCAGCCTTTTTTTATATTTGTTTTTGTTTTTTCAGTAATATGTGTATATATATATATATATATATATATGATTTATACAATTCTGATAGAAGGATAATGTTTAGTTTGTGATGACTCTAAAGCTTGGATTAATTAAATAATACAAGGTTAATTTCATTTACACCTCCTCAGGTTTGTTTTATTTTCACTTACACTTTTCAGATTTACATATATTTATTTACACCCTTTATTTTTTAATATTCTCATCACTTAGACCCCTGAATGATGACATCAGTTGATTTTTTTTTAAAATTCTTAAATTACCCTCAATGTCTTATTCTTATTCTGTTTGGAAACAATGATAGTATTTTTATCAATTAGACCCCCTCCCATCATTTAATAATTTAATTTGTATTAAAATTTAAAAGTATATATAAAATTCGAAAATAAATATAAAATTAAAAAAATATATAAATTTCGAATTTTTTTTAAAAATATAAAAATCGCAAAAAATATAAAAAAATTTGAAACAAATATATAAAATTAAAAATAAAACATATAAAATTCAAAAATATATATTAAATTTTGAAAAGAATTATTAAATTCGAAAATAATTATAAAATAAAAAAAAAACATATAAAATCCAAAACCCCAAACACCAACCCCAAAAATTCACAAACAAATATTTAAATTTTTTGAAAACTAATTTTTTTAATTTATGAATAAAAATTAAATCATAAAACCCCTAACCCAACCCCAAATATTTAATTTTTACAAACACATTTAATTTTTACAAATAAATTAATTAATCTCTCTTTTTTTCTCTCTCTCTCTCTCACACACACACACACACTGCACGCATATATACATATATATATACACACACACACACACACACACACATATATATATATCACCACCTCCTCCCACTGTCGGCGCTCCCGCCATCCCCCTGCCGGCGCCGCCCCCTCCCACCACCACCTCACTCCCACTGCCGGGGCCGCCGCCCCCCCTCCTATATATATGTATATATATATACATATATATACACACACATATATATATGTCAGTGGATGATGTGGTGGTGGTAGTGGCGGCAGATGGTGGTGGTAGTGGCGACGGGTGGTGGTGGTGGCGGCGGCGGTGGTTAGGGTTGGGTTGGGTTGGGGTGTTTGGTTGGAGGGATAAATTGATTTAAGGGGGTGTTTGGTTTAGGGATTAAATTGATTTAAGAGGTGTTTGGTATAAGGGTATTTTAGACATTTCATACCATGAGGGGGTGTAAATGAAGATATACAAATCTAGGGGGTGTAAGTGAAGATAGGACAAACCTCAGGCGATGTAAATGAAGTTAACCCTTAATACAATTATGATTGAAGAATAATGTTTAGTTTGTGATGACTCTAAGCTTTGGATTAATTAGATTTTAAAAGTAGTTTGGTTCACATAATTTATAAACGGAAGGTTATGTTCGTCATTTCACATCTTTATGTGTGGATAATTATGTTCTCACACACATTTTGAGATAATTTAATCATTTCACATTTCAAAATAAGGTTGACTGGATTTGACCTTGTCCGAAGTTGAATTGAGGGGGTGAAACAAATAAGGGGTGAAACTGTAATTAGCGAAACCACGGAGTGAATGGGTAATTTACATTAACACCATGGGTGAAATTGTAATTTATCCTATAAAAAATCATTAAATATATGGGGTTATGTACTGGTTCCGCGAATCAGGATTGACAGTGGCGAGGACAAAATAGGAAAGTTCAGTTTGTTTCTGTCCTAACATAGCTACCTATTATAAGAAATCATTAAATATATGGGGATGAAGTAATTAAATAGATTTTTGAATGAGAGAAATTATATATTCGATGACGTGGTTGAAATAAGTGATGTTTTCAATTTCTGTAGGCATACATCAAATGTTGAAATTAAACCTCCTTTTGTCTTATTTATGTTTGAATTGATATTGGTTGGTTGATGAAACTAGAGGATTTAGTGCGAAATTAGAAGCTTTCTGGGAAACACTAATACAAAATAATATAAGTGGGAAAAAAATAGAGTCTCCCTAAAGCCATGTCTCTGTGCTGTTAGACCAGATAAAGTTTTACTTATCCACAGTTAATCAAATTCACATCAAACCCGAGAAAGTCAGTCAGAGATTGTCCATTGAGTAACTTTGGCTCTCGAATATCTAGCCTCCTTTTTGGGTCACCAGCTACAAATTCCCCAAAGTATGGACTGATTACAATACATAACCAACCAAAAAAGTTAGATATAGAGAAAATCAAAATGTTTACCAACCAAATCATCGGGCTGAAATTGAACTACAGATTGCATAAACAAAGGGAATGTAAAGTGCATGCCTTGAATGCTCAAGACAAATGACTTGAAATCGGCCTTCCAATAAAAGCTCCAGGCCATAAAGACCCAAATTTTCATCAAAGGACCCTTAATGCCATCGGAAGTTCTGCACACAACTACCAACATGGTTTCCATTCCCAGGTACTCCGAGAGAAGCCTGCTATTATATAAAAGAGAAAATAGTACCATGTCAGGAATATCATAGATTTGTAACAAAAGACTCCTTCAAGACTACTCATAAACCTAAATCACGATTTACGAAAAATTCAAATAAAAATTAGTCCCGTGACATATAAACTTAGGTCCCACCCCTCGGAAATACACCCCCTAGCAAGATACGGGGATAGAGCTAATAATTTACATATTATTAACGACAGGAAACAATAGTACTCCAATGTCGCAATACAGAAAAGAAGAATGTGCAAGACTAACCTTGGGAGGTTATCGTCTTCCAATTTGCCAAGTGTAGCTATAATACCAGGAACATCCGTAGTTTATTGAAGACATGTCGCCTGAGCACTATGTCGAGTTGCTAGCTGGCTCAAAATGCCAGTTGCTGAATATACCGGGTAACATCATTTTCATCGCTTTATATAAAGTGTTTAGCTCTTCTATTCGACATAAATTGCACGGTATAATTTGATGATGATGGGCCCTTCTTCGAATGAACCTTTTGTAAGTTTCCATACCCACATGTGCATGCAAAGTCTGCCGTATGCAAACAACCTCCACAGCCGCCTCAGACAAACCAACAACCACAGCCGTATCAAACAAACCACATGTGAAGCTCAAGTCAAGAAAGGCTGCTAAGCGTGAAGTGGTTTTGGCAAGTAGTGTTTTGGCTTGATTATATGCTCTGCTATATATATATATAGCCAGTATATTGTTTGTAAGAAAGGAACAAGAAAAGAGAGGCAGAGTGAGTGAAACACAAAGAGTGATACACTTGAGAGAAAACCACAGAGAGTTACTCTGTGATGTTGTAAGAGAGAGAGTTGTGAAGTTGAGAGAAACAATTGTATACTCCCTTATTCTCGGTTTCGTTTCGAACCGAAGATAGTGAAACATCTCTCAAAGTGGACGTACCCATATTTTTGGGGAACCACTCTATATTTGGTGTCAATTGTGTGTGTGTGTGTGTTTGAGTTTGAGCTTGCTTTAGACCCAACAAAGTGGTATCAGAGTCTACCGGCAAAAACACAGTCGAAACTTCAAGGTCTATTTCGAACCATACCAGTGATCAAATCACCACACCACCCCTGTTTTCGGACGACCCATCAACCAAGGAATAATTTCCCGTTGAAAACAGTCGCAAAAACCTCCACACGCGCCCCCACGCGCCACCCAAGCGTCTGCGCGTCAGTAGCAACGGTCTCACGCGCTCCACGAGTTTTCTTCCTCCAACGCGCGTGAGGACCACGCGTAGAACGCGCCCCACGCGCCTCCAAGCTCATCCGCACGTGAGATCCACGCGCAGCCACATGCGCGCCACGTCACTGCTGACGTCAGCAAGGGTGCCACGTCACTGCTGACGTCACCCCTTGCCACGTGTCATCCCCTGCCACTGCCACGTGTCAGCCAACCATTCAACCACGTCACCTTGCCACGTGTCACCACTGACATCTTGCCACGTGTACTGCCACGTGTCACCCTCTGCTGCTACCACGTCATCACAAACTTTGCAAAATTACAGTTTTGCCCCTCGCCATTGTTTTGACCATTCCGGACTCATCCGAAGTCGGAATTGAGCTCAATCAGAGGCGATCTTAAGGTTTTTGACTGTCCCGGACGCAACGGTACACTCTGTTTCGCGTGATTCCACTCCAAATATATCAAACAATCCAGGAGGGCTTAAAGATTCCGTTTCAATGGAAGATTCAGGATCCGGAATGATGATCAGATTGACCGCAGCCAACTATTCATTGTGGAAGTCAAAGATGGAGGATCTTTTGTATATTAAAGATCTGTGGAAGCCGATCAAAAGGACTGATGATGCACCTGATGGCAAACCGAAGGACATGACCGACGTAGATTGGACGATACTCAATCGAAAATGTGCCGCCCAAATCAGACAATGGATCGACAAAAACATTTACCAAAATTTTGCCAACGATAATGATGCTTATGCTCTTTGGCAAAAATTGGAGAAGATGTACGCACGGAAGACATCTCAGAACAAGGTAAATCTTTTGAGCCTTATGGTGAATCTTAAATACAAAGACGACAAAAGTGTGTCAGAACACATGAGCGAATTCCAGGGGTTGTTGGATCAATTCAACTCGATGAAAATGACTATAGAAGATGAGATGCATGCAGTATTTCTATTACACTCCCTTCCGAAAAGTTGGGATACACTAGTTGTCTCTGTAAGCAACTCAGCTCCAGACGGAATAATTAACATGGAAATGGCGAAAGACAGAATGCTGAACGAGGAAGCAAGAAGAAAGGAATAAGGATATCATCCGGAGTCAGAAGCTCTTGTCACTGAAAGACGAGAAAGAAAAGAATGGCGCGGTAGAAGCAAAAGCAGAAACCATCGCAATCAGACACAGCATCGTGGGCGATCAAAGTCTACTTTCAGAAGAGACAAAACCTGTCATCACTGCGGGAAGCCAGGCCATTTTATCAGAGAATGCAGGAAGCTAAAAGCCGAACAGTCTGGACAACAGACCAGAAATAGAGGTGAAGAAAGTACCTCAGAAGCAGCAGCAACAGCCGGAGAAGGGCTCGTCTTCGTTCAAGATGATGAGTGTGTCAACTTCACATCCGAAGATTCTACCTGGGTTATTGACTCAAGTGCTTCCTGTCACATCACTTCGAGAAAGGATATGTTCACATCCTACACCAGTGGTGACTTCGGACTTATGAAGATGGGAAACCAAGGAGCATCCAAAATTACCGGCAGAGGTGATATTCTTTTGGAAAACAACAATGGATGCAAACTACTCCTCAAAGATGTGAGACATGTTCCAGATATTCGTCTCAACCTGATCTCCACCGGCAAGCTCGATGATGAAGGCTACAACAGTCATTTTGGTGATGGCAAGTGGAAGCTCACCAAATGCAATCTTGTGGTGGCCAGAGGAAAGAAGACCAGCTCACTCTACACAACTCAAGCAAAACTGTGCAAAGTTGAGGTGAATACAATGGAGAAAGAAATCCCCACCGAGTTATGGCACAAAAGACTCGGTCATATGAGTGAGAAATGACTCAAGATCCTTGCCAGAAAAAAACTCTTACCTGGAATGAAAGGTACTCCATTACACACCTGTGTCGACTGCATCATGGGGAAACAACACAGAGTTGCATTCCGCAGTTCCCCTCCATCTAGAAGACCAAACATTCTAGATCTCGTACGCACGGATGTTTGCACCATGCAAACCAGAACTCATGGAGGTGCCCTCTATTTTGTCACATTCATTGATGATCATTTCAGGAAATTATGGACCTTTGCCTTGAAAACTAAAGACCAGGTGCTGGAAGTGTTCAAGGAGTTTCATGTAAAGGTTGAAAGAGAAACTGGAAAAAGGATGAAGTGCGTACGTGCAGACAATGGTGGCGAGTACAGAGGACCATTCGAGGAGTATTGCAGAAGATTCGGCATCAGACTCGAAAAATCAGTGCCAAAAACTCCTCAACATAATGGCCTTGCAGAAAGAATGAACAGAACCATCTGCGAAAGGATCCGGTGCATGTTATCTAATGCCAAGTTGTCAACTCCTTTCTGGGGTCAAGCAATGAGAACAGCGGTTGACTTAATCAACCTATCTCCCTCAGTTCCATTAAGCTGTGATGTTCCAAAGAAAGTATGGAGAGGGAAAGATGTTTCCTACAAACACTTGAAGGTGTTTGGCTGCAGAGCATTTGTTCACATTCCCAGAGATGAAAGATCCAAGCTTGACGGAAAGGCCAAACAGTGCATCTTCCTGGGATATGCCCATGAAGAGTTTGGTTACAGACTCTGGGATCCTATCAACAAGAAGGTCATCAGAAGTAGAGATGTGGTATTTTTCGAAGATCAGACCATTGAAGATCTTGAAAAACAGAAGAAATCAGATCCACCTGAAGAGTTACTAGCTAATCTTGACCCAGTTCCCTCACAGAGAGAACAAAATGATGGGGGAGATATTCAAGGAGATACAGCTGATGACGGTGCAGACCAGAACCAGAACCAGTTGCAGAAGAAAATCCGGTTGATACTCAAACAAGGAGATCTTCCAGAGAGCGACAACCGAATCATAAATATTCCTCCGCAGAGTACGTGATGCTTAGTGACGGGGGAGAACCAGAGAGCTATCAGGAAGCTGTTGAAGACAGTAAAAATGCGGAGTGGATGAAAGCCATGCAGGAAGAGATGAAATCATTGCATGAGAACCACACATATGACTTGGTCAAGCTACCACAGGGAAGGAAAGCTCTCAGGAATAAATGGGTATTCAAACTGAAGTCTGAAGAAAATAATCCACAACCAAGGTACAAGGCAAGATTGGTTGTGAAGGGATTCGGTCAGAAGAAGGGCATTGATTTTGAAGAAATATTTTCACCTGTGGTGAAAATGTCCTCCATCCGAGTTGTTCTTGGTTTGGCAGCCAACTTGAACCTAGAGATCAAACAACTGGATATAAAGACCGCATTTTTACATGGTGATCTGGATGAAGAAATCTACATGGAACAACCTGAAGGATTCAGAACCAGAGGAAAAGAAAATATTGTGTGCAGATTGAGGAAGAGTCTCTATGGGTTCAAACAAGCACCAAGACAGTGGTACAAAAAGTTCGATTCATTAATGGACCAGAATGGGTACAACAGAACCACTGCAGATAATTGTGTATTTGTCAAGAAATTTCCTGATGGAGATTTTATCATCCTCTTGCTATATGTCGATGATATGTTGATCGTTGGCCATGACAACAGCAAGATCAACAAGTTGAAGAAGGAATTGAGCAAGTCATTTGCTATGAAGGAGTTGGGACCGGCAATACAAATCTTGGGAATGCAGATCTCTCGAGACAGACTGGAACGCAAGCTCTGGTTATCTCAAGAAAGGTATATCGGCAAAGTTCTTGAAAGATTCAACATGAGCAAAGCAAAACCAGTCAGTGCTCCACTTCCAAGCCACTTCAAGTTGAATATGAAGCAGTGTCCTTCAAGTGAGACGGAAAAAGCAGAAATGAAGAAAGTGCCTTATGCTTCAGCGGTTGGCAGCTTGATGTACTCCATGATTTGCACGAGGCCTGATATTTCTTATGCAGTTGGAGTTGTCAGTCGGTATCTGTCAAATCCTGGAAAGGACCATTGGGCAGCAGTAAAATGGATCCTCAGGTGTCTTAGAGGAACTACCAATATTTGTTTATGCTTTGGTAGTGGTAAATCTTTATTGGAAGGTTGCACAGACGCAGACATGGCCGGAGACAGTGACTCCAGAAAATCCACATTCGGATACCTAATCACTTTTGCAGGGGGAGCAGTTTCATGGCAATCTCGATTACAAAAGTGTGTTACTTTATCCACTACAGAAGCTGAATACATTGTAGTAACAGAAGGATGCAAAGAGCTCTTGTGGATGAAGAAGTTTCTTCAAGAACTGGGACAAGAGCAGGAAAAGTATGTCATATACTGTGACAGTCAGAGTGCTATTCATCTTAGCAAAAATTCAACCTTCCACTCAAGATCCAAGCACATCGACGTCAGGTATCACTAGATCCGTGACGTGCTCGAAGATAAATTTCTACAGCTAGAGAAGATTCACACAGATGATAATGGATCAGATATGATGACCAAGAGCCTGTCCAGAGAAAAGCTAGAAGTTTGCAAAGAAGAAGCTGGTTTAACACCAGCCCCAAATTGGCAGTGAGGGGGAGATCAGGTGAAGACGTTCTCCTCTGATTGGTATGGAAGGGGGAGAATTGTAAGTTTCCATACCCACATGTGCATGCAAAGTCTGCCGTATGCAAACAACCTCCACAGCCGCCTCAGACAAACCAACAACCACAGCCGTATCAAACAAACCACATGTGAAGCTCAAGTCAAGAAAGGCTGCTAAGCGTGAAGTGGTTTTGGCAAGTAGTGTTTTGGCTTGATTATATGCTCTGCTATATATATATATATAGCCAGTATATTGTTTGTAAGAAAGGAACAAGAAAAGAGAGGCAGAGTGAGTGAAACACAAAGAGTGATACACTTGAGAGAAAACCACAGAGAGTTACTCTGTGATGTTGTAAGAGAGAGAGTTGTGAAGTTGAGAGAAACAATTGTATACTCCCTTATTCTCGGTTTCGTTTCGAACCGAAGATAGTGAAACATCTCTCAAAGTGGACGTACCCATATTTTTGGGGAACCACTATATATTTGGTGTCAATTGTGTGTGTGTGTTTGAGTTTGAGCTTACTTTCGACCCAACACCTTTACCAAGTCGAACAAAATAATAATACTATTAGAACATTGGTTTCTGAAAAAATGATATCTTCTAAACGCAACAAACATGTATGATATATAATCACTTCGAATTGAATTGTATATAATTATAGTCGTGGAATATGAATTTCTAATTAATCAGATATGAACAAAAGGAGGAAAGATTATGGTGACAAAAAAAAAAAAAGGGGCTCCTATCATCATCATCATAGTACAGTTTCATAAAGTAAATAAATCTCCGGAAATCAAAATTTGAAGAGACTCGCCATCATCATCAACAGCTTCTCCCTCTGCACCAGCACAAGCTTCTTCATTAATTTGTCAGCATTTGCCTGGGAGGAAGAGAACTAGTACCACAAACACTCTTCCTAGTACGACTTCTTCCCTTACCTCGGGACTGCCTTCTCGATGGCATTGCATTGGTGAATAACCATCACTGATCCATCCTGCGCTAGCTTCTTCTCTGATGAATCGCATCCCACGCGGTCATCATTATATTTCGAAGAATCAAGGCCATCATCAATAGAAATTTCCTCTCGAACACGGGGTTTGACAAAATACCAAGATTCTTTCTCACCAAAGTTTTCTTGCTCAAACATTAAAACATTGAAATGTGAACCCCGCGTTATATTTAAACATCAAGAGATCATCTTGTTGAAGAGAGTGATCGATCTTCAACAAATTGTTTTCATCCATGTTTAATGAACAATTCATCCCCAATCGATGTCAGTCCCACATTCCACGTCGCCCCCACTTGGCAAATATCTCGGAAGAATTGAAGCTGTGATGATTGCATACAATTAAAATACATACATATGACTATAACTTGCAAATTAAGGTTTATGAACTTGTGGAAGTTAAAGAACACGGACACACAAAGGTTTGGAGATTAGTGCTTCGGAAAGTACTTCTACAGAATACATATGATTTTTTTTCCCCTACAAATATTACAGGATTCATAAAACATGTGCAAATTGATCTTTTGTATAATCTACAAATGAGATAACATTAGAGTGAAGTAACAAGCAAGCACTCTCTCAGATACCGCCTGTATGTGATCTAGCGAATATTCAAAATATTTTTGGTATCATGTAATTAATAAAGATTCACCACTAAAGATTATGTACATCCTACAAATAATGATATAAATTTTGATACAAAATATCAGGAATATTGTAAATAAGAACAAAAATATATATAGTAGCTAAAGAAAATTGAAGAGAAAAATGCAAAATGCAAAACCCTAATGGTTTGCTTGGTTTGTATTGTTTTCGGAAAACAATTTCAGAAAATTCAATTATAAAAATGACAGTTTTCAGATAACTCATTTTTATTGTTTTCAAAAAATAGTTTTTAGTTTTTAGAATTTTCAAGAACAATTTTATGAGATACAAACCAAACAGACTGTTCTTGAAGCCCTATTCTCCGGCAACATATTTTTGTGCTTATCATCGCATTTTGACAAGTTTTATGTGGCTTCTCTCTCTAATGGATCACATGTTTTTGAGCTAGTTTTATCAAGTTCTTGTTTTGTTCACTGTGAATTTCTCATACATACAGACATATATATATATATATATGTGTGTGTTTAGGGTTTTATTTTACTTTATAAATGTTCTATTTGTGCTACTGTTTTTTCTCGAATGGTTAATTTATATTGGTGTTTTGATATTCTGTTTTCATCCTGCTTTATAATCAAGTGTCGGAGTCTGTCTTGTAATTATTATTCAGTTTTTGTGCCTTATCTATCCTATGTAATATATCATAAGCTATATTTGTATGAGGAAAAAATAAAATAAAAACGGGAACCTCTGCACTACAATATAAATTTCAGTACAAGATTCATTATCAATCTTCTTTGAGAGGGAGTGGGATTCCAATAATTATAAGCAACTATGAACAACGCAACTTATATTGACCAGTAAAGAGCAATCAAAGAAACTTGTATTGGCTAATACAAGAGCAGTTTAATTATCTAATAAATTAATTTATTGATAAAAATATATAATAAAATATTAGTATGAATCATAAAAGATTCATTATAATAGACATTCCTTAAATAATACTAATTAATATTTAGTTAAATTGGGTTATAACTGAAATATTAAAAAATATATCAAATATAAAAAAAGTGCATATATTGGAGAGTTAATGCAGATCATAATAAACATCAAATATATATATATATACATGACATAATTAATAAGCACCCATTTTTACATAATTAATGCACTACATAACTAATACATTATCTGTTGGGATTTATACCCTAGCATAGCAAATTCCATAAAATATTTATAGTATTTTCTAAAATTGATATTTTATATAACGGTGAATAATGTATTAAAAATGTCCACTTGATTGCATATATTATTTATATGTATATGATGGGGTTCATATACAAGAGATAAATAACAATCATAAATAATACATTGTCGGTAATAAAGAATGAACTCTTTGATTAATTAAGACATGAACCGAATCCCGATAGGTTGAGAAATATTGTGAGAGCAGTCGTATACAATTGCTCCCTATCAAATGTCATGACACTTAACTCTTAAGCATGAGAGAAGTATAAACTCTAGTGTTAATTGGTAATTACTTTGATTTGCTCAGCGGAGCCTCCGGGATCCTTAGACCGATACTTTGGGTAGTTATTTAATTAATAGTTAGAGGGTTATATTTTCAAGAGTTGCATTAATGCTACGTGTATATATATTTCATATTGAATATATTTGATCACAAGTAAAAATCGAAAATCTTTGTGTGGTTTGGTAAAAACATTTTTATATAATTATAAAGATATTATATTTTTACCAAAATGTTTTATGTGATCAAATGAAGATAATTATAAAAGAAAAAATTTATACATTTATTGTGTAGTTGGATTGATGTCTTTTACTATCCGATAACCAATTAGCAAAGAGGGGTTAAAGTGCAACATTGATTTAGTGGTTATTTATTTTTCAATTAGAGTGCAATTAATCTTTTTTAGTAGAGTAAATGTTAATTAATGAATTAAGTGAATTGAGCTCAAGCCTTAATGGACCAGACCAATTATTAATTCATTGAAGCTAATTTGGTTAATAAGCCCAATGGATTCTCACACATAACCCAAATTTGATGATGAAGCCCAAAGAGGGTTGGATAGACATTTCATGTGGAGATAAGAAGAATTATTATTTCTAATTACTAATAATGTATTATTAGTGAAAAAATACTAATTATTCCACTAGTGGTGGAATAAGTTAGGTACGATTAAAGTAAAACATTGTTATTTTGCTTTTGCAAAATAATATATTTGTATATGTATATATGAATATATATATATATATATATATGTTGTATGCCTATAAATTGGCAAGATTGATGAAAGACCAAATGACAAGAGAAATACAACAAGAATGAAATAAAATTCTCTCTACTTAGTTAGGTTGTCTTCCTCTCTTTTGGTTACCACAAATCATAAGCTTCAAGTGTTCATCATATGAGAATATGTGTGATTTAGGTGGATAATTCAAGGAGGCTAGTGTGATATTCTATAAGAGTGAATATACTCTTTCGTTGATTGTTGTGAGACTTACTCAAGTCTTGCTAGTAAGTAATCCTACACTTTAATTATGTAGACATTCATATTGGTTTTTCATATAAACCAGTTCCTATAAAAGAATCAAGACTTGGAATTTTTTTTAAGTTCCGCAAATTATGAGAAGTACTCCATTTCCCAACAATGATATCAAAGCTAAGTTTGATTCTTATAGAGAGAACACGTTTTCTATGAAAAATATCATTCATGGGCCAAATCATAAATTTATGTATGTTGATGAATGAATGCATATATGTTGATTTGTGAATGGATGATGATGTATGATGATTACCATGGGTGAAGCTTCTAGGTTGATGGATGAATGTAATAAAGTAATATTAGACATTCATTTGATGTAAAATTTGGATCACACATGTATTTGTGATCAAAGTTATGTAATTCTCCATCCATGGTGAAAGTTTCAAAGAGAATGAAAGGACTTGTGGGGAATTTTTTATAATTGATTAAAGAAATTAAATGGACAAAATTAAATTATTTTAATTTTTTATTTTCACTCTTCATCACCACGGGTAGTTAGGAATTTACCGATTACCACACCGGTCCGGAAACGGAGCCCGGAGCCGGTGGTAGGAAGTGGTGACAGTTTTCAAAAACAAAACTACAGTAAAGTGCTTCTGCAAGAAAGGACTTCTGTAGGAATTGCTTCTGCAAGAAGTAATTTCAAATTTATAAAAGAATTTAAAAATGTTTTAAGAAAATAATATTTTGGATCCGATGAATCTCTACTTTGCTCAAACCAATATTTATGTTTTTAATAAATAAAATTAAAATGATTTTGATATAAAATATTTATTGGTGAGCAAAAGTAGTGGAAGAGAAAATTTTTATTTTTTTCAAAAAGAAAATGATATGAATAGTGGAATGTCCAATTATTATATCTTTAATTGAATTATAATAATTCCTTACACAAAAGAATGATGGTGGAGGTTCCACAAGCTCAACGATGATGATGATGGTGCCCTACCAATAAAGAAGAAATTAGAAATATTGTGAAAAGCTTCCACACATGGCTTTATTTATTTCTTGTCTTCTTTATTTTATTTATTCATGCTATGTATGGGATGAATGGATTAAATTATTTATTATTCATGCATAGGCCCATGAATTAAATAATAACTTAATTTATATAAATTAAATTATGAGAAAGACTTGGAATTGATTACTAATTAATTAGAGGGCATTTATGGGAAATGGAAAATTATTTCAATTTTTTTTTTTGAAAATGCCTCTAATTAGAGAATTAGTGAATCATGAAAATTCCAATGATCTCTAAATTTAATTTAATTAAAATCAAGTTGTTTGCATGCATTATAAGATGTATGTATAAAATAAAACCCTAGCTCAAGATTTCTTAAAAATTGAGAGGGAGGGGGGATTTTTATACATTGCCCCATGGCCTTTGTTATCAAAACCATTATAATGTGTTCTCTAGAAACAAGCCAATCGGATGATCTAAAGAGACAAATATCAAAGAGAATGGTTGTCTCATGGAAAGAAAATATAAATGTGTTCTTTAGAAACAAGCTCATCGAATGATTTAAAGAGTCACAAATATATTTATTTCTGTTGATACTTGATAATGTTATATACTCAATCTAAAAACAAATAATGTTAGCTCCCATCAGAGTGGTCTACATTAGATGTTTTTGGAAAGGCTAAACATAATTAGAAGTCATATGCAATGACGGGACATGCCTGCCAATAATAATAATGAGATTCCCATCGGAACGAGTTATTGATGTATTGGTTGTCTGATTAAATCATGATACATGGTTTAGGGAGCCATATTTCTTAAAAGAAAAATACATGATTAAAAATTAAATTCACCGGTATTAATTGTATAAAAATATGTTTTTTCAGAAAATGACAAACTCGTTCATCCACTTGCAAGCATACTCAAAGACGAGAAATTAACTGGACTAAACTATATAGACTGGAAAAGAAAACTGGGACATAGTACTCACAGTCGAAGGGTACAAATATGTGTTTACTACTCTAAAACCCAACCTACCTTTACCTGAATATCCCATTAAGATTCATAATATCTTTAAGAATTGGAATAAAGTAGATGATGTAACTAGGTGCTACATTTTGGCATCTTTGTTAAATGTACTTTAAAGCCAACATATGCATTATACCACTTCTGCTAAAATCATGAATAACCTCAAAGAAATGTTTGGGGAAATTGGAAAGAATGCGCGCCAAAATGCTATGTATGGTTTGATGACCACTAAGATAGCCCAAGGATCTCCAGTTAGAGATCATGTTATAAAAATGATTGGTTTTTTAAATGAACTAGAGATCGTTGGGGAAAACTTAGATGGAGTGACTCAAGTTGATATGATAATCGCCTCGTTACTTGACTTGTTCAACTCTTTTAAAGTGAAATATACAATGAACAAGCGGGAGTATTCACTCGCCGAACTTCTAAATGAGTTGGTAACATATGAAGGGATTATTAAAACAAAGGGCAGTTCTATCAATTTCACTCAGGGATCCTCATCCTCTTGTAGATCCAAAAGGTTGGGCAAGAAAAAGAAGAAGGTTGAAGGAGGCCCTATGGTTATGCTTACATCAAAACCAAACAAACTGAAATATAAAGGGAAAGGAAAAAGGGTAGTGCATATAGAAGGCGAAGGAAACTATTTCAGTTGTGGCCAACCAGGGCAATGGAAAGTTAACTGTCCTAGCAAACCAAACAAATGCAAAGGTATATACGTTATTGAGGCATGTTATGTGGATGAATCTGTAAACACCTGGTGTTTAGATTTTGGAGCCACTAACCATGTTTGCAATTCATTGTAGGGATTCCAAGAATCAAGAAAACTCAATAATGGAGAGATATACTTGCATATGAGATTGAATGCCAAAGTTGCAGCTAGAGCAGTGGGAGTAGTCCATATGCAATTCAATAATGGAAGGAGTTTAATTCTAGAACACTGTCTATATGCACCAGAAGTGAGGCGTAACCTCATTTCTATTTCTTCACTTGTTTGCAAAAACTATGTTTTTTCCTTCAGGAAAAGTGTTTTAATAAAAATAAATGGTAATGTTATTACCTCTAGTGCATTAGTAGATGGTTTATATATTTTAACTCCTAGTTCATATGAAATTCATAATAAGGAAATGAAAGTCGAATCATCAAGATTGAATGTTAAAAGAAAAGTTGATACTCCTAATTCAATGTATCAGTCACGCCCCTAATTTCCTAGAACTCCAAAATCCGAGCCTAAGAGGTAAGGGAGTGAATGCGAAAATAATGAAAATAAAATAAAATAATTTTTAAGTCGTCAAATACCCATACATGGGTAAAATAGACATACAATATCTCAAAGATGCCAAAACATCACACGGAATCGAAAACGAGGTAAACCGAAACACTCAGTACCTTTAACGAATCATTCCAACTCCTCATAAATACCTAAGGGTAAAATGGTCAACTCAGGAGTAAAATAGTAATTTCCAACTACAACTACAAATTTTGGACCTAGCACAAGCCATACGAAAAAACGGAACCTAATTTGAAGCCACAAGGAAATAGATGAATTTTTGAAAATGGTGTCGGATAACACTGACCTAAAACTAAAGTTGAAGTACCCCTCTTTCACCAAGGGTAAAATAGTCATTTCAGGGTTAAACTAGTCATTTCAAATTTTATCTCAATAATTTGGTCATAGGAAAACTCATAGAAACAAACGGGGGTCCATTTCGACGTGCGAGGAAGAAAATACGGATTTTCAAACATTGGACGCCGCATGCCGCTTCAGCCATGCGCGGCCTGCTGTTGGCTGACATGCTCAAACTCACAAAAAAATGAAAATTTTGAAAAACTGAATTTTTTTCTAAGTGTTGGAAGCATCAGCCATTGCTTTGTCAACAAGTTTTGAAAATGTGCAAAATCTCATATTTTGCAATATGGCATCGTTTTTCGCGCCGTCTGTCATAAAAATCATAAATATTGAAAAAGTGAGTTTTTCCTTGGTGGAATCCAAAAAAAGTCACCTAGACCTCGGAAAACGCATAAAATGTAAACTTAGCATAAAAATGATTTTTTGTAAGTTTTCGTAAAATCTTCCGTCTTGCCCCCCAGTCTCCGTTTTAACTACCGCCGGTTTCTAAAGTTTGAAATCTCTAAGAAAATGAATTTAATTAAATCCATTTATAAAACAATGAAGTTTACCGGGGTTACGAGGGTAGGCGAAAATGGGTTTTTCCGTTCAAAATGAAAGGGTTTGTTTGAAAACCTAGAAAAATGTCATTTTCGGCCAAACACCTAATAACCACATTCAATAACTATCATTCACATCATACTCAAGATAAAAGAATTTATACATTTAATAATTACACCCCATCACGGCAAAATAGGACATAGTTTTCATAACACGAACTAGTCTTACATTTTCGGCACCGAAGTGCACCAAAATAATATAATCCTCGCGTATAGCACTCCAAGGGATGTACATCATGCAAGCTACTCGGCTAACACGCTAGCCGGCAAAAGATAAGTATCTAACATTTGTTTACAAGTTTTACAACAAGAGTATCATATTTATACATGTGGATTACACTATTACTCTACAAAATATGTACTTCACCTCCTTATGGACAACATGACGAAATCCACACCGTATTTTTACCGAAAGACTGCTGACCTCCCGGAAAGGGAGCACCACCTGAAAAATATATATATCGTGGGGTGAGCTCACTAGCCCAGTAGAGAAAGCGTCATCGACTCAATCTCGGTAGTCCGAGTGGTACAACCCACCCATGGTACATGCAACTACTCCTAGGTCAGTCTTTTGTTCCACATGGCTCTCACGCCAATCCGGAACCCCTTCGAACCCAATAATCAAATTTCCCCAACATGCTCACATTTTAGTCATTCAAATATAACATGCTTCAAAACTGAAATCATAATCACACATATGATAGTCTAAATGCACCATGACTCAACACACCCTATGATACACACGGCGCCCAACTCAGGTTAAGGGATACATACTATGTCCATTTACTTTTGAGGATACAAGCTCATCAAGTAATGTAGAGTACCGCACCGACTCTTCCCAAGTAATTTTTCTCTCTATCACTTCAACAATGAAGGCGGTTGCACGAGAGCCCAAATTGAAACTCCGTGCGCCATGACCACAAAAGTCAAGAATATGAGTCTCTCTTACGATTCTTAAACCGTTTCACTTTTCGAACTTACTAGTTCCGTATGGGTGAACCCCTCCTGGCCAGTTGTTGCTACAATCCGAAACCAGACTACCCACACATGATTACACCACCTATATATAGCAACACCATGATTTTGACACTACATGATGTACTCAATATGCATGAATGATTTCATATCAACCATACTCCATCACAATACTTGTTTTTCTCATTTGCAATATATTGTACACCATATAACCATGGTCCATCGCAATACATGTAATTTTCTCTTTATGCAATATATTATGCCAAAATTATCCACATGCTCATATAATATCGTATTTATAAGCAATAATCCACAACAAGCATTTATACCACATAATCATGATTTCAAGGGCCTAATCCATCGTCTAAGTTATCAAGACTCAAATCGCATATATATATATATATATATATATATATACACATAGATGCACACACCCTCTTACAAAGACGAAAATAATTCATTTTCCCCTACCTCAATTCCAAGTCGAGTTCAAGGAACACAACAATTGAGTTCAACGATGTCAACCCACCAACGGGGCAAGAAAATGAATAATGGCTTAAAAGAGGATTTTTCCGGAAATTTGTAAAAGGTTCTCCAAGCCTTTATAAATTCAAGAAAATGACAACAATATCAATTTAGGGTGTTTTCAATACAGTGAACCCCAATGGAGTCAATAATTTCAAGATTAACGCAAAATCCTAAATTAAAGTGAGTTAGGGTTCGAACCACAAGAACAAAACCAACCCTAATGATAGAAAATTTAGGGTTTTATGAAAGACACAATTCAAGAGAAAGGATTCTTGAACTTACCACAAACTCCTCCACAATATGAGCCAAAAATCACAAGATGAGCTCCAAGCTTTCAATAACCGAAACAATCGGTGAAAACGTTCAATTCATGGTCCTTAACAAGATTCAAGAATGAAGGAAACCAAAAATTAATAATTTAACACAAAACTTTAAGAGAATTAATTCTAGGGTTTGAAATTGAAAAACCCTTATGGAGTGAAGAACACTTACCAACTCTAGATCAAAGGAAAGATAAGGCCACCCTCTACAACTCTCATGTTCAAAGGTTCTTCAAATTCCAGCCCAACGATGATGTTCTTGAAGAAGAACCAAGGGAGAAGAAAAGAACGTGAGAGGGATGAGTAAGAGTTCTTGGTGTTGTCTTTGATATTATGAGAATGGAAGAGAAGAAAATACACACAAGTGAATACATACAAGACCCTTAAGAGACTTTTAAATCAAAGGGTGGAGATTAAAATTAGGAAAGGTGAGAGAGCAATCCAAAGGCCACAACTTAGTCTTGCCAATGGAAGACCAAAATTAATGCATTAATGCATTTGTGTATCATCCAAACAAGGCCCTATGATCCAATGGTTAATATCAAAGATGGAAAACTTGAATCAATGATCAAGAATTAAACAACACATTAAAGTGTGAAAAGACCAAATTCATCCCAACTTCTAATTAATTACAAGAGTGTCATCATGACTCTAAATTACCCTTCCACCCCTTGTCATCCTCTTAAATTACCAGCACGCCACTCATGTCTCAACACTTAGCCAAAATATCTATACTTTCCACTAAGTGTTCAAAATATGAAATTACTCATTTACCATTCGGTCATTTCTTTCCTGAAATCGTTTTCAATAATTTTCATTATTCTCAAGATGAAAATACAACATGAAACTTACAATTTTTAATATCACATAAAATATATAAGTCATGCTAAATACATAAACACATTTAGCACAAAATCACATAAGCACTTAAGTGTTAATAATTTTTTAAATTAGCATGTAAAAATACCGAACGCTACAGTATCTTTGGCATTTTAGACTTGGTCATATCAATAAAAATAGAATTCAAAGATTGGTGAAAGAAGGTTTATTACCTATTGAGGCTGAGGAGCCAATACCAACTTGTGAATCCTGTATTGAAATAAAAATGACAAGAAAGCCGTTTACGGCAAAAGGTTATAGAGCCAAAGAAACATTAGAATTGGTACACACTGACTTATATGGTCCTATGACTATCCAAGGAAGAGGAGGGTATGAGTATTTTATTACTTTTACCAATGATTATTCTCGTTTTGGATATATATACCTATTACGACACAAGTCTGAAGCTTTTGAAAATTTTCGAGAGTTTCAAGTTGAGTTGGAGCAAAAATTAGGTAAACTTATCAAAACACTTCGATCTGATTGAGGAGGTGAATACTCCTTGGGAGAGTTTAAAGATCATATGGTAAATGAGGGTATAATGTGCCAATTATCTGCACCCGACTGCCCTCAGCATAATGGGGTGGCAGAGAGGAGAAACATGACTCTTTTAGACATGGTTAGATGAATGATGAGCTATGCAACATTACCTCCTTTATTTTGGGGTTTAGCCTTAGAAGCAGCAATGTACATTCTGAATCACGTTCCATCTAAGTCTGTTTCTGGAACACCAATTGAGTTCTGGACTAGGCACAAGCCTAGCCTAAGTCAGATGCACATTTGGGGATGTCCAACGCATGTGCGTAAGAAACAAACTGGTAAAATGGAATCGAGATCAGAGGTTTGCTTGTTCGCAGGCTACCCAAAAGGTACTAAAGGTGGTTTATTTTATAATCCCATAGATATGAAAATAATAGTCAGCACACATGCTGTTTATTTGGAAGAGGATTATATTATGAACCATAAGCCTAGTAGCCATATTGTATTGGAGGAAATGGTTAGCACATCACATGCACCACAGCTGGACACGCCTATTGAAATGACTGAAAATGATAAGACTCAGGAAACCCCTGTTAATGTACCTTCATCTAGTACACAAATTCCAGCATCGGTACTTCGTCCTAGTGGGAGGACTATTGTTCCACCAAAACGATATATGTTATTAGGTGTGACTTTTGAGGTCGTCCCTAACAAACATGAGTCAGACCCAATAAGCTACACAGAAGCGATTACCGATGTGGATACAGATCAATGGCAGAAGGCTATGAAATCAGAGTTGGAATCTATGTATTCTAACAAAGTCTAGGAACTTATAGAACTTCCTCGTGGTATAAAATCCATTGGTTGTAAGTGGATATACAAAAGAAAAAGAGGAATAGAAGGTGTAAGTGTGGAAATCTCCAGGCAACTGGCAACAGTTGACCAGGCTCTTCATTGCCCAGTACTACGGGAACAAGAGATAAAAGAAGACCATATCCTGTCTCTTTACTATGATCTAGGAGAAAGAAGAATCCCTAAAGAGCTTCCTATCCTGATTCAACATTGAGTCTTCTTCTATCGATAACTGTAACCAACACTTTGTTGTTGAGGCCTTCCGAATGGCCCTTATTCCAGGAACCAAGTTCCATCAGTCTCTAGTGAAATGCCCCCCATCAGGTATTAGGGAGTTAAACTCCAGAGCCCAAGGGTACTTGAGGATTGAAGAGGAAGAGACCATTAGGTAGAAGAGGGTGGCCTTGGTCAGCGTTGAAGCCCAATCAAAGGATCAGGATATCGATTGAAAGCGTCCAACATCATTGGGACCTTTAGTACCTTCAGGACCTCCTACCCCGAACCCTTTCAAACATCTCAGATCTGAAGAGAGAGCGATCCCCCATGAGGATCAACCTTGCCAAGTTCTACCAGGAGAATAAGGCTAAAGGGATCTTTGTACAACCCCCACCCATTACGTAACCATTGGATCAAAGGGACAATTCAAAACATTGTGCTTTCCACGGCAATTTCGGGCACATCACAAATGAGTGTTGTAATCTCAGACGATAGGTGGAAATAATGGTGTTTCGTGATGAGCTTCGGGACTACATCCAATAGGACAGACCGAGGGCCGATCAGTAAGCTCCCAATGCCCCTTGGAACCCCACAGCCGCACAGCCAGTCTAGATCATCAACATGATTCTTGGTGACCCCGCCTCTAAAGAGACGGAATGAGCCAGCCGGAGCCAGCTACGAAGAGCCTAAAAAATGAGAAAAATCAACGAAGTTAGTGAAGTCCACCACAGGATAGGAAAAACACAAATTATTTTCTCTGCATCAGACCTTCGGAATATCTAGACCCCACATGATGACCCTCTAGTTGTGACATTGATGGTGGCCAACTACCTTGTTAAGAGAGTCATGATCCACCCCGGGAGCGGTGCAAACATCATTACCAAGTGGGATTTTGAAAAGCTTGAAATTAACCCGAATGAAATTGTGGCCTCCCGATGTCCTATTGAAGGATTTGATGGAACGCAAATTGAACCGATCGGGGAAGTCCAACTGCCAGTATCTGCTGCATAAAGGACCCTGAAATAAACATTTATTGTAGTGGATGTGAAGCCTTCAGGCAATTTACTCATGGGAAGGGGATGGATTCACCGGATACAGGGCGTGCCTTCAACCCTTCACCAAATGTTGAGATGCATAAGCCCAAACGGTTTGGACATCATTGATATCAAGGGAGACCAAGTGGCTGTAAATGAATGCAATGCGGTCAGTCTAAAGGAGATCAGAAAGGGAAAAGGCCCAGAGGTGTCCCGTACCAAGGATCAGAGTCCAGGCCCCAAATAACAATCAAAAGAGGGGTATCCGGGTACCCCGATCATGGTCGAGCCATTACAGCCAATCTCTATAATACTTGATAGCTTAGAAAAAATTATTTTCGCAGGTACGAATCTCATTGACTGTGAATTGAAAGAACTGGCCCAGTTATTGTAGGACAACTCCGATGTCTTCGCATGGGAACATACAAACATGCCAGGTATTGATCCCATTGTTGCCCAACACTCCCTACACATCGACCCGAACTTGAGACCAATCAGGCAAAAACAAAGGCGCATGGGAGCGCACCGGAATCAAATCATAGCGGATGAAGTGTTCAGATTGCTCCAGGATGGTTTTATCAGGGAAATCAAGTATCCCGAATGGATCGCTAACGTCGTAGTCATCCTGGAAAAAGAATGGTAAGTGGAGGGTTTGTGTTGATTTTACTGACCTGAATAGGGCATACCCGAATGACAACTTTCCACTACTAAAGATTGATTAGATGGTGGACGCTATTGCTAGCTACGACCGTCTAACTTTCCTAGACGCTTATTCAGGATACAATCAGATAATAATGAACCCGATGGACTAGGAAAAACATCATTCATTACTGAAACAGGTACTTACTACTTTAAGGTTCTGCCATTTGGTATAAAAATACAGGTGCCACTTTCTAGAGATTGGTCAACAAGATCTTTAAGGGAATCATGGGTACAATGATTGAAGCTTACATTGATGACACTGTGGTTAAGAGCAGAAGAAAGGAAGATCATCTTGCACATCTACACCAAGTATTTGGCACCTTTAGGAGGCATGACATGAAGCTCAACCCGGAGAAATGATCATTTGGCATGTCATCCGGATAATTCCTGGGACATATTGCGGACCAGACCGGGATCCAAGCCAGCTCGCCACAAGTCAAGGCCCTGATGGAAATGAAGGAGCCCCAGATACATAAAGATGTTCAAGTCCTAATTGGAAGAGTGGTTGCCCTTAACAGGTTCATTTCAAGACTCACCGATCGATGCAGACCATTCTTTCAGGTGATCAAGGCAAAAAAGGAGAAGTCTGGGGTCCTGAGCAGTCTGAAGCCCTAGCAAAGTTAAAAGAGTACATGACCAGTCCCCGATCATATCAATACCAGGTCCCGATGAAGTCTTACATATTTATCTATCAATATCCTCCGTCTCAACTAGTGCAGCCCTCGTCAGAGAGGATGGGAACCTGCAGATGCCAGTTTTCTACACCAGTAAATCCTTCGCTGAGGCGGAAACCCGATACAGAATGCAAGAAAAACTAGTTCTATCATTGGTAAATGCGAAAAGACGACTAAGGCATTACTTTGAGGCTCATCCAATCATTGTCTCGACCTCCACGCCTATTCAGGTTATTATGTCAAAACCTGACCTTTCGGGCAGAATCTCTAAATGGGCCATCGAGTTGGGCATATATGATATAACTTACATACCCTGGGTTGTCATCAAGGGACATACGGTGGTAGATTTCTTACTTGAAGATGAAACTAAATAACCCGACCAACAGAATGAACCAGACACTTGGAAGCTTTTCATGGACGGATCAACTAGTTCAACCGAATTGGGAATTGAATTAGAGTTTCAGACGCCCGATGGGACACACCTCCATATGTCAGTGCAACTACAGTTCTCAACCACTAACAATGAGGTTGAATATGAAGCAATTGTATATGGCTTAAGATTATCTCGAAGCCTCCAGATTCAGGCCTTAGCATTGCACAGTGACTCTCAGCTAGTCATTCGATAAATTAAAGGAGGGTATGAGGCAAAAGACCCCAAAATGGAGTCTTACCGGGCACTTGTGTTGAAGAAAATAGAGAACTTTCAAAAAATAACTTTCACTCAGATCCCGAGAAATGAAAATTCTGTAGCTAACCACCTGGTCGGTTAGGCATCCTCATCTGGAGAGGACCTGACCTGGGTTGTGTTGGTGGATTTTATAACCAGATCAAGTATTCAAGAACCCAAATAAGTGATACTTATTCCATGGGAGCCCAGCTGGATGGATCCTCTGATGAATTACCTAAGGCATGGGACGCTCCTAGAGAACAAAGCTGAAGCTCACAAGATCAGGAGGAATTCAAGCCAATATTTAATTATAAATAGGCAACTCTATCGGAAGTCCTTCTCAAGTCCTTATTTAAAGTGTATTACACCTTTAGAATCAAGAGTAATGATGCAGTAGATCCACAGTGGATCTTGCGGGAACCACTCCGGGGGAAGATCCCTTGCCCATAAAATACTCTCCCAAGGATACTTTTGGCCCTATCTGTCACGGGATGCCGAGGATTACGTTCGGAGATGCAAACCATGCCAGATGCACGTGAATGTTATCCATTGATCACTCGAGTTCCTACACCCGACCATAATCCCACATCCATTCATCCGTTGGGGAATGGATATCGTAGGATCTCTCCCAAAGGAAATTCGATCAACTTCCTATGTTCTCCTGGCCACTAATTACTTTACTAAATGGGTGGAAGCTGAAGCCTATCCATCCTGTTGGCTTTGAAATTTACTTTCGGCAAACAATTCCAAAATTGATGATAACAAACCATTGAAGAATGTTTGATACTAATGAATTATCGACTTTTTATTTTCAGCAAAAGACAGGTGAAATGACTCGAAAAGCAAGCTCGGAAAGAAAGCTTGATTTAAAGCGAAAAGCTATGAAAGAAATTGAAGCGCAAATGGAAAATCAATTAATACAACGGCAAAGGCAAAAGTTGAAGACTTAAGACTTGGGGTAGATAGGTCGGGGAGCGATCATTGTAACAAGGTAATTTTATGCGTTAATTTCATCATATAAGCTCAAGAATAAAATGAACCGAACTCAAATGGAATGAAAAACGCTTTACCGAACTTAAATGGAAAGAAAAATATTTTTTTTAAATGTTTTTCATGCTGTAGTCGACTAGAATATCCATATGTATTTTCTAGTAGTCGACTAAAATAATCAGTAGCTACATGGTTTTCATCCACATCAAAGTAGTCGACTGAAATGAGTTTGAGTCGACTAGACTACATGAAGTAGTCGACTAGATCACAATCTAATCGACTAGATGAGGCAAAGTAGTCGACTAGAACATCAAAGTAGTCAACTAGAAGCTCCTCAAAATCCTGCAGTTTTTCAGAAAACTTTTTCCATGTTTTGTGGATTGTGTTTAATGGATTTTGAACGGCTCTTGACTCAAATAATTCATCACTCATTATTTTAAACCTAATGCAATGCTATATATAGAATGAGATGTGTATATTGAAGTCTAAGAGATTGAAAAACAAAAAAGAAAGGAAAGCTATCAAAAATTCTGCAGAAATGTTTCTCTACAAAAGTCATTGAAACCAAGCTTTGAAAAGTTGATTTTCTTCAAGTTTCTTTGAAAATCAAAACCTCTAGTATCTCTTCTTATTCTCCAAACATCATTCATTGATTATATCCTTTGAAAATATATTTCTAGAGCAATTCAAAAATCACCAAAAACACTTGAGCTTATATTGATTTATCTTCCATAAAAACCTTTGGGTTTTGAGTGATTTTATTGATTACATATGAATTTGTAATCTCGGACAAGTGAAGTCCACCAATTGTTCAAGAGAGGGTTGTTCTCTTAATTGAGAGACAAGCTCGAGAGGCTTGTGTTGTAAAGGTTTGCCATTCCACTTGTGAAGGAAGGGCCATAGTGAAAGGATCGGGAAAAGTCTCAAGAAGGGGTTCTTGAGCCGAGGAGTAGGAGTTACCGAACCTCAAAAAAATCACGGTGTCAATCTCTCTATCTCTTTCTCTTTACTTGATTAATTTGCATGCTATAATTGCTTGAATATCTTGTATGCCATATTATCTTGAAATTAATGATTAGAGAAGTTTAAATTGAATCATCCACTTGCTTATTGAGAAATTGATTTTTGATGAATGTGTGTTCCATTTTCGAAAAGAATTCGATTTATTTTTGAACACCCTATTTACCCCCCTCTAGGGTTAATTAGTGACTAACAATTGGTATCAGAGCCTAATCTCTATTAATTGTAGACTTAACCGTCTTAGAGAACGATCATGTCATCTAATTTAGTCACTCACTTTGAAGGACAATCGAATAATAGGCCCCCATGGTTTGATGGATCAAACTATAGCTATTGGAAAACTAGGATGATATATTTTCTTCAAGCTATTGACTACCAAATATGACAAGTTGTTCTTGAAGGACCATTTGTATTGACCAAAATCGTTGATGGAAAAACCGTCCCCAAATTACCAAATGAATGGGATAATGATGACCGAAAGTTTATGTCCTACAATGCTAAAGCCAAAGTAAATTTGAATTGTGCATTGAGCCCAAATTAATTTAATCATGTATCTACATGTTCTACGGCAAAAGAAATGTGGGATAAACTTGAAGTAACTTCTGAAGGTACATCTCAAGTTCGAGAATCAAAAATTGACATACTCATGCATGAATATGAATTATTTTCTATGAAAGATGATGAAAATGTGAATTCTATGATGTCTCGCTTTACAAATATTTTGAATGGACTAAAGCATCTTGGTAGAATTGTTCCTAGATCCGATGCGTCACAAAAGGTGCTTAGAAGTCTTCCGGCCAATGGGATGCAAAAGTAACGGCAATCAAAAAAACTCATGACCTCAACACCATGAGTCTTGATGAGATTTTCGGCTTTCTACTCACTTGGAAAATCACATTAAAATCTCGTGAGGATGACATCAAACCAAGAAAGGGGATAGCTTTGCAAGCCTCCACCAAAAATGAAATCAATGAGCCATGTGAAGAAGAAGAGGATGAAGACATTGCCTTGTTCACCCAAAAATTCAAGAGATACCTTCAAAGGAAGAAAGCAAATGGTGGAACATTCATGAAAAGAATAGAACCAAAAGGCGAGCCTAGCAAAAGAGAACCCCCAACGTGTTTTAATTGTGGAAAGCCGGGACACTACAAAAGTGATTGCTTCAAGCTCAAAAAGGAAAATGAGAAAAGACCAAGCAAGATGGCAATGAATGTCACATGGGATGACTATGACTCATGCGACTCGGATGAGGATAAAAATGGCGAGGAAACGACAAACATTTGTCTCATGGCAAAGGAAGAAGAGGTACATTTAAATTCATATGTTGTAGATAAATCTAAACTATCATATGATGAACTTCTCCTTAATTATGATGATTTGCAAGATGCGTTTGAAGAATTACATGATGAATTTGAAAAATTAGCTAGAAAATATATTCTTCTCAAGAAAGCTAAAACCCCATGTAACTTCACTAGTTCAAACTTAGAAATTTCTTATAATGACAAAAGCATTGAGCTAGAAAAAGAAAATAATCGGTTGAAAAATACTATAGATGATCAAATAAATGTCTTAGCTAAATTTACAAAAGGAAAAGAGAACCTTAGTATTATGTTAGGAAGACAAAAAGGATTATTTGATAAATGTGGTCTAGGATATGATGCCTTTGACGAAGATACTATCATTTTGAAAAAGAGAAAATCACTTAGCTCTACATTTACTAGAAAATCATTTCATGCATCTTCAAATGATTATAAACATGTTACTTGCTGCTACTATTGCAATAGAAAATGACACAAAACAAATGTATGCTTTCATAGAAAGAAGAAAATTATGTCAAAAATGGTTTGAATTCCGAAAGGGACTATAGCATGCTCACATAGAAAAGAGAATGTTGTAACTAAACAAATTTGGGTTCCAAAAGGAACTATTGCCTCTCTATCTAACCAAAATGGACCCAAAACAGATTGGGTACCAATAAAAGTTACTTGAACTTGTTTTGTAGGTATGCTTGAAGTCCGCATCAAAAGAAAAGTGGTTTCTTGATAGCGGATGCTCAAGGCATATGACGGAAGATAAATCAAAGTTTATCTTACTAAAACCATATGAAGGAGGAAACGTAACTTTTGGAGACAACTCTAAAGGCAAAATTATAGGAATTGGCTCAATCAGTATTTCCTCTTCTCTCTCTCTATTGATGATATGCTTTCAGTTGATGGTTTGAAGCATAATTTATTTAGTATTAGTCAACTATGTGACAAGGGCTATGATGTTATCTTTAGGTTAAATGCATGCATAATCGAGAAAGATGGGAAGCAAATGTTCAATGCCAAACGAAATGAAAATTTGTATACTTTGTTGCTATGTGAATTGCATGAACAAGATGTTAAATGTTTTGCCACATATAGCGAAAATAGTTGGTTATGGCATAGACGTCTAGGACATGCTAGTATGGATCTCATTCATCGTTTATCCATAAATGATTTAGTCAAGGGCCTCCCAAAGACTAAATTTTCGAAAGATAAAATATGTAGCGCATGTCAAGTAGGCAAGCAAGTAAAGTCCTCTTTCAAGAGAAAGAAAGACATTACCACTTCTAGACCTTTAGAGTTACTTCACATGGATCTTTTTGGTCCTGAGAGAACGGCTAGTTTAGCCGGGAAACTCTATGTACTTGTTATAGTTGATGACTACTCTAGATATACTTGGGTTCACTTTCTTGCTCATAAAAATGAAACTCACTCCATTCTTGAAAGATTTTATAGAATCATTCAAAATGAAAAAGATTTGAAAATCAAGAAAATTAGAAGTGATAGAGGTAGGGAGTTTGAAAATCAAGACTTAGATAAATTATATGATGACCTCGGTGTTTCTCATGATCTCTCGGCCCCTAGAACCCCTCAACAAAACGGTGTAGTTGAAAGAAAGAATCGATCTCTTCAAGAGATGACTAGAACCATGTTAAATGAGCATAACCTTCCCCGAAACCTTTGGGCGGAAGCGGTAAACACCGCTTGCCATATAATTAATCGTGTTATTATTCTGATTAAGTTGGGGAAGACGCCTTATGAGTTGTGGAATGGTTGAAATCCCAATATTGGGTATTTCAAAGTTTTTGGGTGCAAATGTTTTGTGTTAAATTATAAAGATAACCTTGGAAAATTCGCCTCCAAATCGGATGAAACAATTTTTCTAGGATATTCTACAAGGAGTAAAGCCTTTCGTGTTTTTAATAAACGGACTTTAACTATGGTTGAGTCTATTCACGTTGTCTTTGATGAATGACCCTCATCACCATCACCTAGAATTGACCTAGAGGACGATGAGGTTGTTGGGATTGATGATAATTTAAATACTCTCAATATCTCCAATTCATCAAGTAGCCAAAAGGAAATGAGGAAAGTTGAGCATCAATCCAATGGTGACTTGACCAACTCAATGTTTAAAGCATGGAGGATTGTTCACAATCATCCTCTTGATCAAGTCATAGGTAATCCATCAAAAGGGGTTAGTACTAGATCTCAACTTAAAGATTTTTGCAACCACATTGCTTTTGTATCGCAAATCGAACCCAAGAACTTCCACGAAGCTCAATGTGATGATTCTTGGATCGTAGCAATGCAAGAGGAACTAAATCAATTTGAACGCAATCAAGTTTGGCGTTTAGTTCCTAGACCCGAAAGTCAAACTATAATTGGCACAAAATGGGTTTTTCAAAACAAAAAGGATGAGAATGGAGTAATTTTTCGAAATAAAGCAAGATTGGTAGCTCAATGATATAATCAAGAGGAAGGCATCGACTACGATGAGACCTTTGCACCGGTAGCTAGGTTAGAAGCAATTAGAATGATTCTTGCATTTGCATCATATAGAAATTTTACTCTTTATCAAATGGATGTTAAAAGTGCTTTCTTAAATGACGTCATAGAAGAAGAAGTCTTTGTGAAGCAACCACCCGGTTTTGAAAATAATCTTTTCCCAAATCATGTTTTCAAATTAGCTAAAGCTCTATATGGCTTAAAGCAAGCTCCTCGAGCTTGGTATGAGAGACTTAGCGGATTTTTGACTAAAAATGATTTTACAAGAGGAAGAGTTGACAAAACACTTTTTACAAAAACCATTAAGGATAATTTGTTGATTGTCCAAATTTATGTTGACGACATCATATTCGGCTCAACAAATAATTCTTTATGTAGGGAATTTGCTATGAGTATGCAAAATGAATTTGAAATGAGCATGATGGGTGAGTTGAATTTCTTCTTAGGGTTGCAAATCAAGCAAAGTTCGGATGGCTTATTCATTAGCCAATTCAAGTACACTAAAGATTTGCTAAAGCGATTTGGTATGGAGGCTACCAAACATGCCATAACTCCTATGAGTTCCTCTATTAAAATTGATAAATATGAAAATGGTAAATGTGTTGATATTACTAATTATAGAGGCATGATCAGTAGTTTGCTTTATTTAACTGCTAGTAGAACGGATATAATGTTTAGTGTATGCTTATGTGCCCGGTTTCAATCATGTCCTAAGGAATCTCATTTGTTTGCGGTAAAACGTATTTTTCGCTACCTAAGTGGTATAATTAACTTAGGGCTTTGGTATCCACGTGGAACTTCAATTGATCTTATTAGTTATTCGGATGCCGATTTTGCGGGATGCAGAATTGATCGAAAAAGCACAAATGGCACTTGTCATTTTCTTGGACACTCACTAGTATCTTGGTCAAGTAAAAAGCAAAATTCCGTTGCATTATCTACGGCCGAAGCCGAATATGTGGCAGCCGGTAGTAGTTGCGCTCAAACTCTTTATATTAAGCAACAACTACTTGATTTCGGTCTCACTTTCTCTCACGTGCCTATTAAATGTGATAATACGAGTGCGATTTGTATTTCAAAGAATCCTATTCATCACTCACGCACCAAGCATATAGAGATTAGGCATCATTTTTTACGTGATCATGTTGCTAAGGGTGACGTTGAATTGGTTTTTATCGACACTAAAAATCAATTGGCGGATAGTTTTACAAAACCACTTGCGGATGAATCATTTTCTAAAATTCATCGAGAAATCGGAATGGCCATGGATTTTGATGTTTTATCTTAATTTCGGTCATAATCTCTATTTTTCATATTTTTGCTATTTTTGTGTATTTATTTCTTGATTTTTTTTATTGTTATCATTTTCCCTTGCTTTAGTCGACTCATCTTGAGTAGTGTAAACCATTCTAGTCGACTACTTTAGTCAGAAGCTTCATTCTTGGCATCAATCCATCTTCTAGTCGACTACTTTGCCCCTTTAGTCGACTCAATGGTCTTCTAGTCGACTAGAACCATGCTTTAGTTGACTACTTTACCTTCCTAGTCGACTCAAACCTAGCCTAGTCGACTCAAAACCCATTCTAACCGACTCAACCCTAGCCCTAGTCGACTCAACCCACTATAAAACCTAAACCCCCTTCATCTTCTTCATCCGCCTCCTTCACCCTTCACGCTTCACCCACCTTCAAATCCTCTCCTCTCAATACCTCTCATACTCCCCTTTCTACCTTCAAATCATCACCAATCTTTCATTATTTTCACATTTCCCTCACCAATTTTCTTCATATTCACTCACTTTCTCACATATATATATATACACCATCATATATCTATATATTTTTGCATCATCTTCTACAATGCCACCAAAAAATCGTGGTCTACACCGGAAACGTTCACGAATTGATGGAGGCCAAAGCTCCACCAATCCACGCATTCCTTCTGTTGTAGAGGAAGAGGATTCAAATGAACCTCTACTTCTTGAAGTGCTTCTTCTTGATGATGATGATCGAAATCAATTCATCACGATTTTTGATCATCGTGCTCCTACACCTTGCCGAATTGTCACACAAGTTTTGTGCACTGAAATTAGGGCTTGAACATTCGAGTTGTTCCGAGGAATTGGTTGGGATTTTTTAATTTCTCTTGACATTCCGGTACTTCCGCGAATTGTCAAAGCTTTCTACGCTTCTCTTGAAAATCACAAGGAGAAATTCTTCCCTCATCTTCATTTCAGTTTATGTGGTAATGATGTATCTGTTGATGACGGCGATATACAATGCATTTTCTCACTTCCGACTGACGGTATCCGCCATTTCTCTAAGGATTGGTATAAGGCTGATGGGTTCGACTGTATAGAAGCAGTTCGGACTATATGCGTCGCCAAGGAAATTTCGCAGAACGCCGGTATTATCTCCTCTATGCTACTACCCGAGGCAATATTAATTCATAATGTCATTACTTACTCTATTTTGCCTAAAACTGGTAATCGTAGTAGTGTATCTCGTATGGAGGCCTTTTTAGTTTACTGCGTCATGATAGGAACCCGAGTTGATTTAGTTTATATTTTCCGTTCCGTCATCCTTACCTGTCAGCGCAAGCCATCTGGCCCGCTTTTCTTTCCCGCGCACATTACATATCTTCTGCAGCGGAAAGGTTTTTCATTTCCGAATGAAGTGTCCGAGCATCACCCTATTTTTCTTGACGCCACTCATGTCAAACATATGCATATTTCTTCTGATGCGGAAGGAAATTTCATTTCTGATAGTGCACCTGTTCCTCGTTCGCACCCAGCTCCTAGCGGTTCTGCACCGCGCCAGGAAGCCTCTTCCTCGACTCCTCAGTTGGATAGTGCTTCGGTTTCTCATGCTGCTCTTCTCAACTAAATTCTTGGGGTTGTTCAGAATAATGCGGAGACTCTTCAACGCCTTGATGCAACCGTGAACAAAAATACGGAAGCAATTCGAATGATCAACGAGCGCCTTATTCTTTTTGATGAGGAAATGTCTAGCCGTATAAATGGTCTTGCCGGGTCACTTGATGATCTTACTCTTGGACTCACGCACCCTCGCTCACACACCCCTCGACGCTGACAAAAAGGGGGATAAATTATGCTATCGTATGCTATCGTATTTTCATGTATTTCAGTATCCGACGTTAGCAATTTCTATTTTTGTGTGGCTTGTTATGGTTATCTGCGACTTGTTTGTTATTTCCATGTTTTTCATTAGTATAAACGGCCTGTACTAAATTGAAACATCTATGATATGCTGTTTATTTTTGTTATCTCAAATGTGCGCCTATTTATATATTGTATCAAAATGCTTATTAATTGCAAATTTTATCTACTAAGGGGGAACATTTGAACAAAATATTATGCACATGTTGAGGGGGAACATCACTTGATGTTTCACCAAATGCCAAGAAAACACAAAATGTTTTGTCATCATCAAGGGGGAGATTGTTGGCTTTGAAATTTACTTTCGGCAAACAATTCCAAAATTGATGATAACAAACCATTGAAGAGTGTTTGATACTAATGAATTATCGACTTTTTATTTTCAGCAAAAGACAGGTGAAATGACTCAAAAAGCAAGCTCGGAAAGAAAGCTTGATTTAAAGCGAAAAGCTGTGAAAGAAATTGAAGCGCAAATGGAAAATCAATTAATTCAACGGCAAAGGCAAAAGTTGAAGACTTAAGACTTGGGGTAGATAGGTCGGGGAGCGATCATTGTAACAAGGTAATTTTATGCGTCAATTTTATCATATAAGCTCAAGTATAAAATGAACCGAACTCAAATGGAATGAAAAACGCTTTACCGAACTTAAATGGAAAGAAAAATATTTTTTTAAAATGTTTTTCATGCTGTAGTCGACTAGAATATCCATTTGTATTTTCTAGTAGTCGACTAAAATAATCAGTAGCTACATGGTTTTCATCCACATCAAAGTAGTCGACTGAAATGAGTTTGAGTCGACTAGACTACATGAAGTAGTCGACTAGATCACAATCTAGTCGACTAGATGAGGCAAAGTAGTCGACTAGAAGCTCCTCAAAATCCTGTAATTTTTCAGAAAACATTTTCCATGTTTTGTGGATTATGTTTAATGGATTTCAAACGGCTCTTGAATCAAATAATTCATCACTCGTTCTCTTAACCCTAATGCAATGCTATATATAGAATGAGATGTGTATATTGAAGTCTAAGAGATTGAAAAACAAAAGAGAAAGGAAAGCTATCAAAAATTCTGCAGAAATGTTTCTCTACAAAAGCCATTGAAACCAAGCTTTGAAAAGTTGATTTTCTTCAAGCTTCATTTAAAATCAAAACCTATAGTATCTCTTCTTATTCTCCAAACATCATTCATTGACTATATCCTTTGAGAATATATTTCTAGAGCTATTCAAAAATCACCAAAAACACTTGAGCTTATATTGATTTATCTTCCATAAAAACCTTTGGGTTTTGAGTGTTTTTTATTTTGAGTGATTTTATTGATTACATACGAATTTGTAATCTCGGACAAGTGAAGTCCACCAATTATTCAAGAGAGGGTTGTTCTCTTGATTAAGAGACAAGCTCGAGAGGCTTGTTTTGTAAAGGTTTGCCATTCCACTTGTGAAGGAAGGGCCATAGTGAAAGGATCGGGAAAAGTGTCAAGAAGAGGTTCTTGAGCCGAGTAGTAGGAATTACCCAACCTCGAAAAAATCACGGTGTCAATCTCTCTATCTCTTTCTCTTTACTTGATTAATTTGCATGTTATAATTGCTTGAATATCTTGTATGCCATCTTATCTTGAAATTAATGATTAGAGAAGTTTAAATTGAATCATCCACTTGCTTATTGAGAAATTAATTTTTAATGAATGTGTGTTCCATATTCGAAAAGAATTAGAATTATTTTTGAACACCCTATTCACCCCCTTCTAGGGTTAATTAGTGACTAACACAACCATCAAGAGTAGCCACGTCATCAAGTTCATTCAGAGCCACATAATATGCAGATTCAGGCTACCAAGGACAATTATGATGGACAACGGGACAAATCTAGACAACAAGGAGGTGAGAGCGTTCTTTGCCGAGCATGGTATCAACCAAAATACATCCTCCATCGGGTACCCATAAGGGAATGGGTTGGCTGAGAGGATAAATTAAACCATATTCGACACCCTAGCCAAAAAACTTGAGGAAGCCAAAGGGGCCTGGCTAGAAAAGCTATCTGAAGTGCTCTGGTCATACAGAATGACCCCCAAGCAACCCACTGGGGAGACCTCCTTTGCTATGATGTATGGCGTTGAGGCTGTGATCCCCACAGAGGTTAATGTTCCAACCCTCCGGAGCCAGGCCTGGGTAGATGGCCCAAATGACCAGCACCTGGCTCACGACCTTGATCTACGAGATGAAAGAAAGGAGGCAGTTGGGATCAGGCTGGCGGCCTACCAACAGCGTGTCCGAACCCATTTCAATCAAAAAGTCAAAAGAAGAGAGTTCCAGGTCGGAGACATGGTTCTTAGGCAAAAAATTAGAATCGTAGGCAAGCTCAGGGAGCCTTGGGAGGGCTCGTACACCATTAGCAAAGTCATCGAGCACAGAGCATACCGCGTCCGAAGGAACGAAGACTGTAGAATGGAGCCAAACTCCCAGAATGCCTCTTGCCTGAAGAGGTACTACCCGTAACAGGCCGAGTTTACTTTTACTTTATTAAATTCTGTAAAAAGGCCTCAGCGTTGGATTAATTAAAAATAGGTATCAATAAAATTATTTTTCTTGGCCAAAACAACTTACAAATGATTACTGATGCAAAAATAAACCAAGTGTTGTCATGTCTCTCGCATGGCCTCAAGTGCCCGAAAGACACAACACTGATCCAGAATAGATCAAAAATTTTCAAAAAACAAACCAAGTGTTGTCATGTCTCTCGCATGGCCTCAAGTGCCTGAAAGACACAACACTGATCTAGAAGAGATCAAAATTTTGCAAAAAACAAACCAAGTGCTATCGTGTCTCTCGCATGGCCTCAAATTACCGAAAGACACAACACTGATCCAGAAGAGATCAAAATTTTGCAAAAAATAAACCAAGTGTTGTCATGTCTCTCGCATGGCCTCAAGTGCCCGAAAGACACAACACTGATCCAGAAGAGATCAAAATTTTTGCAAAAACAAACCAAGTGATGTCATGTCTCTCGCATGGTCTCAAGTGCCTGAACGACACAACATTGATCCAGAAGATATCAAAATTTTGCAAAACATAAACCAAGTGTTGTTATATTTCTCGCATGACCTCAAGTGCCCAAAAGACACAACACTGATCCAGAAGAGATCAAAATTTTGTAGAAATTTTGCATAAATAATCTAAGTGTTATAGAAATCAACTGGATAGGAATCATGATTTTCATTCAAAATATGGGCCCTGATGGCTAAGGCTTACAAAATGTTTTACAAAAAAGGGGGAAGACAAAAGTGTCTTAAAAATCCTATGTCTTATGACCCTGAAGCCTAAACTGAGGCCCAAGATAGTTCGTTATCTAGGTGCCAACCTCAGTGCCCATCGTGTTTGAGTCCATAGGAGTAATTGCCTGGTTTAGAGTAGGCTACGCTAAGGGATCGGAATCAGGAGTAGGCCCCGGAAGAGGTTTGGTCAAGAACTCACAGAAGAGAACATCATCCGGACCTCTAACCGGATGGTCATACGGCGGAGCAATGCCTAGGGACTCATCCAACTCCTCCACTGAAGCAAATTCCCTCTCCTCAACAGGTTTTTGGATGTCCAGAAAGTAAGCCCTCCAACCGAACCTAATCCGGTACTGGGTATTGTCGCAGAGATGCTTGTACATCTAATTGCCACCCCAATGGCACATTTCCACTGCTGACCTCCCCACTGCCAAAAGGTTCTCAGTTTTAACCTTCTCCTCTAGAAGATTCTCCTTAGAGGCCTACATGCCTTCATTCTCTACCTTCAAGCCTTCGACTTCAGCAGCCAGTGCCTGACGAACTGCCTCCATTTCCTTGATCTTCTCTTAGGCCACCTGAAGCTATTGCTCTGCAATGATTGCCCGTGTGGTTTGGACCTCCAGCTTATCGTTGGCTATCGCAAGCATGGCAACCACCTTTTTTCTTGCTTCTTCCTTCAACCTCAGGAGCTCTGAAGATTTATTGAGCAACCTGTTGTCCTCCTCTAGCTTTGAATTATAAGCTTGGGTTAAGTAGAGCATTTGCCATAAGAAATAGAGGAAACATTAGTGAATAAAATACAAGAATACAAAAAAGGGTGACTGGAGGAACAACAAGGTCAAAAATATACCTTCATGGCAATCTCTGGACCTGTCAAGGCCAATTCCGCCCGATCGATATGTGTCAGCTTCTTTCGGTCTACTGGGGTCCAGATCTAGAGACCCATTCCCCGAAGAGCGACATCATTATCAATGGTCTCGTTCCCCGCGACCAGGAAGCCACCACCCGAAATTTTTATCTTTAGTCCCCATGGGATGGGTTACTCCTTCCTAGATACAGCTCCGGACTCTGCCACTATGTTTGGCGATGACATCGTGGTCAAACGGGGCTGAACTTATCGGCCAGGGACGTCTTCCTCAGACCGGGGAGGTGGTGTGCCCATCAGATTGGCCCCTCCCTCAATCGATCGGGATCCAGAAACGGGAATCCCCCCCGAATGAAGAATAGAAGGCGAATCGGCAGTACCCTCTCCGGAAGGAGGAGGAGGAGGAATTACTAGAGGACTTCCCGAAGGTGGTGGGGGAACCATCCTGAGGAGAGGAATTGGAGTACCCTGGGATGTCGGGTTGGCTTGGGCATCCCGTGGCATCAAAGGGTTGGTTTGAGAGCTTGGTACTCGCTTGGCTTTCTTCTTGAGAACGGATGGCGGGATCCTCAACATGATGTTCTCTCTTTCTGGTATTAGTTCCTGCAAATTAGCACCAGTCAGGTAATCTCCACACATCCTCAAGGGCTGGCCCCAGATTTTGGACTTAAGGATATTAAATCGAGATGAGATATAGTTTGGAGTTCTAAACCGTTTGGGCGCTCCCAGAAACTCTAGCACATGATGACCCAACTTATCATTGCACTGTTCACAGTAGCATGACCCTCTATGATAAGGTTTGAAAAAAGGGAATAGATGTTGATTGAATACCCTAGGGACTACGAATTTGGCTGAGTCGAGAAGCCTCCAATTCCCACTCACCAAGATCATCCTTTCTTTCCACCCCTTATTGGACTTCTTATTGCCATCACACATCTTTCTCCCACTTAAATAAAAAATATTATAACAACCCCTACACTCCTTCTAGTCCTGTATCTTATAAGAGAACATGAGCTTAGCATGACCCAGATCAAGGCCCAGCTCCCGATTGATCATCAGGACCATGGCCAAGATCCTGAAGAAATTGGACTCCACTTGAAGCGGAGCCAGACCTAAGGTGGATAGGAGATAGAGAAAGAAATGGTGGATTGAGAAACGAAGAAAACCTGAAGATGGAAGGCTGACAGCAAGATTTGGTCATCCCTAACCCCCTCCCCTATCCTAAAATCACACTTCTTGGGATAATTCTTAATTATCACCCTGTCGGGTATCTTATAGTTATTCCTTAATTTCTTCAACACAGTATCTCCCTATGTGTATGGGGAAGGGGATCCGCATAGAATTGACCTCCTGATCTTCCCCCAGAAAGATCCCTAATTAAAATAGGGTCAACAGGTCACCACCCACATAAGTGATTTGGGTGATCTCAGGACGACTAGAGTTGACCATCCTAACCACCTCTACAGATGGGGAACTAAGGGAGGCGTCAGGATCGACAGAAGAAGGGAGACAGTCACTGCCCGATCGAGTATCATCACTATTAGACATCTTTGGTAGAAAGGTAGAAGAGTTAGAAGAAATAACTTACACTACAGTGGATCCTGGTGAGATTCTGGTGAAGGTTTATGAATTTTATGGGAAATAAGTGCAAATTCCGGCAATAACGAGTGAAAGAGTTAAATTGCAGAGAGCTTTTTTGAGAACAAGAAGTTTCAAAATACAAGAAGTGTTTCATGTATAGATCCTTAGGTATTTATAGAGAGTAGTGAGAGAAGTCAAAGGTCACGCACACCAACTCCGAGGCATCGAGCCATCTCCTCAAGCCCCCATTTCTCAAATCGAGGCCACATAAGCCACTAATTTGAAATTTAAGTAATAATTGTCAACTAGCCAATTAAATGTAGTAGCCACGTCACCCCGACAAGGGTGATGCATATATATTCCCTCCCACACTTTAACTTCTTGGTAATGGGCTTGACTGCCAAAAGGCCTACAACCAAGAAGAGGGTCTGTGTAAGTGTGGAAATCTCTAGGCCCATAGAGGCCCATCAGGCGTCGGGCCCATCAGTCTGATAACCCAATAAGGCCATCGAGAGCCCGAAGATAAAGGCCCATTTCAAGCTAGAATTACTTGAAAAAAAAAATAAAGATATTGATGTAAGAGAGATAAAAGTGATGATGTAAGTAAGATAATGTTGCCCTAATAGGCTCGAAGCCCAAAAAGGGAATGTATATAAAGGAAGCAAAATCTAAATAAAGGAATCATTTTTGTGTTGTGCATTTTTTGGCATTTACAGAAGGGAATGTTGAAACATTCAAAGTGCTCATTTTGATTATGAGATATGGCAGATGGATGTAAAGACAACATTTTTAAATGGCCATTTAGAAGAAGACATCTATATGAACCAACCAAATGGATTTATAGTCAAAGGCTTAAAGGATCATGTGTGTAAGTTGCAAAGATCCATTTATGGACTCAAGCAAGCTTCATGCAGTTGGAACATATGCTTTGATCAGGCAGTCAAACTATTTGGCTTCAAACAGAAGATGGATGAACCTTGTGTGTACAATAAAATACAGAGTAAAGTCATCATTTTTTAGTACTTTATGTCGATGATATCCTACTCATTGGAAATGATATAAAGGCATTATCATTAGTCAAAAGATGGTTATCCAATCAGTTTGACATAAAGGACCTTGGAGAAGCTAGTTATATTCTCGGGATCAAGCTTATGCGAGATCGATCTAAAAGGAGAATTGGCTTATCTCAAACTATTTATGTTGATAAGGTATTAACCAGGTTTGGTATGCAGGACTCCAAGAAAGGGTTCTTGCCATTTAGACATGGGTTATCTCTCTCTAAAGACCAGTCTCCCAAGACTCAAGAGGAGATGGAACAAATGAGATGGGTACCATATGCTTCAGCAGTTGGAAGTCTCATGTACGCCATGTTATGTACTAGGCCAAAAATCTGCTTTGCAGTGAGCAAGGTTAGTAGGTTTCAGTCCAATCCTGGACAAGACCATTGGATGGCTGTAAAAAGTATCCTTAAGTATTTGAGGAAAACTAAGGACTATGTGCTCATTTATGGAGGTAATGAGTTAATTCCAGTTGGGTATACTGATTCTGATTTTCAATCAGATATTGATTCCCGTAAGTCTACATCTGGGTATGTTTTCATACTAAATGGAGAGGCAATTAATTGGAGAAGTGTTAAGAAGACATCTACTGCTGACTCAACCATGGAAGCAGAGTACATTGCAGCCTCAGAGGCAGCAAAAGAAGTTGTGTGGTGGTAAAACTTTCTCACTAATTTAGAGGTGTTAGAGCATGTCAGCCGACTTATTACACTTTTTTGTGATAATAGTGTAGCGATTGCTCAAACCAAGGACCCCATATCTCATAATGGATCAAAACACATTCAAAGAAAGTATCATGTCATTCGTGATATGGTACAGTGTGATGAAGTCATTGTAACCAAGATTGCATCAGAACACAACCTTGCAGATCCATTCACAAAAGCGCTTCCGATTAAGGTATTTTATTGACATTTGGATAACATGGGAGTTAGAAGTGATTCAAATTGGCTATGAGTGCAAGTGGGAGTATTGTTGGGATTTATGCCCTAGCATAGCAAATTCCATAAAATATTTCTTGTATTTTCTGAAATTGATATTTTATACAATGGTGAATAATGTATTAAAAGTGTCCACTTGATTGCATGTATTATTTATATGTATATGATGGGGTTCATATACAAGAGATAAATAACAATCATAAATAGTTCATTGTCGGTAATAAATGATGGACTCTTTGATTAATTAAGACATGAACCGAATCCCGATAGGTTGAGAAATATTGTGAGAGACATCGTATACAATTGTTCCCTATCAAATGTCATGACATTTAACTCTTAAGCATGAGAGAAGTATAAACTCTAGTCTTAATTGGTAATTACTTTGATTTGCTCGGCGGAGCCTCCGTAATCCTTAGACTGACACTTTGGGTAGTTATTTAATTAATAGTTAGAGGGTTATATTCTCAAGAGTTGCATCAATACTACGTGTATATATATTTCATATTGATTATATTTGATCACAAGTAAAAATCGAAGATCTTCGTATGGTTTGGTAAAAACATTTTTATATAATTATAAAGATATTATATTTTCACCAAAATGTTTTATGTGATCAAATGAAGATAATCATAAAAGGAAAAATATATACATTTATTGTGTAGTCGGATTGATGGTTTTTATAATCCGATAACCAATTAGGCAAAGAGGAGTTAAAGTGCAACATTAACTTAATGGTTATTTATTTTCCAATTGGAGTGCAATTAATCTTTTTTAGTAGAGTAAAGGTTAATTAATGAATTAAGTGAATTGGGCTCAAGCCTTAATGGACCGGACCAATTATTAATTCATTGAAGCTAATTTGGTTAATAAGCACAATGGATTCTCACACATAGCCCAAATTTGATGATGAAACCCAAAGAGGGTTGGATAGATATTTCATGTGGAAATAAGAAGAATTATTATTTCTAATTACTAATAATGTATTATTAGTGAAAGAATACTAATTATTCCACTAGTGGTAGAATAAGTTAGGTATGATTAAAGTAAAGCGTTATTATTTTTGTAGCGTCCAGTATTTTTACGTGTTAATTTAAATTTTTTATTTAAACAATTAAGTGTTTATGTGATTATGTGCTTAATGTGTTTATTTGTTTTCACATGCCTTACATGTTGTACGTGTTATAAATATTGTACGTAGCATGTTGTATTTTGATTTTGAAATTAATGAAAATTATTGAGAACGATTTTGGGAAAGAAATGGCCGAGGGGTAAATGAGTAATTTCACATTTGGAGCACTTAGTGGAAAGTGTAGAGATTTTGGGTAAGAATTAGGGCATGAGTGGCGTTTTGGTAATTAGAGTGGATGACAAGGGGTAAAAGGGTATTTAAGAGTCTTGATGACACTCTTGTAATTAACCCTAACTTTGGATGAATTTGGTCATTTCCACCTGTCATGTGTTGTCTAATTCCTAGCCCTTGATCTCATTCTCCCATCTTTGTTTTGGACCCTTGGATCATAAGGCCTTGTTTGGTTTGTCCTTAAATGGAATAATCCATTATTATTGGTCTTCCACTTGGCAAGACTTTTTCTCAACCATTGGATGGTTTGTTAATTCCCATCGTTATTCTAAGCCCTTGGATGATAAGGCCTTGTTTGGCAAAATAATGGGTTTTGTGAATTGCGTAATAAGTCTTCCACTTGACAAGACTTATTCCTAGCCCTTGGATTCATTTCCTTTTTCCCTATATTCATTTTGGACCCTTAGATGGTGAGAAGAGTGATTGGGAAATCTCTACACTTATGAGTTTCTCTCATTTGCAAGACATTCTCTCATTCACACAAAAATCTCTATCTTCTCTCATAAGGTTCTTGCTAAGTTCTCCCTCCCTTCACTCCTTCTTCTTCAAGTTGTGAAATTCTCTCTTCCTTATGATGAGAATTTGAAGGGGGTTTGTGCATGGAAGTTGATGTTGGTGCTCCGAGCTTCCTTTTGAGCCAAAGCTTGGTAAGTGATTCTTCCTCCTTTAGAATTTCTAGTTTCAAACCCTAGCTTATATTATTGGATTCTTTTATTCAATTTTTGATTATGGAGTTGTCTATCTAATAGCTCTTGCTTGAGACTCCATTGAAGCTTAGCTATCGGTTGAATAGAGCATAGTGTTGGCTTTGGAGGGTGTTGGGTAGATTTGAATCACTCTTGGAGGCCTTGCTTGTTCTTGGTGCTCTTGCTTGGAATTGAGGTAGGGGAAAAACGATTTGTGTTTGTCTTTGTATGAGGGTGTGTGCGTCTATGTGTATATATGCCGTATATATATATATATATATGCGAGTTGGTCTTGATAGCTTAGACTATGAATTAGGCCTTGAGAACATGATTTGTCATATAAATTATGTTGTGATTATTGCTTAACAAATGTTAAATTGTAAGCCTTTTGAGAAATTGAACACAATATAATGTTATTTGATAGAAGCATGTATTGTGATGGCATATGGTCATGATAAGAACCTTTATGCATTTTGGGGTACACCATGTAGTGTCAAAAACATGGGTGTAGGTTTTATACGGATAATGTATTCGTATGTGTACGTATTCTTGTGTCGAATCGTCGCAACAACTGGCTAGGGGGTGTTCCCATCCTACGGAATAATGAGCCGTGAATGGGGTATAGGGTGAGTCATCTCATTCTCGAAGTCGCGGGTTGTCTCGTGCATTCATTATACGAATCTTTAGACGGGTCGTCTCATGCCAACCGCCTTCCTTATTGAAAGTGAAGTGTCAAAAACACTTGGGAAGAATCAGTGCGGTATTCTTTCTCGTTATAATGAGTAGGGTATGTATTCGTTAAACTATATTGGGCAAGCGCATATTATGGGGTGTGTTGAGTTATATTGCACTTGAACTATCCCATATGTATGATTATGTTATTGACGTTGAAGCATGCTATAATTGTGGTAAATTACGTTGTGAGCATGTTGGGGGAACTTATTTGTTGGGTTCGATGGGATTCCGGATTGGCATGAGAGCCATGTGGAACAAGAGACCGACCTAGGGTTAGTGGCATGAACCTTGGTTGGGTTGAACCACTCGGACTACCGAGATGGAGGCAATGACGCTTCCTCTACTGGGCTAGTGAGATAACCCCACGCCTTATATATTTTTCAGGTGATGATCCCGTTGGGAAAGTTCCGTAGTCTCTCCGTGGACACCCTTTTGTGCATGAGAGGCGGACCACACTTTTATTTTGTTGGGCATTAGGTCGATAAATATGTTCCTTTTGTACATGTAAACCAAACTTGTAAAACCATGTTATTTTGATCCGGCTAGCATGTTAGCCGAGGTGTTATTGTCTATGTATATCCCTTGGAGCGCTATGAGCGGGGATGATATTCTTTTGGTGCACTTCGGTGTCGGATTGTGTATTTTTGAACAAAATATAACATGTTTCGCCTTAGAGCGCTTAAATGTCATCATTGAATATTTTTCCTTGGAGTTATGAATGTGAATTGGATGAATGGCCATGAATTGTAAGTATTAGGTGTTTGGCCGAAAACGACGTTTTTTCTAGGGTTTCAAACCAATCCTTTTCAATTTGAATGGAAAAACCCGTTTTTGCCCACCCCCGTAGCCCGGTAAATTTTCTTGTTTTAGAAATGATCCTAAACCCATTTTACAAAGATTTTGAATCTTAAAAACTGGTGATATTTAAAGCGGAGACCGGGGGCAAGACGGATAACTTTACGAACATTAGATAAGTATTTTCGTTCGGAGTTCATGTTGTGTTAGAATGACTTGAATCATAGATTAAATGTGTATCAATCAAATATAGGTAAGGGAAACATTTTTAGTTGAGAATTCAATCACTTTTTGGGTCATTTTTGAAGCTTCGTATTGAAGAAGTCGACTGCCGAAGAGCTAGCAGCCGACTTCCGGAAATATGGCCTTGCAGCTTCTTTTCTTTTAGCTTCGACTTAGGGCAGTCGACTCTCGCCCATGGGGAAGTCGACTCTCGCCATTGGGAAGTCGACTCTCGTACACGGGCAGTCTACTCTCGAGTATTCAGCTTTGTTTCGACCATTTTCGGAAATTCGTTTCTCTCACCTCGCACCTTCGATTTAGGTCCCGTTTGTTTCTACGGGCTCTCCTATGTCCAAATTATCGGGATAAAATTATAAATGACCAAATTAACCATGAAATTACTATTTTACCCTTGGTGAAAGAGGGGTACCTCAACTTTAGTTTTGGGTCGGTGTTGTCTGACACTACTTTCAAAAATTCATATCTCTTTGCTCGTGACTTCAAATTTGGTTCCGTTTGTTCGCACTGCTTGTTCTAGGTCCAAAGTTTGTAGGCGTAGTTGGAAATTACTATTTCACCCCTGATTTGACTATTTTACCCTTGGGTAAACATGGTGGGTTGGAATGTTTCGTTTCAGGTACCGAGTGTTTCGGTTTACCTGTTTTCCGATCCCGTGCGATCTTTTTTTGGCATTTTTGAGATGTTGTAGGTCTATTTTACCCATTTATGGGTATTTTACGACTTAAATGGATTTTATTTTAATTCTCATTTCTTCCGCACTCACTCCCTTAGTTCTTAGGCTCGGGTTTGGAGTCCTAGGAAATTTGGGGCGTGACAATTTTGCTTTTGCAAAATAATATATTTGTATATGTATATATGAATATATATGTATATGTTGTATGCCTATAAATTGGCAAGATTGGTGAAAGACCAAATGACAAGAGAAATACAACAAGAATGAAATAAAATTCTCTCCACTTAGCTAGGTTGTCTTCCTCTCTTTTGGTTCCCACAAACCATAAGCTTCAAGTGTTCATCATATGGGAATATGTGTGATTCCTAAGGCAAGAACATAAATCACTTCCAAGGTGATTTCGGTGCATAATTCAAGGAGGCTAGTGAGATCTTTTATAAGAGTAAACATACTCTTTCGTGGATTGTTATGAGCCTTACTCAAATTTTGTTAGTAAGTAATCATACACTTTAATTATGTAGACATTCATATTGGTTTTTCATATAAACTAATTCCTATAAAAGAATCAAGACTTGGGAAAAAAATTTTAAGTTCCTCAAATTATGAGAAATACTCCATTTCCCAACATTATCAACATGTATGCAAATACAAAACTATGTTGACAAATAAAAGAGAAAAAGGTATTTAATTTACTAATATCTATATATGTACAAACACGTAAACATATGCAATTGGATTGATTATTACTGTAAATATATAACAGAAGAATTAATAATTCTTGAATTGTGCTATAAGTTAGGGCATTTGTATCATTTCATATTAGAAAAGATGTTTAAGTAATAACGGAAATTTTGAATTAGGAATATTACTATAAAAAGTATTAAGTATGATAAATCACAATTGAAATTATTAAAATTTAACTTTTTAAATGTAATAATACTAGTTGTTTTAGAAAACCTTTAACCTCCATTATAAATTATAGATATCCTCGTTGTCTAATAATCAAGTGAAGATAATTAACACATAATGCTATATACATCATATAATGATGATTAGTGTCAATTAGATTGTTAATGGATCGAATTTTGATTCGAATTCGATCCGAATTGAATCCGATTAGTCGAATATGGATGGAAAATAAAATTCATTAAATTCGATTAGGATTTGAATTCGATAATATGATTTCTTAACAAATTAAATTTGGATTTATACTAATCCGATTTGATATATATATATATATATATATATAAATCTAACATATTTATGGGTATATATTTAGTACTATATCTACATATAAATTTTAAAGTAATTAGTATTCCAGCTCATTATTTTCAAATATTGTTTACAATTTTTCAAAAATAAAAATAAAAAATAAATTCAAAAAGGCATATGTGCAATTATTTTTTTATATAAATATATATATATATATATATATATATGTATTATACGTGTCTGTATCCAAACACTACCTCTTGCTTTAGCTCATAAATGTCGGATCATCCTATCCAACAGGTCAAAAAAACCCTAGCCACTACATAACTTCATGATGCCTCTCTCACCTCTCACTATCTCTCTCTGTCTTTCTCTACAAACCCTATATCTCCTCCTGCCGACCAAATCATGTGCGTAGTTCTCTCTGTCTATAACGTTTTAGTGTGTTCGACACAAATTTGTTGTTTATAGAGACATGTATATATATGTATATCTTTCTAAATATATGTATATGTAGAAATATGTATAGATCCGGGGATTTGTGTATTTTATATGTAATATGTCGACCTATGATTTTATTTTTATATCGCGGAAGTTGATATATAGCCTTGGCACAACCATAGAGATGGTACATCTCTGGACCGTAACATCGAGTTAACCTAATACCATAGAGATGGTACATCTCTGGACCGTAAGATCGAGTTAACCTAATACATGTTGAATGGATTCTATGTTTAGTATACAACGTATATACATGGATCTAGTTGATTATCGTTTATAATTAGAAAGGTCAATGTAGTATTTGGTTCATTTTTCTAATAATAAATTTATGTTTTCAAGAACTAAAATCAGAAAACAATACAAAAAATTATTTGGTGGGACACTTCTTAAAAATATTTTTGAAGATTTAATATACATAATGTTTTATAAAAATTGAGTTTTCAGATAACATTTATTTTTTGAATTATTGAAAACTATTTTCTTCTTTGTTTTTTCTTGTCTATCTATAAATTGAATCAAACAAGCCTAAATAATCTCATATCCAAAACACACTTGAACTCAAATTCTGTTTTCAATAATAGTCAAATGAAGAAAAATCATAATAACTGTAAAATATCAAACATGCTAATTTGGGAATTTTTTATACATGAGCGAAACAAGACAGTGTTGAAGAGATTAATGAAACAAATAATAGAGATAGATCATAGACAAAGATATGATGATACCAACTGAATGGACATTGAATCGCTGGAGAGAGATAAGTGTCGATCCCGTGATTTTAAAAGATCTCATATCAGAGGGTCAACAAATAACAAAGTGTGTGTTGGGGGGAGGGTTGGGTAAGAAATGATGTGGGCGAAATGGGGAATGAGAAACCCTATGCTTCTAATGCGACTATATATAGTAAAGTAGGGGGCGACGCTAGGCTAAAGGAAAAAGATAAAAAAAAAGGAATATTATTAAGTAATGGGTGAATGGTGCAAAATACCCCTGTGATTTTCAAAATATGCAGAAAACACCCCTCCTCGTTTTAAAACACCCATAACCTTTGCAAAAAATGCGAATAAACCCCTTCAAACTATTTTTCGATGTCTAAGATGAGAATTTACTTAAATACCCTTAAATTTTGACTTTATAATTTTATATAAATAATGGTGAAATGTGAAATGACGCAAAAGTCCCTTGTTTGTACTCTATCTTAGTGATGACCTATACCAAAATCAAACACTTCTCTTCACATGTCCACTCTAGGCTTCTCAAATTTAATGTTTAAACCCCAAACCCAAGCCAATATATATACATATGTATATATATATATATATATAATCACAAACCCAACACAAGACTAACATTAATTGAACAAACAAAGTGACAAAAATAGGTACCCTTTTCATATTTCTTATCCCAAATTCAATATTTAAACCCCCAAACTCAAACAATTTACATATATGAAAACATACGAATTTTATGAGATGAAATACTCAATCTACATTAAACAATAACACCAAAAAATCAGTCGATAAAACCCTAACCTTATAACAAAATGGCAAAATTTTGCAAATCCGGAGCTCAAACAAATTGAAATTTCAATGATTCAAAAGTCAAAACTGAAGTAGAGAAGAGAAACAATGTAGCCAAATGAATTCAACACTTCAGAGTCTCTGAAAACTCCGCAGATTGCAACTCACAAAATTTGCACACAATCTACTCTCACTCTTCTTCTTCAACTCCATTCGCATTGAAGATATACATATACATACACAAATACATATACATATAGATTTATATATATATAGTTATTATATTCTTGTAATATCTCTCTTATCCAATCCATCAATCTCATTAGTTTCTTTCTAGAGAGAGAAAGAGAGGGGGAGGGAGAGGAGAGAGAAATAGAGTCCCTTGTTTATATGTTGTAGCTTTTATATATATATATATATATATATATAAATAATGTGTGTGTGTGTGTGTCTCTAGTGGACTTCAAAACTGCATTCGATCCAATTGAATTTTCTTCATTCCTTCTTTACCTTTTCTTCTCTAAATTGAACTAATCAAGTCAAATCTCTTCTCTTCTCACTCCATGTTTGGGTGTATATGTATAACATATATATATCACATTTCAGAAGAAGGGTAGTTTGGTAAGTGGGCAAAGGCATTTTAAGGGTTTGGAGAAATATAAAACATGTGGAACCCACATGACACATTTCTAACCGAAAAAATGCCTTGAACAATGTCATAGGGGGTCAAAGTACACACTTTTGGCATAGTAGTGCGGCTTATCTGTACAAAATGAACTATAGGAGAGTTTTCTGCACATTTTGTAAACCACAGTAGTGTTTGGAGCCATTCACCCATTAAGTAATCCATACGCAATAAAAAAAACATGGACCCCTCTGAACCCCACATGGGTTCAATTGTAAATAGAGTTTGTCAATTTAATTAATTTACGGATAAAGTGCCAAAACAAAACCCTGAAGTATTAGATTTTGACGACTAACTCCCCCTTAATTACAAATAACCTCCCTAAACCATTAATTTCTTGCAATTAGCCCATGCTAATATGAAGCCCTCGTTGTGTGCATATCTATGGCTTTCAGTTATACCTTTTGACTAATAAATTCTTCTTATTATTTGCATGTATGTTAATACTTTAAAAAAAAAAATAAGGATTTATTCACACACAGTGTCTCCACTGCACTGAGGCTCGAACCCAGTGGTGAACGGGATAAATAAAAATAAAATAGACTTTTTGGTTTCTTAATGAAAACAAATCAGTTAATTAAAAAAAATCTCTTTGAAATTCTTTTGTAGGTTTGACGGTGTATGGAGTAGTGTATTTACCACTCACATTTTTTAATCTTAAAAAATATTAATTAATAAAAAAAAATATTTTTATAATTCTTGTGAAAGGGTTGACAGTGTGAGGATGTATTTACCACTCAAAATTTCTATTTTGATAACTTCAATTACGAAATTGTATCTCTTGAATAACCTATTCATCTTTAAGAATTAATTTTTTTGATATTACACACATGCACATTATTTAAAGTAATTACTATTTATTTAATTGATATTTTTTTAATGATCATGACAACACATATGCACAATTTTACTATAGGTATTATTAGTGGCATTAGCATATGCGCATGATCGTTTTGTGTGAGTAAATTTGTTGTGTCTGACTATGATCATGTAATCTTCCATGAAGATTTAAGAGGAAGAAAATAGATCATAACTATGTATATTTGACCACTGGTAAATAATTGTATTTTACGTTTTTCTTTAATTATTCATTTAATATTCCTGATTAAGATAATAAATATTTAATTAAATTTATTTAACTAGGATAACCCATCTGTGACAATTAATACGTATTATTTATTGGATCCGTGAAAATAAATCGAATATTTTATAACTTTACAATAAAAATTGGAATTGTGATAGATTAGTAGTGCAATCAAAGCTTTGGCTCTTGTTGTCATCATTTTTATATTAACGTTTATTTTTTTATTTTAATCATCAATTTTTTGACTAAATTAGTTAAATAATAATATTTTCAATTAAGTGGCTGTAATCGATCCTCATGGGTTTCATCTTGCAATACACACCACAACTACATACCATTAATGTAGTTGGGAACTTAACTTAATTTAGGTTTATTATTTAGGTTGATTTAAATATGCATCAGTCATTTTACAAAAAAAAAAAAGGTGATAGTTTAGGAGATTTATTGCAAAATTTCAGTTGAAGAATGTTATTTGCAAATTTGGACATATTTGATGGAATTTCTTTTTGCATTACATCATTAATAAACCCCTTAAATTTGTCACGACATGGTCATAGGGGACAACTAAATTTGTCATAGTAATACCCCATTACATCATTTGTCACATGGAACTTGTATCAGTGATCTAAGATGTAAAATGCGCTAAGATGTAAAATGCGCAAGCATGTGCACACAAGGTCATAGTAATAATTCTTGTACTCTCGGTCGGAATTTAGTTGTCCACTTTGCTTACTGTCCCAAATTAGTTATTCAGTTTCGAATTTTAATATAATATTATCATATACTTTTTCAAATTATCTCTTTTCATTAACTTAAAAAAGAAATGAGTCACACTAAAAACAACAACTATACTACATTATCAAAGGGCAAAATAAGAAACACAAAATATAAAAAAAAATATTAAAAAATCAAATGTGGATAACTAAATTAGGATGAAGGGAGTATATAATTAGGACATATGCATTGTGGGTAGGTCACTCCTCTCTCTCCCGTTAAGATTCACTTTGAACCACTACTCTACAACAAAATTGACATTTAGTGACGATTTTTTTCGTCACAAAAACTATATATTTCATTGCTAAAAATAATTTGTGACGAAAAAATATTTTTTACAATTTCGTCACTATATAAGCGTCTCGGTTGATCAATAGTGACGAAATTTTATTTCATCACTTTTGTTGGGATATTAGTGACGAAATGTTTTTCGTCACATCTAGCTACCTTTTAGCGACGAAATGTGTTCGTCACATCTAGGTATCTTTTAGCGACGAAATGTTCGTCACTATATCTAGCTACCTTTTAGTGACGAAATTTTTTCCATCACATATAGCTAATGTTCGTCACTAAATCTAGCTATCTTTAAGTAACGAATTTTTTTTCGTCACCTCTAGGTAACTTTTAGTGACAAAATATTCGTCACTAAATATAGCTACCTTTTAGTGACAAAATATTTTTCGTCACATATAGCTACATTTTAGTGACGAAATTTTTTAGTCACATCTAGCTACCTTTTTGCGACGAATTATTTTTGTCACATCTAATTGCCTTTTAGTGACGAAATTTTTCCGTCACATCTAGCTACCTTTTAGGTACGAATTATTTTTATCACATCTAATTGCCTTTTAGAGACAAAATGTTTTTGTCACACCAAGTGGTTTTATCGACTAAAGGTTTTTGTCACAGCTACCCTTTTATCGACAAAGATTTTTGTCACATTTAGTTATTTTTTATCGACGGACTTTTTTTGTCACATCTAATTATTTTTTACCAACTAAATGTTTCTTAGCTTTAGTTATACAAGAAAAGATAAAGGAAAATTAAATATCAATGAACTGCACAATGTAAAAAGTTCACCATTCCAGGCCAAAAACTAAAAAAAAAAAACACTAAATAATCTAAAAAACAAGAACTTTAAAAGAAGGATCCTAGTTTATTTCAAATTGTCTTTCTAAAACTCATACTAGATTAATTTTGAGGCGTAAGCGACTGTTGTCCAATATTTGCAACAAATGCAAGCATTGCCTCCCTCACTTTTTCTTGAATTTCTTGTTGCATGTCTCGCTTTATCTCGTGCATCTCTTGTCTCATCTCTTCCATATTTTTCTCTGCTTTCTCAGCCCTAGCATAAGCTGCGTCCACATCTTTTTGAGTGACATGGATAGAAGAAGTAACCCTCTCTTTGTTGCCAATTCCGTGCAAAAATGAAGACTTATCCCCTAGTACTTCAAGCATTATATCTTTTTCTTTCTCGGGGGTTAATACTTCTCCAATTTCAATAGCAGCTTCTTTCATTTGTAACATTTAGCCTGCATGATAAAAAAAGAGTTGTAATACAAAGAAAAAAGTGCACTATTCTTAAAGTTAGATAAAAGAATTAAACATTAACAATAAAGACATACTTACATAATTTTTCTCAGCATCTTCATCAACAAATTCCCCACCATTCTTTATATGCGATTTTGCGTAGAATTCAATGAGACATCCATCATTCCGTGGTTCAGTATTCATCTTTCATCACAATTAAGATGAAAAGGTTGGTTAAAAAAACATACCTACCAACTAAACAATGAATATAATAGTAGTTAAAACAATTGAAAATAATAAATATATTCATAATAAAGTACTAAATTTGATCTAGATAGGATTTTGTCCTTACCATGTCATCCAAATACTGAACATATGCTTTGGAGCCACCATAATTCTTTCTCTTCACCTTGCTCCTATTCCCTTTGTTTATCTCACTCCGACTCTGCATGATATATGTTTTTCTGAAATGTAAGTCAATTTTGTAAAGAAAACACAAGGCATAAAGTATCACACCCTCTATTCCAAGGAGTCCCCAGATAACTCAACAAATGCATGAGACATAAAATATTGCTATATACCAGCAAAGGCAAAATGGTGCACTGAAATGTTCTAGGACTGATATGTTTCATTTTGGTGAAAAACAAAATACCATTTGGAACATAATGTCAACTATAGGAATTACGGATCCCATATTCCAAAGAGGTATAGTTACTCAGTGTAAAGGTGGTAACTCGCGACAATTTAATCCGCGAGGATTTATCTGTGATATGGCCCAAGGTATGGCATATTTGGGAAAACCGGCTCAAGTAAAAGATTAATTGGGAGATTGGCCCAAATAATTGATTACTTGGAGAAATAGACCAAATAAGGTTTCACGTGAGAGCTTGCATTATACAGAGGGAGGTATGAGGAGCTGATGTGTTTTATAGCTTGTGTCAGAGACTCATAACCCTATATGTTGCTCGCGTAGCGAGTACTACTCGGAAACTAGGGGAAATACTTGGGATGAGTAAATAGCGGGTCGCGACCTTATTTACACCATCCTAAACAAAAGTACCTTAGAGAGGCCGATAGTATTCAGGGACATGATCAAGGCATGCATGATTGGTCATGACCCAGGAAAGCTATAACAGCATCCTTGGCTAAGGATAAATCAGATCCGCGATGAAACAAACGCGGATCACAGGTACAACATGCCTCATTGACTAAGGAAAAGGCAGATCCACGATGAAACAGGTGCGGATCACAGGTCATGGTGCGCAGTACAATCCGCTCATGAGATTATGCAAATCAGTTTTCGCAGGGTAAAGGGCGCGAGATAGTACTTGAGAATATTTATGTCGCGAATTGGTACGCAGGAATTATGTCGCGTGACAGGTGCGGACATGGCAAGGCAATACGCGAGGACTACTGGACACTCATGCCTATAAATAGAGATGCGAGAACTCATTTCAAGGTGGACCTTTTTTGGGAGAGGAAGACTAAGAGAGAAATTCCTAGAGAGAGAAAGTATTTTTCAATCATTTATGCTTCCTATCTTTTCTTCCATTTCTCTTCAATTTTTTATATAAAACAAGCATTAGGAGAAAGCAATAAAAACATCATTATTGTCATCTGGCTGACGAACTTGTGTATAAACTATCTTCGCATCCTCAAGCAATCTGAACCCCTACATTAAAGGCGACTCTGCTGGGGAGAAGATGTCTTCTGCACAAGTAGAGTCTCGTCAAACTCAGCGGAGAGGTCGTCCACCGACCCGGCGTACTGAACAAATTGGAGAGGAAGTAGCAGCACAAACACAAGAAGGCGAACCAGTCCTACCGGCGCGAAGAAAGCATCGTCGCGCAAATACTGGCACGTATTAGGCAGAAACCCCTCCAATGGCAGAACCAATGCAAAATTCAGCAGAATTACCATCAGCTCTACTACAAACACTTCTCAGCATCCAAGAGACGCAAAAGGCTATACTTCATTTCATGGAGGCCTCGCGTGTTTCAGCACTAAATCTTGAATCAACACAGATGGATAATCAAGCCATGCCAGAATCATCGGCACATGAGCTTTTTCGAGAGGCACCTTAGGCACGACCAGAGACACCGGAGAAAAAGTCATATATCACCAAGGAGCAACTGCAGGCTATCTTGAACGATAAGTCTGAAATAGAGGAAGTGGAAATTGCCCCACCATACCATCCCAGCATTATGGCTTTGCCTTATCTGGAGGATTATGGAACACCAAGCTTCCATCAATTTGATGGCAAGAAGGGCAATGCAAGAGAGCATATATCCAGATTCGCGGATGCCATGGGACCCCACAAGAACAATGAGTATTTGAAACTTAGAGAATTCTCCAAGTCTCTAACTGGAACTACATACACATGGTATAATGGTCTCGCTCCAGCCTCGGTGTCAAGTTGGACAGATATGGTGCTCAAATTCTACACCAAGTTCTTCCAGGCAAACGAAGAAGTCTCGATGATGTCACTTACAAGGCAAAGACAGCGCTTCGGGGAAGAAGCAGCAATCTATGTCAGAAGATTTCACGAGGCTGCTCTGCAATGCCATGAGCCAATTTCCGAACTACAACTGATCAAAATTAGTATAGAAGGAATGTTGCGGGAATACAGAGTGCATTTGGTCAATCACGAGTTCAAGACTTTTTCTGCTCTTGTTGATAATGCCCGAAGATTGGGAGAAGTCTTGATTCCCCCGACACGACCAAATATCAGTACTAGACGGGTGCCAATGGTAGCAGCAGTGCAAAACGAAAGGCCCAGGGAAGAGCATGCCAGGAGATCTGAACCACCCCCTTTACCCTTCAGTGAAAAAGAGGGAGTTGTTTTACTGAATCAATGGATCGCAGATCATGTAATATCTTTACCTCCAGTGCAAAAAGTGTCGTCAAGAGAGGAAAGGATGAAAAGAAACTATTGTCCCTATCACAGGACTGTGCGACATTCCCTGATGAGCTGTTAGGCGTTTCGCAGATTGGTACACAGGAAAATAGCATCAGGAGACTTGAAAGTTGCGAAGAATGTAGTTCATGAGCCTTTCCTTACACATGTGGCTGTGGTGTCCACCAGAGACGATACTGAGGATATGGCCAATGCCGCCAAGTATGAATGCCTGCCAGTGCGTGAAGCTAAGGAGAATACTAAAATAGACGTCTTCTTCAATGAACTCCCAATACAGGAACATGTGAAGGAATTCTTGATGGAACAAATAGTTGTTGCACTCAATCATACTATTGTGATTCCACAACATGAGAAAGCCTCCGGTAAAATCACATTTTCAGAAGCAGACAGACAAGTGCCTTTTCTCCAAAATCGACCCCTGTATGTACCAACCACTGTAAACGGTCGGGAGATGAAACGAGCATTCCTTGATGGGGGAGCATCAGTTAATTTGATCACACTAACCACTTTGCGAATGATCAGCTTTCCTGAAAGCAAGATCGTGAATCATACTATTGCAGTTACTAATTTTAATGGAGACCAGCAGACCACTATGGGATTCGCGACATTGGATCTCAAAATTGGGAAGATCAGGGGGCCCACCAAATTTCATGTCATCAAAGGAGAACCCTCATATCAATTGTTGTTGGGCAGACCGTGGCTGCATGCATATGGCGTAGTGCCGTCATCTTATCATCAAGTGATGAAAGCCAGTTGGGGAGAAGGAGTAATGACTGTAAAGGCATCTAAGAGCCCTTTTTGTGCATCAGAGGCCCATTTTGCAGATGCGGTATATTTCTCAGAATATAACGAGGAAGATGGGCCCAGCATTTTTGCTACACCATTACCAGAGTGGAATGAACTGGAAAATGGAGGTTTAGCTAAATGGAAGCTCAAAGAGGTGAGTGGGTCACAGGTCAAAATGCCCGATGGACGGGTAGTGTACAAATTATGATGGGATTGGGGGTCAGAAGCTTACAGAGTTGGCGCTGACCCCGAGATAGACGAGGCTATACAAAGAAAACTTGACACTGACCCTGAGGTACTGAAAGTGAATCCGCGACCAGAACATGGCTTGTGTGAAGTGGACATAGGCGACGACACGGATCCGCGACCTACCTTCATAAGCAGTACGCTTCCTGAAGATATTAAGAATGCTCTGGTAGAATTGCTCAAAGAGTTTCGAGATGTCTTTGCTTGGGATTATAATCAAATGCCGGGACTCAATGCTGGATTGGTAAGCCACCATCTTCATGTGCATCCCGCATCAGAACCAAAGAAAAAAGCAACGAGTATTTCATCCCGACTTGGAGATACAAATTAAGGCAGAGGTGGAAAAACTACTGAAAACAGGGTTTATCAAACCAACCCAGCATCCAACCTTGCTCGCGAACATTGTGCCTGTAAAGAAGAAGACTGGACAGATACGCGTATGTGTAGATTCTCGTTATCTCAATAAAGCATGCCCTAAAGATGATTTCCCTTTACCCAACATTGACACCATGGTGGATGCAACTTCAGGACACGCAATTTTCTCATTAATGGATGGATTCAGTGGGTATAACCAGATTAAGATGGCTCCAGAAGATGCTGAGAAAACTGTTTTTCGCACCCTAATGGGGAATTTCCACTATACAGTCATGCCATTTGGGCTTAAAAATGTCGGGGCTACGTATCAACGCGCCATGAAAGCAATATTTCATGACTTGATGCATAAAACTATGGAGGACTATGTTCACGATTTGGTGGTAAAATCTAAAGTAGTGCGAGATCATGTGGGTGATTTGCGAAAAGTACTGCAACGATGTTGCGAGTATAATTTAAAGATGAATCCCCTCAAATGTGCCTTTGGAGTACCAGAAGGGAAGTTCTTTGGATGTGTCGTGCATCGGCATGGCATCGATATGGACCCAACAAAGGCTAAGGCAGTATTAGAAATGGCTCCACCCACAACTCGCAAAATGTTGAAAACTTTCATGGGGAAGATATCTTATCTGAGGAGGTTTATCCCGGCATTGGCAGAAGTAACTCACCCGCTTATGCCCTTGCTAAAAGAAAAATTTGTATATAACTGGGGAGAGGAGCAACAAGAGGCTTTTGAGAAAATTAAAAAGATTTTTGCGTCACCAAAAACAATGGTAGAGCCCGAGTCAGGAAAACCATTGATAATGTATCTCACTTCCACCAATAAATATGTAGGAGCTCTGTTAGCCTAAGAACATGAAGGGGAAGAAAAGCATGTTTACTATATCAGTCGGGTACTCAAAGGACCAGAGTCGCGGTACACATCGTTGGAAAAGTACTGCCTCGCTTTAGTATTCGCAGCCTAGAAATTCAGACATTATTTATTGGCACATCCATTAGAGCTAATCACTAAAAGCGACCCCATACGGTATCTGCTCACGAAGCCCATACTCAGTGGAAGAACTGCTTGGTAGTTATTAGCACTATCTGAATATGAGATCACGTGCTCTAGACCGAAAGCAATAAAAAGTCAGGCCTTGTCAGATTTGCTAGCTTTATTTCCTAGGGGAACTAAGCCTAAGGAAGAGGAGATAGGGGTGGCAAGTGCAGCACAGAGTGCGGAATTCAGTTTAGAGTTCTATGGTTCATCCACAGAAGGAGGAGGAGGAGCTGGTTTTGTACTGAGGAATGAAGAAACAAAAGAAGAATTAGTCATGGCCTACAAGCTTGATTTTCCTTGTACCAACAACATTGCCGAGTATGAAGGATTGGCGCTGGGGTTGATGATGGCTCAGCAGTTAGGGGCAAAAATGTTTCATGTTAAAGGAGATTCCAAGTTGGTCATTAAGCAGATTAAAGGGGAGTATGCCGTCAAGGAACCTCATATGGTGTCCTACAGAACCCTTATCCGTCAGATGATATAAGGTTTTGAGACTGTGAGTTTTTAGCATGAGCTGCGAGAAGGTAACCGACGATCCGATGCATTGGCCACATTGGGCTCAGGGTCTTCTGTGCAAGTAGTGCGAAGAACCAACTCCGTAATCAGTAACGAAAGAAAATCAGAAGTATATGAAGAGTATGATTGGAGAGCGCAAATAGTACAAGCTCTACTAAAAAATGATAACAATGCCCTGAGATGAGAGTACCAGATCATAAAAGGTGTGTTATATTATAGAGCGGCTGGAGGTATTCTAGCTAGATGCGTGGAAATAAATGAAATAGGAGAACTGCTACGAAAGGCTCACAAGAAAATATGTGGACAAACAGATGTTAGTCTCTATCGAGTTCTGCAGCGAGAAGGTTTCTTTTGGTCAAGTATGAAGGATGATGTAGTGAAGTTACAAAGTAGCTATCGGAACTGTAATGCATATCCATCCGCGAGCGAGGGTAATGTAGCAGACATGATAGACTGACGGGACAAATATGTGCGTTACTTGAAGGAAGGGATTTTACCTGAAAAAGATCAACCGCGGTTCAGAAAATTGGCCTCGCGATTTGTCTTACAAGAGGGAAAATTGTTTCGAAAGAGCTTTGAAGGAAAACTGATGAAGTGTGTAAGTGAAGAAGAGGAAGGTGAAGTATTGAAACAAGTCCATGTATTTGGTCATCAAGGCCCTAGAAAAATGTTTCAACAGATGCTATCATCTGGGTATTACTGGCCAACAATGGAAAGGGATTGCAGTGACTTTGTCAAGAAATGTCATGTGTGTCAGGTGCATGGGGATCTCATTCATGCCCCGGGAGCTGAATTGCACAGTTTAGCTACTTTCTGGCCTTTCCATACTTGGGCACTGGACATAGACGGACCAATCACCCCACAAGCACAGGGACATGTATGGATTTTAGTTGCAACTGAATTATTCACAAAATGGGTAGAGGCTATCCCGCTGCGACGAACGACAGTAGATATTGTAGTTCGATTCATAAAGGAAAATATCATTTGTCGATTTGGGATACCAAAAGTGATACTGTTAGATAATGGGACGCCTTTTGTCAATAGTAAGATCGCGGATTTGTTGGGGAGATACTCAGTCAATCATCACAAGTCCACGCCTTACTATTCAAAAGGAAACGGACAAGCTGAAGCCTCTAACAAAGCGTTAATTCGAATCTTGTCCAGGCTGGTGCATGATAATCAAAAGAAATGGGTAGAGGAGCTTCCAATAGCGCTATGGGCGCATCGAACTGCATATCGAAGTGCGACAAACATGACCCCTTATGCATTAGTCTACGGAGTAGAGGCTGTGGTACCAGCAGAACTAGAAGTGGCTGCTAAAATATTGGCAGCTAAAAGCAACTTGGAGGACAGGCTACTGGAGATAGAAAATTTGGAGGAAACAAGAGCAGAAGCCTTTGCAAATCAGAAGGAGTACAATAAGAGGCAAGAAAAGAACTACAACAAAAGGGTACGGTACAGATGGTTCAAGGAGGGAGACAGAGTGTTGAAAGTGGTACCGGCAATCATGAGGGGACAAAGGGTAAGAAAATTTGAGGCTAAGTGGGAAGGTCCGTATGTGATTGTAAGTGAGAGCAGCAGTGGATATTACAGGATGGAGCATGAAATCACTCGCGAGAAGGCTGGACCTCTGAATGTGAAATGGATTAAATTGTATCAGGCATAAAGGCATTACGGATTATGTTGTTATGAAAATATGTTTCAAAAAACAAATGTGGTTACAAAAGTGTTATCAAAAGTGTGGTTACAAAGGAGACAGTATCAAACAAAGCATCCCATGTGTATAAAGTATATCAAAAGTGTTATCACAATACAACGATATACAGCAAAAATGTTGTTACAAGTAGAGGACAACCTAAAAAATCTTAACATCTCCTCTAAATATATACATATATAATAATAAATACAAAGAATGAGCTAGAAAAGGTTTCGAGTAATAAGATCTGACAACTTGAAACCCTCATGCTCCTCTAAGTAAAGACGGGCCTGCTCGAGATGCTCAGCTGAAGCCTGAAATTTCTTCTCATCCTCCTCAAGCAGTGCTAACTGTCTGTGAAGCTCTGCGATCTCTGCCTGCTTTCTTTGAAGAGCATCACGGCCTCTCAGCTCGACAAGATGGTGATCGTAGAGTCTCTGAATGATATCCAGACGGGTCTCCCACCAGGACACATCCATCCCTACCTTCTTCTAGTCCTTTATACGGGCATGACATCTCAGAAGAGTATCAGGGACGAGGTCCTGCATATCAGTCTCTGAAAGGGTCCTAAACACATCTGCAACAAGCTGGAGGTGGACTGTCTGTAAAAGTGGCTCATGAACCTCCATATGAGCAAAAGTCTCTGGATGAGCTGCTTCTATCAGATCTAGCACCAGAATGTCACGCGGATAACAAAACCATTGACGCCAAGGTGTTGGCACTGAAGAAGCGGCATCATAGACAGGTGCAATAGCAGGCATGCGCGAAATGGATCCAGGGTCGCGAGTAGACTCAGGAGGGTCAGAAGCAGAGGCGCGAGTAGGCTCGCGAGAATCTGGTATAATGTCGCGAGATGGGGATGGAAGTACCTCTGTGTGGGCCGCAGCAGGAATGTCCGAAGGGAATATTGCCTGACCCTCAGAAATCCCCTGGGCATCATGGAATAGCTCATTAATCATCTCTGGAGTGTCGGAGTTGGTACATAAAAAAAATGGGGGAAAGGCGCATGTTAAAATCACATTTTGACATTCAGAGTAAAATAGAAGAAAAAGTTGATAAAAACAAGTTATCTCCCTCACCTCCCTCAACCTCTGGGATAGGGGTGCCAAAAATGGATCTCTCAATGCTAGGATGGTCTGCCAAAGTGGCAGCAACCTCGGATGCAAGATCACCATCAAGAGGCTGCAAATGCCTATCTTCAAAATTTGGGTCCACTGCTCTATCATCAATAGTCTTTGGGGAATCAGGAATGGAAGGCATCTTGGGCGAGCCCTCGCGAGAGCTGTGGTATTCTCAATCTCGCGATCTGGGGATATCTCGCGATCAGCTTCAGCAGTTGAAGTAGCGGAAATAACACTATCATGAGAGATAGATGAAGTATCATCATCCCCTTCTTCTTCAACAATAGGCTGAGAGGACTTGCTGAATAACGAATTTATGGTGAGATTGTCCTCATCATCTGATGAAGCTACAATAGAATGAAGGCCACCTCCCGGAGAGGCTGGAGCACGCGGAGATAAAATCTTACGGGGACCTAAAACAAGGATAGATGCGAAGTATTAAAGATAAAGAATTAGTAAAAATAGAAATAAGTGTTTAGAATCAGAGTTGGAAACTTACTCTGGGAAAGAGCCGTCCTAGGTAAATCAAAAAGTATACTGGCGACTTCTGTCTCCTCTGCCTCATCTCCAGTCCTCATCTCCTCGACCATGCGAGCAACAGTATCAAGCAATGATGAAGTCGCATCAGCCTTCTTTTTGTTCTTTAGCTTTTCCAAAGCAAGTCTGCGTCTTTCGGCCAGGGAGGCCTCTTCTGAGGTAGGGTCCGAAACACCAAGAGGTGGAATGACAGACGAAGATTTATGTTTTCTCACCAAAGGGGCCTCCTCTGAACTAGGAGCATCTTCCGCTACAATAGCCCGCGAAACCTTGGAAAGCTTCATTTTCCTCTTCGCAAGAGGAACATTATCCAGTACTGCTGCGTCGAAAAGATTTTTAAGTCTAATAGATAAAGGAACATGGTCCAATAAATCAGTAAAAACGCTAGTAGTACCTGTAGCTTGGGCGCTGAAACGCTGAAGAAAGAACAAAGGAGTTACTAACAACATATGAGAAGACATAATGCATCAAATAAAAAGAGAAGTTAGAAATTTACCAGATGCCTCGCGATAGGCTCCTTGCGGAAGGCCTTCTCGCGGATAGGTTCCTCGTGGATAGGCTGTCTCGCGAGAGGAGTCTCCTCGCGGAGAGACCGTTTGCGAGTAGTGGCCTTGGGTTTTTGAGGCTGTGAAGCCTGAGTATGCTGTTTTGGAGTTGATTTAGCCCTAACTTTGCGAAGCTTCAATGATGGGTCTGCAATGAAGATTGAAACTGGAATGGGGACAAGGGGAGCTTCGGACATGAAACTCTAGAACCTCGCCAATTGCTCTTTCCAAAACTCTCCATAAGCCACAGTCACTACGAAACTAAGCGTGCTCTGGTAGAATTGCTCAAGGAGTTTCGTGATGTCTTTGTCTGGGATTATAGTCAAATGCCGGGACTCAATGTTGGATTGGTAAGCCACCATCTCCATGTGCATCCCGCATCAGAACCAAAGAAGCAAAAACAATGAGTATTTCATCCCGATTTGGAGGTACAAATTAAGGGAGAGGTGGAGAAGTTGCTGAAAGCAGGGTTCATCAAGCCAACCCAACATCCGACCTGGCTCATGAACATTGTGCCTGTGAAGAAGAAGACTGGGCAGATCCGCGTATGTGTAGATTATCGGGATCTCAATAAGGCTTGCCTAAAGGATGACTTCCCTCTACCCAACATTGACACCATGGTGGATGCAACCTCATGACACAAAATTTTCTCGTTAATGGATGGATTCAGCGGGTATAATCAGATCAAGATGCCGCCGGAAGATGCTGAGAAAACAACCTTTCGCACCCCAATGGAGAATTTTCATTATACGGTCATGCCATTTGGACTTAAAAATGTCGGGTCTACGTATCAACGCGCAATGACAGCAATATTTCATGACTTGATGCATAAAACTGTGGAGGACTATGTGGATGACTTGGTGGTAAAGTCCAGAGTCGTGCAGGATCATGTGGGTGATTTAAGAAAAGTACTGCAACGATGTCGCGAGTATAATTTAAAGATGAATCCCCTCAAATGTGCCTTTGGAGTACCAGAAGGAAAGTTCTTGGGGTATGTCGTACATCGTCAAGGCATTGATATGGACCCGACAAAGGCTAAGGCAGTATTAGAAATGGCTCCACCCACAACTCGCAAAATGTTGAAAACTTTTATGGGGAAGATATCTTATCTGAGGAGGTTTATCCCGACACTGGGAGTGGTAACTCACCCACTCATGCCTTTGTTGAAAGAAAAATCTGTATATAGCTGGGGAGAAAAGCAGCAAGAGGCTTTTGAGAAAATCAAGAAGATTTTGGCATCACCAAAATCGATGGTAGCACCCGAGCCAGGAAAACCGTTGATAATGTATCTCACTTCCACTAATAAATCCGTGGGAGCTCTGTTGGCCTAGGAACATGAAAGGGAAGAAAAACCTGTTTACTATATCAGTCGGGTACTCAAAGGACCAGAGTCGCGATACACATCATTGGAAAAACACTGTCTCGCTTTAGTATTCGTGGCCCAGAAATTCAGACATTATTTACTGGCACATCCGTTAGAGCTAATCACCAAAAGTGACCCCATACGGTATATACTCATGAAGCCCATACTCAATGGAAGAACTGCTCAATGGTTATTAGCACTATCTGAATATGAGATCACATGCTCTAGACCGAAAGTAGTAAAAAGTCAGGCCTTGTCAAATTTGCTAGCTTTGTTTCCTGGAGGAGCTGAGCCCAAGGTGGAGGAAGTAGGAGCGGCAAGTACAAAACAAAGTGCGGAGTTCACTTTGGAATTCGATGGATCATCCACAGAAAAAGGAGGAGGAGCTGGTTTCGTACTAAGGAATGAGGAAATAAGGGAGGAATTAGTCATGGCTTACAAACTTGACTTCTCTTGTACCAACAACATTGCCGAGTATGAGGGGTTGGCGCTGGGATTGATGATGGCTCAGTAGTTGAAGGCAAGAATACTTCATGTAAGAGGATATTCCAAACTGGTCATCAAACAGGTGAAAGGGGAGTATGTTGTCAAAAAACCTCATCTGGTGTCTTACAGAACCCTCATTCGTCAGATGATAGAAGGCTTTGAGACTGTGAGTTTTACGCATGAGCCGCGAGAGGGAAACCGACGATCCGATGCATTAGCAACATTGGGCTCGCGACTACATTTCCAAGGATTAGAGTCTTCTGTGCAAGTAATGCGAATGAACAACTCTGTGGTCAGTAACGGGGGAAAATCATAAGTGTATGAAGAGCATGATTGGAGAGCGCATATAGTACAGGCTCTACTAAGAAATGATAACAATACCTTGAAACAAGAATACCAGATCATAAAAGGTGTGTTATATTACAGATCGGCTGGAGGAATTCTAGCCAGATGCGTGGTAATAAACGAGATAGGAGAACTGTTATAGAAAGCTCACAAGAAAATATGTGGTCAAGCAGATGTCAGTCTCTATCGAGTTTTGCAACGAGAAGGTTTCTTTTGGTCAAGTATGAAGGATGATGCAGTAAAAATACAAAGTAGTTGTCAGAACTGTAATGCATATCCATCTGCAAGCGAAGGTAATGTAGCAGACATGATAGACTGGCGGGACAAATATGTGCATTATCTGAAAGAAGGGATTTTTCCTGAAAAAGATCACCCGCGATTCATAAAATTGGCCTCGCGATTTGTATTACAAGAGGGAAAATTATTGCGAAAGAGCTTTGAAGGAAAACTGATGAAGTGTGTAAGTGAAGAAGAGGCAGGGGAAGTATTGAAACAAGTCCACGTGTTTGGTCACCAGGGCCCTAGAAAAATGTTTCAATAGTTGTTATCATCCGGGTATTACTGGCCAACAATGGAAAGGGACTGCAGTGATTTTGTCACAAAATGTCATGTGTGTCAGGTGCACGAAGATCTCATCCATGCTCCGGGAGCTGAATTACACAATTTAGCTACACCCTGGCCTTTCCACACTTGGGCATTGGACATAGTTGGGCCAATCACACTACAAGCTCAGGGACATGCATGGATTTTAGTGGCAACTGAATTATTCATAAAGTGGGTAGAAGCTATCCCGCTGCGACGGACGACAGTAGACAATGTGGTTAGATTCATAAAGGAAAATATCATTTGTCAATTTGGGATACCAAAGGTGATACTGTTAGATAATGGGACTCTTTTTTGTCAATAGTAAGGTCGCAGATTTGTTGAGGAGATACTCAGTCATTCATCACAAGTCCACGCCTTACTATCTAAAAGGAAATGGACAGGATGAAGCCTCTAATAAAGCGTTAATTCGAATCATGTCCAGGCTAGTGCATGATAACCAGAAGAAATGGGTGGAAGAGCTTCCAATAGCACTGTGGGCGCATCGAACTGCATATCGAAGTGCGACAGGCATGACCCCTTATGCATTAGTCTACGGAGCAGAAGTTGTGCTACCTACGGAGTTAGAGGTGGCTGCTAAAATGTTGGCATGTAAAAGCAGTTTGGAAGACAGGCTATTGGAGATAGAGGGATTGGATGAAACAAGGGCCGAAGATTTTATGAATCAAAAGGAATACAATAAGAAACAGGCAAGGAACTACAACAAAAAGGTACGGTACAGATGGTTCAATGAGGGGGACAGAGTATTGAAAGTGGTACCGGCAATCATGAGAGGGCAAAGGGTAAGAAATTTTGAAGCTAAGTGGGAAGGTCCGTATGTGATTGTAAATGAGGGCAGCAGTGGGTATTACAGGATGGAGCATGAAGTCATTTGCGAGAAGGCTGAACCTCTGAACATGAAATGGATTAAATTGTATCAAGCATGAATGCATTGCGGATTATGGTGTTATAAAAAAAATGTTCTTCAATAAAGACATAAAGCATCAAATAAATCATCCCACATGTATAAAGCATGTCGAAGTTACTATCACAGTACAAGAATATACAACAAAAATGTTGTTACAATCAGAAGACAGTATATACAAATAAAGAAAAAGGGGTGCTAGAAAAGGTTCTGAGTAATGGGATCTAATAGCTTGAAACCCTCATACTCCTCCAAGTACAGACGGGCCCGCTCAAGATGATCAGCTGAATCGTGAAGTTTCTTCTCATCGTCCTCGAGAAGTGCTAACTGTCTACGAGTCTCTGTAATCTCTGCCTGTTTTTTTTTAAGAGCATCACGACCCCTCAGCTCAACGAGATGGTGATTATAGAGTCTCTGAATAACGGCCAGCCGGGCCTCCCACCAGGACACATCCATCCCAACCTTCTTCTAGTCCTTTATGCGAGCATGACATCTCGGAAGAGTATCAGGGACAAGGAGCTAAATGGAAGTCTTTGAAAGGGTCCTGAACATATCTACAACAAGCTGGAGGTGGACCGTCTACAAGAGTGGCTCATGAACTTCCATGTGATCAAAAGTCTCTGGATGAGTTGTCTCTACTAGATCTAACACCGGGATGTCACGAAGATAATAGAACCACTGATGCCAAGGTATTGGCACTAAGAAAGCAACATCATAGACAAGAGCCATGGCACGCATGCGAGAAGTGGAAGCATGGTCGCGAGAGACAGGCCCGCGAAAATCAGTGACAGAGGCGCGAGTAAGCTCAGGTGGATCTGTGGCAAAAGCGCGAGTAGGCTCAGGTGGATCTGTGGCAGAAGCACGAGTGGGCTTAGGAGGATCTGTGGCAGAGGCACGAATAGGCTCGTGAGGATCTGATACAGTGGTGTGAGATGGGGATGAAGGTGCCTCTATGTGCGTCTCAGTAAGAGTATCCGGAGGGAATACCGTTTAACCCTCAGAAATCCTCTGAGCATCATGGAGTAGCTCGTTGATCATCTTTTAGTCTTCGGAATTCACACCTATAAGAAAAAAAAAAACATGTTAAAATCATATTTTGGCATTAAGATTCAAAATAGAAAGACGAAGTGGTGAAAGTGTTACCTTCCTCAACCTCTGGGATAGGGGTGCCAAAGATAGACCTCTCAATCATGGGACCATCTTCCTGTGTTGCTGAAATCTCGGATGCAATGTCACCACCAAGATGCTGCAAATGACTGTCATCAATGTCGAGTTCCTCTGCTCTATCATCAGTGGCAACGGTCTTAGGGGAAACAGGAATGGAAGGCAGTTTGGGAGAGGCCCCGCGAGATATTGTTGCCTCCTAATTTTCATGACCAGAAGATACCTCGCGAACTGCTTCGGGAGTGGAGGTCACGGATATGACACTGTCGTGAAATGAGGAGGAGAGGTCATCATCATCATCTGTCTGAATAGGCTGAAGAGACTTGTGGAGCAAGGAGTTAATGGTGAGGTGGTCCTCATCATCAGATAAAGCTGCAACAGAGTGAAGGCCACCTCCAGGAGAGGCTGGAACATACGGAGATAAAGTCTCGCGAGAGCCTAAACAGAGGATAAATGCGAAGTATTAGAAGCAAGAAATCTAAAGCAGAAAAGTAAAAAGTAAAGATGGAAGCTTACTCTAGGAGATAGTCGTCCTGGGTAAGTCAGAAAGGATACTGGCAACCTCCGTCTCCTTTGCATCATCTCCAGCCCTCATATCCTCGACCACGCGAGCAACAGTTTCCAGCAATGTTGAGGTTACATCAGCCTTCTTTTTGTTCTTTAACTTGGCCAAAGCAAGCCTACACCTTTCAGCCAAGGAAGCCTCTTCTGAGGCAAGGTCCGAAACACCAGTAGGTGGAATGTCATGGGAAGATTTGTGTTTGCGAACCAAATAAGCTTCCTCTGAATCAGGAATCTCTCCTGCCACGTGGATTATGGAGGCTTTGGTGAGTTTTCTTTTTCTCTTCGCGAGAGGCACGCTGTCCAGTACTGCAGCATCAAAAAGATTTTTTAGACGAATAGACAAGGGAACATGCTCCAGCAAATCAGTAGAAGCACTCGTACTACCTGTAGCCTGGGCACTGGAACACTGTAGAAGAGCAGAGGAGTTAGTAACAACACATGAAAATATATAACACATCATAGGAAAAAGGAGTTAGAAATTTACCAAACGCCTCGCAATAGGCTCTTCGCGTATGGGCTTCTCGCGGATAGGCTCCTCGCGAATTGGTTGTTTCGCGAGAGGGACTTCCTCACGGAGAGACCGTTTGTGAGTCGTTGGCTTGTTCTTCTGAGACTGTGAAGGCTGAGCATGTTGTTTTGGCGTAGACTTGGCCCTAACCTTGCAAAGCTTCAAAGATGGGTCTGCAATGAATACTGGAACTGGAATGGGGACAGGGGGAGTTTCAGCCATGAAACTCTGAAACCTCACCAATTGCTCTTTCTAGAACTCACTATAAGCCACGGTCACTCCGCCCCTATGAGTGTCTGGCAGAATGAAGATAGCTGTGGAAAATATGCGAACAGTCCTCTCAATGGATTCGCGAAATGCGATAAAGCACCTGTCAAAATTATCCTCGCGATATAGATGAAGAAGAGGGGGAATGGCCTGATCAAAGCCTAACTGCCTTGCTACACGCGAAGGGTTATAAGATGTGATTGTATCGAAAGTTTCGCTGAATATGGGAAGGTGACACTTATGGGTAATGGCCGAGAAGAGAAGATGATCATCTACCGCTATGTCATACGAAACTATCTCCTCTTTTGGGTAAAAGTCGGGAGAATAGAAACCATCAAGAGGAGTGGCGTATGGACGCCAAGAAAATTCAGAAAAAGTGTCAATAAAAGAAGAAAGTGTTTGTGAAGATGAAAGAGAGGTCCAGCAAATAGCCCGCGATTTTAAAATAATAGAGGTATTGGGCTCTGATATTTGAGGGGAGAAGGAAGCAGGAACGGGAGCATAGCTGGGGAAACGCTCAAAAAGGAAAAGGGTAAGGAATGTACCTGAAATATGAGTACTAATCTCGTACCTACCCAAAGAACGAGCAAAGTCATTTGCAAGGGTATCTAGCTGGGAGTACATGGTGCCAAGAAAGAGGGGCGATAAGGCAATGCGCACACCTCACGACAGCATGCCGGCCAGTAGGAACACCATGCGACTGGGACCATCCTCTGGCTTGCCTTAAAAGATGTAACAGTCAAGCCAATATGCGAGAAAGCCTGCCAGCTCTAAGGGGCCATTGAATTGAGGCCCAACAACAGACTCACGATCTTGACCAGGAGTTTGCTTTCGCGAAGAGTACTCGCGAAAGAAGTGATGGCACCAAGCAGAGTAGGACAGCTTTGGCCGACTGGATATAGCCTGCTCAGGAAGAAGTACGCCCTTGTCAAACCAACTTCCTCGCTTGCAAGCGTACTTGCCACAATCGAAAAGTTGGTTAAGGATCTTCTTATCCTCTGGCTCAACTAAAGGCGCCTTGATGGGGCGCGAGTCCAGGAGAGGGAGCCGAAATAGAACTACCAGATCCTCTAAAGTGGGTATGAACTCACCCCAAGAAACAATGAAGGTATGGGAGAATGTGTTCCATCGCGAAACTAAAGTATTCAGCGCATCCACATCACAACGGACATAAAAATCCGAAAATAACTCAATGGACTCAAGAATACCAGTCTGTGCAAGAGTGGCGCGGTGATGGTTTTGATTAAGAATATGGCTAGACCACATCTTCCAGTTTGTGATTGGGGCCACATGTCCCTCGTATTCGATGAAATAAAATGGTGCATCGCCCCTTTCAATAGCAAAGCGAGGAATAGAAAGAGGTGGGACAAAGGCAGGTTCTGTTTCATTATCTGGGTCAAGAGTAAGGGGTTGGCTCGTGATAAGGGGAGAGGGAAGTGCTCGCACAGTTTCCCAGAATGAATCTTGAGCATCAAGAAATGGTGCTTTCTTCCACTCAGAGGCATCAGGAACAGAGGGAGTAACCCCAGAAGAAGGTGCAAGAAGTTTTGGTGTGGAGGCTTTTGTCATGGTGAGACAGACTTGCGAAAAGCCTCTTTTTGAAATAAACAGGGTATGCGCAAGAAGAAAAGGGATGCGAGAAATAAGGTGGAAAGGAAGAGGGTTGAAAAATAGTGCTCTAAGGAAAATATAAATTGTGAGTGGTGAAAATGACATGGGAAAAATATATAAGTGTTGGGCGCGAAAAGCGCGAGGAAGGCGAAAGGTGGCATGCCAAGCGCACCAAAAAAGGTCGCGAATCCGAGGATATGGGCAGATTTGGAAAAGCAAGAATGCCATGTGGGAATTCAAAATAAGTACATACACAAGATTGTCCGAAAAATAGAAAAACTGAGAAGGGAAGGTCGTGGATTTGATAGATGGTCGCGAGATGAGATAGACATACTCCATCTGCGAGAGAAAAAATAAAAATGGCATGGGGAAAAACAGCTTGCGGATAATGATACAAAGTACACTGATTCGCGAGGCACGGGTTATTGTACTTTAATACTTGGCTAAGTATCAAAGCACAATGGGGAAAAATGTAAATGGGGTGACTCGCGAAAAGGTTAATCCACAAGGATTTATTTATTTGGGAGATTGGCCCAAGGTTTTCCTTATTTGGGAAGCCCAAATAAGGTTTGTACGCGAGAGCTTGCACTATACAGAGGAAGGTATAAAGGACTGATGTGTTTATAGCTCGCATCTGAACTCATAACCCTAAATACTGCTCGCGTAGGGAGTACTATTCGGAATCTAGGGAAAATGTTTGGGATATGTAAATAGTGGCAGAAAGTATTCAGGGTCATGAAAAAGGTATGCATGCAAAAGGTCATGACCCAGCAAAGCTATACAGCATGGTTCCTTGGCTAAGGAAAAATCAGATCCGCGATAAAACAGGCACGGATTACAGCTCACGGAGCATAGTATGATCCGCGCAAGGGATTACGCGAATCCGTTTCATGTAGTCAAGGGCGCGAGATAATACAGTGCAGGATATTTATGGCGCGGATTGGTATGGCAAGATCCATGTCGCGAGACAGGTGCAGACGTGGCAATGCAATTCGCGAGGACTACTGGACACTCACGTCTATAAATAGAAGTGCGAGAGCTCACTTCAAGGGACTTTTTTGGAGAAGAAGGGAGAGAAATTTCTAGAGAGAGAAAGTATTTCGCAAACACTTGTAACTACTATTTTATCTTCCATTTCTCGGTAAAGCAATCGAAACCAATAAAAGCATCATTGTCGTTATTTTACTGTCGAACTTGTGTAAAAACTATCTTCACATCACTTAATCAATCTGAACCCCTATAGGACCCATAATAAGCCATGGGAACAAATGAGACTCAATTCCTAGCAATGGAACTCAAAATATGAAAGTTGGAAAACGGTGTTGAACAATGACAATCAAAACTAAAAGTTGAAGTGTTCCACTTTCACCAAGGCTAAAGTAGTCATTTCAGGGGTAAAATAGTAGTTTCAAAGTACAACTACAAAGTTTGGACTTAGGACAAGCCATAGGAACAAACGAGGCTCAATTTGGAGTTGCGAAGTGGGAGAAAACGATTTTTAAAAATCGGATGTCGAATGCCAGTGGCAGGCCTGCATGACATGGGGCGGACATGCCCAAAAAACCTCCAAAATGTGTTTTTTGAAAAAGTGGAAATTTTTTCTCTTTATTCAACCTAGGTGGTTTCTTTGACAAAGTTCAAATTTTGCAAAATTTAACATTTTTGTAATACGGCTCCGTTTTACGTGTCGTTGGTCCAAAAAAATCACAAATATTTGAAAAGTGAGTTTTTCATTCGCAGCTCTCAAAAATAGTCACCGAAACCTCGGGAAACGCGTAAAACACAAACTTTGAATAAAGTGATTCTTTAAAATCTTGTAAAAAAATTCGTCTTGCCCCCGATCTCCATTTTTACTACTACCTATTTCTAAAAGTCAAAATCTTTAAGAAAATGAGTTTAAAACATTTTCGAAGACAAGAAAATTTTTTGGGGCTACGGGAGTGGGCGAAAACGGGTTTTTCCATTCAAAACGAAAAGGATTTGTTTGAAAATTTAGAAAAATGTCGTTTTCGGCCAATTCCCTAATGACCACACTTAATAGCTATTACCCACATCACAAGTCAAAATGAAATGATTCAAAGTCTACATTAAAGCGCACTACATGTCATATTTTTATCAAAGTACATAGTTTTACATTTTTGGCACCGAAGTGCACCAAAAGAATAGAATCCCCGCATAGCGCTCCGAGGGACATATATAAAATATAAACTACACGGCTAACATGCTAATGGGCAAAAGAAATATTTTTTAAATTTTGATTACATGTTCACAAATAGGAAGCACGTGTACACATGTCTATCATATTAATGCTCCACAAAAGTAATATGGTCCGCCACCCATGCACAAAAGGGCGGACAAAGTGCCACACATCCACGGAGAGACTACGGAAGTCTCCCAATGGAATAATCACCTAAAAAATATATAAAGTCGTGGGGTGAGCTCACTAGCCCAGTAGAGGAAGCATCATCGCCTCAATCTCGGTAGTTCGAGTGGTACAACCCACCCAAGGCGCATGCTACTAATCCTAGGTCGGTCTCTTGTACCACAAGGCTCTCATGTCAATTCGGGACCCTATCGAACCCAACAAACAATTCCCCCAACATGCTCACATTATAGTCATTCAAGAATATAACATGCATCAACATAATTATCACAATCACATCTCTGACAGTTTAAATGCAATGTGACTCAACACACCTCATGGTACACACGCACAACCACACACCCTAACTCTAAGGGTCAACGGATACACGCTTTAACCATTCACTCTGAGGATACCTTGCTCATGAAGTGATATAGAGTCTGCAACGATCATTCACTTAAGAGAAATGCAAATTCAACAAGGAATATCGAAAACACGAAACACGGTCCGTGAAAACGGAGTTTAGACCAATTCCTCCCTCATTGTCTCTATTTCTCGGAAGTCAAGTTCAGCTGGAAGCGAGAAGCACCACCTGGCCAGTTAATTACGACGATCCGACACAAGTCAACTCACACATGATTACACGACCGACATAATCCCACACCAATGTATGTAACACGACAAGGTGTACTCAATATGTAAAAAAAGTCTTAATTAAACCATGTTTCATCATAATACATGTTTTATATCCTCATGTAATGTTTTATGCCCAGTTCGTCGTTATGCTCTTGTTTACACACTTCTAAGTAATAATTCACAACAAACATTAATATCACACAATCATGATTTTAAGGGCATAATTCATCGTCTAAGTTGTCAAGACTCAACTCTCAACTTGCATATATATATAACCTATATACACATAGACGCACACACCCTCATACAAAAATTAAAACAACTCGTTTTCCCCTACCTAGATCCAAGCAAAGCTAACTCAAGTGTTGCAAATGAGGTCCAAGCAAGCCACCAATTTCAAGTGTTTAAGGAGAGCTTCTAAGAGACTCAAGGGTTGATTCACAATTCCTCCAAAACTATCACTACACCATTCAATGTAAACAATATCACAATTGTAATGACCGGGTTTATTTAAATAATTTCTTTTTCTTCGGTTATAAATTATTATTTTTTTATCTTGTGCATTATGTGGCATTGCATGTGTTTTTGTACATTAAGGATTGTATGATTTGAATTTTTGGGTTCATTTCTATGTTTTGTAAAATTTTCATTTTTGTCGTTGATCGGGTAGTTTCGATATTTTAATTAAATGTGGGGGTTACTTTTGAGTTTGATAAAGATGAGGGTAACTTTTGCAATATATTCATTATGTGTAAATGTGTGACCGAATTCCACATGTTTAATTTTATTTTTATCTTCAACTTTCCAAAAGCATATTCCTCCATCATTTAAAGGTTCAATCATACATCTATTATATTGACACCACTTTATGACATTATTGATGAAAATTTTCAGCCATTATATTGATGTGTTGAGGTTAGCTTTTGCATATTCTCAACAATCAAGCAAAAACCATTTTTTCCATCATTCTCTATTTTTCTCCTATCTTCTTCTCTCTACATTTTGGGCATCTTAGAGTGGGGATTCAATTTTGTGCTCAACTAGGAAGTTGTTCTACGTGTTCCGATCTTCGGTTTAATACCAATTACGGTATGTGATCTATATTATTTAATTTGATTTGATTTTTCAAAAATTCCAGATTGCTAGTTTACATGTTTAGTGAAAATCAAGGCTTTAGATCTCTAATTTATAATATATGTATGGATCAAAATTAGTTTATGAAAATTTTACAGATCATATATAGGTATGTGATTATATGTTCCTGAAAATTTCAGAATTTATAGATAAGTAGAGAGTTAATTAAAAATCTAGGAAAAACATGTTATTCGGATATTGTTGTTGCTGCAGACCGTTTGTTTTTTTTACTCGGTTTGAGAAATTTATAGACCATGTTAAATTATTTATAAATTTTTGAAACTTTTACAGTATGATTTTGTATATGTCTATTATCATCTCTCAAAATTTCAGATCATGTAGATAAATATTTAATTTTCTAAACATCACGGAAGTAGGCTGTCCAGTGATATTTTACTGCTTGCTGATCCGATTTCGGTTTCGGTTTAGCCAATTGTTTCATATGGTTTCGTATTCTTATAAATCTTGAAACTTTTATTATAACATTTTGAATATGTCTAGGACATATGTACTGAAGATCAAGAATTGTAAGTTAATTTATACTGGTAAGAAAAATTGTTGAGTAGTAACTGTTCAGTTTTAACTGTAGTTTAAAACCGGAACTTGTGTTACCGATTTGAGCTATCTATAATTCTAATTTTGTACTTATAATTTTATCACCTGATCTTGAGTATATAATATGTAAATCTGGAGATTTTGGTAGTCATATAATTCATGGATAGGTTTGTAAAAATCTTGGAGTAAAGGGTGTTCAGTTTTCGGAACTGTTAGGAAAGCTGTCTTTTATAATTATTTTGGACCACTGTCCTTTGATTAAAGCTTATGAAAATTTTACAGTAGATCTACTTAGAGGTTTGGAGTGTATCCTGTAAAGTTCATATTTTTATCAAACCTGTAGAGTTTTCTAAAAATCATAGATTACTTGTTGTCCGTTTTACGGTAGTATTTGAAACCGAACTTTTCGATTCTTAATTAAGTAGCTAAATTTTGTCTATTAATTCCGAATATTTTTTTAGTAGATATTTATATATATCAGAATGTTTATTGGCAAATCTTATTATAAAAATAAATATGGTTATGTATATAAAAATTATTCAATATGTGTTAATTGGTTTCGGGCATAACAGGGTACAAATGAAGGCGTGAAGGGAGAACCGTTCGTTTCTTCATTCTCTACACAACCATATTGTTTTGATTGTTGGTATTTTACTGGATATTTTATCAAGTTGAGGTAGGGATTTATTGGGGTATCGTGTGAGTTTAAGAATCTTCATTTATGCATTTTAATGTTTATATATAAATTCATCATCTTATTGTGCTATGTTTGACATGAGTTGTGAAATTGCATTAATGTGTTTAAATGCATTGATTCATGCCACGATAGAATTTTATTAGGTGGATCATGGAGTGCGGATATATTTATTACTTATGTGCGCATGTGAATGACATTTATGAATTGTGAATTGTGAATGGTGGATTGGTTGTTGATTTTGGGAAATGGTCGTGTGGTGTGAGCAATGGGGGACGAAGGAGCTCCCGGGGTGCAAGTCCTCGAATTATCGCGCGATTGGTTGACGTCACCGTAGGGTCAGTAGCCCCAAGACGACTAGGCAGATGAACAGGTAGTTCATGTCCTAGGGTTTGTTTCACGACATAATTTTCCCATTTGATGATTTTGAATTTGATGCTATTTCGGTTGTGATAGTTGGATTTGAGTTCATATTGAGAGTATTGGTTTTAATTTCGTGATTATAGAACTTTAAATTATCTTGATGGTATTATTTAAATTGTTCTACATGAGTTTATATTGTGATTCCTTATGTATTTATATCTTGACATTGGACTAGGGTAGAGACTTGACCCTATACGTATTCATTAATTTACATACTTGCAGAATCTTACGCTTCATGATTTTTCTCTACTGGGCCGTTTGTGCTCACCCCTTAACATTTTTCAGGAAAAGAACCATTGGTGGATGATGCGTGAGCTATTGGAAATTTGTGGAATTTGAACCTATAATAATTACATCTTTATGTAATAATGGAGATTGCGTGCTTATTATGATTTGTACTTGTTTGGCTTTGGACTAGTGTGTTCGTATTGTAATTTGATTTGATTTCGGGATTTGTATATGATTTTATTATTTCTATTTCGCTTCCGTGCTAGTGAATTATAAACAATGTCGGTTGACCAGTTTGACCATTTGATATTTTTATGAATTTTAATTAAATTTAAGTCATTATCCGGATTTTCGGATTCGGGGCGTGACAACAATGGTGCTAAAACCATGCCTAATTATCAAAAGTGACTCCAATCATATGAATTAAACTAAACCCTAATGATAACTACACTATGGTTTCATTGAAAATGAATCAATTTGAGTAGGAATTTGTGAACATACCAATAACCTCTTCACAAGATGACTTAAGAATCACCACAAGTGAAACACACTTGATGGTTGGAGTTAATGCTCAATCTTTCACAAAAATGAACAAATGAGGAGCAAAAATTAATACTAACATATGAAACTTTAGAATTTGGAAGTTAGGGTTCTTGCAAACAAAATCCTAAAAATATAGGGAAAACTTACCACAATGTGTTCAAGAACACAACACAAAGAGACCACCACAAGTGCTTACCACCCATCAAGCATGAAGGGTAGGAGAGAGCAAGACGTGAAGCCAAAATCCAAGGAGAAATAAGGTGGCCAAAATTTGTGTGTGTAAAAGAGTGTGTGTTCTTGGTGTGAAATGAGAGAGAAGAAGAAGATGGAGTGGTAGGCAAAGTGTGAGAGATATAGATAGGGTTGTAGAGATTTTTCATCCTAAGGCTAGGAATGAAGATGGCATGTGAGAGTTAATCTAAAGGCCACCAAAGAGACAACACATGAGTGTACCATCACCCCAACATGCACTTTTCAAGTATAGACCTAGGGTTAACCTTTATTTACAAGAGTGTCATTGTGTCACCCATTTACCAACTTACCCATATCCTCCTATCATATTTACCACAATGTCACACACACACACCAACACTTAACCATTTTTTTACAAATCCCAATAAGCCTTCCAAATATGAAAATACCAATTTACCCATTGGTCATTTATTTTCCGAAAACGCTTTCAATACTTTTCATCATTCACGAAATGAAAATATAACATGCAACTTACAAATTTAATTACACATAATTCACGTAAGTCATGTTAAATACGTAAACATATTAAACACATAATCATATAAGCACTTAATCATTAATAAAAATTTAAATTAGGACGTAAAAATACCAGACGTTACAGAAATGATAGCAAGTTAAGTATAATTTTTAAAATACCAAAAATGACTTCAACATTTGAAAACACATAATTTTAAAAATATTTGAGTTAAAAGGGTAAGAAAGTAAATAAGTTATAATATTATTTTTTTCTTTTATCCCCTTTAATCTTACTAAACACGAATGTTATCATTTTTTTTCTTTTCCTTCCTAATTTATTTAAACATAAATACAAATTTTAACTATCATTTCATTTCTTTTCTTTGTTATCCTCTTTTTTCTAATCTCTTCGTCTCATCCAAGCGAAGCCTAAATCAATTTGCGCATTTGTTGAATCCCACTCAAGAATGGATTTAACATTTTTGCTCTTTTTCTAACCTTTTACATTTTTGGGTTATCCTCCTCATATAAACTGAATTTCAAACATATTCCAAAAGAAAATTATCAACATTGTAGACTGCAACTAAATGAATGTCTATGTCAAAAACATTTATTACATTTCGGGAAAATATGTCCCATCAACACTTTATTATCAAAAAAGATATTTTTGCATTTTCAGCAAAATTTGGCCGTCAAATCAACAAATGGACTCTGTCACTATTTTTAGAATGCTATTTCTAGCTTGGAATGACCTTTCGATTGTTTTAATTCAACCAATGACTTTTCAACGATTGAGCGTGCCCGAACTGGGGCTCACATAAGTACAATCAATTTTCAAAACTCAATTTTCATATAGTAAATATTTTTATGTGAAATTTGGTCTCTTTTATGCATACGCGCCAGCAAGCCAACGGACAGTATTAGGAAACGATCCCCGGATTGAGGCAAAATCACACTGTTTTACACCTATACGGTTTGCCTTAAGCTATTGAATGGTAGTACAACATCCAACCATTTTCGTCCTAAAGAAGCACATGTGACTCAATTTGCCTCTTGCAGATGATGTAATGGATGTAGATTGAAGGAAGAAGAGTTTCAGAGCTTCATATACATTCCTTATATACAAATAAATCCAATATATACTTCGTAATTCTTGGTAATTTTATGTAAATACTTATCGAATTACAAAAATATGTATACACCCACTCACATATATATATATATATATATATATATATATATATATATATATATATTATCTAACAAAATTAAGGTGCAATTATTCATCTTAAAGGCCTATGCATGAAGATGGATTGATACATATATGCATATATAGATACTTGCATAAAGTACGTGCAATGAACCTGATTTATAAATTATAATTTTAGAGAGTACATATAAGTATTTATAAATTTTAGCAAGAAGATGTAGGGAATAAAAATGATAATATACATTTAATTAATTTTTGTGCAAACACGTATTTTGTAATTGATTAAAAGATTTATAGAAATAAAAAATATACATTTCATATGATATTTTTGGAATTTCGAAAGAACATAGAAAATTTTAGGGTGGGTTTGGAAAGCCTGTTTTTTGTATTTGTTTTATGTCTTCAAATATAAAAACTATTTTTATATTTGTCTTTGTTTTTTTCAGCAAAAAACTAAAAACAAAAAGGCGTTTGGATAAAAATTTGTATTGAAAAATAAAATGGTATTGGTGGGCGGCGGTGGTGGGCGGCGGTGACCGGCGGCGACGGGGGGCGGTGGTGGTGGGTGACTGGCGGCGGGCGGAGGCGGCGGCAGCAGTGGGGCCCGATGGCGACCGGAGGTGGTAGGGGTCGGCGGCGACGATCGGTGGCGGGGGGTGGTGGTGGTTGGTGGCGGCGGCGGTGGGGCCCGACAGCGACCGGAGGTGGTAGGGGCCGGCGGCGGCGATCGGTGGCGGGGGTGGTGGTGGTTGGTGGTGGCAGCGGTGGGGGCGGTGGCGGAGGTGGTACACTAAACAGTGAAAAAACTCAAAAAACAACTAAAAGTTGTATTTGGTGTTTTCACCACTTTTACATACTATTCACAGAAAACAGTTTTCTTGGGAAAAAAAAAGTGAACAGTAAACGCGTTTGCCAAACATGTTTTTTTTTTAACTGGGTGAACAGTAAAAAACAAAAATTGTTTTCTCGTATCCAAATGGACCCTTAGCATTTAAGATTTGGATGTGACATTGAACCCAGAAAAGAAAAAACAAAAAAAAAAAAGGAGAAATAATTTTACAAGTGAAAAGGATTTTTTAAATCTGTTTACTTACCTTGGAGAATATGCTTTGAATTTATATTATTCAATTAGTTTTTCAGACCTAACCATGAAGAGGTTGTAGAGAGATATTTTTTGGAGTTCTCCATTTAGATACTCTAAATATGGAGCAATTTGAAATTATATAGAAGTGATTATAGAAATTGAAAGGGTGCAAACTTATTAACATTTAATTGCACTTTTAATGAGAAATATTCAATCCAATTTCTTATTTACACGAATTTAATTTGACTAAAGCTATCACAAAGCAATTGCAAGAGTTGAAAGAATTACCAGCGCACAAGTGTTGTACTGGTTGTGAGTTTCTTATCATTTAAAAAAAAAAAAAAGGAAAATAAAAGAAAGTTTGGAGAATTGAAAAGTTGCAAGGAAATGCCATGATTTTCGTTAAGATAGTTGAACTTCTTTAGTAATTATTGTAGGTATATTCAATGTATCTTATAAAAAAGATAATTTATAAATGACAAAAGGACGTCCAAGCTTTATCATTAGAATAATACATTTTACAATAATAAATTGCATTCAATGTATATTGACTAATATTTAAAATTGTACTGAATTCTTTCTTCTTCTTTTTTTCTTGGGATATCCTAGGGAATTAGAATTTTGACAATATTTTAAGTTTTAGAAAATGATGGTCACTTTTAATAATACCATGTAATTCATTTTTAAATTGTTTTTTATACACTTTACATTCCCTTATCTTTTTAAATATAATAAGCAATGTATAAATAAAAGAGACCATATGAGATGATTTTTAAAATAAATTTTACGAAATATTACTTAAACATATATAGAATTAGCCCTGTTGTTTGTATTTTGTGTTTTCTAACAAAACAATTGTTGATACTTTTTTATTTCAGTTTTATTTTATTTCAAAACTATGATTAATGTATTAAAATAATCAAGACCCTTCATACTTTTATAAATAGTATAGATTAGTAATAAAGAAAATTCATTTTAAACTCCTATTTAAAATATTAAATTGAAAACTTCACTTCTTCAAATTAAACCTCTTTAAATTTCATAGTTCAGTTAAAATTTTAATGTAGAAAATTGTATAAAAGTAATAATAACTCTTAAACATGTAAAATAAATTTTGATATAGATAAGAAGTATTCTTCATGCAACTTTATAAAAATCAAGATGTAGTGGCTCTTGTTGCATCATCAATTTAGACCAATGATAATTATTTGGGCTTAAATTATAAAAAAAAAAAAAAAGAGTTAATATACATGTAGTGAATATCAAGAGATCGAAGTGTTGCTATTTAAAATATTAATTACATCTTCAATTTAGACCAATGAGAGTTATTTAGGTTTAAAAAGAATTAACATATATGTAGATAATGTAAAGAGATCAAAGTATTATTATCATAGTTGTCAGAATCCCGATTTTAACTGGTAAAATCTTATGATTACGATTATGTCACGATTCTATACGATTTTATGATTTTACCACGATTCTACTACGTTAAAATAATGGTTGGATGGTTAAACCCTCCATATGAAATGCCCAAAAACTTAATGATTTAGTCCAATATCACAATATATGGCCTAAATTTATGAGAAAATATTTAAAGGCCCAATATATTAGATATTTTGAAAATTCTAATATGATTTAGAATTTTAAATTTAATATTTAATACTTTAAAAAATAATAATATGTTTAGGTAAAATCTTACGATTCTACGAACCCCAAAATGATTCCACCTAGACTCCCGATTCTGACAACCTTTGTTACTATTCAAGATATTAATTAACTCGTTTATAAAATTTATAGTTTTTAAAAATTAAAAAAAATGTATGGAAATAATAAAAAAGGCTCACACTTTTATAATAGTTATTGTGACGTCTTACATCGCCTGGGTATAAGTTTGGTGATGTCCTTATATGTGCATGTGTGTCTCTAATTGGTATGAGACATTTTAGGGGCAGCCCAAGAATAAAACTGTGCGGGCTAGGCCCAAAGCGGATAATATTGGTATCAAAGCTAGAGCCCAGCTGAAATTAAGTGTGGGAGCGTGTACAAGCCAGTGGGTTACGCCAGCGAGGAAGCTGGGTCCCAATAAAGGGTGATTGTGATGTCACACATCGCCCGGGTATAAGTCCGGTGATGTGCGTATATATGCATGTGTGTCTCCAATTGGTATGAGACATTTTGTGTGAAGTCCAAGAACAAAACCATTCGAATTGGGTCCAAAATGAACAATATCGTACCAAATGTTGGAGTATATGGGAAAATATTGATTTCAATCTTCACATAGATTAAGTGGAGAGAAAAATGAGGGTTCTTCAACAGTGGCTCAAGATGAAAAACATATTGTACTTTGTGATGGGACTAACAAGAGAGACATGAGATCGATGACGATCAGAGAAGAAGTCATCACTGTGTTTTATTTCTGAACAAAATATAGGTCTACCGTAGAGATCTAGGTCACAGAAATGTGATTTTTAATTAAATTAAGATAAATGTCAATATGGGCAAATGAGTAACATATAAGGGACACAATAGAAATTTTTTATTTATTATTATAAATTAAGTCTTGCTTAAGGATCACCGTAACAATATCGGTCACTATAACAGTAACAGTATCGGTGTAAAGGACTCGGGTCAGTATCGGGATTATGTAACGGGACTCGGTTATCGCAATCGTGAATTTTTTAAAATCTTGCACATTTCACCCAAAATGTTATAATTGGATACTTTTGGAAACATGAATGAATAAATATAATTTTTTGGTAGATTTAAGTGAATTTTATTTAATTTTTTAAAGAATTTTAATATAAAAAATGAGTTATTAATAAATCTAATGGTGTCATCGTTATTTCAATATTTATGATATACTTGTTATGATATTATTAAATTAAATTTAAATTTAAATAAATAAATAATTGAAATCACAAGAGATATAATTTATTTCCAACAATGTAAAATAATTTTAAAAAAGGTACATGGTTCACCACCAAAATGAATTTCGTGATGGATCTTGTTGCTCTGGTTAGGGTTCATGAAAGGATTGCCAATTTTGAGCTGTATCTTCAGTGGACATTTGGTTCATCATGTCACGCCCTGAATTTCCAAAGACTCTCAAACTGGGACATCCGAGAAATCCGGGTCGTGATCCATAAAATGAAAAAGGTATTAACCCAGCAAAGCTATACAACATGGTTCCTTGGCTAAATAAAAATTAGATCCGCTATAAAACAGGCACGGAGCACAGTATGATCCGCACAAGGGATTACGCGAATCCGTTTCATGCAGTCAAGGGCGCGAGATGATACTGTGCAGGATATTTATGGCGCGGATTGGTATGGTAGGATCCATGTCGCGAGACAGGTGCAGACGTGGCAATGCAATCCGCGAAGACTACTGGACACTCACGTCTATAAATAGAAGTGCGAGAGCTCACTTCAAATGACTTTTTTAGAGAAGAAGGGAGAGAAATTTCTAGAGAGAGAAAGTATTTTGCAAACACTTGTAACTACTATTTTATCTTCCATTTCTCGGTAAAGCAATCGAAACCAATAAAAGCACCATTGCCGTTATTTTACTGTCGAACTTGTGTAGAAACTATCTTCACGTCACTTAATCAATCTGAACCCCTATAGGACCCATAATAAGCCGTATGAACAAACGAGACTCAATTCGGAGCAATGGAACTCAAAATATGAAAGTTGGAAAACGGTGTCGAACAATGACAATCAAAACCAAAAGTTGAAGTGTTCCACTTTCACCAAGGCTAAAGTAGTCATTTCAGGTGTAAAATAGTAATTTCAAAGTACAACTACAAAGTTTGGACTTAGGACAAGCCATAGGAACAAACGAGGCTCAATTTGGAGTTGCGAAGTGGGAGAAAACGATTTTTAAAAATCGGATGTCGGATGCCAGTGGCAGGCCTGCATGACATGGTGCGGACATGCCCAAAAAACCTCCAAAATGTGTTTTTTGAAAAAGTGGAAATTTTTTCTCTTTATTCAACCTAGGTGGTTTCTTTGACAAAGTTCAAATTTTGCAAAATTTAACATTTTTGCAATACGGCTCCGTTTTTCGTGCAGTTGGTCCCAAAAAATCACAAATATTTGAAAAGTTAGTTTTTCATTTGCGGCTCTCAAAAATAGTCACCGAAACTTCGGGAAACGCGTAAAACAAAAACTTTGAATAAAGTGATTCTTTAAAATTTCGTAAAAAATTTTGTCTTGCCCCCGATCTCCATTTTTACTACCGCCTATTTCTAAAAGTCAAAATCTTTAAGAAAATGAGTTTAAAACATTTTCGAAGACAAGAAAATTTTTTGGGGCTACGGGGGTGGGAGAAAACGGGTTTTTCCATTCAAAACGAAAAGGATTTATTTGAAAATTTAGAAAAATGTCGTTTTCGGCCAATTCCCTAATGATCACACTTAATAGCTATTACCCACATCACAAGTCAAAATGAAATGATTCAAAGTCTACATTAAAGCGCACTACATGTCATATTTTTATCAAAGTACATAGTTTTACATTTTTGGCACCGAAGTGCACCAAAAGAATAGAATCCCCGCATAGCGCTCCGAGGGACATATATAAAATATAAACTACACGGCTAACATGCTAATCGACAAAAGAAAGATTTTTTAAAATTTGATTACAAGTTCACAAATAGGAAGCACGTGTACACAAGTCTATCATATTAATGCTCCACAAAAGTAATACGGTCCGCCACCCATGCACAAAAGGGCGGACAAAGTGCCACACATCCACGGAGAGACTACGGAACTCTCCCAACGGAATAATCACCTGAAAAATATATAAAGTCGTGGGGTGAACTCACTAGCCCAGTAGAGGAAGCATCATCGCCTCAATCTCGGTAGTTCGAGTGGTACAACCCACCCTAGGCGCATGCTACTAATCCTAGGTCGGTCTCTTGTCCCACAAGGCTCTCACGCCAATTCGGGACCTTATCGAACCCAACAAACAATTCCCCCAACATGCTCACATTATAGTCATTCAAGAATATAACATGCATCAACATAATTATCACAATCACATCTCTGACAGTTTAAATGCAATGTGACTCAACACACCTCATGGTACACACGCACAAGCACACACCCTAACTTTAAGGGTCAACGGATACACGCTCTAACCATTCACTCTGAGGATACCTTGCTCATGAAGTGATATAGAGTCTGCAACGATCATTCACTTAAGAGAAATATCAGATAATTTAGGGTCGTGATCCATAAAATGAGCGACCAATTAAGATAATAAACAATCATAAACCGAATGGAATATTATTAACAATAATAATTTCATACAAAAGAATGCGAAAACTAAACCAAATGATACATAAGACACGTCTAGGTGCCTAAAGAATACATCTCTACAACGATGCAACAATACCAAATACATGGAAGGGATATGCCAATAGAATGGCTCCCATGAAAATACAACAACAGTCTCAATACAGGGAACAATTAAAGGGAAACAAAAGGAACAACTCTACATACGAACGCCCCAAATCCTGCTACAACATCCGTGCCACGAGCCATCCTGCACTCCACGTTGTCCATAGCCGAAACATTTCCTACAAATTGGTGGTGTAAACCACCAGGCATACCACTACCAGGGTGAGCTCATTGAGCCTCGTAGGAGAAAGAAATCGTAACTGTCACATCCTACGACCGTTCAAGTCGAATGCAAACCAACTCATGTACATGCATCTATCCTAGGTCAGGCAAATGTCCCACATGGAAATCACACCAATACGAGACCCCGGAAACACATCCCACTAGTCCCCTACCACGCATCAACAAATAGGGCAACTAGCACATAATGAAGTCATAACGCAACCACATATAATAACACACACCTATATATATATATATATATTTGCACGTATATATATACATAAAGATATACAACTAATACAAGTCACATAGTATAGACCACTACATAGATCACTACGACTCGTACCCGCCAATCCCACACTGACAATCAATACAACACTATCACCAAATCACGAGAGTAATACTCCTATTTATAACACTCCAGGAAGATAACTCTTATACTTCCTAGATCACGAGCATACCGAGCTCCAAAACCTCAAATCAGTATCAACCCATACTACCAATCACCTCACATGTCAATACCCGACATCCTCAAACCCAACACAGGATAAAAATAGTCACTTCAACCTAAGGGAACCCATAAAGGTTGCCAAACAACAAAAGGAAGTGAAAGGAGTTAAACAACCCATCACACCGACCACTCGAAGGTCACATGTTCGCCCAAGGGTAAAATGGTCATTTCAAGGGCAATGATGTACTTTTAAAGGTTACCCCACCTATTTGGACATAGGTTAAACAATAAAAATAAACAGAATCGAATTCAATGCCTTGACGTGAGAGATATGAATTTTTGAAAAGGGCATCGGACAACACCGACCCAACCAGAAAGTTAAAGTACCCCTCTTTCACCAAGGGTAAAACAGACCTTTCAAGTGAAAATAAATGATTTTAAAACTTTTATATCAAATATTAGGACATAGTCCAGGCCCTAGAAACAAACGTGACCTCAATCAAAGTCACGAGACGAGAGATATGCATTTTTGAAAATGGTATTGGACAACATCGATAAAAACGGAAAGCTGAAGTACCTCTCTTTCACCAAGGGTAAAACAGTCACTTCAAGTGTAAATAAATTATTTCAAATTTGATATACAAATTTTGTACCTATTCCAAGCCATAGGAAGAAACGGGACCTCAATCCGAGTTACGAGATGAGAGAAATGAATGTTTGAAAATCAGGAAAAATTCATCTAAAGTTGACCCAGTCGACTGGCTAGTTCACCCAGTCGGCTGCCTGATGACCCAGTTGACTGGCTCAATAACCCAGTCGACTGGGTGAGACAGAGAGTTCCAAAATCTTTACGGGAAATAGCTTGGTTGACCCAATCTACTACCTAGAAGGGGCCAGTTGACTGCCTAGACTAGAAACCTCAAAAAATGTCTTCCAAACAACTTCAAAGCCTTAGGAATCATGAGACAAAAGTCTTCAACTCATTTAGGAACTTTAGAAATGAGAAACTATCATTTAATCTCGGTTTAGTTTTATCAAAAATACTTTCTTGAAAATTCGTAAAACTAACCGTCTTACCCCCGGTCTCCATTTTGTACACCAACAACTTTCAAAAGTCAAAATCTTTTGTTTCTTGATTTTAAAACCATTTCAAAACTCAATGTTTATGTCAGTCTCACGGGATAGGCGAAAACGGGTTTTTCACTTAAAGATCGAATAGACTCAAACATAAGTCTTATGAAAAATCCGTTTTCGGAGAAACAACCCGAAACCAAAGGAAAAACCAAAGCGAATTCGTAGACGCTTAATAGAGTAAGGAAATAACGAACCAAGGTAAAAAGGCAACTCAAAGGGATGGCAAGTGACCATATGCAAAGCACTAACTCTAACCCAACCATACTTAGTTCGACATCCAAATCTCTAAACTCCACAACGACTTACTCAAGAATGTCCACAACTTCAATGACATTCCTATCCTTAAGATCGCATAAGGCAACCTAGTGGCCATTGCCACGGAACCAACTAGTTTCAAATCAAGAACCTCTTCCGATTCTTTCAAACCTCAATTTCACATCGGAACCACATCACTTAGGTTTCTAATAAGATCATATGATCATCACTACACAATCGATCAGTTTACTCATAACCTAGTCTATCATAACTAAAACATCAAAATCACCATTGATGACACGTTACTACACAAACGCTAACTTAGACCACAAAACCATAACCCATCTTCTCAAGGCTTCAACTCATAGTCAACTCAATAGCCACAACTGACTTTACTTCTCACAAGAATGTCTCTAAACCAACTCATATCACCTTCCTAAGGTATATAAGTACATAACCACAAGTATAAGCAATTATCTCACATTATACTTTAAACAAGGCATGCAATTCATATTTTCACATCTTTCAATTTCACTTGAGCATTTTAATAACAAATGAATTATATATACATCAAAATTCACATTAAACATGCTCTTCAATCACATAGTGTAATATCATAATACACATGTCAACATAAATCACATATTAGCAATCTCAAATGCAATGTGACTCACACACCTCATGTACTCACGCTACTACACCACCCTACTCTAAGGGTCAACAAGATCATTCTCTAACACTTCACTTTTTCTCATGAATAAAGGTAGATTTATCGTACCGTTCTTCCCAAGTGTTTTTGACACTTACACTTTTAACAAGGAAGACGTCAAACACGACGAGGTCGTGAACCTAGGATTTGGAACGAGTCCTCCCCTTAGCATTTGTGTTTCTCATAATATTAGTTTCATAGGAGCAAGAAGCACCTCCTGGCCAGTTGTTACGACGATCCAAAACAAGTCTACTCACGCACTTAACACAAACGGACATAGACCACACCAATTGAATTCTCTCTATAAAAGGTGAACCCATATGCCATATGTCTCAATAGGCCATGCAACAATATAAATATGTATTTCATAATATTTATAAATAACATTCCAAAAATATCAACATGAATGTTTTTCACCATTCAACATGCTTTTAAATTTCATTTAAAACACTAATCAACAAGAATGCATTTTCATGCAACATTCATGGCCCAAATCATCAAGTTATCCTTTAATACACAAAGATAACTTTACCTTCCATTTAACATGTTTTTATTTTCATTAAAGCAATTTAATCGACACATTAACTCATTTTCATACATAAGTTTAATGTTCAATATAGAAATCTCCAAATTCACAAGAATGAGAAAACTAGAATGACGCTCTAAGTTCCACATTCTAACTCCATTAACAAATTAGCTAACTTATATACGTTATCAAGGCTACACTACCTATACTCAAAACCCTATATGTATACTTACTCTTATACATATATACATCAATACCATATATATAAATATAGTAATACAAGCATACTTCCATCTCCAAAACTCATAACCCATCTAGCATACATCATATTTATCTCAAGTACAACATAATATGGATTATAGCACATTAATACATAAAACCCCAAATTCATATTTTTCAAGTATACACTTAGCAAAAATATATCTAGGTTTAGGAATCCTAGAATCAAACTCATAGTCACACAATTATAAGATGACTAGTTAGGAAGTTTTTCCCTACCTCTTAAAGAGCAAAGCAAAAACCATTAGCAAGCAAGGCTCATGAAACCCTAGCTTTTCCCCAACCGAAATCCAAAGAGCAAACCGGTGGAAATCTTCACCATAGCCCCCTAACCATGAATCAAGCTCCAATACAAGAAGAGAGCAAGAATCATTAAGTGGTTTTAACAAGAAACCCTAACTAGGGTTTGAAAGGGAAACACACAAGGATGTAAGAACATTTATGTGATGTCCCACATCACTTGGGTAGAGGTCTAGGGATGTGCTTATATGTGCAGTGTTGTCTCCAATTGGTATGAGGCATTTTGGGAGGAGCCCAAGAGTAAACATAGTGCGGGTTGGGCCCAGAGCGGACAATATTATACTAAGTGTTGGAGCGGGATGTTACAATTGGTATCAGAACCAGAGCCTGGCCGGAATTAAGTGTGTTAGCATGCACATCACCCGTGGATCGCCAGCGAGGACGCTGGGTCGGGTGATTGTGATGTCCCACATCACCCGGGTAGAGATATGGGGATGTGCTTATATGTGCAGTGTTGTCTCCAATTGGTATGAGGCTTTTTGGGAGGAGCCCAAGAGCAAAAACCGTGCGGGCTAGGCCCAGAGCAGACAATATCATACCAAATGTTGGAGCGGGTGTTACAATTGGTATCAGAGCCAGAGCCCGACCAAAATTAAGTGTGGGAGCATGCACATCACCCATGGGTTGCCAGCGAGGATGCTGGGTCCCAAGGGGGGTGATTGTGATGTCCCATATCGCCCGGGTAAAGGTCTGGGGATGTGCTTATATGTGTAGTGTTGTCTCCAATTGGTATGAGGCATTTTGGGAGGAGCCCAAGAACAAAAACCGTGTGGGCTGGGCCCAGAGCGGATAATATCATACCAAGTGTTGGAGCGGGGTGTTACAACTTACCCATCTTTAGCTCAAATCGAAGACAAGAACACTATGAGCATTTTCTATGTTGATGGCCACATCAAACTCCCAGCTTAGGGTGATGAATTCCACTCATAAGTGGAGAAGAACAAAAAGAGAAAGGATGAGAGAAAATGGAGGAGAAATGATGAAAGGTCTTGCAATGAAAGACTAACACACCACATATGTGTAGAGATTTCCCACTCACCCCTCTCACCATCCAATGGCCCAAAACAAAGATGGGGAAAAAGAAAATGAATCCAATGGCTAAAAATAAGTCTTGCAATGGAAGACTAAACACACCACTCACAAAACCCATTAATTTGCCAAACAAGACCTTATCATCCAAGGGCTTAGAATGAAGATGTGAATGAATAAACCATCTAATGGTTGATAAAGAGTCTAGCAAAGTGAAAGACCAAGAATAATGGATTATTGGACTTAAGTGCTAACCAAACAAGGCCCTTTGATCCAAGGGTCTTAAACAAATATTGGAGAATGAAATCAAGGGCTAGGAATGAGACACCACTTGAAATGGGGAAATGACCAAATTCTTCCCAACTTAGGGTTAATTACAACAGTGCCATCAAGCCTCTTAATTACCCTTCTATCCCTTGTCATTCTCTCTAATTACAAACATGTCATTCATACCCCAAACTTAGCCAAATCTCTACACTTTTCCCTAAGTGCTCCAAATATGAAAATACTCATATACCCCTAGGTCATTTCTTTCCCGAAATCGTTTCTAATAATTTTCATAAATCACAAAATGAAAATATAGCAAGCAATTCACATAAGTGTTACCCCGGAACGTTTACTATCAACTAGGGTAACACATTCGGGAACGTAATACAATTGCCGAAGCTCAATCAAGAAAACGTTGCACGAACCCACGTAGTCGTCAAGGAATAGTAAATCCCGAAGCCGGAAACAAACATCCATGAAGTCGTCCTGCTAAGTCCGAAACTCACACACGAAAAATTTATACTTATCGATAATACACAAGACGTCATGAATAAGTGACGTCACAAAACGTTAATACTTGGAAAAGAATTCCAGAAAAGAGAAGGAAAACGCTGGGCGTTACACATCATTAGTAGACTATCTTCTTTTTGTAACTGATAAGGATGATTCTGACCATGAGCATAAATCAAATTTTTTTTATTATTTTTCTTTACTTTTCAATAATTCAATAATGGAGTAACATTTATCATATCATATACATAACAAAAAGTTTTTTAACCCAAATTTTTGAAAAACTTCAATTGTGTTAACTGTTACGGTATTTTCGGAACCGGTGAGAATCGGGGTTATGGCCACTGTAACGACCGTTACGGGTGTGGGAATCGGTTAACACCGCTATAACGGCCTGTAACAGTATCGATCATACAAAAACCCGTTACGTCCCCGTAATGGCCGTTAGAACGAACCATGGTCTTGCTTCGTGAGAAGTGGATCAAAAACATGTTATATAAGCTTTCTTTTTACTAAACGGGCTTCTAAACAATTGAATTTTTAAAAAAAATCCGTTTCAATATCTTCACCAAAAATCCAATTTTTTGTAGAAAGGACTTTTTCAGCCCAAAAGTTCATTTTGAGCTCCCCAAAAGCTCCCCCAAACATACCTTCAGTGTTTTCGAAAGACTAGTTCCTCTAGAGCGGATAAAAGTGTGGTTGATCATGTTTTAGAAAGCATGCTCCTGAAGTGGAAGAATTGGAGTGTTTCAGAAAAAGTACATCCGAAGAAGGTTTTTGGAAAAAATGAATTTGAAAAAAGATTTTTTTAGAGATGAACAAAGTAAGGGTGCACAGAGTTCTGTTTGGTACGGTTCTTGATAAATTTAGAACCAAATCATTCTCAACGTTTCCTTGAAAACAAGAACTAGAACCAGAACCATTAGTGAATGAACCAAACTAAGCCATAAAATATCAGTTCGGTTCCAAACCATGGTTCCTCAAACATGTTCTTTCAAAATATATATTACATATATTAATCACAATTTTATTATATTAACTCAATATTAAAAAACAGTAAGTACTAAACACTATCAAATTTAAAAATAAGAAAATCAAATAAGTAGTAAACATTGTTTCAAACACAATATTGAATTTTGATATTGCATCTCGGGAGATTAATTGTTTAATAACAAGGCAAAAGAGCATAAAACCCCCTATGCTTTCTAAGGGTTGTAAAATACCCCCTATGTTTTTTTTTTTGTCCCATTTCACTACCTTCACCTTTCTAAAACAAGGAAACTATCCCATTTACACCACTATATGCCCAAATTACCCCCAAGGTTTCATTTTATCAATATCATTTGTATTAAAATTTAAATAAAATATATAAAATTCAAAAATATATATATTAAATTTCAATTTTTTTATAAAATTTGAAAATAATATATAAATTTTAAAAAAACATATAAAATTCAAAAAACATATATATTAAATTTCGAAAAAATTATAAAATTCGAAAATAAATATAAAATTCAAAAAAAGCATAGAAAATTCGTAAAAATATATATATAAAATTTGAAAAAAATATAAAATTCGGCGAACAAAATTTTTGAATTTATATATTGTTCCGAATTTTATATATATATTTGAAATTTATATATGTTTTTTAAAATTTATATATATTTTTTGAATTATATATATTTTTTTCGAATTCGTTTTCGAAATTTATATTTTTTTCTAAATTTAATGTATATATTTTTGAATTTTATATGTCATTGGGGGTGCTTTGTGATCCCATTAGGACAATCAAAATGGATTGTTTTATTGGATATGCAGATTCACTCAGTACCATTGGGGGAACTGTAAATCATGAGCCACTAGATAATAGAGAAAATTAATATTAAAACATAATTTTTATGTGTTTGGTCTTCACATTTTTCATCTATTCAAAGTAGAATCAATATGCCAACCTACATCATTTTTAGGTACAACATGCAATAATATAGTTTCTTATATTTTTAGGTACATTATTTTTATTTCAAATTTTATATTTATTTTTGAATTTTATAAAATAATTCAAAATTTAATATATATATTTTCAAAATTTATAATTTTTTTCAAAATTTAATATATATATTTTCGAATTTTATATAATTTTTAGGAATTTTATATATTTGTTTTGAATTTTATATGTTTTTTCAAAATTTATATATTATTTTCGAATTTTATAAAAAAATTCAAAATTTAATATATATATTTTTGAATTTTATATATTTTGTTTAAATTTTAATACAAATGATATTGATAAAATGAAACCTTGGGATAATTTGGGCATATAGTGGTATAAATGAGGTAGTTTGCTTGTTTTAGAAAGGCGATGGTAATAAAATGGGACAGAAAAAAGCTTTGCAACTCTTAAAAAACATAAGGGGGTTTTATGCACTTTTGTCTAATAAAAAAGATAAACATATAGAGAGAAATTTTTTGTAGAAAATACCGGAGTCAGTGTTGATTGAGGAGAAGTGTTATGGTAGCCGCGGAGTGAGTGACTACCACATTATTTTATGATTCTAGTAAGTTATATGGTGTATTTCATTTTTGAGTTTTTTTATTAATAAATTTCTAAAAAATACAATTATGAAATAATTATTTAAAACAAATTCATGAATAGAGTGTTATTTATCTTAGATGATATTTGAAAAATCCCTAAAAACTTAAAACTCCATCTTTGTAAAATTATGTGCAAAAATTTGCGTAAGTGATTGAAAAATTACAACGCATGATCGATACTGTTACTGCAAACATTGCAACTTCAACTCAGAAGACTTGCAAAATATTTGTACTTTTAGCTACTCCATACTTACGATAAAAATTCATCAAATATATATGTATTTTTAATACTTGTTTTAGGCTTGGGAGCCTGGTTGAAAGCCTAAACAGGATGCAAATATAAATGTATTTTGAATACTTGTTTTGTGATTGTGTTCCCTGAGTTAACTCGGACTGTAGTCCGTACTCTTCATACCGTGTCAGTCCATTCACTTCCCGTGTAATCCCCGAAACCACGTGCCGTCTCACTACCGTCTTCCCCCCATTTCACTACCCTCTCCGTCCTCTCCTCACCCAAAACCACCACCACAACCCATCCCACGGCGGCGGTACAATCCTCCACGACGGCGATACACTCATCCACAGCGGCGATACATACATCCACGGCGGCGATACAATCTCTGAATGAGAATCAAAGCCAGTCGATTGTAGAAACTTAAGATCTCTTAAACTATTTTTATTTTCAACTGATTCGCGCGAACATAGAGTAGAGATGATGGGGTACGAGAACCAGGGCTACGAAGAAGCCCACCTCTACGCATCGCGGGAAGAGATGGAGAGTCTCGTCCTGGACGACCCATCCAACGGCGGAGACTCTCACCATGATCCCTTGTCCTCATCGCTACCGTTCGCTGAGATCGCTACAGACGATAATCCCCTAATTTCCTCTCAATCGCCTAGATTGCACTCTCAAAACCCTAGCTTCTCCTACAATTCAATCCTCGAACCTCCCTCCTACGCCGACGCGATCTTCCGATCCTTTGATGGTGACCAGACCAGCAGCGGCGAGATTAACGGCCACGATTGCTCCGGTCCGCTCTCTGCCTCGCCGTCGTCGAGCTCCGGGTATATTAAGATCTCCGTCGGAGATCCACAGAGAGAGCAAGAGGTCTCGAATTCGCTCGTTCCTGGTGGAAACACCTATATAACGTACCTGATCACGACGAGGACAAACATGGCGGAGTTTGGCGGGGACGAATTTAGCGTGCGGCGGCGGTTCAAGGACGTTGTGACGCTTTCGGATCGGTTATCGGAGTCGTATCGAGGGTTTTTCGTGCCGATAAGGCCGGACAAGAACGTGGTGGAATCTCAGGTGATGCAGAAGCAGGAGTTTGTGGAGCAGAGGAGGGAGGCATTGGAGAAGTACCTGCGGAGACTGGCGGCGCATCCGGTGATCAAGAATTCCGACGAGTTGCGAGTGTTTTTGCAGGTGCAGGGGAGGCTGCCCCTGGTGAGGACGACGGATGTGGGGTCGAGGATGCTGGACGGAGCAGTGAAGCTGCCGGGGCAGCTGTTTGGGGAGAGTGTGGGAATGGTGGACCCTAGTGAGGTGGTGCAGCCGGCTAAGGGAGGGAGGGATCTGTTGAGGATATTTAAGGAGTTGAAGCAGTATGTGGCGAATGATTGGGGTGGGGCGAAGCCTGCAGTGGTGGAGGAAGATAAGGAGTTTTTGGAGAAGAAGGAGAAGTTGCAGGATTTTGAGCAGCAGCTCAGTAATGTGTCTCTACAGGTAATTTTTTCTGTTTCAATTATTCAAATTAAATTTCTTGCTTCAGTGCATGGTTCTGTATATGTGTATATAGATCATAGATACAAATATATGTCTGGATTGAAGTTATAGTGACTTAGTGGGAGTATAAACTCAAAATTGATTTAAGTGAAGTCAAATAAATTTGTAGAGGATAGAGAATTCAGTGAGCTTTATGTTGTTGTTGTCGTTGATAATTGCTTTCTAGTACTAGTATTCTTGATGTCCCCTTTTTCTCCTTGGGGGAGGGCTGCCATATATAGCAATATTGGGATTTGGCCTTACAAGCTCACATGAACTTGTGAACAATCAAATCTGCTTCAATAAAGCTTGAATATACTGTTCTTGAGCTGAATTCTTATATGCTTGGAAAATCTGAACTTGAGTCGACAGAAATTAGCTTGGCTGCCACTTCCTTATTGTCAAATGCAAGGATCTATATATTTATATGTATGTATATTGTAAAGAAATTTGAGTTTTGGAATGACTTAGGGCCAATATTTTTTTCTGTTTATTCTTTACACTTGTAACTTTATTTTTTTTGCTGACCTTTTAGGCTGAATCACTTGTCAAAGCTCAACAAGACATTGGGGAGACCTTGGGAGAGTTGGGGTTGGCATTTGTCAAACTAACCAAGTTCGAGACAGAGGAAGCTATTTTTAACTCCCAGAGAGTAAGGGCTGCTGACATGAAAAATGTGGCAACCGCTGCTGTTAAAGCAAGCAGATTATATCGGGAGTTGAATGCACAAACAGTCAAACATTTGGTACAGTACAAGAATTCCTTGAATAAATATATATATATATATATATATATATATTATAAGAACCACACACAAAAATCTGAATGGAACTTGAACCATTCAGCTATAAATTTGGGGCAGATACAATCACACAATCTAATGGGTGATTGTGAATTTTGTAGTATCATGCTCTTTCTTCCACCAAACCTGTGGATAGTTGTTTTTATGCTGATTTTGATATTAAAGTAGGTGGTTTGTGACTGTTTAGAGGCACCCAAAGCTTTTTAAGTGACCAGAGAATTTTTAGTTGAGTGGAGTTGCAATATTTTGGATCACCATCCTATGTCTTTGTGGGCTCGATACTTTTTTTTTTCCTTCTTTTTGTATTTACTTTCTAATACCCTATGAATTGCAGGCTAAACTCCATGAGTATCTTGGGGTGATGTTAGCTGTCAACAATGCATTTTCAGACAGAACAAGTGCGTTGCTGACTGTACAGACTCTTTTATCTGAGTTATCTTCCTTGGAATCAAGGATTGAAAAGCTTGAAGCTGCTTCATCCAAAATATTCGGTGGAGACAGGTCTAGAATTCGCAAAATAGAAGAGCTGAAAGAAACCGTCAGAATCACAGAGGATGCTAAAAGCTGTGCAATCAAAGAATATGAAAGGATCAAGGTAACGTATTGTGCCATGTCATAGACTCAGGAATGGAAACTGAAGCTGTTTGTTCTGTTTCAATTGCCCCAATAACAACTTTAGTTAGATCTTTCTAAAGTGGTCTTGTGATTAATTATTGGCCGAGAATTTCATATAACTTAAAGTTATTAATGCTTCTTGCATCTTTTTGTTGTTTTTAGAATTTGCTGGTGGAAGCTGTTTATTTGTATATTCTATCGTTTTAGTTTGACATGTTGAGAGTGCCAAGGGATGACAACAAGGAGGGAGTCCCTTCCTAATCCCGTCTGGCTTTTAGGACTCCTATCTCAGCCTAAAACTATTTAACAGAAGAGCTCTCCTCTCCTGTTTAACTTATCCAACTCCTCCCCAGTGCCACCCTGCTATTGCCGGCTAACTAGTGGTGAAGAGAGAACTTTGCAGAACGAACCTTTCAAAATTCAAATGTTGCAGAACTTCATAGGTCGTCAACTATTGGGTATTGGGTTCTAAATTGATGGATTATTCCGAGATTTTTAAACGCTAACGACATCCATGTTTTAAATTATTGGTGGGTGCGAAAACTTTTGATTCTAAAGTGAGAGATGCAATTCATGGGTCCTTGACCATTTGGATGTTGGCTATGATGGTTTTTAAAAACAGACGTTTCAGTGGTAATATACTTCTTTTTTTAAAGCATATGGGTGGTATTCTATTTCGGATCCTTAAAAAAACGTGGCAGGGCGTGGCGGGGGTACCTTTCCCTTTCCTGTGTTTTTTTTTTCTTTTCCTTTTTCTCTCTTTAATCTCTTTCCTATCCCAACCCTATAGATAACCCCCAAAAGTAACCAGTATTGCACTATGGTTAAATATTTCTCTGCTCCTTGATATGTCTTATTGGTAACTGGTTAGGATAAATATACGAAGATATTGGCTCAATTTTCCATTGTTCAATAATTGTGTAATTTAGCAACAATCATGGCTTGCAGCTGCGGTAACGTAACGGTCTCGGGGAATATGAGTGTTTTTTTTTTTTTTTTTTTTGATAAGTTCGGGGAATATGAGTGTTAAAAATGAGAGTTGGCTGCGGTCGTAGTAACGGGGTTGGGAACCAGACAAGACATTGTGTATGAGTCGATACGGCAAACCTTGGCAAACTTTTTAGTCATTCCATACCCAACAACGAAGCTTTCTCTACTGTTACTCCATCACATGTTCTTTTATTATTTTATTATTTTTCCTTTTTTATTTTTTTTGTGTGCGGATGCCCCAAGTGAGAGACCATATTAGAGAATACGAAAATTCTATTTTCTATATATTTTTTTTTTGTGTGTTTATTCACTTAAATTCTTTCAGTTGGAATTATGCTTCTATTCTGATTATTTTTTTCTAACTTACATCAAGTTTGAAAGTTATTTGAGCAAAAAAGTGATTTAAGTATTTTTTGTGAAATATGTGCAGGATAACAACAAGAATGAGCTTGGAAGGCTAGACAAAGAGATTAATGATGACTTCCTGAGCATGCTGAAAGGTTTCGTAGTTAATCAGGTACGTCTAATTTCTGTTTTTACACTTTCAATATATATGTACATATACATATATATAAGGTTAAATTCTTGGTGCCTTTTATATATATGCACATATATGTTAAATTCTTGGTTCCTGCAGCTGCTAGTGGTCACACTAGTGTCTACAGATCCTTCATTCACAGAAATTTCTTGTAAGATCTTGGGTATCAATTATCTAAGGGATAAAATTGGTAGGTGTGACATGCATGAACTTGACGAATTGTGGGGGCTATTTGGGAATTTTAATTTAGATTTCCCTTGGGTGTCTGCAAGTACTGGGGTCCAGTCCACCTTTATGATTCCGATTGGGCTTACCGGACTAACTCGGGTTTACCAGGCAGCATACCTTATCAGAGTTAGCGGGGTTCCTCTACCTACTTCCGTTTCGAGGTTAATGGGACACTTATTTACTCAGATTGCTAGCGAGCTACCGGGATACCTAAATTGTAGAAGATGACTCACTTTAATACTTACCAAGGAAAGGAAGAGAGGATGGCTCACTCCTTGTTTTCCCCCGACCTTGGATAAGTCCGCCTATTGTTCACTAATTCGTTTCTTGGATAAACAATTTCACAATTCCTGCCTTTTTCTGGGGGAAAGCAGTGCTAGAAGACCTTACTGACCCCAGAACAGTAATAACCGGTTCAGATTCTCTGGAACTTTTCTCTGTGCTTTGGATATCTTGAATAGGCCCTTGAGGTGCTGGTAACCAGAGGGAGAAGAATGGTGAGATGTAGAGAAATAAAAGCTTTCTTAAGTGTTCAATATACCATGACGAAACACGTCAATGCAGGTTTAGAAACTTAAGCATGTTTTTCCTCGCGCAAAGATGAAAACCTTATCATCTGACCTAACAGAACAGAAACCGTTAGTATCCAAACTGACCTGCTTCCGATGATATATGAAGCAAGCCCCTGACAGTAGCTAGTGTCTCTTAGGTGAACCAGAGATATAAATGGACCTGCTCAAGTGTTTAAATGCTATGAAAAAATTAAAGCAGTTTGAGTTGTCCAAACCTTACTAAAAATACAACTAGCTGGACTAAGTTAAACTGGGTCCCGGAAAGAAATTCACTTGTGGGTTAAATTGGAGAGGAGGGTTGGTTAATTTTCCGCTTTATGTAAATCTTGGACCTGGTCACAGAATTTCCCCCCTTGGACATTATGTCGCTCCCAATTTTGGTTGGCCTGACGCTGCATAAGCTATTGACTTTTACCAAAATTGGTTGCTTATTGATTTTCTTGGGTGTCAAGGTAATAGCTATGAATAGTCATCGACTCCTGGGAAAGGGTAGAAGAATGGGACCCCTATTATGGGAGATACAATGCATTACAGACGTATGATGATTACACTTCAATCGGGTTATTCTATTCCACCTCTTAGAAAAAAGAAAAGAACTTAAATAAAAAATACTTAATATGCCTTTTCTATTGTTTGAACTAGAGAAGTTTACATCTCACCTTTCTTTTTCCGAAATTGTCGTTATTTACATCCCTTAAATGCTGAAATAAGAGAAGTAATATTACTTGTTTTAACAGGTTGGATATGCAGAGAAGATGGCAAATGTGTGGGAAACGGTTGCAGAAGAAACCAGTGGTTATGTAAAGGATGGTAGATAAAGTATGTGTCTGTAAATTTTATTTTCAGTTTTCTCCTACCTTTTAATTTGATACAGTTTTGAACTTCTCACTTACTAGTGATATTAAAAAAAAATTAGCCAAACTTTTTTCCCCCTTATTAACAATGTTAGTAGACCTTATTCCCATTAATTGAACTGCAACTTGTAGATTTTGCTATTTAGAACAACTTTATCCTGAAAATAACGCTTTTCTGAGCTGCTTTATTTTTATGGTACGAGTCCTTCAAATGCACGTCAAGAAGCTATTATGGATCTGATGTATAAAAGAGATTTGTATTTATGCATTGTTGGATGTTGATTGTTACCGTTACTGCTTTACTCGTCAAGAAGTTCCTTCACGTGCTTAGTTTATCGAGGGAAGAAGCCTGCCAATTGAAGTCCTTACCTGGGTGAAGAGTGGTTGAGGGGGTTTCATCTCTCCACTATTCTTGGCAATTTTAGATACAGTATATGTACATTTACTAGGAAAAAAATACCTGTTATTAAAAAAATGGAACAAAAACGATAAAGTGGGGAATGGGCATATAGAGAATTTTAAGAAGGCAAGAATAAACTTCAGGCGGAATAGCAATATTTATTCTTAAAATGTATATAAAACGAGAAGCGGAAGTACATTTTTGTGCAAAGTTTTGTTAATATCTCATACTAAATGGAGAGATAAAAAATTGATATAGAAAGAAAAAGTAATTTTTTATTTAACTTTTGGATAATTTCTTAAATTAAAATGGAATAGATGAAAATATGATATCAAAAGAAAATAAGGAAAAATTTACTAAATGACAATTTTTGGAGCTGATATTACAAAAACAACCATTTTCAAAAACTAATTTAAAAAAGAGGTCGATGGGGAAAAATATTTATAAAAAAGGAAAAAAAATTACAATTTTGGCTTATAATCCCCTTCAACCTATTTGCAGTCATTTACCTAAATGTCATTTTCATGTATTTTATTAAAAACATTCTAATGAATCAAAAATTGGGAATGAATTATGACCATACAATATCATCTCCAACAATTTCAAAAATTAATTTTGAAAGGTAAGACACTCACACACACTGCCTCCACTGAAGGTCGAACCCTTAATCTCTCATTTGAGAGTAAAGGTAAGTACCGCTTGACCATTAGGCTTTGGTAAAGGGGGAAAATGTAGTAAATTCATCTCTAACAATTCATCATTCATTCAGTTGTCTCCATCAGCAACATCTACAACTATGAAGTACGGAAATGGACACGGGATACGGACACGTCGACACGGTAAATTCCAAAAAATTAGGACACTACACGCCTTAGACACCTATATAAAAAAATATAATATTTTTTACATATACATATTATATTCTACAAATACTTCATTTATCACTTAAACAATAAGAACCAAATAAACTTATAAACAAAAATAAATAAATAGGTTAAAAAGAAATATCTGACATGTTCAAAATTCTGTATTCCACTATCATCCGATCAGTCAAATGCATCTCTCCCAACGTGCTACATCTTAGTCTCTCCCTCGTTATATTGTGAAAATTTTCTTGATAGAAGACGAAAATTGAAATGTACAAATACCAAATCTTGGGCTCTTTGTGATGTTATCTTGTTCCTCTTCAAAAAATGGATAAATGAATTGGTGATCTAATTCCTCTCACAAGATGGGGAGGAACAAGGATGTCCAAGTATCTTTAAAGCAAAACATTGGAATAAAGATGTTGAAGTTTCATAAGTGATCCACCAAATTATTGGCTCCATAAGTCTTCTATGTTTCATGGGATCAACCAATCCACCGAGTGCCCACAACTTATCCAATTTTAAAAAAATTTAGAATACGTTTTTTGCTGTCGGACATGACAATCCTAGACGAAGTGTCCGTACTTCATAATCTGCGGCCAAACATTTCTCTTCTACTTTGGATTTGCCTCTATTTCATCCAGCCTTTCTTCCACGTCTACGACCATACGGTGCAACTTCCATCTCCATTCTCTTTACTTATTCAAGGATGACTTATTTTTTGTTTAGTAAAAATTCCTTCTTATATATATTTTTTAAACCAAACCTTTCAAAATAATAATAATAATAATTCTTCTGGTTCCACATGTATAGGTTCATTATTTGTTTTTATTTCTCTTTGATTATAAAATAAGCATATACAAGGATTACCTATTATAGTGTTTTAACTGGTTTAAATTCATCACCCACCAAAGTGAGGGAAAGGAAGACACTTTTAAGTTAGGAATTGAGTTGCTTTGATTCTATCCGGACACACCCAAGTCAAGAAGAACAGAGAAAGACCGTGAAAGAAACTACTTTCTACAAGTCAAAAATTGTACGGAGAACATGAACCCCCCTATTTAGTTTTGATTCATTGAACACGAAACAATACCATTGGATATCATCAGAACCTGTGATATAAGAGACACATATCGGGGTCTTTCAGAAACAACCTCAATCCACATCAGATGTGATATTTGACAAAAGATATTACGATCATAAAGTATTCCTTGACCACTAATTTTGGATGTACTTCACTAAATTAGATTTTAATGTACAATACCCAAATATCCAAAACCATCAAAAATGACGTTCAAAAATTGTATTTTTATTACAGAATATTTCATTCTTGTTCAAATCTTAGTATCCGCGAAACACGCTTCTACCCAAATACTGGTACTATAGCATTTCAAAGCAGAAGCAATTGAATCATAGCACATACCAAAGATGTTTATATAACCTACTATATCTCGCTACATACTTTTAGTGAATGTTATCACTACATGTTTTGATTAGTAAATCTTCTCACTGTAGTTCCTTCGTAACAATATCTATCATACCCCATATACATGTTTAACATAGGCCTACAAGCCGTTCATGAAATTTTTAAGAACATTCATTCTCAAGTTAAAACTTAAATGGGCTAATCACTAGTGTATAAGATCTAGAACAACTGAGCTAATATACATTCTCTAAGAATATTTGCGTTCATGTTGTAAGAATATTTATAGTATTATTTGTGATTGACATATTTTAAACAATAACCATGTTGAGTGAATTATGGAGTCGGGAAGGTTTGATCGGCATTGACAAGCTTCGTAAAATTCAAATCAAGCCTAAAAAAGTGAATAATACAAGAGAAGTGAAGAAGAAGTCAGATTGAGTAAAAAGTGCCTCCCGGATGGCAGAAACGTCATTTTTCGGTGTCGTAACTTCAAGAATCATTCAAATGGAGTCGAGGGGGTTCAAACGACACTATTCCCAAGAAAAATGGTTTCCATGAAAAATGCTACGCACCACCTACGAACCAAGTAGCTAAAAGTGGCTAGAAAATGCTATTTTGACGGACCATCTACGGACCACAAAAAGAGGTCTACGTGCCACCCGTATGAAGCGTACGCGCCGCACATAGCCTAGGCCTACGCACCGTGTGTAGGGAACCTATGCGCCGTGCGTAGTTAGGGTTGCGTAATCATGTTGTGAAATTCCGATTTTGACCCCGATTTGATTTCTCTTGATGCGACTGCGACTCTGAACATTGATATACGTGATATATACATATTGAAGACCAGATCAAAGGGTTTTGCTCAGTTTGATGTGAAATTACGAGAAAGGGTAAACCTAGGGTTTCTCCTTAGGATTGTCTATAAATACCAAGGCCTTCGACACATGTGAGGTAGCCTTTGAGCCTTTGAGAGATCTCTGTAAGTTTTCTACAGATTCATAATCTTCTACAGAGATAGAGATAGAGAGATAAAAATATTGAGTGATTCTATATCTTCTAGTTCTCTCTTGTTTAAGGTTTATTCAATTGTGCTTCTACATCGACGAACTTATACACGATTGAATAACCTAGATTCTGAAAAATCTACACCGTCGTAATTCAACGTGGTTGCTTTGATCCGTTGAGAAGTGGAGCTGTCTGAGTGCGGAGATTGGAGCAGGAGGCTTCGTGGTTCATTGATTCGTTGAGAAATGGAGCCGTTAGAGTATGGAACGGAGCGAGAGCTTCGTGGAGTGCCAGTGATTCAAGGTTGTCAAACGTCGAGTGGAGAAAGGAAGCTCTGGAGGGATTTGTAAGTCTAAAACTTCATAGAGTTTGTATATCTCTTGATTCATAGTGCATCGATACCCGAGCGTATTCGTGATTTTTACTTGGAGTCTTTCCAAGATTTTTCACGTAAAAATATCGTGTGTCTATTGCTTTATTTTTTGCACTTAGATTAATATTTTGCATGTTTTATCGTGATAGAGAATTAGATTAAAATTGACTTTTCCACAATTAATTTTAATTTGTCAATAAATCCACAAAAATCCTATTCACCCCCCTCTAGGCTATTTTCATTGATCGTCTAGGTAATTTCATTTGGTATCAGAGAGTGGTTTTACCATTTTAGGTTAACGACCTAGGGTTAGATTTTGAACTTAGACGATGGAGATACCTCATGAATGAGGTTCCGTATCTAGGTCCCCTTTGTTTGATGGATCAAATTACACGTATTGGAAAGCGAGGATGAGAGCATTTTTGAAATCGTTAGATAAGAGAGCTTGGCTAGCCGTAGAGGTAGGATACTCACCTCCTACTGTGATGGATGCAACGACTAATCAATCAAAACCAAAACCATCAAGTGAGTGGACTGCTGCTGAGACAAGAAGTGCTAATTGGAACTCCAAGGCGTTGAATGAGTTATACAATGCTGTGAGAACGAGTGAACTTAAGAGAATTGCCACATGCGAAATTGCCAAATAAGCGTGGGATATTCTTCAAGTAACTCATGAAGGAACTTCAAAGGTTAAACAATTAAAACTTCAAATTCTAAATTCTCAATTTGAACAGTTGAAGATGGAGGAGGATAAAGTCTATGCCGACTTTGAGGCTAGACTTACTCATATTGTCACAATCTAGGAGAGCCTATTTCCGAGACTACCATAGTGAAGAAAATTATTAGATCTCTACCTGAACATTTTCGGTCTAAGGTTATTGTCATATCTGAAATCATTAGTTTCATAGAAATTAAACTTGAAGAATTGGCAGGAAATCTAAAATCTTATGAGATGGAGATGTGTGCTCAATCCTCTAAGAAGTCGAGTGGTACAAAAGAAAATAGCATAGCTTTTAGAACCACTAAGGAGTGTCCTAGTGAGTCGGATGAGGAGGGTGAGAGTAGACCAAGTCAGTTTTATATGAGTGCTTGTTTTACTTCGGAGATGATTGTAATACTTACTTTTAGTCTTTCTCATCTAATCCGAAGTGATATGCAAGTTCATGAGCTATGCTAGATTGATATATGTTTTGAAATACCTTTTGCGTGCTTATGAATGTTGTGGTGATGTTGAAAAGAGGAAAGAATGAGATGTTTAAAATATAGAAATGCAAAAAGTAGTTTTTCAATCTGAGTAATCGGGTCTTTTGCCTCAGTAAGTCTTGAGTGTTCACGTAAAAAGGGGAGAAGACTAATGAGTATAAATCCCAAGGAAGAAGCTCGGGCTCAGTTGGCCGGGACTAAAAATTCTCGCTGGAAAGTTCGGAGCTTAGAAAGATAAAAATGGATATGGTGAAAAGGTTAAATTGTGTTTCTTTATTTAGCAATAAGGTCCGAGCTAAAGATTTGACTTCTAGTTTAGGTTTTAAACTGAAGTATCATCATGGTTAGTGAGGAGATTGTTAGAATTAGCATATATTGCTTTCATCTTAGTTGTTTGCTTGCAACTGATTATTTTTCATATATGCAAATGCTATGTAAAACTTGTCTTGTGACTTCTTATAACTACAAGGTAAGTGTACTGATTTTCTTCACTTCTGTATAATAGCTAAGCCAACTATGCGAATATGATTTAATGATTAGCTCATTGTCTCTACTGCCATGCTCACATGTTTGTAAGAACAAAAATATTTTGTTATGTTTCACTATCATGTGTATATTTGAGCATTTTGAATGCATTAGTATTAAGTTCATGCATTGTAAAGATTTATGTTACTCGAGAATCTGGATAAAATCTTATAGAGTACTTTATCTTAGTATTTAGTTCTTGACTTAGATTCTATTGAGTCTCCTCTATGATCATTTCCCTATGTTTTCATTTTGAGGCTTTCCCTATGCTTTGATTGTTTTATCTTTGCTTGTCATTTCAGTGACAAAAAGGGTGAGAAATATTAATTAAGGGAAATAGATTGTTTGATTAAGTGGGAGAAAGTTTTTAATTGAGGGGGAATATATTCTCAGGGGAAGAGAGTGTATATGATGATCATTATGATTGCATTGTTGTTATTATTTTCGTATGATCATTATATTGGTTTATATCTATTTTCCACAGATGCTTTTCATGGTATGTTGTTTAGTGTTGTGGTTGCAGGATTGGAAGATTGTCATGAGGACAATATGATATTCTATGTCTATGTTTGTTGGTGTGTGTTCATAGGTATAGATATTATGTTGTTATTCGTGAGGCTTTGTAAAACATGATATTGTCTTAGAAATGCCAAGGGGGAGATTGTAAGAACATTTGTGTCCATGTTGTAAGAACATTTATAGTATTATTTGTGATTGACATGTTTTAGACAATAACCATGTTGAGTGAATTATGGAGTCGGGAAGGTTTGATCAGCATTGACAAGCTTCGTAAAATTCAAATAAAGCCTAAAAAAGTGAAGAATACGAGAGAAGTGAAGAAGAAGTTAGATTGAGTAAAAAGTGCCTCTCGGAGGGCAGAAATGTCATTTTTCGGAGCCGTAACTTCAAAAATCATTCTAATGGAGTCGAGGAGGTTCAAACGACACTATTATCAAGAAAAGTGGTTTTCATGAAAAATGCTACGCACCACCTACAGACACAATAGCTAAAAGTGGCTAGAAAATGCTATTTTGATGGACCATCTACGGACCACCAAAAGAGGTATACGTGCCACCCATAGGAAGCCTATGCGCTGCGCGTAGTTAGGGCTGCGTAATCATGTTGTGAAATTCCGATTTTGACCCCGATTTGATTTCTCTTGATGCGGCTGCGACTCTGAACATTGATATACGTGATATATACATATTGAAGACCAGATCAAAGGGTTTTGCTCAGTTTGATGTGAAATTATGAGAAAGGGTAAACCTAGGGTTTCTCCTCAGGATTATCTATAAATACCAAGGCCTTTTACAAATGTGAGGTAGCCTTTGATCATTTGAGAGATCTTTGCAAGTTTTCTATAGATTCATAATCTTCTATAGAGATAGAGATAAAGAGAAAAAAATATTGAGTGATTCTATATCTTCTAGTTCTCTCTTGTTTAGGATTTATTCAATTGTGCTTCTATATCGACGAACTTATGCACGATTGATTAACCTAGATTCTTAAAAATCTACACACTGTTGTAGTGCAACGTGGTTGCTTTGATCCGCTGAGAAGTGGAGTCGTCTGAGTGCGGAGATCGGAGTAGGAGGCTTTGTGGTTCATTGATCCATTGAGAAGTAGAGCTGTCAGAGTATGGAGCAGAGCGAGAGCTTCGTGGAGCGTGAGTGATTCAAGGTTGTCAGACGTCGAGTGGAGAAAGGCAGATCTAAAGGGATTTGTAAGTCTAAAACTTCATAGAGTCTGTATATCTCTTGATTCATAGTCCCTCTAGGCTATTTTCATTGATCGTCTATGTAATTTCACATTGTACAACAAAAATGAATTTGTGAGCTTTTTTTACTATTAAACAACAACCATATTGCTACTACTTTAAAAACGAGAAATTATCTCGCCAAAAGTATCCATTATTAAATTACAAAATGATCCCAACTCCGGAATCTAATTTCACATCAAACGAAAACAACAAAATTAAGTAATTCACTAGAAAGGCCACTCTCACAGGCCCACTAAGATGTTCACAATAGACGTAATCCTAACATTTAGAATAGATTCCAGGCCCATCAAATATGGGCTTAGCTACTCAAACCCAACCCTAGAATGTTTTGTTATGCAAGAAATGAATCCTTATCAAATTAGGGATATAATTAGAGAAATAGGGGATATAAATCATATCCCTAGGATGAAGGGATATGATCATGATTTTGAATAGGCCAAAAATCCCATCAATCGCTTATATAAATAAAGGTCGTTGGAGCCTCAATAAAGTATTTTGAGTGTATGCAAAAAGGTGCACTTACACTTTGGTGCTGTCTGTGGGAAAACGATTTTTTCAATACACTTTCTCTCTTTACACACATTATTTTGAGAAAAGCACTTTAGAGAAGTTAGGAATGGTGGTAACCAGGTATTCCGGAGCTGCTGAAGGTAACACCATCCCCAATGCCTAGATCGAGCAGATCATGCAGCGACTGAAACTTGTAGAGAAGATGAATGAAGCCCTCGAACAACAAAATGCTAATTTGCCCCAGCAAATAGCTCAGAAGCTAGTACCAGTCGATGCAGCTAATGGTGCCAATAATGAAGGCAGTGTGGAAGATCCACCGGGGCAGGAAGATGTCCATCTGAATAGACGAGAGGGACTGAAGCAAAACACTTGACGATCAGGAGAAAATCTCCGCGTTAGCAATGAAGGGATTGTCGAACCATCAACCTCCAACCATGAATGATCTTGAGGAGATGGCGACGAGGATCCAGAAGCAAGTGCTGGAAGGCCTAAAAGCACAAACCACCATGAAGGATCTAGAGGCTCATGCCGTTACAGACATGATCCGTTCGCCTTTCACTGATGAAATCGATTAGGTATATTTCCTGAAGAAGTTTATCCTCCAACTTTCACCCTATACGATGGGATGAAAGACCCGTTTGACCACATCTACCAGTTCCAGCAGAAGATGACCTCCAACAAGAAAGACAAAGCCCTTCTCTGTAACATATTCCCTACAAGCCTTACTGAGGCACCGTTACTCTGGTTCAAAAAATAGCCGCAAGGGTTGATCAATAGCTGGAATAGGCTGTGTGAAATCTTCATAGCTTAGTACTACGGTAATCAGAGGCACAAGAAGCCCATTTACAATATGTTTACTATGACGTAGGAAAAAGGAAAGACTCTTTAGAGTTTCTTGTCTAGGTTCAATAGGGAGATGTTTGCCATCGATCAATGTAACCAACTGTTAGCAGTGGAAGCATGCAGAATGACGTTAATCCCAGGCACCAAGTTTCATGCCTCTTTGGTGAAACATCCTCCAAATAATATTGGTGAACTCAACTCCCGGGCTTAGGGCTACCTGAGGATAGAGAAGGAAGCGACGGTTAGATAGAAACAAGCAACTATGGTGACTGTAGAGGCTCGAACGAAGGACCGTATCAAAGATCAGAAAGTTGGTCGATTTGCACCATCAGCCTCATATTCCAGGAAAACAGACAAGAAGCAAAAGGTGGAAGATAAAGTGAACTCCCTAAAAATCAGTCTGGGAAAACTCTTACAGGAAAATAAGAATAAAGGAATTTTCAGACCCCCTCTACCAATGTGGCAACCGATGGAGCAGAGGGACATGACCAAGAACTGCGCATTCCATAGTGAATACGGTCATCACACTAATGACTATAAGAACCTTCGCAAACAGGTAGAGGCAATGATAACAAAGGGTGAACTAACTGACAATGTAGCAAATGATTAGACCCGAGCAGAGCGGTATGGATAGGCTTCTCAGATAAATACCTTGGTAGGACAGCTAGTTCGGGTGATCCATATGGTTCAGGGAGGACATATTACCGAGGGGATAGAAGGAAGTAGGAGGTCGCAGCTGCGTTAGGCGCATAAGCTCAGAAGAATTGGAGAAGTGTGCCAGACATCTAATAAAAAGAAAGAGTCCCAGATAAGTTTTATCGAATCTGACCTGAGAAATGTACAGGTTCCTCATGAGGATCCTTTGGTCATTACCCTTCTGGTGGCAAACTGCCTTATCAAAAGGGGACAGTAACACAAACATCATGACAAAATTGGCATTTGACAAGTTCAGAGTAGATATGGAACAGTTACACCCTGCCAGAGTACCTCTTGTTGGATTTGATGGACGTCATGTAGAGCCAATTGGAGTCATCCAGTTATCCATCTCGTTTGCTCGAAGGACCCTGAAGGAGACCTACATAGTAGTGGATGTCAAGCCATCCTACAATCTACTGATGGCAAGATGGTGGATACACTGCATGCATGGCATCCCATTGACCCTTCATTAGGTCATGAGGTGCCTAGACCTAAACGAAATTGATGTGATAGACATACCAGGGGATTAGGTCATAACCAAGGAATGCTACACGGTCACCTTAAAAAATCTCAGCCGATGGACAAATCCTAATCACCCCGAGGCTCCAAAAGGACCCAAATATAATGAGAAATGACAATTACAGTCCGACCCATTTGAAGAGGGTTAAAAAGAACAAGTCACAACAAAGCCACTTCAGGAAGTTAACACCAGCCAATCTAGAGATGGCAGAATCATGTTCATTGGGTATACCTTTTCCACTACAGAAATGGTAGATCTGATCAAACTACTATAGAACAACTTGGACATATTCGCTTGGTCACACTTGGACATGCTAGGCATAAACCCATCAGTCGCACAACACAATCTCAACGTTGATCCTGACGCCTGACCAATGAAACAAAAGCAGATGAGCTTTGGGGTGGAAATAAACCAAATTATAGCAGAGGAAGTGAAAAAACTACTAGAGGCCGGGTTCATCAGGGAAGTCAGGTACCCTTCCTGGCTATCCAACGTAGTGGTTGTTAGGAAAAAGAATGGCAAATGGAGGGTGTGCATTGACTTCACCAATCTGAACAAAGCTTGCCCAAAGGATTACTTTCCTCTGTGAAAGATAGATCAAATGATAGATGCAATAGTAGGGTATAAGCGATTATCATTCCTAGACACCTACTCCGGATACAACCAGATCCCCATGAACCCTGTCGATGAGGAAAAGACATCTTTCATCACTGAGGAAGGTACATTTTATTACAAATAATGCCTTTTGGACTAAAAAATGCAAGTGCCACTTACCAAAGTTTAGTGAAAAGGGTCTTTGGGAGCCAGATGGGCCACATAGTAGAAGCCTACATTGACGACACTATAGTCAAGAGCAAGAGGAAGGAGGACCACCTTCAACACCTGAAAGAAGTGTTCGAAGCAGTCCGAAGCTATGGGATGAGGCTCAATCCATCAAAATGTTCATTCGGGGTCTCCAAAGCACTAATACATAGTGAAGAGCCCCGAACCCATAAGGAAGTTCAGACTCTAACAGGAAGGGTAACAACATTAAACAGGTTCGTCTCCAGACTCACGGATAAGTGCAAACTATTTTTTCAAGCAATCAGAGCAGGAAGAGGCAACATTTGGGGGGCAGAACATACCCAAGCTCTCCAAAAGTTAACAGAGTATTTGGTAAGCCCTTCAGTACAAGTATCTCCAGAGCCAGGTGAACCACTACACCTTTACCTAGCTGTATCTACCATTTTAACAAGTGTTGCACTAGTCAAATAAGAGAGATGCGCCAGACCCCAGTCTTCTACACCATAAGTTGGTGGGCGTCAGGTGTGTGCAAAATATGTGGTTAAAAATAACAACTTAACGACACTAGGTTTTACCCTTCTGCAAGCGCACAAATCAATTGTAGACAGTTTTGCTTGAGTAGGGAAATATTGATCCCACAGAGATGAAGATTGTTCACTTCAATAGTCTAAAAACACTGAATTATATTTTTCCGAAAAGAGTTTGTTTTTGTGAATTATCTAATGCTAACGAAAATAAAACAGAAAACAATAATGAATAATGGTTGTGATTCAGAGAGAGAGAAAACTAGGGTTTCCTCACTCCACCACTAACCGCATAATATAGTACATATTATGTATCAATTGCATGAGGGTGATCCATTGACTGAATCAGGTCGCACCGCGCCAGCAGTTTGACCCCAAAAAAGATTACTCTCAACCGGATCACGACAACCCATCTCAAGACTAAACTGATTTGTGCATGCCAACTACTAACATATAGTAAATATAGTAAAGTAAATTAAAGCATGAAAATAAAGCATGTCTATATCAGTTTGTCAGGGCATGGCTTATGTGAACCTAGGGTTTCGAGTTTTATGACCACCATTGTGTAAAAAATCACAGATTAAGCATCTGAGTTCCAGCCCATAGTGAATAATTGTGATTGTGTAAGATAAATACATTCAAAAAGTCCAAGACAAGAATCAATTCAAGTATATAAACTTGTATCATGAACAAAAACGGTCTCTCATCTAACACAATCATCATAGTATAGTCACAGTTTCCACTCTCTACAATTGAATATAAACTAGAACTACATTACTTGGCTAGGGTTTTGCGAGGAAACCCTAGATACCGAGTAAGTTGATCATGGTGGAGAGAGACTGCATTGTCGGTGTAGAAACGCTCTCCATAATCTTCTTCTCCGGATCTCTAGGTCTTCAATGGTGATTCTCTTCTATGGAAGCAAGTATGAACTTTGAACATGAGAACTCTATGAATGAACGTGTGTGAAAATTAGAACTAGAATCCCCCAACTAAACCTAACCCTCTCATATTTATAGAATAGTGAGGGAAACCCTAATGGTTGTACTTTTCTGTAATTTCATAATATATGAATAATGTCTCTAAAATCTGATGTAAATATGTGTATAAGCCTGTATGTAGAGGTCTGGAATCACCGATCACTTAAAATATCGAAAGAGGGATAAAACTGGAAAATTCCGAAACAACTTCTACACGTAAAGGGATCACGTGGCCACAAGGTGGGACCTATGCCCCTGACTTAGGCTTGGGCGTAGGTCTAGGGCGTAGGGTCCCCTTTTGGCTCACAAACTAAAGCATAGCTAAGGTCGAGTCTGTCTCTTTTTGCCTTTGACGACGTTGGGTATCATGCATTTTTGCTGTAAAAATCCGTTTTTTCATATTTAAGCTAGAGTGGTCTCCTTTTACTCCCGATGCTTTTGGTTGAAGTAATAATTTTTGGAAATGACATTTTTGCCCTTCGGTGAGATAACAATATCGGAAAATGACTATTTTACCCTCCGATAGCTCTTATTTGCTCTAACACACCTCTAGATTCCTTTCTCGAGATAGAAATGAACACGAACTCAGTTAATTCACCGAGATTAGCTATGTTTCTTCATTAAGCTCCTGAAACATGCTTACACACACAAACAGGAAAAAACTACCAAGTAACGGAATGTAAAGACATAACAAACGCAAGATAGGGGCGAAAAATGAATAATATTGAGCACCTATCACACCCTCAAACTTACATATTGCTAGTGCCTTAGCAATAAACTTAGAGAAACTATCTGTGATGATTCTTATTCTATCTAACCTATCTACTCTAACCTAATCCCTTGCTTTCGTGAGGGTCAACGATTACACTTAGCATGTGTAACAAGCCTTTTAAACCCCTAGGTTACCCCATGTGGACGAGTGAAGTCTCGTGAAGGTTTCCAGTGATGGTACCTACATACATCTCAATTCTTTTGTTATTACACATTCATGAGTTCACAAACTTAAGTCAAATAAGCTATGATACAACACATAAGATAATATGAATGCAAATACTCCCACTCACTATCGAACAATAACTATCTTGAGCTTTGTGTCATGAATGGTCCCCACTTGAAGTAAATAACTTTATTACTCACTACTCCCAATCCAGACAACCTTCCGTGTCTTTGTGAACATTCTACTACGATATTTCAATCTCTCTAAACTTTTGCCTTTAAGAAATAAAATCAACTTTCCTACTTTCCACATCATCCCTTTTTATTGTTTTTCTAAGCTCTGGACTTTCTAGCGAAGATTTTTAGTCCCGATCAACTGGGCCCGAGTTTCTTCCATGGGATTTATGCTCATTAATTTTCTCTTCTTTTTACGCGAACAATGATATTGGTCATACCAAGGCCCGGTTACTCAGTTCGAAGAACTACTTTTTGCATCTAAGTCTAAAAATAAATTTTCAATAACATCCTTCCAGCTTAACAGAACACACCCCTTCTCCCCTTGTATTTTGGAAAAATTATCAATTAAAGATCAATTTTTTTCTCATAGTGAATGTGTGATTGTGCTTATAGGTCAAAGTCGTCTTTATTGATTTCAATTTCACTAATCACTCACCTATGTAAACCACATCACTTCACTAACTCGATCTAATCATTACTCTCATAAGCTGGAAAATCACATCACATACTACTTATGCATTATAAACATAAACTCAATCAACTCATCATGGGAAACACTCTTGCGTAGAAACAAATACTTTTTCAAAATTGTCAATTTTTTCGGTTTTTCAAATTTTTTTTTCCTTCCTTACAACTATACCCTCACCCCCAAACTTAAATGAAGTCCATGTCCTCATGGTCAAAAATAAATAATGAGACAAGATGTAGTTACCCTTGAAGCGTAGTTCTGGATTCTTTGAAATGCTCAACCTATTCCCCCAAACTTGATTCGAATCACCTGTATATATGCAACAAACACATACCCAAATATCATAGCATGGGAAAATAAATTGCAAAAATTACTTGGAAATTGACACACAATTTTTCAAGGAATTTTGGAAAATTCTCTTTTTCGATTTTATTGATTTTTTTTTTTCCAATGAAATAAAAAAGGATTTGGCCTTAAGGGCCTATAATCTCTAAGAATTGAAATTGCAAAAGTTAACTTACCTACTGTTATACAAACATAGGCTAGATAGCCTAGGACCAATGTTTAACGTCTTTGGCACGACGTTCCAAAAAAGGCTATCCAACACCTTTCCTCTCTACCATACTTCCCTTAATCAAAGGAGAAAATGTAGGAGGTGACTCTCTAAGCGCTCTTACCCATGGACAATTAGTACTACTTATGACATTGAATACATAACATTAATCACCATATAAAGTACTTCCTTTTTCCTGTTCTAACTTCAGCCCCTGTATGGTCAGTGTGTCCATCAAATCCACCTCCAACACCTTAGACAATAGTTCTTCCGCCAACTCATCATTCTCCAGTAAACTGACAGATGCCATAAATTCCGATCTTGGATCAATCTCCTCATAAATCTTCATCTACTGACCACGCCTCTTTAATCGAACATCCTCATATGCGCAATTTTGTATCCCTTCACACTTAGTCCCTAATCGTGGATCTTCCCAGGAATACAACTTATCTACCATGTTTATGCTCAACACTCGCTCATCTGGAAAGGGATCCTTAAGAGGTGTGTCATCCTTGATAGGCTCTATGACAATTCGTGGAAAATGATCAACTCTAGCATTCTTCAGACCTGTTTTATCGTTTAATTCATTATCCTCCACACGCAACACCATCTTAGGAAGATTACTTTCAGGCACTAACTTCTGTGGAGGAATAAGTTGAGGTCCAAGTGACTTTCTTGAAGCTCTCTCTAACGGTGAATACAACGTAGCTTCCAATGCATCAATATCTTTCCAACTAGATCGTTGTTGTTCCTCTCCATTTTCAAAATTCACCTCCAACCTTTTCATCACAATCTCTAAATCATCTCTTACACTATTCTGAGGTACAACTTCTTCAACCATCCCCTCTATGTTAAAACACTCAGCTGGTTCAGGTAGTTGATGGTTGGTATGAAAGACATTCATCCTCATGTTTAAATTGCGAAAAGATATGTCCATAACCCCTGTTCTGCAATCAACGCATGCATTCACCGTAGCCAAAAATGGTCTTCCTAAGATAACAGGGATATGTCTCCTCGTTCTATGTTCAAGTTCCATGTCTAATACTATAAAGTCTACATGATAATAAAACTTACCCACTTGCACTATGACATCCTCTAAAATTCCTCTCGGTTGTTTAGTTGATTTGTCTGCCAATTGAAGCACCACTGAGGTAGTATTGAGATCTCCCAACCCTAGCTGCTGATAGACCGACTAAGGTAATAAATTAACACTCGCACCCAAATCAAGAAGAGCTCTACCAATCATATGGTCACCAATGACACAAGAAATAATGGGAGCACCGGGATATTTCCTCTTAGGTGGAGTATCACTCAGTAAGATCAAACTCACTTGTTCAGTCAATAAAATCATTTTTGGGACCTTAGTTATTTTTTTTATGCTTTTGAGTACAAAGATCCTTCAAAACTTTGGCATAGGGTCGAATTTGGTCAACAATATCTAGAAGAGGTTTATTGATCTCGACTTACCGACATGGATCCAACATGTCCTTCTCCTTATACTCTTTATACGAAATCGACTCTCGGAGACGTTGAGGGTAAGGTGCTACTTCCTCATATTCTGCCTTATCCAGCTCTTCCTCATTTTGAGGTAGATCTCTTTGAACCTTTTCAGTCGCATTTCACTTATTCGCTCTCTCCTCAACCTGCTCCTCAGCTTTACTATGCACTTCTCTTCCACTACTTAAAATTGTAACTGCTTGAACTGTCTCATGACGAGTCTCAATAAAGGATCTATGCTCTAGTGCTTCCGAAATAACTCTAAAACAACTTCTACACGTAAAGAGATCACGTGGCCACAAGGTGGGACCTATGCCCCTAACCTACGCTTGGGCGTAGGTCTAGGGCGTAGGGTCCCTATTTAGCTCACAAACTAAAGCATAGCTAAGGTCGAGTCTGCCTCTTTTTGCCTTTGACGACGTAGGGTATCATGCATTTTTTGCTGTAAAAACTCATTTTTTCATATTTGAGCTAGACTAGTCGCCTTTGACTTTCGATCCTTTTGGTTGAAGTAATAATGTCTGGAAATGACATTTTTGCCCTTCGGTGAGATAACAATGTCGGGAAATGATCATTTTGCCCTCCGGTAGCTCTTCTTTGCTTTGACACACTTCTTAATTCCTTTATCGATATAGAAACGAACACGAACTCATTGAATTCAACGAGATTAGCTCTATTTCTTCATTAAGCTCCTGAAACATGTTTACACACACAAAGGGGATAAAAATACCAACTAACAGAATATAAAGACATAACAAACGCAAGATATGGGCGAAAAATGACCAATATTGAGCACAGTGGGTCCACTGCCTATGGCCCTCAGGAAAGTCAATCAGGCTCTCCTTGCTACGGATTACTTCACTAAATGGGTTGAAGTAGAGTCCTATTCAACGATCACTCATAAACACGTGATCAAGTTTATCTAGATAAATATCATCTGCCACTTCGGAGTACAAAAAGGTCATTATTATCGACAACGGAAGAAATCTGGACAACAAGCGGACCAGAGAATTCTGCGATCAACATGGTATACATCTTAAAACCTTCTTCGTTGCATACCTATAAGGCAACGGTCAGGCCGAGAGGTCCAATAGAACAATCCTAAATACCCCCAAGAAGAAATTGGAAGATGCTAAGGGGGTCTGGCCCGATAAGTTACCTGAGGTATTGTGGTCCTATATGACGACTCCAAGCCTCCCTATAAGAGAAACTCCCTTTTCAATGGTATACGGAACCGAGGTTGTGATCCTAACTGAGCAAGTGGTTCCAACCCTCAGAATGGAGGTGTATTAAGAGGAGCGAAATAATCAGAATCTAATTAATAAGCTTGATACACTTGAGGAAAAGCGCGACATAGCCACAATCAGGCTGACAACATACCACCAAAGGGTCAGGAACAATTTTAATTAAAAATTAAGAAGAAGGGAATTACAAGTCGGAGACATGGTCCTCGGAAAGAAGATTGGACTTGTTGGACAGATTCGGGAAAATTAGGAAGGACCTTACATAGTAACTGAAGTCATCGGTTGAGGGGTATATCCCCCGAGGTATAACAAAGGCTACATAGAGCCTAACTCACAAAATGTCTCCTGATTGAAGAGGTACTACCCGTAGCTAAATTTAATTTTAAGTATGAAAGTTCGAATAAAAGCCAGAGCTATTAGCTTGGTTCCCAAAATTCACTATTGAGATAAGTTGTTTTAATGGCACTTATGCCTAGATTAATAAAAGAGGCTGAAGCCTATTTTTCATTTTTAATCTAGACTTAAACTTTACACTATAGTTAGTCCCTAAGTGTAAAATTGACAAAGGCATATATGCCTAAATCACTGTGCGGAATCTAAAATTCCCTAAGTGCAAAACTAACAGAGGTGTATATGCCTGAATCACTTTGCGGAATCTAAAATTCCCTAAGTACAAAATTAACAGAGGCATATATGCCTGAATTGATTCTCGGAATCTAAAATTTCTAAGTGTGCAAATTGACAGAGGCATATGCCTGAGTCACAGAAAAGTGGAATAAAAAATTCCTAAGTGTGCAAATTGACAGAGATATATGCTAGAGTCACGCAAAAGAGGAATAAAAAATCCTAAGTGTGAAAATCGACAGAAACATATGCCTGAGCTATAATAAAACTTCTATATCAACCAAGGCCTATATGCCTGAGGCATACTGTTACGAATATGCAACACAAATTCAGCAGAGGTACATAGTCCCGATGAATTCAAAATTCATTAGAACTCACAATCTCATGATTTTTTCTTCTAAGCATAAAATGACATATATACTTAACACATCAGGACAAAATAAAACCCTTCATTTCATTGAGAAAAAAGAGTTTTTACATCAAAATGTTTTTAGCTTAGGGGCTACAAAAATGCCCGTAGGCTACAAAAAGAAGACTAAAACCTAAGTCTTAGTCTTGGCAGAGAACTCAGCCTAAGGTTGTCTACAATTTGGTTCGGGGAAAAATGATGGACCTCAGTGTTGTTGGGATCTCCATGAAGGGCTCTTGAAAGAAACTTCGAGAAGAGAGTTTCAACTGGAATAACATCAGGACTCTTATAAGGGGGCTTCACCCCCATATAAGAATCCATCACCTCGGGATCTTTACAATTCCTCTTCTCAGGATCTTTCTAGGTGTTGAGGAAGCCATTATACGAGAATTGACCAACAACATTTTGGTTGATCGCCTGATAACATTCGTGCCTGACTAGTCCTCTTGCCTTGCAGATCTCCAGCTATGAATGTGAGAGGGTCAGCCGATATCTGAGGTCTTCATTATCAATATCCGTTTTGGATTTCCCCTCATTCTCAGTAGCCAACTCCCCATTTAAGTCAGCGATATGTTTGGTCAGGGCCGCTTCCCTACCATCTTCCAGAGCCAGAGAACACTTGAGGTGAGTAACCTCATCAGCGCGAGCCTCTTGTGCCATACACAAAGCATTCAGATTATAAAATGCCTGAAAATAAGTACAAGACAAAATATGTTAGAGGCAATGCAGTTAGTACATAAGGAAGAAACCAACAAGAGAAAAGGAAGTAAAAAACATACCCTTATCATCATGCCCAAGACCTTGTTTGGAAGATCTGGGCCATTCAGAGACTTTTGGGCGGCCAAATCCTTAGAAGTCCAGATGGGCTTGACCCTGGTTGTCATAATCTCTATTGAGGTGGGGCTACTCCCATTAGAATCAGTTGCAGCCTTTCCCTTCTGCTTTTTGGAAGGCCTATCATCAGTAGCTGGGCGTGTATGAGCATAAGGGGATGAATCATGGAGTGAATAGTTGTATAAACCATAGCAGACCCAGTCGCATGGGCTGCCACAGTAACAGAAGACTGAGTTGCCTGAGTGGCAGGGTTGGGAATTTCTTCCACGTCATCATCTATGATATGTGGGTGGGATAGGTGAAACATATTGACATAGGCTCCTAGTCTGGATATGTCCTGCAAATTGGAAGGATTCATAAGGTCATTACATCTATTACGGTTATACCAAATCTTCTCATCCAACAACTTTATTCATTGTCGAACCCAGCGGTATGAACTGCCTTACTACCTATGCCAAAACATTCATAAATAAACTCAACCATATGAAGGTCACAATGGAAGCACAAACATGTTTCCTTGTGAAGGAAAGTGTATTGAGGTAGTTTGATGGGGTTGAAGGTGTTGGAAATAGGAAAAACAGAGGATTGAGGATAAAACCAGGGTCCTTTAACTATGACCATCTTCTCTTTCCAGAACTTTTTGTACTTTTCAGTACCAGTGCATACACTCCTACTCTTAAATGGATAAAAGATATACCTCCACTCACAACTAGATAAGTCTAGAATCTGGTAGAAAGGGAGGAGGTCATCCAGACCTAAGTGAAGCCCTTGGTCACGATTGGCCAAAAGCAACATAGATAAAATGCGAAAAAAGTTTGGGTTAACCTGAAGGGGGGCCAAACCCAAACTGAAGAAAACAAATTGGAAAAAATGATGAAGGGGGAACCTAACAAACTTACCATGTTTATAGGACAAGAGCAGATCTTTGGGGCCAACCCCTTCCTGCTGGGTAAAATCTAGGTTAGGGTCGTAAGCCTTAAATTCCACCCCTTGAGAAGCCTTAACTAACTTTTTCAAAGATTTAATTTTGGGGCTTTTTCTATGGTCGGTTGGGATACGGTCGGGATTGAAGGGATGGGGTTCATCAGAGTCAACTCCACCACCAGAGCTGCCAACCTCAATGGCAGGGGGGGTAGAAGGGAACATCCTGATAGGTGTTAAATATTAGTCATTTTGATCCCTTAACTTACTATTGTTATGTTCTTTCATTCCATTATTTGATATTTTTATGATGTTTACGTGTTAAAGCATATTTCATGAGCTTAATGAAGAAATGGAGCTAACTTCGGTGAATTAACTAAATAGTGTGTTATTTCTATCCAAGAGGAGAGTTAAAGAGGCAGTCCGAGACAAAATGGCTCCTAGAGAGCCAAAACGGCATTTTCATAAGCCGTCATCTTCAGCAAAAAGTATCGTGGGTTTGAGACAGAAATGGTTTTCCATTAAAATCTTACGCTTCTAATACAAAAAAATGGCTAGAATTGCAAAATCTACGCTTGGACCTATACTTGAAGCATATGCCAGTTATGCTTGAAGTGTAGCCTCCAAGCGTAAGTGCGACAACTTTGAGGATTTCTGCGTGATTTTTCCTGTTTCACCCTGGGCTTAATTGGAAGACGTGCCTGCAACTCCAGACATCTGTATACATGTATATACACTTAAATTTAGGGTTTTGATGAGTTTTGAGAGTGAAAAGACTGAAAAGGGCCTCTCTATGCCATTGCCTATATATTCAAGAACATACATCAAAGTTAGGTCTATTGAGTTGGAGAGTTTAAACGTGAATTTTTAGAGGCTGTTCATTCATTCAGATTTGCTGCTATTGAGAGCCATATTCAAACCTAAAGATCCAAAAAAGAAGATTATGGATAACGGTTCTACATCAACGATGCAGTCACCTTCTACCATGAGCAACTAATTCGGTATCTAGGGTTTTCTAGCAATACCCTAGCCAAGTAATGTAGTTCTTTTATTATTTTTAACTATAAACGAGGGGAAACTGTAACCATACTGTGATGATTGTAGTAGTTAAGAGACCGTACTGATTTGTAATATAAAATTATATGTTTATTCTAAATTCTTGTCTTAGATGGAATAAATATATTATTTTACACAATTATGGTTATTCAATATGGGTTGGAACTCGGATGCTTAATCATGGTTCTCTACACAATGATGGTAATGAAACTTGAAACCCTAGGTTGACACAAGTCGTGCCTTAGCGATTATATATAGACATGCTTTAGTTTATTTTCATGCATTAGGAGTAAATAAGAGTCGCATAATTGGCATGTACTAGTTTGGTCAGTCATGAAATTGGTTATCGCGATCCGGTTGATGGTACTCCTTTTTTGGATCGTATTTAGCTATTTGAGATACAACCTGATTCACAGTTATGGATCGCCCTCTTACAATTAAAACAACAATGTACTATATTATGCAGTTAGTGGTGGAGTGATGAAAACCCTAGTTTTATCTCTCATCTGAATCATAACCAATTTACTTGTTTTTTAGATAATTTATAGTTAAAATAGATAATTTGGTCATTGACCACCCAAACAAACAAGCTTTCAGAAAATATAATTCGTTGTTTCTAAATTATTAAAGTGAATAATTTCAGTCTCTGTGGGATCGATATCTCTTACTCAAGCCGCTTTGCTATTCTATAATTGATATGTGCGTAGGGTAAAATCTAGAGTCGTTAATGTGTTATTTTTAACCATATATTTTTGCACATCTGACATACGCATTAAGTTTTTGGCGCCGTTACTGGGGACTAAGCATTGTTCAATAGCTTTAGTAATTTATTTGCATTGCGTTATTGTAATTGTAGCTAAAGTGAGATTTTTGTGTGATTGACAGGTACTCTGAAAAGCGTGAAAGGGAAGATCGAAACTTCTGAAGTTGTGTATGGAACTTTTATGAGTTTTAGTTGCCTAGATTTTTGCATATTAATTCTTGCTTAAATTTCTATAATTTAGAAATAGTTAATTTAGATTAGATTTTATTTCAGAAAATTCCAAAAATAATAATAAAAAAATAAATAGTTGTTTGAGTAGCGTATGACCGATAGACCGACCCGTTCTAATTTAAGCACTGCGTTAGTCGAGTACGATTCTGAGATTGAAAAGACTCTCCGTCGTTTACGTTGATCTATTGAAGAACATCATCGTCAGCAAGAAGAAGCAATGGGCGATCACAGACCCGCCCCGCCGAGGGCACCGGAGACATCATTGAAGGGATATTACGCACTTGATGCGTATGACTCCTATGCAGATTTTCCAGAAGAAGAAGGAGCGAAGCACTTTGAGATCAAGACAAGCATGATTAATATGCTTCCAAAATTTTCAGGCCTTAGGATAGAGGAGCCATACCAACACATAAATGATTTTCTAGAGGTAGCCTCTACTGTTAGGTTTGACAATTTGCCCAAAAATGACTTGCGAGTGAGATTATTCCCTTGGTTATTGAAAAAGAGAGCTAAGAGATGGTACATAAAATTAGCAAAAGAAAAAAATTGATTGGGAAGCCCTTAAGAGAGAATTCATAGAAAAGCACTATCCAATAGGAAAAACCTTAGAAGCAAAAGATGCAATCAAAAGCTTTAGGCAATTGTCTGGCGAACATTTTCATGATGTATGGGAAAGATATAATGAAATTATATACAAATGCCCCCATCATGAGTTTTTCGACCAAGATATTGCTAAAACTTTCTACATGGGACTTGGTGAAACTCATAAGACCTTGGTAGACGCGGCCACGCAAGGTCAGTTTACTTTAAAGCCAACTAAAGAACTTTTGGATATATTTGGTAATATCATTGAAAACACAATCTAATACCAATCTGAGTTGAAGTCTAGAGGTGGACAACACGATAGGAGATCCAAAAAATCTTATGTTGTGGATCATGATGATGTGAGAGATACCATGACATTGTTTGCACAGAGATTGAAGATAATTGATAAATACCTTTAGCGAAATCATTCCCCTCCTAGAGAGACATATGGAGTCAGAGCTGAGTATTCCTAAATTGAGTGTCAGGAGATAATGGCTGCTGATGCCAACGCATCGTGGAACTATTCCAATAATGCTCCTTTAACCAATTCATACACCTCCAATGCCAGAAATCACTCACTTCTATCTTATAAATTGACCAATGTGGAAAATCCACCACCAAAATTCCAACAAGGGCAATCATATAATAAATAGCCAAGGTTCACAGAAAGACAGCAATCATACAACCACAACCGAGGTATACTGAAAGATAGCAATCATATGACCAACAACCGAGGTTTTAAAAGAGTCAGCAATCATTTGACTCCCAACCGACAATTATGGCTAGAAATTCTCAGTCCAACTACCAACAAGGAACATCTAATAATTCCCAAGCCCTCCAGCCATTCAATAACAACCAAGATTTACAACCTTACAATAATTCACAAGCTCTACAACCATTCAATAATTTCCAAGAGCTTCATCCATTTAATAACAATCAGGTTGTGCAACCCTATAACTACCAAGCCCAACCACCAAGAAGCCAAACTCCTCCACTCGATTTCCAGACTAGTCGACTAGAGCATGTCATAATGGACATTCATAACAAGTTAGATAGTCATACTTAATCTTTAGCACAACTGCACATGCAGATGGGCCAAATGGCTAATGAGAGAAATGTGAGAGAGCCAGGAAAACTGCCAAGTCAGCCAATAGTCAACCCTAAGCCACAACAAACATTGGAGCTTGGATCTTTTGTTAATCATGACTATGAGAAGTGGGAAGGAAGTGGAGAATCAAGTTGAGGCAGAGCATGAAAAAAGGTTGCAGAGAAGAGGAAGGAAGTTGAAGAAGAGTAGAGGAAGGAAGCTGCAAGGAAAGAGGTTGAAAGAACGCAGAAAGACCAACCATCGGTGGAGGAAAATGTTGAAGAAACATTACTTGAAGAGCCAGAAAGAGCACATTATGAGGAGGCAACGCCAATTCCTTAACGTCTTAGAGAGCCGACAAAGTACGGAAAGATGAAAGAATCTGATATGTTAGATACATTCCGATAAATTAAGATCAATTTACCTCTGTTAGGTGTAATCGCCCAAATACCGCCTTATGCTAAGTTTTTCAAGGATCTTTGCACCTAGAAGTAGAAAAGCAGAGGAAAGAATCCAATGAAAATACTCTTGACTGAGCAAGCGAGTTTATTGCTTTTAAGCGATACTCCACCTAAGAGGATAGATCCCGGTGCTCCTACTATTCCATGTGTCATTGATGACCAGGAAATTGGTAGAGCTCTTCTTGATCTAGGTGCAAATATTAACTTACTTCCTTATTCAGTCTACCAACAACTAGGGTAGGGTAAGTTCAGTTCCACATCGGTTGTACTGCAATTCGCTAAACGATCAGTCAAACAGGCAAGATGAGTGTTTGAAGATGTCATTGTGCAAGTAGGCAAGTTTTATTTTCTGGTTGAATTTGTAGTCCTGGATACGGAACCTGTCCCTGACGCGAAAAAGCACATTTTAGTAATATTGGGAAGACAATACTTAGCTATGGCAAATGCATGCATCAATTACAGAATCGAAGCCATGGATTTGACATTTAGCAATATGAAGGTCAGGATGAATGTGTTCGAAGGAAGTCACCACTTGCCTGAATCTGGGGAATGTCTTCAGATTAATGTGTGCGATGAACTGGATGATATTATATCAGATTTTGCAACCAAATCTTAGAGGGAGACGAGCTGGAGTCATTTATGACTGAATAAAGGCCAAATAAGGAAGTTGTTGATTGGGAGACATATTTGAAGCTACAAAATGAAGAGCTAGATGCAATAGAGACTGCATTATACACTCAACCATGGCGGGAGCCGGTTGAACCACTTCCAATAGTTTCAAATGTTCCACCAATTCCATATCTAACTACTCCTCCTGCCTTGGAACTTAAGGAATTACCTAAAAAGCTGAAGTATGTTTTCTTGGGATCCGATGAGACTCTTCCTGTAATTATATCTTTGAAATTGATAGAGAAATAGGAATTGAGTCTAGTTAAGGTTCTGAGTGATAATAAAGAGACAATAGGATGAAGTGTTGCTGATTTGAAAGGCATAGACCGTTCGATTTGATGCATCGCATACACCTTAAGGAGGATGCAAAGCCATCAAGAGAGATGCAACGGAGGCTGAATCCGAATATGAAAGAGGTGGTGATGAAAGAAGTGGTAAAATTACTAGATACGGGTATAATTTATCCCATCTCTGACAGCACATGGGTGAGTCCAACTCAAGTGGTGCTGAATTAGTCGGGTATGATAGTGGTGCCGAACTCAATAGGTGAGCTAATTCCACAATGCACGACCACGGGATGACGTATGTGTATTGATTACAGAAAGCTCAATTTAAATACCAGGAAAGATCATTTTCCATTACCATTCATTGATCAAATCCTGGAGAGATTAGCCGGGCAAACCTATTATTCCTTTCTGCATGGGTATTCCGGCTACAATCATGTGGCGATTGACCCTGTTGATAATGAGAAAACCACCATTACTTGTCCGTATAACACGTTTTCTTATAGACGGATGCCATCTGGTTTGTGTAATGCGCCAACAACATTCCAATGGTGTATGATGTCTATATTCTCTGACATGGTAGAGAAATTTCTTGAAGTGTTCATGGATGATTTTTCAGTTTTTGGGGAAACCTTTGAAGACTGTTTGAGACATCTAGAAATAGTACTTAAGAGATGCAAGGAGACGAATCTGATCTTAAGTTGGGAAAAGAGCTATTTCATAGTTTAAGAGGGGATAGTACTGGGCTATATTGTATCAAAGCGAGGGATAGAGGACGATAAAGCAAAAGTTGCTACTTTCATTAATTTCAAAACTACCTCCTCCCACATCTGTTAAGCAGATACGCTCTTTTCTGGGCCATGCCGGATTTTACCGAAGGTTTATCAAAGATTTCAGCAAAATCACCCTGCCGCTATGCAATTTATTAGCTAAGGACGCTACTTTCATTTTTTACGAAGAGTGACTTCATGCCTTTGAGGAGCTACGTGCTCAACTATCATTAGCCCCGATTATTCGTCCGCCAAACTGGTCTCTACCATTTGAGCTCATGTGTGATGCATCTGACTACGCCATAGGAGTTGTGTTGGGTCAGAGAAAAGAAAGTTGCCATATGCTATTTACTATGTCAATAGGACTTTGAATAAAGCTCATATGAACTACATAACTACCGAGAAGGAGTTGCTGGCAGTTGTCTTTGCCTTCGATAAATTCTGATCATATTTATTAGGCACCAAGGTTGTCATTTACTTGGATCATGCCGCTCTGAGGCATTTATTAGCAAAGAAAGATTCTAAGCCCCGACTGATTCGGTGGATTCTGTTGTTGCAAGAATTCGACCTAGTAATCAAAGATTTGAAGGGTTCAGAAAATGTTGTTGCGGATCATTTGTCAAGGATTATTGTCGATTCCACAAAGGAAATTACTCCTCTTAAGGATTCTTTCCTGGATGAACATCTGTTCAGTATGGCTATGGTGGAACAAATACCGTGGTATGCTGACATTGTCAATTACAAAGCCACAGGTAGAATCCCAAAAGGATGGTCTAAGAATGAAAAAAACCGATTCTTCAGCCAAGTTAAATTTTATATCTGGGATAATCCACGTTTATATAAGTATTACTCTGATCAGATTATCAGGAAATATGTCCCCATAAGTGAGGTGCAAAACATACTTACCTTTTGTCACATGCTGGAGTGTGGGGGGTATTTCGGAGCTCAAAAGATAGCCCATAAGGTGCTGCAGTGTGGATTTTACTAGTTGTCCATATTCCAGGATGCAGTTGAATTTTGCAAAGCGTGTCTATGGTGTCAAAAGTTTGGATCCATATCTCGAAGAGACATGATGCCTTTAACCCCGATTATGATTGTAGAACTATTTGATCTGTGGGGTATTGATTTCATGGGACTGTTTCCAAAAGAAGATAAGGAGTATATACTTATGGGAGTTGATTATGTTTCAAAATGGGTAGAATCAATATCCACCAAACGTGTTGATCATGACGTGGTGGGAGAATTTGTAAAATCAAACATTTTCTCACGATTTGGTATGCCGAGAGCTCTGATCAGTGATGGTGGAAGCCATTTTGACAACCAGTTTCTTTTCACTTCATGTGAAAAGTACGGTGTCATTGATAGAATTGGTACGCCATATCACCCCCAATCACAAGGTCAAGTGGAGGTTTCTAATAGGGAGATTAAAAGTATTTTGGAGAAAATGGTGCGTCCGAATTTGAAGGATTGGCCGCGAAGGCTAAATGATGCACTTTGGGCGTACAAAATTGCATTTAAGACACCGATTGGTATGTTGCTATATCGTCATATGTGTGGTAAAGTGTGCCATCTCCCTGTAGAGCTAGAACATTGAGCATATTGGGCTGTTCGAAGATTGAATTTTGATATAAAGAAAGTTGGTGCGCAACGGAAACTCTAACTGCAAGAGCTTGAGGAGTTGAGAAATGATGCATATAAACATTCTCGGTTTTATAATGTAACGTCCGGTATTTTTACGAGTTAATTTAAAATTTTTATTTAAACAATTAAATGTTTATGTGCTTATGTGTTTAATTGTTTTAGCTTGCCTTACATGTTTTACGTGTTATAAAAATTGTACGTAGCATGTTGAATTTTCATTTCAAAATTAATGAAAATTATTGAAAACGATTTCGGGAAATAAATGACCGAGGGGTAAATGAGTAATTTCACATTTTGAGCAATTGGTGGAAAATGTAGAAATTAGGGCATGAATGGCGTTTTAGTAATTATGGAGGATGACAAGGGGTAAAAGGGTAATAAAGAGTCTTGATGGCACTCTTGTAATTAACCCTAACTTTGGAAGAATTTAGTCATTTTCACCTTTCATGTGGTGTCTCATTCCTAGCCCTTGATCTCATTCTCCCATCTTTGTTTTAGACCCTTGGATCATAAGGCCTTGTTTGGTTGGCACTTAAATGGAATAATCCATTATTGTTGGTCATCCACTTGGCAAGACTTTTTCTCAACCATTGGATGGTTTGTTGATTTCCATCTTTTTTCTAAGCCCTTGGATGACAAGGCCTTGTTTGGCAAAATAATGGGTTTTGTGAGTTGTGTAATAAGTCTTCCACTTGGAAAGACTTATTTCTAGCCATTGGATTCATTCATTTTTCCCCATCTTTATTATCAACCCTAGGATGGTGAGAAGGGTGAGTGGGAAATCTCTACACTTATGAGTTTCTCTCATTTGCAAGACTTCTCTCATTCACCACAAAAATCTCTATCTTCTCTCATACGGTTCTTTCTCTTGCTCTTCCTCATTTCACTCATTCTTCTTCAAGTTGTAGAATTCTCTCTTCCTTATGATGAGAATTTGAAAGAGGTTTGTGCATGAAAGTTGATGTTGGTGCTCCAAGCTTCCTTTTGAGCTAAAGCTTGGTAAGTGATTTCTTCTCCTTTAGAATTTCTAGTTTCAAACCCTAGCTTCTATTATTGGATTCTTGTATTCAAAATTTGATTATGGAGTTGTTTATTTATAGCTCTTGCTTAGGACTCTATTGAAGCTTAGATACTGGTTGAATAGAGCTTATTGTTGGCCTTGGAGGAGGTTGGGTTGATTCGGCTAACTCTTGGAAGCCTTACTTGTTCTAGGTGTTCTTGCTTGGATTTGAGGTAGGGGAAAAATGACTTGTCTTTGTTTTTGTACGAGGGTGTGTGCGTCTATGTGTATATATGCCGTATATATGTATGCGAGTTGGTCTTGATAGCTTAGCCTATGATTTAGGCCTTTGAGAACATGATATTGTGATATATATGCATGTTGTGTTTTATGGCTTATAAATATGAATTGTAAGCATGTATTGTGATGGCATAGGGTTGAGATCGAAAACCTTTATGCAATTTGGTTACACTATTTAGTGTCAAAACGTGGGTGTTGGGTTGTACGAGATGTGTAAACCTATGTACGTAGTCTTGTGTCGAATCGTCGCAACAACTGGCCAGGTATAGGTGTCTCCCACCTCCGGACTAGTAATCTGGGAATTTGGGATATAGGGTTGGTTGCTGCCCCATCGTGGTGGTAGGCGCCACTCTCGGATCTTCGTAGTATGGGAGTTGCTAGTGGGGCTCTCATGCGACCGTCTTCCTTGTTGAAGTGAGAAGTTTCAAAATCACTTGGGGAGAATAGGTGCGGTACTCGTTACTCATAGTATGAGTGAGTGCGTATTCGTTAACCCCGAATTGGGGCAAGCGCATATTATGGGGTGTGTTGAGTTATATTTATACTTGAACTATCCCATAAGTATGATTATGTTATTGATGTTGAAGCATGCTATAATTGTGGTAAATTATGTTGTGAGCATGTTGGGGAAACTCATTTGTTGGGTTTGATGGGGTTCCGGATTGGCGTGAGAGCCATGTGGGACAAGAGACCGACCTAGGGTTAGTGGAATGAACCGTGGTTGGGTTGAACCACTCGGACTACCAAGATGGAGGCAATGACGCTTCCTCTACTGGGCTAGTGAGCTCACCCCACGCCTTATATATTTTTCAGGTGATGATCCCGTTGGGAGAGTTCCGTAGTCTCTCCGTGGACGTGTGGCTGTATGTCCGCCCTTTTGTGCATGAGACGTACCATACTTATTTTGTGGGACATTTAGTTGATAAACATGTATTTAAATGTTCTTTTTGTTCATGTAAGTTGAATTTGAAAAAAACTATTTTATTTTAACCCGGCTAGCATGTTAGCTAAGGTGTTATTCTCAATGTATATCCCTTGGAGCGCTATGCGCGGGGATTATATTCTTTTGGGGCATCTCGGTGCCGAAACGTGGAAATATGTAATTTTGAACAAACTCTATCATGTTTCGCCTTAGGGCGCTATAATGAAAATATGGAACTCTTTTATTTGGAATTTTGAGTGTGAAATGAATTAATTGTCTTGAAATGTGATTATAAGGTATTCGGCCGAAAACGGCATTTTTCTAAGTTTTCAAACCAATCCTTTCGTTTTGGATGGAAAAATCCGTTTTCGCCTACCCCCGTAAACCCGACAAAAACTTTATGTTTTAAACTGATTTGAAGTTGTTTGAAAGAAATTTTAGAATTTAGAGTCGGTGGTTTATTCAAAACGGAGACCGGGGGCAAGACAGATGATTTTTACGAAAATTCAAGTAAAATATTTCGAGGAAAATAATTGTTTCTTTCTAGTTCTTGAGTTTCGGAAATTGTTTTTGTAGCATCCTATTAGTATTGAGGCTAATTCCTTTATCCTATAAGTGTTCATGATGGTGTAGAGATAAATTTTCCCCTCTGCAGACTTGAGTTGAGTTTTAAGGTAGCAGCCTAAGTCTTCACCTCCATTTACGCAAGCCTCTGACTGTTTTAGTCGACTTCTTGCTTGGTTTAGTCGACTTGAACCCTCCTTATAGTCGACTAGAGTTTTGGGTAGTCGACTAAATCCTCAAACCTTCATTTCCGCAAGCTCCTGACTGTTTTAGTCGACTATATTCTTGTTTCAGTCGACTAGATACTCCTTTGAGTCGACTAAGGGTTGTTTCAGTCGACTAAATGCACCTTGTAGTCGACTAAGGGCTCTTTCAGTCGACTAAATGCTCCTTCTAGTCGACTAAAGGTTCCTTCAGTGGACTACAGCTCGCGCACACTTCGACCACCGTTCAGTAATTCGGTCATATCTCGAGCTACGGTTGTCGGATGAAGGAGTTCTTTAGCTTTTTAGAAAGCTGACTTCAAGATCTTGATTTTAGGATTTTGAATCTCCTCATTTGAGTCATTTTTGAGTGGGAAATGGTCGACTGAAGTTGAGGGTAGATTTTCGGAATTTGAAGTGCAGACCTGCTGCAGCGGCTTACGACGTCTGATGTTTGAAAATCCGTATTTTCCTCCTCGAACGTTGGAAAGGACCCCCGTTTGTTTCTATGGGTTTTCCTACCTCCAAATTATCGGGATAAAATTTGAATGACCATTTTAACCCTGAATTGACTGTTTTACCCTTAGTGAAAGAGTGGTACTTCAACTTTAGTTTTTGGGTCGGTGTTGTCTGACACCATTTTTGAAAATTCATACCTCCTTCCTCGTGGCTTCAAGTCAGGTCCCGTTTGTTCCTATGGCTTGTGCTAGGTCCAAAATTTGTGTTTGTAATTGGAACTTACCATTTCACCCTCCAAATGACCATTTTACCCTTGGTTGAACATAGGGTGTTCCGATGTTTCGGTTAAGGTACCGATTGTTTCGGTTTACCTTCCTTCCGATCCCGTATGATCTATTTAACATCTTTGAGGTATTTCGAGTCTCTTTTACCTTTGTACGGGTATTTGATTACCTAAATGGATTTTATTTAATTTCTATTTCTTCCGCATTCACTCCCTTAGCTCTTAGGCTCGGGTTTTGGAGTCCTAGGAAATTTGTGGCGCGACATATAAGGCTCGAACAAAAGCATTTCATGATAAGTACATCAGAAAGAAAGTTTTTGAGCCCGACCAAGAGGTTTGGCTATTTAATTCGACACTCCAGTTGTTTCTTGGTAAGCATCAGTCAAGATGGAATGGGCCATACATGATTACGAAGGTTTTCCCCCATGGAGTAGTGGAGCTCGATGATCCTGATACTGGAAAGATGTTTGTCGTGAATGGGCAGATATGGAAGTGTTATATAAAGGTTCGACCAGTTCAGTGTGTGGTAGAAACGATCGATTTGACTGAATCACCACCCGAGCTGGATAAGCTGGATCCAGAGTATTGAGAAATGGCAATTTCGTACCAACAACGTTAAACATTGCTACTAGGTAGAGAACAGTAGCTTTGATGCTTAGTTTGTATCTGTAGATGGTAATTTAGTTATTTCGGCATTTAAGATCAAGTCCGTAAAATCGAGTTGCGAGGCCATCATCATTTACGTATAGAGTGTACATGGAGCCTAGGAGTCATTTAGGAAGGATGGAGTTGAATGCGGGACAAATTGATGTCAAAAGAAGCAAACTTCAAAATTTAGGCTAGGGACCTACGCTTGAAGCATAGGCCAAGCTACGCCTGAAGCATAGGCGTAGCGGCGCAAGCCTGTTATAAACAGGCCGCGATAGGTTCCCTCTCATTCTCCATTCAAACTCTACTTTCTCTCTCAATTCTCCACCATTCTTTGAGAGGTTTGATACTAGTATTTACCCATTCAATTCCTCATTATTCATTGCCAACGGATTGTAAGATTAGTTGGTGATTCGACCGGATTCGCGTGAAGAACTCAAAAAGTTACCGAAACTCAATTTTTGGAAATCCATTGTCTATCTCGATTCGGTGAGTTTTGTTCCATCATTTTGATTTCATATGACTTATTTAACTATTCTAAACTAGTATTAATGAACGAGCCCAATTAAAATCATGTTTTGATCCATTTTCTAAAAGTTGAGTTTTTCAACATCAGAATCGGATTAAATATTGAATTTTTGTGATGACGGTTTGTTTAATCGTCATATTGGATATATTTAGATATAGTTTGAGTTTGATTCGGTGTTTGGTTCATTATTGCTTACTTTTCAAAAATTCCGTATTGTAGACATGGCACATACCAAGATTTCGGCGAGATGAGTGGCTTAGGCTGCCATTGCGGCTGATCCATTAGTACGACAGAGGTCGAGGTCATCGTCACCTGCACTATCACATATCCACCGCTATAGCACGCACACCAGGAGGCCACGGTATGTCGATTCGGCATCCTCGTCTTCCTTGTCATTTGAGGCAGAGGAGCCGAAGAGTTCGACACAGGGGCGTGACATCTTATTACCACATGGTCGCTTGCTGATTGAGCCAGTTAGTCCACGGGCACAATCACCGCCACCTATGCTAGAGCAACAGGCCGAGCAGATGGATGAGGATATAGAGGGTGATCATGCTCAGCAGGGGTATGACACCGATGAGGGCGATGATGATGATAGGACTGATGAGAGGGTATCGGAGCCACCAGAAATGGGTTATCCCAGAATTTTGACTACATTTTTATCGGTACCTCGAACAACATCAGTTGAGCGTTTATTAGACCGGGCTCTCCGAAAGGGTTATCAGTAGAACCAGACATACCTCATGAGGATATTTGAGGATTTATAGCCAGTGCTAGCCTGAACGATCGGTCGATTGAGGGCTCGATGTCTTTTGCCTATTCTAGCCCCGGCAACCCCGCACATATGCGAGGATATGATTCGGGAGCTTTGGCTGCATATGCGCCACTTCAGTAGGGGGAAGAGACTACTGACTGTGGTCCGAGGTACAGAGATAGAGATTACCCCCCAAACTATTGCTGAGGCATGGGGCATTCCAGACAAGTGTCCACCCGATTTGATTACTGAGTTATCGCCTATGCCCGAGGCACTTCCGTCTATTTCTGAGCTGGTTACACTTCAGACTGCCGGGCAGTGGGCCGATGAGCATCAAAATTACACAAAGAAGATGGATTATCATCCTATTCTATGGTTATAGGATTTGATAGTTCGATCTCAGATTCTGCCACACAGCCAGATTACTATATGCTATGCGCCTTTCCCGTCTCTCTACTACGCATTTGAGTTCGAGAGGTGGATTTCTATTCCACAGATTTTATGGGGAGGCCTATACTCGCACTACGTTCATCTGTGCAAGGAGTGTAAGGTTAAGTTGTGACAATTTCAGATTCAATTCCCGTGCCTGGTGATGAAGATTAAAATGGATGCCTAGATCGAGATAGATGCGGCTGAGTGCAATAGATATATGGATGGTACTCCATACGCTAGAGGGATGTGGACTAGTGTCTGAACTCGAGTGCGTGCATATGATATTATGCGACGCCGACCAGTGTTTGGTGTAGTACTGACACCAAATGCACAGGCACAGGCTCATACTGTTGATGTGGGCCAGGCTGATGCCGACATAGCTCAGGAGGCTGGGGCTGCTCACGAGGCAGAGATGCCATAGATGCCAGCTTTTGATGAGGAGGTAGTGATGCCAGAGGCAATTGCGGGTGGTACTATCACTCTGTCCCAGGTTCAGTTTGACGCTATTATAACATGAATGCAGGGGATAAAGTAGAGTTTGGCAGATGAGAGACAGGCCCGACAATAGGAGACTGTGCACCGATGGAGGGATCAGAGGCAGTTATTTCATAGATTTGACTGTATGTGTCAGCATATGGGTGTGCTGATTCCACCTACACCACCGCCTTCTGATGATGAGTCTTAGCTTAGTTTTAGTTAGGTTTTTGCTATATTTTTATTTTTATTTCATGTATTTTTTTACACATTAGAGATAAATTGTCAAGCGGATAGTTTCGTATAGGGACTTATGTGACCACTTGAACGATTATCTTCTAAATATTTTTGATATTTTCATAGTTTATAAAATTACAGTCTTGATGATTCAATTAAATTGTTTGATGTATTCCCGAAATTTTAGGCTTATTCTACGTTACAGATAGCTTGAATTCTTTCAAAATCTTTTATCGCACTATGCGGACATTTGTGCATTTAAGTTTGAGAGTGTATCTGCTGTGGTTTAATCGGAGAACTGTGATTTGAAAAGAAAAAAAAAGAAACTTTTTTTAGGCCTAAAGCCTACGCTTGAAGCATAGGCTACCCTATGCTTGAAGCGTAGGGTTCAGCGAGGGAGTTTTAAAATTTTGAAACTTTTAACCCATTTTCGGGGTGTTTTGGCCTGATCTGTATTTGTACTTGTATTAGGATTTGTTTAAGTTAATTTCAGGATTTTGTGTAGAATTTTTGTAGAATTTTTAGAGTAATCCTAATCTGACAAGGAAATGGAATGCAAATACAAGTTGGAGATGGATTAGTTATTGCTTCCCCTTTCCTAGTTAGTGAAGGGTTTTAAATCCTTTTTATCTTCTAATTCTACTACATTCATCTATAAATACAGCCCTTGAGTCACATAATTCTCAAAACTTTCACACTAGGGTTTGTGAAAGAAAGCCACAAAGATGTCTAATTCATCATCATATTATGTTCTGTCTTATATTTCTCTTGCGGGAGATCATGAGAGGAGTAAGTATGAACTTTATTCTGATCTGGAAGAGTTAATTGAGAATGATGAACAATCGGCTATTGAAGACAATCGAGGAAGGGAGATGAAGCAAATTGAGGAAAGCACACCTATGGGCGTTTTGAGCCAAAAAAGAAAAAGAAGCATGCTGAGACCATTCATGTTATGTCGATTACAGTATGAGTTGTATTTTAGTCCAAATGAGCTTATCAATCCAATGATGATTTGGGAAAGGCAATCCTACGCAAAAGAGGATTGAGTCATTTATATTACCCAGCTGGACAAAAGGTGTATCCGGGTTTAGTCAAAAAATTCTATGAAAATATGACAATTTCGAGACCGCTAGGATTTGAGATGATAAAGGCTAAAGTGACTCAATGGAGTGCTCTTGTTGTGATTGGAAGAAGAAGTATTGCCAATGCGTGGAATATACCAATCAGTAGTCTGGCAAACTTACAAGGAATATTAAAGGAACATCCTATAGTATGGCCACATAAGGCTGAGGAGATGGTTAGGGAATTATGTGCAGTATCAGATCCGAGAGATAAGACGTATGATAATTGGTGGTTGAAGTCGGATCTGCTTTATTTAGATTGTGTCGTTACGGCTCAACTTCGGCCCAATAATCGAACTAGTGTAAGGGATCGCGTTATGCTTAGAACTTTGTATGTCCTAACTCATGGGTATGAAGTGTGTGTTCCAACATTGATTATGGCTGAGATGTTGATTGCCCAAGCAATTATGAGTAGAGAATGGGCGGGTGCCGATAAATTTGAATATTATCTTCCCTACCCGTTTCTGCTATCAAATATCATTGCTGAGTAGTTGGGTGATAGGATGAAGGAGTTGGATGAGATACAGTGGATGATTATGAAAATATATCCGGTGACATATTTAGAGAAGTTGAAAGAGACTGCAGACTGCCAGATATGGTTGAAGAGTGTCGTGTCAAGTGATGAAGAAAAAGAGGAAAATTAGGGTTTAGATTTAGGTTTAGGATTTTTAGGTTATTTTATTTGTATGGACGGTAGACCCTTAAGGCCATGTCTTTATATTTGTTTTTATTTTTAGTATGTTCTTTTATTGTTATTTTGTTTATAGGATTGTAGGCCCTTAAAGCCTAATCATTTGAAAAAAAGAAGAGAATCTTTGATTCCTTGAAAACATGTGTCAATTTCTGGATATTTATGATGAAATTTATTTTCCCTTGCTATGATTGGGTATTTGTGCTTTGTTGATAATATCTACAGGTGATCCAAATCAAGTTTGGTGGAGGGGATTCATGTTTTGCTTTGGAATTCAGAATTGTGCTTTAAGGGTAATTGTATATGTTCTCCTATTTTATTTTTGACCGTGAAGACATGGTCTAATTTAAGTTTGGGGGTGAGGGTATAGTATTACAAGGAATGAAAATGTTTGAAATATATATATATATATATATATATTGGAACAGTTTTTTTGCTTTCACGCATGAATGTTTTGCATTATAGTTTGATTGAATTTTTGTATTTGATGCATGAGTAGTATGTAATGTGATATTTCCATTCATGAGGATAATGATTAGATCAAGTTAGTGACGTGATGTGGTTTTACATGGGTGAGTGAATAAGTGAAATTGAAATTAGGAAGGACGACTTTGACCTATAAGCACAAACACACATTCACTATGAGAAATAGGTTGATTTTTGACTGTTTAGTTGAAAAATAATTTTGCCATAATAAAAGGGTAGATGGCGAGATGTTTTGGTTGAAATGAATATAATTGAAAAAATTTGAGAAATAAAATGCAAAAAGCCGTTCTTTTATTTGAGTAACTGGGCCTTGGTATCACCAATATCACTGTTTGCGTTTAAAGGGGAGAAGACTAATGAGCATAAATCCCATGGAAGAAACTCGGGCCCAGTTGGTTGGGACTAAAACTCCTCACTGGAAAGTCTGGAGACTTAGAAAGACAAAAAGGGATGAAAAGTGGAAAGTTGAAAAGTTACGTTTTGATGAAAAATGGAAAAGTTTGATCAATGAAGTAGGAGAAGAGAAACTGAAATATTGTAGTTGAATGTTCACAAAATCACGGAAGGTTGTCTGGATTTTAAGTAGAAAGTAGTGAAATCATTCACTTTAGTGAGAACCATTCATGACATGATGCTTGATATGATTGTTGTTCGGTATTGAGTGGGAGTATTTGCATCAATACTGTCTTTTGCATTGTATCATGACTTAATTAAATTTGTGTGTGAATCCATGAATGCGTGATTATAGAGAACTGAGATGTTTATAGGTACCATCACTGGAAACCTTCACGAGACTTCACTCATCAACTAGGGGTAACCTAGGAGTTTAAAAGACTTGTTACAGGTGCTACGTGAAATCATCGACCCTCACGAAAACAAGGGATTAGGTTAGAGTAGTTAGAGTAAAAGATCATCACAAGAAAAGTTTCATGAGTTTATTGCTAAGGGACTAGCAATATGTAAGTTTGGGGGTGTGATAGGTGTCAAATATTAGTCATTTTGACCCCTTAACTCACTATTGTTACGTTCTTTCATTCCATTATTTGGTATTTTTATATTGTTTCTATGTTAAAGCATGTTTCAGGAGCTTAATGAAGAAATTGAGCTAACTTCGGTGAATTAATTGAAGAGTCTGTTCTTTCTATCCAAGAGGAGAGTTAAAGAGGCAGTCCGAGACAAAAATGACTCCTGGAGGGCAAAAATGGCATTTTCAGAAGTCGTCATCCTCAGCAAAAAGTATCATAGGTTCGAGACGGACGTTTTGGCACATTCACGGAGAAAATTGGTTTTCCATAAAAACCTTACGCTTGTGCCTACGCTTCTAGTACCAAAAATTGGCTAGAATTTCAAAATCTACGCTTGGACCTATGCTTGAAGCGTAGGCCAGCTACGCTTGAAGCATAACCTCTAAGCGTAAATGCGACAGCTTTGAGGATTTTTGCGTGATTTTACCTGTTTCACCCCGGGCTTAATTGGAAGACGTGTCTGCGACTCCATACCTCTGTATACATGTATATACACTTATATTTAGGGTTTTGATGAGTTTTGAGAGTGAAAAGACTGAAAAGGGCCTCTCTATGCCATTGCCTATATATACAAGATCATACATGAAAGTTTGGTTTGTTGAGTTGGAGAGTTCAGACGTAAGTTTTTGGAGGCTGTTCATTCATTCAGATTTGCTACTATTGAGAGCCATATTCAAATCTAGAGATCCGAAGAAGAAGACTATGGAGAATGGTTCTACATCAACGATGCAGTCACCTTCTACCATGAGCACCTAATTCGGTATCTAGGGTTTTCTAGCAAAACCCTAACCAAGTAATGTAGTTCTTTTATTGTTTTTAATTGAAAATTAGGGGAAACTGTGACCATACTGTGATGATTGTAGTAGTTAAGAGACCGTACTGATTTACAATATAAAATTATATGTTTGTTCTAAATTCTTGTCTTAGATGGAATAAATATATTATTTTGCACAATTATGGTTATTCAATATGGGCTGGAACTCGGATGCTTAATCATGGTTTTTTACACAATGGTGGTAATGAAACTTGAAACCCTAGGTTGACACAGGCCGCTTTGCTATTCTATAATTGATATATGCGTTTGCGTAGGGTAAAACCTAGAGTCATTAATTTATTATTTTTAACCACATATTTTTGCACACCTGACGTACACATCATATCCTCAGTGGCACGACTTTCAACATTCTCAACACCCCCATGTTGTTGAGGGATTGGCTCTTCATCAGATCTTCTGACACTTGAGTCAAACATGACAAAAGAAAGAGAAAAATAGAGGTGGGTGTTGAAGAACACTTACAAAATTTGTAAAAATCGGTCACCAGAGTAGAAATTAGGTGAATTGAAACCCAGTAATTGAAAGAAACCCAGAAAAGCACAAGTGTTCTTAAGAAAAATATTTGAGCGATGAGTTTAAAATTTGGAAAAGTAGGAAATGAAATCAATACAAAGTGAATGTTTTATAGGGGTAAAAATACTGCCAACTGATGCCATTAATGCCTTGAGGCGTTGCAACTCCCAAGTCGTTCTTTTGAAATTCAAATCCTACACTCTAGCGATAACAATCATTACCATGACATCATCAAAGCCAGTTGTACATATCTGATACGACATGGGGCAAATCATGTTCCCCGACATATTTGGGTAAGGCCCATGGAGCCATGTGTCAAACCCGGAGGGGCTAGTGTAAAGGCCAAACTCACAGGCCCACTAAGATGTGCTTAATAAACACAATTCTAACATCTAGAATAGATTCTAAGCCCATCAAATATGGGCCTAGATACTCAAGCCGCCATACAAAACATTTGTGACGCAAGAAATGAATCCTTATCAAATTAGGGATGTAATTAAAGAAAAAGGGGATGTAAATCAGATCACTAGGATGAAGGTATCTGATCATGATTTCGAATGGGCAAAAAATCCCATCAATCGCTTGTATAAATAAAGGCCTCTGAAGCCTCAATAAAGCATTCTGAGTGTATGTAAAAAAGTGCACTTACAACAACAAAAGGTAATATTCTCATAAATAGTCAATTCCCAATCAAAGTGAAAAACAAAAAATACTCTTTCTTTTTTTTTTTTGTTAAAAAAAAAACAAAATTTCTAACAATTCCTAATTATAAACCAACACAATAGTCACTGACTCAGTCAAAAGATAGATGTATAAACAATTTCATTTCAACCATTAACCTCCTATACATACACAAACATATCTTAAGAGCTGTGAGGAATTAGAAAGTTTAAGTGAGGAGGGGCGAACTTTAAAAAAATCAATTATAGTGGGGTATAATCATAAACAAGATAAATTTTGTAGTAGTTCAAAAAATAATAAAAATCAATAGGGTCCACCTCCCTCGATCACTGGTCTCACTATAGATCCGTACATGTGTATTGGGCTTTATATTCCTGTTCACCGCCCAGAACAAAAACATCCCATCATAATTTACATCCATGTATGGTGGAGTTTTGTTTACGCTAAAATCACTTCTAGCACCGGATACCATAACTCCGTGAACTTAGTTTTGGCCAATGCTAGTGCCCTTGCATTAATTGTCTATCAATTATAGGCGAGCACCAGAACTGTCACACCCCGCCATTCATAGGCCCATAGCCTAGTCTAAAATTAGCGACAAGCGACGCCGAAAATGAATAAAGTCCAAAAATATAATTATTTGAAGTCCATTAGGTAAACTCCAATTTAAACCCATACTAGGGGTAAAATAGTTATTTTATATTTGGAAGAAGTCAAAAAAGATTACCGGGGGTCGAAATAGAAGTGAAAAGAATCAAACAACACCTTAAACATGTCATTATAACGCCTCATGTTCGCCAAAGGGTAACATAATTGCAAACTTTTAAAAATTTAAAAGTTACAACGAGGCATAGGAACAAACATAACCAAATTCGGAACAACAAGGCAAAAGTTACAAACTTTTAAAAATTTAATGCCACTAGAAAAGTCCAACCAAGGCTGAGGCTGGCGACATCTTTCCCAGGGCAAGATATCAGCCCAATGTTCTTGAATTTGAACAATAAACAATGTTGTTGTGGCGCGTTGGCGACATCTGTCGCCCCACTAACTTCGAATTGCAATAGTAAATTCATAAAACAATGCGTTTTCGCAGCGAAAAATGAGTTTTTAATGCTTGAATATCAAAACTAATCGTCGTGACTTTGGGAAACGTGAAAAAATGTAAAATTTGATTTAAAACACTTCTAAAAAAAATCAAAAAAAATGTCCATCGTGCATTTGGTCTCCGTCTTTGATACTGAAAATACCTAGACGATGGTGAAAATAGCCTAGAGGGGGGGTGAATAGGATTTTTGTGGATTTATTGACAAGTTAATATTTAATTGCGGAAAAGTAAATTTTAATCCAATCACAAAACCCTAATCTCAAACCACATCATTCAAGCAATATCAAACAAACATCAATGTAATGTAGAAAATAAAGCAAGAGACGACACAGAATTATACGTGGAAAAACCAAGGAAACGTTCCAAGGAAAAAACCAAGGGTATACTCAAGTACCGATGCACTATGATTCAACAAGTACAGACTCTATGAGAGTTTTAGATTTACAATCACTCCTGATATGCCTTCCTTTACTCGCGGTCTGAAACCCTTGAATAACTCGTACTTCACAAAGCACACTTGCTCCGCCAGACATTATGAGAGACTCACAAATCACGCTTGATTTTCCTTTCTCTACTCACGGTCTGAAATCCTCGAATCGGTTCGTACTAAGAGGGATCAAAGAAACCTTGTTGCAATAGAGGATGTGATGATTTTTCAGTAACCACTCATCCAATCGTGTATAAAGAACTTCAGTGTAGAAGCACGATTGGAGAACCTCAACACAAGAGAGAACACCAATATGTATGATCACTCCATAATCATCTCTCTGTGTGTATCACTCTATAGAAGAATATGAATGATAGAATATTGCAGAGCTCTCACCAAAAACCCTCTTGAAAAATCGTCGTAAAAAACCGTAGCCTCTTCTCTTGTAGAACCTTGGAATTTATAAACCAAGCCATAGAAAACCATAACATTGCCCTCTTACGTAATTTCACAATACCTTGATAAATTCTCTAAAATCTGATCTAAATGTGCATACGCCTATATGTAGCGGTCTGAAGTCATCAATCATTTAAAAACTCGAATTAGGGACCAAACTGGAAAAATCCAAAAGCACTCCGAAACAAATCCTGCATAACAAATGATCACGTGACAAAACATTGGGACCTACTCCCAAGCGTAGGTCTAGGGCATAGGATCCCCTCCCAGCTCTAAAACCACAACATAGGTAAGAGCCAATTTGTCTTGTTTCAGCATCTAACAACGTAGGTATGTTGCATCTTTTGCAGTTTTTTCATATATGAGCTAGACTGGTCATCTCGAACTCCCGATGCTTTTGGTTGAAGTCATAATGTCTGGAAATGATATATTTGCCCTCTGGTGAAGTGACGATGTATAGAAATGACGATTTTACCCTCTGGTAGCTTTCATTGCTTTGACACACTCCTTGACTTCTTTCTCGAGATAGAAACGAACATACTAACAACTCGATTTCAAATATACAAAACTCTCAACATGATAATTCACTCAACATAGTTATTGTCTAGAACCTGTCAAACACAAATAATATTATAAATGTTCTTACAGATACCACCGGCTCCGAAAAATTTGGATTTCCATAAAAATGAATTTAAAACCTTTTTAAACACAAATTATTTACCGGGGTTACAGGGGTAGGCTAAAACGGATTTTTTTTTTGGAATCAAAAGAATTCGTTTATAACTTTTTTTTAAAATGTCGTTTTCGGAGAAATGATCCAATATTCATAATAGTGTTAAGGTACGACTAATTAACATTAAAATGAATAAAGATACATCAAAATCTTCAAAAATAATACATGTTTTGAACACAAGTGGATTTAAAATAATACCATGCCATCTTACCATGTCTTTTTAAGTTTGAAATATTACGTTTTTACAAGATGAAACAATCGGCATTGTGGCGCTCAAAATATTGTACAACGGGGAAATAGGGTAACACTTTGGCCTCTTTAACTCCTAAGAGACAAGGGCTATAACTAGAAGACCAAAATGACGACCACACAAAACCCGCAGTCGGAGCTCACTTCTCATCCACTACTAGAGGTTTTCCTGAAAAATTTGATAAACAATGGGGTGAACAAACTTAGCTCAGTAAGGAGATTTGGTCCACCACAACCCCCGACCGTATAAGATATGCTAACCCACCCCATGGTGCATGCTACTACCCTAGGACAAGTCTGTTGTCCCACATGACACTAATGCCAATCCGGGACCCCAAGAATAACCCGCAAGTAACCCCCGTAATGAAGGCAAATAGTACAACAACTCTACAACACTTGGCAACGCCAAGGTACAAGGAGGTAACATACAACAATGACAAATAATACTATCAAGTACTAGTTAAAAAACAACACGTAGTAAAAACTAGTAATGTGACACTAACATGAGATGAATGTGGAGATAGAACCCAACATGACACGTCCCAACTAGATTACCGACTACCCGGAACTTAAAGGAGTCTAGGTCTCACAAGTCTAAGCCACAATCAATCCCTCATAGGCAACCCTCTCAAGGGGACCAAGTCAATGAAAAGATTCCAACGGAGGTCCACGTCACATGCACACGCTGAAGAAAATAACATGAGAGTTTACTCCTTACAATAATTAAACGAAAATCTTCATCTCATGCACACCTAAGTAAATCACCACTAAATGACCTTTCCACACGGCCAAGGCAAATCACACTTCCATCTAGGGCACACGCCCAAGGAAAATCACATTAGAGAGCACCATAATCACCAGAAAAATAAACTTTAGGTGACTCACACCTTAAGAAAACCAAGGAGGACAAGGAATACTCAAGAAAGGCCAAGACCCATCCTAAGGTGCCAACACATCCCATGCCTAGGACCGACACCATACCTAACATGAAATGAAATCTAGTATCTATATGCCTCAACTAAAAAGTACCACACAAGCATCACTAGGAACACCAATTTTATAACATACACTTCAATTTATCAAACATGCTTTCATACTCAATCCTACCATCTCTTCATTTAAATCTAAATGTTTGTCATTTTCCATAACATCATGATCCCTATATCAACGTTAATTTCAATATAACATAAATGGGGTCATATGGGTACAAGTATGATCACAAGCTCTAGCATGCTTCAAGTATCACTCAAAGCATAATTAAATCATGATTCTTCTAAACAAAGTTAGTATCATGCCTTTTTATATCAAGTAGAGCATATCATTAACATGGAAGCATATAATGTCAAGTACTATCATTTTTTTCCAAAGGCACTTCCAATAAAATATTCACTTAGCCATTTTATCAAACCTACAAGGCATGTCTTCATATTTCAACTATCACGCCCCTAAAATCCTAAGACTTATGAACTGGGACATCCGAGGACTTCAGGGTGTGATCCATAAAATTAGCGACCAACTAAGAATATCAATAATGATTAACAATTATGGAATAATGAATAAAGTGACATATTCCATACCCAAAATGATTGATAAAAATACACAGCGGAATCTAAGAAAAATCCGGCAGAGTTCCGTCTATAAATTGAACATCCTGGAAACATAACTCAATAGAAAACTTGCCAATAACAAGTACAATAACCACAATGGGACACAACCCAACATTTAATAGATCTACTAGGGCCAAGGTAGTGGAAAGAAACCACCACTACCTCTAAATAAACCTCCATAATCAACTGAGCAACAATAGTCGAATAAAAATACAAAAACTCACGTGGCAGTGTCGAAGAGATATAATGACACCCCGAAATAATAAATACATGGAAATAAAAGATACACCGAGAGGGAAGATGCCAACAAATTGTCTCCCAAGAGAAATACATGGCAATCCCATACAACATGGGTAAAGAGACTAATAATGAGAAAACAGTGGCTAACTATCATCCTCAATCCACTCGCACTGCAATCGTAACTACATCACCCTGCGCAACTCCAAAACCTGTAACGAAGAAAACAAAGAAGAAGTGTCGTTGCACCGCATGTTGTCTGTAGCTGAAACATTTCTTACAAAATGGTGTGGAATACTAAGGGCATAAAACACCCGTGAGCAAAGAAGCTCGGTGGGAAAAACAAAATCCTAACTACCACTTCCCCTGACTGTTAAGGTAATGCTAAACCCTCCAGCAAAATGTGTAGCACATAACGAATCCCGACCCCGAAATCACAAGGCACGCACACATATATTACCGTACATAAGTATATAGGAGATATACATATATATATATACACGATATGAGATACACAATAGATAAATAAGACTCGTACTCCAAGTACCATACCGGTAGTCTACACTACTCTTACAAATGTACGCCAATTACACAATTCCCCAGTACAATCTGACCAATCACCAAGCGTTCTCAATTCTAACTAGAGGGAATCACAATCACCTCTAATACCCAAAGGAAGATAAATCCACAACTAGTACCAAAGAAGACTCATAACCCACTCATCGAGAACACATGAGGGAAATCATTCACATCTCTGAGTATTAACGTAACCATCATCATTTTATATATCTATATATACATAATATATATAAACCATCATCCCATACCTAGAGAAAGTATATACCTCAAGGAATAATCACCTCAATCATGTCACATCGTCAACACCACTAATCACATCATCACATCGGGCTCATCATACTATCCTCAATAAGGTCAATCAAATCACCAATGCTCTCACTACAGGTGAGGAAAGTTAACCAATCAAAACATGGAGAATATATGAACACCATTCTCATGAACGACCACCTAAGGGTTACCAAAACAAAAATAAGGGAAAAGAGATCCCAATGCTAACCAACGGATAATCGAGACAACAATGTCAAGGTTAAGAACACCATAGGTGTTTAAGGAAAACACCCGGACAAATAAACCAAAATAAAAGGAAAGGAAACAATACATGTGTGCACTAAACAATAAACCTCATACCCGAAATTTAGAAATGGTCAGAAGTAAAGGTGAAACAAGAAGACACCTTTCAAAATACTGTAGATTGAGATCTTGAGAAAAAAGCCTCGAAATCTCGAGAATGTTAAAAAGTAGGTTTTCTTTTAAGAATCTACACAATGAAAATGATCGTCTTGCCCCCGGTCTCCGTCAGTCGCCATCACCAACTTTTAGAAGTTAAAAAAATATTTTCAAAGAAGATCCTAAGATCACTTTTTAAAGTAAAACTTGTCGTGGCTATGGGGGTAGGTGAAATGGGTTTTCCTTTAAATATGAATGAGTTTGTTTTCAAAACTTGAAAAAATACCATTTTCGAAAGACAGCCTGATAAGTGACTATAACTCCAAGGATTCCTATAATGTCGAAGAGGATAATGAAGGAATAGAAATGCATTGGAATCACGGAACACAACCCTCCGTTTCCAACTCCATAAAATCAAATGACAGCATGAGGAAGTGGTTTGGCACCACGCCGTAACCGACGGCTCAAGGAGTGACATATAAGTCAAAAACATATACTAGTATACAAAGGACTATAAAAGAAATGCTTAGGAAAATGAACTAAGCACGAGAAATAAGGCTGCAAAACTACAGTGCCTCGAGTACTTAATAAAATCACTTAGACCCCTTAAGATTATAACAAGGAAAAACTAGTGGCCGATATCACAGAACTAACTAGTTTCAATCAATACCTCTTCCGATTCATAAAACCCTCAAATTTACATTTGATACTAACTCTTTAGATTACTAACGGAATCAAGAGACCACAAGATAGGTTCAATCATAACCACGTCTAACCAACTCAAAAGCCTCAAAAGTACGATAGATGATACGTTCCTCAAGGTGTGAAAGAAACATCAAAGGGTCATCACCACACAACCAACCACGATCACAAAACTCTCACCTGTCTTTTGTAAGGCCTCGACTCAAAATTGACTCTATAGTCCATTATTAACCTCAACTATTCAAAGAGGTCACTACACCAATATACTTAACCCTACAAGGGCATAAAAGTACATAATCACAAGTATAAGATTTTACATTCATTATTCTTTAACAATTATTGCATTTAAATCATATTTTCCCGTATCCACTTTCAGTTGAGCATTATATTTAAGTATGAATTTATTTATCAATATTCATAATAAACATGCTCCAAAATCATATGTAATGATATCATGATCTACATGTATAACATAATCACTTAAATGCAACATGAATGCAATGTGACTTAATACCACCTCGTGGTACACACATAACCACACACCCTACTCTAAGGGTCAACAATATCATTCTCTAACCATTCACTTTTGATGATACAAGCTCGTGAAGGAAGGTAGATTTATCGTATCGATTCTTCCCAAGTGATTTTTCTTTATTTCACTTTTAACAAGGAAGATCGTAAACACGATACGGTCGTGAAATAGAATTTGGAACAAGTTCTCCCCCTATCGTCTCTATTTCTCGGAAGACTAGTTCCGTAGGAGCGAGAAACATCTGCTGACCACTTGTTATGATGATCCGAAACAAGTCTACTCATGCATAATTACACAAACGAACGTAAACCAACACCAATTAAATTCTAAATACAAAAGTTGAACTCCATATGCACTATGTATCAATGACCTATGCACCACAAATATGTATCTCATCATATTTATGAACAACATTCCTAAAATGTGAATACGAATGCCATTAATCATTCAACATGATTTTAAATCTCATTAAAGCAATAATCAACAAGGATGTTTTCTCATGCACCATTCATCATGTTCCAAATCATCAAGTTGTCCTTTAATTCTTAAGGATAACATTTTCATTAATTTAACATGATTTTATTTCAATTAAAGCATTTAAATAAGAAGGATGTAATTTCATTCTTTTAAACATGTTTTTTAATTCAATTAAAGCAATAATCCATAAATCATAAGGGAAACTAGAATAACGTTTAAGTTTTCACGTCCCTCACTTTCACATATCCCCTGACATATTTTAAAATCCGTAAAACACAAGCAATAGGGGAAACTAATATCATGTTCTAAGTTCAAGTCCAAACTTTATAAATTTCACCCATCCACTATAAATCTCAAGGAGTTACTAGGCCACCTATTCTCATTCTGTCCAAATAGGTTTTAATTTCGCAGGAAAATACTCCTTTAATTTCTCAAATTAATTTTCTACATCCTGCTTCGCTCTTAACTCACTGATATATATTTTATATTCACAAATAAATATCTCTAAAATAAAATAGAAACTATGAAGGGGTTTGCACACCTAAACCATAACAAACGATATGGAAGTGAGAATATTTTTCCCACCTCAAAATGCGCACCGCAAGCTAAACCATCACGTCCACAACTGAATCGTATACTCTCACTTGTCGCCTAAGACACGTGCTTAATTTTGCACCCAAAATAATTTTGGCCGAAATGGGACCCATTGTGAACAATGTCGGTGCCTGAATATGGGGAATGCCGACCAAAGTCGTCCGAATAAAATTTTAAATATAGTGAAACATCCGCCTCGACAACCTATACGATATATATGAAGCCCATTTGCAATAGTTTAACGAATTTGGACAAATTTAACATAACCCAAACGAAAATTCGTACCTATAATCATGATTTCCCGTTGAATCGGTAAATGAATCAAGCCCACTTTTTAGTATGTCGTACACGAAGCCGAGACTCAATTACCCTCCGAATATCAGCCGCAACAGAGCTCGGAAAGTTATCAAACTGACGACGCAAAATCTCGCCGAACTCGGCCCTGGTTTTTGTCACCACTGCACATGGCTGCACCGCCAGCACCCCCATTATGTCGCATGACCGGCGCCTCTTAGCCCAACTGTAGTTGTCGTTGCTGCTCTTCATTCCGACAACCCTAGCTCCTGGCCGAAGCTCCTCTCTCTCGCGCTGCGCGACCATCAACTAACACTCCCTGTCAGTTCGGCGAGGATTGATGAAGGTCAAGAAGGAGAGATCGATGGTAAAGAGAGGTAGAAGCTACCGACCATGGTCGCGGTGAGGGAGAAACATCATCCACTGAAGAGAGGAGAAGGAGAAGATGAAGCCTGTCATTTTTTCTCTCTTCTGCACCGATATATACATATATGTATATTACGTATATATTATATATATTATTTATTTATTTAAATATATATATAGCTAATAAATACCCACACATATACATATTCCCAATTAATAGTATGTGTACAATAAATTCAAAAAATATATCGGGAGCTTCCAAATAATATCGTGTGAACCCGTAAGTCCTCGGAACGCCAAATAGACAATATAACTGATATAAATAACTCGGGGTATAAAACCCAATCATCGGAACCACAAACGTCGGACAAATAAAATGTGTCGCCTCCCAATCGAAGCACTAAATGCTAAACATCGAAACAAACCCGCGTAGTCGATAATAAGAAGGTCCACAAAGTTGTCAAGGAGAAATCGTAAAATCGTCTAGTTGACTTTAAAAGTAAACGCGAAAAATTTACACGTATGAAATACCAAGAATAACCACGATGTCATGAACAAGTAACGTCACTATTGGAAAATAGCATGGGGTGTTACATCAAGAACACCAATTAACCATGACTACATATACTTATCAACATATATATAAACAATTACAAACTTACAAACTTAATCTAAAATCATATTAAAGAAGTGTAGAGAAGAAGCAGAGAGAACAAAGTAAGAAAATACAAAGGAAACAAGATGGGTTCGTCTGAAAGAGAGACCCTCCTTTTAAAGAAATAAAAAACCAAAAAGTCAAAAAGTGAATAGTGCGCTATAGTGTTTTTGTCGGTGCTACAATACTAAATAGTGATTTGCTACAGTACTTTACAATAATTGAGATTCTTTTTTGATCTCTATCTCTTCCACATTTTATTTCGTATGCTGGATATAATTGCAGTCATTTTAAAAAAGGTGTTGAGCTGGAGGCTGAGGGGTTTAATCATTCATAGCATTATTGAGATTGTGCATCTCATTGTCGTTCAGATCAAGATCATTATCGCCTAGACTTTCCGTGAATTGATGAAGACAAAACTCTTCAGTGTTGTGTGCATCAATTTGCAATTCAGTTAGTAGATCAAGATCATAGCTTATGACCTTATCTAGGAACAAATTTTATTCAATCAAATGCTCTGGGGTTAGATCATATGATGATGAAATCTGAGTTACAAATCACCTTCATCCATCTGTAATCGTGAATGGCGGTATTGCATACCCTTTAATGGTTTGTGCAATATGTTTAAGCTGGATTAAGCTTTCAACAAAGTATTCCATGGGATTTAATCCTCTAATTTTTTCTTCAATGTTTTCAACCGAATGTAAAATGAATTCTTCTTCATTGGTTGTTTTGACATACCAAATCTGATAAGGCTGATAGAATCTTATTTTTTCTCTCCATCCTATCGAACTGTTGGTCCAAAATTTTAGGTATCTTGACCATTTTTAGTTAGAAATGCAAAAGGAGATCATTGTTTTGATCATGTGAGGAAAATAATACCATTGATATGACGCAAGGCTCTGGAAAGTAGCTCTGTTTAGTAGTCCCCAGTCAAGAACGTCTTGTGTCCATGGATTTCCATAGAAAAAAACAATTTTTGGGGAGCCATTTTCCATCTCTATTGAATCGTTATAATTCAACAAGATTTCTAGAATTATTTTGAACTGGTCCTATCTTATTTTTTAGAAGAGGCCGAATTGATCTTCATTAAGAAAATGTTTCATGGACTCATAAAGGCAGATTCGGTTAATCTGTTCAAAATGAGGGATTGCAAAGTCGTGTTTTAACAACTCTGTTAGTTGGCTAAAACATTGGCTTTGTTCCAATGATTAGTTTATAAAAATCTTTTATTCTCATTTCGAAAAGTGTTTTCTTTTCTTTTCTTTTTCATTTTTCAAACATTTTTTCAACCGATGTTATTATTTCAGATTTTGAAAGAGCATATTTTATTTCTTCAATTGAATCATATGATTTAAAACATTGACCTGTAAAATTATTAATTTGAGCATGGCATTCATGCCACGAGCTGTAGATTCCTGGTTAGACACCTACGAAAATGACATAACCTTTTTTATGTTTAACTGGTCATTTTTGCGTTTGATAAGCAGATGCTTGTTTAGCATATTAACCCAAACAGCTACTGTTTTGCCTTTTTTGGCAACCGTTACCCAGTTAGGGCATTCAGAGGGCATTTTACCCTTTCTTTTATCCATAGTCCTAAACATAAAATTAAAGAGGCTGACTTAAATAATCAACAATAGAATTAGTACTTCCTTTAATATGTTCAACTTCAAAGGCATACTGGGCAACAAGATTATACCATTTAAGTCGTATTCCTTCTAAGATATTTCTTTTATTAATTAAGAAATCTCATATAGCTTTATTATATGTTCTAAGGATAAAATTTTCTGGTGCGAGATAAATATGAAAACGTTTTATAGCAAGTTTTATTGCTAATAATTATTTTTCAAAGATAATATAATTCTGCTCATTTGGTTTGAATTTTCCTGAATTATATCCACATATTTTTTCTTCTTACTGAATATTTTTAGGAATAGTTTTTCCTAAGGATTTTGGGTGCGTTTGGAAGCATGTTTTTTTGTTTTTTAGGCCTGAAAAGAGAACAAAACCTATTTGGATAACCTTTCTTCCCAATCTTTTCCCTTGCATAGTGAAAAAACAAGTGGATAAATTGGGCCAAAATTGAGAACAACAAAAAGTTGTTCTTTTGTTCTTCTTCTCAAGTAAAAAAAAATACCAAAACCCCCAAAATCGCCTTTTTAACCTCTAAACCCTAACTCCATATTCAACCTCCAAACCTTAACCCCCACCACCACCACCCCCACCACTAGCAGTCGCCATCCCACCACCGTCACCACTGCAAATCGACATCACCACAAATCCCCACCATTGTAGAAGGGACGAAAACAGCGTACGATTGAGCCCTAAAAACCCTTGTTTCCATTATTGAACAGGGGAAGAAGATGGTGAGCAGATAGAAAAAGAGCGCGATCTTAGAGCCACACACATTGAGAGACCAGCACCACCACCTCTGCAACTCGACACCCCCAACTGAAGCTAACCACCACCACCATCACCCACAATCGAAGCCAAACACCACCACCATAGTTTGGATCGGGGTGAGAGAAGAGAGAGAGAGGTTGGGAAAAGAAGTTGGGCAAAAAACTAATCCAAACATGTTTTTGTTTTTTGTTTTTAGGGCAAAAAACAAAACCAAAAACCAAGAATAGTTCTTTTTCTAATTTCTAAAAATAAGAACAAAAATACTTGGTTCCCAAATGTGACCTTTATTCCTATGAAAGACTGTTGTATATTGCCATTTTTCTTGTGGAATGGCTTTAAGGACGCATCCCCAACACTAATTTGAAGCATCTGTTTCAAGGATTCATTTATCTCCATTGTTTGGGAAATAAACTTCTGGAATTATAGTTATTGATTGTTTTAAGATTTTTATATCTTTTTCTGTCCATGTAAAATCTTTGTTTTTTGCTAATTTTTGTAATAATGGAATCTCTTATTGAGATAAATTAGGAATAAAATTTCTTCCATAATTTAAAAGTCCTAAAAGATTTTGTAATTGTTTTTTTATCTTTTATTTCATCAAGGAAATCTTTTATTTTCATTATTATATGTTCTTGTAATTTTATTCCTGGTTTAATATTATACCAAGGAAATCAATATGGGTTAACTTCATTTACATCCCCTCAGGTTTGCTTTTTCTCCAATTACAGCCTCACAGGCTTGAGAATCTTCATTTACACCCCTTGTGGTTTGAGATTCTCATCATTTACACCCCCTTAACGATGACATCATCCTAATTTTTTTTATAAATACCTAAATTACCCTCAATAGCTCACCTAGTACTGTTTGGAAACAAGGATATATTATTTTATCAATTTGACCCCCTCCAATAATTTAATTATTTTATTTGGATTAAATTTTAAAAATATATATAAAATTCGAAAATATATATATATAAATTTTGAAAACATATATAAGTTTTGGAAAAATTATATAAAATTCAAAAATAATATAAAATTAGAAATAAAAATAAAAATTTTGAAAAACATCATATAAAATTAAAATATATATATATTAAATTTCGAAAAAAATTATAAATTTTGAAAACAAATATAAATTTCGAAAACGAACAAATAAAATTTGAAAACATATATCTTAAATTTCAAAAATAAGTCTAAAATTCACAAAAAATATAAAGAATTCGAAGCAAATATATAAAATTAAAAAAATATATAAAATTGGAAAAAATATATATTAAATTTTGAAAAACATTTTAAAATTTGAAAATAAAGATAAAATTGAAAAAGACATATAAAATTCGAAAGAAATATATAAAATTCGTAAAAAATATAAAATATTCAAAAAATCATATAAAGTTTTTAAAATGTATATAAAATTCTAAATAAATATATATATAAAAAAAAGATAAATTCAAATAAATATAAATTTTGGAAATTTTGTTTTTTCAAAAATATGATATTTACTAAACAATGGGTGTTGGTACAAGTCACTCCTTGTTTGATAGACCAGTAGCCTATGACTTCCTCTGTGCATGAGCTTCTCACTATAATAACACTAAAATGAGATGAAGCTAGATCTCATGAACTGTCTAAACTAGTGCATGCATGAAAGAGGGAGATTATTGTTGATAGGGAATATAATCCAACCCCAAAAGGGTAACAACATTTATGAAGATTATTTTTTATGAATTATATATATATATTTGAAATTTATATATGTTTTTCTAAATTTATATATATTTTGAATGTATATATATTTTTCGAATTTAAATATATTTCTTTTGAATTTTATATTTTTTTACCAAATATTATATATTTTTTCCAAAATTTATATATGTTTTCAAAATTTATATATTTATTTCAAATTTTTTATATTGTTTTGAATTATATATATATATTCGAATTTTATATCTTTTTTTTTCAGAATTTAATATATTTCTTTTGAATTTCAAATTTTTTACCGAATTTATATATATATATTCCAAAATTTATATAGTTTTTCGAAGTTTATATTTGTTTTTTGAATTTTATACATATTTTTATATTTTTTCAAATTTTATATAAATATATTTAAATTTTATATCTTTTTTTCAAAATTTAATATATTTCATTTGAATTTAATATTTTTTCCGAGTTTTACATATATTTTCCAAAATTTATATATGTTTTCGAAATTTCTATATATATTTCAAATTTTATATATATATTTTTGAATTTTATACCTTTTTTCAAAATTTATATATCATTTTCAAAATTTATATACTGTATAGTGTATGGTTTGGGTATTGTAGAAGTGAAAATATGTGGCCCAATAAAGATGGGACATAGGCAAGGACTGATGGGCCTGGCCTGTAGAATTGATCGAGTACGTTGCCAAGGAGGGCACCCGATCAGATCAAACCTCACATACGCTCATCAAGGGGATAGCGGGTCAGCCCGTAAAAGTCATTCACATGGTTCACGGAGGGACAATCTGATAAGATATGTAGGAAGCCAGTAGATCCCAGATGTGTCAGGCCCAGAGACTGCGAAGGGTTAGGGAGATCAACGAGTTTCGAAGCCTGAAAGAGGATGCACAGATAACTTTATCTTCTGCAGATTTACAGAACATTCAATCACCACATGACGATCCCTTGGTGATCTCCCTCATGGTCTCAAATTTATTGATCGAGGGAGTAATGATCTACCCAGGAAGCGGCACCAACATAATCACTAAGTGGGCTTTTGAGAAACTGGAGATTAACCCCCAAGAGATAGTCCCTTCCAGGAGCCCGATAGCTGGATTCGATGGCAGAAGACTGGAACCAGTGGAAGAGATCCAACTTCCAATAACAGCAGCAAGGCGCACGCTCAGAGAAACTTTTATGGTGGTAGATGTCAAACCCTCATATAATCTCCTCATGGGCAAGGGTTGGATCCATCAGATTCACGGAGTTCCTTCCACCCTGTATCAAGTCATGCGATGCGTTGATCCGAATAGAATTGATGTGATCGACATTAGGGGAGTTCAGGTGGTTACCAAAGAATGTTATGCCGTCACCCTGAAAGGCTTGAGGAAAAGGACAGAACCGGAGCGAGATTCAAAATCCAAGGCAGTACCTGATGATCAATAGCAATTACAGGATGGGGATGTGGGGTCATCTATAGCAGTTGAACCTTTGCTGGAAGTTTAGAATTGCCCCGATCACCCTGAAAGGACGACTTACATTGGTTCTGGCCTCAATACTACCGTATTCGCTTGGGGCCACATGGATATGCCCGACATCGATCCTTTAGTAGCCCAGCATTCCCTCAACGTGGACCCCGGTGCAAAACCCGTCAGGCAGAAGTAGAGACAGATGGGGACTTACTGAAACCAGATTATAGCTAAAGAGGTTGATCGACTTCTCCAATCTGGATTCATTAATGAGGTGAAGTACCCTTCCTAGCTGGCGAACATGGTTGTGGTCTAGAAGAAGAACGGGAAATGGAGGGTGTGCGTGGACTTCTCTGATTTGACCAGAGCATGCCAGAATGATTGTTTCCCCTTACCAAAAATTGATCAAATGGTGGATGCCACCGTAGGATTCGAGTGCTTGAGTTTCCTCGATGCATACTCTGGGTATAATTAGATACGAATGAACCTAGATGACGAAGAAAAGATGACATACATCACTGAATCAGGTACATATTGTTATACAGTTATGCCATTCGGACTAAAAAATGCAGGTGCAACCTTTCAGAGGTTGGTTAGCAAAGTTTTTCAGGGTATGATGGGATCTACCATAGAAGCCTACATTGATGACACGGTGGTAAAAAACAAGGCAAAAATTGACCACCTGGCTGATCTGCAGCAGGTTTTTGACACCGTCAGAAAGTACAAGTCCAAATGTTCCTTCCTTCGGAGTGTCCTCGGGCCAGTTCTTGGGACACATAGTCGATTGGACGGGAATACAGGTGAGCCCAACACCAGTCGGAGCTCTTAGGGAAATGGGAGAGCCATAGTCCCGGAAGGAGATCCAAGTACTAACCGGGAGAGTGGAAGTCTTCAGCCGTTTCATCTATCGATTAACTGATCAGTGCCGGCTATTTTTTCATTCTATAAAGGCCGCAAAAGGAGAGGTTTGGGGGACGGAGCAATTAGAAGCTCTGAAAAAGCTCAAGAGCTACATGACAAAGCCTCCCATACTGGCAACCCTGGAAGCAGATGAGTCATTGCACTTATATCTAGCTATATCTGCAAGATCTACGAGCGCCGCTCTGGTCAAGGAGGGCAAGGGGTACCAGATGTCGGTTTTCTACACCAGCAAAGCCTTTGCTGGTGAAGAAACCTATTATTCCAAACATGAAAAGCTGGTACTCACACTGATCAATGGAAAACGACGTCTTCAGCATTATTTTGAAGCACATCCGATCGTGGTACAAACTGCAACCCCGATCAGATCCATAATGGCAAAGCCCGAGTTGTCAGGGAGAGTATCCAAATGGGCAATAGAACTGGGAATCTATGACATAACCTATGTCCCCCGAACTGCCATTAAAGGACAAACGATAGCTAACGTTTTGTTAGAAATAGAAATTATAGACTCTCCAGAAGAAAATGAACCAGGCTTATGGGTAGTATTTGTGGATGGATTGTCAAATATCAACGGAGAAGGGATTGGTGTAGAGCTCGTAACACCCGATGGAACTAAAATTCAGCATTTCGTTCGATTAAAGTTTCCAGCCTCCAACAACAAAGCCGAGTATGAGGCCCTTCTAGCAGGAATTCGGTTGGCCCGAAGCCTGCAAATACAGAAAGCAGATATACGAAGTGATTCCCAATTGGTCGTACGACAGTTGAATGGGGAGTATGAAACCCGAGAGCCTAAGATGGAAGCATACAGAGATTTGGTACTAAAATAGACAGAGGAATTCCGGCAGTTAACCTTTGAATAGATCCCTAGAGGGGAAAATGTCATGGCAGATCATTTGGCTAATCAGGCCAACACAGCGGGGGAAAGTATGACTCGAATAACACCAATAGATTTCATCGTCCGGTTAAGCTTGGAGCCCTCCGAGGACGTGATGGTCATTCCATGGGAGCCAAGCTGGATGGACCCCATAGTAGACTATTTGAGGATGGGTGTGTTACCTGAGTCAAAACAAGAGGCCCGGAAGATAAGAATGAAAGACGCAAGATACGCTCTATATAATGGTCAACTTTACCGAAAGTCATTCTCTGGGCCATACATGAGATGTGTCACACCTTTCAAAGCCTCTGCAGTCATGGAAGAGATACATGCCAGATCGTGTGGCAATCATTTCAGGGGAAGGTCTTTAGCTCATAAAGTCCTTACCTAGGGGTATTTCTGGCCTTATATGTCAAGAGACGCTGATGTATACACCCGACGTTGTAAAAAGTGTCAATTCCATGGTGATGTCATTCATCCATGTCGTGAACTATTGAATCCAACAATTATCCCTCACCCCTTCGCCCGGTGGGGAATGGATATTGTGGGTCCTCTCCCGCAAGCCATACGATCTACTACACATGTCCTTCTAACTACAGATTACTTTACCAAATGGGTGGAAGACGAGGCATACTCAACTATCAAAAGTAGCCACATTATCAAGTTCATCTGGAGTCACATCATTTATAAATTAGGTCTACCCCGAACTATAATGATGGATAATGGCACCAACCTGGATAACAGGAAAGTTCAAGCATTTCTGGAAAAACATGGAATTAATTAGAACACTTCTTCCGTTGGTTATCCACAGGGAAATGGACAGGCCGAAAGGATAAATAGAACAATTTTTAATACACTTAGAAGAAAGCTCGAAGCAACAAAAGGAGCTTGGTTGGAAAAATTACCCGAGGTCTTATAGTCCTATCAGATCATTCCAAGGCAACCAACGGGAGAGACCCCACTCGCCATGGCCTATGGGGCTGAAGTCATTATCCCGACCGAATTGAAGGTGTCAACACTAAAATGTTAGGCCTGGGAAGAAGGTCCAAACAATCAGCACCTGGCCTATGATTTGGACCTACTAAAATAAAGATGGGAAGTCGTGGGGATAAGGGTGGTTGCCTACCAACAATAAGTCAGGGTCCGATTTAATTAGAAGGTCAAAAGAAAAGATTTCCAGGTAGGCGATATGGTGCTCAGAAGAAAAATTGGGATTATTGGTAAGTTACGGGAGAGATGGGAAGGACCTTATACAATAATTGAGGTCATTGTTCGCGGTACCTATCGGGTACGGAAGAACGAGACAGACCGCATCGAGCCCAACTCTCATAACGCTTACCGCCTGAAAAGGTATTATCCTTAGATAGTTTTCCCATAAACAGTAAAATGACACTATGTCTTGCATATGACACTTTTGTTGATTATAATAAAGCATTTGTGCCCGATGTTCGACAGCTCTGCTACATGTTTCCCAAGTTTTTTGAATAAAATATCACATTCTATATGAGTGATCATACCTTATGAAGATGTCATATTAATATAAAAACTTTTCCTAAGTGTTGAGTTCAAACCTGATTTGAACTAACCAAAGGACATAAACGAGTACTCAGGGGCCAGATGCCCGAAGACTCCATATTAATAGAAAATTTCTCCTTAGTGTTGGGTTCAAACCTGATTTAAACTAACCAGAGGACATAAACGTGACTCAGGGGCCAGATGCCAGAAGACTCCATATTAATAGAAACTTTTCCTAAGTGTTGGGTTCAAACCTGATTTGAACTAACAAGAGGACATCAAAGAGTCTCAAGGGCCAGATGCCTGAAGACACACACTAAAATGAAAATTTTCCTTTTAGTATGGAGTCTCAGGGGCTAGATGCTCGAAGACTCCATACTAAAATTAAATTTTTTCTTAAGTATTAAAATGTTTATCCCAGGCCAGTCAATGGCTAACCGAAGTAATAAAAACGGAAAGCCACAAGAAATGGGGAAAATCCTTTCATTAATATAAATAGAAAATACAAAAATAACCCTTCTAAAGGGTAATACAGAATGAAGTACACAAAACCTAAGTCCTATTTTAACTTAGGGGCAAAACTAGTCTTCTCCCTTCAGAAAGGTAGTAAACCGCTTCTCATTCTCAGAGGCCGGTGGGTTAAGGAAGAGGCACCCCGATAAAAGCATCAAACTCCTCAGCAGTCTTAAACTCCTGATCTGCCAGGGGAATGTGCTCCATCTCATATCTGTTCCACCATGCCCTAACTGATCAAACATCACAGATAGCACTATAAGAAAATTAGCTTTTAGGGACGGTCCTTTAGCGACACTCTTAAAAACCGTCCCTAAAGACCTCATTTTTAGTCACAGAAATGTTAAACCGTCCCTAAAGACCCTATCTTTAGTGACATTAAGTTTGCACCGTGCCAAAAGCCCAAAACATTTGTGAAAACCCAAGAATTGGGTTCTTTTAGCGCGAATTAGTGCCGCAAAACAGGGCAAATAAAAACACTTGTGCCAAATATTAAGCCAAAATGGAAAAATAAAAAAATAAAAAAACAATTTCATGGATGAGAGAGCTCCACGTCAACCATGTCCGAATAATTGACTATATTCCACATATCTCAACACTTACCAAATTATAGTGTCTAGCTCTCCTTGTTCTTGTCGTCAACACTTATCAAATTAGGAACCCTAGCTAAGCTCACACATCAACACACTCTCACTCTCATGGCGATCAAAACACTCACCTCTCAACACACCAGTCACGTCGCTTGCTAGGGTTTGAAATTGGGCAGAGGAACAATAAGAAGGAAAAGCATTCACCGGTTTTCTTAGGGTTTTACTCTAGTTGATTGAACAATGAATGGAGATTTAGGGTTTTTTAAATCTTGATGAGTGCTTTCAGATTCGGGATGTTTTAGTCTAGCTGATTCAAAGATAAATGGAGATTCAACTCTTTTTTTTTCCTTATCTTGCGAAAGGTTTACTGATTTGGCGATCGTGTTTCTTTCGACTGGTGAGAATCAACAAAAAGTTGGTGGCTTGGAAAGACACGACACTGCAGTCTCTGAAATTGCTGAAGGTATGTGCATTTATAATCATGTCCATGGATACCGGAAGCTTTGGGAACCATCATAATATTGATTTCTGGAGTTACTTATTTTTTTTTTTTTATCTTTTGTAATTCTTATTATTTGTTTTTTTATTGTGCTTGTTCTATTAGTTAGATCTTTCATTCCAATCCTTCAATAATGTTTTATCATTTGTATATAGAGAGAATGAAATAAAGATTTCAAACCAATGTGGTGGTCACTAAGATTTCCTCGGGTTGTTGTTGCTTTCTAATTTTTCCATGTTAATGTGCGGCAGAGGAATAAGATGGTATTCATAGGTGGTAATTGAGTCAAGCAATTTTGATTGATGAAAAGTACATTTGGAAGAATTAGATGATAGATTAAATAAAATAAATCAATTACGTACGTGGATTATTGTTGAGTAAGTGGAAGAATGAAAGAAAAAATACTGAGAATATCCTTCTAAGGAATCCCTAAGGAAAAGGGGTCACTATTATAATGCTGAATGTAGAAACCAAAGAACCAAAAAATAAACCTCTCCCAAACAGATGCCAAACTTCGAGGGTAAAAAAGGCCCTATAGTAACTAGAGAATAAGCCCGTTGCAACATGAGTACTTTTATTTATAGGAAGTACGCTAACTGTAATAATTCCCAATTGGACGGTGGTTATAGTTGACTAACATAAAAATCAGTTCTACGTCATGTATCATCACGTTTCTTAATGGGATGGTGAGGTAAATATATCGTCATTATTGTCATCATCATATTTGCCTTCATCCCTATGAATTGGTCTGCTACATGAAATTTCTCTCTCTAATGTTCTCTATCACATGTCATTTCCCCTACCATCTTTATCTTTGTAAATTCATTTTCTATAACCTCATCCCATGTTATTTTTGGTTACTCTCTGTCGCTTAAGTTTGCATAATACCAATTGTTCATGCACCAGTCGGATTTTTTAAAATATCCAGAAACCATCAGGAGTTGAAATCAGATATATAAACTTGCAAAAGAGGTTCACAGTCATAGATAGAGATTGCATGAGAAGGGCCAGACTTAATTTGAGTTGTATTTAGTAACATGATTGAGAGGTAGCGTAACTACTTTTCCCATATGAGTTGATGACAACTTAATCTGTTCCCCAAAATCACAAATTGCAGAGAAGATTTTCTTCGGATAAATTGTATAACTAAAATAGATGAGATCAACTAATCCTCAAGCATGATATATGGCTTATAAGAAGCCAAGCTCAATACAACAACTACTGGGCTTGGTAGGAGAAAAAAGTTTACCTAAACGCAAAGGGCTATAATGTCAGCGAAGCGTGACAAAGACTTGGCAGGATACATGCCATTTAATTCTAGATCAACCATTTTTACCAAGGACTCTATATCATGGAGTTGAGGAGTAGCCCATCTTACAAGTGACTGTTCTGACCTCACCCTTGAACTAAACAGCAGAAAACCCGAAAGGAACAAAAAAAAAAGAAGTAAACATAATTTTTTTTAAGAAACCATGAATTCTTTTTGAGAAAGTAAATATGAGATGCAACTGTTCAGTAATGCATTTCAGTAGAACAGATGAAGTAATTGGACTGCTGCGGAATTTGACGCCTTCGAAGCAGCTCTGTTTCATTATGCATACAAATTTAGAATCTAACTAACTTCTGAAATATATTGTCTAGTAGATATAGATTCACTGAATAGATTTATTAACAGACCAAATTGATTGAATCTAACAACATTTTTGTTTTGTATTTCAATAATTTATGTATATTTCAATGATAGAAGGAACTCTAAGATGGAGTAAATTGTCCTGAGTAGTCACTTTGTGCAAATATATTTACGTTATATTCTAACTAAAATTGTGTGGTATGGAAGTTATCTATGTTTGAGAGGTATATGGACATTATCTCCTGAGGTTGTTATTCTTGATTTTGAGCTTATATTATTCTTGATTTATGGTGACATTAGTTTTCAGTCCTTGCTAAAAGGTGTAATAATCTATTAGTACTTTTTTTCACTATGTGGAGTATAATCATATTTATTTGATAATGTGTGTGTTATTTACCGTATATAGTATTTAGTTTAGCAGTCCATTTTTTTCAGTAGTTTTAGAATGTATAGTTGCTATGTGTATGGTGTTGTTTTGTAGTGTAGATTGTTATTGATGCACAACACTTATTTTTGTATTCCAATCTTGTATGAACTAGTGTCCAAGTTTTTAGAATCCATTTTTCAGGTCATTCAAAGATTGTTCCTGTCAGTTCAGCTAGGATTCCTGTCTTCTTTCTTACTTTTTTTTTAAAAGAAAAAACTTAAAAAGATAATTTCTTAAGTTTTTTCCTTTTTTGAAATTTATAATGACCTTTTTCTATTTTTTACTTCATACTTACTGAGTTTATTTGATCTCAACACTTATACCTGTGTATTCTCTAATTTAGAATATTCTGTGTATAGCTCTTGATTGTGGTAATGTGTGTGTAATGATTTTAATTGCTCATCTTTTCTTTACTTTCACCATAATGTGGTTGCAGGAGGTTTTGATCTGGATCAAATCTGTGGTTGATGAGTGTGGAGAGAATATAACCATAGAACAGTTGAAAGAGTACGTCTGGACAACATTGAAAAGTGGCAAGGAAAATTTTTGCTACAGTTCCAAGTTCTGTCTTGCAATCTAAGAAGTTTTAATGTCTCACTTGTGATTCGATGGTGTTCTCTAGACATGCCTATTGAAGAAAAATTTGAACCATGGTGCTACTGATTTCTAAATTTAGTGATTGATTATATGTAGGTCTTAAATTTTGTAGCAATTTGATTTTCTGAATGCTAATTGAAAGAAAACACAATTTGAAGCCTTTTTAACTCCTTTTAGCTGGATTTCTATGTTGACAAGTGGAATTATTTTGTTGTAGTTTCTACTAGCTCAGTTATTTACTTTATGAGTAACATAGTTAGTTTTATTCGTGATTGCTCGAAAAATCAATTGATGATTCTAGATAATTTCGACATAATTTTGACACTTATTTAGGCATATTTAGACTGCTTGTATTGGCTTCTTTTTTTTTCAAAGGTAAAGAAATATATTTTAAAAATAAAATTGGGCTAAGCCATACAAAAGCTAAGGGGCATACCTCAGATTACAAAGAAATATGAAAGCCAAAAGTCCACCAATTAAAAAAACAAAAGACAACCATAAGGCTTACGTAAATGTAAAACAAAAGAAGCATTGATAGTCTTCAAAAATATAAGAATATAACCCTTTAGAGCAACAATGAATTTAATCATCCTAGCCTTCATAACACTGGTATAACTCCAAGCCAAATGAGAAAACAATTTTGTAGCAGAATTCTTCCTACCAAATAAACCAACAATAGAAATCAGAGCACATAGCTTGGGAAGAAAATGATAGAGGCTAGCAAAACTCATTAGACCGAAGCACGTCAAACCAACAGCACCAACCATGACAAGACACTACAAAAAATTCGGCTTTTAGAGACTGTCCAAACTGTCGCTAAAAGTAAAACAAACCGTCACTAAAAGCCTCCAAAGACCGTGCCAAAATCTAAAGTCACTAATAGTTTTTAGTGACGGTCAAACTATACCGTCGCTAAAGATTCCACTATTAGCGATAGTTTTACTGTCAGTAATACCATAGTATTAGGGACGGTTTCCCTGTTCCTATTGCTTACTAACTGTCACTAAAAGATAATTTGTTTTTTAATATTCTATAGCCTTGTGTGACATTGAAAACTGTCGTTAATACCCCATTTTTGTTATTTTCTTCATTAAATTTCTTGTTTTGGTTTTTTGTTTATACCCCCTGTTTGTTTGCTAATTTAGAAAATATGAAAAAGAAATGCACAAATATAGGAAACTTCATGAAATATTAAATGCACATAAAAAATGTAATATGTATATTAAATATTCAATAAATCAAACGTCTAACCTTTAGACCCATTCGAGGATTGTTGTTTGCAACATGTAGGAATCATTGCATACACAGGATAACATGAGATGCTTATTAGCATTGGTATTTGTTCCCTTGTGAGTTCAATCCTGCCAACAATGTTTTATCCTATTATGCAATGAGAAGAGCATGTTACTACAACGATAATTGAATTGTCCTAGTTGGACAGTTTTAGAACACATGTAGATCTTCATTACAATCATTAGCTACTACTATCATGAATTTCATTTATTTGTAAATTTTGATAGCTTCTCCCAACATTCTCTGAATACATATTTAGCTATAGTTTCATACACTGTTGGTTACATCAGTGTGTATTACTAGAACTATCTCATGTATTTGGAGAATCATGGGGAAATGTTGCCGAAATTTACTGAAATGATATTCATATTAGTAGAGATAGTGATGGTAATCTAGACTTTGCGTTCTTGAATAGGATAGGATCACCTACCTAGCACGAACGAAGTTATAGTTATTATGCTTACGAATTAAAGAATGTGTCAAATGATTTGGTTTTGTAATAACCATTATAATTTATTTTTCTATCCAGCTGCATGGATAAGGCTTGGATTCATCATCACACTAGAGGTAGTGCCTTGTATTTTGATGGCATTCAATGCTATATTCAGGTTGCTAGTCACCATACAGACTCGACCGGTAGGACTCGATGTCCATGTCGTCGTTGTCAAAACATAATTTATTCTCCACTTAAAGAGGTTGAGAAACATCTCTTGAAATATGGGATGCACAAAGAGTATAACAATTGGATATATCACGGGGAAGTTCGTCAACAAAGGAGGAATCTTAATGTTAATGAAGAAAGTGTTCACGTTGAAAATAGAAGGGTGGATATTGTATTCGACTTGTTGAATAATGTACAGATGGGAAACTCCACTTATATAGAGGAACAAGAAGATTTGCCTAATGTTGATGTAGAAGGAGGAAGTTTTGATAGATTGTTAATTGATGCACAACACGAATTGTGGCCAGGTTGTGAAAAATACTCCAAGTTGTCAACGATATTGAAGTTGTTTCATGTGAAGGTTATGACTCGAATGACCAATAAATCTTTTGACATGATGCTTGAGGTGTTTAAAGATATGCTTCCTGACAATAATGTGCTACCCAAAGGATATTACGATACCAAAATCTTGTTGCGTGAGTTGGGTCTTGGATACGATTGAATTGATGCATGTAAAAATGATTGTGCTCTATTTTGGAAGGATAACGAAGGAAAAGACAATTATCCAAAATGTGGCGAGTCAAGGTATAAACCTCGGGAATGAAAGGGTAAGAAAATACCTCAAAAGGTTCTTAGGCACTTCACTTTGAAACCAAGGCTTCAACGACTGTTTATGTCAAAGGATACAGTAGTAGACTTGCGATGGCATAAGGAAAAACGTGTTAAAGACGCGAATGAGCAAAGACATCCAGCTGATTCAAAAGTTTGGGAAGATTTTGACAATAAACATAGTTGGTTTGCCGCTGACGCTCGTAATGTTCATCTTGGATTAACAACTGATGGATTTAATCCATTTAGTAACATGAGCAATGCGTATAGTATGTGGCATGTGATGATATTTCCTTATAATTTACCACCCTAGATGTGTATGAAGAAACCATTTATATTTATGTCGTTACTTATTCCTGGTCCAAAATCGCCAGGTAATGACATTGATGTATATTTGCAACCTTTGGTTCATGAGTTAAAAACATTATGGACATGTGGTGTAAAGACTTATGATGCTTACAGTAAATGTAACTTCAAAATGCATGTGGCACTGCTATGGACCATAAATGACTTTCTTGCCTATGTGATGGCTTTCGAATGGATGACAAAATGTTATCTAGCATGTCTAAATTGTAACAAAGAAACTTGTTCGCGGAGATTGAATCATTGACGGAAGATATGTTATCAGGGAAGTCGCATGTTTTTGCCACTTGATCATGCTTATAGGAAGCGTTACAAGCAATTCAATGGGAAAAGAGAAGACAGATTGCCACCGAAACAATTGACAGGTACTAATATTCTATAACAAGAATATTAGACAAAGAAGAGCATTTTCTTTGAATTGCCTTATTGGAAGACCCTTCTATTGCGGCACAACTTGGATGTTATGCATAAAGAGAAATACATATGTGATAATGTGTTAGGAACATTGTTTGTTTTCGAAGGAAAAACGAAGGACACTTTTAAAGCAAGGATGGATTTAGAAGAAATGGGGATTAGAAAAGAACTCCATCTTAGGCATAATGGTGATAAAATTGAAATGCCACATGCGCGTTACACATTGTCAAACAATGATAGAAGAAAACTGTGTGAATGGCTAAAAGCGGTTAAGTTCCCAGATGGTTATGCATCGAACATAAGTCGTTGTGTGAATATCAACACATGTAAAATATCTGGATTGAAAAGTCATGATTTGCATATTCTCATACAATGTATTTTCCCCATAACTGTACGAGGATTGTTAGATCCCGATATTTGTACCGTAATAACTGAGCTTTGTTTATTCTTCAAGGAGTTGTGTTGCCGAGCAATGAAACTAGATCTCTTAGAGGCAATGGAAAAATACATTGTTGTTATACTATGCAAGTTGGAGATGATATTTCCCCGTCATTTTTTGATATAATGGTGCATTTGGCTCTGCATTTGCCACGCGAAACAATCATCGCAAGCCCTGTACAATATTGATGGATGTACCCTATTGAAAGGTATTGTTTATATTTTTTAACCAAGATTTTATATTCTTCATACATTTTACTAGAGGTGTATCAAACTTTATTCAGGTTGAATTCCATAATGCTTTTGTAGATTTTTGCACACACTCAAATTGTATGTGCGTAACAAAGCACGTCCTGAAGGGTCCATTGCTGAAGCTTATGTGGATAATGAGTGTCTAAAATTTTGTTCAAAATTTCTTCGTGGGATTGACACACGGTTCAACCGAGAAGAAAGAAATAGTGAGAGAGGTTGCACCAATAATTGGACTATTTTTTCAGATCTAAAGCAATCAATTCGACCTATAGGGGTGCAAAGTATGGAGATATTGCCCCACACAGACATGGAGATGGCTTGGTTGTATGTGTTACGGAATTGTGGACAAATCGTAGAATGGGAAGAGTAAGTGACTATTTTTTTCAGATCTAACATTTGTTTTTTTATGTTTTTCTAACATTTACATAAGTGTATCTAACCATCATATAATTTATTAGTAAACACAAGGAAATACTTGACATAGAAAATCCGCGTACTACATCTTTAAGACATGTAAAAGAATTCTCGAAATGGTTCGAAATAGAAGTAAGTATATAATAGACTTAATTAAATAAAAAAATTTAACTTGATATATATTATGTATTATTATATATTTATTTAATATTGCAATTTGTGAAACATATAAAGAAAAAGCGTCTTCATCAAAAGGCAACAACTAGCGATGACCTTTATTCATTAGCATGTGGAACTGATTTTCGAGTGAATCGATATTCTGCTTGTATTATTAATGGGATTAGATTTCATACTAAGGAAAGAGAACGAAATCACCGAACACAGAACAGTGGTGTCTTTATTTGTAACAACCCATATTATTTTCCCAATTTCCTAGAATTATTTCTGATTTAATTTCGGTTGTGACGTCACTTTTTTATGACATCATGGTTATTCTTGGTATCTCACGTGTAAATTGTTCGCTTTTATGTCTTGATACGACGGGATGACGCGGCCATTGACTTGTTGACTACTTCGTGGATTGTCGTTGGCGATTACGAGAATTGATGGTGAGTTTAATGTTTCAAACTGGTGAAACATTGACGTGAGTTTTTCATTCGACAGCACGACTTTGCGATTTCTCTTCGTGGACTTCTGTAGCTATTATGTGACTTGACGTGACGGTAGTATTTCGAACTTTGTAAAACTTTTAAGTCGGCTCTTATTATTGACTCAGTGGATTTGTTTTAACGCTTGATGTTTAGTGCTTCGACCGGTTGACGATACGGTTTGTATGTCCGACATTAAATGTTTTGACTCAGTTGTTCGAGTCCAATAGTTAATGTTTCGGGTTGATGAAACATTGACGTGAGTCTTTCTTATCGATTACGTGATTTCGTTGTGACAATTCACGGCTAGTGCTTTGACTGGGTAGCGACACGCTTAGTATGTCCGACATCCGAGGCTTTGACTCAGTCTTTCGAGTTAGGTATTTAGTGTTGTAAGGGTCCGACGTTCTTGTTTTCCCTTGTCATGGGATTAGTACCTGATTGGTTTCTCGTGTTTCTACATGCCCTATGTGTTGATGTGAATTTATGTGCCTTAGTTATTTGACTTACGTGCTTATGTGTATTTGTATTATTTTATTCATTCTTCATGTTTATACGTACGTAATAGGTGTAATGCGATTTTGTTTAAACCTGTAGCGTTTAGTACTTCGACTTGACGACACGTTTGGTTTGTTCGGCATTTATGGTTTTGATTCGATTGGATTAGTGACGACTCCAGTGATCGGGTAGTTGAGTCTCGTACCCGGAGTGCTTATTTTGACTTGTATAATTTCTTGACTATCTATAGAGTTTACGGGGGGCGCAACATATACATTGCGAGTCGATTCATGATTTATTTTAGTTTATATCCGATTATATAGCCGAATTATTTATTCCGGACTTTAGTAGTTATTCGGAGTACCGTGGGGGTTTTGGTGATTTAATTGGTGGATAAATTTGGTGCCATAGAGTTTTATTTGGGCCTATATTATTTATTTTGGAGTCCGGTGAATTTTATAGGCTCACGTGGAATTATTTGAGTGTCCCCGGTATATTTTACGGGACTTATTGTATTGATGTGTATTTAATTGTGATTATATATTCATAGGAATACGTATAGATGCGGGTGATTAATAATTAAATAAATAAAATGTTGAATTATTATTGCCTAGTAATTAAAATATGTAATAATAATTATTTATTTGTTATTAATCAAAATGGGCAATTATATATATATTAATGGAAATGGATATATATATAGAGAGATATATAATATATGTCTTGGGGTTAAAGTGTGAATTGGTAAGATATGAGAGTCACACGTGTAAATATGGGAATTGGAGAGTTATTTTAGTAATTATAAAAAATGGGATAGTTACTTGTGTAAATATACTAAGTTGGAGAGTTGCTTTCGTAATTGACCTAAATATATCTAAGTGTATCAGTATGGAAGAGACTAGAAACGAGCTATTCTTCTTAGCGATCAGGCCGAACTTCCTCTTCCTTTTCCTTCCCCGATTCTTCATGGAAAACCACCTCTTGCATCTTCTTGTTCGTTGATTTTACAGATCGGGAAGAGAGAGAGCTGGTTTGAAGAGAGTGAGAGAATCGCTGACAAAGGGGCGAGTTGGAGCGACCTGATGTTGCTAGAGGTCACCGGTGATGGAGGGTTGTGATGGCGACTAGGGTCGCTAGTGGTGCGCGATGGCCGGTGGTAGTGTCGGTTTGCACTGGTGGCGCGAGGTGACCAGAGGTAAACAGAACCTTGTTTGGTCGGACTGAGTCGGGTCGACTCAGTGCCGAGTCGGGCTTTGTTTAGTGCGAAACTTTGAGGGTAGCTTGGTTCCTATGTCGTACACGATATATCCGAATTTGGTGCGAAACCGTTGAGCGGTTCTCCGGGAATTTCAGATTTGTGGTATGATTTCCAGTTTCGTTTTTTGTAGATTTGTTTGAATTTATTTATCGATCGCTAACGGGTTTCAACTATATTGAATTGGACAGTAAGGCGGTCGTTTTGACATATTTAAAATACTTTTTGAACAACTTTGGGTGGCGAGCACTATTCACGGCCGGTACGGTTTAGTACCCCCTTGAGCTCGAAATAGGTTTATAGAAAGTGTATGTGGAAGTAAATCCGATTAATAGGTTTTCCCCTATTGTTGATATTTTATTTAAATTAAAAATATGTTAGGGGATTCACGAGAATGAGGGACGTTAGACTTGATTTTAGTTCCCATGTTGATTCTCTCGTAAATTATAAAGAAGATTAAATTGTGAATTTAATTGTCTAATTTTTTCCTGAGGCGGATTAATTTAAAAACAATTATTGGGAATTAAATTAAAAGCATGCTGGCATATAAAATCTATAAAGATTGGGTAATTGAAAAACCGATTATTTCTGTGATAAATGGAACTTTATTTACTGTATAATTGACATTGTGAAGCATGCTTTGTATGATATTGCTTGGCTTTTATGTCGTGTTATTGAGCATATTAAATTCATATGGAGGCATTTTGCATTCATATAGCACCATGGTATATACATATTGTTTCGGCGCACGTTGCATGCCTCAGTTATATCACGTACAGGTCTGGATCATTTGGAATGTCGCAACAACTGGCCAGGGGGTGGTCTAGCACCCAGGGAGCTAGTAACTCTCAATTCTATGGACATTTTGGAGTGAGGGCTTGCGCCTCACTTTCCGGTTCCCGGGCGGACTTGTGGTCTCCGCACTCTATTTGGTGACGCCCACCCTTCCTGTTGTGGGTTTGTTGCCCCAACAGTGAACGGTTTGGAATTCCTGGATATTTGTTTCACCCTCTAGCAGTTAGGTTGCATTGGAGTTGCATCGTCATTGCATTGACATTCATATTGAGCATTTATTTGACATATGCTTATTTGTTATTATTGATTATTGATATTGAGTATGTGATGTCTGAGTTGTAATTTAAGATTTGTATTATTCTCTTGGGCGCTAGGGCCCGGTGTTTGTAATTGATATATATTTTAACTGTGGTTAAATTATAATGAAAATTGTGAAATTCCTAGTGTAAATGAAACCGTGAAAACTTAAAGTTAAAAAGTAAAGTGACCTTGGGGCGTAAGGGTTCCCCGTATGTTAGGCTCTAGTTGAGCTGGGTAGCAGTATATTGAGAATTAGTTGACATTGTGGTCTTGGCCACATAGGCCTTTATGGTGGGCAATTAGTATCATCACAGGATGATTGTCAGACCTCTCCGGTAGTGTGGAGTATTCCCGTTCCCTTAGCTTTTGAAATTTTGAGCTTATCGCTCATTCTCTTACTTTGACGGTGTATGAGTCATAGACGGTTTTTTGCCGTGTTTATTGAAAATCCATTTTTGTAAGTATTCTTGTGAAGTTAGTGAATTCAGGGCATGGTTTGTCCTGTTCTTGAATCCTCGGTTATGGTTAGGATCTATGGAGTCAAATATTCGAAGTTTTGAAAACTTAAAGCTTGGGGAATTTTATAAAATGTGTTCTTCGTTTATCCCAAGACTTGTTAACTATTTTTGGAAAGACAGAGGTTTAAGTACCTGTTTTATAAAATATGTTTTAAATTCTCAGTACCGGGAGTATCGATAGAAATCTGTTTTTGAAAGAAATTTCATAAAATTCCATTTGAAATTGTTTTGTAAAATCGGTGAATTAGGGCACGGTTTATCCCTGTTCTAGAAATCTCGATGTTATTTCCAAGGTGTCAGTATTGTTAGAGGTTGATATACCCAGGTTTCTCCTAGCTTGATGTCTGGAGTTCCTTCCTATGCCCGGTTTTGTTTGGGCATTCTTTCAGAATTATTTTTTTATAAATCTTAAATAAATGCTAATGGTCTTAGGACCAGATTTGAAAGAAGTTTGAAAATGATTTTAAAATGGTTGTCAGTTTGAACTCTAGTAGTTCTTCTTTCTCCTGTAGTTATTCCTTTGTGATGTTAAGTTACACACACCTAGTGTGATTCCTGTTGTTTCGGTTGGGTTTGGAGATGTTGGAACCAAATGAGATTTGACCGGGTCCTAACGTTTTCTTAAAAACTAGTTGAATCCTTCGGGGTTCAACGTTTTTCTTTAAAAACCCGAGGACCATGGCATCTGTTTGGGACTAAACGACTCCAATACCCCGTTCTAGTGCTTAGATAGGCAGTGTGAGTTAGAGATAGTTCGGCTGGTTACCGAATCCGATGTGGAGATAGTACCTTCCCTTTTTATGTTTCTTCGAGTGAACGGGTTGGTTCATTGGTTGTTGTACGTAGAAGAACGGTTATTCCCTTTCGGTAGTCCTAAGGAGTGACTTATTTACCTTATAGGAACCTTGAGCAGCGTGCTAGGTGCACGGTATGGTAGATAGTTAGTCTTGTTGTATCTCTAGATGAGAGTGGAGTTCAAATTGTTTGGCTATAGGCCTAGGTGACAGGCTTAGTTACGTACAGGACGTATATATATATATGTACGTATCTGTTTTTGTTTTCGATGATATGTAGTTCTTATGATTTTCGTAGTGTACTTGAGGTTAGTGATGAGGTTATCGATGGGGTCTCGGATTGGCTGGGTGTCATGTGAGACGATTGACTGACCTAGGATAGATGCATGCACACGAGATGGTTAACTTTTTCTAGACGGCTACGAGTGTGATGTTTTGATATTATGGTGAGCCCCCGAGGTTGTGCTCACCCCCACACAGGTTGCAGGTTTGCAAGTGGATGCAGCACGGATTATGCTCGGAAGCGATGATACCGGTGATTTCGGACGGTAGTTTTATTCCTCTTTCCGTAGTCATACTCGTATATTCTTTCATTCCCTTGGGAGCCATGTTGTTGGCAGATCTCCTTGTGTTGTATCTTCATTTGGTGTATTTATTATTTTTGGGGTGCCTTTGTATCATTTCGGCACTACCACTGATTTTTATGTATTCTTATTTGAGTTTGGTGGCTCAGTCGGTAATTGTGGTTTTGGGGTGCCTTTATACCTTTTCGGCATCGCCATGTGGTTTTCTTTATATTATCATTTGAGCATTTGGGCTCTATTGATTTTAGAAGGGTTTCAGAAAGGTATTGGTGGTCTTTTCCACTACCTCGGCCCTAGTAGGTTTCTAAAATATTGGGTTACGTGCCATTGCTTTTATTCTTGTTAGTATGGGCAGGTTGTTCTTTGTGTTGAATTTGGGTTGTCCGGATGTTCCAATTACAAACGGAACTCTGCCGGATTTTCGTTAGAATTCTTTACTGAGTTTTTATCACTCAGGTGACATGGGATACCCAGTATTCACTCTTATTCCATGTATTTTCTTGTTATCGTTGATTCGGTTGGTCGTTTTCTATGACATCATACCTCGGGATTCGTTGATTCTCTTGATTTGAGTCTCAGGAATAACGGGGCGTGACATTATTAAAGGAGAAGACAGAGATTACTATAGTGTCTTAACATATATCATTGAGTTATAGTATCCTTTGTGAAGAAAAGTTTTTCTTTTCAAATGTGATTGGTTTAATGTTAGAATTGGTGTTCACAAAGATGTTTATTTCAAGAGCGTCAATGTAGCCAGTAGAGCATACATAAATGAACCGTTCGTATCAGCAAATCAAGCAAAACAATGTTTCTATGTCAAAGATAACAAATTACAAGGATCATGGGAGGTGGTTCAAGACATAACAAATAGAAACTCCTTCGATGTACTTGAAGTAGAAGGTGAAGCTGGAAAAGAGAATGAAATGCTCAAAAATTCCGCATATCAAGAGAATGAACCAAGCATTATAGATAGGATTGTTGAGGCAGATTTGGACGTGGATCTATACCCTTTGAATAGGGATGACTTGGAGGGTTAAAACCTTGATGTAGAAATGGTTCGAAAAAGTATTGTCGAAATACCAACTGTTGATGAATCTTGGATCGATGAGAGTTGTGATGAAAGTGACATTCAAGATAGTTCTAGTGAGGAACCAGATTTCTTGATGGAAGATGACACTGATCTGGATAACTAATGGATCTTTTTGTATTGTCGAACATATAACTTGACTTTTTGTCTAAATGTTAATGTTTTTATGTACTTATGTTTTTAGTAGAGCTAGTGATGGTAATCTAGTTCTAATGGTTTATTTCTTTGCTACTCATTTGTTGAGAGAAAACATTATAATATTTTTTGAATACCTTATGTGTAAAATATATGTTATCATATATGTATTCGCTCCACTAATTTTTTATTTGCAGTTGTTTAATTGTCTCTCTCTTCATGGAAACCTTTGAGCCACCAATGTGTAGACTATTGAGGCCTCGCCCGACAAGAATTGAGCCACCGTCTACAAGTTCACAACTTTGTCATGAAACAAATGTTGAAGGTGATGACAATGTTACACAGATGAACACACAGCCGAGTGGAGAGGGTGATATTTATGATTCACCTTTATTTATTGATATTCAATCCTTTCTAAGTATATTTATATTTTAGTACTAATGAGACATCTTTTTTTCCAGGCTCAATACCGAAACTAAAACGGCCTGGGCGGGGTATAGCAAAAAATGTAGCCTTAGCAAAACTTCAGAAGCACCTTGAAAAGGAGTTCCAGTTCATGTAGAGTTTGATCCAGATTATTATAAACCTGTAGGCATCAATAGTAAGCTATGGACAACTGAAATTGGTATAGCTGCGCACCGAAACAATGCACTATTGGGGTATAAAACATGGAGGCAAGTTCCTAATCACGAGTGAGAGGTCCTCTATGATCGCATATTGGTAACTATTAATATTTTTCTCTATGGTGGATCAATACTTTGGTGTGGATTAGTTGTTTAATACTATAATAAAAAATCTGTTTATACACCAAATTTATATATATATATACTATAATCATAAATCTGTTTAATATTTTTTTGAATACATAGTTACATCAAAAAAACTTTTATGAATGAGATGTTTGGAGTGGATGCATATGCATCGGAAGATGATTTTCAACGAGTAACTAAAGGACTTGTTGATTGTTTGCGGAAATATAGGTGCAGTTTAAAGCAACATTTTGATGCAAATCTTCTGATCGAGAATGCACGACATCATCCTGTTGAGGGTATTGACTTTGAGGTTTGGCAAGTATTGTGTGATAAGTGGATTTCACCATAATTCCAGGTTCATGCTCTTAACTACTTTTTTCCCCTCCTATTCACCTTTTGATTACTTCAAGTCATGTGGATATATAATTCAAGCTGCTCATTGCTTTATTTTGGTTATTTATAATGGGTGTGGTGATGATGATAGACTGTGAAGTTCTTTATTTACCTTTTAAAAATATTTTAGACAACTTCTTTGAATTAATAATAACACTAGTTGTGTGAAGTCCATTGCTTTGTATGTTGGTTTGTGGAAACTTACTACCTCATTCCAAATCTAGCTACTAACTAATATTAGGCTATTTTTGTTCGGTAATAGAAGCTTACTGACTCAACATTTTGGGCCACTTTTTGTTAGGTAATGGAAGCTCACTGCTACATCATTTTGTTTGTGTTATTGTTTGTTGCTTTAGTAATAGAAACTAAGTATTTTATAATAATGGTTTTAATTATCATGCAGAAACTAACTGAGAAAAATAAAGAAAATCGCTTAAAAAATGATTATCCACATATTTCTGGATCAATGTCGTATGTAAAATGCTATGATTGTTTGGTAAGTATGCTTTGAAACAAGAGTTACAAATTATATAGATTGTTATTAGTTGTTTAAACATATCTAATACAAATAAACACCATCTATATGCAGCTAAAGAAACAGAAAAATCAAGTAGATGTGGAAGATGGAGAAATTGATCAGCCTGGTCCTGCAGTAGCCATGTACAAGGAGACACACTATAGGGAAAAAACTGGATGGGTTAATGAAAAAGCTAAGCGAAACTATGTAAGTCTTATACAATTAATGATTAGTACTTTTAGATGTATTTTTTAGCAAAACAATTCTGTAGTTTTTCAAAAATGGTGAACTGAAAGCATTAGGGTCCAATTTATCTACATACTTTTGTTCTATATGTCTATTGTTTGACTTGCAGTTTATTTTTCACTGAATTTGGCTTATGATTTCTGTTTTGGTTGGGTTATTGGCTTATGATTTCTGATTTGATTGGGTTCAATCTGTTTTCATGAGATAATATATGGGTCCTTAGTAAATGCACATTTTGCTATCCAAATTAAGATATGAACAACACTGCTGTAATCTTATTTGAGTCAAAAGGATAGTCATATGCATTTATTTGGGATTGCATTATTGGGTCACATTATTGATACAAGCATTAATTGTGTCAACTAGTTATACACAACAATGTCCACCAGACCTGGTCATATATATATCATACAAGTCAAACAAACTTCATTAGTAACTATAGTATGTAAGATAACATTAGAACTTCATTTACTTTGAACGAGGTTTGCACTAGTATATATATTTATATAGTTGGTGTAATTGTGTGAATGTATATATATCTATAACTATTTGTCTGTGTAATACCATTTCCATGCATTGTTATAGCAGTAGCAAAATTAACCTAATTACGTACCAAAAAAAACACATGATCCCTCATGTATAATCTTTTGTTTTATAGTTGTATAATATATGTGCAAGACCCAAAAATAGAAAATAAGTAAATAACATTTGATGAGTCTAATATAATATCATTATGAAACTGTTAGTCAAGTGTATATTGTATGTATATATATGTATGTGTAACAAAAGCTATAGCCTATATATCAAATAATTAACTTATAGTCGACATATAGTTTTCTTTTCAGTACTTATGATAGGCCATACATCATAGTCAATCTATGTCCCATATTCGAAATTATTTTGCAGTAGTGATAAACCATTTTTCGTATCATTAATTGAATGATATTGGACCCATCAATCCCAGCAGTACTATTCTTGTCCACATGTTTTCTGTGTCACTATAATTATATGATAAACACTATTTTAATTATCATGTTGTGTACTTTCCTGTTATTTCTGAAAGAAAAAAAATTAAAATTTAAACAAGAATTCATTGAATTAATGTTATTTGAGCACAATTTTGGTGCATTTATTTTAATAAAATACTGAAATTTACTTGTAGGAGGAAATGACGGAGAAGTCCACACAGGCTTCTCAAAATTCTGATTGTCCAAATTCAAATATTAATGATGTTGAGATAGTTCTTGAACATATGGGTGTCCGGAAATGATATCCTTGTGGCTTAGGCCATGGCTATATTGTTCAGAATCGTCAACGTGCATCATCCTCATATGGAGAGATGTCTCGAAAGAGGGCACAAAAAGCCAATGCAAGAAGTGAAAAATTATAAGAGGAACAAGCACAAGTTCGGGGACACTTGGAAAAACTAAGCAAAGTGCAGGACCAGTCAGCAAGCATCATCACAATCTCAACATCACCAAGTGCGACCACAAGACAGTCACTTTCAGTCGTCGCCACCACCATGGTTTCAGTACCAGCAGCTGCCGGTATGGTTCCAGTATTCTCAGCAGCACCAGTCCCCATCATCAACACCACCAACACCATCACCACCAGCACCAACACCATCACCACCAGCACCACCTTAGTGAAAAATGTGTGCATGTTTAAAGGCACATATATTTTTTGGGGAGTTCTTTTAGTGATCTATAGGATCTTTACCATATTTTGTTTTTCACAAACTAAGAGATGTAGTGATATACATCACTTGAATTTGGTATGGTATGGTGTCATCAGCCTTGGAATATCACTATGATGTTGAAGCTTTCTTATACTTCAATTTCTTTTGTACCTATTTTTGTTTATAGGTGTTATCTGAGACAAGAAATTCTATATATATCAAGTGTTTTCCTTTATTTACATACTTTGTCATTTGATGATATTAGTAGTTCCTTTAAATTCTCTTATGTATTGAGAATTAACAAGCAGTGGTGGTTTAAAAGAAGAAGATAAAATGTAGTATATTCCTAAAACAAGCTAATGGGGAGAAAAAAAATCATCTATTAGGCCTCAATAATCTACCTTTTAGCGATGGTAAATGTGTAACAACCCGCTCCAACACTTGGTATAATATTGTCCGCTTTGGGCCCAGCCCGCACGGTTTTGCTCTTGGGCTCCTCCCAAAAGGCCTCATACCAATTGGAGACAACACTGCACATATAAGTACATCCCCAGACCTCTACCCGGGCGATGTGGGACATCACAACCACCCCCTCTTGGGACCCAGCGTCCTCGCTGGTGTTACCCACGGGCTTGTGCATGCACCCACACTTAATTCCGGCCGGGCTCTGGCTCTGATACCAATTGTAACACCCCGCTCCAACACTTGGTATATGTTGCTCATGGGCTCCTCCCAAAAGGCCTCATAAATAAGGTACAATCATAATTAAATAATAAGTTAATAAACAAAAATAAAAAAAATAAAGCGCAACCAAAAAAAAAAAATCACAAATCAATAGGCAAAACAAATAAAATAATACAATAACTCAACTACAAGTCCATAGGCAATTAACCCATGCCGAACCATAACCACGTACCCGAACTCCATGTCATGGTACAGATGAGACTGCGTTAATAGTCAGCCCATCGTGGTTCCTTCCATTCCACAATTTCAGAAAGAGAAAAAAAAAAATATATATATATATATATATATATATAATGATTTCCAATTATGTCACATATTAAAGAATTTATCAATTATTTTCTACTAAATTTTCTAAATTCCTTAATATGTCGAACCTGGTGTTCAACAATAATCTAAAAAAAAACTAGATTTCTAAAGCAATTTATTTTCTTAATTAATCTGCCACAAAATGGTAATTAAATTTTATTTATGACAAATATTCATCTACCAATCCATGGCTTCCAAATACTACTCATTGAATTGTAGTTATAACCGTCAAAAAGGTATTACCCATGACCCACCATGTTATTTGTCTTCAACAGGTCAAATTCTCACAACCATATATATAAACACACGCGTATGCATGCACAGATAAATATCACTTTTCAATCATTATAAAATACTATATTCCAATTCTAACTACTAAATTTCTACTATTTATATAATCATATACCCATATGCGTATAGCCATTGATATCAAATATTACAAATCTTAAATTACGAACCCAGCCATCAAAGTTATACTATTTACATAAACAAACCCATATATGTATATATATACATAGTTAACAATTATCACAAGTATTAAATTACAATCATAACTAGCAAAGTTTGACCATCTACATAAGCATACCGAAATATAACTTGTAATTAACTAACAGTGGTCTCAAGATATATATATATATATCTATATATATATATATATATATATGAAGACATGAGATTTAAAGTCACAAGAAACAACTACTGCTTCCTCTTCCATATTAATCTCCATCTATGCATACACCACCTAATATAACTTGTAATTAACTAACAGTGGTCTCAAATTCATGAAACAAAAATTGTGTGGGTACCACGTATTGATCACTAAATCGTCTATACCAACGATATATATATATATATCTACGCAGATACACGAACCCACATATATTATTCACCCCACAATTATATAAACATGTTAAGTATTTAATTAGAACGACTAGAATACACTAATAATAATATGGAAAACTTGAAAGTTATTTACCCATCCATATATATTATAGCACAAAAATAATTTGGGGTAATATACAATAATACAGAAAACACAGATTCATGTTCATAGATGCTAAGATTATGGGTTCAAAGGGGAAGAGAAGAACATTCTACTTGCCTGATTTAAGAACCAAATCACACGCAACCGTAGATCGACCGTTGTTTCCCCTCCTCTTTCACGCAACTCTCTCTCTACTCTCCCTCTATAGAATCAGATGACAGAAAACGTATGACTATCTTAGGGTTTTTCTTTGGTTATATAAATATATATATATATATTTAATCCTTCCGATGGGCTCAAAAATATATAATAGCCCATTAGCTAATAAGTCCAACTAATTAACTCAAAAATATATTATAGTCCATTAGCTAATAAGTCCAACTAATTAGCTTATAATTAATTAATTAAATTAAATTAAATATATCCAATATAAATAAATAAAAATTATGGGGTATTGCATTCTCCCCCCTAATAAAGGAATTCCGTCCCTGGAATTCACCACATACCTGAACAAAATAGCTTTGGATACTTTGCACGAATTTCATCCTCTCTTTCCCAAGTGGACTCTACCTCATCGTGATGGCTCCACTGAACACGCATAAGAGGACTGATCTTCTTACGAAGTATATGCTCCTTTCGATCAATAATGTGGTAAGGTTGCCCCATATAAGTCACATCATACCAAGTGTTGGAGCGGGGTGTTACAAAATGCGTCGCTATTGGTTTGTTTTTAGGCACGGTAGTAGCGTCTCTAATACTGTGTTTTTAAGGACGGTATGAGCACCACTAATAATGTGTTTTAGGCACGGTATAAGCATTGCTAATAATGCGTTTTAGGTGCGGTATAAGCGTCGCTAATAATGTATTTCTAGGCACGATATAAGCGTCATTATTAGTGAGTTTTTAGGCATGGTATAAGCATCGCTAATAATGTGTTTTTAGGCACGATATATGTAACACCCTGTTTCATTTTCCCTTTTTTCTGAATTATTCCCGATTTATTTTCGGTGATGACGTCACTTGTTCATGATGTCATGGTTACTCTGTGTATTTTACGAGTAAATTTTTCGCGTTTACGCTTGGACTTGATTGCGCGACTTGGCGATCATCACCTTAACGACTTTGTGGAGTATCGATGATGATTATGTGACTTGACAGTAACGTTTAGTAGTATGGATTTGGTGAAACGTTTACGTGTGTTCTTGTTATCGACTACGTGATTGAGTTGTGACGATTGGCAGCTAGTGTTATCGACTAAATGGATTTGTTTCAACACTTGACGTTTAGGGCTTCGACTTAGTGATTTGAGTTCGGTAGTTAGTGCTTTAGGGGTTCGACGTTTTTGTTTCCCCCTGGTTATGGGGTTAGTACGTGCCTTGTTTAGCTGACGTGCTTAGGAGTATTGATAGTCCTTTAGCTCATTTTATTTATGTTTGTATATACGTGCTATGTGTGTTGATGCCCCGTGTATTGATGTGGCATTAGGTGCCTTAGTTGCTTGACTTACGTGCTTATGTGTATTTGTATTGCTATGTTCGTTTTTCATGTTTATACGTACGTGATAAGTGTAATGCGATTGTGTTTAAACCTGTAGCGTTTAGTACTTCGACTTGACGACACATTTGGTTAGTTCGACACTTATGGTTTTGATTCGATTGGGTTAGTGACGACTCGGGTGATCGGGTAGTTGAGTTTCGTACTCGGAGTGTTTAGTTTGATTTATATTATTTATTAGTTATTCGTAGAGTATACGGGCTTGCGTGATATACATTGCGAGTCGATTCGTGATTTATTTTAGTTTATATTCGACTATATAGCCAAATTATTTATCCCGGACCTTATTAGTTATTTGGAGTACCGTGGGGTTTTCAGTGATTTAATTGGTGGATAAATTTGTGCCCCAGAGTTTTATTTGGGCCTATTTTATTTATTTGGAGTCCGATGAATTTTATGGACTCACGTGAAATTATTTGAGTGTCCCCGGTATATTTTACGAGACTTATTTTATTTATGCAATAATAATTATTTATTTGTTATTAATCAAAATGGGCAATTATATATATATATATATATATATATATATATTAATGGAAAATGAATATATATAGAGAGAGAGATATAATATATGTCGTGGGGATTAAAGTGTGAATTGACAAGACATGAGTCACACATGTAAATATGAGAATTAGAAAGTTATTTTAGTAATTATGAAAAATGACAAAGTCACTTGTGCAATTATGAAAAATTGAAAAGTTGTTAGTGTAATTTAGACATATGTATGTATATATGAAAGAATTATATGAGGGCCATAATGTGATTAGGGAGAAAGAGATAGTTACATTTGCAATTACTCATAAATATATACATATGATACGATCAGTTGCTGAGATAGACCTGCACCATCTCTTCTTCTTCTCATTCTTTCCTTCACGCAGCTGATTGCAGACCTTCACTACCTTTCCTTGCATCACAGATCAAGGGAGAGAAAGGGGGGTCGCGCCTAGAGGCGCGCGACCTGGTTAGAGGTTTCGGTTGCCAGACATGGCGACCCAGGTGGTGGGTAGCTCGCCGGAGTGATGGCGAGCTGGAGGTCGACGACGGCCAGAGGTGACACGCTGGTGGTGGCGCGGTCCAGCCGTGTACAGTGACGACCAGTCCCGTGTTCGGCCGGACTGAGTTGGGTTGACTCAGTGGCGAGTTGGGTTCGGTTCGGGCTGATTTTCGGAGGATAGCTCGGCCTCGGTACTCTGTACGATATATCCGAATTTGGTGCGAAACCGTTGAACGGTTCTTCGGGAATTTCAGATTTTCGATATGAATTTTTGTTTCGATTTTTGTAGATTTGTTCAAATTAAATTATCAATTGCTAGCGAATTTTAATTATATTGAATAGGGCGGTATGACGGTCGTTTCGAAATATTAAAAATAATTTTCGGACGATTTTGGGCGGCGAGCACTATTCACGGCCGGTACTGTCCACGACGGGACTGTCTGTAAGCGTTTAAATTAGGTGGGGAATTATATATATATATTTATATATATATATATATTTATCTAGTACTCACTAATAGTGCGTAGAAAATGCTAAGTTGCCCCGTTGTATGTTTATGGATAATAAAAGCATGAAATTAAATTCCTAAGCGATAAATGGAATTTAAGGATTTTATAAAATTCACGAATTAACCATAACCGAATAAATGTGGTCGGGGATAGAAATTCCCTGGGAAATTAAATAAATTAATTCCCTGAGAATTTTTAAGAAATTAAATCCTACTAAAATTGGATTAAAATAGGTGGTTTAGTACCCCTGGACTTTAAAGTAGGATTGTGTAGAATTATGTGATTGAAATTGAGATACAGTACGAGCATAATGGATATTGAGGGATGTAGAGCCGACGGATAAATTATCCCCTGCTATTTATATTTTATCGAAATTGAAAATAAGATAGGGGATTCACGAGAACGAGGGACATTAAAATTTAGACACAGCTTTAGTTCCCTTTCTAGTTTATTTTTCCCATGAAATATGATAAAGTTAAATTGCGAATTACATTGTCCTTGAGGTGGAATAGTTTGAAATTAATTACTGAAAATTAAATTAAAAGCATGCGAGTTATAAGAATTTATTATTTACGGGAAATTGAGTACCCGGACGATATTGAGATAAATTGAAGTAATTTGCTATAGTTAAATTATAAATCATGCTTTTGAAAATGAAAATGTTTATATATGGTGGATTGGTTGTGTAAAATGAATTTTGAGACATATTTGTCACTTGATAAATGTTATATTTCGATTATTGACTCACTGTTGAGGCATGATGTACATATTTCATACACCATGAGCATTGATATTGCATTGGGTGTGGTTTCATGTCTCATTCATGTACATATTGCATTGAGTCGTTCGGGTCGTCGCAACAACTGGCCAGGCGGTGTATCGCTACCGGCGGACTAGTAATCCGGGATAGGGAGGCGTGGGAGGATTGGATCCAAACACGGTGTGTTTTCTTTCACGAGTCGATATGATCCTCGTGGTTGTGTTACTTTGGCGACATTATACCCGGTTGTTCCATGCTAGATAGGGTGTTTTTGGCATTGTCATTTCATTATATTCACATTGAGCATTCATCCTTTTATATTGTTGAACAATTGCTGTTATTAAACGGATGGTGTTTGTAAATTTATTATAAATGATGAAATTAACTCAATGTGAATGAATATTTAAAGATTTAAAATTGTAAAGAAAGAAAGAAAGTTCGAGGTTAATGTTAAAACCTGGATTAGAGGAGCCATGGTTGGCATGTGTTCCAGGTGATTACGTGAATATAGATGAAAAGAGGTTCTGATAATTAATTGTTTCCCCCCTTGAGTTGGAGTTGAGTTGAGTTGGCTAGTTATATATTGAGACTTGGTTGTGGTTGCGCCTTTGTGGTTGGTGATTAGTGTTATCACTGGATGATTATTAGACCCCTTAGGTAGTGGGGAGAGTTGTTCAGGTTAAAGGTCGGGTAAGACTCGTTAGTCTGACCTTGTTTCTCTTGGCTTGTGTAGTTTGAGCTTGTCGCTCAGCTTTCCACTCTAAAAGTGTTTCGAGTAGTAAATGGTTTTTAGACGTGTGCCTTGAAAATCTCCTTTCCTACATGTTCTGGTAAAGTTAGTGAACTCTGGACATGGTTTGTCCCGTTCTTGAGACTCGAGGTTAGTTATGAGATCTAGATATGTTTTCAGAGTTTGATTGTTTCAGATTTCTCCTAGTTATTTCGAGGAACACTTGAATCCCGGTGTTGGTTTGGTAACCTTTGAGGATTTGTTTATAAGTTCCTATATTAAGTTGAACGTCTTAGAACCTGTTTCAAAATAAGTTTGAATGTGACTTTGAGGTGATATTCGGTTGAACTCTAGTAGTTCTTTTCCCCATGTTATTGTTTCTTGAGTTTTAACCCGAACATGTGTTTCTAAGGTTTCATTCCTTAAGGTAGAAAATATGATCATTCGTGTTTGTCGGTGGATCTTCTCGAGTAAGAGAAGTGAGATTAAGTTAAGCGCATATAGTGCGATTCCTAGTGTTTGGTTGGGTTAGGAGGCATTGGAACCAAATGTGATTTGACCGGGCCCTAACTTTTTCTTAAAACCCGGTTGAATCCTTCGGGATTCAACATTTTTCTTTAAAAACCCGAGGGCCATGGCATCTGTTTGGGACTAAATGACTCCAGTAACCCTTTCTTGCGCCTCGATAGGTGATATGAGTTAGAGGTGACCTTGTTGATCTGTACCCTTTTTAGTGCCTCGATAGGCAGGGTGAGTTAGAGATAGTTCGGTTGGTTACCGAATCCAGCGTGGTGATTATATATATTTCCTTATGTATTTCTTTGGGGTGAATGGATTAGTTCACGAAATATTGTAAACAGAAAGGATTGTATTGAGGATACCATTGGACTGTATTGAGGATATAAATTGTGAGAGTGAGACTCTCCTGGTATGATTTGATAGAGGTGATGTGTAAGAATTATGAATTAATTGTGGACATGATTATGGGTTTTTATCTTCTGGTAGTCCTAATGAGTGATCTTACCTCCTAGGAATCTTGAGTGGCGTGCTCGGTGCACGGTATAATAGATAGTTAGTTTCGGTCGTATCTCTAGACGAGAGTGTGTATTCGACTAGGTGCCTTTATACACCAGGTGCTAGGATTAGCTGTTTACGGGACTTTTATATATATATGATGATTCGACATGCGTATATACGAGTGGTAGATATGTCTTATGATTTGTGTTGTTTTATGACTCTTGATTAGTTTCGAGATTAGTTGTGAAGTTATTGTTGGGTGTCTTGGATTGGCGGGGGTGCCATAGATGACGATAGCTTGACTTAGGATAAATGCATGCACACGGGATGATTAGCATTTTCTAGACGGCTATGAGTGTGATGTTTTGATATTATGGTGAACGCGTGGTTTTTGCTCACCCCCCACACAACATTTTCAGGTTTGCAGGTGGATGCAGCACGACATGCTCGGCAGCGACGATACGGGGGATTTGAGACGGTAGATTTATTCCTCCTTCCGTGATCATATTTATTATTCTTTTATTCCCTTGGGAGCCAGGTTGTTGGCAGATTCCCTTATGTTGTATATTCAGTTTATGTATTTATTATTTTGGGGTGTCATTGTATCTGTTCGGCGCTACCATCAAATTTTATGTATTCTTATTTGAGCGTGGTGGCTCAGTCGGTACTTGTTGTTTCGGGATGCCTTTATACCTTTTCGGCATCGCCATATGGTTTTCTTTATGTTTTCATTTGAGCATTTGGGGCTCTATTGATTTTAAAGGGGTTTGGAGAGGTATTGGTGTTCTTTTCCATTACCTCGGCCCTACTAGGTTTCTGGAATGTTGGGCTACGTGCCATTGTTTCTATTTCTGTTGTTATGGGCAGGTTCTTTCGTTGTGTTGTTGTTGGGTTGTCCGGATGTTCCATTTATAAACGGAACTCTGCTGGATTTTCGTTAGAATTCCTTTACTGAGTTTCTATCACTCAGGTGACATGGAATACTTCATTTTCATTCTTATTCCATGTATTTCAGTGTTATCGTTGATTTCGGTTGTCATTTTCAATGACATCATACCTCGGGATTCGTTGATTCTCCTGATTGGAGTCTCGGGAATAACGGAGCGTGACAGTATAAGCGTCGCTAATAGTATTGTTTTTGCGACGGTCCAACCGTCGCTAATTCTACATTTTTTTGCGACGATACAAGCGTCGCTAATATTATTATTTTTAGCGAAAGACCTTTTACGACGCTAGTTTTTGCGATGGTCTTTTTGTAGTATTGGCGAGTTTAGGGACTTTTAGTGACATTTTTTACTGTCCCAAAAAGCCAGTTTTCTTGTAGTGTAGTAACGTACCGTCTGTGCATGTCCAGACCACCAAAACGACACATCTCTACCTTAGATCGCTCAAGAGACAGAAGATTATCTGACTCCGCCTTTTTGGCAGCTATCTTTTGGTAGGTTTCCTTTGCCTCTGCTAGTTCAGCAACTAGGGCCCTCTTCTTTGCCTCTCCGCTTTCCAGAGGGATTTTTTGCTCAAATACACTCTGACAAAGACTATATGCTTCCTTGGCCAAAAGTAATATGATGCTCATTATTTTGATGTAGTTGAGCCTAAATCTTTGCCATTTCCTAGACATCAGACTCCAGGAGATGATTGTAGGTCTGGATCCCATAAAGGAGCTACACAAATAGGAACAAGGGTATATATTTGTACAGAACGAGGTAAAAATAGACAAAAGAATAAGCAAAGGGACAAAAGAGAAAGAAATCGAAGCACTAACCTCCATGGGCATCGAGGAACCTTTCTAGAAAAGTTCAGTCCTGGAAATCTTTGACTGAGCAGCCCTGTCAGCAGGAGTCTAGACTCATTTGGCCATAGCCCGAAGGGAAAGATGGCTGACAGATAGTGAAATGGTCAGCACAGAGAGGAGAGCCATTCGGAAAGAGAAACTTTGACTCCTAAGGAATTCCGGTGCGGGGAGTGTCCTGAGCCTGACGAGTATCGCTCGTTGAGGCATCAGTAGTCTCGGTCCTGGGTCTTTTGTTGGCCGTTCCACCACCCATACCAGATCGTGACCGGATGGTTACAGTATTTGTAGAAGGAGGCTGAGGATGATCTGAGGGATGTTCTGCAGTCGAGCGTGACGGAGGTGTCATGGGTGTTGTCGAGAGTGGTACGACATCAACCAAATTAGATCCTTCGGGAACCTGAGAGCGTCTAGCAGAAAGGGGCCTGAGGGGCAGATCCATCCTGTCAACAGCAGAGCCCAAACTAGAAATCATCTCCAGATTGGCCTTAGTCAGAAATGTAGTGGCAGATCGAACGTTGCTCCAGATCTTGGCATTTAGAAGTTCAAAGTATTCTCTTATAAGGGATATGGGTATTTCACTATCCTCATAACCGAGAAATCTATACGCATACTTTCCCCAATGTAAGTCGCAAAACTCGCAGAAACATGTAGCTTTATGAAGGGGATAGAAGACGGGCAATCGAATAGGGCCGAAGACTCTAGGGATCGGGTATTCCAGAGAGAATGGGTAAAGTCATTTGCCACTGACAATTACCAGTCACTCCTTCCATCCTTTATCATATTTTTCCGTATCAAAACATATGCCCCGACCATGGAAGGGAAAGAGGCTGTACCTACCCTTGCTTTCTCTAGCATTTTGGAAAAAATAACAGAGGAGCAGATCAGTTAAACCTAGATTAAGGTCTAGATCCCTATTGTATAGAAGTAGCATCGACAAGATTCTGAAGCTGTTCGGGTTAAGCTAGAGAGGGTGCAACCCTAACATAAAAAAGACGTAATGAAAGAAAGGGTGAAGAGGGAATCTTAATACTTTAAGATGAACCGCCGATAGCAGAATGCTACCTGCTTGAAGTCCCTTACTTTTAGAGAAATCTATATAGTCCGGGTAAGGGGCAAGAAACACATCACCGGGTATATTATTTTCAGCCCGAAAGTGTCTTACGTCCACTTCAGGCCTTGTTTTCTTAAAAGGGGCAACAGAGAATGTTTCAGGAATAGTGGGGTTCACAGGCTCATCATCGCCAGGGGAACCCCCTTCGGGAGTTTTTGGGTTCGTTGATGAACCCGGAAGGTTAATATTCGGGGCAACTATTTTTGGAATAGGGGCCTCTTAACGGACAGTGGAAGGACTATCACTACTGGTTGAATCAGAGTGGGTTCCAGAGGATAGAACGACATCTTCTACTGACCTGGTGTCGTCACTATCAGACATGGTTTCAGAAAGGTATAAAAGATAGATGGGGGTAGATGAAAATTGAAAAAAAAGAAAAGTACTATATGATTTACACATTTGATAGAATAGAGGCAAGAAGAACTTCAGAAAGGGTCAAGAGACTGCTCCGGTGAAAATTCCTAGAAAATGTCGGCTGAGAGTTGCAGGAATCAAAGAGGAGAGAGCTCCAAGGAAGAGAATTGAGAAGTATGGAGTGCAAAATGGCTTGCAAGTAATATGGAAAGGAAGACATTGAGGATTATATAAAGGGTCAGTGGCAAGCCAAAAGTCATGCGCGAAGTCCGAAGGACGTGTGCCATAAATTTAGCCCCCAAGCTAGAAGATTAAGGGAACATGGGCCATTCGTTTAAAATGAAAATGATTGCCCACCTACTCCAACATTGAATAGGTTGCCACATCATATTTATAGCCGCCACTTTCAAAATCACTACATATATGTATATACTTATCTATATATATATTCGGTCATGGGCCTAAACAAATAAATAAAAAATAAATCATAGGCCCATAACCTCAGGGGCATGTGTAGTAGTGAAAATATGTGGCCCAATAAAGATGGGCTATAGGCAAGGACTGATGGGCCTGGCCCATAGAAGTCTCTAGAAAATCAGGGATCCATAAGTTAGGGATTAGTCTCAAATATGGAAGATCGAGCCCAAGAAAGAAATAAGTTTATCAAATCTCATGATTTAAGGGATTGATAAACTTGGGTAGCTGGCCTGACCCATCTACTGAATTGTTTATAAATACATGGCCAAAGGATGAATAAAGGCATTGGATTTTAACCTAATTCGTTGTGTATTTTTCTGCATCTACGGGTATAGAGTTACGAGTGTTCCACTATAGGGTTAGGGTTGTTTGGGTACATGGTTTAGACTATCCGAGGATTAAATTGATTTAAAGGGTATTTGGTATAAGGGTGTTTTAGATATTTCATACTATAAGGGGGTGTAAATGAAAATTCTCAAACCTAAGGGGTTTGATTAAAGTAAAAACAAACATGAGCGGGTGTAAATGAAGTTAAACCTAGAATTTTTTTCTAATTCAATTTTCTTGGGAGAAAGAATAATTCCATTTGTTTGGAATTTGTTACATATTATTTTTAAATGTTTTTGATGATCTTCTTTTGTTTTAGAGAAGACTAGAATATCATCAATATAGACTACATAAAAATCTTTAAGGTCATTAAAGATTTTATCCATCCATCTTTGATAAATTTGTGGGACAGTGTTTAGCCCAAAAGGCATGACAGTCCATTGGTAATGGCATGTAGGTGTACTAAAGGTTGTCAATGGTTTGGATTCTTCTGTTAGTTTAATTTACCAGAATCCTAATTTACAATCAGATTTACCGAAGATTTTTGCTCCTTTAATTTAATTGATTAAGACATCCTTTCTTGGGATAAAATAACCATCGAATTCTAAAAATTCATTTAATCTTTTATAATTTATGACCATTTGAGCTTTGCCTCTTTTTAATTCACTATTATTTCTAACCATAAAAGCGGGACTAGAATGAGAACTAATTGTGTTTTCAATTAGATTTTTATCTAATAAGTCTTTGAGTTGAATTTTAAATTCTTCAATATCTCTTTTTAGATATATCATAGGTTTTACTCTAATTATTACATCCGGCTTTTGGAGTGTAAGAGTACAATATCTTGGACATTTTTCCCATAACTGGAGTGAATTTTCACTAAAGTTAGGTTTTAACAGTTTGTACATCCAATGTGATTCTTGGATAGAATTATTGAAGTCTTGCTTTGTTGACTGAGGATACACTCGTGCTCACGCACAAATAAACGAACAGACGTCAACCTCTCGTGCACACGTTGAAGCAAATCACATGGAGTAGCGCCGCTAGTCAAGAAAAGGAACCTCAAATACCAACCCGAATGGCTCACGCATTCCGTATACACACCAAGGCTAATCACACATCACCACCCTGTGCACACGCCATAGCAAATCACATCTAGATGGTCTGCGCACACACCCATGACAAATCATAAGTTCATCTAGTGCACACACTCTGGGAAAATCACACCTGGATGCTACGTGCACATGCTGTGGTCAATCACATGTTATGCATATCCTTCATTCATAAGATAAAAGTTCCCGAGTAATAAAATACCCGAAGCCAACAACACCCATCAACGCATCTTTGCTGCTAATGATAACATAGAGAACATACTTAAGACTTTTATAACCAGCCTAAGCCAGACAACAACCCTCAAGAAATACATCGCAACCCCTATAGGAAGGATGTAAACAAAATCTCAATGATTTGTATAAACCATGCTAAAAACTGACACACTCCGTCAAGACACTAATGAACCACGTCATACGAAGACATGCGAGGACAAACATACCACAACATATAAAGGTAACACAACAAGATGTCACATAGCGATAACATATACATGGGAAAAAGTACACCAAGAAACCACCAATATCGAAACCAATAACTGTAATACGATAAAAGATACTTCACCCCGAGGAAGGACCAACAAACCCCGCAGCTGGTGTAGTCAAACGAACTCTACCTCGTGTAGAATGCACTGACTGAGATGGATGAGGAGTCCAAAAACCTGGTTGAGCTGCAGGAAATTGAACAGTCAGCTACTGAGAACTCTCCTCGTTAGATATGCCGCTCGCCAAGGGATAGTCCTCCGAAGGTGTCCTATCTGACCACACTGAAAATAAACTTTCGGTCTACCACTCATAACTGACAAAAGATGTGGACACTTTGGCCTGGTGTGTTCTGGATGTCGACACATACGACATACAACCTTTTTTCGGGTAGAGCCCGAAGATACGTGAGAAGAAAATGCAGAACCTAACTGTTGATCAACCATCACACTGAAGTACCTTCTCTATAGCGCTTCAAACCTCGGCTACGTAAGGGAGGCTCAGATAAACATGCACCTAAGGAAGCCACATCACATGTGGAGTCCATAGCCTCCACTTCATCCAACTGAGCTTTTGTGACCGCGTCACGGTAAGTCGGCATTTCATGAAGTGCCACCTGTGACCTAAGGTCAGCTCTCAAACCCCACATAAAATTTTAAACTTTAAGAAACTCATCATCCACAAGCTCAGGTGCAAACCGAGAAAAGCATTGTAAACTGATTCTCGTACTCGGATACACTCAATTCGCCTTGCTACAAGTGCGAGAAATGATCCCACATTCTTATTCGAGTGGTAAAAGGAAATAACCGCTCCATAAAGAGCTCATAGAATGTAACCCAAGTCATCTCATCCACATTAGGGGTGTGAGAGATCGAATTCCACCAATCCTCAGCTTGCTCAATGAAGTGGTATGACGTGATGGAAACTCGCAAGTCATCTTCCACAATATGAAACACTTTAAACTTTTAACGACCCTCTTGAGCCAACCGTTCATCACCAAAGGATCCGGTTCACCGGAGAACATCAAAACATTAAGCTTTATGAACTCACGAAAAGTTATCTTGGCTCTAGTTCCTGCATCCTCCACTATGCCCCTGGCGTAACTTGGGTTAAAACAACTGCCAAATCCTACGTCAACTGAGCAACATCAATGACCGGAGCCGCCACTGCACTAGCTCTATCAATCGAAGATACAAACACACGCTCTCCACCCCTAGAACGCTCACGTCACGGTGGCATTGTCCTAAAAGTGACAATAAAGGCAAGTAAGAAACAAAGATTTTAAAATTAACTCTATGTCACAAGGAACTTCAACGCCAAACCATGCAATTACATAACATGAAAGAAATACCTATAACACAATACATCACACTAAAAAACGCAAGGTAAAACACTTAAGCTCAATAAGATGACACCCACTCACTACATGAGAACAACAAAAGGAAATGACGTAATAACGTCAAGGAAACGTCACAAGAAGAAAACATAGAAGGAAAAGATCGTCGTCACACTCAAAATGTGAAAAACACAACACCAAATAGCGACAAGGCGGAAAAACACACCCACAAGGGCAACACAAGGAAAATAATGTAATTCGTAAAAGACAAGTCGCATGAAGGCGACACAAGGAAAAGACTAACCATCACACTTGAAAACACATCACACGCAACACACGAAAACCATAAGGCAAACCTACTAACTCCCTTTATTCCTACGTTAACGAATCATGCTCTGATACCAAGTTGTCACGCCCCGCCATTCGTAGGCCCGTAGCTGAGTCTAAAATTGGCAACACTCAATGCCAAAAACGAATAAAGTCCAAAAATATAAATTTTTAAATCCATTAGGTAAACTCCAATTTAAACCAATAATAGGGATAAAATAGTCATTTTATATTTGAAAGGAGTCAAAAAGATTATCGGGGGGTCGAAATAGAAGTGAAAAGAATCAAACGACACCTTAAACGAGTCATTATAATGCCTCATGTTCTCCCAAGGGTAAAATTTTCATTTAAAGTGTAAAGTAATAATTTCAAAGTGCAATTTCTTAATTTGGACTTAAAATAAGCCATATGAACAAACGGAACCGAATTCGTAGCAACGAGGCAAAAGTTACAAATTTTTGAAATTTTGATGCCGCTGGAGAAGTCCAACCAATAATACTGAGGCTGGCGAGATGTCGCCACAATGCTCTCGAATTTGAACAATAAAAACTATTGTTGAGGCTTGCGACATTGGGCGAGATCTCACCTCACTAGCTTCGAATTGCAATAGTAAATTCATAAAAACATAAATTTTTGCAACGGGTCTTCGTTTTTACGCCACCAGTTCCAAACATTCACAAATAATAGAAAAATGGGTTTGTCATGCTCGAACTTCAAAAATAATCGTCAAGACCTTGGGAAACAGGAAAATGTAAAATGTGATTAAAAACACTTCTAAAGAAAATCCGTAAAAATGTCCATCTTTCCTCCAGTATCCGTCTTTGATATCACCGGCTCCGAAAAATTTAGATTTTCATAAAAATGAATTTAAAACCATTTTAAACAAAAAATATTTACCATGGTTATGGGGTAGACGAAAACGATTTTTTTTTCTTGGAATCAAAAGAATCCGTTTATAACTTTTATTGAAAATGTTGTTTTCGGAGAAATGATCCAATATACGCAATAGTGTTAATGTACGACTAATTAAAATTAAAATGAAGCAAGATACATCAAAATATTCAAAAATAATACATTCTTTGAACACAAGTGGATTTGAAATAATACCACGTCATCATACCATGTCTTTTTAAGTTTGAAATATTACGTTGTGAAATTCATTTACACCCCATGTCGGTAATATTTATTGTGAAATGTCTTAAATGCCCTTAAGACAAATAAACTTAAACTAATTTAATTCCAGGATAGTCACAATTTGGTGCTCAAACAACTGTATTCTCATATCCAAAAAACTTTATTCTCATATCCAAACAACCCCAAAAACCCTATCATCCTCAACCCTACCCTAATTTTCATCTCCACCACCACCGCCGCTCACACCCCCCAACGCGCCCATTCCCCCCACCTCCACCCCCACCGCACCCAACCCAGCCCCTCCCCCAACCCCCGCCGCCCACCCAAAAAGATAAGGAGGACATATACACACTCGGAAGTCTCACTAGAAAACTATCCTATGCTCTGTGCACATGAAAAAAAAAAGTAATAAAGATTGAGCGTCAACAATAATGATTCTAATGGACTAATGGAGAAAATAAATAATGGTGTGAGGTGGGTAAAGGGGTTATCAATTTTTTGTTTGGTTTTGTCGATTTGAACTTATTTTCAATTTTGACCTGAATGGGTTGGAGATTTTGTGAATTAATTGATTTGGTGTCTATTGTGCCTCTGGGGTGTGCTGATTTTTGTTGTTAAATTGTGCCCCGCCGCCGCCCGCCACACACATCAACCATTTCTGCCACCAATATTGCCATATATATTCCTCTGATTTATTCCTCATTTCAATCACATACTAAATATATATATATATGGATATATTTGCAGATACAACAGACCCAAAAAATCAAATAAATGAGTCCTAATCAATCCTATTATGACGACTCTTACAAGTGCAGCTATGAAAAAATAATACTTGGGTCCTCCCCAGGGAGGATGAATTTGGTCATACCCTCTTACATGGCCTAATAAAATTAAAACACGTGTCTCATATTAATTAAAAACCTTAGATGGGTCTTACCCATTGTTTGATGGGTTTTTTAACCTAGATTTTTTTATTTTTCACTTATTCACCTAATAATTCTCTTCATCGTCCACAAAGTAAACCCTATTCTCTTCTTCGCCGTGCTTTTTCCGGTCGTCCTCACCATTGGCCATTCTCTTTCTTGCGTTGCCTCTCTTCTTATTCTCGTTGTCCTCTACAACCACTAGTTGCATCTCTTTCAAGATAATTTCAATTTTAGGTGCAATTTTGTTGACTTTTTAGAATGTTTGAATGATCGGATTATGATTTCAATTGATTTGAGTGGACTGTTGAGTACTAGTGATTTGAATTTCTTATGTAATTTCTGAATTTTATTTCATTGTTTTTCATCTTTGAAGTTAATTGTCCTGATTTTAATTACATTCAATGTTCTACGAGTTCTCGATTTCTGTTAAATCAAAATTGATACAAAATTGAAGTGTATTTCCTTGTGCTCTACAGGTTTTGGTGCGAGAAATCGACACTGATGACTCCTTTTCAATTTCTATATATATATGTATGTATATATGTATAATGTATCTTGTTTTGGGAGAAAAAGAAGAGAATATTAGTTATTCAAAAGTTGATCACATTTTCCATGGGAGAAGAGATTCACCGTAAGAAAGAGAATGGCCAGCGGTGAGGACGACCGAAAGAAGAAGTAGAGCAGAGAGGCACTGGGTCGAAGAGAATAGGGTTTAATTATTAGGTGAATAAGTGAAAAATAAAACAAAACCAGGTTAAAAAGCTCATCGAACAATAGGTAATACCTATCTAAGATTTTTACCTAATATGAAACACATGTTTTTCTTTTATTGGTCCATGTAAGAGGGGAGGACATGTTATCAATATTAGAGTACTGTTTATATATATATATAAATCTGACATGCATAAACTCTCTCTATATATATATAAATTACAATTATATAAAAAGGAAACTGACCCGAATATGAGAATGCAAGAAGAGAAATAAAATCCGAGCCATGTGTGATACCACAGTTTCCTTAAGACATATTTGCACCCTCTCCGGTACTCAAAGTTGATGAACAACTGTCTCCCAAGATAGAACGGATTTCGCCTCTGGAGAAGTAACGCTCCAATCTCCAGAAGCCAGCGAACTCAATTAATCTGTGTTTTGCACTCGAACCACACTATTCTAAAATATGTATATGTATGCAGGAAGAGAGAGAGGAAGAAGAAGAGGATAATATCCTCTGAAGCATCTTGAAAATGAAGTGTGCAGTCCTATATTTATAGACTACCAGGGATTGTGACTTAACAGTCACACCCTTTAATTAAAGGTATTCTAACTGTCATATAGTCACACCCCTTAGTAATCAATATAACTAATTTCTCATTCACAATTTTTCCAACAATCCCTACATGAATGGAAATTACCATTTCAAAATGCAACTGAATATGTAGACACTAGTTAGAGTACAATGAAAGGTTATTGTATCAAGATAAGTAGCCTTAGAGCCTTGAACTTTCCCTTGTGAAAGACTATCGGGTTTACTAGCTAATCAGTGGACGTGATGTCTTGAACTGTTAGCTGTTTGTGTAAACCAAGACAATAGACTTCACACAGTTCCCCTTCGAACACAGTTAGTTCTCACGTTTGTGTTCATTTTGGCCTTGGACACCACTTGGTATCATGAGTATTTGTCAGAGAATTCTGCCTTCAAAAAATCCTCCTAGAAGCGACCCCTTCTACTCACATAGGTGATTCTATTAGGAATTCTTTCTCACTTGCATTTTTCCAAGTCATAGACATCATTAAAATCATAGCTTACCCTAAAAGATGTACTGTCTCATCATGGGAATGGGAAGGAGTTTAATTTAATCTCCACAGTACTTTTAACTAAGTCACGCACAATTCGGTTGTCCCTTTAAACCTAGATCTTGGGATCTCCAGTCAACTAGGTTGGGTTGCCATTATGGTGTCTTTTAACCCAGAGGCTTCAAGCCCATTCCCCTTGATGATCTTTCCACTTGCTCTCTTGTTAAACCTTTAGTTAACGGATCCGCTATATTATCCTTAGACTTTACATAGTCAATGGATATTATACCATTTGAGAGCAATTGTTTCATGGTATTATGTCTACGGCGGATATGTCTAGACTTACCATTATACATGTGATTTTGAGCCCTACCAATCGTAGATTGACTGTCACAATGTATACAAATAGTTGGCACTGGTTTCTGTCAGTTTGGAATGTCCTGTAAAAAGTTACGAAGTCATTATGCTTCTTCTCCAGCATTATCCAATGCAATGAATTCAGATTCCATTATGGACCAAGCAATACATGTTTACTTTGAGGACTTCCAAGACACAACTGCAATTCCAAAAACAAGAACATATCACATATGACCTCTCTTGACATAAGCACATTTCTCACATTCATTTATTTTTTACCCATTTGACTTCATTGTGAAATTTTTCATCACTTATTATTTGACATTTTCCTTTGTCAAACCAACTTACATTGACATGTCTTTTATACATTACTGTATAATTTTACCAGCACAATGCAAAGAATGAGATGGCTCTAGTTGTGGCCACAACTTTATATTTCCTCATAATTTCAGCTAATCAATTTATTTGCCAACTTTGTTAGTATTACCAACTTAATGAATTATTGATGTAATATTTACATCCTCTTAGAGTCCAATCTAACTCATCTTATAATATCTCAAACTTTCGCAATTTATAGCATAAATATTATGCTAATTTTGCACCAACATTCATAAGTTGTGCAATCCTTATGTCAAGACTTAATATCAACTTTTCAGTTACCAATCACTTTGGCCGTTTTCCTATAATTTGACTGTGAATTATATTGGTAACTTTAATTGTAACTAAGAAGTTACACATTACCCCCACACAAACAACATATTCTTAAATTTATATGAGGTAATCATATATGCTTGTTACCAATACATGCATGGTACAATAATTTTGCTATCAAAGACTAGGACTGATAATCAGTTCATAATATATATAAACCAAATTCAAACATGAAATAATCACGAGTACATTCATTAGGACAATCATACCGTTATCCCAATACCAACAATAATAATCAGAATCTTATGGTAAGTTTTGAAGACTTATCATTTTGTCATTACTCATAGGGCACATGCATAGTTATATATAAATTTCAATATATTTGGAAAATTTTCACTTTTACAAAAATGCACGTATATATATTTCACACCTCAATATATATATACATATTGTATGCATTCTAATATTTAGAATTCACATTAGTAATTCTAAAACATTCTCAGGTAGAATAATATATTCTCAAAATTCTACATTATTATAAATATCTCAATTTCTTTTATAATAGTCTAGAATGCTGTTGAATATGCATGCTAAATAAATAATCATGCTTTATAAATAGCATTATATAGAAAATAAAATAAATAACACTACATTTAGAGACTCTCCATGCCACCACAATATTCACCCCAAATAGTCATATAACTATTTAAATATCCGTTGCATATAGAAGTATTAATAAAAATAATAAGTATTAAAATACCCATGGCATGCAAACATACCAATAAAAACAACAAATAACAGTGAGATATTTCTTGTTATTACAGAAGACACATCTATTCGTTAATTAACCGGATATGGAATACTGGTGGGAGTGAAACATTGTAATTCTTCAATCACGTTTTAGAATGGATTTGTATCATTTCATATATCACTGCATACTTATCCAATTTCTTAACCACACTTAGTTATGACATCACTTCATACATATATGACTTTAGTGAAAATCAAATATACGTAACATGAAAATTTGGATAATTTTGAATAAGTTGTGTTTCATATATATAAACACACCTAATGGAAACTACTTTCAAATATGCTGATAGACACACTCATGAGTTACCATTCTGAAGTAACAGACAAATTAGGGGATATTAAACACATATATATCAGGAATATATAACAGATATGATACACACAAATATATCATGAAATTTAACAGTGTAATAATGTATAAATTTCACTTCAACGGTAACACTGTTTCATTCCAACTTTTATGTGTATTCATTCATTCCAACTTTTTATATATATTTAAATCAAAATTTCGTGTATATATATACGCATATGAAAAGATGTATATATATATATATATATATACTCATGTACATTAGAAACTAAGAATGCCGATTACACTGTAATATACATAAATATATATATATATAAAAGATTGTATGAATAGTGAATCGTTGTGACTCTATCCAACTTAAATCCAACACGTAACCTTTAGTTAAAAACATGTTCGTAAGATTGTAGGTTAATATGTCAAACGGTACACTCCTATTGAAATAGCCGTGACTGATTGATACACAATCTTTCACATGTACCCTTTCACTAAAATACACCTCTCTAATTTATTAGTAGGTTAAACAACGTACACTTTTTAGAACAATGTTGTTATACAAACAAACACCGAGTCAATTTCAAATTTATATTAATTGTAACACCAAAATAGAGACGGACACGCTTATTTGGAATACAAAAGCATATACAGAGTAGCAGCCAACACATATATTTATATGTATATATATATAAATTTTCCAAACATAAAGCACCAAATTGATACAAATAATGAATTTAAAGAAATAATTCTTTGAAAATTCATACTTAAACGACATAGGATGTCTATATTGATATGTTTCTTATCCATATAGCATAAATATATATATACATGCACCAGTGTCATAGGTAATCTAAAATTCGTGCATAATAACAATGATGTTAAAATAAAAGACAATGGTTCAACAATATACTTTCTGATAACCAATATATTTAGTATGAAATATATCAGAAACATGTATGGTTATATTCAACAGACAATATTGTGCATAGTATTCTGATTTTTTGTTTAATATTGACTCAGACCAAAACACATGATAACGTACACCACTTAGCATTTCAAATAACATAGAATACGAGATCAACAGAATGACAGTGTTATATTCAAACTCCAATTCTTATATAGCAAACGAATTAAGAATATCAGACTTATAAATACGCAAAACAATGTGATATCTCCCTACTGCAATTTATATATACATATTTGTACATAACATGATATATTTATATATATGTAAAATCAGACAGCATATATAACGAACACATTATATAAATACTAAACCAGATTATACGAACACAAACTGAATATTATATATATATATGTCGAACCAGTATACAGATATATAACAGTATCTCAAATATAAATAGAGCAAAAACAAGATCTGTCTTAAAATTGTTATCAATATTAGAGTACTGTTTATATATATATATATATATATTTATATATATATATATATATATATATATATATATATATATATATATATATATATATATATATATATATATATCTGACATGCATAAACTGTATATATATATATATTACAATTATATAAAAAGGAAACTGACCCGAATATGAGAATGCAAGAAAAGAAATAAAATTCGAGGCCTGTGTGATACCACAGTTTCCTTAAGACAGATTTGCTCCCTCTCCGGTGCTCAAGGTTGATGACCAACTGTCTACCAAGATAGAACGGATTTCGCCTCTGGAGAAGTAACACTCCAATCTCCAGAAGCCAGCGAACTCAATTAATCTGTGTCTTGCACTCGAACCACACTATTCTAAAATATGTATATGTATGCAGGAAGAGAGAGAGGAAGAAAAAGAGGTCTAATATCCTCTGAAGCATCTTGAAAATGAAGTGTGCAGTCCTATATTTATAGACTACCAAGGATTGTGACCTAACAGTCACACCCTTTAATTAAAGGTATTCTAACTGTCATATAGTCACACCCCTTAGTAATTCAGATAACTAATTTTTCATTCACAAATTTTCCAGCAGGACCAACTTCATCCTCCCCGGATACGACCCAAGTATTTTAATTATTTTAAAATTTATTTTATTTTTTCTATAAATTTATTTTAATTATTTAATAAATTATAGAATTATTTTAAATATATTTTAATTTTAATTTTTAGATTTTTACGATTGGTAGGGGTCAAATTAATGAAATATGGAGTCCTTATTTCTAAACACAACGTAATTTAACATTAAGGGTAGTTTAAGTATTAAATTAAAATTTCAAGGTGATGTCATAGTACATGGGGTGTAACTGATGTGTGTAAATAGAAATAAAGGGTGTAAATGAGTTATGGCAACCCTGAGGGGGTATAACTGATGTTAAGAACCTGAGGGAGTGTAAATGAAATTAACCCAATTTATTTTTAAACAAAACAATTGCGAAAAAAATTTCAAATGACAAAACTTGAACATATAACACATATAGAAGCAATTTATATCATCAGGAGCATCTTATTTAATTTAAAACAAAAATTGAATAAAATAAAATTAAAAATAAATAAATTCGCGAAAAGTTACTTGTAAAATTGGGGAAACCCATGACATTACAGGAACACCCTCTTCCTATGGCTTACCAAGATGTGTGGTCGGCGCTTACTTCTTCTTGTTATTTTTTTTTAACCTCTAAACTCATATTTTGGGGAGGAAGGTGATACTATTAGGCTACAAGGTCTTTCGTAAACTAATTATTGGGGTTGAGAGTTAGTGACAACACACACACATATATATATATATATATATATATATATATGTTGACTTCACAAAGTTGTACCTTGTGGAGATAGTGTTGGTGGAAATATAGCACACAATGTGGCAATATTGGCGGTAGACCTGTCAATGGATCGGATTCGGATCGGATTAGTTAAATCCAAATCCAATTATTTAAGAAATCGGATTATCGGATTCGGATCCTAATCGGGTTATCGGATTTTATTTTCAATCCATATTCGGTTAATATCGGATTCGGATCAGATTCAGATCATAATCGGATTATTGACAGGTCTATTGATAAGGATGACAAAAACTCCCGATCCGCGATCCGAATTCGATAATTCGATGAATTTTTGCTTAGTTAATTAATATTTGAATTTCTTCATTATACAATATCTTATCCGAATATCTATTAAAAAATACAAAAATCAATAAATACTGAAACACTAAAATTATTCACACTTTTAATAATTGTATTTATGGTCAATCATTATTAATAAATAATAAAATAATTAACAACTAACATTTATATACATGTACAGTATTAAATATTTACACATAAAAATGTCAAATATATATTTATATATATATAAATATATTTTATATTGGATCGGGTTATTATCGGATCGGATTGACATAAATCGAAATCCAATTTGTTAACAAATCGGATTATCGGATTCAGATCTTAATCGGGTTATCGGATTTTATTTTCAATCCATATCCAGCTAATCGGATCGGATTTCAAATCGGATTCGGATCAAAATCCGATCTATTAACAAGTCTAATTGACGGGTAAATTAACGGGTGGGTTCAAGCTTGCAAGTATGGTTCTACTGAGCCCATTTTTGGGGGCAAAGAACCAATTGGTGAGCATGAGCGAAACAAGATCTAGGATCAAGATATTATGGTACGTAGCGACATAGATGATTTCCAGGTTGGAGGATCCATGGATAAACCTGTTTAAATATCTCAAATTGTCAAAACTAAGGTGCACAAGGGAGCTGGTATGTATTTATGAGAAAAATGGACTTAATTTTAAAAATCAACCATATAAACACATGGTTTTCTATAAACCAATTACTATTACTGTTTTAATTGTAAATAAGTTAAAAGTAGTTTATTTGTTGTTACTAATGTTAGGGATTTTACACCCGCCCAAGACTTAGCCGAAAACACAAACAAACAATTGAAAAAACAATCACACACATACACTGACACAGAGATTTATACGTGGTTCGGCCAAATAATCATATGTCCATGGAGAGCACGAATAATCACTATTAATGAAAAGATTGACATATGATGATCTGCAGATTAACAACGCACACAGTGTTTCACTGACACTGTATCGCTCACCCGGTGTTTTACTCACACCAAGAAAAATACTAATTTTTATTTTCCTATTCTCTTTCTCTATTTCTGTACACATTGGTACAAACTTATTCTGGCTCTCTGACACCGGCCTATTCTGGCCTTCTCTGGCACACCAAAAACAATAGGTTACACCTATATTTATAGGAGAGGTAGAATGGTAAACAAGACAATTGGTATCCAAAACCAATTCCAATAAGGAGTCTTCAAGATGGTAGTATCCTATTCAAATAAGGATTGCTTGATGACCAAGTTTCCATTCCTCCCAAGAAAAGGAGTCACAATCCTAACAACCTCCCACTTGACGACTTTTCATCCAATAATCAACTCCATCAATGACCAGTGCATTATGGTGCGCTCATTTCTGTTTTCAAGCTTGAAGATCCACTGAACTTTAGCACAACCTCAGTTTCTCTGTTGTCACCACTTTTAACAACATGTCGGCTGGATTCTTTCTACCCTCTTGCTTGAATCTCAACTCTCGTAGATATCTTAATATCTATTTCACTAACTCCTAGTGTTTCTTCCTGGGAATTGGCATGAACTTGCTCATAACTCCCACTTCATGAGCAATATCTGTCCTCGTACAGACCCTGCGACCTCTATTGTGTCTGTCCTCTCTATCTTGCAACCACTGTCGTGTCTAACTTTACCTTGCAAACTTTGTCGCGTCTGACTTCTCTTTCCCTTTCACTAAAAAATCTTTTGGTTGCTGCATATATATCTCTTCCTTTAGGTCACCATGGAGGAAAAAAGTTTTGACATCTAACTGCTCTATGTGCAAACCCTCTGCTGCAACAATACTAAAAACTGAACGAATGGTATTCAGTTTCACAACCGGAGAACAAATGTCGGTGTAGTCGATTCCTGCTTTTTGCTGAAAGCCTTTAACTATAAGTCTTGCCTTGTATCTCTTGGAACCATCATGTTCCCCTTTGACCCTGTACACCCATTTATTATTGAGAGCTTTCTTTCATACCGGTAGCTCGTTTAGCTTCCATGTCTTGTTGGAGATGAGGGAATTCATCTCATCTTTCATCGCAAGCTCCCGTTGGCTCGCATCTGCTGCACTGCATGCTTCATCATAACATTCTCATTCATCTCTATATGTGAGTAACAAATAATTCAAGTATCTTTGATTCCGCACATGCGACTGTGAAGTCCTCTTAGATACAGGAATAGGAGTCGGAGACTACGGTGTAACACCCTGTTGAGTATTGCTTTCTGTAATCAGTTCTTCTGACTGGGGACTCTCAACTGTCTGTTGTGCCTCTTCACTGTCTTGAACATCTTCTAACTCAACATACAAAGGATCACTCTGTGCTTCATGAATTGAGGTTGTCGTGTGGTTGTCCTGGTATATAAACTTTTCATTGAATATTACATCTCTGCTTTGGATCACCTTTCGGTTCTGATCATCCCATATGCGCTAGCCAAACTCATCACCTCCATATCCAATGAAAGTGCATTTTTATGATTTAGTGTCAAGCTTTCCCCTCACATGATCACTAACATGTACATATGCTACACAACCGAAAACTTTCAAATGTCAAAGTTTTACTGCTTTACCGCTCCATACCTCTTCTGGAATTCTGTGCTTTAATGGTACTGATGGATCTCGATTGATAAGATACGTTGTTGTACTGACTGCTTCTGCCCAGAACTATTTCGCCAACCTTACATGTATGCGCATGCTTCTGGTTTTCTCAGTCAATGTCCGCTTCATACGTTCTGCTACGCCATTCTGTTGTGGTGTATGTGGAACAGTCTTCTCTAATCTGATACTATTCCCAAGGCAAAAGTTCTTGAACTCGAAGACTTTGTATGTATTCTCTACCATTGTCGAATCTCAATTTCTTTATCTTCAACCCTGTCTCGTTCTTCACAGGGTTTTCAATTTCTTGAACACATCGTACACCTCAGATTTATGTTTCAATAAGTAAACCCATACCTTTATGGAATGGTCATCAATGAAAGTCACAAAGTAAGAATTTCTACCAAGAGATGAGACATTTGTTGGCCCCTAGACATCCATGTGATCTAGCTCAAGCTTCTTCTTTCTAAAATTTTTGTTGTTGCTATGGATACTCATCCTTTTTTGCTTACTGAATACGCAATTCTCACAAAAGTCGAAGTCAATCAATTTCAATCCTGGTAGTTTTCCCTTCGAGAGCATAACCTTGAGCTTTTTTTCACTCATGTGACCTAGCCTCTGGTGCCATAGGCTATGATCCTCCTTGCCTTTAGCAACTGCAATCAACGTGTTAACATTGTTGGTTGTGTAGAGCATACGTACTTTCTTTCCTCGTGCTATAGTTATAGCCCCCTAGAAACCTTCTACTCATCTTCTATGAAAGTGGTCACATAACCTTCACTCGCCAACTAGCCTACTAAGATCAGGTTTTTCTTCCAGTCTGGAATCTGTCTTACATCCCTTAGCTTCCATATCGATCCACTATGTCTGATATGTATTTCACCTTTGCCTACGACACTGCAGGAAAAATCGTCACCTAGATGAACCTTTCAGAGGTTACCAGGTACAGAGCTCTTAAAGTGCTCTCAACTTAAGGTGGCATGAAATGATGTTCCAGAGTCCAAGATCCAAAACTCTGTCTTGCTCTCCAAAGTGTATATCAGCGCATCATCTGCTTCTTCTGAGACAATATTCGCTTTAGTCTTGTTCTCCGCTATCTTCTGCTGGGATCTGCACTGGTTTTTGTAGTGACCAGTTTTACCATAATTCCAACACTCTTTGGAATTTCTGGGATTTCGAGACAGTGCTCTTCCCTATCTCAATTTCGAACGACCACGTCCATAACTTCCGCCTTTCTTTCTACTCGAACCTCTGCCTCTGCTCTCGACATTCAATGCTGAGCCGATGTTAGAAGAGTCTGTTGTTTGCCTTCTAATTTCTTCCGTGAGTACCATACTAACCACATAATAATACTATAACTTTTCTTTCCCTAAAGAGCTACTAATCGCAACAACTGTGCTGGTCCAAATCTCCGACAGTTGGCTTAGAACTAAAGCCGTTTTCATCGCACCAGAGATTGGCATATCAACATATTCCAACTGCCCAACAATCTCATTGTGAAAATTAAGATGCTCACTGACCTTTCCATTCTCGGACATCTTTAGATTAACCAATCTTTTGATGGGAGGTACTATGTTTGTTGCAGACGATTGTTCGTACATGTTAGAAAGGGAATCCACGAGAGACTTTAATGTCTTCTCATTCCTTACGTTGAAAGCAACAAACCTTGACAACAGAAGACTGATCATACCGAGAGCCTTTCAATCTAGGATTTTCCAATCCTCTTCTTTCATTTTACTCTTCCAATGGTAAATACAAATTCTTCTGGAATAACAAGTTCTCAATTTTCATCTTCCAAAAAACAAAGTTTATACCGTTAAACTTGTCGATCATTGCTGTATTTTCTTTTGCCAAAGCTCCCATTGAGCCCTTTCGAGATGTTTAGAGTTTAATCACGGAAAACCGATCACACGGTTGCATCCGGAACGGTCCAAAACCTTAAGAATGGTTCCGGCCACATAATAAATGACTCCAAACGAGCTAAAAAAAATCATCACTTAAATACAAACAAAGTGATGTCATTGTAGCGTCTCGGCATTGTAGTCGCTCGGTATTGCAACAACTCGGTACTATAGCAAATCAGAATTGTAGTAACCTGGCACTGTAGTGACGCGGCACTGCAACAACTTGGTACTGTAGCGATGCGGTACTGTAGCAATACGGGATTTTTCCGGTGACACTTGGGACGGCGATTGTGGGTGCGTCCGGACTCCAATTTTGATGCAGTTTGCGGTGCTGGTTTGTCTCGATGAGATAAATCTACCCGTGTGTTCGAATTTTTATTTCGAGCAATTTAAATTTTTGAATCTGAACCAGATTTGAAGTTTTCGGTTCTGCTTCACCCTCGAATGCATTGATGTCGATCTGTAATTCAACCGAAGACTCTGATATGGATTTGGTTCAACCTGGATAACTCTGATACCACTTGTTAGAGTTTTTACACCCACCCAACACCAAACCGAAAACACAAACAAACAATTGTAAAAACAAATCACACACACACACACACCGACACAGAGATTTATACGTGGTTCGACCAAATCAGCCTACGTCCACGGAGAGCACGAATAATCACTATCAATGAGCGGATTACAATATGATGATCAATAGATCAACAACGCACACAGTGTGACGCCGAACAGAATAGAGATTATTCTGCAGGCTAGTGCAATAGGTAATTTGCAAGAAAAGACGAGAGAATTCGACCCAAAATTCAGAGAACGCTCTGGAATTCAATAAAATTCTTTATATTCGAGACTCACAAAAAACAACCCACAAGCTGGGTTAAAATAGCTAAAAATTGACTCTTAATAGGATTTTACCAAAAATAGCAAAACCCTAAAAGTCTTACTGAAACGAAAGAAATCAAAAGATTGCCAAAAATCTGGCCCAAATCGGGTTCAGAATTATTTCCTAATTGACAAATAGAAAATTACCATAAATAGCAAAAATTAACTAAAAATAGAGATTCGAAAAGGAAAACAGCAGATTTAGGGCTCAAAATGAGGTGCACCGAGCATAGCTCGGTGGCCACGACGTGCGCGCCGAAATTAGCTTTCCGAATTAGGGTCACGGGCGCGAATCGAACACTTGTAGCCAGAATTATGGCCAGAAAACCGACACGTGCACCGAAACCGCCCTAATTAGGCTAGATCACAATTTCTTGCCATCTTTGCACTAATCCTCCCGCTCCAGGTAATTCAGCGCCATCAATGAGCAATCTGACAGCTCGGCATCGTCTGACTCGGATCCCCCTGCATCAGTCACCCCGGGGTGGAAAGAACTCTTCCTCGAGTTCATGGCAGCATCAGCAGAATCCGCAAAACAAAGACTCAGGTGTTTTACATTAACACATCAGAAGTCTTCAAGTGACTAGGGAGACGCAATCTGTATGCGTTGTCATTAATCTTCTGCAATATCTCACAGGGTCCAATCTTCCGCTCCTTAAGCTTATTATACTCGCCAACTGGGAAACGATCACGAGTTAATACAGCCTAAACAAAATCACCAACATCAAAAAGTACCTGACGACGATGACTGTTCGCTTGAGCTTTGTACTTGGCATTGCTCTCGTGAATGGCCAGTTTCACATTCTCATCGATGCCTCGAAGATGTTGGGCCAACTCATCTGCCCTAGGATGCAAACGGCCCACATGTGGAATGGGCGCTAAATCCAGTACTCCAGATGGATTCTGACCATAGACGTTATCAAAAGGGCTCATTCCTGTGGTCCTGCTCGTTGACCTGTTGTAGGCAAATTCTGCTTGAGGTAATGCCAAATCCCACTGCTTGGGTTTAGTGCATGCCAAACACCTCAACAGATTGTCTAGACTCCGATTCACCACTTCGGTCTGACCATCCGTCTGGGGGTGATACGCGCTGCTGAAATTCAAATTCGTGCCCAGCTTTCCCCATAATCTCCTCCAGAAATTATTGATGAACTTGGTGTCTCGATCTGAAGTGATGGATCGAGGAACACCATGGAGACGCGAAATCTCCCTGAAGTAAAGATGGGTTATCCGGGCAGCATCCATGGTTTTCCTGCAAGCTACAAAGTGGGCCATCTTGGAAAACCTATCAACCACAACTAAAATAGAATCACAGGCCCGTTGGGTACGGGGTAAGCCCAAAACAATGTCCATGCTGACATCGAACCAAGGAGCTTCAGGAACCGGTAAGGGGGTGTAAAGGCCTGCATTGGTGAGGACACCCTTGGACCTTTGGCATACATAACAACGTTCCACAAAGTGAGCCACGTCACTGGTCAATTTGGGCCAATAATAATCCGAAGCAATAAGGGCCAATGTCTTGTCTCGCCCGAAGTGACCCTCATTATGAAGTTCACTAATAATTTGTTGCCTTAACGAACAATCTGGAATGCATAATTGTAGCCCACGAAACAAATAACCATTATGCAAAAGGAAATCATGACGATGACCAGATGTTACCTCCTGAATGATCTTTCCAAAGGAAGGATCTGTGGCATACAAATCAGTGAAAGTTTCAAATCCTGCGACTCGGGTACTCATGGTGGTGAGGATTAAAGTCCGACGACTAAGGGCATTTGCAACACGGTTCAGGCTCCTTGCTGGGTAAAGGTGAACTCTTGTAAGTACGCCACCCATTCGGCATGTCGTCTGCTCAGCTTGTGTTGGCCATTGATGTACTTCAGGGCCTCATGATCAGTAAGAAGGATGAATTCCTTATGCACAAGGTAGTGACGTCAATGCTTCAAGGACTGAACGATGGCGTATAACTCCAGGTCGTAGGAGGAGTAATTCTTCTTGGATCCCGACAACTTCTCACTGAAAAAAGATATGGGTCGCCCTTCCTGACTTAGAACACCACCAATGCCAACTCCAGATGCATCACAATTCAACTCAAACACTTTATCAAAATCAGGGAGTGCCAACACCGGTGCCTCTGTCATCTTTTGCTTGACTAGTTGAAAACTGGCTTCGGCCTCCTTAGACTAGTGGAAATCACGTCACTTGAGGGACTCTGTGATAGGAGCAATCAGATTGATGAAATTCCTGATGAAGTGGCGGTAGAAGGATGCTAACCCATGGAAACTCCTGACATCATGCAAGGTTTTTGGCTGGGGCCACTTGAAGACTGCATCTATCTTCGACTGATCTGCATGAACACCATCAATAGACAGAACAAAACCCAGAAACGTTACAGAAGTAGTGAAGAAAGAACACTTCTTCTGATTAACAAATAGGCGCTCCGTCCCGAGCATATCAAAAACTTCACGGAGGTGATCAAAGTGTGAGGCCCATGTAGGGCTATAAATAAGGATATCGTCTAAGTAGACTACCACGAATTTCCCCATGAAAGGCCGTAAAACCTGATGCATAAATCTCATGAACGTGTTGGGCGCATTGGACAGTCCAAATGGCATGACCATCCACTCATACAACCCATGCTGCGTCTTAAACGCCGTCTTCCACTCGTCTCTAGGCCTTATTCGGATTTGGTGGTATCCGCTCTTAAAGTCAATTTTGGAGAAGACCTTAGAACCGGACAGTTGATCTAGCATGTCATCCAAGCGGGGAATGGGAAATCTGTACCTCACCGTAATCCTGTTGATGGCTCTGCTGTCTACACACATGCGCCAGGAACCATCTTTCTTTGGCACCAGCAAGGCAGGAATGGCACATGGGCTCATACTCTCACGGAGGTAGCCCCTCTCCAAAAACTCTACTACCTGTCGCTGCAACTCTTCAGCTTCCTTTGGGCTGAGGCGGTATTCTGGTCTATTGGGCAAACTCGAGCCCGGGATCAGGTCGATCTGATGCTGAATATCTCTCATAGGCGGCAGTCCAGGAGGAAGGTCTTCTGGCATCAAATCAGAGAATTCCGAAAGCAGCTGCTGGACCTCCGTGGGTAATTCTGGAACCTCACCTGTTGCACTATTTCCACAAGGCAGTAAAGCATAGACTACATTTTCACGCTCAACTTCAACCAAAAACCTGGACATAGAAAGCAGATTGTTACTATTGACAACCGGGGTGGGATTGGGTCCTTCCCGACGAGGTGTCAACACAATCTTTTTCCCTTTGATGCTAAGGGAATATGTATTCTTCCGTCCATCATGTACCACACTTCGATCATACTGCCAAGGTTTTCCTAACAGTATATGACACGCATCGATGGACATTACATCACACCAAGCATTATCAAAATATTTCTGGCCAACAGAAAAAGACACTAAGCATCGTCTATCTACTGTTACCTCACTGCCTTTATTCAGCCATGACAGTTTGTATGGCTTGGGGTGACGATCTGTCTTCAACTGCAAATTCTGGACAGCGTCTTCAGAGACTACGTTCTCGCAACTACCACTGTCAATAATCATCTTGCAAACTTTATCGGCCACGGTGCAGGTTGTGTGGAAAATATTGGTTCTCAACCAATCATCTTCGGAATCGCCTCTGGGAGTCAGGAGGCTCTTACGAATGACCAGAGTTTCATGGCCGTCTCCATACAACACATCCTCATCTCCTTCTTCATCATACACCGGCTATCCAACCTCCTCAGTCTCGTCTTCCACGCCTTCCTCAAGCAGTATATTTTTGCCCACCTGACTGGCAGGCTTCCTGCAATGGGTTGCTATATGCCCCTGTTCACAGCGAGTGAAGGCTGAGGGCATCCTGCAGAGGTTTTCGTAAACCCCCCAAATATCGTGCCACCATCTGTTCTTCTGTCTCAGTCAGATCATTCCGAGCGATCAACTTATAGAACTCCTCCGTATAATCTTCCACCGATCTCATCCTTTGCCTCAATGAATGAAGTCGTTGAAACAGGGTTTGAGTATAGCTAAAGGAAAGGAAGTGGCTCTTTATCTTCTTATTCACCTTCTCCCAATCAGTTATCTTGGCCTTGCCCTGCCCGTCTCTTGAACGTTTCAACTGCTCCCACCATGCAGATGCTCTACCCTTGAGTTTGATGGCCACCAATTTCACTTTGACACGATCTGGGACCTCTTTATAATCGAAAATTCGTTATACTTCATTCAACCAATCAATAAAGCTATCGGCTTATAACGTACCAGAAAACTCAGGCAGGTCTATTCTGAAGCCGAGATCTCCATGATGGTTCTCTCGACCACGATACTCTCGGAATCGATTGTGATACGGATTTTCGAAGGTGGAATTATCGGTATCAGAATCTTCCACATCATGATTACCGACTTCCTGCGCCGCCAGGCGCTGGGTTAACTCTGCCACTTGCCTTTGCAAATCCTCAATCATAACATCCTGAATGTTACGATCATGGTGCGGGACTTCCTCATTCGGAACCTACCCACGACGACCACGACCACCACGACCACCAGCTATCGAAAACTGATAAAAATACCGCCTCAGGAAGATGCTGAGCTCTGATATCAATTGTTGGGCATTACGGGCCCCACATATCTCAACAATGGTGTGATATTGTCCGCTTTGGGCTCAACCTGCACGGTTTCGCTCTTTTATATACCCATGATCCTTTCCACTTTTAACCCATGTGGGACTTTGGTCGCATACTTAACAATCCTCCCTTCGAGCAAAGGACCACATCTCATGGTCCGAGCCTCCCCTCAAACGATCATCCATCCGTCCATCGTGAGTTAATCCGAGGGCTTACCTTCCGTTCGACATTTTGAGGATTCTCCACATGGCTACCAGTCCATTACCGCTAGTTGATACGACGCCTACACATACGACTTGACCATCACCGGCCTCTGCCGCACATACGAATTGGCCATTCCCGGCCTCCGCCACCACAGCTGGTCGATACAACGCTAGCCCACTCCGACTGGTTAACACCACGAATCGCAACCTGGGCTTTGATACCAATTGACGCCGAATAGAATAGAGATTATTCTGCAGGGTAGTGCAATAGGTAATTTGCAAGGAAAAACGAGAGAATTCGACCCAAAATTCAAAGAACGCTCTGGAATTCAATAAAATTCTTTATATTCGAGACTCACAAAAAAAAACCCACAAGCCGGGTTAAAATAGCTGAAAATCGACCCTTAATAGGATTTTTACCAAAAATAGCAAAACCCTAAAAGTCTTACCAAAACAAAAGAAATCAAAAGATTGCCAATAATCTTGCCCAAATTGGGTTCAGAATTATTTCCTAATCGACAAATAGAAAATTACCATAAATAGCAAAAATTAACTAAAAATAAAGATTCGAAAAGGAAGACAACAGATTTAGGGCTCGAAACGAGGTGCACCGAGCGTAGCTCGGTGAACACGACGTGCGCGCCGAAATTAGCTTTCCGAATTGGGGTCACGGACGCGAATCGGACAGTTGTAGCCAGAATTATGGCCAAAAAACTGACACGTGCACGGAAACCGCCCTAATTAGGTTAGATCACGATTTCTTATCATCCTTGCGTTGATCCTCCCGCTCCAGGTAATTCAGCGCCATCAATGAGCAATCTGACAACTCGGCATTGTCTGACTCGGATCCCCCTGCATTACAGTGTTTCACTCACACGTGTATCGCTCACCCGATGTTTCACTCACACTAAGAAAAAATAATAATCTGTATTTTTCTCATCGCTCTCTCTATTTCTATGCACATTGGTACATGCCTATTCTGACATTCTCTAGCACACCAAATACAATAGGTTACACCTATATTTATAGGAGAGGTAGAGTAGTGAATAAGACAATTGATATCCAAAACCAATTCCAATCAGGAGTCTTTAAGAAGGTAGTTTCCTATTCAAATAAGGATTGCTTGGTGACCAAGTTTCCTTTCCTCCCAAGAAAATGAGTCACAATCCTAACAACTAATTGTGGTATAGGGATACCAAGTTAGCTGTTAGAGGTGTACTTGTCTCACCTCGGATCTGGATTGGATGTATAATGAGTGGATGTTAGTCTCATTTATCAATTTATGTTTTTGGGTCGATTCCTGAAACATCTAACTCGTTACAGTTGGTATCAGAGTCAGATCCAATTCTTGAGCCGGTGTCATGCCGAGCACCGACTTGGGTGCCCATCCACGGGTTTAATCAAAACGAGAGCGTTGCGCGAGTTCGGATGGAAAATAATGTTTAAGGGTACATTTGTTCCACATAAGATCGGATGAAAAAGTGATTTATTTGATCAACTTAAATTTTTGGGTTGACGTAAAACCATCCGATCCGTTATACTAGCGTTGTATGTATGGCTGGGAAGATTAATTTTGGTTCGTTTAGTTCAGTTTTAAGAGACAGAAGGCATCATTAATTAAAGCGTTCTTTTTGACAAATTACTTTAGCCTAATTAAAGTACAAGGTTACTCCACAAATGAGTGACAGATGAAAAGCTTTTGACTGTAATTATGCAAAAGAAAAACTACTTCTAATCAAATACAATGGTTGATTTCTTCACTTATCATGTATACTTTCTCGTACGTACATGCAAAGTTTACATTCATATATATATATATTATCTTAGACATGCACATAGATCATCCATATTAGAATTTTCACAAACCTATTTTTTTCCATTTACCTTCCTTTCACAAGGAAAGGAATAAATTGATGACAGATATGGTGATGAGTTGGACAAGAGTAGTACTTCCGTGAAAGGCCATGAAGACGGCATATATATTATATATATGTGCGCGCGTGTGTCACCTCAATCAACCATAATTGATGAAAGAAATATAGAAAAGGTGTCGTATTTTAATTTGATGAGTGCTATGTTATGAATTGTTTATTAAGAATTGGATAATGTTAGGTATGTGTAAATACATCATCCAAAGTTACTCCTAATTAAGTAAGCTGTGAAAGTTGCCCCATATATACTCCCCGTATATACTCCATCCTTCCTAAATTCTTAAATTAATTGTCCATATTTGACTTTTCAATAATTTTTTTGATATTTTGTATTTTCTATTTTGCTTTAAAAATGTAATATAATTGTAATTTTTGATAGGGCCCATTGATTTTTGAAATTAATGAAGATGAATAATTTTGAAAAGTATATGATAATATTATATTGAGATTCGAAACTTGACAACTAATTTGAGACCGAGGGAGAACTTATTAAGGAAAAACAAAGTGTCAATACATTAATTTGATGAACGTAGAATAGTCACAATTGAACCTGTAAGAACATTTGTTTATGTAATAACATGTTTCTGATCAAAAACCATGTTGAAAGTTGAGAGTTTTAGTTTGGGTTAATCAAGTTTGAAGTGGTGAAGATGCAAAGGGAATTTGATGAAGACGCAATGTATAAAAATTGTATTTTCACAATTTTGTTCTACCGAGTACTCGGTTAAATACAAAGTTACGTAAATTTCCAGAGAACTGTGTGAGTTCTCGCACCATTGCGTGTTCACCGAATACTCGGTAGAATAGTCACCGAGTACTTTGTAAGTGGCAAACGACAAAAATTGTGAATTACGAATAATTATTTCTAGAAGGTATTATATTAATATGCAATCAACTCCTATTTTAATTTTGACTAACGATCTTCTATTCTCCTAACCACTTTGGGACATGATTTGAAGTTATTATTGATATATTTGACTATCATGGACATTTTAGTTTATTTTTGGATGATTTAAATAGTGGAAATACGTATCCTGATTGGAAAATGATTCTTACCATCAATTGAACACTCTTCTCTATATATATGAGTTAAACTAAAGAGAAGGGGTGGTTTTTGGAGCGATCTCTGTAATTCTTGTACATATTCATATTCTTTTATAAAGATATATATAGAGAGAAAATTATTGAGTGATTATATATTTTATAGTTTTCTCTTGGTTTAAGTTTTTCCAATTGTGCTTCTATACCGAAAATCATTATGCACAATTGGATGATCTAGTTCCTGAAAAATCATCATACCACCGTGATCGAAGCAGGAGGCTTCATGATTCTTTAATCCGTTAATAAGCGGAGCCGTCAGAATACAGAGATCGGATCGAGAGCTTCGTGCATCCCGAGTGATTCAAGATTTTCAGACGTCGAGTGGAGAAAGGCAGATCATCAGTGATTTGTAAGTCTAAAACTTCATAGAGTCTTGTACTTTTTTATTCATAATGCATCGATTACCGAGCGTATCCGTACTTTTTTTACTTAGAGACTTTCCAAGGTTTTTCCATGGAAAAATATTAGTGTCATCTCTGATTTATTTTCTGCACTTACATTAATTATTGCGTGGTTTATATTGTGATCGAATTAAATTAAAATTGACTATTCCACAATTAATTTTAAATTGTCAATTAATTCATAAAAAATCTATTCACTCACCCTTTAGGCTTAGTTTAACGTCTTTTAGGTAATTTCAGAACCACTATTCACTTGTAATAATCATTGACGATATGATTTCTCGTTAAATCTTATATAAGACCTACATCATCCAAAGTTAATTAATAACTAAATTGTGATCCTTCAATTGTTTGAATTTTATTAGTTGCAAATAATTCGTTAGAGCACGATCCCTGACATAATCTGAACATTTCCAATTGTGAAATCGTTTTGCATAGAATTAATCGAATATATGTATATATATATATTATGCAGGTCTTTATTATAAAGTCGTGACAGTTTGATAGTCTGAAAATGTTATATATATATAGAGCTGGTATTTTAGGCGACCCTCCTTAAGCTAGAGTTTGTAAAGATGCCTAAATCCCCACATGACACAAATGACTAGATTGGCAGTGTACTCGACTGTATATATATAATTCTTTCTTCAACTTTTTCCAGTAAAACATAATTTAAACAACTCACAGAATATATTTGACTTTCACATGGAATTTCAGTTAGAAAGGTAGCCAAAGAAATTCAATTTATTCCTTGCTTATGTTATACAAACTAAGCATATGTGATGGTGTATAAATACCTAATAATATGCTAAAGTAGCACAAAAAAACTACTGTAATGATTCTCATACATCCTCTAAAACCATGCAGAAAATGCAAAGTGACTTGATCGCGTAAACAGTACTTTTAAAGGTAATTAACATATATATATATATATATATATACCAGTATATGTATCATTTATAAAATCGAGAGCCAGTTTTAAAATTAATTAGTACAAGTAGGCAAATTATTACTGATGAAGGAAAACGGTGCATGTACTTTATCTTACATTTGTATATTGATTCTCTTTCTCCTCCATCCTCACCTTGTCACTAGTGCAATTACTTATTATGCAATAGGGTAAAGTGCATTAAATTCCTCTGGACTATTTTCTCTCTCTCAACTAACCTCTCTGAACTATATTTTTTACACAAAACTCCCTAAACTATCCGAACTTTTACAATTCACTCCATTCCGTTATAACACCGTTAGTCAAATTAGGATAATTTGCACTCAGATCCCATGAAGTTTCAGTTAAGTGCACTCGCCCCCTGAGATTTCATTTTTCTTCTAATGACACCCCTTGAAGGGGTGAAGACCCCATGAAATGACTCTTGTGCCCTTGCTTTAGTGTAAAAGACATGTTGACTAAATTAATGGACCAAACAACCCTTGTGTCTTAAGCTCAATTTGGAAAACTTTTCAAGTACTTTAGATACAATGATTTTTGAAATATTATCACATTTCTTTAAATTATTTTTTTAAAATTGTCATTTTTTTAATATAGGCCCCAAAAGTTATCATTTTTTAATTTTTTCACTTTATTTATGATTATCTTTTTTTTTTGTTTTTGTATTTTAGAAGGTAATACATGTATAAAATATTTGTGAGCTCATATAATTTAATTTATTTTGTAAATAAATAATATACAACTCCTACAATTTAAACAACTAGTAATACATATTAATTATAGTTTTTGTTGTATTATAAGAGGTGATAAATGTATAAAAATGTTACAAATGGTTTATAATTTATTATTTTTTGTGTAAAATTAATTTAAGCCCTTACACTGTAAAATAATAACAAACTTTACTTATTGTAATTTTTTATATTTTTTTTAAAATATGACAAATGGTTTATTATTTATTCATTTATTTGTAAAGTTAATTTAAGCCCTTACATTTTAAATAATGTCAAACTTTACTTATTATAATTTTTTATATTGTAAAATGTGATAATGAATCGAAATATTAGACAGTCCTTGTGTTTTTATTAGTAGCATATAGATAGATAGATAAATATACATATTTTTGTATTTTAAGTTATATTATTTTTCCTTGCCAAAATATATTTGTTTTATATCATTACTCTATATCTTATGAAATATTCATTAGTTACATTTCAATTAATGTATATTAATTAATTTATTTTTTTATAAAAAAAATATTAAATTATTTATAACCCCTTGTCGTATATCTTTTGAAATATTCATTAGAGTTACACTTCAAGTAATGCATATTAATTAATTATTATTATTGTTTAAAAGTATTGAAATATTTCCAACCCCTTTTCTTTTACTCTATATCGTTTTGACATACTCCTTAGAGTTGCACTTCAACTAATACATATTAATTCATTAATTTTTATTTTGAAGTAAAAGTTTGGAAATATTCTCAACCTCTCACATTTTAGAATAGTTGTTATAGATATATATATTATATGGTTTTCATCTTGGGGCATGGAGGTAATTTCACCACCTAGATATTTGTCTCATGAAGTAAGGGAGGCAATACAAGGGCATTTCGGGTCATTTCTCCCCTTCAAGGGGTGTCATTGCAAGAAAAATGAAATCTCAGGGGGGAGTGCAATTGACCAAAACCTCAAGGGATCTGAGTGCAAATTATCCTAATTTAATTAAAAGTGTTATAGAGGAATGAAGTGAATTGTAAATTTTTGATAGTTCAAGGATCATCAGTTAGTGAGAGAGAGAAAATAGTCGGTTTAACGGACTTTACCCTATTTGGAGAGAAGAACCAAATCATTCACATTGTATATAAATTTTTCACTTTTTCGAGCACATGCATGATATATTTTATACGCAAAGAAGTTTTCATTTGATGTGTTTATGTAACTTTCTTCCTCAAAACTGGAAAGATAGTCTGCAGTCATCTTTAGACATTTGCACCAATCAGAATATAATTAATCTATACCTTCACGCATGAAAGAGTCTTTAAATACATGGGAATTAATTGACAAGGTATAATTTGAAGCCCATAAGCAAAAGAGAGTTAGACATAGAAAAAGCTCAACTCAAGCACTTCTCATGGCTTCTTCTTCCTTCCCTAACGTATGGGGTTGGATTCAAAACCTTCCTCCAATAACCCAATGGAGAACACATTCCATGTCCATATCCATATGTTCCTCTTCACAACCATCTCTCAAACTCTCCATAGCCAAAGATCTCCAATCCTCATCTCTTTGCTTCTCTATTCTTGTAGATTTCAATCTTCCGTCCATTTCTCTTTGGACCTCCAAACAATTCAAACCCTGCTCGACATCCCCAAACCTACTAGATGAATCCACCATTGCCAAACTCCTACACAATTTAATTGAAGATGTCCTCAAATACTGCCCAAACAAAAACACATCCTTGCTCAAAATACCGAAAAGTGATTCAATCACCAATGTAAAAGACATCTTCAACTTCGCATTTCTCTCCTTAGCTTTTCTCATTTGCATCTACGAAGCCCCAGCAGATATTCGATGCGAATGTCTCAATACTCTCAAGAATCATTTGGCATGTTCGCAGTCTAGAGAGGCGTCGAAGCTACTTATGAGACTCATAGGGTCCAACACAGAAGAGCAATGGATGCGTTCGATAAACCTTGCAATCACTAATTGGATTGTGGAGCTCCAAGCTTTGAACCACAGCCTCAAAACACCATCCCCACTGTTCTCTTATGTAGTTTCAACAATTGGGCTGTGGAAAGTTCAGCTATATTGTCCAGTAATTGCCATGGATGTTGCAAAATCAAGCAATCCTTCATCTGATGAGAGGCTGCAATTTTCTCTCAACTATCATCAACTCGAGGGCGTGATCCAATTAAACTACAAAGTCGTGGTTCGAGAGAAGTGGATTGATGTGATGGTTAATACTGACAACATAAGGTAAGTATGACATATAATTTACCTAATGATTCTCTTCTTGATGTTGGATTATCACGTGTGGCTTTCTTGTTTGGTCCAACACAATAATTTTTAATATGCATGGGTGATGGTGAGGATTGAACACATGAAATCTCGCTCGGATGACATGTTAACTAGCTAGCTACTCTAAAAACTTAAACTATTAAACATGGTGTAAACTTGAATATTTAAATCCTTTATACAGAGTATAATACACACATATATATATATAGTCTCTCTTCATTTTATTGTTCTTTTTCAACCAGATGTGATGTAATTCGACTAGTAACTGAGACACTGATGAATGAGAGAGGAGCAGGGACATCAGAAAAACACTTCCCTTCACGAATATCTTTGCATCTTACTCCAATTCTTCAAGCCAATGTCTTGAGCATCTCAGTAAGCAAGTCTTCCGATAACCCCACAACAGAGATAGGCTCAGAAAGGAGCCTCGAAGCTTCATTTGATCCACCCAACTCAATTGGACTCAACTTTTCAACCGGAGAAACAACCACCACAAACATGAAGCCATGGAAATTCGAGCAATCAGTGCACGGTGACAGCGCCAACTTGAACTGGTTTCTTCATGATAGTGGGGATGGAAGGGAGGTATTTTCATCAAATCCTTCGAAATTCGCATTGATTCAACCCAAGTCTTGGTTCAAGAACCGGTATTCGAATGTGAACAGGCCTTTTACTAGGCAAGGAGGGGTGATTTTTGCTGGTGATGAGTATGGGGAGAATGTGTGGTGGAAGATGGATAAGGAAGCTATGGGGAGGTGTATGGAGTGGGAGATAAGAGGGTGGATTTGGTTAACATATTGGCCTAACAAACACAGAACCTGTTATACTGAGACTAGGAGGTTGGAATTCAGAGAACTACTTCATCTTACTCTTGCTTAGCTAAAAATAAAATGATACATTCAGATCATCTGTAACTTCTGGGTTTTTTTTTCCCTTTTTTTTTTTTTTTTTGTCTGATTGTATATATGAAGAAATAAATGTTAATGAATTGGAAAATCTGTTTCACATTTGCTGTCATTTAACCAACTAAAGATTATAGTTAGTCCTTAGGCAGATGCATATGTTACATTCCTAAATATTAGGGGGGAAAGATATGAATTCTTTGAAGCACAATAGCTGAATTGGTTTGTATATTCACCACAAAATATAGTTGTATCTTGTGAAATTCTACTTTTTATACCACTTTTGTTTACCATTTAAAGAGGTATCTAGAGAAGGAGTAAGGAAGTACAGTAGGATTATCATAACCAGAACTCACGTGACACTATGACATATTAACCATTTAAAGAGGTTTATAGAGAATGAATAAGAGTTTTGTAATGTTAAATATATATATATACCATAACCAGAACTCACGTGACACATCCACAACCTCCTTAATTGTTTGAGATTGAGATTGCCGTGTATAAGTCTGTTGATTGCCATCTAAGGATTGTTTGGTCTGCTACTCTTGATTGCAACGAATGAAATTGATTGATGGGGTTCTTCGCTTGGTCTGCTAGGTTCTCCTGAGAATATGTTTGGCTTTTCTTGCCATGTGTATTCTTTTGCTCTCTGTTTTTGGACCTTGTATTGGGCTCCTTTTAAAATCATTTTTTCTTTTCTTTTCCTTTCTCTGTAACCTATTTTGATTCTTTCTTTTTGATATAAACATTTATTTACCGAAAAAAAGAAAAAACTCACGTGACACTATGGCATATTAATCAATTGAAATTACCTAGACGATAGTGAAAACAACCTAGAGGGGGTGAATAGGTTTTTTGTCAATTTTATGATCAATTAAAATTCTTTCAATTTTAATTAGTCACAAACCCTAATTCTCAATTGAATTCTCAAAAACAGATTAATCAAACAAATATGAATATAACTGCAGAAGTTTAAATAATGGGAACACACAAATATTTTTACGTGGAAAACCTTAGAAAAACTCCAAGTAAAAACCACGGATACGCTCGGGTATCGATGCACTATGAATCAAATATTTTTTACAAACTCTATGAAAACATAACTTACAACCGCTGTAATTTGTTGTTCTTCACTCGACGTCTGAAAATCTAGACCCACTCGCGCTCCACGAAGCTTTCGCTCCGATCTCCATATTCTGACGGCTCTACTTCTCAACAAATCAAAATCACCACGAAGCCTCCTACTTCGATCTCCGCACACAGACGACTCCTTCTTCAACGGATCAACGAAACCTCATTGCAATACACGGTGTGTGAATTTTTCAGCAACTAAACCATTCAATCGTGCATAGAAATCGTCGATGTAGAAGCACGATTGAAGATGTCCAAAAACAAGAGAGAATTTGTGTATCTCTAATCACTCAATGATATTCTCTCACAATATATATATCTCTGTAGAAGAAGAAGATGTTGTAGAAAACTTGCAGAGAATTCTTCAAGACGTGCCTCCTCTTGCTGTAGACTTAGGTATTTATGGGCGATGATGAATCAAACCCTAAGTTTCCCTTTCTCGTAATTTCACTTCCAAACCCTATATTCATAAGAATATCATGTATATACCACGCACTTTGATGTATATAAGTTGTGGACAAATCATAAAACCAACCCATGAACAATTTGGACATCACAGCAAAAATAGCCAAAAACTTGTCGCAGCTTCAAGCATAGCTGGGCCTACTCTGCAAGCGTAGGGGGCCTATGCTTCAAGCATAGGTCCAAGCGTACCTCCAAGCGTAAAAATGTGTTTTCCATCCACTTTTTGAAACTGAAAGCGTAGGCTTAAACGTAGGCATTTTTGTTAAAATCATTTTTCTTCGTAACTGCGCCAAAATGACCCTCTTGAACCCACGATACTTTTTGCTTGAAGTGACGGCTTCGGAAAATGTCATTTTCGCCCTCCAGGAGACATTTTTCCTCAATATGCTCATTTTCGTGCTGCACATGTATTCTTCATTACTTCAATGTTTGATTCCGCCTTTGACAAATCTTATCGATGTCATTAAAACAAAACCATCATATCTAACATTGAACATGGTTATTGTCTAGAACATGCCATACATAAACAATTACAATAAATGTTCTTACAATTTCCCCCTTGCCATTTCTGAGACAAAACCATGTTTTACAATATAACATCACAAATAACAACATAACATCTATACCTATGAACATACACTAATAAACATAGATATAAACTATCACCTTGCTTTCATGACGAACTACCAAACCTGTAACCACAACACTGAACAAACCATTAAACGCACATGTGGAAAATAAAAATAAACAAAGATAATGATCATCAGAAAATCATAACAACAATGCACACATAATGATCATTCTCCCCCTGAGAATAAACTCCCCTTTGCTAAATACTTCTCCCTCTTAATCAAACAATTTCTCTCCCTCACTTAATACTTCTTCCCCTTTTTGTCACTGAAATGTCAAGCAAGTAGAGTACATATCATAACAACAATGTGGAGAGATGCAAGGAAGTACTCAAAGAAAAATACCAAGATACAAAACTCTATCAGATCATATCCAGATTCTCAGGGTAACAAAAATCTCTACTATGCATGACCCTAATATTAATGCATGAATGCAGAATCTCATGAATAAAAAATAAAATAAAATATTTTTGTTTTTAGAAATCTGTGAGCACGGCAATAGAGACAACAAACAAATCATTTAAACATCATATTTTCATATATATCTCAGTCATTATACATACGGTATAGCAGAAAATCAACACACATACCTTATAGACTCAAGAATGCACAAGTCAAGTTTTGCAAATATATATATATGAAAATTCTCATGTGCAAGCACTAAGGTAAGATGAAAATAATATATCTAAAGTAGATAATCTCCCCACCAACCGTGATGCTAATTCAATCCAAGATCCAAACTAGAAGGAAAAAATAAAAGATACTTTCTCTTTGTCACACAATTTTCTATTTTTCCTCTTTTCATCTTTTTCACCATATCCCATTTTTGTCTTTCTAAGCTCCAGACTTTCCAGCGAGGATTTTTAGTTCCGACCAACGGGGCCTGAGCTTCTTCCATGTGATTTATGCTCATTAGTCTTCTCCCCTTTTTACGCGAACACTTAATGCTTACTGAGGCAAGAGGCTCGGTTACTCAGATTAAAGAACTATTTTTTGCATTTTTATATTTTAAACATCACATTCTTTCCTTTTTCAACATCACCACAACATTCAAACACATGCAAAAAATATTTCATGCATAGACTAATCTAGCATAGCTCGTAAACCTTCTTACCACTTTAGGTTAAACAAAAAAAAAATTAACAGATTCAGCAGGCATTATAATCATCACCGAAGCAACTAGCACCTAAGATTAAAGTTTTGTAACATAAAATAATCATGCCAAGTGATTATCCAAAAATCTTAGGTCAGACTGATACCTCTACTTCACATATGCAAAATAAGACAAGTAAATGTGAAAATAGAGTAAAATATGACAACTTTTGTACTCTTGCCAAACTCAACATGCTAAGATTTTTATTTTTTATTTTTATGGATTTTTTGTCATAATGATGCATGCATGAATAATCCTAATAGTAGCAAAACATGATACATGCATAATAATAAAATAACAAAGCAAAATAAATAAACAGGCAAATAAAATAAAATGCATGATAATGTATCAATTCTAGGATAAAAATATAATACAAGATATTCCTAGAATGATACATATAAAGACATCTATCCTACTGATAATATGCCACCAGATTTCCTAAAATGCATATGCTTTTGAAAATCTAATTATTTTGTAGAGATGTCTGTTGACTGAGACTCTGTGGATATATAATCAATACCTTTCTAAAAAATTAGAGTCACGTGTTAGACATGCAGTATGAGAAACCAAACAATGTAATTAATACTTTCTAACACACATTTGTTTAACTCTTGGTGCTCTATATGCTAGCCTAGATAACCTCTTCACTCAACACCCGAATTTGACTTTCAACATTGGGTCCTTTTTGAGTTGCGCGCTTCCACTCTGATTTTAAATTTTTTCCTCTTAACTTTGTACACACGGGTCGAATGTGACATTTCACTCCACAGTGATGACAGACAGGGATAAACCTTTGAAAAGCATTGTTCGAATCCTTATTGACTCTAGAGGTAAAGGGAGACTTACTCTCAACAGGTTTTCTGACATAAGATCGAGCATTAAGATTCCTATCAGACTTACTTTAAGAAGAACTAGATGTTATTTGGGAAGCCTTAACAAAGGTTGTTTTAGAAACAATGTCAGGATTACTCATTCCTTTGAACCCCAACCCCTTTGTATTTCTTGCTGACTTTCCTACACTCAACATGTCATCAAGCTTATTTGTTCCACTAAACCATTTATGAATAGTTGAGTTAGCATTCTTCAAATCCTTTTCCAAACCTTTAATCCTTGTAGATTTCTCACTCAATTCCAATCTTCAAATGTTTAATTCCTCATTGAGACCATCTACCCTCTTCAAAGCCTGAGTCCTTTCTTGTTTTGACTTGGTCAACTCTTCTCTTAAGGACTGTCTCTCTTTATCAACATTGTTGAATTGAACCAAAAATTTTGAGTACACTTTCCTAACCTGCACGAACATTTCATATAATTTATTGTATTCATTTTTATATGAATCCCCACGATCTTCATTATCCTCAGAATCATCATCCTCATACATTGTCCAACTTGCAGCAACTTCACTGACTTCCTTACTTTATACAGCAAACACGGTGAAATTCTCAATCTCATCTCCTACCTGCAAATCCGTCGAATCACTAGCTGATCCATCACTCCAAGTAACAACCAAACCTTTTTTCTCTTTCGACATATTAGCACACTCAGCAGCTAGGTGACTGAACCCTTGACACTTAAAACATTGAGGTTTATTCTTTTTATAAACAAACTTATCATTCCTATTTTGGATTTTTCTATTTTTAGAATCATGTGATTTATCTCCAAAATTTTATTCTTTAATCAATTATTGACCACGAGAAGATTTTAAAAACTTATGAAACTGCTTTATGATCATGTCAAACTGACTTGGTTTACTCTCACCCTCTTCATCCGACTCACTAGGACACTCCTTAGTGATTTTCAAAGCTATGTCCTTCGCTTTTGTGTTGGTTGACTTTTTAGAGGATCGAGCACACATCTCCATCTCATACGATTTCAAATTACCAGCCAACTCTTCAAATTTAATTTCCTTAAAACTCATGATTTCAGATATGACAGTAACCTTAGATCGAAAACATTTAGGCAAAGACCTAAGGATTTTTTTTATAATGGTCGTCTCGGAAATAGTCTCATCTAGATTGTGACAACTAGTTACTATGTCAGTTAACCTAGCCTCAAAGTCACCAAAAACTTCATCCTCCTCCATCCTAAGCTGTTTAAATTTTGAAATTTGAATTTGGAGTTTAGATTGCTTAAATTTTGAAGTTCCCTCATAAGTTACTTGGAGAATGTCCCAAGCTTCTTTTGCAATTTCACATGTGGCTATTCTTTTAAAGTCACTTTCTGTCATAGCATTAAACAACACATTCAAGGCTTTTCAATTCCAACTAGCACTAATAGTTTCAGCAGTAGTCCACTCACTTGACGGTTTTACCTTAGATTCATTAGTAACAACATATTTCACAGTGGGTGGTGAACGCTTAACTTTTGAAGTTCCCTCAAAACTTACTTGGAGAATGTACCAAGCTTCTTTTGCAATTTCACATGTGGCTATTCTTTTAAACTCACTTTTTGTCACAACATTAGACAACGCATTCAAGGCTTTTGAATTCAAACTAGCACTATTAGTTTTAGCAGTAGTCCACTCACTTGATGGTTTTACCTTAGATTCATTAGTAACAACATCTTTCACAGTGGGTGGTAAATATCCTACCTCTTCGGCCAGCCAAGCTCTGTCATCTAGTGATTTAAAAAATGCCCTCATTCTCGCTTTTCAATACATGTAATTTGAGCCATCAAACCAAGGGGACCTAGATATGGAACCTCCTTCACAAGATACATCCATCATCTAAGTTAAAGATCTAACCCTAGGTAGTTAACCTAAATCGGGGCAACCACGCTCTGATATCAATTGAAATTACCTAGACGATAGTGAAAACAACCTAGAGCGGGGGTAAATAGGATTTTTGTAAATTTTATGATCAATTAAAATTATTTAGCGGAAATTCAATTTTAATTAGTCACAAACCCTAATTCTCAATTGAATTATCAAAAACAGAGCAATCAAGCAAATATGAATATAAGTGCCAAAATTTAAATCATGAGAAGACACAAAGATTTTTACATGGAAAACCTTGGAAAAACTCCAAGTAAAAACCATGGATACACTCAGGTATCGATGCACTATGAATCAGAGAATTTTTACAGACGCTATGAAAACATAACTTACAACTGCTGTAATTTGTTGTTCTTCACTCAACGTCTAAAAATCTAGATCTACTCGCGCTCCACGAAGCTCTCGCTCCGATCTTCGTATTCTGACGGCTCTAGTTCTCAACAAATCAAAATCACCACGAAGCCTCCTGTTTCGATCTCCGCACACAGATGACTCCTTCTTCAATGGATCAACGCAACCTCGTTCCAATACACGGTGTGTGAATTTTTTAGCAACTAAACCATTCAACCATGCATAGAAATCGTCGATGTAGAAGCACGATTGAAGACGTCCAAAAACAAGAGAGAACTTGTGTATCTCTAGTCACTTAATGATATTATCTCACAATATGTATCTCTATAGAAGAAGAAGATGTTGTAGAAAACTTGCAGAGAATTCTTCAAGACGTGCCTCCTCTTGTTGTAGACTTGGGTATTTATAGGCGATGATGAATCAAACCCTAAGTTTTCCCTTTCTCGTAATTTCACATCCAAACCCTATATTCTGATGAATATCTTATATATACCACGCACTCTGATGTATATAAGTCATGGAGAAATCATAAAACCAACCCACGAATAATTTGGACATCGCAGCAAAAATAGCCAAAAACTTGTCGCAGCTACGTTTCAAGCGTAGCTGGACCTGCGCGTCCAAGCGTACCTCCAAGTATAAAAATATGTTTTCCAGCCACTTTTTAATAAAATAATTATAGTCATAATTTAAAAAATTAAAGTATTTCTAATAAGTATAAATATATATATAAATGTTTTTTTAAAATTCAGCTTTGTATTAACAAAAGAAAGCCAAAGCCTTACACACTAGGATATTAGAGCTCCATTACAATCATCAGGTTGACCCCAAGTCCACCACACAGACAAGAACCAAAAACTACCTCCCACCTTACCAAAGCTAGGATGACATAACCTAGCAAACGAAGAGATAGAAAAGCGATAACCCACATAGGGAATCCTATCCACTAAACTGAAACAAAACACAGGACTAACAACATTAGCTTAACAGAATATAAAGTTTGGAAGATTCCATAATCTAGCAAGCTCAACATTGACAGGATTGTACCTAATCCTTCTTAATTAGAGAAAAATCTCTAAACTTCACTATATCAATCATCTCATTGATAGCCTGCATTTTAGACCTAGCCTCTCCCTTATAGAATCTTCTCCCCCTCTTACACAAGTAGATGTAAATAGACGCTGCCAGGCTCCATTTGTTGTGCATGGTATGTAGACCTTTTCCTTTCCAGTAAGAGCACCACTACACTAGATGGCCCACGAAATGAATGAACAGTGCAACCCTCTTTGTTTAACAACAGACCATCCCTTAGAGGTCATAGGGAACTTAAAAAATAAATGGTTTCTAATTCAATTCATTGGCAAAAAACATAGCAATTCCCAGTTGAGATGCCCATCAAATTCAGTATGTCTTGAGTTAACATCCTATTGTGCAGTTTTGTCCAAAGGATAAAGGCATGCCTTGGAATAGCCCCACTAAACCACACACTAGTATTCCATGGGGTAGAAGGCTTTTTGTATTTGGGGCATTCCCAAGCTGAAGCTATACTGAAGACAGGAGAAGGAAGCCATAAAAGTTTATCATCTTTACAAGCTATACTGCTGTGGAATCTCTTTACAAGTAAATTTCTAGAGTGCAATGGATGGAACTTGGTGACAAGAATAGATCTTTTTTTCATAAGGTTGTCACTTACAGGAAAAGGGCCAATAACATTCTCTCTATTACTACTAGGGGTGGAGTCAGATTGGAGGACCCTCTTTTGATTCAAGAGGAGATTACTGGTTATTATGCAACTCTTTTGAAGGCTAGGCAGAATGAGGACATTGCTGATATTTATAGCTATATTCATTCTCCTTTTACAAATGATCATATTCAAACCATGACTAGGCCAGTTACTAGTGATGAAATTAGAGCTACCATGTTCTCCTTGAAGGATGGTAAAGCTCCTGTAAGTGATAGGTATAATGCTTTCTTCTTCAAACAAACTTGGTCAATTATAGGTTATGAGGTGACTAAGGCTATTCTTGTTTTCTTTCACTCTGGGCAACTTCTCAAAGAGTTAAATTCCACTATCATCACTTTGGTCTCAAAGGTGGATAACCTTACTTTTGTGTCTGATTTTAGGTCAATCTATTTATGTAACACAATTTATAAATGCATTACAAAAATTATAACTAATAGGCTCAAGCCTTGTTTAGCTCAAAGTGTTGGGTTGAATCAAACTACTTTCATCCATGGGAGGAGCATATCTGATAACATTCTACTTGCTCAAGAGTTTATGCAAGACTATCATAAGGATGATGGGGAGTCTAGAGTTGCAATGAAGATTGATTTGACTAAAGCTTTTGACACTATCTCATGGTCTTTCCTTGAAGTTATCTTACATGCTTTTCATGTTCCTGATCACTGGGTTAAACTCATAATGGTATGTGTCACCACTCCAATGTTTTCTGTAAACATCAATGGTGCTTTAAAGGGGTACTTCCCTAGCTCAAGAGGAATTAGACAAGGAGATCCTCTATCTCCTTATCTCTTTGTTTTGGGGATGGAAGCTTTGAATGGCATCTTGAAGCATGAAACTACCGGGGGTACTTTCAAACACCATTGGAGATGTCAAGCTCACAACATCACTAATTTTCTTTTTGCTGATGACATATTATTATTCTCTGCAGGTGTTCAATCAATTGCCTCATGATTGCTTTAGATAAATTTAGAGCTTTTTCTGGTATGCTTCCAAATCTTTCTAAAAGCACATTATTTCATCATGCTTTGGATCCAAATGTTCTTACAGCTATTCAAGCAAGGCTGAATCTTCAAGTGGGCACCCTTCTAGTGAGATACTTGGGGATCCCTTTGATATCTTCTAAGCTCACTAGATCTGATTGTGATGTCCTTGTTGCTAAGTTCACAGCTAGAATCAATAGTTGGTCTTCTAAGCATCTCTCATTTGTTGGGAGGCTTCAACTCATTAAGTCTGTACTTTTCTCTATTCAAGTGTATTAGGCCTCTCATTTCATTCTGCCAAAACCTGTGCTTAGAGAGATGCATCTATCATTAGGAAATTCTTGTGGACTGGTTCTATAATGACTAAAGGGGGATATAAAGTTGCTTGTGTTACAGTTTGTACTCCATTTGAGGAAGGAGGTTTGGACATTAAGGACCTTGAGGAATGGAACTATGCTGCAATGTCAAAGCATATTTAGAATATTTTACATTTAGAGACTGCCAATTTATGGTCAATATGGGTCAAGCACTATCTTTTGAAGCATAGGAATTTTTGGGAGTTAGCTATTTCAAGGTCTTGTTCATGGACATGGAAGCAGCTTCTCAAAATCAGGGATATGATTAGGCCTGCCTTCAAACATCTTATTGGTGATGGTAGGTCAACTTCATTGTGGTATGATAATTGGCATCCTCACAGTCATTTGTGTAGTTTGTTATCTCTAAGTATGATTAGAAGCTCTAGACTTGGCAATAGGGCAACAATGAGTAGGTTTATAACATCTTCAGGCTGGCATTTTCCTGCAATGAATTCTCAGCAGTGGCATGACTTCAAACATGGCTTCCCCCCTGATCTAATCCATGATCAAAACAGAAATGATAGAGTCATTTGGGTTCCTACAAATGGAAAGTTCACAATCAACCCAGCCTGGGATCTTTATAGGTATAAGGCTGATGTTGTGCATTAGAGTAAGCTTATCTGGTTCAAACACCATGTTCCAAAGCACTCATTCATGGTGTGGTTAGCTCAACAGAACGTACTTTCTACTCTTCACTTCCTTCTCTCCATTGGTATGCTTACTTAACCTAATTGCTTATTCTGTGGTATTAGAGCGGAAGATAGGGATCATTTATTTTTTCAGTGTAGCTTTACCATCAGACTTTGGAAGAGTATTGCTCAAAAAGGTTTTCTAGAGTGGCCAGATGGGGACTGGAATCAGATTATGCAATGGATGTGTGTAAATTTTCACGGTAACTCGTTGGTTGCAGTGATCAATAAGCTGGTCTTTTCTTCATGGTAACTCTTTGGTTGCAGTGATCAATAAGCTGGTCTTTTTTGCTTCTGTGTATGAAGTGTGGTTAAAGACAAATAGAAGGGTGTTTGCTTCTTAGTTCCTTACTTTAGAGGGGATTAGCAAGATGATTGTAAATTCTATCAGATACAAGCTTTTTACTTTATCCAAATTCACTCATTCTCAGCTCAATGTGAATCCAGTTCAAGCTTGGGATTTATCTTTATCATTACTGCTTCAAGTATGATTGCTTTCATAAACAGTAGGCTGGCTATGTTGGTTGTTTCATGGATTGGTTGTGCATGCTATTTTTGTTTTCTATAGGATGGTCTTCTCTGAGATGCCCTGCCAAGCTCACAAGGTTGCTAATTAATCTTCTTCTAGGCAGTTTATTCATGCTCATACCTCTTTAGATTTCGCTTGTTTTTGGATGGATTTCTGCTTGTTGTAATGTATCAAGATCTCTAGTTGTTTTTTCTTCTTTATTTGGTGGATTTTTAGTTTTCACCTTGTTATAAGTCCATGGGGTATGCCCCTATATGGTTTGTAAGGCTTTAGCCTCTTTTCTTTCTTTTTATATAATCTTTACCTTTTAAAAAAAAAGAAGAAGTTTATCCTCTTGACCAATGTCAGGGGAAGGGAGATTCATAGTAGAAAAATTCAAATAGACAAGCTCTAGAGAATTTATGTAAGGCCAAGACCATGAGTTGTCATGAATTATAGAAGCAACCTTACCACTTTTAGGAATCCCATCCAAATTAATCATATCTTCCCCAAAAATCTCAACTATAGGCTTATCATACAACCATATGTCATACCAAAGAGATACCCTAGTCCTATTTCCAATCTTATATCTGAACAAGAACGTACACTTATCTCTTAGGGCTAAGATTTTTCTCCAGGACCAGGATCTATTACGAGAACTCTTCAGAAGCCAGAAAATTTTGTTTTTAATTATAGTAGTTTTAGCTCATTGAGCCAACAAAGAAGAAGGGATATGTTGCAGCAACTTCCATAAGTGTTTTACAATAGTTGCTTGATTCCAAACAACAAGGTCCTTAATGCCCAACCTTCCCTCATCTTTAAGCAAACACATCTCCTTCCAAGCAATTTTCTCCCCACCAAGCTTCAAATATGGACCCTCCACAAGAATCTTCTCAATATGCTAGCTATCAGTTTCATAATACCATTAGGAAGAATAAAACAAGAAGCCCAATACACCTGAATGGAAAACAACACAGCTTGAATAAGTTGAAGTCTTCCAGCGAAGGACAAAAATCTATAACTCCATGACTGAATTCTTTTGGTAATTATATTAACAAGCTCTTGACAGTCATCAACCTTTAATCTTGTGGAAATTAGAGGAACTCCTAGATATCTCATGGGTAAAACACCTTCTCTGAAGTTGGTAGTAGCTTGAATCTATCTTCTATCATTAGTATTGACCCCTGACATAAACAAAAAGCTTTTGGATGGGTTAGGACACAAACTAGAGGCTTTGCTGAAAACATCCAACTTTAACATTATAGCTTGAACAGAATAGGTGTCACCATTGCAGAAAATTAGAAGATCATCTACAAATATCATGTGGTTGAACTTCATTCTTTTGCACCTCCAATGATATTGAAATCCCTCATCCATGTGCAGTTGATTAAAATGACCTGACAAGACCTCCATAGCCATCACAAAAAGGTATGGAGACAAAGGCCTCTGTTGCTACCAAAGTATCCCTCTTGTTGCCCATTGATATTGATAAATAATCTAGCAGTTTTAAGGCAACATATGATTAACTGAATAATCGTATCTGGCATCTCAAAAGCCTTCAGCACATCTTCAAGGAATTCCCAAGAGAGAGTGTCTTAGGCCTTAGTTAAATCAATCTTCATTGCAATCCTTCTAGGTTTGTTGTTTTTGTGATAGTGAAGCATGATCTCCTGAGCAAGAATGATATTATCAGTGATGGTCCTTCCTGGAATGAAAGTAGCTTGGTTGCAACTGATGCACTTATCAAGAATGGGTTTAATTTTCTAGCAAGGATCTTGGAAATAACATTGTAGATCTCATTACAGACTGAGATTAGTCTGTTCTCAATCATTTCTTTACGATATTCCACCTTGGAAATTAATGTTATGTTTGGTAGGCATGAATGGAATGGAATACAAGTGAGAATGAGAATAGAATGGAATAATCATTCTCATTCTATTATTTGGTTAAAAATATGAAGCACTTTAAGAATGGAATGAACTTAAAAGAACATTTCTCAAAAATACCCCTCTTAGTGATAAATATATAATTTTAATTAAATAATATTATTTCATAATTCTTTTACCAAAAGATGGTGAAAGGTAATGAAAATAGTAGTGGCGGACAATGCAGGTGGTGGCGGTGGTGGTAGAATTTGATGGCATGGTGGTGAAGGTGGTTTAATTATTTGAAATGTGAAAGGGTTGTTTTAGTAATTTTTATACTTTAAAAGCATTCCTTAAGGAATAGAATGACCATTCCATAGATTTACTAATGGAATGAAAATACATTCCTTGGAATGAAATTTCATTCCTTGGGAATTGTCATTCTCATTCAATATGGCATACCAAATCAAGCAATGGATGGAATGATAATTCCATTCCATTCCACCATACCAAACATGACATAAAGAGATAGAAGTGACATTCACCTTAGTGAGCATCTTACCTGTTTCAAAAAAAGTTAATATAGCATTAGTGATGTCAGTTCCCACAATAGGCCAAGTTGTTTTGAAGAAAATAGAGTTCAAGCAATCAAGGCCTGGACTCTTGTCTTATTTGATCTTAAAAAAAAGTTTCTTTTATTTCATTAGCATAAACTTGTCTACTCGTCCATTGCTTTTGATCATGAGTGAAGGTAGATTTCACAAGAATTTGCATGTCATGGATAGGCTCATAACTGGAGGATTTAGAAAACAACTCCTTGAAGTGGTTTACAAACAAGTTATTTATCTCTTTCTGATCTCTAGTGATGTTGCCCCCAGAATTAGAAATATAAATAATTATGTTGAAAGATCTTCTCTGACTAGCTAACTTGAAAAAATAAGAATTGTTGTTGTCCCCCAGCTGCAACCATTTAATTCTAGACTGTTGCTTCAAAAGAATTTCCTCAGCTTTTGCTTTATCATAGAAATTTTGGAGGCAAGCATTCCCAATTCTTTATAGCTCACAATTCTCAGGGTCAGAGTCCACAAGGACTTGAATATTCATAAATTTCCTCCTAGCCTCCCCTACTTGAGAAGATAACTTATGGTAGTTCTCTCTATATAACTTCTTGGGGCCTTACACTTTGACCCCCTCTAATTTTGTTTTTGGTCTCACTTTCCCCCTCCATCGGACTTCCAGTGTAGTCAACGCCGGTCAAACATATTTTTGGAGGGAAAATGACTAATCTACCCCTTAGTTTGTGGGTTACACTTTCCCCCTCACTTTACTGTTTTCCCATGGACCAAAAAACCCCTTGTATATATACCCTTGTATATACCCACCTCTTCCCTCTCTATTCATCAACACACAGCAGCTTCACCTACCCATATATTACAAAAATATATCATACATACATACTTACATAGCCATATATATGAATACATATTGATATATGTATTTTTTTGATGATTTCCAAATCTTGCTAACATGCTTCACTAATGTATTCACCTTTTTTCCCAATTTTGAACATAACCATTCTAAATCCCCCAAAAATTTACATATATATACATATACATAATTATTTGCAGATGTGATTTTGGCAATTCAAAATTTCCTAAAATGTTGCATTAATGTAGTCACCACCATTACAATGGACCATGGCCTCTCACCACCACAACACTATGAAAAAATGCCACCACCATTACCACCACCACCACCACCACCACCACTAGTTTTCAACCCCCATCGCCGCCGACTCCAGCGATAAAAATAATCTTAGCCAAAGAAGAGGAATTCGGTCTATGTTATTGGATCCTGAATTGTAGGCATATGTATACATATGTTATACAAACACACATATATATATATATGTAATAGATATATACTTATATATGAAAGATGTATACATCTGTATATATATAGATGAGGGACTGAGTGAGATGAAGAGAAAATTGTTTCAGAAATTGTTTGGGTTCCTTTTCTATCCTCATCCATGGTTAGTTTTAGTTTCTCTCTCTAGAAATTTGTTGTTTTGTAAAGGGAAAATGAAAGGAGGTCAAATAGGTAAATGCACATTTAAGTTATTTTTAAATAAAATTATAATATATTATGATCGGCATTTAAGTAATTTGTAATTACCGGTCACCGGAAATGATTTAGAGGGGGTCAAAGTGTAATTATACAAACAAGAGGGAGGAACATGGAATATGTCCAAACAAGAGGGGGTGAAAGTGTAATTTACCCTTTTAATAATATGTGAATTATCTATTTCGAAATCCACATTAAATATGTTATTCAACCACATAGGATAATATCATGATCCACATGTCAACATAAATCACATAATAGCAACTCAAATGCAATGTGACTCACACACCTCATGATACACACGCGACCACACACACCCTACTATAAGGGTCAATAGGATCATTCTATAACCAATCAATTTTGAGGCTACAAGCTCATGAAAGAAAGTAGATTTATCGTACCGTTCTTCCCAAGTGTTTTTAACACTTACACTTTTAACAAGGAAGACGTTAAACACGACGCGATCGTGCAATAGGATTTGGACAACTCCCCCCCCCCCCCCCCCATCCTCTCGGTTTCTCGGAAGATTAGTTCCGTATGAGCGAAAGGCACTCCCTGGCCAGTTGTTACGACGATCCAAAACAAATCTACTCACGCTCAATACACAAACGGACGTAGACCACACCAATTGAATTATCTCTACAAAAGGTGAACCCATATGCAATTTGTCTCAATGGGTCATGCAACAACATAAATATGTATATCATCATATTTATAACCAACATTTCCAAAATGTCAACATGAATATTTTTCACCATTCAACATGCTTTCAAATCTCATTTAAAGCCATAACCAACAAGAATGTCTTCTCATGCAACATTCATGCTCCAATTCATCAAGTTCTCATTTTATTTCACAAGAATAACATTTTCATTCATTTAACATGCTTAATTCTCAATTAAAGTATTTAAATCACAATGATACATTATCATGCACAATTAATGTTCCATTTCATCAAGTTGTCCTTTAATTCACAAGGATAAAAATTTCATTCTTTCAAACATGCTCTTAGTTCAATTCAAGCAAGTTTACCACAAATCACATCTCAAACATGACATGAATTCCCAACATACCTCAAAGATACTAACCAAAGGAGCTAGCCTAATCTCACTTCAAGGCTACATCCCTAACACTCACGTACACATATGTATAATTACACTTACATATATTGTAGATACAATATTTGCACAACACAAAAAGATGGTTTTCTCATTCCTATTCATTGGATTATATACATTTTCCCTATGGGATTTTGGCCCATTAGGGCAACATTCTATACTTTGGAATTTTGTCCTTACTTTACACGTCAGCTATTTTATCACTATTCTATAACATTATCTTAAGTTGCAAGTCTATTCTAGAATCTTCGAGTTTCTTCTAGAATGTTTTTCGGGTCAGGCCACAAGATAGGCCCGGCGATCGAATCTCGGTACTGACCACAAGACTGACGTGTTGGTCGGGTTGTGATGTTAGAGAAGTGGTCGGATCATCGTCTCGGGTCTTTCATGGATCGATCCGGTCGGGATGAGGCTTTTATGGGCCGGAAAAACTCACATGTACACAGGCCCTCTTTTAGCTCATTGGCCTTCCTTTCTAGAGGCCCATTAGGTGAAAGAATCTTGAGGCCCATCACAAAAATCCTTTGAAGTTGGTGCGCGGGATGCTTGCCTGATGTTGCGGAGGCGCATTTAATGCTACAGCTGTCGCCATCATTGCAAATTTGAACTTGTAGCTGAGATGGCATAGGTATGCGTGAAATGGGTCGGGTCATGTCGGTCCTGTACCCTGACCCAGGTAGATGAAACGTCATATCTATATAACCTGTATATCATTCACATGCGCCACACTTGCACTATTTTCTGTTCTTCCTTCATCATTTTCTCTCTGCCATATACTCAAGCTTTTCGTGCAACTTCAAATCCATTCTCAAATCCACGTACCCTCCAGTTTGTCTCACTAATCCCTGCAAATTCCAGTGAATGTGGTTGAGCGTTTCATTGTGTGGAGAGTTTTGTGACTTGCAGCGAAGTGTTTGACCGGACGCACCCATCTTTGCCTGTTGGTGCAGCCGCCGGCTTCTGCAAATAATTCGCCGGAGAAAAACTCAATGGGGGGTATTGCCGGAATCTTCCTTACCTTTTTGTAAGTTTATTCTTCTCACTTTTCTACCTTTCATCAAATATGTCGGGGAGTGATGACACTAGGTCGGTTAGTGACCTGCAACTGACAGACACCGACCTGACCATTACCGATCCCGAAGCCTCAGTAAGCACCCCCCCGTAGAGATTACCCGAGTCATTAGGTCTAGTCCACCAGAAGTTACTCAGGACGCAGGGGGTCGAGTTATAGAGGGTGATGCTGGGATTGATCAGGCTTAGGATGTTGAGGAAGAGGATAACTTTTGCATCGACCCCCTCCCGGCAAAATACAGGAAGGACGCTCAACATAAGAGCATCAGGGTTCCCGAAGGGGTGAAGGTTAGGCATTATCCTCGGGACAATGACTTTAGGATTAGTGAGGGGTTGAAGGACGGGGAGATCTTGCTCTCCTCATTCCACCTAACCATACTAAAGTTTCCCATACATCCTTTCTTCCTCTTGGCACTGGCGACTTTGGGTCTGGCCCCCCTTCAAGTCGGTCCCAATTTTTATAAGATCCTGGCTATGATCTTACTGATCAACAAAGAATTGCACCTAGACCTAAGTTTGGCCGAGCTTCTGTCTTCATATAAACTTCATGAACAGAAGGATAATAGGGGTCGGTACAACCTAACATCGTATGCTAAGAGGAAATTGTGTGACAACGTCCCGACCTCCAACAAAGGATGGAAAGAAAGGATGATAGTAGTGAGTGGTCAGTGGAGGCATCCCGACACTATGAACATACCTTTCATCCATGTTTTCCAACCGACCCGACTTCCCGAGTTTAAGAGTTTTCATACCCAAGCCTCATGCCATTGCGATCTGTGTAATGATAAGTTGGGTATGCTAGTGATGGGTTTCCTTCAAGCTCCTCAGGAGAAAAGGGAGGTCGGGTATATAAGATCCCGATTTGAATTGTTGCAGGCCAGAGTATAGAGTTAGGATTTGAGGGATAGCCAGAATTGCCTGACCGGATCTGTATTGCAGGAGCTTGCATCGGGAGCGTCTGCGCCAGCGATCGCCTCGGGTTCCACCGCGACTACGTCTGGATCAAAGAGACTCAAGTCCAAGTCAAAGTCATCAGCAACCAAAAAGCTCAAGAAAACTATGTCGGGAGGTCAGCAGAAAAGGAAAACGGTTACCATGCCCAAGCTTTCAATAAAGAAGGCTAAATGGGCTGACATTGGTTCCACATCCTTTGTTTGTGGGGTTGATGTCCCTCCAGTTCTTGAGAACCTTCCAGTTACTACATCAGCGGGGCCGACTAAAAGGCGAGCCGCCACGCCCCCTCCTCCTCCTCCGGTAGAGCATCCTCCAGTCACGCCCCCACCTCCACCTTCTCAAAACCCTCAAACCGTTGCATCGGGGGTGGTCGAGGTCGGGAATGATCATGCCTTGGTCCCAAGGTCTACAGGTTCGGGTCAGAGTCAGAATCCGTCTCAATCCGATCCCTCAGTCAGGCCCGGTTCGAGCCTCAATATGGCACTGGGGGTTCCTGCCCTGACGTCTGATGCTCGGGAGTTAGACTCTGATGAAGAGGGTCAATCCCGACCTACGAAACTGCGAATCGCTATCTCACATTACATCAGGAAACAAGATAACAGGGAGATAGAGAAAGCTGCTGAAAGTGGGAAAAATGTTCCCCATGGGCCCCGGTTCAGACTGGATACTAGGAGGGGCCATCCATACCTGTCCGTGGGGGATCATACGATCGGGAACTCGGAAGCCTTGCGGGAGATGGCCCTGGGGGTATGGACCTCGGCCGATAGGTTGGCGATGGGGCGGTATGACAAGATGAGCTTAGCCCTGAATGGGCCAGAGCTTGCAATGAAGGTAATACATATATATATATATATATATATTTGCCTTAGCTTTTAATTTTGTGCTATCGTTCTTTTTCCAGATGTTTCACGCTACTCAGGCATATAATTGCAAGCTTGAAGATGATGTCTGGGTCATAAATGCCCTGACTCGGGAGGCTCAGGTCAATAAAGCTAGATGTTCCAAGGCTCTAGAGCAGGTCAAGAAGGCCAACGACAAGACTCAGTCCCTGATATATATGGTTGTTTCAGCTGAGGAAGAGCTCGCAGCTGCCAAGGCAACGATCTCAGGACTCGAGGGCAAGGCTCGGGAGGCTGAGCAGACGGCTAATCAGGAGACCCAGGCTCGGGAAGCTCTAACTCTCCAAGTGCAGGCCATGACCGAAGAAATAGAGAAGTTAAAAACTTCGGGGCTGCAGTTGCTTGAGGAGAAGGTTGAAGTCGAGAACGCCTTGGGCGTGGAGAGATCTCGAGTAGAGATGTGCCACAAGGGTGGTAACCAGATGATATCTCACTTCGCGCTGACCTGCAAATACCGTTATGAGCAGGGTTGGAGGGAGTGTATATCAGAGCTTCAAAAGCCTGAAGAAGACGGAGATCCCGATTATAGAGGATCTTGATCGCAGCATAGGAGTTGGGCCTCCGTATGACGATCTTAAGCCTGAACCCGAGGACCTGGCCTTTGGGGAATTCCTTCAGGACGACTTTCCCACCCCGCCTTCTCGTTCTGGCATGGATGAGCCCGAAGCCACAGAAGGACAGTCCCTAAGGACCAAAGGCTCAGGTGGTAATGGAGATCCTCCCGCGGTGGAATAGGGTTCTTCCTTAGGCTTTTTCCCCTTTCCCTGTTCTTTCTTTTATCTTGTGTTTGTAACAACCTGACGCCGCTTCATGGTACCAGTCTTGGCCATCGGGGCCCTTAATATAAATTTTATTTATTCATATTTCGTTTGGGATCTATGTGATCCATACTTGTTTCTTTTTTATACAACAGTAAAAGTCGGGACTTTGAATTGTGACTTGGTAATAATAATAATAACACCAGAAAATAACAGTCGGGATTTTGAATTGGGACTTCTAATAAAGAATGACGGTCGTCGGGCCTGTGGTCACCACTTAATTTTTGAAATTGATATTTTGTAAAACCCGACCACTAGTGGGTCTGTGAATATCTCTCTGGCACTTTGGGCCCATGGAGAGGATTCAACACTTAGGTTTTTCAAACTGATGTTTTGTAAAACCCGACCACTGGTGGGTCTGTAAAGATCTCTCGGGCGCTTTGGGCCCATGGAGAGGATTCAACACTTAGGTTTTCAAACTGATGTTTTGTAAAACCCGACCACTGGTGGGTCTGTGAAGATCTCTGGGGCACTTTGGGCCCATGGAGAGGATTCAACACTTAGGTTTTCAAACTGATGTTTTGTAAAACCCGACCACTGGTGGGTCTGTGAAGATCTCTGGGGCACTTTGGGCCCATGGAGAGGATTCAACACTTAGGTTTTCAAACTGATGTTTTGTAAAACCCGACCACTAGTGGGTCTGTGAAGATCTCTCGGGCACTTTGGGCCCATGGAGAGGATTCAACACTTAGGTTTTCAAACTGTTGTTTTTGTAAAACCTGACCACTGGTGGGTCTGTAAAGATCTCTCAGGCACTTTGGGCCCATGGAGAGGATTCATCACTTAGGTTTTCAAATTGATATTATCATGGTGATTTCGATACTCGTCGAGATGAGAAATGGAACTTCTATTGCAATCTTTTGGGCTCTAGTTGCCTTTCTTTACAGTGGTTAAATCAAGGTATTTCTAAGGATAATACCTCTTAAGTCGGGATGCATTATGTGTGTTGGGCTCCCTTTTGTTATCAGAGTTCCTGAGTAGTCTGTAGGCCCCGCGCCTTACCACTTCAGTGACGGTGTAGGGTCCTTCCCGTAGCTCTTGGAGCTTGCCCACGTGTCCGATCTTTCGTCTAAGGACCATGTCCCCAACATGGAATCCTCTTCTTTTCACCCTTTTATTGAAATGATTTCTGACCCGCTGTTGGTAAATTGCCAGTCTTATCCCGGCAGTTTCTTTCCTCTCTTCCAGCAGGTCGAGCTCGTGAGCCAAGCGCTGGCTATTTGCTCTCTCGTCCCAGGCCACTGATCTTAATGTCGGGAGCGCAAACTCCGTCGGGATTACGACTTCTGCCCCATATGCCATGACGAAGGGTGTCTCACCGGTTGATTGTCGGGGAGTGGTTCTATACGACCACAATACCTCTGGTAATTTGTCCAACCATGCCCCCTTGGCCTTCTCAAGTTTCTTTGCCAGGGTGTTGAAGATGGAACGATTGGTCCTTTCCGCTTGTCCATTGGCTTGTGGGTACCCTACCGATGAGGTATTCTGATTGATTCTGTGCTCGGCCAGAAACGACCTGAACGGTTCACAGTCTAAATTTGTGTCGTTGTCCATCATGATGGTCCGAGGCACCCCAAACCTGCAGATGATGCGATTCCATATGAACTTGACTACGTGGCTGCCCTTTATAGAAGGATAGGCCTTGACTTTAACCCATTTGGTGAAGTAGTCGGTGGCCAGGAGTACATAGTTATTTGACCTGATGGCTTTTGGGAGTGGTCCGACTATGTCCATACCCCATCGGGCAAAAGGATGCGGAATGATTATCGGGTTCAGGAATTCCGTTGGTTGAAGTATATTGTCACCGTGCATCTGACAGGCTTTGTATTTACGCACATATTCCTCTGCATCCCGGGACAGGTAGGGCCAAAAGTAACCCTGGGATAGGATTTTGTGGGCGAGAGACCGGGCTCCCAAGTGGTTGCCACATGCTCCAGCGTGTATCTCTTGCATTACTGTCTCTGCCTAGGAAGGAGTTACGCATCTCAGGTATGGACCAGAGAAAGATCTTCTGTAGAGCTGTCCCTGGATGATCGAGTATCGGGCTGACTTCATTCTGATTTTCCTTGCCTCTGCCTTATTAGTGGGTAACGTCCCGACATTGAGATAATCGATTATGGGATCCATCCAGCTCGGCTCTCGGGGAACTAGACATATCAGTTCGTCGGGCTCTCGAATGCTTGGTGTAGTGATGAAGTCGGTCAGTACTACTCGGGTCATATTCTCACCGGATGTAGACGCCTAATTAGCTAAGTGATCGGCAGAGGTGTTTTCTTCCCGAGGGATTTGGTTGAATGTTAGCTTCTGAAAACCTTCGGACTCCTTGACTACTAACGTTCTATAAGATTCCATTTTGGGATCCCTGGTTTCGTACTCTCCGGTTATTTGTCTGACTATCAGCTGGGAGTCACTGTATACGGATAGGGATTGTATTTGCAGGCTCCTGGCCAATCTCAGGCCCGATATGATTGCTTCGTACTCTGCCTCATTATTAGTCCCTGAGAATTGTAATTGCATCGAGGCCTGTAACTTAGTTCCGTCGGGAGTATGGATTTCCAGCCCGACTCCTGCTCCATTGGAGCTGACCGATCCGTCTACGAATAATTTCCAAGTTTCTAATTCAACGGTTGATCGGCTTCCTCGGTTTCTCCTTTTAATAGGAAATCGGCCACGGCCTGCCCCTTGATCAAGATTCTGGGAATGTAGGTTATATCATAAATGCCCAGCTCTATGGCCCATTTGGAGATTCTTCCGGAGAGATCAGGCTTTACCATAAGCACACGAATAGGAGTGGTAGTGGGGACAATGATCTGGTGAGCTTCAAAGTAATGCCTGAGACGTCGTTTGGCATTGATCAGTGATAGAACTAATTTTTCTTGTTTGCTGTAACGGGTCTCGGGATCGGCTAACGCCTTACTTGTATAGAAAATGGGCATCTGGAGGTTCCCGTCCTCTCTGATAAGTACAACACTCGTTGACATTGATTTTACTGCCAGATACAAGAGAAGGATATCATCGGGCTCGAGCGTCGCAAGAATGGGAGGCTTGAGCATGTATTCTTTCAGTCGGGATAAAGCTTTGGTTTGTTCGGGCCGCCATACCTCTCCCTTCCTTGCTTTGATCGCCTAAAAAATGGGTCGGCATCTGTCGGTCAGCCTTGCAATGAATCTGCTTAGAGATACAACTCTTCTGGTTAGAATCTGGACTTCTTTGTGAGTGGTTGGTTCTTTTGTTTCGCATAGAGCCTTCACTTGGGTCGGGCTGGCCTGTATGCCTGATCGATTGACAATGTGCCTAAGGAACTGACCAGAAGACACCCCAAAGGAGCATTTGGCCGGATTGAGTTTCATTCCATGTTTCCTCAGGGTGTCGAACACTATTCGGAGATGCTCCAAGTGGCCAGTTCTCTTTCTGCTTTTGACTACTGTATCATTAATGTAGGCCTCGACCACTGTGTCCATCATCCCTTTAAAGATCCTGTTTACCAGTCTCTGAAATGTAGCTCCTGTATTTTTTAGTCCGAAAGGCATAACTTTAAAGCAATAAGTACCTGTCTCGGTAATGAGGGAGGTCTTTTCCTCATCGGTCGAGTCCATTGGGATTTGGTTGTATCCCGAGTAAGCATCCAGGAAAGTCAGTCTCTCGTAGCCCGCGGTAGCGTCGACCATTTGGTCTATTTTGGGCAGGGGGAAGCTGTCTTTCGGGCAAGCTTTGTTTAGGTCGGTGAAGTCGACTCAGACTCACCACTTCCCATTCTTTTTTTGCACAACCACCACGTTGGCTAACCACTAGGGATACTGAACTTCTCTGATGAACCCGGCTTCCAGTAATTTTGACACTTCGTCAGCTATGATTTGGTTCATTTGACCTCCCATTCGCCTCTGTTTCTGTCGGACAGGTCTTATGCTTGGATCGACATGTAATGTATGTCGGGCTATGGAGGGGTCGATGCCAGGCATATCAGTATGTTCCCACGCGAAGACATCATGATTATCCTGTAAGAATATTGTCAGTTCATTTAATTCACTTGTGGTGAGGCTTGTACCTGTGCAGGTGACCTTGCCGGGTTGGTCGGGCCTTACGGATACCGGATGCAGAGGTTCCGCGATGATCGGGGGACCCGACTCCCCATCCTGTAGTTGCTATTTGGACTGTGGGTTGAGATCTTGATCCTCTTCTCAGGACCTCTTTCGATCGGGCTTATCCTTCATTCCTTTAACTGTGACGGCGTAACATTGCTTGGCCGCTGCATGATCCCCTTTGATATCAATTATGTCGTAACCGTTTAGCCCGACGCACCTCATCATTTGATGGAGAGTTGATGGTACGCCTTGCATCCTGTGAATCCATCCTCTTCCCATAAGCAGATTATAAGAAGGTTTCACGTCCACCACTACAAAGGTCTCGGACAGAGTTCTCTGGGCTGTTGACACGGGCAGGCTGATCTCCCCGAGGGGTTCGACTTGCTTCCCATCAAACCTGAGGATTGGATTTCGGGAAGTCGAAATATTCCTCGGGTCGATCTTCAATTTATCGAAAGCCCACTTGGTCATGATATTGGCACTGATTCCTAGATCAACCAGAGTAATGACCAATGGATCGTCATGTGGGACCTGGATGTCTCGGAGGTCATCCTGTGAGAAAAGTATCCGAGACTGCCCAGTTCGGTGGTGGACTTCGTTTATCCCGGCTATCCTGCTGATATGGTGTGCCCTTCTCATTTGTGATCGTCTCGACTCTTCGGTGCCTCGTAGGTCGGGACCTCCGTGGATCATATTGATGATTCTGAACGGGTGAGCAGGGGCTTGATTCCGTTGATTGTTCTGTGTGGGTTGATGGGTTCTTGGACCATCCCTCTGGACATAGTCCTTCAGCTCTCCTCGGGCTATCATTGACTCGACCTGGAGCCTCAGGTTCCGGCAATCATTTTTCGTATGGCCGAAATCACCATGGAGGGCGCAGTGCTTTGATTTATTCCTCTGGTCGAGTAGTTGCCTGATTGGGGGAGGAGTTTGGAAGATTCCCTTGGCCTTGTTTTCCTGGAAGAGCTTGGCGAGGGTCACTTTCAAAGGAGTGATCTTCTCCTCGAACCTGGCTCGTCTCTCGGGCGGTGGAGGTAACTGAGATGAAGTAGGGGTCGGGAGATTTGAGCGCATGTGATTAATAGGATGTCGGGATGTATCTGAAGCCTTATCCTTCGACCTGACTTCCACGTTGATCAATGTCACTCTCTTTTGTCGGGTTGCCTCTTCTTCTTCGATCCTTAGGTGACCCTGAGCTCTAGAATTGAGTTCTCCGATTCCCGAGGGTGGTCGTTTCACAAGTGACTGGTGGAACTTGGTGCCCGGAATCAGGGCCATCCTGAAGGCCTCCACGGCTGAGTGCTGGTCGCAGTTGTCGATAGAAGATGACTCAACGTTGAATCTGGACAGGAAACTCTTGAGGGACTCGCCTTTTTCCTGAGTCATGGTAAAAAGGCTAGATATGGTCTTCTTTTGCCTTTTGTTCCCGAAATACTGGGCCACGAAGAGGTCGGACAGTTGTTGTCAGCTACCAATGGATCTCGGCGGCTGCTTCCTGAACCAGAGGAGTGGCGCGTCGACGAGACTGGTCAAGAATACTTTGCACAGCAAGGCCTCGTTCTCGGCATACATGGTCATCTTTTGCTGGATCTAGTAAATATGCTCCTCGGGATCCTTCGTTCCGTCGTAGGGAGTGAATCTGGACATGACGAACTTCCTGGGGAAGGGTTCCCGGGTGATTTCTAGAGTGAATGGTGACTTAACCGAGTCGGCAGAGGCCTGAAGGGCCTGGCCATCGGTAGATCGGGTCCTCAGATCCTTCATGACCTTCTTTTGTAACTCTGTCATCATCTGTTGAAGCTTTTGCGATGTCAAAGGCTCGTCGGTGAGGGGAATTTCGCCTGCTGTCGAGGTTCCGCCTGGTCGGTGAGAGGTTTCGTCGTGCTCTTCCTGTGGTTCAGCTTGATCTTGGATCTGTGACTGATCGGGAACTACCGCAGGGGTAGTTGCCTGATTCAATCTTATCAAGAGCTCTTCGCTTCTCCTCTCCGCCTCGACGAGCTGCCGCAGGAGGTGCTCGATCGTTGGTGGGGCACTGGGCTGTCGATCACCAGGGATCTGTACCTCCGACTGGGATCTCTTTATCGGCATAGTCGGGTTTGGACGGAGAAGATGATTTTCAAAGTTTGGTGGTGGTGTTTTGGTTTTGCTCAGCTTTTTGAGGTAGAAAGATGGTCAGTGAAATTACCTAATTTCCCACAGACGGCGCCATTGTGTAGATACAATATTTGCACAACACAAAGATGGTTTTCTCATTCCTATTCATTGGATTATATACATTTTCCCTATGGGCTTTTGGCCCATTAGGGCAACATTCTATACTTTGGAATTTTGTCCTTACTTTACACATCAGCTATTTTGTCACTATTCTATAACATTATCTTGAGCTGCAAGTCTATTATAGAATATTCAAGTTTCTTCTAGCATGCTCTTCGGGTCGGGCCACAAGATAGGCCCGACGATCGAATCTCGGGACTGACCACAAGACTGACATGTTGGTCGGGTTGTGATGTTGGAGAAGTGGTCGGATCATCGTCTCGGGTCTTTCATGGATCGATCCGGTCGGGATGAGGCTTTTATATGGGCCGGGAAAACTCACATGTACATATATACACCACTATACCCATATATATATACACATATATATAGGCATACAAGCATACTTGAATATGAAAAATCACAATCATAACCACATAACTAGCATGCATCATAGCCCTAGCAATATCATCACCATGTAATCCATACACAAGGGTGAACTTACATAAACATGTTCAAACCCTAACTTCACAATTCCAAGGGTACACTTAGCATTTACATCTAAGATTAGGAATCCTATAATCAAATCCTCATATAAAATTACCTAGACGATGGTGAAAATAGCCTAGAGGGGGGGTTAATAGGTTTTTTGTGGATTTATTGATAAATTAATATTTAATTACGGAAAAGTCAATTTTACTCCAATCACAAAACCCTAATTCTCAAATCACATCATTCAAGCAATATCAAGCGAACATTAATATAGTGCAAAAAATAAAGCAAGATAGATACACGATATTTTTATGTGGAAAACCTTGGAAAGACTCCAAGTAAAAACCACGGATACACTCGGGTATCGATGCACTATGAATCAGAGAATTTGTACAGACTCTATGAAAACAATACTTACAACCAATGAAATCTACTATTCTTCACTCGACGTCTGAAAGTCTAGATTCACTCGCACTTCACGAAGCTCTCGCTTCACTCCATACACTGACGGCTCTGTTTCTCAACAGATTAAATAACCACGAAGCTTTTTGCTCCAATCTCCACACTCAGGCGGCTCCATTATTCAACGATTCAAAGCAACCTCGTTGCAATCAGTGGTGTGTAGATTTTTCAGAATCTATATGATTCAATCGTGCATAAGATCGTCGATGTAGAAGCACGATAGAATCAAGTCCAAAACAAGAGAGAACTAGAAGAATCACTCAATGTTATTTTCTCTCTATATTAATATCTCTGTAGAAAAATATAAACGATAAAATACTGCAGAGATCTCTCAAAGACGTTACCTCATCTCTTGTAGAACTTGATATTTATAGACCATGCTGAGGAGAAACCCTAACCTTACCCTTTTGGGTAATTTCACACTTAATGAGCCAAACCTTTTAATATTTTTGTATAATATGTCATATACACGTTCTTATAGGTGTTTGGGTCAAACTCAAGGTCATTCGGGTCAACATGAATCAATTTGAGTCAAAATAAAATTTCAGTCAGATTGTAAAATTTCCATCTTTTTCTACATGACACCTCTCACTCTTTTAATGATATTTGGGGGTACACACATTGGATTGAGATGTGTAATATATCGTTGGAAAGCTGACTTCAAGCTTTTGATGATAGGCTCAAGAATCACCTTATTTAAACCAACGTTTGGGCATAGGTCTAAGGCGTAGGACCTACGTTTGGGCGTAGATCTAAAGCGTAGGGTCCCCTCCCAGCTCTAAAACCACAGTGTAGGTAAGAGCCAACTTGTCATATTTCAACCTCTGACAACGTAGGTATGTTGCATCTTTTGCAGTTTTTCCATATTTGAATTAGACTGGTCATCTCGAACACCTGATGCTTTTGGTTGAAGTCATGATGTCTGAAAATGACATTTTTCCCCTCCGGTGAAGTGATGATGTTTGGAAAATGACAATCTTGCCCTCTCGTAGTTTTCTTTGCTTTGACGCACTCCTTGAATTCTTTCTCGAGATAGAAACGAACATACTAACAACTCAATTGCAAAAATACAAAACTCTCAACATGACAATTCGCTCAACATGGTTATTGTCTAGAACATGCCAAACACAAATAATACTATAAATGTTCTTACAATCTCCCCCTTGACATTTCTGAGACAAAACCATGTTTTACAATATAGCCTCATAAATAATAACATAACATCTATACCTATGAATACACACCTACAAACATAGATATAAACTGTCACCTTGCTTTCATGACGGTCTACCAATCCTATAACCACAACACTGAACAAACCATTAAACGCAAGTGTGGAAAATAGATACAAACCAATATAATGATCATAAGAAAATCAACACCAATGCAATCATAATGATCATCATACTCCATCTCTCCCTGAGAATATACTCCCCCTCAAACAAAATATTTCTCCACCTTACTTAATATTTCTCCCCCTAAAACCATTACTCCCCCTTACTTAATATTTCTCCCAATTTTTGTCACTGAAATGACAAGGAACAATACAAATAATCAAAGCACATGAGAGAAACAAGGGAAGAACTCAAGAAGAAAACATATGGAAAAAATTATAGAGGATACTCAAGAGAATCTAAGCCAAACACTAAATACTAAGATAAAGTACTCTATTAGAATATATCCAAATTCTCAAGTAACATAAATCTCTACAATGCATGAACTTAAGACGAATGCTTGAATGTAAAATGCAAAACAACCAAAAATCTTTTTGTTCTTAGAACCATGTGAGCAGGGCAGTAGAGACAATGAGTTTATCATTAATACATCATATACGCATATTTGACTTAATTATTATACACATGATAATGAAGAAAATCAACACATATATCTTGTAGATATAAGCAGTCACAAGGCAAGCTTTACATAGCATTTGCATATATGAAAAATATTTAGGTGCAAGTAAACACCTAAGATGAAAGCAATACATACTAATTATGATAATATTCTTTACTAATCGTGATGATACTTCAGTCCAAAACCTAAGCTATAAATCAAATCATTCACTTGGACCTTATTGCTTATTTTTTAAAAAAATAATACCCTATTGTCACACAATTTATTATTTGCACCTTTTCAACTTTTTCACCAATTCCCTTTTTGTCTTTTTAAGCTCCGGACTTTCCAACGAGGATTTTTAGTCCCAACCAACTGGGTCTGAGCTTCTTTCATGGGATTTATGCTCATTAGTCTTCTCCTTTTTACGCGAACACTCAATGCTTACTGAGGCAAGAGGCCCGGTTTCTAAGATTGAATAACTACATTTTTGCATTTCTATATTTGAAATATCTCATTTTTTTCCTCTTATCAACATCACCACAACATTCATAATCATGCAAAAGGTATTTAAAAGCATAGATCAATCTAGCATGACTCATGAACCTACATATCACTTCGGATTAGATGGAAAAAAAAACTAATAGTTTCAACAAGTATTACAGCCATCACCGAAGTAAAACAAGCACCCAAAATTGATAAGTTCCAAAAATAATACTTAAACATGTCAAGTGAATAACTCATAACCTCAAGTCAGACTAATAACTCCAACTCTCATAAGCATACTAAGAAAAGTAAATATGAGAATAGAGTGAAATATAACAATCATTTGTACTCTTAGCCAAGCTCAACATGCTAAGAAATGTTTGTTTTTATGAAATTTTTGTTATAAGGATGCATGCATGAATAATCCTAATAGTAGCAAAACATGATGCATGCATAATAATAAAATAACAAAACAAAAAAAATAAACATGCAAATAAAACAAAATTCATGATAATGTATCAATTCTAGGATAAAAATATAATACAAGATATTCCTATAATGATACATATGAAGACATCTATCTAATGATAATATGCCACCAGATTTTCTAAAATGCATATGTTTTTGAAAATCTAATGATTTCGTAGAGATGTCTGTTGACTGAGAATCTGTAGATATATACTCGAGACCTTTCTCAGAATTAGAGTCATGTGCTAGACATGTAGTATGAGCAACCAAACAATGCAATTCATCTTTTCTAACCCACATTTGTTTAATTTTCTGTGCTCTAATTGCTAGCCTAGTCAACCTCTTCACCTTTTCACTCAACACCCGAATTTGACTTTCAACATTGGGTATTTTCTGAATTTTATGCTTCCGCTCATATTTCAATGTTTCTCCTCTTAACTTTGAACATACGGGTCGAATGTGACCTTTCACTCCACAGTGATGACAGACTGGAATAAACCTTTGAAAAACATTATTTGAATCCTTATTAACTCTAGAGGTAAAGGGATGCTTACTCTCAACAGGTTTTCTGACATAAGATCGAGTATTAAGATTCTTATCAGACTTACCTTGAGAAGAACTAGATGCTATTTGGAAAGTCTTAACAAAGGTTGTTTTGGAAACAATGTCAGGATCACTCATTCCTTTGAACCCCAACCCCTTAGTATTTCATGTTGTCTTTCCTACACTCAACATGTGATCAAGCTTATTAGTTCCACTAGACCATCTATGAATAGTTCAGTTAGCATCCCTCAATTCATTTTCCAAACTCTCAATCCTTGTAGATTTCTCACTCAATTTCAATCTTAGAGTTTCTAATTCCTCAGTGAGACCATCTACCCTCTTCAAAGCCTGAGTCCTTTCTTGTTCAGACTTGGTCAATTCTTCTCTTAAGGACTGTCTTTCCTTATCAACATTGTTGTATTGAACCAAAAATTTCGACTACACTTTGCTAATTTGTACGGACTTTTCATACAATTTATTTTATGCATCTTCATATGAATCCCCACGATCTTCATTATCCTCAGAATCATCATCCTCAGATATTGCCCAACTTGCAGCAACTTCACCGACCTCCTTACTTTGTGCAGCAAACACGGTGAAATTCTCAATCTCGTCTCCTGCCTCTGAATCCGTCGAATCACTAGCTGATCCATCACTCCAAGTAGTAGCCAAACCTTTTTTCTTTTTCGACTTATTAGCACACTCAGCAGTTATGTGACCGAACCCTTGACACTCAAAACATTGAGGTTTCTTCTTTTTATGAACAAACTTATCATTCCTATTTTGGATTTTTCTATTTTTAGAATCATGTGATTTATCTCCAAAATTTTATTCTTTAATCAATTCTTGACCACAAGAAGATTTTAAAAACTTATGAAACTGCTTCATGATCATGTCAAACTGACTTGGTTTACTCTCACCCTCTTCATCTGACTCATTAGGACCCTCCTTAGTGATTTTCAAAGTTATGTCATTCGCTTTTGTGCAGGTTGACTTTTTAAAGGATTGAGCACACATCTCTATCTCATATGATTTCAAATTACCAGCCAACTCTTCAAGTTTAATTTCCTTGAAACTCATGATTTCAGATATGACGGTAACCTTAAACCAAAAACGTTCAGGCAAAGACTTAAGGATTTTCTTCATAATGGTCGTCTCGGAAATAGACTCTCCTAGATTGTGACAACTAGTTACTATGTCAGTTAACCTAGCCTCAAAATCACCAAAAACTTCATCCTCCTCCATCCTAAGTTGTTCAAATTTTGAATTTTGAATTTGGAGTTTTGACTGTTTAACTTTTGAAGTTCCCTCATGAGTTACTTGGAGAATGTCCCAAGCTTCTTTTGCAATTTCACATATGAATATTCTCTTAAACTCACTCTTAGTCACTACATTATACAACGCATTCAACACTTTTGAATTCCAACTAGCACAATTTGTTTCAACAATAGTCCACTCACTCGATGGTTTTACCCTAGATTCATTACTAACAGTATCTTTCATAGTGGGCGGTGAATATCCTACCTCTACGGCCAGCCAAGCTCTCTCATTTAGCGATTTCAAAAATGCTTTCCTCTCATTTTCCAATATGTGTAATTTGAGCCATCAAACCAAGGGGACCTAGATATGGAACCTCCTTCACGAGGTACGTCCATCGTCTAAGTTCAAGATCTAACCCTAGGTATTTAACCTAAATCGGGGCAACCACGCTCTGATACCAATAGAAATTACCTAGATGATGGTGAAAATAGCTTAGAGGGGGGTGAATAGGCTTTTGTGGATTTTTTGTGAAACTAGAAAAATCACTTAATGATATTTTCTCTCTATATCAATATCTATGTAGAAGAATATGAACAATAAAATACTGCAGAGATCTCTCGAAGACATTACCTCATCTCTTGTAGAACTTGGTATTTATAAACCATGTTGAGGTAAAACCCTAACCTTACCCTTTTGTGTAATTTCACACTTAATTGAGCCAAACCGTTTAATATGATGTATTATATATGATATACACAATCTTATAGGTGTTTGGGTCGAACTCAAGGTCATCTGGGTCAACACGAATCAATTTGAGTTAAAATAAAATTTCAGCCCGATTCTAAAATTTTCAGTTTTTTCTGCAGGACACCTCTCACTCTTTTGATCATATCTGGAGCTACACACACTGGATTGAGACGTGTAATATATCATTGGAAAGTTGAGTTCAAGCTCTTGATGATAGGCTCATGAATCACCTTATTTGGACCTACGCTTGGGCGTAGGTCTAGGGTGTAGGACCTACGCTTGGGACCTACGCCCAAGCATAGGTCTAGGGCGTAGGGTCCCCTCCCAACTCTAAAACCACAGCGTATGTCAAATCCAATTTGTCCTATTTCAACCTCTGACAACGTAGGTATGTTGCATCTTTTGGAGTTTTTTCATATTTGAGCTAGACTGGTCATCTCGAACTCCCGATGCTTTTGGTTGAAGTCATGATATCTGGAAATGACATTTTTGCCCTCCGGTGAAGTGACAATGTCTAAAAATGACGATTTTGCCCTCCGGTAGCTTTCTTTGATTTGACACACTCCTTGACTTCTTTCTCGAGATAGAAACGAACATACTAACAACTCAATTGCAAAAACACAAAACTCTCAACATGACAATTCACTCAACATGGTTATTGTCTAGAACATGCTAAACACAAATAATACTATAAATGTTCTTATATCATACCCTCAAAATCATAAGATGAGCTAGTTAAGAAGCTTTCCCCTATCTCTTGAAGAGCAAAGTCAATCAGTAAGCAAGACCAAAGAAACCCTAGCTCTTACCCCACACCGAAATCAAATGAGCAATCCGATGGAAAGCTTCACCATAACCTCCTAATAATGAATTAAACTCCAACACAAGAGGAGAGCAAGAGTAATGAAGTGGTTTAACAAGAACCACAAAACTATGGTTTGAATGGAAAACACACAAGGAATGAAGAACACTTACCAATCATTGGCTCAAACCAAATAGAAGGACACCATGAACATCTTCCATGTTGATGGCCACCTCAAACTCCCAACTTAGGGTGATCAAATCAACCTATAAGTGGAGACGAAACAAGAGGGAGAAAAGAGATAGCAAAAGATGATAATGGAGAAGTCTTGCCAGATGTGTGCTAACCCTAAGAGTTGTAGAGATTCTCCACTCACAACTCTCATCATCCAATGGCTAAAAATAAAGCTAGCAAGTGAAGACCTAATCAAAGGGCCACAAAATAGTCTTGCAATGAAATACTAAATACACCACACAAAACTTATTAACTTATCAAACAAGGCCTTAACATCCAAGGGTTTAGAATAAGGCAATGAAAATGAATTAACCATCCAAGGGTTGACAAGAAGTCTTGTCAAGTGAAAGACCAACAATAATGCATTCTTGCATTGAAGTGCCAACCAAACAAGGCCCTATGATCCAAGGGTTTAGAACAAAGATGGGAGAATGAGATCAATGGCTAGAAATGAGACACCCCTTGAAAATGGAAAATGACCAAATTCCTCCCAACTTAGGATTAATTATAAGAGTATCATCGTACATCTTAATTACCCTTCTACCCCTTGTCATCCTCTCTCATTACCAACATGTCATTCATACCCGAACACTTAGCCAAATCTCTACAGTTTCCACTAAGTGCTCTAAATATGAAAATACTCATCCTCCCTTCGCTGATTTCTTTCCCGAAATTGTTTCTAACTATTCTCATTATTCACAAAAGGAAAATATAACAAGTAATTCACATAAGTGTTACACCAAAACATCTACAATAAACTAGGGTAACACGTTCGGGAACGCAATAAGATTGTCGAAGCTCCAATGTGAAAATGTTGCACAAACCCACGTAGTCGCCAACGAACAATAAATCACAAAGCCGGAAACGAAAGTCCACAAAATCGTCCCGCTAATTCCAAAACTCAAACGCGAAAAAATTACACGTACTCAGATTACACAAGACGTCAATAATAAGTGATGTCACAAAACGTTAACACTTGGAAAAGAATTCCGGAAAGGAGAAAAGAAACGTGGGGCGTTACAATTCGGTTAGTTTGAGCTTTATGCAGATTATTCCTTGTTGGTTTAACGATTGGGATGTCTAAAGAGGTGTTTTTGACAAGATCAATTTTGGGCTGAAGTTGGATAATTGTGTTGTGAAGACTATCTGTGAAGCTACTTATGCTATTTATGCTTGGATTGGCTGGGTTATTAGTGCTCACCTCTGCTGTTGTTATTATAATCTAATTCCTATTGCTTGGGATAGTTATGCTAGAAATCAGGCAATATTAGAGAAAAATGTGTCATAGGGGCTTTAGCAGTTGATTATGTAGACCAATGTTAGACCTACGTACCCTTTCATCATTTTCTTTTAGAGATGATCAGCACAACACCAGTCATATATGATGAGTTATGTGTTAAGATACTCACAAACAATCTGAACAAATAAATGCAAGCACACCTCATAATTCATTTTACAAGTAACACTAATAGTACCAACCAAAAGAATAGATACATGAAAACTTGCTACAGGAATCACTTAGTATAGCAACTACACATGCACAAGACCATCTTTCTTGTACAAAACAGTGTTTCAAAAAGGATTTGCTATCAAATTCAGGGCATGCAAGGGAAAAAGGGACTAATTCAAAGAAAGAACAATATTTATTTATGCAGATTATTGAGGGTTCTTATAGAAGTTATTTTCTATCCTGTGCTGCTGTCCGTTTGGGAATTTCAAGTGATTATTTTGTTGGGATCAGTAGTGGGTTTCAAATTATTTTGAAGTGGGATCTGCATTTGATTTTTCTCACTTTTCTTATGGGGATTAATTTGAGATTTATGCAGATTACTCCTTGCTTGGGATGTCTACAGTGGTTTTTTTTATAGGATCACTTCTGGGCTGAAGTTGTCTGATGTTTATTCTCAGGATATTTGTGATCTGAAGACTATCTACGAAACTTATGCTTTTGATAGCTTCTAGAATTGGTTTTTCTTCTTCTTTAATTTGTGTGGCTGCAACAAGTTATTCCTAAGCATTCCTATTTACTTTGAATGGTTATCTTGAATAAACTTAACCTAGAAAAAAATAATAAAAAATAAGAAAAACTATTTCAATTATGCACAAAATACTCACTTTAAGTTGTCAGGCCGGCATCACAGTTGATTTTTTCCATAATGGCTTTATACATTTCTGCCATTTTGTAGCATTGTTCCACAGCCTTGGCACCCTCTTTTTTAGCATCCGAAGCTTCTCTATTAGCTTTTTCAGTCTCCATTTCTAAAAGAGCATTCTTCTCCATAGCATCTCGTTTAAGAGCTTCAATTTCAAAGTCTAGTATGATGTTTCTTTTGTTACCCACTAACACTTGTTCGCGTAAGCTAGAATTAGAGGATGGAGTAACCATGCCATATCCGAGGCAACCCACATAAGTTGAAGTTGTACCAAGAAAATGATCTACAATTTGATCATCGGTCATCGGAGTATCACAATCTTCAACTAATTGAGTAGTATCATCCCCCACAGATTGAGACTTAAGACTTTTCAAGTTCAGCTACCGTTTTCTCCTAATTCAAAAGAGAAAATGGCACAAAAGAATATGCTTTATGCTTTGGAACTGGCACAAAAGAGACTAATGAGTTCTATGTTTGTACATACAGAATGTTTCCCTTATTAGGAGTTGTTTGGTGCTGACACCTTTGCATAGTAGAGTCGAGAAGTCTTACTACACATTCACTGCTATCTCCTCTATTGATGGTTTTTCTCTTTTACTCCACACACACACATATATAACTATATATATATACACATCCATATTACATATATATATATATATATATATACTAGGCCTAAATCTCATAGAACACTAAATTAATTATCAAAAAGAGGGATTTTCAAACAACAAAAGCTACAATCAACAATAAGGACGGATTTAACCCAATTAAAAAGATTGTAGAATGTATATTTCACTTTCAACAACAACAATTTGATTTTTAAACAGCATCACAACCTAAACACCTAATTATCATATCTGAAGAGAAGAGGAGAGAAAAGCCAACAAAACTTACATTCATGATAGCAGCTAAATCTTTGTGTGAATGAAGGTCACGATCAATATCTCTGTAAGAAGTACTGAATAGATTAATCCCTGTTTTTTCCTGTTAATCTTGTGTCTGAATGATGCATAAAACAAGATAAAGGCAAAAGGGCAAGTTTAGAGAGTCATCTAAAGAGTCACCTGGAGAGTTTCAGAAGATGACGTGTGTAAAGTTTTGAAAAGGTATAGTAATGAAATGATAAATGAGTGGCCCTTATTCTTTGGCGCCTTTTCTTCAAAATATTTTCCCCACTAAATGAAAACGACAACGTTTTCTCAACCTAAGGCTATGACAATAGAAATATATAAATTTAAATTACTAAAATCTAATTTAGTTATAATTAATATTACAATGATTATTTTCCTCCAAAATATTAGAGAAATAAATTAAAAATATATATATATATATTTTTTGAAAAATAAAAATATCAAAAACATATATTTCTTTATTTCTGTGTCACATTATTCTTTAAAAAAGAAATTGATGAGATAAAACTAGAATTTCTTACTAATATTTTTTAATTTTTTGAACATCAATAAGGGTGTATGGCTCCTAAATTATTTGTTATGCAAAAAAGGTCTATAAAATTATTCACGATTAAATAAATAATAATGAGTAATTCAAACCACTTTATTATGTAGACATCAAGAAGCTAAGGATGATTACAACTTCATGGAATAAGCCAAGACAGTAACTAATGTATAGCTTTCCGTAAATGTAATGATAAATGACCAACTAAAGTGTAATTTTACAGAACTATAGTATTCACTATAAATATTATTAGTTTATGACTCACCATTATATTTATCTCAGTGGCAAGTAACGACTTATACAAAACTATATCGACCTCAATATAGATTTAGAATTATTAATAATAAGTTAAAACAGTTGTTAGAATAATTTCATGATTTGTATAAATATATCTCATTCTTTTATCATACAAGAAGTATTTGAGGTAATATTGACAGAATTTATATCAACAAGATCAATTGTTTCTCAAATGGAATGTTCTCGAGTCTCTATAGTTTTATTTTTCTTTTGTTTATCTAAACTTTTCTATATTTTTTAAAATAATGATTAGACTAAGAATACAACTTATTTTTTCAATAAAAAAAATGAGAATATGAAAGTTTTCACTTAGTTTACATATATACCTTCTAATAATAGAAATTTAGATGTAAAAGCATTTATTTTGTCTAATCATTCATTGAGAAATTCGATCTATTCAATCTCAAAATTCTTATTTTCTAATAAAAAATAACTTTTAATCTTTTCGATTTTTTTTAGTTAATTCACGGTTATACTCAACAAAATACCATCTATATATAATATTATATCATTTTGTTGTTAGTAATAATCTTTAGTCGAAAATAATAGAGTATTTGCAACTATTTTGACTATGACTATATTTCATTATAGTCGCAAAAGTCTCATTCTATTGCGATTAAATTTTACTATAGTCGTAAATACCTAACTTTTAAGACCATTTCATTTTAGTTCCAAAAGATTCATTCTATTACAACCATAGTTTATACAGTCGTAAATACATAGACTAATTGCGACTAAATTTGACTTTAGTTGTAAATACCGTAACTTTTTTCGACCATCTCATTTTAGTTGCAAATAACATTTTCATTTTAGTCACAAATACCCAGAGCAAATTGCGACCACAATGCATTTAGTTGTAAATATCCAATGCAATTGCAACTATAGTGTATTTGGTCATAAATACCCAGAGCAATTCCAACTAAATTTTACTTTAGTCGTAAATATCTTAACGTTTTTCGACCAACTCATTTTAGTTGCAAATAACATTTTCATTTTAGTCGCAAATACCCAGAACAAATTGCGACCACAATGCATTTAGTCGTAAATACCCATAACAATTGCAACCATAGTGTATTTGGTCGTAAATACCCAGAGCAATTGCGATTAAATTTTAGTTTAGTCATAAATACCTTACTTTTTATGACCATTTTGTTTTAGTCGTAAATAACATAGTATTTGCAATCTTTTAAGGCCGGTCACAAATAATTTGGTCGCTAAATGATCTATTTGTTGTACTGTAACTACACTAGATTAGCCATTGTATCCTCTACAATTCAGAAGCAACTTACTAATGTAAATCCAAGTGTTATTCACCTATTGTGTTCTTCAAGTGACAAATTATTATAAACATTAAAATTAATTAAGCAAAAGGAGGAACTGATAACAATACTGTCAACAGTGTTGGCTCAATTGGTGAATACTTATGTTGATACGAGCTAATTGAGTTTTAGCGCAATCCATATTTCAACTAATTGTTCAAATGGTAGCTACCACGATGTTTTACACGATAATACTCAATTTCCGGGAAAATAGGAGGACTTTGCCTCAAATAGTGTAGAAAGAAGCATAGAATTGTAATTTGAAAGATTTGTGAGGCTCTCTTTTGGGGTATTGTGATTTTGGATGTGAGTCGATAGTTTATGAATTTTGAATGTCTATAGTGAAATAATTGTTGGAAATTTTGAGTGAATAAGCTGTGACCCTTGGGAATCACATTTTACTAAAAAGGTTGTCACCTTTCGAAGCACCTTTTACTAAAAAGGTTGTCACCCTTGATAACACCCTTTAGCAAAATGTTGTGATTGTTCACAATAAGTCACAACATTTGGAGGTCTATAAATACCCCCCATGGATCATTTGATTCCATTCCAGATTTCAAGAATTCCAGAATTCTTCTCTCTATTCTTCCTTCTCTACATATATATATACATACATATAGTATAGTATAGTAGTAGTAGAGAGTACAACACAGAAGATGTTTGCTAGTTCTCTAATTTGTAGTGTTGTTATTGGAGAAGGAATGTCGTTATATCCTGGGAGACAGACGTTATATAAAGAATGTGAGCACCGTAATGGGGCGAATCTGTCTTAAGGACATAGAATCAAATTCCAGACTCGGCCTAACAGGTTCTTTTATTTTGTTTAATATATATATATATAATTTTATTATATAGTATATATATCAATATCTATATATATTGATATATATACTATGACACATTAGATTATATTTAAATAATACTATAGTATTGCACAATATTGAATTACAATCTTAAGACAGATTCGTTTAATATTATAGTATTATTTGAATATTAAAATTGAGGTCTGTATATTTATATATAACAGACGAATGATAAGTAGTAATAGTACAATTGTGCCTAAGTTTCTGAATGAAACTGTCTCAGTGCTCCAAGAGGGTGAGACTGGCCAAGGACGTGCATTGGGACCTACGATTGGGCGTAGGTTTAGGGCATAAGGTCCCCTCCTAGGTTCAAAAACCAAAGCGTAGGTTAGAGTCATTATGCCTCTTTTTGCCTCTAACAACATAGGTATGTTGCATCTTTTGTAGTTTTTTTTTCATATTTAAGCTAGACTGATCATCTCGAACTCCCAATGCTTTGGATGAAGTCATAATGTCTGGAAATGACATTTTTACCCTCTGGTGAAGTGACGATGTCTGGAAATAACGATTTTTCCCTCCGGTAGCTTTTTTTTGCTTTAACACACTCCTTGACTTCTTTCTCGAGATAGAAATGAACATACTAACAACTCTATTGCAAATACACAAAACTCACAACATGACAATTCACTCAACATGGTTATTGTTTAGAACATGTCAAACACAAATAATAGTATAAATGTTCTTACAATCTCCCTCTTGGCATTTCTGAGACAAAACCATGTTCTTACAATATATCCTCACAAATAACAACATAACATCTCTACCTATGAACACACACCGAAAAACACAGATATAAATTGTCACCTTGGTTGCACGATGACCAATCCTGTAACCACAACACTAAACAAACCATTAAATGCAAGTGTGGAAAATAGATATAAACCAACATAATGAACATCAGAAAATCATAACAACAATGCACACATAATGATCATCATTCTCCCCCTGAAAATAAATTTCCCCTTGCTAAATACTTCTCCCTCTGAATCAATCAAACAATTTCAATCTTCCCCCCTCACTTAATAATACTTCTCCCCCTTTTTGTCACTGAAATGTCAAGCAAAGAGAGTATATGGCATAACAACAATGTAGAGAGATGCAATGAAGTACTCAATGAAAAGCACCAAGATATAGAACTCTTATCAGATCATATTCAAATTCTTACGGTAACAGAAATCTCTACTATGCATGACCCTACTACTAATGCACAAGTCAAGTTTTACAAATATATATATATGAAAATTCTCATGTGCAAGCACTAAGGTAAGATGAAAACAATATATACTAAATTTGATAATCTCCCACCAACTGTGATGATAATTCAATCCAAGATCCAAACTAGAAGGCAAAAAAAAACTTTCTCTTTGTCACACAATTTCCTCATTCACATCTTTTCAACTTTTTCACCATATCCCTTTTTGTCTTTCTAAGCTCTGGACTTTCCAGCGAGAATTTTTTAATCCCGATCAACTGGACCCGAGCTTCTTCCATGGGATTTATTCTCATTAGTCTTCTCCTCTTTTTACGCGAACACTCAATGTTTACTATGGCAAGAGGCCCGGTTACTCAAATTGAAGAACTACTTTTTGCATTTTTAATATTTTAAACATCTCATTTTTTTTCAACATACCACAATATTCATACACATGCAAAACATATTTCATGCATAGACCAATCTAGCATAGCTCATGAACCTTCATACCACTTCGGGTTAAATAAATAAAAAATTAACATATTCAGCAGGCATTATAATCATCATCAGAGTAACTAGCACCTGAGATTAAAGTTTTGTAACATAAAATAATCATGTCAAGTGATCATCCAAAAATCTTAGGTCAGTCTGATACATCTACTTCACATATGCATAATGAGACAAGTAAATGTGAAAATAGAGTAAAATATGAAAACTTTTGTACTCTGGTCAAGCTCAACAGTCTCAAAAAAAATTATTGTCATTAATTTCAAAATAAAATGCATGTATGAATAAAAATAATACAAATGTATGATTTACTTATCAATTCTAGAAAAATAATGCAATATGTTCCTAAAATGATAGATAAGAAAATATATATTCTAAAAAAAGCGTACCAATAGATTTCCTAAGAGTAACATACTTTTGAAATTTAATGGTTTTGTAAAGATATCTGCCAACTGAGAATCTGTGGATATGAATTCTAGTGACACTATCCCATCTTCAACAAGATCACGAATGAAATGATGTCAAATATCTATATATATGCTTTGTCCTAGAATGTTGAACATGATTTTTAAAAATATTTATCATACTCGAGTTATCACAAAACATAGTCATTGTGCCTTGAGAAAAACCATAATCCGTAACATTTGACGCATCCACAAAACCTGAGTACAACAACTACCAACTCCTATATACTCAGTCTCAGTAGTGGAAAGGGAAACACAATTTTGCTTCTTGCTATGCCAAGCAACTAAGCAATTTCCAACATAAAAACACCCTCCACTGGTACTTTTTCTATCATTAACATTACCAGCCCAATCAACATCAGAGAAATATGCGATATCAGTATTAGTACCCGATGGATACCATAGTCCATAATTCACTGTCCCTTTAATATACTTGATAATCCTTTTCACAACAGTAATATGGGACTCCTTAAGACTTGTCTGGTAACGTGCACACAAACCAACACTAAACGCTATGTCAGGTCGACTAGTAGTCAAGTACAACAAACTCCCAATCATACTCTTATAAAGTGTAAGATCGACATCTTTGCCTTTAGTATCCAAACTAAGCTTAACACTTGTACTCATAAGAGTGCGAGCATCCTTAGCCTTTTCTAAACCAAACTTCTTCACTAATTCTAAAGCATAACGAGTTTGAGAGACAAAAATCCCATCATTTTATTGTCTAACTTGAAGCCCTAGAAAGAAGTTCAATCTACTAATCATGCTCATCTCAAATTCATGTTTCATTTGATCTCCAAAATAAGGAGCAAACTTATCAGAAGTGGATCCAAACACAATATCATCAACATAGATTTGAGCAACAACTGTATCACTCTCAATTTTTTGAATAAACAGTATTTGGTTCACTCCCCTCGAGTAAAACCTATTCCCAATAGGTAATCAGTCAACCTTTTATGCCAAGCTTTAGGAGCTTGCTTTAGCCCATATAACACAATTTTCAGCCTGTAAACATGACTCAAATAATAAGGATCTTCAAATCCTTTGGGCTGCTCCACATATACTTCCTCATGAAGAACACCATTCAAAAATGCACTCTTCACATCCATTTGATACAACTTGAATCCAAGATGACACGCAATAGCAAACAAAATTTGAATAGATTCAAGTTTCGCTACTGGAGCAAACATCTCATCAAAGTCTATACCCTCCAACTGAATATAACCTTGAGCAACAAGCCTAGCCTTATTCCTAACTATTGTACCATGTTCATCATTTTTATTCTTGAATATCCACTTGGTACCAATCACATTTATCTCATTCGGTCTAGGCACAAGATACCATACATCATTATTAAGAAACTGTTGAAGTTCTTCTTGCATAGCATTTATCCACTCGCTATCTTGAAGAGCTTCTTTGACATTTTTAGGTTCTAAAGAAGATGTATAGTATGCATACAAAACCTCATTCCTAGCCTTTCTCCGTGTCATCATCATCTGATCAACAGATCCTATAACATTATCCAAAGGATGATACAACTTTACCCTTGTAGCGGGTTCCTTAGACGGTGTAAGTTGAACATCACCAATTGAATCATGTGATTCTGCAGGACTTGAAGTATTATCACTAACCACATTGTCCTCTTTTTCAACCTCTGAAGAATCATTATCCAATATAAAGAATGGCTCACCACTTTCCTCCTCAGCAGACGTTGGAGACTCATCAATACATAAGTCATCAACCACTACATTGGCAGATTCCATCATCGTTTGAGTTCTAAGGTTAAAAACCCTATATGCTCGACTAGTCAATGAATAATCCAAAAATATTCCTCCATCACTCTTAGACTCGAACTTCCTAATAGATTCACGATCTCTAAGAATATAACATTTTGCTCCAAAAACTTTGAAATACTTTACATTGGGTTTCTTGTCATTCCATAGTTCATAAGGAGTTTTTAAAGTGTCAGGCCTGAGATAAACTCTGTTCGAGGTGTAACACATTGTGTTCACCGCCTCAGCCCAAAAATACCTAGGAACATTCCTACCCTGTAGCATAACATTGGCCATTTCCTGAATAACCTTATTCTTCCTCTCAACTACTCTATTTTGTTGAGGAGTTTTAGGTGCTGAAAATTAATATTTTATTTCTCTCTCTTCACAAAACACTTCAATTTCTGAATTTTCAAACTCCCTTCCATAATCACTCCTTACTCTAGAAATGAAACAATTCTTTCAGTCTTAATTTTTAAACAAATTCTCTTAAAACTTTCAGGAGCTTCAGACTTTTCACTTAGAAATCCAACTTATGCAAATCTCGAATAATCATCCACCATGACAAAAATATACTTATTTCCTCCTTTGCTCATGGTTCTTGTGGGACCCATTAAATCAATATGCAACAACTCTAAAGGTCTAGAAGTACCAATGACATTTATCTTTTTGTACTGACATCTGACTTGTTTACCCTTTTGACATGATCTACACACAACTCCTTTTACATAACCAAGCTTAGGGACTCCCTTAACAATTTCACTCTTAGTAATTTTTGTTAATTCATGAAAATTAACATGTCCCATCTGTTGATGCCAGATTTCAACTTCATCAAGTTTAACTCTATTGCATAACAATTCAGAATTAGGAACAATGCAATAGAAATTATCAGTTGAATATATACCTTCCATTACACAATTCCCAGAAGAGTCAATGATCGAACACTTATTAGAAGAAAAAGTGACATTATGATTGTTATCACAAATCTGACTTATGCGCAACAAATTTGCTTTAAGACCCTCTATATAAAGCATATCTTCTAGTTTAGGTAGACAAAAAACCACAATGGTACCTTTGCCTAGAACCTTCAATTTCTCTCTATCACCAAAAATGACTATCCCACCATGACATTGCTCGAGAAATCCAAACAATAACTTATCTCCAATCATATGCCTTGAACATCCACTATCCAAATACCAAGAAGTAAATTTGCGTGCTCTAAGTGCAGTATGAAGTATAAGACAGTGTAGCTCAATTTTTCTCACCCAAGTCTTCTTCATCTTCGAAGCTCCTTTTGCCAATCTTGACAAATCCTTCATTTCTTCATTCAGCATTCGAATTTGATCTTGAATACGATCTCCATGTTGAACTCTTTGTTCCTTCACCGATTATAGAGTCTTCCCTCTCATCTTCGAACACCTTGGTCGAAAGTGACCACTAACACCACAGTGATGACAAATAGGAACAAACCTCCAGACTCCATCAGTTGACTTCCTAGAATATCTAGGGGTAAGGAAGGCATGTTTTCAACAGGTCTTTTGACATAGGATTGAACCCTAGGATTCCAATTTGAATTTCATTTTGAAGAACTCGATGTTACTTGAGAAGCTTTTACAAATGTGGTTTTTGCAGCAACATTTGAATTTTGCAATACACCAACAAAACCTAGTCCCTTTGTATTTTCTGCCGACTTTCCTACACTCAACATATGATTAAGCTTAAGAGTTCCACTAGACCACTTCTGAATAGTTGAGTTAGCATCTTTCAGCTCTTTTTCCAAATTTTGAATCTTAGTAGATTTCTCAACCAATTCCTTATTACGACCATCTATTAACTTCAAAGCCTCAATTTTTTTAAGTTCAGACTTATTCAAATCCTCAACCAACTTAGTCTTTTGGGTCTGTAGAAGATTTAGAGTTTATGAACTATTGGTTAATTTGTCTTTTAAATAATGCAGTTATTTGTCCATGTTAAGACTTTTAGTCAAAAGTTTCATGTGATTCTTGTGAAGTTGTGTGGTCTTATCAAGTAATTTATTATAAGATTCTTGAAGCGTTTCATCACAATATTCATCACTCTCAGACCTTCCTCTTCAGACATCGCCAAACTTCAAGCAACTTTGTTAACCTCCTTGCTCTGTACAACAAACACAGTGAAATTCTTAGAATCATCACTTACTTATGATTATGTCGCATCACTAGCTGATCCATTGTCAGAGTCATCATCCCAACTGACAGCTAATCCTTTGGATTTCTTCAGAGTGTTTGCATACTCTGCAGCTATATGACCATAACCTTGACATTCAAAACATTTAGGTTTCTTCTTTTAAAGATTAGACTTGTCTTTCCTAATTTGAGTCTTATTTCTATTTCTAGACTTACCCAACTTATCCCCAAATTTTTGTCCCTGGCCATTCTGTTTAGCCTTAACAAATTTGTTCAACCTCTTGGCAAACATGGCAATATCATTCAGACTCAACACACTTTCTTCATCAAGTTCAACCTGATCCTCCCTAGTGGTTTTGAAAGCTATGCTCTTCTTTTTTGTGCCACTCGCCTTTTTAGGAGGATTTTTGAACATCTCCATCTTATAAGATTTTAAATTTCCAGCCAATTCTTCAACCTTAATTTCTTTAAGACTCATGACCTCAGAGATGACAGTGACCTTAGATCGAAAAACGTTCAGGAAGAGACCTAAGGATTTTCTTTACTATGATAGTCTCATGAATAGGCTCACCTAGGTTATGACATCATGTTACAATATCAGTTAACCTAGCCTCAAAGTCTATGAAGACCTCATCCTCATCCATTTTCAGCTGTTCAAATTAAGATTCAAAATTTGAAGCTTTGATTGTTTCACCTTCGACGTTCCTTAATGAGTGACTTGGAGAATGTCCCAAGCTTCCTTGGCAATTACGCACGTAGCAATCCTCTTGAACTCACTCAGAGTTACAACATTGTATAACGCATTCAACGCCTTCGAGTTCCAATTCACGTTATTCGTCTCGGCAGTAGTCCACTCGCTTGACGATTTTGGTATTGAATCATTGGTCACGTCGTCTTTCACATTAGGACGTGAATATCCTACTTCAATAGCATTCCACTCTCTCTCATCTAAAGATTTAAAAAATGCTCTCATTCTTGTTTTCCCGTATGTATAATTTGAGCCATCAAACAAAGGGGACCTAGATATGGAACCTCCTTTACGAGGCATCTCCATCGTCTAAGTACATAATCTAAACCTAGGTAATTAACCTAAAAAGAAGGGCAACCACGCTCTGATACCAATTGAAATGTAACGTCCTGTAATTTTACGTGCTAATTTTAAAATTTTATTTTTATTTATTATTAAACAATTAATTGCTTATGTGTTTATGTGCCTAACATGTTGACGTGCTTACGTGAATTATGCGAAATTGAAATTTTGAGTTACATGTTATATGTTATATTTCATTTCATGAATACTTGAAATTAATTGAAACGTTTGGAAAATAAATAAACGACAAAAGCGTAAACTATAAATTTTCCATGTTTTGAGTTAGTGGGTTTTGTAGAGAATTATTGACTAAGTGTTGGGGAGATGTAGAGTGACAATATTATAGTTGTGTAGAAGACTTGGGGCAAAATAGTAAATTGAATTCATAATGGCAAGGGTTGTGATTAAGTTATAAAGGGGTAGGTAGCTAAGACATTTCACTACCACCTTTAGTATTGTTTTCCTATTAGCCATTGGATCATCCTCCATCTACCCATCTTCAATTCTAGCCATTGGATGGAAAAGTGAATTATTGGTGTATCTCTACACATTGGTAGTCTTGCTAACCCACAACCCACTTCCTCTCATTCCCACTTCACATGTTTTTATCTCTTCTTCCCCAATTTCTTTGTTACGTTTCTCTCTCTCTTCCTCCATGGATGCACAAGACTTTCTCCTCTAGTCTTGTTGATAATAGCTTGAAGATTGGGTCTTGTTGGTGCTTCATTGTCCTCAATTGATGTTAATGATTGGTAAGTTCCTTCACCATTTTCCTTGATTTCTCCCTTTGAATTGAAAACCTAGCTTTTATTTCCTTGGAATGATTTCTTTTATTCCCATAGATTTTCGAAATTTCCATGGTTATAATTGATTGTTGGTCCATTCTTGTAACTCTCCCTTCCATTGAATTGTTATTAGCTTGAGAAGACTTGAAAATGCTAATTTTGGGAATGCATTGCTTCAAGCTTACTTGATGTCCACATTGTATATCTTGTGTTGAATTTATTGGTGAGTTTCTTTCCTCTTGATTCTTCCTTTTCCCGAAACCCTAGTTTAGCCATTTTGGGGTTTTTAGCTTTACTTTGAATTCTTGATTTTTAATCGGTTGTTGCTATTAAAAATCACTAGTTAAGAATCCATATTTGTTGTAATGTTGCTTGAAGGCTTGGGAGACATTTTACTCAAATTCCCGAAAATCACCTCCTTGAAGCTCTATTGAAAATTCTTGACTCGGTTGTTGTTGGTGTCAATTGGACGGATTGCTTGCGCCCTATTGCTTATTATTCGCTTGGATTGAGGTAGGGGAAAAACAAGTTGCTTTAGTTTTTGTACGAGGGTGTGTGCGTCTATGTGTATATATGTCGTATATATATATATATGCGAGTTGAGTCTCGACAACTTAGACGATGAATTAGGTTCCCTTGAAAAGCATGATTATGTGATATTAATTCTTGTTGTGAATCATTGCTTAAATTGTGAAATTATGAGCATGATGCTAGTTTGATTACAATATATTGCAAAAAGAAATAAGTATGTATTGTGATGGAAATTGTGAACCTTGATTCATTTTGGGTGTACCACGTAGTGTGAAAATGTGGATATTGGTTCCTACGTTTTGCGAAAATTTTGTGCAAGTCGTCTTGTGTTTGGATCGTCGTAACAACTGGCCAGGGGGTGCTTCTTGCTCCCACGGAACTAATAAGCCGATAAATGCAGATGATAGGGGGAGGACATATCGTCCAAAGCCTATGTGCTCGACTAGGTCGTGGTGAACGTCTTCCTTGATAAAAAAATTAAGTGTCAAAAACACTTGGGAAGGACGATACGATAAGTCCGCCATTTCTTAGTGAGTTGTATTCTCAGGGGAATGGTGGAGAAGGATCTGTTCACCCTTGGGAAGGGTGTGTTTTTGTGTGCGTGTCATGGAGGTGTCGGTCACCTTGCGTCTTAATTATTATACATGTAATTGTGGTTTTAATAATGGAAGCATGTTATAATTGTGATAAATTATGTTGTGAGCATGTTGGGGAACTTGTTTGTTGGGCTTGATGGGGTTCCGGATTGGCGTGAGAGTCATGTGGAATAAAAGACCGACCTAGGATTAGTTGCATGCACCTTGGGTGGGTTGTACCACTCGGACTACAGAGATTGAGGCAATGACGCTTCCTCAACTGGGCTAGTGAGCTCACCCCATGTTATATACATTTTTTTCAGGTGATGATTCCCATTTGGGAGGTCTGTAGTCTTCCGGCGGAGTACTTTTGTAGAGCATTGATAGACATTGTATAAATGTGCTTATTTTGTTTAGTGTTTCATTTAAGTCAAAACTATTTTATTTTAATCCGGCTAGCATGTTAGCCGAGATGTTGGTGTTGATGTACATCCCTTGGAGCGCTAGGCGCGGGGAATATATTCTTTTGGGGCATTTCGGTGTCGAATTGTGGAAACATGTAATTTTGAACAACTCTATTATGTTTCGCCTTAGGGCGCTATGATGAAAATATGGGACTCTTTTATTTGGAATTTTGAGTGTGGAATAAATTATTTGTCTTGAATGCGATTATTTGATATTCGGCCGAAACGGTGTTTTTCTAAGTTTTCAAACCAATCCTTTTGTTTTGGATGGAAAAACCCGTTTTCGCCTACCCCCGTAAAAACCGATAAAAACTTGTGTTTTGAACTAATTTGAGGTTGATTGAAGGAAATTGAGATTTTTGAGTCGGTGGTTTACTCAAACGGAAACCGGGGGCAAGACGGATGATTTTTACAAAAATTCAAGTAAAAGATTTCGAGGAAAATAATTGTTTCCTTCTAGTTCTTGAGTTTCGGAAATATTAGCAGCATTCTATTAGTGTTGAGGTCATTTCCTTTATTCTATAAGTGTTTTGGATGATTTAGACACAATTTTCCCCTTCTACAGACCTTGTGGTTGAGTTGAGTTTTATGTAGCCGACTAAGTCTTCACCATTCCATTTCAGTACACTTCTTTCTCAGCTTTGGCATAGTTTAGTCGACTTCTTTCGTGGTTTAGTCGACTAGAACTCTTCATGTAGTCGACTAGTGCCTTGAGTAGTCGACTGAATCCTCAAACTCCCATTTCCGCAAGCTACTGACTGATCTAGTCGACTAAATACTTGTTTCAGTCGACTAGATATTATTTCTAGTCAACTAAGGGTTGTTTCAGTCGACTAGATGATCCTTGTCATCGACTAAAAGTTCTTTCAGTCGACTACAGCTCGCGCACTCTGCGCACACTGTTCAGTAAATTGGTCATATCTCGAGCTACGTTTGTCGGATGGATGTGTTCTTTAGAGTTTTAGAAAGCTGACTTCAAGATCTTGCATTTAGGATTTTTAATCGCATCATTTGAGTCAGATTTGAGTGAGTAATGGTCGACTGAAGTTGACGGTAGACTTTCGGACCTTAAGCGTGGAAATGCTGATTTCAAAACGTTGTAGTTTCCACCTCACACATTGGATTTTGGTCCCGTTTGTTCCTATGGCTTGTTCTAGGTCCATAATTTGTGTTTATAGTTGGAACTTACCATTTTACCCTCCAAATGACCATTTTACCCTTGGTTGAACTTAGGGTATTCTGACGTTTCGGTTAAGGTACCGTTTGTTTCGGTTTACCTTCTTTTGATCTCGTGTTATTCTTTTAGCATCCTTGAGATGTTTTATTTCTATCTTACTCTTGTATGGGTATTTTACGACTTGAGGGATTTTATTCCATTTTTATTTTCTTCCGCATTCACTCCCTTAGCTTTTAGTTTCGGGTTTTGGAATCCTAGGAAATTCGGGGCGTGACAAGAAATTACCTAGACGATAGTGAAAAAAACCTAGAAGGGGGTGAATAGGTTTTTTGTCGATTTTATGATCAATTAAAATTATTTAGCAAAAATTCAATTTTAATTAGTCACAAACCCTAATTTTCAATTTAATTCCAAAAACAGATCTATCGAGCAATATCAATCAAACATCAATATAGTGCAAAAAATAAGGCAAAAGACAATACAAAGAATTATACGTGGAAAAATCAAGGAAACGTTCCAAGGAAAAAACCACGGGTACACTCAGGTACCGATGCACTATGAATCAACAATTACAGACTCTATGAGAGTTTTAGACTTATAATCACTCATGATATGTCTTCCTCTACTCGCAGTCTGAAACCCTTGAATCACTCGTGCTTCACGAAGCACGCTTGCTCCGTTAGACACTATGAGAGACTCACAAATCACGCCTGATTTGCCTTTCTCTACTCGCGGTCTGAAATTCTCTAATCGCTCCGTACTCGACCGGATCAAAACAACCTCGTTGCAATGGACGGTGTGATGATTTTTCAGCAATCACTAATTCAATCGTGCATATAGAACTTCGATGTAGAAGCACGATTGAAGAAACTTAACACAAGAGATAATACCAATATGTATGATCACTCCATAATCACCTCTTTGTATGTATCACTCTGTAGAAGAATATGAACTATAGAATATTGTAGAGCTCTCACCAAAAACTATATTGAAAAATTGTCATAAAAAACCTAGCCTCTTCTCTTGTAGAACCTTGGTATTTACAGGCCAAGTCATAGAAAACCCTAACCTTGCCCTCTTATGTAATTTCACATACCTTGATAAATCCTCTAAAATCTTATGTAAATATATGTATACATCAATACATAGAGTTAGGGACCAAACTGGAAAAGTCCGAAAGCACCCCGAAACAAATCCTGCGTATCTAGGAATCACGTGAGCGAGCATTGGGACCTACACTTGGGCGTAGATCTAGGGCGTAGGCCTATGCTTGGGTGTAGGTCTAGGGCGTAGGGTCCCCTCCCAGCTTCAAAAACCAAAGTGTAGGTTAGAGCCATTCTGCCTCTTTTTGCCTCTGACAACGTAGGTATGTTGCATTTTTTGTAGTTTTTTTTTCATATTTGAGCTAGACTGGTCATCTCGAACTCTAGGGCGTAGGGTCCCCTCCCAGATTCAAAAACCAAAGTCTGGAAATGATATTTTTACCCTCCGGTGAAGTGACGATGTCTGGAAATAACGATTTTGGCCTCCGGTAGCTTTCTTTGCTTTGACACACTCGACTTTTTTCTCGAGATAGAAACGAACATACTAACAACTCTATTGCAAATACGCAAAACTTTCAACATAACAATTCACTCAACATGATTATTGTCTAGAACATGCCAAACACAAATAATAGTATAAATGTTCTTGCAATAAACAATGGTTTCGAGGTACTGCAATAATTAAAAATCAGGATGCATCTTCATCAATTGTGTCCTTATATAGCCAAACAAGATGGCAAGATGGCATGAACCAATTTATTTGAAATCTATTTATTATAAGTACATCTTCATCACTTTACTCCAGTTTTTTAATTTAATTTTTTCCTTAAATAGCCAAACATGAAATGGTATTGTGTCCCTTTTCCCCTTAAAATTACCAATTGGAGCTGAATCATATTCTCAAAAAAAAAAAAAAAAAAAAAAAAACTGTTTTGGGTGCATACCATGGATATTAATTTCCTATCCCAAATATTTGATCTATCAGTTAGTTTTCACGTATTGAGTAGGGAAAAAGAAAAAAGGAAATTAGGATTTGTAAATTTTCCAACTAATATATATATATATATATATATATATATATATATATATATATATATATATTTCACCAACTCTCAAATTTCCTCACCAGAATAGCCACTTGCATATTAAATTGGAACGAAAAGGGCCAATTGGAAAGAAAATTCTGGTCTAGCCAATATTTAGTAACATTGATCACTTGCTATTTCTTTGGATTTTCATATCACACACTCACAAATGCTTAATTTTCAACTCAAGTCAATGTTCAATGTTATATATATTTCGAACAATATATGTATATTTATATATATATATATATGTCGGTGGGAAAACATAAAGGAGAAGAACGTACCAGATCTCGACCTCAAATGTTGAAAATCGACAAAAAAAGGAGCATTCTTCTTCGATCTAGGGTTTGTGGAGAGAGGCAACCAGTGGAGGAGCTATCTTCTTCGATCGGGTTTGTGGAAGAGAGGCGACGAATGGGCTTTTCTTCGATCTAAGGTTCGTGGAGAGTGGTGTCGACTATAGGCCCTTTCTTCTTCGATCGGGTTCGTGGAGAGTGGCTTTTGTCCGATCTTGAATTCATGGAGAGAGGGGACGAGTGGAAGCAATAGGATTCGTGGAGAGAGGGGTGTGATTTTGGTTCAATTATTTGGGGCCAAATATTTTGGTCTAGTTGCTTTTGATTTTGGTTCAATTATTTTGGAACCAGATCACATTGATCCACCAAAAATTTTGGTCTTAAAAATTATCATTTTGGTTCAATTTTGTCCAACTTAATCTGATTCTATTTTTTAAGACTAATGCGAAACAAACATGGTATGGTCTCAAAAAATCATGACCAAACCAGATGGACCATAACCGCCTACCAAACAGGGCATCAATAATAAACAATCACAAAATCAAAAGACATAATGAATAAATAATTGAGTCTCAAAAATTTAATTTTCATGAATAAAATAAATAAGAAATCCAAATCCCCAAAGGGTACAACTCGGGAATCCCATAACTATGAACCCCTAACCATTAAAGAAAGCACGAGTTTGAAAATAGAACTAAATCAAATCCCTACACTGAACTGAAATCAAAATGAAAAAATTCATGAAGGAATGAGATGAGCCCTCAACCCTGTGGCTGGAACTGTCGAATACCTGAAATGATAACCACAGTGAGTCAAATTCATGAGCAAATAGACTCTATATGATCCCAACAGAGTACCAGTAATTATATTATCTAAACAAACCAAATATAAGAATAAAATATAACTCATATAACTTTAAATACCACTCCTAAATAAATATCCTCAAAAAATAATAGACAACACAAATTAAGTGTCACCATAATTAAATCAAAAGTCAATAGATAAAACAAATAAATGCAACATAATTAAATCACAATCAATATGCAACTTAACTATGTCAAACCATAACCACGTACCCGAGAGTTTATCAATGTCATGACAAGTTAATAATGTTATGGTACAGACGAGATTGCCTTAATAGTCAGTCCATTGTGATTTCCTTCATTCCTCAATCAATGATATATATATATATATATATATACATAAATGAATATGTATATCAATTAATTACTAATTGTGATACAAATTAAAGAATTTATAAATTTGTTTACAATAATTTTCATGGTACGTAACTCATCAATCCGTCACATTATAAAATTAAGGGTTATTCCTATAAACATCCCCTAAGGTTTGATTTATTTTTACACGAATTCTCTCAAAATTGAATATTATCACTCACACTCCCGAGACAAACCAAAGTTAGTCTAACTAACGATTTTATGCAAAGTTACATTTTTGCCCATGTATATATAATTGAAAAAATCCTATATTGTGTTAAGACCATTATGCCCCCTTAGGTTTATTATTTTATTATGTCATTCTTTATAATTAATTATTACTCCCTCCGCCCCACAATAGTTATCTAATTTAAATTTTTTAACATTTTATTGATTTGGGTTGACTAGTGTGCAATTTCCAATTTTGCTTTTATAGGATATAGTATTATGATGAGTCCAATATGTGTTTAAAGTTAATGAAATAAGGGTAATTGAGAAAAGTGGAAGATTAAATTGTATTAAAATTTGAAATATTGAAAGATAATTAAAATCATTATCCTTTATTATTCTAAATGATTATCCTATAATTAAAATCATTATCTTTTATTATTCTAAATAATTGTATATATATATAAATATATACAGCACCACCGTCCTTTCTTATCTTCTCCGGCCATCCTACACCCACCAACCACTCCACACCGCTCTCTCTCTCATTCGGAGTCACCACCACATCCATCACCAAATGCCAGACCACCACTGACCTCCAGATCTTTCACACCAGAGCCGCGCACAACCTCTCTCTCCGCTGAGACCCACCACCATTGACCCTTCTCCTCTTTCGACCATCAATTTAGGGTTTGCTATCTCAATCTCATCACAACAATTGAAATTTAGATATTTTAATTTGTGGATTTCAGATAATTATGATGTTTAAAAGGGTTGGTTCTTGGTGGTGTGATAAAGTAATGATTGTGTGTTCTTTGATCTAAGAATTGATACATATATATATCTGTATATATCTGTATCTATATCTATCTATATATATATATATACCTCTAATTAAACCTGTCAATGGATTGGATTTTGATCCGAATCCGATCCGATTAGTCGGATTTCGATTACAAAAAAAATCCGATAACCCGAATATGATCCGAATCCGATAATCAGATTCCTTAACAATATTTGGATTAACCTAATCCGATCCGATAAAATATACATATATATATTTAATATTGTACATGTATATAAATGTTAGTTGTTAATTATTTTATTATTTATTAATAATGATTGATCATAAATACAATTATTAAAAGTGTGAATAATTTTAGTGTTTCAGTATTTATTGATTTTTTTATTTTTTTAATTAAATATTCGGATCAGATATTCTATAATGAAGAAATTCGAATATGAATTAATTAAGTGAAAATCTGTCGAATTATCGGATTCGGATCGCGGATTGGGAGTTTTTGTCATCCTTATCAATAGACTTATCAATAATCCGATTATGATCCGAATCCGATCCGAATCCGATATTAACCGGATATGGATTGAAAATAAAATCCGATAACCCGATTAGGATCCGAATCCGATAATCCGATTTTTTAACAAATTGGATTTGAATTTAACTGATCTGATCCGAATCCGATCCATTGACAGATCTACCTCTAATAGACAAAGATAAAATCAGTGGGTCACATTTTCTCCTATCTTGTGTCTAAGGATGAGCAAAGATATAACTTTAGTAAATCTTAATTCGTGTGTCTAAGAATGAACAAATTCCTTTCAAAATTCACGAGAGTAAGGATCAAAGAAACTAGTGGGTCACCTTTTCTCCAAACAGAGCCCCGTAACCTTCCAATTTCAAAATAATTGCATAAAAAAAATAAGCTTTTATCCCTTATTATAAATTTTTTTAATTCATTTATTATTATTTGTAAATAATGTTTGTGTCATTTTTTTTGGGTTCTTGTTATACATTTATATGTGTGAGACTCAGATTCCTCATCTACAGTTTGGGTTAAAGAGAGAGAGAGGGGGGAAATTGCAAGAAGATTAAAGGGTAATTTGCAGTCACACCCCTTAGGTTTACAACTATTTCACCTAGATACAGATTTTCGGAATTTTGACACAAACACCCCCTGAGGTTTGGTATTGCTTGCACACCCCAAATGACGAAAATACCCTTCACAAAATTCTAAAATATTAAGGGTAATGTGAAATGACCTTTATGCCCCAACCCCAAATATATAAAATTTCGAAAAACATATATATAAATTCAAAAATATATATAAAATTCGAAAAAATGTATATAATTCGAAAATAAATATTTAAATTTTGAAAAAAAAATATAAAATTAGAACAAAATATATAAATTTCGAAATATATATATAAAATAAAAATATATATATAAAATTCGAAAAAATATATATATATAAAATTCAAATATATATATATATAAAATTCGAAAATATATATATATAAAATTCAAAAAATTATATAATTTTGATAAACATATATAAATTTGAAAATATATATAAAAAATTCAAAAAAATATATAAAATTTGAAATATATATATAATTCGAAAATATATATATAAAATTTGAAAAATATATAAACTCGAATATATATATATATATATTTCAAAACAAATAAAAACATTCAAAATATATATTTTTTCAAAAACAAAATTCAAAAAATTATATAATTTCGGAAAACATATATAAATTTAAAAAAATATGTATATTTGTTTTTGATATATATATATTTTCGAATTATATATATATATATATATATTTTCGAATTATATATATATATTTCAAATTTTATATTTTTTTTGAAATTTATATATGTTTTTCGAAATTATATAATTTTTTGAATTTTGGTTTTGAAAATATATATATTTTGAATTTTTTATTTTTTTTTGAAATATATATATTCGAATTAATATATTTTTCAAATTATATATATATTTCAAATTTTATATATTTTTTGAAATTTATATATGTTTTTCAAAATTATATAATGTTTTGAATTTTGGTTTTGAAAATATATATATTTCGAATTTTTTATTTATTTTTTGAAATATATATATTCGAATTTATATAATTTTCAAAATATATTGAATTATATCTATATTTCAAATTTTATATATTTTTTTGAATTTTTTATATATATTTTGAAATTTATACATGCTTTTCGAAATTATATAATTTTTTGAATTTGTTATATGTATTTTTCGAAATTTATATATTTTATTCTAATTTTATATATATTTTGAAATTTATACATGCTTTTCGAAATTATATAATTTTTTGAATTTGTTATATGTATTTTTCGAAATTTATATATTTTATTCTAATTTTATATATTTTTTTCAAATTTTAAATATTTTTTTTCGAATTTTATACATTTTTTCAAGTTTTATATATTTTTTCGAATTTATATATTTGGGGTTGGGGCATAAAGGTCATTTCACATTACCCTTAATATTTTGGAATTTTGTGAAGGGGATTTTCGTCATTTGGGGTGTCATGGCAAGCAAAACCAAATCTCAGGGGGTCTTTGTGTCAAAATTCCGAAAATCTGCATCTAAGTGGAATAGATGCAAATCTCAGGAGGTGGGACTGCAAATTACCCTAGATTAAATGTAGGGAGATAGGGATTTGAGCAGAGAGAGATTCGGAGTAAAGAAATGAATTGGGGTTAAAGGGTAGAAAGGTAAAACCAAATCTTTAAGTTAGGAAGAAAAATGTATATTTACTTTAACTTATAAGATTAGATTTAATACACTCTAAAGGTAACATGAGCATTTTACATAAGAGTTAGTGGTTAACGGCCTCTACTAACGGCGTCAACACATAAAGTATATAAATGGAGCAAAATTTAAATTTTAAGAAATGTTTGTGGTAACATTCAATTTTGAGGATATCCGTGTGAGAATAGATCAAACCTATACACTAATTCAAACCACAATATATGGAAATTAAAATATTAAGCATAAGATTAATGCATGTACTCACAAGAAAATAAAATCGAAATATACACACACATATCTACATGAATATCTTAGTACACAAAAATATACGAAATCAAATATACACATAACTATACACTAATTCAAACCACAATATAATAAGCTTAACAATAGGCTATGAGATGTCCTCTTTATCCCTATATGATTTTCTACAGATTTCTTTATATATATTTACATAATTATATACAGATTTCTCTCTCTCTATATATATACACACAGAGAGAGACCCGGTCACCCAACGGCTTTTTCATTGAATTTCATTAATTTCCTAAGGGTGGGTTTGGTTATCAAGAAATAGCTAGAAAGGAAAAGAAACAAAAAATTTTAATTTTTTTTGAAAGTTTGGTTAGATGGAAAAAGAAATTTTTTAGGAAAATAATTTTCTTACATCCTCTTATTTTCCTCAAAACGTTTCTCCCAAAAAACATAAGAAAATTTCAGTTTCCCGTGAAAGTTGAAAGCATACATTTTAATTTTCCCTTATACCCTTATCTATAAGGTGTTTGATTGTTTATAGAATTCTATCAAATTTGAATATAACAACAATTTTGAAGATGTATGGTTAAAAATAAATTACTCACCTAATATTTAAATTTTTATTTCATTATGTCTATAAAGCAAGCCTCTAAATTTAACGTTATAAATATTATAAGATTTTTCTCTTATATAACAAATTAGGACGGACTTATAAATTATATTTTTATTTTTCATTATTTATTCCTTTACTGTTATTAAGTGATAGAATAAAAAAAGTTGTGTATATAAAAAAAATTATATTTAATACAAATAAATTTATTTTTAAGTACATAATATGATGTGGGTAGTTTTGGTATGTAAATTATTTTCTTTTCACTTTCTTGCTATTCAAACTCAAAACACTATTTTCTTATAGCTTTCTTGAAAAAATTTCTTGTTACGCAAATAGATACTAGAAATTTGATTTTCTTTTCTCTTTTTTTTTTCACATTCATTTTCGATCATATTTCTATTTAACCAAATGCCCCCTAAAGGTCATCTAATTTCTTAATGGCGGGCCCCATAATTACCATGCCGAAATAAACCTGATGCTTCTTGAATCCACCTTCCTACCCATGGAACGTGTCCCTGTAATAGAACCTTTAGTGGCGGCCCTCATTAGCGAAGCAAATTCCAGAAATTCAATTTTGCAAAATAATTTCAAATGACATTAATGAACTGCTCATTCTACTCGAGGTGACGTACAAGCTATTATTTGTACACAAAACTATTTGCCTATATTCGGTCTCCTCAATATACAGACAAATATTGAAATTGAACTATTATGTATCAACGAAAACAGTACACAAAAGGTACAATATATATATACGGATATATGGTTACAAAGATATTATGACTACGAGTCCGAAGACGAAGTAACTTGTCTGATTATTTTAGGGCTAAATCAAACACCGATGGTAGATTGAACGCTGCTTCCTCTCTCCCCGTTAATCTATGTCTCTCTCTTTCCTCTCTGTATCACTAGTCTGACATTAATAGATAGGTCATAAAAATTGTATTAGGATTTTTTTTTAATGATATTTAGGTCTTGCTCCATAAAAATAAAGTTTGTCATGCCGCATGATATGGATCACTAATAAAATACCATATATACAAGTCATTAAAAATATTAAAATATGAATATAATTCTGGGTTGAACTCAATTATAATTTGATTATATTTGTTTTTTTGTGAGACTCCTCTCTCACGCCAATTTCTCTTAGTTGAAAATTTATAAAAAATAAATTTTCTTTTGGAATATCACTTTGAAATATGCATTGTGACAATAGATTAAATCCCAAATATTGTTAGTAATATGTTTGTTTAATATTGATTTTATCAAACCCAAGATTATGGAGAAGCGAGTAGTGAAAAGAAATGAACAACTTAACCCACATGTGTGATAATTACTTTTTGAAGAATCGACTCAGTAACCCATATTTGATAGCATCAATGATTGTTTTGTGAACTTCAATTTTCTTATAGTCTAATCAATCCGGTTGTCTATGTAATATAAATCTGAATTCATATATATTATGTGATATTTTGGTCTGTATTAAATGCATAATCAACCTGATACACACCCATATATGTGTATATATATATATATGTCAGTTTACATATAATGTGTTTCAACATATTAATTTGATTTCATTGAGTTTGAAGTGAGAGAGGAGATTCACAAGGAAACAAATATAATCAAATTATAATCGAGTTTAACTCAAAAATATGGATTATACCCATATTTTAAAGTTTTTAATGACTAATAAATGTGACATTTTATTAGTGGTCCACCCCATGAGGCAGGACCTAAATATTGTCCTTTTCTTTTTATTATATAAATATATATTTAATCCTTCCAATGGATTCAAAAATATATAATAGCTCATTAATACTTATATAATAGTTCATTGGCTAATAAGTTCAGCTAAATGATTTATAATTAATTAATTAAATTAAATTAAATATATTCAATTTAAATAAATAAAATAACAGAGTATTACATCAATCACTTCTATAAATACAAAGGTCTGGACCAGATCTAAAGAGCTTCTAATTACATAACTTTCAGAGTATTATATCTGGAGATTTACATATTTTCAAAGAAGTGAGTCATTCAAGACCTAAAGATTCAGAGAAGAAGATCACGGAGAGCGTTTCTACATCAACGATGTAGTATTCTTCCATCATGAGCAACTAAACCGATATCTAGGATTTTCTAGCAAAACCCTAGCCAAGTAATGTAGTTTATTTATTTGTTTTAATTGTAACGAGGGGAAACTGAAGACCACACATGTGATGATTGTGTAGATCTGAGATCGTAGTAATTTATGATAAGGGATTTTATATTTATTTTATTCTTGTCTTAGATTAAATGAATGCATTATCTCAGTTAATCATGTATATATGGTGTTCTCCAACATATCATGATTTTCTACAAAATGGCACTTAACACCCGACACCCTAGATTTACACAGGCAATGCCTCGGCGAGGTAATATAGACATGTTTTAGTTTAATTTCATGATGTAGGAGTAGTTTAGAGTAAAGTAAATAGCATGCACTAATCACACTTTACCCGAAGATGAGTTGTAGCGAATTCGGTGGACGATATCTTTTTTGGAATGTATTCGCCTATGATGTAGGACGATTGTCTACATCTCGATCAGTTCTAGAATTTTCTTTTCATTATAATTAAGATTTTTATTTTTATTTTATTTTATTCTCTTTCTTTTAGTTTCCATGTATTTTTGGTTTCCTTCTAGGACTAGGTTTTCTATTATTATTAGATTTTCTAGATTTTTTTTAATTTTCTTGTGAAATAAGTTTTCTTGTTCACCAAGATTAGGCCCATTAGGATTTCTTTGCATTTAAATACCATGTAATTGTAGGGAATTTATTCATTCATTCAATAATATCATTCAAGAATTCTCTGCAAGTTTTTGCGAGTTCTTTTCTTGACTTCGAGAATTTCAAAGTCTTAGTTATTTTTTTGGTTCCTAGCTGAACCCCTATTCGCTTCCGTTACATCAGTTGGTATCAGAGACTTGATTTACCCTGGTCTATGTTAATTGCTCGTCTTGGTAGCAACCACTTTGTTGACCAAGATCGCAGAGTGAAGGTCCCGTGGACAACCAGACGTACTCAAGAACGGCGGTTTGATCTACGATGCAGTCAGATTGCTGATTTTGGAATCGATGGCAACCAGGTTCGTGATTCAATTTGGGATCGTGCTAGAGTTTTTCCTCACAGCCAACCGAAGATGAGTTATGTTCCTGTTCGTCCACGTAGGCCTCCACCCTATGCGGATTATTCCGATGATGAAAACGCTGGTAAGTTTAATAGAAAACTTAATCTATTAAATTTTAAAGGTAGTTTCATTATCAAAAATGTTTTAGATTGGATGGACAAAGTTGAAGAATTTTTCGAGTATTTCGACATACCCGAAAACAAACAAGTTTCTCTTGTGGCTCTTAAACTCAAAGGATTTGCTTTGGCTTGGTGGGCATAAACGCAAGATTATCGGAGGAGTCAAGGAAAACAGTTGGTGAGATTGTAGTACAAGATGAAACGGTTGTTGAAGGCTAAATTCCTTCCACTAGATTATGAGAAACTTATGTACAAAAAATATCAAAGATTTATAGAAGAAGATTCACCTCTAAAGGAGTTTGCAAAGGAGGATAATGACTATTTTGTGAAAGCAACAATTGATTCTCAAGAAATTGTTGTGGAGCAAATTTATGTTGTTTCACCCGATGAAGTTGAAGTAAACAGTGTTATTATTCACAATGAGACACGTGGGCAGAATTACAATGTTTCCAATGATGGAAATGATATTACTTTGCTCGTTGATGATAAGAAAGCTTGTTTGGAAAGGGTACCATTGGTGAAGTGTACACATGAAGGCATTTCACAAGTACTAGCTAATTTAGCTAATGGTGAGATTGAGTCTGGAGAACACGAAGTTGATTATCAAAAAAATGTTTCCTTGGATAATGACCAGCTTGACCAATCCACAAATAGCTTCACTAAATCTGTTCTATCTCAATTTCCGTATCAATCCAACTTTTCCCATCTATCCAAAATGCTTCAATTCTAACTTGATGAGAATTCTATAACATAAATTCATTTTAATGTGTCCGAGCTTTGTCCAAAAACTTGGGTGGTTGAATCTTCTTGCCATTACCCACGTAAAGGAATGACCATTAATTTGTGTCATACTTGGAATTTGGAATTTTTGGATGCCAAGAAGAATTCTATTTACCTTGTTTTTCATGTCATTGGATATTGTCAGAAGTTGCCACCGAAGGGATATGCAGGATCACACAAGATGTTTGGTGCTAATGATGTATTGCATGGCGATAACAATTGCCATGATCAACTTCGTACGAAACTAATATGGTGGTGGTGGTTCAACATGTTTCAATGCTACGGAGATAAAAGAGAATTGTTCATACTCATATACGATCCACATTAAACTCAAGGACGAGTTTTTCTAAAGTGGATGGGTCTGATGTAGGACTGTTGCCTACATCTCGAAGAGTTCTAGAATTTTCTTTTCATTATAATTAAGTTTTTTATTTTTCTTTTTCTTTTAGTTTCCATGTATTTTTGGTTTCCTTCTAGGACTAGGTTTTCTATTATTATTATATTTTCTAGATTTTTTTAAAATTTTCTTGTGAAATAAGTTTTCTTGTTCACTAAGATTAGACCCATGTCCCATTAGGATTTCTTTGCCTATAAATACCATGTAATTGTAGGGAAGTTATTCATTCATTCAATAATATCATTCAAGAATTCTCTGTAAGTTTTTGCGAGTTCTTTTCTTAACTTTGAGAATTTCGATGTCTTAGTTATTTTTTTGGTTCCTAGCTGAACCCCTATTCACTTCCACTACGTTAAACTATTTGCAGTACAGTATGATTCACGATGATGGATTGCCCTCTTGCAATTGAACAAGTAGATAACAATAATATGCGGTTAGTGGTGGAATATGAAAACCCTAATTTTTCTCTATTCGAAATCACAAACACAATTTAAATATTGTTTTTAGTTAGTTTACTAGTTATAGATCTCAAACAAATCAAAACCTTCTTCAAAACTATAATTCAATACTTTTAGATTGTTAGAGTGAATAAATCCAAGTCTCAGTGGGATTTATATTCCCTTTTCTCAAGCTGAACTGTACTATAATACGATTCGTATACTTGCGATAGGTAAAACCTTGTCGTCATAAGAGTCTGTTCTTAACCATTATTTTTAACCCTCATTGACGCGCATCACCTAATACTTATATCAATTAATTTCTGAGTTTAATCTCTCAAACTCAAACTAATACAAGTAGTTATAAAAATAAATAAATGAATAAACTGCAATTAATATATTGAAAATACAAAACAAAACAATTATTAAAATCAAACGTGAAAGTGATTTTTCAAAGATTCTGTATTAGTCAAAATAATACATGGCCCAACCAGAATGGGCCACATGACTGATGGGCCGGAGGCAGAAGGGTCAAAGACGGATGAGCCGAAGACAGATGGGCCAAAAACAAGTGGGCTAAAGAGATAATGGGCCTGTGGAAAATTTTAGAAAGTAAGTGATCCACAAGTTAATGAGTAGTCCAGCTGTGGAGTGAAGAGTCCACAAAAGGGTAAAGTTTATCAAATCCCCTGATTTAAGGGATTGATAAACTTAGGTAAATGGGCTTGACCCATTTACCAGCATTGTGTATAAATACATGGCTTTGATGAATGAAAAATGATCCAATTTTTTACCCTAATTATTGTTGTGTACTTTTTCTGCATCCACACAACTGGCGCCGTCTGTGGGAAAACCCTATTATTGAAATCTTTTTCAATAAGCTTCCCACTCTCTGCAAAAAGATAAGATTCATACCATCAATGGCAGTGATCACACGTTCACAAAAAACCGAATTACCTCCAAACGGAGGCCAGCAACCTGAAGATCCGATCAGACGAGCCCTACAGGAGAGGACTGCCGAGTTGGAGAGGCAGAATGCTGAATTGGTGGCAAAATTGGCTCAACTGCAGAACCCACAGGAGGTCCATAATGACGAGCAGTCCGGCCAGCATGAACGTTCTATAGGCCGCCAGACAGACAAGGACAATCTCCCCGTTAGATCCTACAATGATCGGGAAAAGCACGCGGAGTCATCTCTAATGGTTCTCGGGGTACGTAACCCCGAGGAGGTCTTAACCATGAGAAAAATGGAGGAAATCATGTCCAGATTCTAGCGGGAAGTGCTTAAAGATCTGAAGGTACAGACCCCCATCGATCTGGCATCCGAGGCGTCAATCGACGCTGTCCAGACACCGTTCACCATTTCGATCACCAGTGTGCCCTATCCGGAGAGGTTTAGATTACCAAAGTTCACCCTGTTCAATGGTACACAAGATCCAACAGAACACATCTACCACATTCATACCAAGATGAATGTTTACAATGAAAATGAGGCCTTACTCTGCAAAGTTTTCCCCACCAGCTTGACCGAAGCAGCCCTCTTGTGGTTCAGAAAGCAACCACCCCGATCGATTGGAAGCTGGCTCAGACTCTGCGAGTTATTTATTGCCCAGTACTTCGGTAACAAAAGGCAGAGGAAGACTATCTCTAGTTTTTTCACCATGATCCAGGAGAAAGGCGAATGCTTGAAAAGTTTTGTCTCACGATTCACTGTGGAGATGTCTTCAATTGACAACTGCGATCAACATTCGGATGTCGAAGCCTTTAGAATTGCCCTGATCCCTGGAACCAAGTTCCATCAGTCCCTGGTTAAGAGGCCGCCAACAGACATTGGAGAGCTCAATTTCAGGGCACAAGGGCACCTCCGAATAGAAGAGGAATTGGCCATACAACAGAGGATGACCGCCTTTGCAAGTGTGGAGGCAAGAGTGTCCAAACCAAAGGCTAAGGATCGGGTCTCCAATCGGAAGCGGCCGGGTGCTCCTCCTGCTCCCTCTCCAGTACCATAAAAATGCCAAAAGTTTGAGGACAAGGTTACCCCACTAAAGGTTACACTCGCAAAATTGTATCAGGAGACTAAGGCTAAAGGGATCTTCTGGTCGCCCCCACCCATCAGGCAACCAATGGACCAGAGAGATATGTCAAGGCACTGCGCCCTCCATGGCGAATACGGTCATCATGCCAACAAGTGGTAAAGCCTTAGGAGAAAAGTGGAGGCCATGATTGCGAAATGAGATTTGACCGAGTACGTGGCTAAGGAGGGTCCCCGATCAGACCAGGCGCCCCATACGCCTGTCAAAAGGGGCAATGGGACAGCCCGTATGAATCATTCACATGGTTCACAGAGGACCAAGCCGGTCAGAATTGGAAGAGACCCGCAGATCTCATATGCGATAAGCCCATAAGCTGCGAAGGGTTGGGGAAGTTAGTGAGTTCCGAAACCCGAAAGAAGACACCCGTATAACTTTCTCCTCCGCAGATATGCGGGGCATTCAATCTCCACATGACGATCCCTTAGTTATCTCTCTCATGGTCTCAAACTGCTTGATCAAAAGAGTGATGGTGGACCCAGGAAGCAACGCCAACATTATCACTAAGTGGGCCTTCGAGAAGCTAGAGATCAACCCTCAGGAAATAGTCCCCTCCAGAAGCCCGATAGCAGGATTTGATGGCAAAATGGTGGAACCAGTGGGAGAGATCCAACTACCAGTAACAGCGGCGAGGCGCACGCTCAGAGAAAATTTTGTGGTGGTGGATGTCAAACCCTCATATAATCTCCTCATGGGCAGGGGATGGATCCATCATATGCACGTGGTTCCCTCAACAATGCATCAGGTCATGCGATGCATTGACCCAAACGGAGTTGATGTGATTAACATAAAGGGGGACCAGGTCGCAGCCAAGGAATGCTATGCAGTCACCATAAAGGGCTTAAAGAAAAAGATAGAACCAGTACGGGAGGTACGACCTAAGGCAGTACCCGATGATCAATAACAATTACAGGAGGACGATTCGGGGTCACCAGTAGCAGCTAAACCTCTACTGGAAGTTCAAATTTGCCCCGACCGACTCGAAAGGTTTACTTATATTGGTTCAGGCCTCAGTCCACAAGAAAAGGAGGAAATGGAGTCCCTTCTCGGATCCAATGCTAACATATTTGCATGGAGCCATGTGGACATGACCGACATCGATCCATCGATAGCCCAACATTCTCTTATGTGGATCCCAGCGCAAGGCCCGTCAGATAGAAACAAAGATGAATGAGGGCCCATCGAAACCAGATCATAGCTGAAGAGGTTTATCGACTTATTAAAGCAGGATTCATAAAGGAGGTCTAGTATCCTTCTTGGTTGGCCAACGTTGTGGTGGTCCAGAAGAAAAACGGCAAATGGAGGGTATTTGTAGACTTCATAGATCTGAATAAAGCCTGTCCGAAAGATTGTTTCCCTTTGCCAAAGATCGATCAGATGGTAGATGCCACCGCAAGTTTCGAAAGCCTGAGTTTTCTGGATGCGTACTCTGGGTATAACCAGATACGAATGAACCCAGAAGACGAGGAAAAGACTGCCTTCATCACTGAGTCAGGTACATTTTGTTACACAGTTATGCCTTTCGGACTAAAGAATGCAGGTGCTACCTATCAAAGGTTGGTCAGAAAGATGTTCTAGGGCATGATGGGATTTACCATAGAGGCTTACATCGATGACACGGTGGTTAAAAGCAAGGCGAAAAGAGACCACATGACCGATCTGCAGCAGGTGTTCGACACCCTCAGGAAGTACAATATGAACCTCAACCCGTCCAAATGTTCTTTCGGAGTGTCCTTAGGCCAGTTCTTGGGGCACATGTTGATCGGACGGGAATACAAGCTAGCCCGGCGCAAGTCAAAGCTCTTATAGAATCAGCAGAGGAAAAGACCTGGAAGGAGATCCAGGTGCTAACCGGGAGGATAACAGCCCTCACTCGCTTCATCTCTCGATTAACCGATCGGTGTAAGCCGTTCTTTCAAGCAATAAAGGTGGCAAAATGAGAAGTCTGGGGGCCAGAGCAAGCGAAAGCCTTGAAAAAACTCAAAAGTCACATGGCAAAGCCTCTGATACTGGCAACCCCAGATGCAGATGAGCCACTGCACCTATATCTGGCAATATCAACATCGTCAACCAGCGCCGCTCTGGTCAAGGAGGGCAAGGGGTATCAGACACCAGTCTTCTACACCATCAAAGCCCTTGCTGATGCAGAAACCCGTTATTTGAAGCAGGAGAAACTGGTACTGTCATTGATCAATGCAAAGCGACGTCTTCGGCATTATTTTGAGGCATACCCGATCATAGTGCCGACGGTCACCCCAATCAGATCTATAGTGGCGAAACCTGAGTTGTCAGTAAGGGTGTCCAAATGGGCAATAGAGTTCGGGGTGTACGACATAACCTATGTCCCCCGAACAGCCATCAAAGGACAAGTAGTAGCTGACTTCCTGTTGGAAACGGAAACTACAGACTCCGTAGAAGAATGTGAGACTGGATTATGGGTCGTGTTCGTGGACGGATCATCAAATATCAATGGAGCATGGATTGGAGTTGAGCTCGTAACACCAGATGGTACTAAAATCCAACAGTCCGTTCGATTGGAGTTTCTTGCCTCCAATAACGAAGCCGAATATGAAGCCCTTCTTTCAGGAATTCGGTTGGCTCAAAGCCTTCAAGTACAGAAAATAGAGATTCGAAGTGACTCCCAATTGGTCGTACGCTAATTAAATGGGGAGTATGAAACCTGAGAGCCCAAAATAGAGGCGTACAGGAATTTGGTTCTAAAAGAAGACGAAGGGTTCCAACAAATAACCTTTGAACAGATTCCCAGATGAGATAATTCCGTAGCAGATCATCTGGCTAACCAGGCCTCCGCGGCAGGAGAAAGCAGGACTCGCACTGTACCGATAGACTTCATCGTCCGGTCTAGCTTGGAGCCCCCTAAATAAGTAATGGTCATTCCCTGGGAGCCGAGTTGGATGGATCCTATAGCAGATTATTTGAGAACTGGTGCATTACCTGAGTCAAAATCAGAAGCCCGGAAGATAAGAATGAAGGCAGCCAGATATGCTCTCTACAACGGCCAACTATACCGCAAGTCTTTCTCTGGGCCATATTTGAGATGTCTTACGCCCTTCGAAGCTTTGGAAGTCATGGAAGAGATTCATGCAGGAGCCTATGGTAATCATCCCGGAGGAAGATTCTTAGCTCATAAAGTTCTCTCCCAGGGATACTTCTGGCCCTATCTGGCAAGGGACGCTGAAGTCTACACCCGACACTGCAAAAAGTGCCAATTTCATGGAGATGCCATTCACCCACCGCCGGAATTATTGAACCCCACAATTATCCCACACCCCTTTGCCCAATGGGGTATGGATATTGTGGGCCCTCTTCTGCAGCCTATACGGTCAACCACTCATGTTCTTCTGGCTACAGACTATTTTATAAATGGGTGGAGGCTGAGGCATATCCCACCATAATAAGCAGCCATGTTATAAAGTTCATCTGGAGCCATATCATCTGTAGATTCGGGTTACCCCGAACTATAATGATGGATAATGGCACCAATCTTGATAACGGGAGGGTCCAAGCATTCCTGACAAAGCATGGGATCAATCAGAACACTTCTTCCGTCGGCTATCCACAAGGAAATGGGCAAGCTGAAAGGACAAACAAAACCATCTTTGATACACTGAGGAAAAAACTTGAAAAAGCAAAAGGGGCATGGTTAGAGAAATTGCCCGAGGTGTTATGGTCATATCAGACTACTTATAGGCAGCCAACGGGAGAGACACCTTTCGCTATGGCTTATGGGGCCGAGGCCGTTATCCCGACTGAATTGAGGGTACCTACTTTAAGGAGTCAAGCATGGGAAAAAGGTCCGAACAATCAGCACCTAGCACATGATTTGGACCTCCTAGAAGAAATAAGGGAAGCTGTTGGGATAAGAATGGCTGCCTATCAACAACAAATCAGGGCACGGTTCAATCAGAAAGTCAAAAGGAGAGAATTTCAGGTTGGCGATATGGTACTCAGAAGAAAGATTGGAATTGTGGGCAAATTACAAGAGACATGGGAAGGACCATACACCGTAATTGAGGTCATCGGGCATGGAGCTTATCAGGTTCGAAAGAACGAGACTGGCCGCATCGAGTCTAACTCTCAGAATGCTTATCGGTTGAAGAGGTATAATCTTTAGATAAGTTTATTTTCTTGTTAAAAATAAAATAAAAGTGTGCCTTACATACGACACCTTCTCTGATGATAATAAAGCATCTGTGCCCGATGTCCGACACCTCTGCTTCATGATTATCCTTTCAATAAAGATACATTCTGTGTTTATACAAGTGTTCCATGTTCAATATTAAAATTTTCCTAAGTGTTTGGGTTCAAACCTAATTTGAACTAACCAGAGGATAAAATCAAGCCTCAGGGGCCAGATGCCCGAATGCTCAATTCTTTATTAAAATTTTCCTAAGTGTTTGAGTTCAAACCTGATTTGAACTAACCAGAGGATGAAAACAAGCCTCAGGGGCTAGATGTCCGGAGGCTCAATTCTTTATTAAAATTTTCCTAAGTGTTTGAGTTCAAACTTGATTTGAACTAACTGGAGGATGAAAACAAGCCTTAGGGGCCAGATGCCCGAAGGCTCAAATCTTTATTAAAATTTTCCTAAGTGTTTGAGTTCAAACCTGATTTGAACTAACCAGAGGATGAAAATAAGCCTCAGGGGCCAAATGCCCGAAGGCTCAATTTTTATAAAATTTTCGTAAGTGTTTGTGTTCAAACTTGATTTGAACTAACCAGAGGATAAACAGCAAGCCCCAGGGGCCAGATGCCCGAAGGCTCAACTGTTTTCATAAATGATTAAAGCTCAAACACTAAAGGCTGAACAAGAAAAGAATAAGTGAGGGAAAATTCTTGTTCATTAATGAGGAAAAAAAGAGTTACAAAATTACCCTTCTGAGAGAAGTAAATACAGATAAAGTTAAAAAGCCTAAACTACTGATCGGGAGGATGATATTCTTCTCCCTTCAGGATGACAGGGAATTTCTTCTCATTTTCAGAGGCAGAAGGGTTTTCGTAGGGCATCAACACTCCCATATGGGCATCAAATTCCTCGGCGGTCTTGAACTCCTGAGCCTCCAAAAGAATATGTTCCATTTCATGCCTCCTTCGCCAAGCTCTGGCCAATCTGAGATCACAGATGACGCAGTATCGATTATACATGTCAAGACCCCCTAAGCGGCACACTTCCACTTTGGCCAGTTCAAGATCCAGCAGCTTTTCTGATTCTGCCTTTTCAATTGCCATCTTTGTGTTAGCTGCCCTCGCTTCTTCCAACTCAGCAGCCAAGGCAAGTTTTTCAGCCATCAGAGCCCGCTTCTCTGCCTCACCAGTCTTTATAAGGATTTTCTGTTCTGAGATAATCTGGCGAAGGCCATCTGCCTCTTTGACTAAAGTAGTCCGGTGGACGTCATTTTGCTTAAGCTGGGCCTTCATACCGGCCATCTCCTTAACATCAAATTCCAAGATGTTGTTGAAGGCCTGAACCCCATAGTGAAGCTGCATGGTAAGGAAATGATTAGTACATGAAGTAGTAAACAAAAAAATAGACCAAGTACAAAAGGGTGAACAAGTCTTTACCTCCATGACCATTATTGAAGTCTTCTTTGCCAGATCAGTCCTAGAGATTTTGGTATGAGCATCAGCTGGCGTCCAGATACCCTTTGCCATAGCTCGAAGAGCTTCTGGCTGAGTAAGAGTGATTTGGTCGGCACAAACCGGAGTCCCGTCTGGCAGAAGGAATTTTGGTTCCCAAGGAACTGAGGTTCGGGATGTCTCCGGAGCAAGAAGAGTATTGCTTGTAGAAGCAGTATCAACTTGAGTTCTCGCCCTCTTATTGGTCACTCTGCCGGCTGTACTATACCGGGTCCTGATAACTGGAGGATTTATAGGAGGCGGGGGTGGAGCTACCGGGTTTTGTGTTGATGGCGCTACCGGGCTCTAAGCAGGAGGAGGTACCGAAGCCGACGACGGTGTTGTCGAAAGGGGTACAACATCAACTAGGGTGACCCCTTCGGGAACCTGAGGGCATCTGGCAGAAAGTGGTTTGTCTGGCAAGTCCATCTTGTCAACAACAGCGCCCAAATTAGAAATTGACTCAAGGTTTTCCAAAGTCAACAGGTCAGTAGCCGATCGGGCCTTGCCCCAGACATGGGTTTTCAGGAGGCCTATATGTTGTTTTATGAAGGTAAGGGGAATGTCCTTATCCTCAAAACCCAGAAATTTGTAAGCATAATCCCCCCGATGAAGGTCACAGTGTTCGCAAAGGCAAGACACTTTATGAAGGAGGCGGAAGATGGGAAGACGGATGGCACCAAAAGTATTTGGGATTGGAAATATACACGAAAAAGGGTAAGACCAGTTACCACTCACAACTACCATTCTTTCCTTCCATCCCCTATCGGACTTTTCCGTATTAGTACATATGCTCCGGCCTTGGAAGAGAAAAAGTTTGAATCTACCCCTACTCGCTCTGGCGTTCTGGAAAAAGTAACAAAGGAGCAGGTCGGCTAAACCTAGATTAAGATCCAGGTACCTATTATACAGTAGGAGCATGGATATAATCCTAAGGCTGTTTGGGTTTAGCTGAAGGGGGTGCAAGCCTAGCATAAAGAACGCATAGTGAAATAAAGGGTGAAGGGGGAACCTTAAAACCCTAAGGTGAGATGCCGATAGCAGAATGCTACTGGGTGCTAATCCCAGACTCTTAGTAAAGTCTAGGTAACCTGGGTAAGGAGATACATCTACATCCTTAGGTACTTGGATCTCTGCCCAGAGGTGTTTAACGTCCACCTCAGGTCAGACTCTCTTAAGTAGGGCCACTACAAATGGTTCAGAGGGCTTGAGATTCGTAGGATCGTTCGTTGATGAATCTGGAAGGTCAGTATTATGGGGAGTTATTTTTGGGCTCCTTGGTGATTGGACTAGGGACTATCACTACTGGTGGGATCAGTGCCCATAGTGGAGGACATACCGCCTTCCTCTACTGACCTGGTATCGTCACTGTCAGACATGGTGGCAAGAGAGGTAGAAGAGACAGAAGGGGGTAGAGGTGAAAATTAAAGAAAGAGATGACCGATCGACTTACTCAGCTGGTGAATGAAGAGTCACAGAAGCTTCGGGTAGCAGCAGGGTGCGGTGATAATGAGGAGATAAATTCCAAAAATGAAAAGCTAAGGAAGAGAGAGGCAAGAGCGGAAATTTATCAAATATAGAATGAGGAATGAGATGGAGAAGTGTGGGTTTCTGTAGAAGGGGAGAAGGAGGCCAAATGGATGCACGAAGTCCGAAGGTCGTGCAAACCACGATGAGCCGTCATGGTGCTAAGATTAAGGAAGTAATGGTCACTCATTTCAAATGCCAATAAATGCTCATTGATGATTGACAACTCACCAAACCCTCATCTCCCATAAAGTGCATGTATGTATATATGTTATAATAGTGTTTAAATATTCGGTCATGGGCTTTGAAAAAGAAAAAATCACAAAAGCCCATAACCTCAGGGGCATGTGTAATAGTCAAAATAATACATGGCTCAACCAGAATGGGTCACATGACTGATGGGCTGGAGGCAGAAGGGTTAAAGACGGATGAGCTAGAGACGGATGGGTTGAAGACAGATGGGCCGAAAACAAGTGGGCTAAAGAGATAATGGGCCTGTGGAAAATTCTAGAAAGTAAGTGATCCACAAGTTAAGGAGTAGTCCAGCTATGGAGTGAAGAGTCCAAAAAATGGTAAAGTTTATCAAATCTCCTGATTTAAGGGATTGATAAACTTGGGTAAATGGGCATGACCCATTTACTAGCATTGTGTATAAATACATGGCTTTGATGAATGAAAAAGAATCCAAATTTTTACCCCAATTATTGTTGTGTACTTTTTCTGCATCTACAGATTCATAAACTAATTAGGCAACAAAACTACCATCAAGTAAAATGAATGTTACCAATTCAAGTAATTTTATGAAATTGGAATTAGAATGGGAGAAAGTAAAATCAAGTAATTTTGTTTTTTCATAAACTAAATCTGACATTCGGATCAGAAGGGGAGAAGAATAAAATGAATGTTATCAATTAATAAATCTAATCTAAATAAAAAAAAGTGAAGCAACTTTTGTTTTTTAAAAAAGTTAAAATATATATCATAAACAGGAGGCAAAAGCCTTACAAATAATTAGGGCATACCCTAAAAGCATGAGAGCCAGGAAATATCAAAACCAAGGGTTATATGAAAGCCCCACACCCACCAAGTGGATAGACTCCAATTCCCCAAACTAGTATAGGAATGAGTCCTAAGTAACAGACTATGACTCCCTATTATATCGTTTACAAAGGAAACATATCCCATCAAAAAAATGAAACCAAAATAAATCCCACCCATTACAGTATATGAAAGGAGAGACTTGCTATTTATGGGAGACCATGTAGTATTCCACCCATGCCTAGGATTAAGTATCATGAAGAAATATATCGTCAGGGAGACTCCACTCATGTTTTATCCACATATTCACATTTGAAGGTTTGAACTTCTGCAAAGAGAACATCTTCAGCCTAACTGTATCAATAATTTTCTTCTTCATTTCCTCAAAGGTTTTGAACTCATTCTCAAAAACTCTTTGATTTCTTTCCAACCAGACCTCATAAATGGTAGCAGCAAAAGCCAACTTATTAATCACAGATATAAGAGTACTACCTTGCAAAGTGAGAGACATCCAATGAACAAGGTTAGGGAGATCTCCATCAGGCCACTGAATGAATCATTTGACATTACAACAGAATTGGTTTTTAACTATGGACCATTTCGTAGCTAAAAAATTTTTGCCACAAAATAATTCCGTAGCGCGGTTCGTTGAAAAATGTTGTGTCTCTAATTATATAAGGCTACGAACTTTAATTTCCGTCGCTAATAAGCAAAAACAATTCTACGAATGTAATCCGTCGCTAATACTTGCACTAGCTATGAAAATTTTTCGTAGATAATTCATGTAATTGCTACGAATATATTTCGTCACTAATTATAGTAGCTAATGTTAATACAAATTTGCAAAAAAAAATTATAAAAATTGTGATTATATAAAATTATTTTTCATATAATCACAATTTTTATAATTTATGTTTTAAATGTACATTTCAATTTGAGCTTGTAAGACCCTTGATTGAGTTGGATTATACAAATTAGAAATCAAAATAACATATTTTCCTTTCTCTTTCCTTCTATAAATTTCTCCCAAACCAAACATAAGTTCAGATAAGAAAATGGAGAACAAATTAAGCTTCATTACCAATTCCAATATAAAACATACAATAAACCAGTCATTATATATATATACACACAAACAGAAGTATAAGTAGTGAGGAATGGAAGTTACTGAGAGGAAGCAAAGGGCAATGCGGGGGAAGCTTGGATCCGGAGTCTCCGAGGGGTCTTCTTAGGGTCAAAAGGCCATTCTTCGACCTTATCCGGACTCTTACCCGACCGGTCATCCTCCGAAGTGGAACTAGCGAGTCCAATCAGCACGAATTTTGCAATCACCGAACAGACTTAGGCAGTATCATCTAACAAAATTGAACTCCTATCTGTCCAACATATCAAAAGCTTTAGCGAAAATCAAATTACAACCTAACATTACAAGTTAATAGACCATCAATTTGAATAAATAACCACCACCACTGAAATTATAGCTATATGCTTAGAATTAAGATAATTAAGCAAGAAAAGTAAAAAACATCTACATTAACAATACTCCAGATTTCAAAGGATAGAAGAAACCAAAAACATTATGTAACGGGGGAGTTTCAAACCTTAAGATTATACGAATTTGTCAACTAAAATTTTTAGTAAGCCAATACGAATCCCAAATTAGATAATTTTTAAACAATAATTCAAATAATCTATAAAATGAAACCCTCAAAGAAAATTTTTATACAGTATCGTCCAACAGAATTTCACTCCCATGTATCCAACATGCCAAATAAAGTTCAACAGAAACCAAATTACAACCAAAGAAAACAAGTTAATAGACCCCCCATTACTAATACTATGAAGCAAAATTGAACAAAACCCACATACCCAATACTCCAAATTTCAAAGTACCAAGAAGCATCAAACACTAGAACCCAAAAAAATTGAAAAAATAAAATTGGGCAAGTTCAAAACCTTAAGATGAAGAGTCCCTCCACCAAATTCTGTTAAAATTAATGTCATTTTTGTAAAATTCTATTTACTATCTTTAGTGTTGAATTATTGTGTGTATTATTGTGATTGAGTGGGTGTACCACTATAGTTTGTTTGAGAGTGATTATTGAGTGGTGTGGGTTTTGTTTGTCTACACAAAAGATAATGTAATAATGGTAGTGTGTTGAGTGGAGTGTGTTGAGGATTGTGAGTGTATTGTTTGGTGAAAGAAGTTGTATTGCAGATTGCTATTCCAGAGAGGCAGGGGATATAGCTCTATTTAATGCCTTAGCCAAAATTTGAAAGTTTTCATATACAAAATACTCCCCTGTTTTCATTGTTGTATGTTGCTGCCATTTCATTCTATATCTTTTATAATCAATTAACTCCTAAGTTGGCAAGACAAAAGCCAACATAATTGGTATCAGAGCTCGATTTCGGTCTTAATAAATTTGGGCGTGAAGATTGTTGACTGAAAATAAATCCAGAAGAAGATTGGTAGTCTTGGCAACTTTAAGGAACCAAAATGTTGGAGGAGACCAAAATTCAATTCCATCATTTGATGGGGAAAGCTATGATTTTTGGTGTGTGAAGATGAAGACCATATTCCTCTCTTATGATCTTTGGGAGTATGTAGAAGATGGTTATGAGGAACCAGAAGATGCGGCAACTTTGACGAATGCTCAAAGACAACAATTGAAGGAGCATCGGAAGAAGGATGCAAAAGCTCTTACCTTGATTCAACAAGGAGTTGTTGATACAATATTTCCGAGAATCATCAATTCAACAAAAGCAAAGGAGTCTTGGGATGTTCTCCGAAATGAATATAGAAGCACAATGAAGGTAAGAACTATAAAACTCCAATCTTTGAGAAAACATTTTGAAAATATGAAAATGAAAGATATGGAGTTGTTGAAAGATTTTTTCTCTAGATTTATGAAAGTTGTACATCAAATGAGAACGCATGGGGAAATTATTTCCGATCAAAGAATTGTTGAAAAAATCTTGATTAGTTTGCTAGAAAAATATGACCCCATTGTCTCCGTTGTTGAAGAAACCAAGGACCTTGAAATCCTGAGTGTTGAAGAACTAATGGGTTCTATCAAAACATTTGATCAAAGATTGAGTAGGCGTTCCGAAAAATCAATTGAAAGTGCCTTTCAATCTAAGCTCAATGTTACCTCTAAAATTAATGAAAGAGACCCATCTAAAATCGACCCAAAGGTGATTCATCTAGAGGAGTAAGATTTCGAAGAGGAGGATGAAGATTTGGAAGAAATGCAAGAGGAAGAGGAAGGAATAATTTTGATAGAGGCGGAAATGGAGACTACAATAAACAAAATTGTGGTATTTGTAAAAGAAGCGGTCATATTGATAAAGATTGTTGGTTTCGGGGAAAAACTCAATGTTACTATTGTAAGAAATTTGGGCATGTTACAAAATATTGCCGGTTGAAAACAAATCAACAAGCAAATTTCTCCAAAGAACAAGAAGGTGGAACAAATATGTTCTATGCTTGTCACACGACATCAGAACAAAAGAATGATTTGTGGTTTCTTGATAGCGGGTGTAGCAATCACATGACCGGAGATGAAAGCATATTTTTGGAGATTGATACTTCTGTGAATTCTCATGTAAAAATGGGAAATGGTGCTTTGGTTCAAACAAAGGAAAAATGTACCATTGACATAGAAACAAAGAATGGAAGAAGAAGTATCCGAGATATGTTAATAGTTCCGGATTTGGAGCAAAATTTGTTGAGTGTTAGGCAACTTGTAGAGCATGGGTACTCCATTCACTTTGATGAGGAGTTTTGCAAGATTTTTGACAACAAAGAAAAAAAATCATATTGTTGCAAAATTGAAGATGGAGAAAAATAGAAGCTTTCCTCTCACTTCTCATACTCAAAAGATGTGGCCTTGAAGATGGAGATTGTTGATGAGTCGTGTCTTTGGCATAGAAGATTGGGGCACTTGAATTTTCAAAGCTTGAAAGGTCTACAACAAAAGAACATGGTACATGGGTTACCAAGTTCTACCCAAGAAGTGAAAGAAGTTTGTGAATGATGTGCTCTTGGCAAGCCTCACCAAGAGCCATTTCCAAAAGAGAAGGCATGACGAGAGCAAAAATACCATTGGAGTTTGTTCATACCGATGTGTGCGGACCAATGCAAACACCAACTCATGGAGGTAACAAGTACTTTATTATTTTTGTCAATGATTTTTCAAGAATGACATGAATTTATTTCATGAGACAAAAATCGGATGTATTTTCTATCTTTAAAACGTTTTAAGCCCTTGTTGAAAGACAAAGTGGCTATTATATGAAAGTGTTGAGAAGTGATAGAGGTGGAGAATACAATTCAAATGAATTTGACAAGTTTTGTGAAGATATTGGCTTGGAGAGGCAATTAACCGTTGGGCACACTCCACAACAAAATGGAGTGACGGAAAGAAAGAATCGAACCATTGTTGAGATGGGAAAATCAATGCTTCACGAGAAGGGACTACCCAAATATTTTTGGGGTGAAGCCGTGAATACCACCGTTTACTTGATGAATAGAAGTCCAACAAAAGCTGTGGAGAGCAAAACACCAATTGAAGCATAGAGCGGAAGGAAGCCATCCGTTAATCACTTGAAAGTTTTCAGTAGTATTTGCTTTGCTCATGGTCCAAAAGAAGTAAGGCGCAAGCTTGATGAAGCTAGTGAAAAATGTATCTTTGTGGGTTATAGCTCAAAATCAAAGGGCTATAGACTCTTCAATTTGAAAAAGAATAAATTGATCATTTGTAGAAATGTTCTATTTAATGAGAAGGCGTCTTGGGATTGGAAAGAGAAGAAAGTTCAAGATCAATTCATTCCTCTCAATGAAGAATTGGAAAATCAACAAAATAAAGATGAATGTGGTCTTGAAGTTCAACAAGAAATGCCTCTAACAATAAGCTCATAATCAAATCCAATTTCTCCATCAAGCTCAAGTTCATCATTTCCATGTTCAACTCCAAGAAGAATGAGAAGTCTTAATGATGTGTATGCTAGTTACAATTTTTGTGTTCTTGAACCACAAAGCTTTGAAGAAGCAATTAAAGAAGAGGCATGGAAGAAAGCTATGGAGGAAGAAATTCAAGTGATTGAAAATAATAAGACTTGGACATTGGTAGAGAAGCTGAAAGACAAAGATGTGATTGGTGTGAAGTGGATCTTCAAAACCAAATTCAATCCCGATGGTTCTATTCAAAAGAACAAAGCAAGGCTCGTGGCAAAAAGGTATTCTCAACAGTCCGAAATTGATTTTCAAGAAACTTTTGCACTCGTGGCTCGACTTGACACAATTAGAGCTCTTGTTGCCTTGGCGGCTCAAAAGGGTTGGTTCTTACATCAACTTGATGTAAAATCAGCATTTTTGAATGGTGTTTTGAAAGAAGAAGTTTATGTGAAGCAACCTCAAGGGTTTGTTACCAAAGGCAAATAAAAGAAGGTCTTCAAATTGAAGAAGACTTTGTATGGCCTAAAACAAGCATCTTGGCCATGGTATAGTGCAATTGATGCCTACTTCAATGAAAAGGGATTTCAAAGAAGCAAAATTGAGCCAACCTTGTATTTCAAGACACAAGGTAAATCTGGTATTCTTATCGTCTTTCTTTATGTTGAAGATTTAGTTTTTACCGGTAGTGATGAAAAAATGATAAATGATTTCAAGAAGGATATGATGAAGAAATATGAAATGAGTGATTTGGGTTTGTTGTACTACTTCTTGGGCATTGAAATTTATCGAAAGGAATAAGGAGTTTTTATTTGCTAAAAGAAGTATGCAAAAACTCTTCTTGAAAAATTTGGAATGTTGAATTGCAAATCTGTTCACACTCCTTTGGTGGTGAATGAGAAATTGATGAAATAAGATGGAAGCAAAGAAGCGAATGCATCTCACTAAAGAAGTTTGGTTGGAAGCCTATTGTATTTGAGGCTACAAGACCGGATATCATGTATGCTACAAGTTTGTTACCCCAATTTATGAACAAACCAAGTCAAATACATTATGCGGCTGCCAAGAGAGTGTTGCGATATATTCAAGGTACACTTGATTTAGGTATCTTGTTTGAGAAAAATATTGACACAAAATTGATTGGATTTTATGATAGTGATTGGGCCGGATGTGTTGATGATATGATAAGCACTTCCGGGTATGCATTCTCGCTAGGTTCGGGTGTATTTTCATGGGCATCCAAGAAGCAACAAAGTGTGGTGCTATCTACTGCCGAGGCCGAATACGTTTCAGCATCATTGGCAACTTCACAAGCAATTTGGCTAAGGAGAATTTTAGAAGATGTTGGCGAGAAGCAAGAAGAAGCAACTCCGATATTATGTGATAACAAATCGGCAATTGCTATGACAAAGAATCCCGTCTACCACAACAAGACGAAACACATTGCCATCAAACATCACTTTATCTGAGAGAAGGTTGAAGATGAGGAGATTCAACTCAAGTATTGCAAAACCGAAGACCAAGTTGCGGACATTTTCATCAAAGCTCTACCAAGAGACAAGCTACAATTTCTTAGAGAAATATTGGGTGTTACAAAATGGCATTAAAGAGGAGTGTTAAAATTAATGTAATTTTTGTAAAATTCTAATTACTATCTTTAGTGTTGAATTATTGTGTGCATTATTGTGATTGAGTGGGTATACCCTATAGTTTGTTTGAGAGTGATTATTGAGTGGTTTGGGTTTTGTTTGTCTACATAAAAGACAATGTAATAATGATAGTGTGTTGAGTGGAGTGTGCTGAGGATTGTGATTGTATTGTTTGGTGAAAGAAGTTGTATTGCAGATTGCTATTCTAGAGAGGCAGGGGATATAGCTCTGTTTAATGCCTTAGCCAAAATTTGAAAGTTTTCATATACAAAATAGTCCTCTATTTTCATTGTTGTATGTTGCTGCCATTTCATTCTATATCTTCTATAATCAATTAACTCCTAAGTTGGCAAGACAAAAACCAACAAATTCAGAGTCAGTTTTGTTGTGAAACTCCGTCCAAGCGGTGTTCTTGCGATGACACGTCTCTTCAACCCCAAGGCCTTCTTGACCTTGCTCGCCACCGTCGACGCCAGCGACCTCTACAACGACGGGAAAGACGACATAGACGCCGACCTCTCAATCGATATGAGGTTATAGAGCTCCAACTCCTCGAAATCGCCGTCCTTGTATACGATTTGGAACAACCCAAACTGTTTGAACTCTTTCTTCACTATCGGTTGAGGGAGGGAGTGAGAGATTGGGGGGGGGGGGGGGGGGGGGGTCAGACACAGTGATGGAGCGAGAAATAGATCTGGGGTTAGAGAGGGTTTGTGTGTGAGTTTTTTTATTTTAGCGTGTTTGGGCAAATTTCAATAATGTCTATTTTGAATTTTGAAATTCAAAAATATTTACAACGAAATCAATTTTCGTAGGCAAAATTATTATTTGCTACGAAAATGAAATTTCGTAGCAAAAAACTATCATTTGCTACCAATATCAAATTTGTAGCAAAATAATATTATTTGCTACGAAATTTTTCCATAGCAAATATAAGAAAATTCGTAGTTAAAGTGGAATTATTTACAACAAAATATAAAAACGTAGTAAAAAAAAAGATTATTTTACTACAACATTTGTAGTAATTGTTGATACTTGTTATGGAATGTGTAGGGATGACAAACGAACGGTTAGGTAAAAAAAGATCATTAGCTCATTCTGAACCCTGATGCAGGAGGATCAGCTCAAGGATGACATGAAATCGTGATATGCTGTTTTCCTTTTCAAATCTTTATTTTTAGTTAATTTTTGCTATTTAGGGTAATTTTCTATTTGTCAATTAGGAATTGATTCTGAACCCGATTTGGGCCAGATTTTTGGCAATCTTTTGATTTCTTTCCGTATTTCGTTTTGGTAAGACTTTTAGGGTTTTGCAATTTTTGGCAAAAATCTCATTAGGGGTCGATTTTCAGCTATTTAAACCCGGCTTGTGGGTTGTTTTTTTTTTTCTTGATTATAAACAATTTTATTGAATTCCAGAGTGTTCTCTGAAATTTTGGGTCGAATTCTCCTGTTCTTTTCCTTGCAAATTACCTATTGCACTAGACTGCAGAATAATCTCTATTCTGTCCGGCGTCAATTGGTATCAGAGCTCAGCATCTTCCTGAGGCGGTATTTTCATCAGTTTTCAATGGCTGGTGGTCGTGGTCGTGGTAGTTGTCGTGGGCAGGTTCCGATTGAGGAAGTCCCGCACCGTGATCATAACGTTCATGATGTTATGATTGAGGATTTGCAGAGGCAAGTGGCAGAGTTAACCCAGCGCCTGGCGGCGCAGGAAATGGGTAATCATGATGTGGAAGATTCTGATACCGACAATTCCAACTTCAAAAATCTGTATCCACAGTTAGGGCCAATATTTTCGGAAGATTCTGATTCCGAAGATGATTGGTTAAAAATCAATATTTTCATTGGAGAGCCAGTGTATGACGAAGAAGGAGATGAGGATGTGTTCAATGCAAGCACGACGACTGAAGTTCAGTGGACGCTTCCATACCAGTGGCCGGATTATGAAGTCAATATCCTCGTTGAAGTTGATCAGATGGAAAACATTTTCTGGAACTCCTTACTAGAGGACGATATAACTGGCATGGAAAATCTTGAGATCCAATTTAGCAATTCTCCTGAATCTCAGCAGAATGTGATCCCAGTAGCATGTCCAAAGAAGGAAGCTGTTTTTATGCCTTGTGGAAATAGTGCAGTAGGTGAGGTTCCATAATTACCCACGGTGGTCCAGCAACTGTTTTCGGAATTCTCTGATTTGATGCTAGAAGACCTTCCTTCTGGACTGCCGCTAGAAGACCTTTTTGATGTTGATGATTTTGTTTGGGCTGTATTAACTCGTTATCGTTTCCATGTTGACGAGTCTAATCACCTTAAGGAGCCGAAAATTGGACCCTGTGAGATATTTCAAAAGATTAATGACAACGCATACAGGTTGTGTATCCCTAGTCACTTGAAAACATCTGATGTCTTTAATGTGAAATACTCGAGTCCTTGTTTTGCGGATTCTGTTGATGCTGCTGTGAACTCGAGGACGAGTTCTTTCCAACCCGGGGTGACTGATGCAGGAGGATCAGCGCAAGGATGGCAGGAAATCGTGATCTGCTGTTTTCCTTTTCAAATCTTTATTTTTAGTTAATTTTTGCTATTTAGGGTAATTTTTTATTTATCAATTAGGAATTGATTCTGAACCCGATTTGGGCCAGATTTTTGGCAATCTTTTGATTTCTTTTCGTATTTTGTTTTGGTAAGACTTTTAGGGTTTTGCTATTTTTGGCAAAACTCTCATTAGGGGTCGATTTTCAGCTATTTAAACCTGGCTTGTGGGTTGTTTTTTTTTTCTTGATTATAAACAATTTTATTGAATTCCAGAGTGTTCTCTGAAATTTTGGGTCGAATTCTCCTGTTCTTTTCCTTGCAAATTACTTTTACACTAGCCTGCAGAATAATCTCTATTCTGTCCGGCGTCAAACCCGTTATGAAGGGTCATGAACGGGTCGGGTTCTAAGAATATATATATATATATATAGGTAGTTTAAAATTCTAAAAGTTGTAAACTACATATAATTTTTAAAATAATTATATGTATACACACACAAAAAGAAAAGTAAATTCAAAAGCATCTGTAGAGTTGGAATTAGGGAGTTTCAAAATAATAGAGTGATTTCGAAATTTTAAATTTTTTTAGTTAAACAAAAATAAATTTGTCAATTTTGTAATAAATTTTGAAAATTTATTATTTGTGAATGATAAATTTATTATTTGCTATGAAAATATTCCGTAGCAAAAACTATTAGTTGCTATGAAAATAGTCCGTAGCAAATACAAAACATTTACTACAAAAATAAATTTCGTAGCAAAAACTATTATTTACTACGAAAATTAAATTTCATAACAAAATACTATTATTTACTACGAACATATTCTATAGTAAATTTTTTTATTTACTACGAAATTAAATACTACTATTTGCTACGAAAATATTCCGTAGTAAATACAAAAATGTTTTCAACAATATTGTTTCGTAGTTAAAGTGAAATTATTTCCTACGAAATATAAAAACATAGTAATTATTAGTTAATTAACCATGAAATTTAAATTACGTGGTTAAAATAAAATTATTTACTATGAAAATGAATTTCGTAGTAAAAAACTCATTATTTACTACGAAAATATTTCCGTGGCTAATACTTGGTAACTAAAAGGCAGTTTTGTTGTAGTGTGAGCTTGATGCAATTCCAAAATCTGGAGGTGAAATAGAGGTGTTGTTTGTCCTCCATCATCCTCTGGCAAAAAGAACAAGCAACATCATCAATCAATCCTATTGTCAGCAAGAACACTTTGGTTCTGATTTTATTCAAAGTAGCCATCCAGAAATGGAAAGAATCTTTGGGAATAGCTTCTTTGAACCATATCACATTACACCAAGGCACATTGTTATTCTTAGGTCTCAATAATTCCCAAGCAGATTTGATAGTGAACTTATTTTTGGTAGGGATCCATATAATTTTATCAGGCTTTCTGCAAATAGGGTGAAGATTATTGGGAAAGATCTCTCTGAAATTTATCCACTCCATAGTATTAGCACTAGGGAGTTGCCAAGAATTATTAGTGATGACTCTCTCCATACAAGCCTCTCTACCCAAACCAGAATTAACAATTATTTTCTCATTGAAGATATCAGAGATAACACCCCATTCCAACCATCTATCATGCCATAGGGAAGTGTCTTTTCCGTCACCAATAATGTATCTGATAGCCTCTTTAGCTTCATTCCTTAACTGGAGAATCTTGCCCCAAGCCCAAGAGCAATCAGAAGGCACACTTAAAGTCCAAAAATTCCTTTTCTTCATCAAATAGTGTCTTATCCATCTCACCTAAAGAGAGGTAGGATGAAATTGGATAACTTTCCACAATTGTTTCATGATAGCAGCTTTATTCCACACTTCAAAGTGAACCAACTTTCACACTCAAATATTATGAAGTTTCGTCTTGTAAGCATGTAGATGTACCATCATATTACAATCAAACTTTATTAGAGTAACAAACAAATTTCTTACTCATTTCGGTGCTTTTGGGAAGAATCTTTTTCCTGTTTTGATCGCTGGTACTATCATCGTCGTAGTTGTGTATACGCTTATAAAGTGAAATTTAGAGCATAATGTAAATGAACATATTTCAGTCATAGAAGGAAAAGGAATGTCACAATGGTTAAGGGAGTGTTTGATAACACTTATTACCACTTAAGTCTGGACAAATTTCATACTTATTCGTGAAGTGTGTTTCACAAGATTTTTCAACATCACTGAAAATATTAAGTCACTTAAAATGAGATAAAAATTTAAGTGACATGATCACCAGTTAACACTGAAGTGTGAAGACTAAAAATTTGTAAATATATCTTAAAATCTTCAATTAAAATTCAGATATTAAAATTTTCAGTACTTAATTTTTAATTTTATCAAACAACACATAAAACATCTGAAAAAGACTCTCTCTCCCAGGACCCATATACATGGGTCCCTCTCCCCAAACCAAATAAAGGGTTATTATCAGGAACCTCCCTTATGATTTTTTTTAAAAATTAACTAACCCCCCTCCAATTCAGAAAACCCTCATGTAGTATCAAATTTGATCAACTTGCCTCATTCTCTCTAATTTAAGTCAAAACTACCCCTGAAACCAGAGGTGGGTTTCCTGATATAAACAAATGGGTTTACTTCATTTACACTCCCTAAGGTTTGTTTTATCTTCAATCAGACAATTTTTTTTTATATATATTTTTTATTTATGCCATAATAAAAAATAAATCATAGTGGCTCCCTCTAAAATAAATATTTTCTTTGTTTAACAGCTATAATTCAATTTATTTTCTTTGTTTTTTAAAGGGTTACAAAATATACGGTGAATCCATTTCATACAAATTAGTTAAGATACTAGTTGAGCTACTTGAGAGTCTACTGGATAAACATGTGAAACTTTTTTTTAACTCCTTCCAACATCTCCTATAAGTGGCAACACGTCAAACTTTAGGACCTGCTTAGTTTTATTTTTGAAAACTGTTCTCAACTCAAGGCATTGAAAATAAAAATCTGTTTTATGAGAATTGTAGACACCAAAATTGTATGGCCCAAGCCCAAAATAATTTAAGGCCCAAAGCACTTGTCTAAGCCCATTAGATTAAAGATAATAGTTGTTAAAAATAATTATTAAATTATAATTCAAATATAATTGTGTAATTATCAAAAGGATAATTACTAATTATCATTTGATTATAATTTTATGATTATCTAAAGGTGACACATCAATTTTGGTGTCTACAAGAATAATAAAATATAATTCTATGAAAACAATTTTTTATAAATGAATTTTCTGAAAATTGTTTTGAGAGTCGCAAATCAAAATGACGCTTATATCTCGATTATAAACTTTGTAGACTAAACTGATCACATTTTTAATTCTCCTTATTTTCCACTCATATTTTATAAAGCCGTGGTCTTTGATTTATATATATATATATATTTAATTACCCAAATTTCTTTAAATTACGGTTTCCACTTTATTTTTTCTTAAAGGCGTCATAGATTTTTAGGCCTTCAAATGAAATATGATAGGGTTTTTTCCACTACCCAAGGTACTTTATTATTATTATTTTTTCCCTATGACGAGTTAAAGACAATATACTTAAAAAGAAAAACCAAACTTAAGAATACACTTATGTGTAAATTAACCCTCACTGTACGCCTAAAAATTACTCATTCTGTCCACAAAATAAATTCTAGATAGGGAATAAAATTTTAATTCTTCGCCCTAATGTACAACCCGGTACAGTTCTATTAATAGACCAGTTATTCTGTATGTTCTTGGTGAAACAACATTCAACTATGTCCCCAATAAAATTATAAAAAATCTCTCCATAAAATTATGCCCACACTAAAGTTATAAAATTTTCTTTTATAATAATATGTCCCTCTAAATAGTACGATTTTAAAATAATTGAAGTGCTTTGATATTTGACAAGGTAAATAATTGTTTTATTAAAGCGAATATTTAGTTTTCTTGTTCATTTTATTTTTTATTTTTTTATAATCTAATAATTAAGGTATGTAATAGTCAAAACCTTGTATGGCCCAATAAAGATGAGCCATAGGACTGATGGACTGCGAGATTGATGGGCCATCGGTCAGATGGGCCCGTCCCATAGAAGTTTCTAGAAAATAAGTGATCCCCAAGTAAGGGATTACTCCCACTTATAGAAAATAAGGCCCAATAAAGAAATAAGTTTATCAAATCTCATGATTTAAGGGATTGGTAAACTTAGGTAAATGGGCCTTACCCATCTACCGAATTATGTATAAATATGTGTCCAAAGGATGAATAAGATATATTCATTTTTTGTTTAAACTTAATTTAATTGTGTATTTTTCTGCACTTACACAATTGGTGTCGTCTGTGAGAACGCCTAATCCTTGAAATCTTTTTCAATAGCTTCCCACTTTTTACTAAAAATCTTGGATTGACATCATCCATGGCGGTTATCACCTGGTTACAACAATTTGAGTTACCTCCGAACGGAGGCCAACCTTCGCAAACAGAAGATCCGATCAGGCGGGCCTTGGAGGAAAGGACCGACGAGTTAGAGAGGCAGAACGCCGAGTTGGTAGCAAAATTGGCCCTGTTGCAAAACCCTCGAGAAGCCCAGAATGGCGAATAATCCAACCAGCAGGAACGGTCTGCGGGCCATCAATCGGAAAGAGAGAACCACCACGCAAAGTCCAACAACAATCTGGAGGAACACACAGAATCATCCCTACAGATGCTCGGGACGCACAATCCCGAGGAAACTCTGACCATGAAAACATTGGAGGAAATTATGATCAGATTCCAAAGGGAGGTGCTTAAGGATCTGAAGATTCAGACCCCAAACGATCTGGCCTCTGAGGCATCCATCGATGTTATGCAGACGCCATTCACACTGACGATCACCAATGTGCCCTACCCAGAGAGGTTCAGGCTATCGAAGTTCTCCATGTTTGACGGCACAAAAGATCCGACGGAACACATCTACCATGTCCATACAAAAATGAATGTCTACAATGAAAACGAAGCCTTACGCTGCAAATTCTTTCCTACCAGCCTGACCGAGGCAACCCTGTTATGGTTCAGAAAGCAACCACCCCGATCTATTGGAAGCTGGCTCAAACTCTATGAGTTGTTCATCGCCCAATACTTCGGCAATAAAAGGCAGAAAAAGACCATCTCCAGTCTATTTACCATGATCCAAGAGAAGGGTGAATCCCTGAAAAGCTTTGTCTCGCGATTCAACGTCGAGATGTCCTCAATTGATAATTGTGATCAACACTCGGCCGTTGAGACCTTCAGGATAGCCTTGATTCCTGGAACCAAGTTCCATCAATCGTTGGTCAATAGACCACGAGTAGACATCGGGGAACTCAATTCAAGGGCACATGGACATCTTCGGATAGAAGAACAACTGGCCATACGCCAAAGAAGGGCAGCCTTTGCAAGCGTAGAGGCGAGAGTATCCGAACCTAAAGTTAAGGATCGGGCACCAGATTGAAAGTGGCCAGGCGCTCCACCTGCATCCTCCTCAGTCCTAGAGAAATTCCAGAGGTTCGAGGACAAGATCACTCTATTGAAGGTTAGCCTTGCCAAACTATATCAGGAGACTAAGGGTAAAGGGATCTTCTAGTCACCACCACCCATCAGGCAACCAATGGATCAGAGAGACATGTCAAGGCACGGTGCCTTCCATGGTGAGTATGGACACCACGCCAACGAGTGCAGAAGTCTCAAGAGACAAGTCCAAGACATGATAGCAAAATGCGAATTGACCGAGTACGTTTCTAAGGAGGGCACCCGATCAGATCAAACATCACATATGCTCGTCAAGGGGAGAACGGGTCAGCCTGTAAAAGTCATTCACATGATTCACGGAGGGCCAAGCCGATCAGAAGTAGAGGAAGCCCGTAGATCCCAGATGCTTCAAGCTCAGAGACTGAGGAGGGTTGGAGAAATCAGTGAGTTTCGAAGCTCGAAAGAGGATGCACGAATAACTTTTTCTTCTGTAGATATGTGGATCATCCAATCACCATATGACAATTCCTTGGTGGGATCATGGTCTCGAACTGCCTGATCAAGAGAGTAATGATCGATCCAGGGAGCAACGCCAACATAATCACCATGTGGGCTTTTGAGAAGTTATAGATTAACCCCCAGGAGATAGTTTCTTCCAGAAGCCCGATAGCGGGATTCAATAGCAGAAGGGTAGAACCAGTGGGGGAGATCCAACTCCCAGTAACGGTAGTAAGGCGCACGCTCAGGGAGACTTTTGTGGTGGTAGATGTCAAACCCTCATATAATCTCCTCAGGGGCAGAGGTTGGATCCATTGGATGCACGAAGTTCCTTCTACCCTGCATCAAGTCATGCGATGAGTCGATCCAAACAGAATTGATGTGATTGACATCATAGGAGATCAGGTGGCAGCTAAAGAATGTTACGCCGTCACCTTGAAATGTCTGAGGAAGAGGGCAGAGCCGGAACGAGATTCATAATCTAAGGCAGTACCCGATAATCAAAAACAATTACAGGACGAGGGGGTGGGGTCGTCTATAACAGCTGAACCTTTGCTAGAAGTTCAGATTTTCCCCGACCACCCCGAAGAATGACTTACATTAGCTTTGGCCTCGACATATAGGAAAAGGAAAAATTGGATGCCCTCCTACGTTCCAATATTGATGTATTCGCTTGGGGCCACATGGATATGCCCGATATAGATCCTTCAGTGGCCCAAGATTCCCTCAACATGGACCCCGGTGTAAAACCCGTGAGGCAGAAACAAAGACGTATGGGGGCTCACCGAAACCAGATTATAGCTGAAGAGGTTGATCGACTTCTCCAAGCCGAATTTGTTAAAGAAATGCAATACCCTTCCTGGCTGGCAAACATGGTTGTCGTTCAGAAGAAGAATGGGAAATGGAGAGTGTTTGTAGACTTCACTGATCTAAACAGAGCATGTCCGAAGGATTGTTTTCCTTTACCAAAGATCAATCAGATGGTAGATGCCCCTATATGATTCAAGCGCTTGAGTTTCTTTGACGCGTACTCTGGATATAACCAGATACGAATGAACCCCGATGACAAGGAAAAAACCGCATTCATCACTGAATCAGGTACATATTGTTACACAATTATGCCTTTCGGACTAAAAAATACAGGTACAACCTTTTAGAGGTTGGTAAACAAAGTTTTTCAGGACATGATGGGATCTACCATAGAAGCCTACATTGATGACACGGTGGTCAAAAGCAAGGCAAAAAATGATCACCTGACTGATCTGCAGCAGGTGTTCGACACGCTCAGAAAGTACAAAATGAAGCTCAACCCATCAAAATGTTGCTTCGGAGTGAACTCATGCCAGTTTTTGGGACACATAGTCGATCGAACGGGAATACAGGCGAGCCCAGCACAAGTCAGAGCTCTCATGGGAACTGGAGAGCCGAATTCCCGGAAGGAGATCCAAGTACTAACAGGGAGAGTAGTAGCCCTCATCCGTTTCATCTCTCGCTTAACTAATCGGTGCCGGCCATTTTTTCATTCTATAAAAGCAGCTAAAGGAGATATCTGGGGGACGGAGCAAGCGGAAGCCCTGAAAAAGCTCAAGAGCTACATGGCAAAGACTCTTATACTAGCAACCCCGGAAGAAGATAAACCGTTACACTTATACCTAGCCATATCTGCAATATCTACCAGTGCCGCTCTGGTTAAGGAGGGCAAGGGGTACTAGATGTCGGTCTACTACACCAGTAAAGCCTTTGCTAATGCAGAAACCCGTTATTCCAAACATGAAAAACTTGTACTATCACTGATTAATGCAAAATGACGTATTCGACATTACTTTGAAGCATACCCGATCGTGGTACCAACTGCAACCCTGATCAGATCCATAATGGTGAAGCCCGAGTTATCAGGGAGAGTATCCAAATGGGCAATAGAGCTGGGAATCTATGACATAACCCACGTCCCCTGAACCGCCATCAAAGAGCAAGCGGTAGCTGACTTTCTATTAGAAACAGAAACTATGGACACACTAAAGGAAAGTGGACCAAAATTATGGGTAGTATTCATGGACGGATCGTCAAATATCAATAGAGCAGGGATCGGGGTAGAGCTCATAACACATGATGGAACTAAAATTCAACAATCCGTCCGATTGGAGTTTCCACCCTCCAACAACGAAGCCGAGTATGAGGCCCTTCTAGCAGGAATTCGGTTAGCCCGAAGCCTTCAAGTGCAGAAGACAGAGATACGAAGTGATTCCCAATTGGTCGTACGATAGTTGAATGGGGAGTACGAAACACGAGAGCCTAAAATGGAAGCATACATGAATTTGGTGTTAAAGGAGGCCGAGGAATTCCAGCAGTTGACCTTTGAGCAGAACCCTAGAGGGGAAAATATTATGGCAGATCGTTTGGTAACCAGGCCTCCGCAGTAGGGGAAAGTATGACTTGAACAACACTAGTGGACTTCATTGTCCGATCAAGCTTGGAGCCCTCGGAAGACGTGATGGTCATTCCTTGGGAGCCAAGCTGGATGGACCCCATAGCAGATTATTTGAGGACCGGTGCGTTACCTGAGTCAAAACCAGAGGCCCGGAAGATAAGAATGAAAGCCACCAGATACGCTCTATACAACGGTAAACTATATCGCAAGTCTTTCTCCGGGACATATTTAAGATGTCTCACACCCTCCGAAGCTTTTGCAGTCATGGAAGAGATACATGCTGGATCGTGTTGTAATCATTCCGAAGGAAGGTCTTTTGCCCATAAAGTCCTTACCCAGTGGTACTTCTGGCCTTATCTGTCAAGAGAGGCTGAGGTATACACCCGATATTGTAAAACATGCCAATTTCATGGTGATGCCATTCATCCACCTCCGGAATTGCTAATTCCAACAATTATCCCTCACCCCTTTGCCCGATGGGGAATGAATATTGTGGGTCCTCTCCCACAAGCCATATGATCTATTATACATGTTCTTCGGGCTACGTATTACTTTACTAAATGGGTGGAAGCCGAGACATACTTACCTATCAAAAGTAGCCACGTTATAAAGTTCATCTAAAGTCACATCATTTGTAGATTCGGTCTACCCCGAACTATAATGATGGATAATGGCACCAACCTGGATAACAGGAAAGTTCAAGCATTCCTGGCAAAGAATGGGATCAATCAAAACACTTTTTCCGTTGGTTACCCACAGGGAAATGGACAGACTGAAAGGACAAATAGAATAAATTTTGATACACTTAGAAAAAAAGCTTGAAGAAGTAAAAAAAGCTTGTTGAAAAAATTACCCGAGGTCTTATGGTCCTATCGGACCAGTCCAAGACAACCAACAAGAGAGCCCCCTTTCACTATGGCCGATGGGGCCAAAGTCGTTATCCCGACCGAATTGAAGGTGCATATGCTAAGAAGTCAGGCCTAGGAAGAAGGTCCAAACAATAAACACCTGGCCCATGACTTGGACCTACTGGAAGAAAGAAGAAAAGTTGTTGGGATAAGGCTGGCTACCTACCAGCAAGAAGTCAGGGCTCGGTTTAATCAGAAGGTCAAAAGAAGAGAGTTTCAGGTAGGTGATATGGTGTTCAGAAGAAAAAATGGGATTATTGGCAAGTTACGGGAGACATGGGAAGGACCTTATACAATAATTGAGGTCATCGGGAGCGGTGCCTATCAGATACGAAAGAACGAGACATGCCACATCGAGCCCAACTCTCAGAATGCTTATCATTTGAAGAGGTATTATCCTTAGATAGTTTTTCCTTAAACAGTAAAAAAAAACTGTGTCTCGCACATGATACCTCTACTGATTATAATAAAGCATCTGTGCCCAATGTTCGGCACCTCTGCTACATGTTTCCCAAGTTTTTTTAATAAAAAATCACATTATATATGAGTGATCATACCTTGTGAAGATGCCATGTTAATATAAAACTTTTTCCTAATTGTTGAGTTCAAACCTGATTTGAACTAACTAGAGGACATAAACAAGTCTCAAGGGCCAGATGCCCGAAGACTCCATATTAATAGAAAATTTTCACAAGTGTTGAGTTCAAACCTGATTTGAGCTAACTAGTGGATATAAACAAGTCTCAGGGGCTAGATGCCCGAAGACTCCATATAAACATAAATTTTTCCTAAGTGTTGAGTCCAAACCTGATTTGAACTAACCAGAGAACATAAACAAGTCTCAGGGGCCAGATGCCCGAAGACTCCATATTAACAGAAAATTTTCCCAAGTGTTGAGTTCAAACCTGATTTGAACTAACCAGTGGATATAAACAAGTCTCTGGGGCCAGATGCCCAAAGACTCCATATCAACAGAAAAATTAAAATTTTCCTAAGTATTAAGTTAAAAAATGTTTATCTCGGGCTAGTCAATAGCTAAACCGAAGTAACAAGAACAAAATACCACAAAAATTGGGAAAATCCTTTTCATTAAAATAAATAGAAAATTACAAAAAATACCCTTTTAAAGGGATAATACATAATGAAGTGCGGAAAACCTAAGTTCTATTTCAACTCAGGGGAAAAACTAGTCTTCTCCCTTCAGAAGGGCCGTAAACCGCTTCTCATTTTTAGAGGTCGGTGGGTATTTATAAGGAAGGGGCACTCCTATGAAAGCATCAAACTCCTTAGCAGTCTTAAACTCCCGATTAGCTAGGGGAATGTGATCCATCTCGTGCCTATCCCGCCATGCCTTTACCGATCGAACGTCACAGATTGTGACATACCGTCTGTGCATGTCCAGACCACCCAAACGACACATATCTACCTTAGATCGCTCAAGAGCTAGAAGAATATCTAACTCTTCCTTTTCGGTAGCTATCTTTTGGTAGGCTGCCTTTGCCTCTGCTAGTTCACTAGCTAAAGCCCTTTTTTCATCTTCTCCGCTCTCCAGAAGGCTCTTGTGCTAAAATAAACTATGGTAAAGACCATCCGCCTGCCTGGCCAGAGTGATACGATGCTCATTATTTTGCTGTAGTTGAGCCTGCATCTTGGCCATTTCTTGAACATCGGACTCCAAGGCATGATTGTAGGCCTGGATCCCATAAAGAAGCTACACAGATAGGGAAAAAGGATGCATATTAGTGCAGTACGAAGTAGAAATAATAAAGCTAAAATACAAAATAAAATTTGAAGTACTAACCTCCATGGCCATCGAGGAGCCCTTCTGGAAAAGGTCAGTCCTGGAAATATTCGACTGAGCAGCTCTGTCAGCAGGAGTCTAGAGCCTCTTCGCCATAGCCCGAAGAGCGTCTGTCTGACAGATGATAAGATGGTCAGTACAGACCGGAGAGCCATTTGGAAGGAGAAACTTTGGCTCCCAGGGAATTTTGGTACGAGGGGTATCCTGAGCCTGAGGAGTTTCGCTCGTTGGGGCATCAGTAGTTTGGGTCCTAGGTCTTTTGTTGGCCGCTCCACCACGCGTACCAGATTGAGACCTAGTGTTTGAAACATTTACATAAGGAGGTTGAGGTGGATCTGCAGGACTTTGTGCGCGTGGAGGTACCGGAGGTGCCGGGGGTGTTGTTGAGAGTGGTATGGCATCAACTAGATTAAGCCCTTCAGGAACTTGAGTACGTCTGGCAGAAAGGGGCCTGAGGGGCAAATCCATCTTGTCAACAACAACACCCAAGTTAGAAATCATCTCCAGATTCGCCTTAGTCAGAAGAGTAGTGGTAGATCGGACATTACTCTAGATCTTGGCCTTCAGAAGTGCAAACCGTTCTTTATTGAGGGATAATGAAATTTCTCTATCCTCATAGCCGAGAAATCTATACGCGTACTCTCCCCGATGTAAGTCACAAAACTCAGAAAAACAAATAGCTTTATGGAGGGGTGGTAGACAGGCAAACGGATAGGACCGAAGGTGTTGGGATCTGGAATGTGAGGGAGAACGGGTAAAACCAGTTTCAACTAACAATTACCATTCTCTCCTTCCATCCTTTATCAGATTTTTCCGTATCAGAGCATATACCCTGACCTTGGAAGGGAAAGAGGTTGTACATACCCTTGTTTTCTCTGGCATTTTAGAAGAAATAACAGAGAAGCACGTCGGCTAAACCGAGATTAAGGTCCAGATCCCTATTGTATAGAAGAAGCATGGCCAGAATCCTAAATCTATTCGGGTTAAGATGAACTGGGTGTAACCCTAGCATAAAAAAGACATAATGAAAGAAAGGGTGAATAGGGAATCTTAAAACTTTGAGATGACCCACCGATAGCAGAATGCTACCTGGTTAAAGTCCTTCACTCTTAGAAAAGTCTAAATAGCCTGGGTAAGGGGCCACATGAACATCACCGGGTATATTAGTTTCAGCCCGAAGGTGTTTTACATCCACCTCAGGCCTTAGTTTTTTTAGAGGAGCAACCAAGAAAGGTTCAGAAGGGTTGGGTTTACAGGCTCATCATTATCATGAGAACCCCCTTCAGCGGGTGTTTCTACATTTGTTGATGAACCCAAAAGGTCAGTATTCGGGGGAACTATTTTGAGAACAAGGGCCTTTTGATAGACAGAGGAAGGACTTTCACTACTAGTTGAATCAGGGTCGGTTCCAGAGGACATAACGACCTCCTCTACTGACCTAGTATCATCACTATCAGACATGGTTCCAGAAAGGTAGAAGAGACAGATGAGGGGTAGAGATGAAAATTGAAAGAAAAATAAAGTACTATCTAACTTACGTAGTTTAGAGAGCAGAGGCAGGGAGGACTTCGAAAAGGGTTAAAGAGCTGCTCTAGTGGAAATTCCTAGGAAATGCCGACTGAGAATTACAGAAATCAAAGAGAAGAGAACTCGAAGGAAGGGAATTGAGAAATATGGAGTGTAAAATGGCTTGCTAGTGATGGGGAAAGGAAATCATTGAGGATTATATAGGGGACCAGTGGTAAGCCAAAGGGCATGCATGAAGTCCAAAAGACGTGTGCCATAAATTCAGCCCCCCACGCACAAAGATTTAGGGAGCATGGGCCATTCGTTTGAAGTGCAAATGATTGCTCACCTACCTCAGCATTAAATAGGGTGCCACATCACACTTGTAGCCACCACTTTTCAAAAAGAAACCTTATATATACTCATCTATGTGTATACATATGTGGATATTCGGTCATGGGCCTAAGGAAAAAATATATGATAGGCCCATTACCTCAGCGGCCTGTGTAATAGCCAAAAATTATATGGCCCAATAAAGATGGGTCGTAGGACTAATGGGCCATAGGCAGGACGAATGAGCCTGGCTCATAGAAGTCTCTAGAAAATGAGTGATCCATAAGTTAGGGATTTTTTGTCCCACTTATGGAAGATAGGGCCCAAAAAAGAAAGGAGTTTATCAAATCCCATGATTTAAGAGATTGATAAACTTATGTAGATGGGCTTGACCCATCTACCGAATTATGTATAAATACATGGCCAAAGGATGAATAAAGGGATTTCAATATTTTAACCTAATTCGTTGTGTATTTTTCTACATCTACACCCATGGAATACCTTCAAGATGAAGACCAAAAAACATGAACATGTCATTTACGTGTTTTGCAAGTTAAAGAAAATTGGTGCCAAAAGGAGAGTTATTCGAAGAGCCGGTGATTGCGGGACATGGGATGGCCGAACTAAAGGCGAGAAAATCTATAATGAGCAGAAAGAGTTTATCGGATTCAAGAAGATGTTGAATTTCAAGGCGTATGCGAAGAAATACGAGTGTTTGATGCATGCTAGGGGTCATTGGATAATGGATGAGTATTCCTTTGGTGGTGTGAGTTTGGATGGGATTGAAGATGATCATGACTATGTTGTGTGCAAAATCAGATTGCTGGAGCTTTTGTGGGCTACTATAAAAATCTTTTAAACAATGAAGGAGGTGAAGGAAATAGAGATATTCCTGATCTGTGCAACCTTGTGCAATGCCCCTTGACCTATGATCAAGCCCTTAACATGGTGAGACCTATCACAAAAGAGGAGATCAAAAAGACTTTCTTTACCCTCAAAGATGATAAAGCCCAGGTGTGGATGGTTTTAATGCTTATTTTTTCAAACAACCTTGGAGAATAGTGGGGGATTACATTACAAAATCCATCTTGGCTTTTTTCCACAGTGGGAGACTCTTGAGGGAAGTGAATTCAACTATCATTACTCTTGTTCCCATGGTGATTAACCCTTCTAGTCCCTCTGATTATAGACTCATATCTGTTTGTACCACCATATATAAATGTATTGCCAAGCTAATTGGAAACAGACTCAAGACTTACCTGCCTTCTTGCATTAGCCCAAACCAAAGTGCTTTCACCAAAGGAAGAGATATTTCTGATAATATCTTGCATACTCAAGAATTGATGAGGAATTATCATAGAAACCTTTCCCCTTCTAGAGTGGCTCTTAAAGTGGATATGAGAAAGGCTTTTGACACTGTTGATTGGAAATTAATGGAGACAACTCTCAAAGCTTTCAACATTCACCCTATGATGGTTCAATGGATCATGAGTTGCATATCTACTCCAAAATTCTCAATTAATGTTAATGGAGCCTTATATGGTTACTTTTCCACCTCTAGAGGTCTAAGACAAGGGAATCCCTTATCCTCTTACTTGTTTGTGTTGGGCATGGAGGTCCTTACTGGTGATCTCAACAGAAGGATAAATGCTACTGAGTATGACTTCCATTGCATATGGAAAGACTTGAATCTGACCAACCTCATGTTTGCAGATGATCTTTTACTCTTCTCTATAGGTAAACCTTCCTCTGTTAAACTATTGGTGGACTCTCATCACTAGTTTAACTTAGTTTTTTGACTGACTGTAAATTGTTCCAAAAGCTTGATCTTTGCCTCTGAAGTTTCAAACACTGAGCTTGTTTTCATCCAACAATCTTTTAATTTCCATGTAGGTGCTCTGCCAGTTAAGTACCTGGGGGTCCCTATATTGTCTACTAAACTTAAAGCCTAAGATTATGAGCCTCTCCTCAGAAAGATAACCAACAATGTCATGAGTTGGTTTGCAAAATTCCTTTATTTTATAGGTAGGTTTCAATTGGTGAATTCAGTGTTATTTTCTACTCAGGTTTATTGGGCATCTCTCTTCATTTTACCCAAAGTTATTCTGAAGGACATCAATTCCATCCTTAGAAAGTTCCTATGGAGTGGAACAAATTTGGCTAATGGAGGCAACAATGTTGCTTGGAGGGATATTTGCTACCCCAAGAAGGAAGGTGGTTTGGGAGTTAAAGATGTGGTGGAGTGGAACCTTGCAGCCATGGGAAAACACATGTGGAAGATCATTCAGATCCCCCCTTCAAAATCTATTTAGGCTCAATGGGCTAATCCTGGACTTTAAATGCTCCCCAAGATTTCTCTTGGACATGGAAAAAGATTCTCAAGCTTAGAGTGTTTTTCAGGGATTCTTTTAAGTATATCATTGGCAATGGTATGACAATTGGCTTCCAACTGGTCACTTATGCACTCAGACAAATGATAGGCTTATTGTCACTTCTGGGCTAGGTAAACAAGCTAAAGTGACCTCCATCATTGCAACTAATAGATGGAGATTTCCCTATTCTAACACAAGAGTGTGGAAAGAGTTCAGAGCTCAATTCCCTCTTATTCTCATGCCCAACACTGCCACTAGTGATAAAGTGATTTGGATCCCTTCTAATGGTCCTTATACTATCAATTCTTCTTGGGAGTTTGTTAGGTTCAAACAACTTGAGATAGCTTAGGATAAACTAGTTTAGTTTCCATTCTATGTACCAAAGCATTCCCTTGTGCTATGGATTATCTTTCTTAACAGACTAAGGTCAAAGCTTTTCCTTATGCAAATTGGAGTCCTTGTTAGAGTTGAATGTGTTTACTGCCATGCCATGATTGAAGATATGGATAACCTTTTCTTCCAATGCAGCTCCACCAACAGGTTGTAAAGATCCCTCAGGTCTAAAGGTGGTCTCATCTGGCCCCAAAATGATTGGAATGAGATGATCCAGTGGGCTTCTAAAACTCTGAACCATAATTCTCTTTTTTTCCGTTCTTAACAAACTGATTCTGGCAGCTTGTGTCTGTGAGGTGTGAATTGAAAGAAATAAAAGGATATTCTCTAATGAATATAGATGTTTTGAAGAGATTATGAAGATAATCATTGACAATGTGAGGCTTAATCTCTTTATTATCAAAGGTTTTGTGGAGTATGAGAAGAATCTGAAAATTCAGCAAGAGTGGTCTCTCCCCCCCTCCATCTTTTCATGATTATCTTTCTGGGCCAGTTTGTTGTTTTATGGATGAGGTTTGGTTTGATGTATTTGGTTGGTTTGATGAGCATTTTCAAGGAGTACAGTATGAGCAGATGCATAATAATTATGGAGCTTTGGAAGAAAAGGTTTCTTACCACTAAGGAACTCTCCTTTTCAAAGTAGTTGATGAAAGATTTAGGTTTTTTTCAGAAGCATGTGTACTGGTTATGCTTGTGGTTCCATCTCTACATGAGAGTTAGTCAAGATTTCTATCTTGTCTATGATCATATAGGTGGTTGGATTTTGTATCTTTGGTGGATTTGGAGCTTTTTTCTTTCTTTGTATTGCCCCCTTAGGGTATGCTCTATAGTAGCTTGTATTATTTAAGCTCTGACTTTGGTTATATATTCTTTACCTTTCAAAAAAAAAAATGATCAAGAGAGATGACTTTAAATCTCTAAAGACAACAACAAAGCATGGTTGTGATGGTGTTGATGATGTTTCGGGGTTGAGGAAAGCACTTGATCTAGAGTACCCAACACAAAATAATATGAGACATGATCATGAGGCCGTTCCTTCAAAAATCTTTGATGAAAGAGATTCGCTGCAGAGACATTCCATTCCAACGAAGTGTGATCATGATGGTGACGTTGATGATGATGTTTCGGGGTTAAGCAAAGAAATTGCTGAAGTCCGAACTCATAAGAAGATGAGATATTATCATAAGGCCTCTACTCCCCAGAGCTCTTATGCTTGTCCCCAAACATCACTAGTTTCTTCTTCTCTAAGCGACATTTATCATGATCAGTTCATCAACTTCAACCATCAACAAAATTTTAATACGTATGAGTTTCCCCATACATAATTAGTTTCTTATCCTCCAAGAAATATTGATGATGGTCAGTACTTCAACTTCAATAACCATCAAATAGTAGAGCCTCTTCGGCACCAATTTCTCAATCATGAGGCTTTTGGATGTGAAAAGACATTTGAAATTTTGATTGGAATTTTGACAGAAGAAATGGATAGTTTATATGAGCAAACCCTAACAGCAGAGCCTCTCCACAAATTGCTCAATCAGGAAGCTTCTACTAATTCAAAAGGATGCGGATAGCGGTTTGAAACTCCGGTTGGAATGTCGATAGAAGAAATAGGTAGTTTATACGGTCCTTTACATGAACTTCTTGGAATCTCAAAAGAAGAACAAGACATTTTATTAAGTTATTTTCTGGAACAACCCCTCTCTTTTTGTTGCTAGCTAGCTTCAATTAGTATAGAACTTGTTAACTTCAGATCATAACTTCATATATGAATTTTTATGTAATTATCTGAATCTCTTGAGTGTATATATATATATAAGCTGACCGCATCTACAGGCTCTGAAAGTGTGCGTCCTTAATTAATTTTATCAAGTAATTTTTTATTTTCTTCTTATTGATATGTTGGCTAAATCTTGCAATCATGATCCAAGTCTTGGTGCCAACTATAGTCATTAGATAAGAGTACGTACTTGGTATTAAGATCTATGTAGTTCACTCTTTTTATTCAAAGCAGAAAATAGTACAACATTTCGGAATATTGATAGGGCCTATTTGATTCAGGTTTTAGAGAATCTATACGTAATTTTGTTTTTTGAAATTATCAGCATATATTAAGAAAGGCTAAAAAGCCAAGATTACAAGATACGAGGGGAAAACCCCAATAAACACAACCCATAACCACCAAAGGAGAAGGACCCAATGGAGGAAGGAGGGAAACTTCCAAAACTCAAAGCACCAAGTCTCATTTGAGGATTGAGACAGAAGCAAAGACCAACAACTAGGAAGAGCAAAATCTCTCTCATGCAAACTGCAAAATAAAGCATGCAAAACCCTAACTAGAAATTGAGTCAATTTGAGAATATAGAGTTGGACAGACCCCACGTCTGGGAAAACAAGTAGTTAGCAGCAGAGGCCTTCACATTTTGAAGGGAACGGCTTCTAAACTTCACTGTAGAAATCATTTCATTAAAGATTTAGTTATTAGTTCTAGCTTCCTTCATATAAAATCTTTTGTTCCTTTCAGTCTAAAAGATATAAACCGCAACATTGAAAGACCATTTTTCAACGAGGGAGGTGAGATCCTTCCCATTTGAGGGTAGAGGACCAACGAATTAGGTCTTCCCATATATGGAAAGGACACTGTAAAGAACCCCAAGGGAAAATGAACTTCCAACCCGTTAAAGAAAATGGGCATTCAAATAAGAGGTGAGGGATAGTTTCTTTACCATTGCAGAACACACAAGAGTTGTTGGTGATTAAACCCATCTGATGCAGCCTATCTTGAGTGAGGCTTCTTCTATGGAAAGTTGTCCAATGGATAAAGGAATGCCTTGGAACAACACCCTTAAACTAAATATAAGAGGCCCAGGGAACTTTATTTTTCCTATATCTAATCATATTCCAAGCACTATTGATAAAGAAGTTTTCCTTGTCTAGCCAAAATAACTTATCCCTTGAAGAAGAAGAAATGGGGGTCAAACTGAGCAAAACATGATTGAGCCGGGAAATAGCTAGAGAAGGATGCCACTTCCAAGCATTACCATTCCAAAGAAGAGCCACTTTAGTATATTTTCCAAGGCCAGAAGACAGAATAATTTCCTCACTATAGATATCCACTATGGGTTTGTCAAAAATCCAAGAATCATACCATATGTTGATTTTTTTGCCATCCCCAACTTTTAGTCTGAACATAGTCTTGAAAGTCTCTCTAATGTTGAGAATTTTTTTCCAAGTCCAAGACCTATTCTAAGAATACTTCAAGTTCCAAAATGTTTTGGACTTGATGAGGGGAGATTGAGCCCATAGAGCCCAAATAGAAGTGGGGCAAGGTTAGAGGAAATTCCAGACATATTTGCTTATAGCTGCATTGTTCTATTGGGAAAGGTCGTTAATAGCCAGAGCCCCTTAAGATTTGGGAAGATAGACCTCAGTCCAAGCTAACTTCTCACCTCCAGGATTATGATCATGCCCCTTCCATAGGAATCTTCTGAGTAAGCAAGTGATGTCCTTCAAGATGGACTTGGGCAATATAAAGGCAGAGAACTAGTAAACCTGCATAGCAAAGAGGACTTATTATATGAGTTGGATCCTTCCTATAAAGGATAGTAATCTGTTACTCTAAGAATGGATTCTGTTTGTAACTCTCTACACAAGCTCATAACAATCACGAGGGCATAGCTTAGTAGACACCCAAGTACTTGATAGGTAAGCAACCACTACTAAAGTGAGTAAGATTTAGGATCTGATCTTTGAGATTGTCATCAAATTCAGACATCAAAATAGTACTTTTAGAAGGGTTAGGCTAGAGGCCTAAAATGGATTGGAAAAAATTAATCTTTCTCATGATAGTCTCAATAGATTTAAAGTTACCATTGCAAATGTAAGAACATTTATAGTATTATTTATGTTTAGCATGTTCTAGACAATAACCATGTTGAGTGTTTTGTAATGTTGAGTGAATTGTAAGTCGGGAAGGATAAATAGACACGGATAAGCTTCATCAGATTCAAATCAAGCTTAAAGAAGTGAAGAATTCATGAGAATTGAATAAGAAGAAAGGTTGAGTAAAAAGTGCCTTCCGAATGGTAGAAACGTCATTTTTCTGAGCTGTAACTTCAAGAATCATGAAAAGAGAGTTAAGGGGATGCAAATGGATTAAAAATTAAGAAACTGGTTCCAAGAGTTTCGCTATGAATGAGCTATGCTTGTGATAGTTAAAAAGTGGCTATAAAGTGCATTTTAACGCTTGTGACAGAAAGAAAATAGAGGAGAAATCAGAGCAGCTACGATCCAAGCGAAGCTGGCCCTAAGCTTCAAGCGTAGGGGTGATAGGTGCTCAATATTGATCATTTTTTACCCTTAACTTGCGCTTGTTATGTCTTTACATTCCATTACTTGGTATTTTTATCTCGTTTGTGCGTGTAAGCTTGTTTCAGGAGCTTAATGAAGAAATATAGCTAATCTCGGTGAATTAACAGAGTTCATGTTCGTTTCTATCTTGAGAAAGGAATCAAGAGGTGCACCAGAGCGAAGCAGAGCTACCGGAGGGCAAAATGGTCATTTCCCGACATCGTTATTGCACTAAAGGGAAAAAATGTCATTTTCAGACATTATTACTTCACCGAAAAGCATTGGGAGTCAAAGGCGACCAATCTAGCTCAAATATGAAAAGACGGGTTTTTACAGCAAAAATGCATTATACCCTACGTCGTTAGAGAGAAAAATGGCAGATTGGACCCAACCTAGGCTCCTAAGCTACGCTGCGGTTTTTGACCCTACGCCTAAGCGTAGGTCAAGAGCGTAGGACCCACATAGTGGTCACATGATCCCTCAACATGCTGAAGTTGTTTCGGAGTTATTTCAGAATTTTCCAGTTTTGTCCCTATTTCTATATTTCAAGTGATCGGTGTTTCCAGACCTATACATACAGCTTATACATATATTTATATATGAATTTAGGAGATTATTCATGTATTATGAAATTACAGAAAAGGGCAACCATTAGGGTTTCCCTCACTTGTCTATAAATAATAGAGGGTTAGGTTTAGTTTAAGGTGATGTTTTAAGTTATGTTTTTACTTCTAGTTTTAATATAGTTTTTGGAGGCTGGTTCATGCACTTTCATTCATAGAGTTTTTCCATTTAAGATAACTATTATTGAAGACCTATAGATCCGGAGAAGAAGGCCATGGAGAGTATTTTTACACTTACAATGCAGATTCTTTTAGCCATGATCAACTAATTCAGTATCTAGGATTTTCTCGCAAAACCCTAGCCAAGTAATTGTAGAGAGGGGAAACTGTGACTATAATGTGATGATTGTGTTAGATGAGAGACCGTTTTTATTCGTGATACATGTTTATATATTTGAATTGATTCTTGTCTTAGACTTTTCGAATATATTTATCTTACACAATCAGAATTATTCACTATGGGCTGGAACTCGGATGCTTAATTTGTAATTTTCTACACAATGGTGGTCATAAAACTCGAAACCCTTGGTTGACACAGGCCATGCCCTGACAAACTGATAGAGACATGCCTTAGTTTAATTTCATGCTTTAATTTACTATTTTAATTTACTTTCTGTTAGTAGTTGGCATGCACTAATCAGTTTAGTCTTGAGATGGGTTGTCGTGATCCGGTTGAGAGTAATCCTTTTTGGGGTCAAACTGTTGGCACGGTGCGACCTGATTCACAGTCAATGGATCGCCCTCATACAATTGAAATAGAATTTGGACTATATTATACGGTTAGTGGTGGAGTAAGGAAACCCTAGTTTTCTCTCCCTCTGAATCACAACCATTATTTATCATTATTTTCTACTTTATTTTCATTATGATTAGATAATTCATAAAATCAAACTCTTTTAAGAAAACTATAATTTAGTGTTTTTAGATTATTAAAGTGAACAATCTTCATCTATGTGGGATTGATATTCCCCTACTAAAGCAAAATTATATACAATTGATCTGTGCGCTTGCAGAAGGGTAAAACCTAAAGTGTCATTTTTAACAACATATTTTGCACACACCTGACGCCCACCAATTTTTTTGTGCCGTTATCGGGGACTTGGCATTGTTCAATTTATTTAGTAGTTTATTTGCATTGTGTTACTGTAGATTAAAGCTAAAGTTGAAATTTTTGTGTGATTTCCAGGTACAGTTGAAAAGCATGAAAGGAAAAGACAAAGCTGCTGAAGTTGCGTTTTGACCCTTTGTGATTTTCCATTTTGCTTGGTTTTTGCATTTAATTTTAGCTTTGCTTTTTGTTAATAGTTTAGATTAGTTTAGAAGTAATTTAGTTAATTTGCATTATTTTTGAAAATAAAAAAAAAGGAAATTTTGAAAAAAAGAAAAAAAAATAGTTTTTAGTTTATGTCCGATAGATAGACGCGTTCAAATTCAAATTCTGCGTTAATTGTATACGACCCGGAGATCGAAAGAACTCTAAGGCGTTTACGAAAATCTATTGAAGAGCGTCGTCAGATCGAATAAGTCAAGATGGGTGATGAAAAAGTCAATCCACGGAGAGGACCGAATACCTCATTGAAGGGATTCTATGCACCGGATGCATATGAATCGTATGCTGAATTTCCAGAAGAGGAAGGTGTAAAGCATTTCGAGATCAAGACGAGTGTGATCAACATGCTCCCAAAGTTCTCTGGTCTCAGGATAGAAGACCCGTACCAGCATGTCAAATGAATTCTTAGAGGTTGCATCAACTGTTAGGTATGATGGTTTAACTAAAAATGATTTAAGAGAGCAAAAAAATGGAACATTAAATTGACTCAAACAACTAAACTTGACTGGGAAACACTTAAGCAGGAATTCTTAGAAAAACATTTTCCCATAGGAAAGACTTCAGAAGCCCAAAATACGATTAAGTGATTCAGACAATTGCAAGGAGAACAATTTCATGATGTGTGGGAAAGGTACAATGAGATTTTTTATAAATGTCCCCACCATAGGTTTTCTGATCAGGATGTTGCTAAATATTTTTACATTGGTCTAGGTGAAAAGCATAAAAATCTGATTGATGCCTCTACACAGGGTCAGTTTACCTTGAAACCCGCAAGAGAGCTTTTAGAGATGTTTGATAACATCAGTGAAAATTCCCTTCAGTATGAATCTGATAGAAGATCAAAACAGCTAGGGTATTTGTAGAGCCCTATTTCTTGTGTTATCGGTGACCAGGAAATTGGTAGAGCCCTTCTTGATCTAGGTGCGAGTATTAACTTGCTTCCTTATTCAGTCTATAAATAGCTAGGGTTGTGAGAGGTCAGTCCCACAGAGGTTGTACTACAGTTTGCTGATCGATCTGTCAAGCAGGCGAAAGGGATTTTGAAAGATGTTATAGTTCAAGTGGGCAAGTTTTACTTTCCAGTCGATTTTGTAATCCTGGAGATGGAACACATCCCAGTGATCTTAGATAGACCATTTCTAGCCATGACAAATGCGTGCATAAATTGTCGAACCGAAGCAATATATCTGACCTTTGGGAACATGAAAGTCAGGATGAATGTGTTTGAGGGAAGCCATCAATTACATGAGTCTATGGACTATTTCCAGATAGATGAGTGCGACGAGCTAAATAATATTATATGTGATTTTGCGACTCAAATTCTGGAAAAAGACGAGCTTGAAGAATTTCTGGCAAATAAAATGTCGAATGAAGAATTCGAAGATTGGGATGCGTATATGGAATGGCAGAACAAGAAGTTGGATAAAATTAAGACTGCGTTATACGCGCAACCTCGGAAGCAAAAGCCAGTGGAACCACTCCCTATAGTCTCAAGTACTCCCCCAGTTCCATCCCTTATAACTCCGCCTGCTTTAGAACTAAATGAGTTGCGAGAGAAGCTGAGTATGTTTTCTTGGGACCCAACGAAACTCTTCCTGTAATTATTTCATCAAAGTTGACAACAGAACAGGAATCGAGTTTGATTGAGGTCTTAACCAAGAATAAAGAAGCGATTGGGTGGAGTGTGGCTGATTTGAAATTATTGATCCATCAATTTGCATGCATTAGATTTATTTGGAAGATGAGGCGAAATCGTCAAGGGAGAGACAACGAAGATTAAATTCGAACATGATGGAGGTAGTAAGAAAGTAAGTAGTAAAGTTACTGGATGCGGGAATCATCTACCTGATCTCTGAGAGTAAGTGGGTAAGCCTAACTCAAGTGGTTCCGAAGAAGTCGGGAATCACAGTGGTGCCCAATGAAAAGGGTGAGCTAATTCCTCAACGCATAACTACAGGGTGGCATGTGTGTATCGACAACAGAAAGCTCAACTCTAACTCCAGGAAGGATCATTTTCCATTACCATTCATTGATCAAATCCTGAAAAGACTAGCCGGATAGAGCTACTACTGCATTTTGGATGGATATTCCGGTTATAATCAAGTGGAAATTAATCTTGTAGATTAGGAGAAAACCACTTTCACTTGTCTATATGACACATTCGTGTACAGACGGATGCCTTTTGGTTTATTATATGCGCCAACAAAATTCCAGAGGTGTATGATGTCTATCTTCTTTGATATGGTAGAAATAGTTTTGTAAGTGTTCATGGATGACTTCTCAGTCTTTGGGGCAACCTTTGAAGACTATTTGAGGCATTTAACACTAGTACTTGAAAGGTGTAAAGAGACTAATTTAATTCTTAGTTGGGAGAAGAGCCATTTTATGGTTCAAGAGGGAATAGTACTTGACCACATTTTATCAAAGCAGGGGATTGAGGTCGATAAAGCAAAAGTTGAGCTGATTTCAAAATTACCTCATCCCACATCTGTGAAGTAGATACGCTCTTTTCTAGGCTATGCCGGGTTTTACAAAAGGTTTATCAAAGATTTTAGCAAAATCACCCCGGCCATTATGCAATTTACTGGCTAAAGATGTAGTCCTTGTCTTTGACACAGAATGTCTTCATGCCTTTGAGGAATTGCGTACTAAACTATCATCAGCCCCAATTATCTGTCCACCGGACTGGACTCTACCGTTCAAGCTGATCTGTGACGCTTCAGACTATGCAATTGGAGCTGTGCTAGGGCAGAAAAAAGATAAGTTGCCATATGTGATTTACTATGCCAGTAGAACTCTGAAAGAAGCTTAGATGAACTACACAACTACCGAAAAGGAGTTGCTGGCAGTAGTGTTCGCCTTGGACAAATTCAGGTTATATTTGTTGGGAACCAAGGTGGTCGTGTACTCAGATCATGCCGCACTAAGGCATATACTAACTAAGAAAGACTCCAAGCCCTGACTGATTCGATGGATTCTGTTGCTACAAGAATTTGATTTGGAGATCAAAGATTAGAAGGTTATGGAGAATGTTATAGGTGATCATTTGTCAAGAATTATTGTTGAGTCCATAAAGGATGATAGTCCTCTTAAGGATGAGTTCCTGGATGAACATCTGTTCAGTATGGCTGTTATGGAACAGATACCATGGTATGCAGATATTGTCAACTATTAAGTCACAGGTATAATTCCTAATGGATGGTCTAAGATGAGAAGGATTGTTTCTTCAGCCAAGTAAAATTTTATATCTGGGACAATCCGTGACTGTACAAATATTGCCCAGATAAGATAATTCGTAAATGTGCTCCATAAAGTTAAGTTCACGGCATACTGACATTCTGTTATACACTAGAGTGTGGAGGGCATTTTAGTGCTCAGAAGACAACTCACAAAGTCCTATAGAGTGGTTTTTATTGGCCCACCATATTCAAGGATGCGTTCGAGTTTTGAAAATCTTATCTGAGATGTCAGAAGTTGGGATCCATATCTTGACGAGACATGATGCCATTGAATCCTATTTTGGTGGTTGAGTTGTTTGACGTCTGGGGCATTGACTTCATGGGACCGTTTCCAAAAGCTGACGATAAGCAGTACATATTAGTGGGAGTTGATTATGTTTCTAAATGGGTATAGGTTGTTGCCACGTCACATGAGAATCACATTGTGGTTGAGGAGTTTGTTAAATCCAATATCGTTTCTAGATTTGGGATGCCACGAGTGTTGATCAGTGATGGCGACAACTACTTTGAAAACCAATTTCTTCCGGACTTGTGCAAGAAGTATGGTGTCACTCATAGAATTGGAATTCCCTATCACCTACAGATGAGTTGTCAAGTGGAGGTTTCGAATAGGGAGATCAAGAACATTATTGAAAAGACAGTGGATCCTAATTTGAATAATTGGCCGAGAAGGCTAAATGATGCACTATGGGCATACATGACCGTTTATAAGACACTGATTGGTATGTCACTATACACATTGGTTTATGGTAAAATGTGTCATCTCCCTGTGGAACTCGAGCATAGAGCATATTGGGTGATCAGAAGATTGAATTTTGATATCAAAAGATCGAGTATTCAGAGGAAACTCCATCTCACAGAGCTTGAGGAGTTGAGGAACAACGCATATGAGAATTCTAGAATATATAAAGCACGAACCAAAGCATTCCATGACAGATATATCAGAAAGAAAAGCTTTGAGGTTGGCCAAAAAGTGTGGTTGTTCAATTCAGGACTCAAACTATTTCTGAGTAAGCTCCAATGAAGATGGGACGGGTCGTACATAATTACTTAGGTTTACCCCCATCGAGCAATGGAACTTCATAACCCTGACAACAGAAAGCGATTTGTTGTGAATGGTTAGCGTTTAAAGCATTACATCGAAGTTGTGCCGACAGAGACTGTTGTTGAGACAGTTGATTTAACAGAATCGACACCAGAGCTGGATGATTTTAATCCTGAGTATTGAGAGGCGGCAATGTCGAGCCAACGACGTTAAATATCGGTAGTAAGTGATAAAGAGTAGCTTTTGATCTTAGTTTGTAGTTGTAAAATAGTAGTTTAATTAATTTTTTAAAAACTTTTAAGATCGAGTCCGAAATAGTCATCATCATTCGGAGGGGTATTTTCATCCACAAAGTGCTAAATTTCGACGAATTGAAGTCACTCAAGTCAATAGGTGTGTATAAGGGAGGTTCGAGTGTTCGGGAATCAAGAACGAGCAAAACAATGGCTGAAGCCAAAAATTCATCTTTTGCACCTACGCCTAAGCGTAGGTCACGGGACTGTATATATACAGTCCCGCGAATTTTCATTTTTAAGTTTCACTTTTGTCCCTCTCCTCTCCACCAAATCGACTCTCGTTCGTTCCTAAAGCTGAATATCGATATTTCTTATCATTCCCAAAAGGTGGATCATCAGATTAGTAAGCGGTGTGTACGGATTCACGTGAAGAACTCGAAAAGTCTCCGAAATCCAATTTTGGGGGATTTTCCATTTCTCACAATTTGACAAGTTTTGATCAATTCTTTTGGTTTTGATTACTTAATATAACTATTCTAAACTAGTATTGACGAACGAGACCAATCAAAATCGTGTTTTAATCCATTTTTAAAAACTTGGGTTTTAAATTTATGAGATCAGGTTTTGTTTAATCATCATATTAGAATAATTTGGATACAGTTTTGAGTTTGATTCGGTGTCTGGATAGTTTTCGCTCATTTTCGTAAAATTCGAATTCTGTAGGAATGACTCGCATAAAAGGAGCAAAGAAGACGGCTGAGGGAGCATCTACATCGGGGATGGCAGTACAAAGAGATAGATCATATTCACTACCCCAGGAGAGTATGCGACCTGTATGCCATAGTAGCCGAGTTCCGAGAGCGGTGTATGTTGTACCAGATTTGTTGGATAAGGAGTGTGAGAGGCCGATTGCACTGACAGAAGGCATTGAGATTGATTTAAGATATGGCAGGATGACTATTCCACCTACAGCACCAAGGGCACCATCATGACCCCGGGGGTTAGTCTCCAGTCTCTGAGCCATCACCACTACCACATGAGACGGAGACATCCGATGAGAGGACTTTCGATAGTGGTGATAGTGAGGATGGGCAGGCAGAGCAGAACAAAGAATTGGAGGATGCTAAGCACGACGAGGTGCCGTATCCTGAGCCAACAGTTGATGGTGACGAGGGTGACCTGGTTTCTTACAGATGGAAGCACTCAACGGTTTCCAAGGAGACGCTGTTGACCCAGGCTTTGAAGAAGAGGTTCCGACAGGAGCGCACTTTTACTATTGTGCCACATAAGCGGATAGAGCCAGTTGCACATTGGACTATAGGCGTACTGGGGGAGCGAAAATTATTGTCGATCCTAGCCCCAGCTACACCACATATTTGCGCTGACATGATTAGCGAGTTTTGGCTTCATATGAGGCATTATAGAAGAGGGACTCTGTTGGCTTTGAAATTTACTTTCGGCAAACAATTCCAAAATTGATGATAACAAACCATTGAAGAGTGTTTGATACTAATGAATTTTCGAGTTTAAGTTTTCAGCAAAAGACAGGTGAAGGACTCGGAAAACAAACTCGGAAAGAAAACGACTCGGAAAGCAAGTTCGGAAAGAAAGCTTGAATTAAAGCGAAAAGCCGTAAAAGAAATTGAAGCGCAAATATAAAATCAACGGCAAAGGCGAAAGTCGAAGACTCAAGACTTGGGGTAGATAGGTCGGGAAGCGATCATTGTAACAAGGTAATTTTATGCGTCGATTTTATCGTATAAGCTCAAGTATAAAATGAACCAAATTCAAATGAAATGAAAAACGCTTTACCGAACTTAAACGGAAAGAAAAATATTTTTATTAAATGTTTTTCATGTTACAGTCGACTAAAATGAGCCTGTGTATTTTCTAGTAGTCGACTAAAACAATCAGTAGCTATAGGTTTTTCATCGACATCAAAAGAGTCGACTGAAAAGAGCTTGAGTCGACTAGACTACTTCATGTAGTCGACTAGAACTCATTCTAGTCGACTAGATGGTCCAAAGTAGTCGACTAGAACTCAATCTAGTTGACTAGATGGTCCATTGTAGTCGACTACAACAGAGAAGTAGTCGACTAGAAGTTCCTTAAAACCTGCAGATTCTTCATAAAACATTTCCCATGTTTTGTGGATTGTGTTCAATGGTGTTCAAACGGCTCTTATCTTTCAAATACTATAATCATTCTTCAAAACCCTAATGCAATGCTATATATAGAATGAGATGTGTATATTGAAGATGAAGAGATTGAAATACAAAAAGAGAGAAAGCTATGAAAAATTCTGTAGAAATTTTCTCTACAAAAGCCATTGAAACCAAGCTTTGAAAATCTGTTTTTTTCACGAAGTTTCTTTGAAAAACAAAACCTCTAGTATCTCTTCTTATTCTCCAAATATCATTAATTGATCATACCCTTTGAGAATACATTTCTAGAGCTATTGTAAAATCACTAAAAACACTTGAGCTTATATTGATTTATCTTCCATAAACACCTTTGGGTTTTGAGTGTTTTTGTTCTTGAGTGATTTTATTGATTACATACGAATTTGTAATCTCGGACAAGTGAAGTCCACCGATTGTTCAAGAGAGGGTTGTTCTCTTGATTGAGGGACAAACTCGAGAGGCTTGTGTTGTAAAGGTTTACCATTCCACCTGTGAAGGAAGGGCCATAGTGAAAGGATCGGGAAAAGTCTCAAGAAGGGGTTCTTGAGCCGAGGAGTAGGAGTTACCGAACCTCGAAAAAATCACGGTGTCAAATCTCTCTATCTCTTTCTCTTTACTTAATTATTTTGCATGCCATAATTGCTTGAATATCTTGTATGCTATCTTGTCTTGAAATTAATAGTTAGAGAAGTTCAAATTAAATCATTCACTTTCTTATTGTGATATAATTTTTTTTTTAGAGTGTTCCAATCTCGAAAAGAATTAGACTTAATTTTTGAACACCCTATTCACCCCCCCCCCCCCCTCTATGGTTAATTAGTGACTAACAATTGGTATCAGAGCCTAATCTCTATTTATTTTAGACTTAACCGTCTTAGAGAACAATCATGTCATCGAATTTAGTCACTCATGTTGAAGGTCAATCGAATAATAGGCCCCCATGGTTTGATGGATCAAATTATAGCTATTGGAAAACTAGAATGATAGATTTTCTTCAAGCTATTGATTACCAAATTTGGCAAGTAGTTCTTGAAGGACCATTTGTATTAACTAAAATTGTTGATGGAAAAGCCGTCCCTAAATTACCCAATGAGTGGGATAATGATGACCGTAAACTCATGTCGTACAATGCTAAAGCCAAAGTAAATTTAAATTGTGCTTTAAGTCCAAATGAATTTAATCGTGTATCTACTTATTCAACGGCAAAAGAAATGTGGGATAAACTTGAGGTAACCTATGAAGGAACATCTCAAGTACGAGAATCCAAAATTGACATACTCATACATGAATATGAATTATTTGCTATGAAAGATGATGAAAATGTGAATTCTATGATGTCTTTTTTACAAATATTTTGAATGGACTAAAGCATCTTGGTAGAATTGTTCCTAGATCCGATGCGTCATGAAAAGTGCTTAGAAGTCTTCCGGCAAAATGGGATGCAAAAGTAACGGCTATCAAAGAAGCTCATGACCTCAACACCATGAGTCTCGATGAAATTTTCGGCTCTTTACTCACTTGGGAAATAACGTTGAAAGCTCGTGAAGACGACATCAAGCCAAGAAAGGGAATAGCTTTGCAAGCCTTCACCAAAAATGAAATCAATGAGCCGAGTGAAGAAGAAGAGGATGAGGACATTGCATTGTTCACCCAAAAATTCAAGAGACACCTTCAAAGAAAGAAAGCAAACGGTGGAAGATTCATGAAGAGAATCGAACCTAAAGGCGAGACTAGCAAAAGGGAACCCCCAACGTGTTTCAATTGTGGAAAGCCGGGACACTACAAAAGTGTTTGCTTCAAGCTCAAAAAGGAAAACGACAAAAGACCTAGCAAGATGGCAATGAACGTCACATGGGAGGACTATGACTCATGCGATTCGGATGAGGAGAAAAGTAGCGAGGAAACGGCAAACATTTGCCTCATGGCAAATGAAGAAGAGGTACATTTAAATTTAAGTGATTTAGATAAACTATCATATGATGAACTTCTTCTTGATTACAATGAATTGCAAGATGTGTTTGAATAATTACATGATGAATTTGAAAAATTAGCTAGAAAATATATCCTTCTTAAGAAAGCTAAGTCTTCATGTAGTCTCACTAATTCAAACTTAGAAGTTTCTTGCAATGACAAAAGCATTGAGCTAGAAAAGGAAAATATTCAGTTGAAAAATACTATTGATGATCAAATAAATGTTTTAGCTAAATTTACAAAAGGAAAAGAGAACCTTAGTATCATGTTAGGAAGACAAAAAGGATCATTTGATAAATGTGGTCTAGGGTATGATGCTTTTGACAAGGATGCTCTTATATTGAAAAAGAGAAAATCACTTAGCTCTATATTTACTAAAAAATCATCTCATGCATCTTCAAATGATTATAAACATGTTACTTGCTACTATTGCAATAGAAAAGGACACAAAGCAAATGTATGCTTTCATAGAAAGAAGAAAATTATGTCAAAAATGGTTTGGGTTCCGAAAGGGACTATTGCATGCTCTCATAGAAAAGAGAATGTTGTAACGAAACAAATTTGGGTTCCAAAAGGAACTATTGCATATCTATCTAACCAAAATGGACCCAAAACAGATTGGGTACCAATAAAAGTTACTTGAACTTGTTTTGTAGGTATGCTTGAAGTCCGCATCAAAAGAAAAATGGTTTCTTGAAAGCGGATGCTCAAGGCATATGACGGGAGATAAATCAAATTTTATTTCACTAAAACCATATGAAGGGGGAAACGCAACGTTTGGAGACAACTCTAAAGGCAAAATTATAGGAATTGGCTCAATCGGTATTTCCTCTTCTCTCTCTATAGATGATGTGCTTTTAGTTGATGGTTTGAAGCATAATTTGTTTAGTATTAATCAACTATGTGACAAGGGCTATGATGTTATATTTAGGACAAATGCATGCATAATCAAGAAAGATGGGAAGCAAATGTTCAATGCCAAAAGAAATGGAAACTTGTATACTTTGTTGCTATGTGAATTGCATGATCAAGATGTTAAATGTTTTGTCACATCTAGCGAAAATAGTTGGTTATGGCATAGACGTCTAGGACATGCTAGTATGGACCTCATTCATCGTTTATCCAAAAATGATTTAGTCAAAGGCCTCCCAAAGACTAAATTTTCGAAAGATAAAATATGTAGCGCATGTCAAGTAGGCAAGCAAGTTAAATCTTCTTTCAAGAGAAAGAAAGATATTTCCATTTCTAAACCTCTAGAGTTACTTCACAAGGATCTTTTTGGTCCGGAGAGAACGGCTAGCATAGCCGGGAAACTCTATGTACTTGTTATAGTTGATGACTACTCTAGATTTACTTGGGTTCACTTTCTTGCTCATAAAAATGAAACTCACTCCATTCTTGAAAGATTTTATAGAGTCATTCAAAATGAAAAAGATTTGAAAATCAAGAAAATTAAAAGTGATAGAGGTAGGGAGTTTGATAATCAAGACTTAAAGAAATTATGTGATGACCTAGGTGTTTCTCATGATCTCTCAGCTCCTAGAACCCCTCAATAAAATGGTGTAGTTGAAAGAAAGAATCGATCTCTACAAGAGATGGCTAGAACCATGTTAAATGAGCACAACCTTCCCCGAAGCCTTTGGGGGGAAGCGGTAAACACTGCTTGCCATATAATTAATCGTGTTATTATTCGGATGAAGTTGGGGAAAACGCCTTATGAGTTGTGGAATGGTCGAAAGCCCAATATTGGATATTTCAAAGTTTTCGGGTGTAAATGTTTTGTGTTAAATGATAAAGACAACCTTGGAAAATTCGACTCCAAATCGGATGAAGCAATTTTCCTAGGCTATTCTACAAGGAGTAAAGCATTTCGGGTTTATAACAAAAGGACTCTAACCATGGTTGAGTCTATTCATGTTGTCTTTGATGAATCACCCTCACCACCATCACCTAGAATTGACCTAGAAGAAGATGAGGTTGTTGGAATTGAGGATAATCCAAATACTCTCAATATCTCCAACTCATCATGTAGCCAAAAGGAAATGAGGGAAGTTGAGCATCAATCCAATGATGACTTGACCAACTCAATGCCTAAAGCATGGAGGATTGTTCACAATCATCCTCTTGGTCAAGTCATAGGTAATCCTTCAAAAGGGGTTAGTACCAGATCTCAACTTAAAGATTTTTGCAACCACATGGCCTTTGTATCGCAAATCGAACCCAAGAACTTCCACGAAGCTCACTGTGATGATTCTTGGATCGTAGCAATGCAAGAGGAACTAAATCAATTTGAACGCAATCAAGTTTGGCGTTTAGTTCCTAGACCCGAAAATCAAACTATAATTGGCACAAAATGGGTTTTTCGAAACAAAAAGGATGAGAATGGAGTAATTATTTGAAATAAAGCAAGATTAGTTGCTCAAGGATATAATCAAGAGGAAGGCATTGACTACGATGAGACCTTTGCACCGGTAGCTAGATTAGAAGCAATTAGAATGCTTCTTGCATTTGCATCATATAGAAATTTCACTCTTTATCAAATGGATGTCAAAAGTGCTTTCTTAAATGGTGTCATAGAAGAAGAAGTTTTTGTGAAGCAACCACCCGGTTTTGAAAATAATCTTTTTCCAAATCATGTTTTCAAACTGGCTAAAGCTCTATATGGTTTAAAGCAAGCTCCTCGAGCTTGGTATGAGAGACTTAGCGGGTTTTTAACTCAAAATGGTTTTACAAGAGGGAAAATTGATAACACACTTTTTACAAAAACCATTAAGAATAATTTGTTGATTGTCCAAATTTATGTTGACGACATTATTTTCGGTTCAACAAATAATTCTTTATGTAGGGAATTTGCCACAAGTATGCAAAACGAATTTGAAATGAGCATGATGGGTGAGTTGACTTTCTTCTTAGGGTTGCAAATCAAGCAAAGCTCGGATGGCTTATTCATTAGCCAATCCAAGTACACTAAAGATTTGCTAAAACGATTTGGTATGGAGGCTACCAAACATGCCATAACTCCTATGAGTTCCTCTATTAAGATTGATAAAGATGAAAATGGTAAATGTGTTGATATTACTAATTATAGAGGCATGATCGGTAGTTTGCTTTATTTAACCGCTAGTAGACCGGATATAATGTTTAGTGTATGCTTATGTGCCCGGTTTCAATCATGTCCTAAGGAATCTCATTTGCTTGCGGTCAAACGTATTTTTCGCTACCTAAGTGGTACAATAAACTTAGGGCTTTGGTATCCACGTGGAACTTCAATTGATCTTATTAGTTATTCGGATGCCGATTTTGCGGGATGTAGAATTGATCGAAAAAGCACAAGCGGCACTTGTCATTTTCTAGGACACTCACTAGTATCCTGGTAAAGTAAAAAGCAAAATTCCGTTGCATTATCTACGGTCGAAGCTGAATATGTGGCAGCCGGTAGTAGTTGCGCTCAAACTCTTTATATTAAGCAACAACTACTTGATTTCGGGCTTACTTTCTCTCACGTGCCTATTAAATGCGATAATACGAGTGCGATTTGTATTTCAAAGAATCCTATTCATCACTCACGCACCAAGCATATAGAGATTAGGCATCATTTTTTACGTGATCATGTTGCTAAGGATGACGTTGAATTGATCTTTATCGACACTAAAAATCAATTGGCGGATATTTTTACAAAACCACTTGCGGACGAATCTTTTTCTAAAATTCGTCGAGAAATTGGTATGGCCATGGATTTTGATGTTTTATCTTAAACTCTGTCATAATCTTTATTTTCCATATTTTCTTGATATTTTTGTTTTTTTTATGATTTTTTCTCTATTTTTATCATTTTTCACCTTCTAGTCGACTCATCCTGTGCAGTTCAAACCATTCTAGTCGACTATTTTGGTCAGTAGCTTCACCATTGAAATTTCTTCACCTTCTAGTCGACTCATTGCTATTCTAGGCGACTCAAATATATTCTAGTCGACTCAAACCATACTCTAGTCGACTACTTTGCCTTCCTAGTCGACTCAAACCCAGCCTGGTCGACTCAAACCTCAATCTAACCGACTCACCTAGACCTAGTCGACTCAACCCACTATAAAACCTAAACCCCCTTTTATCTTCTCCATCCGCCTCCTTCAACCTTCACCCACTTTCAAACCCTCTCCTCTTAATCCCTTTCCTATTACCATCTATACCTTCAAATCCTCACCTATCTCTCATTAATTTCACATTTCCATCATCCTCCACCCATTTCCCTCACCCAAATTTCTTCATTCTCACTCTCTCACATCTATATATATACACCATCATATATCTATATATCTCTATATATTTGTGCATCATCTTCTACAATGTCACCGAAGACTCGAGGTCTATTTCGGAAACGTTCACGCATTGATGGAGGCCAAAGCTCCACCAATCCACGCATTTCTACGGCTGTTGATGAAGAGGAGTAGAATGAACCTCTTCTTCTTGAGGTACTTCTTCTTGATGATGATAATAGAAATAAATTCATCACTGTTTTTGATCACCGTGCTCCTACACCTTGCCGTATTGTCACACAAGATTTATGCACTGAAATTCGGGCTCAAACTTTCGAGTTATTCCGAGCAATTGGTTGGGATTTTTTCGTTTCTCTTGACATTCCGGTACTTCCGCGAATTGTCAAAGCCTTCTACGCTTCTCTTGCAAATCACAAGGAGAAATTACTCTCTCATCTTCATTTTAATCTATGTGGTGAAGACGAGACCGTTAATGACAGCGAAATCAAGCGCATTTTCTTGCTTCTGAATGACGGTATCCGCCACTTCTCCAAGGATTGGTATAAGGCTGATGGTTTCGATTGTATTGAGGCTGTTCGGGCCATATGCGTCGACAGGGAAATTTCGCAGAACGCCGGTATTACCTCTTCTATGCTACTACCCGAGGCTAGATTAATTCATAATGTTATTACTTACTTTATTCTGCCTAAAACTGGTAGTTGTAGTAGTGTTTCTCGTATGAAGGCTTTTTTGGTTTATTGCGTTTTGACAGGAACCCGCGTTGATTTAGCTTATATTTTCCATTCCGTCATCCTCACATGTCAGCGCAAGCCATCTGGCCCGCTATTCTTTCCCGCGCACATTACATATCTACTGCAGCGGAAAGGCTTTAAATTTCCAAATGAAATGTCCGAGCATCACCCTATTTTTCTTGACGCCACTCATGTCAAGCATATGCATATTTTTTCTGATGCGTTCAGAAATTTCATTTCTGAAAGTGCACCTGCTCCTCGTTCGCGTACAGCTCCTAGCGGTTCTGCATCGCGCCAGGAAGCCTCTTCCTCGGTTCCTCCGTTGGACAGTGCTTCCGCTTCTCAGGCTGCTCTTCTCACCCAACTTCTTGGAGTTGTTCAAAGCAATACGGAGCTACTTAGGCAGCAGGAACAAATGCTTCAGCGCCTTGATACGACCGTAAATCAGAATACGGAAGCTATTCGATCGATCAATGAGCGCCTTGTTCTTCATGATGAGGAAATGTCTACCCGTATTACAAATCTGGCCGGGTCACTTGATGACCTCACTCTTGGACACAGGAACCCTCGCTCACGCGCCCCTCGACGCTGACAAAAAGGGGGAGAATTTATGCTATTTTCACTATCATGTATTTCATTATCCGACATTAGCAATTTCTGTTTTTGTGTGGCTTGTTATGGTTATTTGCGACTTGTTTGTTATTTCCATGTTTTTCATTAGTATAAACGGCTTGTTTTAAATTGAAACATCTATGATATGTTGTTTATGTTTGTTATCTCAAATGTGCGCCTATTTATATATTGTATCAAAATGCCCATTAAATGGCAAATTTGATTTTCTAAGGGGGAGCATTTAAACAAAATATTATGCACATATTGAGGGGGAGCATCACTTGATGTTTCGCCAAATGCCAAGCAAACACAAAATGTTTTGTCATCATCAGGGGGGAGATTGTTGGCTTTGAAATTTACTTTCGGCAAACAATTCCAAAATTGATGATAACAAACCATTGAAGAGTGTTTGATACTAATGAATTTTCGAGTTTAAGTTTTCAGCAAAAGACAGGTGAACGACTCGGAAAGAAAACGACTCGGAAAACAAGTTCGGAAAGAAAGCTTGAATTAAAGCGAAAATCCGTAAAAGAAATTGAAGCGCAAATGGAAAATCAACAGCAAAGGCGAAAGTCGAAGACTCAAGACTTGGGGTAGATAGGTCGGGAAGCGATCATTGTAACAAGGTAATTTTATGCGTCGATTTTATCGTATAAGCTCAAGTATAAAATGAACCAAATTCAAATGAAATGAAAAATGCTTTACCGAACTTAAACGGAAAGAAAAATATTTTTATTAAATGTTTTTCATGTTGCAGTCGACTAAAATGAGCCTGTGTATTTTCTAGTAGTCGACTAAAACAATCAGTAGCTATAGGTTTATCATCCACATCAAAAGAGTCGACTGAAAAGAGCTTAAGTCGACTAGACTACTTCATGTAGTCGACTAGAACTCATTCTAGTCGACTAGATGGTCCAAAGTAGTCGACTAGAACTCAATCTAGTCGACTAGATGGTCCATTATAGTCGACTACAACAGAGAAGTAGTCGACTAGAAGTTCCTTAAAACCTGCAGATTCTTCAGAAAACATTTCCCATGTTTTGTGGATTGTGTTCAATGGTGTTCAAACGAATCTTATCTTTCAAATACTATAATCATTCTTCAAAAACCTAATGCAATGCTATATATAGAATGAGATGTGTATATTGAAGATGAAGAGATTGAAATACAAAAAGAAAGAAAGCTATCAAAAATTCTGCAGAAATTTTCTCTACAAAAGCCATTGAAACCAAGCTTTGAAAATCTGTTTTTTTCACCAAGTTTCTTTGAAAAACAAAACCTCTAGTATCTCTTCTTATTCTCCAAATATCATTCATTGATCATACCCTTTGAGAATACATTTCTAGAGCTATTGTAAAAATCACCAAAAACACTTGAGCTTATATTGATTTATCTTCCATAAACACCTTTGGGTTTTGAGTGTTTTTGTTCTTGAGTGATTTTATTGATTACATACGAATTCGTAATCTCGGACAAGTGAAGTCCACCGATTGTTCAAGAGAGGGTTTTTCTCTTGATTGAGGGACAAGCTCGAGAGGCTTGTGTTGTAAAGGTTTGCCATTCCACCTGTGAAGGAAGGGCCATAGTGAAAGGATCGGGAAAAGTCTCAAGAAGGGGTTCTTGAGCCGAGGAGTAGGAGTTACCGAACCTCGAAAAAATCACGGTGTCAAATCTCTCTATCTCTTTCTCTTTACTTAATTATTTTGCATGCCATAATTGCTTGAATATCTTGTATGCTATCTTGTCTTGAAATTAATAGTTAGAGAAGTTCAAATTAAATCATTCACTTGCTTATTGTGATATAGTTTTTTTTTTGAGTGTTCCAATCTCGAAAAGAATTAGACTTAATTTTTGAACACCCTATTCACCCCCCCCTCTAGGGTTAATTAGTGACTAACAGACTCGACTAGTGACAGTGGTGCAGGGGCGGGAGTTTGAGATTACTCCCGAGAGTATTGCTGATGTATGGGGTATTCCACATGAGTGCCTTGCAAAGCTAGAGGAGTTGTTCCCACCTATGCCAGTCCCACTTCCACCACTTTATGATATAATGAGATTGCAGACTAAGGGGCAGTGGGCAGACAATAGGCGTAATGGGACCAAGAATTCCAACTATCATCCAATGTTGGGAGAACAAGGTAGGGATTATGCTTTTGAGTTTGGTCACTGGTACTTTATTCCACATGCTCTTTGGTAGACTTCATTCCGGAATTATATTAACTTGCGTTGGGAGAACAAGGTCGGGATTGCCAAGTTTCAAATGGTTCTTCCCTGCCTTGTGATGAAGTTGATATTTGATCAGGGATAACAGATGCATGCTGAGGATAAGTTTGCACTGCTAGTTGCGTATGGAAAGGGAGCGCGGAATAAGGGGTGGATCAAGAAGGGTCCAGAAACATATGCTCACCGGCGCAGATTCGGAGGTGTTTTACTGCGGGGTTCACAAGAGGATGATGTGGAGGTGCCACAGGCTGAGGATGAGATACCTGAGGTGGAGGTGCCGTAGGTTAAGGAGGTTGCTTTAGGAGATGATTCGCCACAGGCCCCGACTGGTGGTACTGTTATGATGAATCTGACTCAGTACAATCAGTTGATTGGACGTATTGAGGGATTAAAGCTCGCATTTATAGACGAGAGGTAGGCCCGACAATATGAGCACTACGAGATGATGGATCGGTGGGATATTATGATGCAAAATATGGGAGTGACCATTCCACCACCACAGCAACCTCAGGATGATGCTTTGTAGTTGTAGTTTAGTTTAGTTTATTTTATTTTGTTTTTAGATTTTCTTGTTTTAGATGTCCACTGTAGAGATTAATCGCTGAGCAGAGAGTCATATTTGATCTTTTGTGACCACTTTAACGATCATCTCTAACTGTTTATGATATTTTTTACTTTTATATAAAATGACAGTTTTTGACCGCTTTTACTGATATGCGTGCCTTAGTATGTTTATTACATTGAGTATGAGTGATTTAATTTTCGCATTATGAGGACATGTGTGCATTTAAGTTTGGGGGTGCGTTGGTTATTAGAAAGCGTGTCATGATTTAAAAAAAAAAAAATTATCCTTACCCTACGCCCAAGCGTAGGGTAATTCGTGGCTGGGCCAGAAAAATTGAATTGTTTTTCCCTTTTTGGGATGTTTTGGCCTGATATGTACTTATACTTATACTTGTATTTAGATTTATTTAAGTTATTTTTAAGAATTTGTGTAGAATATTTATAGAATTTTTAGAGTAATCGTAATGTGACAAGGAGATTGGAAATAGAAGTTTGATTAGTTATTGCTTCTCCTTTCCTAGTCAATTAAGGGTTTTAAATATTTTTTCTCTTATAATTCTACTCCATTCATCTATAAATACATCTATAGGGTAAACACAATTCACAATTCGCAAAGAGTGAGCATTAGATTGGGTATTCTTCTTCTAGTTTTCTATTCTTCTTTCTATTTCGAGGAGGGTTAGTATGGATAATGCTAATGAAGATTATTCTGACCCGAAAGAGTTCATAGAGGAGACAAAACCATGTAGTCATAAAGAGCACGAATAACGAAGCTACGAGTCTGAAGGGAAGCCGAACCACACTAATGTCATTTTTGTAGTGTCGGTTGTAATTTGAGGAGATATTTCATCCAAAGGGGATGAATCGAGTTTTAGTTGCACCAAGATGGAAAATCCTTAGAGAACAAGGATTAAAGAGTATAGAAAAACCGGCTGGCGAAAAGGTGTATCCGGGCTTGGTCTGAAAATTCTATGAAAATATGATAGTTTAGGGACCGCCAATATTTGAGGTGATAAGGGCTAAAGTGACTCAGTTGAGTGCTCTTGTTGTGGTCGGAAGAAGAAGTATTGTCGATGCATGAAATATATCAATCGGTACGCCGGTAACCTTAGAAGGAATTTTGAAGGAGAATTCGGTAGTATGGCCACATAAGGATGAAGATATGGTGCGGGAATGCAGTTTCAGATCTGGGGGATAAAACGTGTGATAATTTGTGGTTGAAATCGGATCTACTTTATTTGGATTGTGTTGTTGCGACTCAAGTTCAGCCTAATAATTGAACACGTGCAATAGATCATACTATGCTTCGAACTTTATATGCCCTAACTCATGGGTATGAAGTCTGTGTTCCAACATTGATTATAGTTGAGATGTCGTATGCTCGAGCAATTATAAGTCGAGAATGGACGGGGGCCGATAAATGTGACTATTATCTTCCATACCCGTTTTTACTATCAAAGATCATTACTGAGCAGTTGGGTTATAGAATGAAGGAATTGGATGAGATGCGGTGGACATTCATGAAAATTTATTCAAAGGAAGATTTAGAGAAGTTGAAAGAGACTGTCGGATATGATTGAAGAGTGTCGTGTCGAGTGATGAAGAAGAAGAGGTGGATTAGAATTTATGTTAAGGATTTTTAGGTTATTTTATTTGTAGAGATGGTAGACCATTAAGGCCACGTCTTTGTTTCTTTTATTTTTATTTTATTTTTTTATTTTAGGATTGTAGGCCCTTAATGCCAAATCAAATTTTTTTTTTATTAATAATTTTATCATAAAAAAAAAAGAAAAATCTTTGATTACATAAATACATGTGTCGATTGCTAGATGTTTATGATGCCATTTCTTTTCCATTGCTATGATTGGGTATGTGTGCTTTGTTGATGATTTCTCTAGGTGATCCAATTCAAGTTTGGGGGAGAAGAGTTGTGCTTTGCCTTGGAATCTAGAATTGAGCTTCAAGGGTAACTGTATCTATTCTCCTAGTTTATTTTTATCCATGGGGACATGGTCTGATTTAAGTTTGGGGGTAAGGGTATAATATTACAAGGAATAACGATTTTTGAGAAAAAATAAAAATTTTGGAACAATTCTTTATTTTTACGCATGAATGTTTAGCATTTACAGTTTGATTGAGTTTATGTTTATGATGCATGAGTAGTATGTGATGTAATGTTCCCGCTTATGAGAATAATGATTAGATTAAGTTAGTGAAGTGATGCGGTTTTACATGGGTGAGTGAATGAGTGAAATTGAAATTAAGAAGGACAACCTTGACCTATAAACACAAGCACACATTCATTATGAGAAATAGGTTGATTTTTGACTATGTAGTTGAAAAATAGTTTTGCTGCAATAAAAGGGGAGATGGAGAGTTATTTTGGTTGAAATGGAGAAAATTGAAATTTTTTTGAGAAAATAAAATGAAAAAAGTATTTCTTTGATTTGAGTAAACGGGCTTTGGTATCACCAATATCACTATTCGCGTTAAAAAGGGAAAAGACTGATGAGCATAAATCCCATGGAAAAAGCTTGGGCCCAGTTGGTTGGGACTAAAAATCCTCCCTGGAAAGTCCAGAGCTTAGAAAGACAAAAAGGGATGAAAAATGGAAAGTTGAAAAGTTATGTTTTAATGAAAAATGGCAGAATTTGATCAATGAAGTAGGAGAAAAGAAAACTAAAATATTGTAGTTGAATGTTTACAAAATCACAGAAGGTTGTCTGGATTTTAAGTAAAAAGTAGTAAAATCATTCACTTAAGTGGGGACCATTCATAACAGGAAGCCTGACATAATTTTTGTTTGGTAGTGAGTGGGAATATTTGCATTCATATTATCTTGTGTCTTGTATCATAGTTTATTTGAATTGTGTATGTGGACTCATGAATGCGTAATTACAAAAGAATTGAAATGTTTGTAGGTACCATCACTAGAAACCTTCACGAGACTTTACTCGTCCACTAGGGGTAACCTAGGGGTTTAAAATGCTTGTTACACGTGGTAAGTGTAATCATTGCCCCTCACGAAAGCAAGGGATTAGGTTACAGTAGGTAGGTTAGATAGAATAAAAATCATCATAGATGGTTTTCTCTAAGTTTATTGCTAAGAGACTAGCAATATGTAAGTTTGGGGGTATGATAGGTGCTCAATATTAGTCATTTTTCGCCCCTATCTTGCGTTTGCTATGTCTTTACATTATGTTACTTGGTATTTTTATCTCGTTTGTGTGTGTAAGCATCTTTCAGGAGCTTAATGAATAAACAAAGCTAATCTCAGTGAATTAAATGAGTTCGTGTTCATTTCTATATCGAGAAAGGAATCAAGAGGTGCGCCAGAGCGAAGAAGAGCTACCGGAGGGCAAAATGGTCATTTACTGACATCATTATTGCACCGGAGGGCAAAAATATCATTTTTAGACATTATTACTTCACCGAAAAGCTTTGGGAGTCAAAGGCAACTAGTCTAGCTCAAATATGAAAATACGGGTTTTTATAGCAAAAATGCATTATACCCTACGTTGTCAGAGAGAAAAATTACAGATTGGAACTAACCTACGTTGTGGTTTTTAACCCTATGCCCAAGGAGTGTAGGTCCCACATGGTGGTCACGTGATCCCTCGACATGCTGAAGTTGTTTCGGAGTTGTTTCAGAATTTTCCAGTTTTATCCATACTTCGATATTTCAAGTGATCGGTGATTCCAGACCTCTACATACAGCTTATAACACATATTTATATATGAATTTAGGAGAATATTAATGTATTATGAAGTTACAGAAAAGGGAAACCATTAGGGTTTCCCTCACTTGTCTATAAATAATAAAGGGTTAGGTTTAGTTTGAGGTGATGTTTGAAGTTATCTTTGTAGTTCTAGTTTAATATAGTTTTTGGAGGCTGGTTCATGCACGTTCATTCATAAAGTTTTTCCATTGAAGAGAACTTCCATTGAAGACCTATAGATTTGGAGAAGAAGGCCATGAAGAGTATTTTTACACCGACAATGCAGATTCTTTTAGCGATGATCAACTAATTCGGTATCTAGGATTTTCTCGCAAAACCCTAGCCAGGTAATGTAGTTCTGATTTTATATTCAATTGTAGAAAGGGGAAACTGTGACTATAATGTTATGATTTTGTTAGATGAGAGACTGTTTTTATTCGTGATACACGTTTATATATTTGAATTCATTTTTGTCTTAGACTTTTCGAATATATTTATCTTACACAATCACAATTATTCACTATGGGCTGGAACTCGGATGCTTAATTTGTAATTTTCTACACAATGGTCGTCATAAAACTCGAAACCCTAGGTTGACACAGGCCATGCCCTGACAAACTAATAGAGACATGCCTTAGTTTATTTTCATGCTTTAATTTACTATTTTAATTTACTTTATGTTAGTAGTTGGCATGCACTAATCAGTTTAGTCTTGAGATGGGTTGTCGTGATCCGGTTGAGAGTAATCCTTTTTGGGGTCAAACTGTTGGCGCGGTGTGACCTGATTCACAGTCAATGGATCGCCCTCATACAATTGAAATATAATTTGGACTATATTATGTGGTTAGTGGTGGAGTAAGGAAACCTTAGTTTTCTCTCCCTCTGAATCACAACCATTATTTATCATTGTTTTCTGCTTTATTTTCATTATGATTAGATAATTCATAAAATCAAATTCTTTTCGGAAAACTATAATTTAGTGTTTTTAGATTATTAAAGTGAACACTTTTCGTCTCCGTGTGATCGATATTCCCCGACTCAAGAAAAACTATATACAATTGATTTGTGCGCTTGCAGAAGGATAAAACCTAAAGTGTCGTTAAGGTGTCAATTTTAACCACATATTTTGAACACACTTGACGCCCACCAAGGGGCCTTGCGATTTTAGAATTGTGAATTTCCTGTTTTGCCTCGAATTGTTCTCCTTTGAGGTAGCTGTGACTTTATACCTTGATGCACGTGAATATACACGTATATACATTAGAGAAGATGGTTTTACTTGGTTCGGTGTGAAATTACGAAAAAGGATAAGTTAGGGTTTTTCCTTAATTTTGTCTATAAATACCAAGGTCTAAAAGAGAGGAGGCTTGGGTTTTTGAGGGAGATCTCTACAGTAGTATATAATTCATATTCTTCTAGATAGATAGAGATAGTGAGAGAAAATATCATTGAGTGATTCTTCTAGTTCTCTCTTATTTTGGAGTTGATTCTATCGTGCTTCTACATCGATAATGTAATGTATGATTGAATGACCTAGATTCTAAAAAATATGCGCACCGTTGATTGCAACTTGGTTGCTTTGATCCGTTTTGAGAAGCAGAGCCGTCTGAGTGTGGATATCAAAGTAGGAGGCTTCGTGGTGATTTGATCCTCTGAGAAGCGGAGATGTTTAAGTACGGAGATCGGAGCTAGAGCTTCGTGGAGCGCGAGTGGATCTAGACTTTCAGACGTCGAGTGAAGAATAATAAATTACAGTGGTTGTAAGTTATGTTTTCATAAAGTCTATACAAATTCTCTAATTCATAGTGCATCGATTCCCGAGTGTATCCGTGGTTTTTACTTGGAGTCTTTCCAAGGTTTTCCACATAAAAATTTCTGTGTCTTCTCATAATTTATTTTCTGCACTTATATTTATAATTGCTTGATTTATCTGATTAGAAAATTAGGGTTTGTGATTGATTAAAATTGAATTTCCGCTAGATAATTTTAATTGATTGTAAAAACGACTGAAAGCCTATTCACCCCCCTCTAGGCTAGTTTCATTAATCGTCAAGGTAATTTCAATTGGTATTAGAATGTGGTTGCCTTGTTTTAGGTTAACGACCTAAAACTCTAAATCTCCTACAGACTCAAAAGGCCAAATTGTTTAAGGAATTAAATAAGTCTGAACAAGAAAGGACTTTAAGCTTTGAAGATAGTAGATGATCTGAAGAAAGAGTTAGTTGAGAAATCTACCAAGATTGGAGATTTGGAAAAGGAATTGAAGGATGCTAACTCAACTATTCATAAATGGTATAGTGGAACTCTTAAGATTAATCATATGTTGAGTATGGGAAAATCTGCAGGAAATACAAAGGGACTGGGTTTTGATGGAGTGTCACATAATTCGAATGTTGTGTCGAAAACCACCTTTGTAAAAGCTTCTCAAGTGGCATCTAGTTCTTCTCAAGGAAATTCAAATTGGAATCCTAATGTTTGATCCTCTGTCAGAAGAACTGTAGAAAGCAAGCCTTTCTTTATCTTTAGATATCCTAGAAAGTCGATTGATGAAGTTCAAAGGTTTGTTCTTGTATGTCACTACTGTGGTGTCAGAGGTCACATTCGACTGAGGTGTTCAAAGCTAAGAGGGAAGAATTTGCGATCAATAAAGGAACCAATAGCTCAACAGGGAGATTGCATTCAAGATCAAATTAGAGTACTGAGTGAAGAGATGAAGAATTTTTCAAAATTGGCAAATAGAGCTCTAATGATGAAGAAGGAATGGGTTAGAAAATGTGAGCTACAGTGTTTTGTAGTTCGTAATGCACTTAGAGCACGCAATTCTAGCTCTTGGTATTTGGATAGTGGATGTTCGAGGCATATGACTGGAGATAAGTCATTGTTTGGATTTCTCGAGGAGTTTCATGGTGGGATAGTCACTTTTGGTGATAGAGAGAAGTCGAAGGTTTTAGGAAAAGGTACGGTTGTTACTCCTAGTATACCTAAACTAGAAAATGTGCTTTATGTTGAGGGTCTTAAATAAATTTGCTGAGTATAAGCCAGATATGTGATAATAATCATAATGTTAATTTCTTTCCTGATAAGTGTTCGATCATTGACTCTTCCGGGAATTGCGTGATGGAAGATATGTGTTCGTCTTATTACTGCTATTGCATTATTCCTGATTCTCAATTATCTTGCAATAAAGTGAAAGTTGATAAAGTTGAAATTTGGCATCAGCGAATGGGACATGTTAATTTTTGAGATTTAACGAAAATCACCAAGAGTGAAATTGTTAAAGGTGTCCCTAAACTTGGTTTCGGAAAAGGTATTGTGTGAACCATGTTAGAAGGGTAAACAAGTTCGATGTCAGCACAGGAAGATAAATACCATTCGTACTTCCAGAGCTTTAGAGTTGTTGCATATTGACTTAATGGGTCCCACTAGGACCATGAGCAAAGGTGGTAAGAAGTATATCTTTATTATGGTGGATGATTACTCTAGATTTACATGAGTTGTATTTTTTAGTGAAAAGTTTTAAGCTGGTGAAAATTTTAGAAAAATTTGTTTGAAAATTCAGATTGAGAAGAATTACCCCATTACTAGAGTGAGGAGTGATCATGGAAAAGAGTTTAAAAATTCAGGGATTGATACTTTTTATGATGAGAGAAGAATAAAGCATGAATTTTTAGCACCACATACTCCACAACAAAATGGAGTGGTTAAGAAGAAGAATAGAGTTCTTCAAGAGATGGCTAATGTTTTGTTGCATGGTAGGAAAGGTCCTAAGTATTTTTGGACCGAGGTGGTGAACATAGCTTGTTACACCTTAAATAGAGTCTATCTTATGCCTGACACCTTAAAGAATTCATGTGAACTGTGGAATGACAAGAAACCGAATGTGAAGTATTTCAAGGTATTTGGAGCAAAATGCTATATTCTTAGAGATCGTGAGTCCATTTGAAAATTCGAGTCTAAGAGTGATGAAGGAATATTTCTTGGATATTCATTAACAAGTTGGGAATATAGGTTTTTTAACCTTAGAACTCAAACGATGATGGAATCTATTAATGTTGTGGTTGATGACTTATGTTCTGATGACAACGTCTGTCGAGGAGAAAGATGGTGAGTTGTTCTTTCTGTTAGGAAATAATTTTTCAGATGTTGGGAAAAAGGACAACGTGATTCATGATGATAATCCTAGTCCTATAGAATCACGTGATCAAACTTGTGATGTTCAAGCTACTCTTTCTAAAGAACCATCTGCAAGGGTAAAGTTGTATCATCCTTTGGATAATGTCATAGGATTTGTTGATCAGATGATGGTGACCCGTAGAAAGGTTAGGAAGGAAGTTTCGTATACATGTTATACATCTTCCTTATAACCTAAAAATGTAAAAGAAACTCTTCAAGATAGTGAATGGATAAATATTATGCAAGAAGAACTTCAGCAGTTTGTTAAGAATGATGTGTTGTATCTTGTGCCTAAACCGAAGGAGATGAATGTAATTGGTACCAAATGGATATTCAAGAATAAAAAGGATGAACATGGTACAGTTGTTAGGAATAAGGCTAGGCTTGTTGCTCAAGGTTATACTTAGTTGGAGGGTATAGATTTTGATGAGACCTTTGCTCCAGTAGCTAGGCTTGAATCAATTCGAATTTTATTTGATATGGCATGTCATCTTGGATTCAAGTTGTATCAGATGGATGTGAAAAGTACATTTTTGAATGGTATTCTTCATGAGGAGGTATATGTGGAGCAACCCAAAGGATTTGAAGATCCTCATTGTTCTGGTCATGTTTATAAGCTTAAAAAGACCTTGTATGGGTTCAACCAAACTTCTAGAGCTTGGCATGAAAGATTGACTGACTACCTGTTGGGAACAGGTTTTATTCGAGGGGGAGTGGACAAGACACTGTTTATTCAGAAAATTGAGAGTGATACAGTTGTTGCTCAAATATATGTTGATGATATTGTGTTGATCCACTTCCGATAAACTTGCTCATTATTTTGGAGATCAAATGACACATAAATTTGAGATGAGGATGATTGGTGAATTGAACTTCTTTCTTAGGCTTCAGATTAGATAGTTGAGTGATGGGATTTTCATTTCCCAAACTCGTTATACTTTGGAATTGATGAAGAAGTTTGGTTTAGAAAAGGCCAAGGATGCTCGCACTCCCATGAGTACTAGTGTCAAGCCGAGCATAGATACTAAAGGCAATGGTGTCGATTCTACACTTTATAGGAGTATGATTAGGAGTTTGTTGTACTTGACTACTAGTTGACCTAACGTAGCTTTTAGTGTTGGTTTGTGTGCACGTTATCAGGCAAGTCCTAAGGAGTCTCATATTACTAGGGTAAAAATGATTATAAAGTATGTTAAAGGGATGGTGAATTATGGATTGTGGTATCCATCAGGGACTAACACTGAAATCGTATCTTTTTTTTTTTATTCAGATTGGGTCGGTAATGTTGATGATAGAAAAAGTACCATTGGATGGTGTTTTTATATTGGTAATTGCTTAGTTGCGTGGCAAGGCAAGAAGCAAAATTGTGTTTCTCTTTCCACTGATGAGGCTGAGTATATAACAGTTGGTAATTATTGTACTCAAGTATTGTGGATGCGTCAGATGTTGCAGGATTATGATTTTTTACAAGGCATGATGACTGTGTTCTGTGATAACACAAGTGCAATCAATATTTCTAAAAATCCTGTTCAACACTCTAGGACAAATCATATAGATATTCGACATCATTTCATTCGAGATCTTGTTGAAGATGGTATAGTGTCTCTAGAATTTATATCCACAGATTCTCAACTGGCAGATATCTTTACAAAATCAATAGATTTTCAAAAACATGTTAGTCTTAGGAAATATGTTGATATGCTTTCTTTATAATAGAATTCATCTTATTGTCAATCATTCTAGGAACACATTACATTATGCTTTTAATTGATAGATAATCATGCATTTGTATTATATTTATTCATGCATGCATTTTATTTTAGAAAATCATGAAATAAATGTTTTGGGAATGATAAGCTTGGCTAAAGTACAAAAGTTGTCATATTTTACTATATTTTCAAATTTTCTTGTTTGCTTATACATATTGGAAGTAGAGGTATCAACCTCATCTAAGATTTTTGGATGATCACTTGGCATGATTATTTTATGTTTCAAAACATTAATCTTAGGTTCTTGTTACTTTGGAGATGATCATAATGCTTGCTAAAACTATTAATCTTTTTCATTTAACCTGAAGTGATATGTACGTTCATTAGCTATGCTAGATTGATCTAAACATTGAAATACCTTTTGCATGTTTAGGAATATTATGGTAATGATGAAAGAGGAGGAAAGAATGAAATAATAAAAAAATAAAATGCAAAAAACAGTTCTTCAATCCAAAAAGAAGAGATAACTGATGAGCATTGTGTGACAAAGTGAAAGTAGTATTTTTTTTAACAATCAATAAGGTTTGAGTTAACGATTTGACTTCTGGATTGGATTGTGGATTGAAATATCATCACGGTTGGTATGGAAATTATCAGATTTAGTGTGTATTGTTTTCATCTTACCTTAGTGTTTGCACATGAGAATTTTCATATATATATATTTGCAAAACTTGACTTGTGCATTCTTGAGTCCACAAGATATGTGTGCTGATTTTCTTCTATACCATATGTATAAAGGGTGAGTTAGATATGAGAATATGATGTTAATGATTAGCTCGTTGTATGTACTGCCTTGCTCACAAATTTCTAAACACAAAAATAAATGTTTTATTATTCTTATTCATGATATTCTGCATTCATGCATTAGTATTAATGTCATGCATTGTAGAGATGTCTGTTAACCTGAGAATCTGAATATGATCTGAGAGAGTTGTGTATGTTGGAGTTTTATTTGAGTACTTCCTTGTATCTCTCTACATTGTTTATATTGCATGTACTCTCTTTACTTGTCATTTCAATGATAAAAAGGGGGAGATGTATTTAGTAAGGGAGAGAGATTGTTTGGTTAAGGGAGAGTATATTCTCAGGGGGAGAAAAGTGTTTTATATGATGATGGTCATTACATTGTTGTTATTATGCTTGCATTGTTATGATTTTTCTGATGATCATTATGATGGTTTATATATGTTTTCCACACTTGCTTTTCATGGTATGTTAAGTGTTGTGGTTGCAGGATTGGAAGATCGTCATGAGGACAATATGATATTCTATGTCTATGTTTGTTGGTGTATGTTCATACGTATAGATATTATGTTGTTATTCGTGAGGCTTTGTAAAATATGGTTTTGTCTCAAAAATGCCAAAAAGGAGATTGTAAGAACATTTATTGTATTATTAGTGTTTCGCATATTCTAGACAATAACCATGTTGAGTGAATTGTGATGTCAGGAAGGTTCAATAGACATTGACAAGCTTCATCAGATTCAAATCAAACTTAAAGAAGTGAATAATTCAAGAGAATTGAAGAGGAAACAAAGTTGAATAAAATGTGTCTCCCGAAGGGCAAAAACGTCATTTTTCCAAGGTATAACTTCAAGTATCATGACAAGGGATTTGAGGGGATGCAAATGGCTCAAATATTAAGAAACATTAGTTCTAAGAGTTTTGTTACGCATGAGCTACGCTTGTGACAATAAAAAAGTGGCTAGAAAGTGTATTTTAACGTTTGTTACAGAAAGAAAATATAGGAGAAATCAGAGCAGCTACACTCCAAGATTTTAAAATCGTGAATTTCTTGTTTTGCTCCGAAATGTTCTCATTTGAGGTGGCTGTGACTTTATACCTTGATGCACGTGAATATACACATATATACATCAGAGAAGTGGGTTTTACTTGGTTTGGTGTGAAATTATGAAAAAGGGTATGGTTAGGGTTTTTCTTTAATTTTGTATATAAATACCAAGGTCTACGAGATAGGAGACTAGGGTTTTTGAGGGAGATCTCTACAATATTCTACTGTTTATATTCTTCTACAAAGATAGAAATAGTGAGAGAAAATATTATTGAGTGATTATTCTCATTCTCTCTTATTTTGGAGTTGATTCTATCGTGCTTCTACATCAACGATATTATACACGATTGAATGACCTAGATTTTGAAAAACTCTACACATCGCTGATTGCAACTTGGTTGCTTTGATCTGTTTTAAGAAGCGGAGTCGTCTGAGTACGGAGATCAAAGCAGGAGGCTTCGTGGTGATTTGATCTATTGAGAAGCGGAGCCATCTAAGTATGGAGATCAGAGCGAGAGCTTCATGGAGTGCGAGTGATCTATACTTTCAGACGTCAAGTGAAGAACAACAAATTATGGCAGTTGTAAGTTCTGTTTTCATAGAGTCTGTACAAATTCTCTGATTCATAGTGCATCGATACCCGAGTGTATCCATGGTTTTTACTTGGAGTCTTTCCAAGGTTTTCCACGTAAAAATCTCTGTGTCTTCTCATGATTTATTTTCTGTATTTATATTCATAATTTCTTGATTTATCTGATTAGAAAATTAGGGTTTGTGATTGATTAAAATTGAATTTCCGTTAGATAATTTTAATTGATCGTAAAATCGACTGAAAGCCTATTCCCCCCCTTTAGGCTAGTTTCGTTAATCATCTAGGTAATTTCAGCAAAAGGCAAGGAGGTCATCTGCAAATATGAGGTGATTAATCTTGGCCGTTTTGCATCTTGAACCCATCCTCCAGCTTCAAATCATTGAGCATACCTAAAAAGGATTCCATGGCCAAAACAAAAGGATAGGGGGACATTGGGTCACCTTGACTCAATCCTCTTTCACTAGTAAAGAAACCCCCATGTCAACCATTGATGTTGATGGTGAAAGTGGGAGTCTTAACACAAGTCATGATAAGCTTAAGAGCATAATTAGGAATGCCAAAAGCAACAAGGGCCTTTTCAAGAAAGTCCTAAGAAATGGAGTCATGGGCTTTTTTAAGATCAATTTTAAAAGCGAATCTCTTGGGGGGATTATTTTTTGTGATAATGAAGCATAATTTCTTGGGCAAGAAGGATGTTGTCAGCAATGGATCTACCTTGTATGAATCCAGATTGGTTGGCACTAATACATCCATTTAAATTGGCTTGAGCCTATTAGCAAAAAATGTTGCTATGCATTTGCAAATCACATTGCAAACTGCAATAGGTCTAAAATCATCAACAGAAGAGGGGTTGTCATTTTTAGGAATGAGGGAGAGACAAGTTCCATTAACTTCCCTTAACATCTATCTAGAATAAGAAAAAATGAGGATAACATTTGATTAGTCAGTCCCAATAACTGGCCAAACACCATTGAAGAACACACTGTTAAGCTCATGTAGGCTAGGACTTTTATCATCTTTTATGTGGAGAAAGGTATGAGAGATTTCATCACTAGTCACTAGCCTAACCATCCAGTCCTTTTGACATTGAGATAAAGGGGTTTTGACAAACTGGTCTAGAGGAGGACATGACACTAAGGTAGGAGGCAAAGAGAAGAGGTTTTTGAAATGATCAGTGATCATTGAGTTGATAGTAGCATTTTCTCTAGTAATAGAGCCATCACTGTAATTAAGAAAAAAAATTATATTAGATGATCTTCTCTTATTAGCAACCATGTGGAAGAAAGCAGTATTTTGATCACCCAGCTTCAACCATTGGACTCTAGACTGCTGTTTTAGAACAGTTACTTCTGCATTAGCCACGAAGTGGAAAGTTCTGAGTCATTCATTCCCAAGATTGTGAAGCTACGCATTGAGGGAATCATTGTCAATGAGAGTTTGGATGTTGATCACCTTTCTTCTAGCTTCTTTAACTTTCATATGGAGATCACTAAAATGTTTATTGTTTAGCCCTTTTAGCCCCTCCTTTGCATGATGGAGTACATTTTAGTCCCTCTGACAGGCCTACTCCAAGCCTCATGGAGAACAAGGAGAAAATCAGCATGCTTAGAGAGAAAATTGTTGAATCTGAAAGGTTTCCTGGGCTCTACAAAATCAAAAGTAAGCCTCAATTGGATGAAGGTATGATCAGAGATAGTTTGAGAGCCAAAATGATTAGAATAAGAAAGAAAGGATTCAAACCATCTAGCATTGGCAATACATCTATCAATTTTCCTAAAATTGTGCCCATTATTCCAATTGTATTTGAGCCCAGAGTACTTTAAGTCATGAAGGCCAGCTTTATTCAATTCATGCCCACATTCTTGCATAGAAGAATTCCACCTAGTCGAACCCCCAAATTTCTCATTTTTATGTCTTATAGCATTTAAATCACCAAGCACATACCAAGGGTGATTTTGCCACGATAAAGCTTTCTGATTGAGATCATGCCATAAAGATCTCCTACACATATGATTATTGTCACCATAAATGAAAGATATAAAGGTTTTGAGGTGAGGGGATGAGGTACTAGCAATGAAACAGCGGATGACTTGAGAGTTGGCTTCTAAAAAGGTAAGGTCCCAATGGTTAAGATTCCAGCAAACTCAAATTCTACCATTAAGGGAAAAAGCATAATTATTAATGTACTTCCATCCAGGAATGATAGACGTAACAGTCTTATGCATGTTATCAATAGAGACTTTTGTTTCTAAAAAGCCATAATGGAAAGGTTAAGGTCCTTAATCAATTTCTTACACTCTAATTGAGAGAAAAGGCCATTAAGGCCTCTAATATTCCAGGCACAAATCATTGAGACGTGTGGGGAGATTTCATACCTTTGAGGGGAATAACCCATTTCCTAAGATTCTTCGATGATCTAGTAGTGGCACCTTTGGTGGCTTTTTTTACAGAACTGGGCAGAGGAATAACCACACTAACTTCAATTTTTTGATGGATTGTCAATTATGTGAGGCCAATCTTTAGAGAATATGGCTGGGCCTTCTTGATAACATGCCTGAGTGGGAGACAAATCAGCCTCAGAATTATCCTGATCTTCTAAAAAATCTAGGCACCCAAATCTATTTGGGGAAATCACTTTATCCTTCAATGTTCCAATTATCACTCCCCATAGCACTGACTTCTTCAGAGGGGACTTCATTAACAACAGGTTCCACCTCAGGCACAGTATTGACCATAGAGGGTTCCTCATTGAGGTTATCAACATTCATGGAGATATGGGGGCTTCCACAGACACAATATGGTTAGTAGGAGGGCCATCAATAGCCTTGCCTTTACGATTAACAACTACCCACACTTGTTTCCCCTGTACTTGTTCAGAAGAAGGCATCTTGGTTTCACTAGCTTTCAAGACCATGCATTTACTATTCGTGTGACCAAACACCTGACAATGTGAGCATCTTGTGGGTTTCCATTAATAGTTTATTATGACAGTATTGATAGTTCCATCTGGCTGCTACATATTAAAATCATTAAGGAGGTCTGTTTCAACCCCTCAACGCAAATTCGAGCAAAGTTAAGTCTTTTTTAATTTTCAATATGGGAGTCATCATAGAGTGGAGTCCCTATCATACTAGCCATGAGACTCAATCTATCATCATTCCAGTATTCAAAATTGAAGTTGGAAAACTTGATCCAAAGAGGCACCTTTCTAATTCCTTCCTTATTGAGGGACATGCCTCTATGCCATTTTTGCAATATCATAAGGTGGTTGGCAAAATGCCAAGGCCCACCTTCTATGACCTTATCCCTATCTTGAGGGTTGTCAAATTTGAAAAAGAAGAAGCCTTTATCATTACCAAAAACCTTAGATAGACCCTCATTAGCCCAAAGCTATTTTGCAATTTTCTTAACCATCAAGAAAGGGAGTTTCCTATCTAAAAAGTAGCTAACCAGGAAGTTCTCCCACTCTAAAACTCCTTTATATGCAATCTCAGTGGAGGGATGAACGAACGAGATCCTTTAACAGAGGAGGGGGGGCATATCTGAGTTTCATTTTCCGTCCATTCTAAGATTGGAGGAGAGAAACCCATAACCGGTTGCCTGAAGAGTCCACTAGGTAAGACCTAGAAGGCAGAGGTAACCCAGTAGCAAGAGAAAGCCCATCATGTGTGTTGTCAGTGTCAGTCGAGCTAGGAGCAAGTGGATCCACAACTGCTGGCATAGGGTTAGACTTCAAAAGGGGAGACATGTTTGACACATTAATCAATGAACCCACGTGGTCAGACATAGGGTTCACCGCCTTTGCACTCGCATCCTCACGCGTCACTGCACTAATAGTTCTGGCGACTGGAATGCCATGGGAGGGAGAAACATCCAAGGAAGGAGCAAGGAGGGATCTAGATCCCCTACCCCCATAACTAGGGGTGTTCAAAAATCTGTAAATTCAATCCGTCCAATTCGATCCGGATATATTGTATTAGATTTTTTATGGATTGGATTGGACATGGATCCAAAAGCATCCAATCCGTTATTTTACTGATCGGTTCTGGATTGCATTTTCAATAATCCGGTTAATCCGATCAAATCCAGTATTGTTCATATATATTTCAATATATTATATTAATAATATATCACATAATATATTATTTTAAATTAAACTATAATATCTTATATCAATAATATACTATTCTAAACTAAATCATAATATCTTATTTTATACTAAATAGTTATCTATATTTATCCATACTATTATAAAAATGTAAGTCATTTATAATATTTTTATACATTAAAACATTCACTATTGAAATTTTTAGAAAAATATAATGGAATACTTTCTATTAGTTATTTACTATTATAAAAGTGTAAGGCCTCTAAAATATTTTTATACATTTATTTCATTTGAAAAATTACAATTAAATTTTAATTTAATAAAGACTTTAATAACTAAATAAAAAAAATTACTCCTAAAGTTGTTGAATCTTTGATTTTTGCACAAGACTGGTGTATGTGTAGAAAATGTCTTGACCCACCAATGTCTTTCCGGGTTAAGCCCATCAGGCTACTGGCCCAATAAAACTCCTGTAAGCCCAATGGTTAGGCCCATTGTATCCGCGTATTTATTTAGTAAATGAAATATTGCCCCAATGGGCTTTAAGCCCATTAAGAAATGTATAAAAGGGAAATCAAATGTTGAATAAAGCATTCTTTTTGTGTAGTGCAATTTTGAGCATTTACACATTGGCGTCGTCTGTGGGAAGTCGCACTATCGGAGTCGCGGGTATTCAAATCTGTCCTTCGGGATCTAAAAAATCGCCTCCTTCTTCCCATCTCAAAAAGCTGAGTCTGTTTGTCAAACAAAGGCCAACCCACTGCAGAGATGCCAATCACTCGTTCGCAGGCGGAAGTTCAACCCACTGCGGATAGTCGTGCAGAGGGTTCCATGGAGCAAGTTCTTCAACGCTTGGCAGCTGCTGAGGAATGTAGCATGGCCTTGGAAAGGCAGAATGCAGAGCTCATGGCCAGGTTGATTCCACAGCCTGCTGTTCCGCCAATAGTCGCAGATGACCCTCCTGTGGCCGTAGTCGGCCATTCTCTAAACCAGCAGGGCAGCGACAAACCTGAGGAGCATGTCGAGTCTTCTCAACGCTCGGAAAAGGCACCAGCAGCCGACGAGTCCATAACCCCCCAGAAGCTTCAAGCGATGATGGATGAATTACAAAGAAAATTCCTCGGGGACTTGAGATCCCGATCCACTGATGACATGGCCATCCAGGCGTCCACTGAATTGGTACAGTCACCCATTCGTTCACGAGATAACACAAGAGCCCTTTCCAAAGAAGTTCATTATGCCCCAATTCACCCCTTACGATGGCACAAGGGATCCCGAGGAGCACATATACCAAATCCATCAGAAGATGACCATGTACGCTGAGAACGAGTCCCTGTTTTGCAAAGTATTCTCTACAAGCCTTGCTGACGCCGCTCTATTGTGGTTTAGGAAGCAGCCACCCCGATCCATTGGCAGCTGGCAGCAATTGACCAGGCTCTTCATTGCCCAGTATTATGGAAACAAAAGATAAAAGAAGACCATATCCTGCCTCTTCACCATGATCCAGGATAAGGGGGAGTCATTGAAAAGTTTTTTATCCCGCTTCAACATTGAATCCTCTTCTGTGGATAACTGTGACCAGCATTCGGCGGTTGAGGCATTCAGGATGGCTCTCATTCCAGGAACCAAGCTCCATCAGTCTTTGGTAAAACGCCCTCCATCGGGTATTGGAGAGCTAAACTCCAGGGCCCAGGGGTACTTGAGAATTGAGGAAGAGGAGACTATCCGGCAAAGGAGGTCAGCCTTCGTCGATCTTCAGATTCAGTCCAAGGATCGATAGACCGATCGCAAACGAGCAACTCCACCGGGATCCTCAGCCCCACCAGGATCGTCAGTCCCTAAACCGTTTAAACGCCCCAGGTTCGACGAAAGGCTGACACCCCTAAAGGTTAGCCTTGCTAAACTCTACCAAGAGAACAAAGCCAAATGGATCTTCCAGCAACCCCCGGCCATGAGACAGCCACTCGACCAGAGGGATAAGTCAAAACATTGTGCTTTCCACGGTGATTTCGGGCACATCACGAATGAATGCCGCAACCTAAGGCAATAGGTGGAGGCGTTACTACTTCGCAGGGAACTCCGAGATTACGTCCAACGGGACAGACCAAGGACAAATGATCAACGTGCCCTCAGTGCCCCTCGGAAACCCTCAGATGCACAGTCGGTCAGGGTGATTAATATGATACATGGCGGCCCCCCATCCAAGGCAACCGAAGGGTCACGCCGGAGCCACATGCGGAGAGCCCAAAAGAAGCAAAGAGTCAACGAGGTCAGTGACGCCCAGCACAAAGCAAGGGAAACGCAGATCACCTTCTCGGTGTCAGACCTTCGGAGTGTCCAAACCCCGCACGAAGACCCTCTGGTCGTGACCCTGATGGTGGCCAACTGTCTTGTGAAATGAGTCATGATCGATCCTGGGAGCAGCGCCAACATCATCACCAAATGGGCTTTTGAAAAGCTCGAGATCGATCCATCAGAAGTTCTGGCATCCCGGTGCCCCATCGCAGGTTTTGACGGAAGGCAAATTGAACCGATCGGAGAAGTTCAGCTACCGGTATCTGCCGCTCAGAGGACCCTAAACGAGACATTCGTTGTGGTCGATGCCAAACCTTCGTACAATTTGCTCATGGGGAGGGGATGGATTCACCGAATGCAAGGTGTGCCTTCGACTCTTCACCAAATCATGAGATGTTTATGCCCCGACGGTACAGGTACAATTGATATCAAAGGCGACCATGTGGTAGCCAAGGAATGCTATGCGATCACCCTGAAAGAGATCCATAAGGTGAAGGCCCCAGTGGCATTCCGCTCCAAGGAGCAAAGCTCAGGCTCCAAATAGCAATTAAAGGAAGGGGACCCGGGCCCCCCAATTGTGGTTGAACCGTTGCAGCAGATCTGCGTTGTGCCCAATAGCCCGGGAAAAGTTACCTTTGCAGGTACAAATCTCACCGATCCTGAATTTAAGGAACTAACACAGTTACTGCAGGAAAACTGTGATGTCTTCGCATGGGAGCATACGGACATGCCGGGGATCGACCCCGAAGTTTCACAACACTCATTACGGGTTGACCCGAATGTCAGACCTATCAGGCAAAAGCAAAGGCGCATGGGGGCACATCGGAACCAAATTATAGCGGATGAAGTATCCAGGTTGCTCCAAGCAAGCTTCATCAGAGAAGTCAGATATCCCGAATGGCTTGCCAACGTAGTGGTAGTGCAGAAGAAGAACGGCAAATGGAGGGTTTGTGTTGACTTCACCGATCTGAACAAGGCGTGCCCGAAAGACAGCTTTCCACTGCCAAAGATTGACCAGATGGTTGATGCTACCGCTGGATACGATCGTCTGACCTTTCTGGATGCGTATTCAGGTTACAACCAAATAAAAATGAACCCAATGGATGAGGAAAAGACCTCCTTCATTACTGAGTCAGGCACATACTGCTTTAGAGTTATGCCTTTCGGACTGAAAAATGCGGGTGCCACTTTCCAGAGACTGGTCAACAAGATCTTTAAAGGTATGATGGGTACAGTAATTGAGGCCTACATCGATGACACTGTGGTCAAGAGTAGAAGGAAGGAAGACCATCTCGTCCACCTGCGCCAAGTGTTTGCCACCCTCAGGTCACACGGCATGAAGCTTAACCCGGCGAAATGCTCTTTTTGCCTATCATCTGGACAGTTCCTCGGGCACATCGTGGACCGGACCGGGATTCAGGTCAGCCCGACGCAAGTCAAGGCCCTGATAGAAATGAAGGAGCCCCGAACACACAAAGACGTTCAAGTCTTGACGGGGAGAGTGGTTGCACTTAGCAGATTCATTTCACGACTCACTGATCGATGCCGACCATTCTTTCAGGCAATAAAAGCAAAGAAGGGAGAGATCTGGGGTCCAGAGCAATCGGAGGCCCTGGTGAGTCTAAAAGAGTACTTGACCGTGCCCCCGATTCTGTCCATACCAATTCCCGATGAAATCTTATACCTGTACTTAGCAGTATCCTCTGCGTCAACCAGCTCCGTCCTCGTTAGAGAGGACGGAAAACTTCAAATGCCAGTGTTCTACACCAGCAAATCATTAGCTGAGGCAGAGACCAGATACAGCAGGAAAGATAAGTTGGTTCTGTCACTAGTGAATGCAAAAAGAAGGCTAAGGCATTACTTTGAAGCTCACCCGATCGTCGTCCCAACAGCAACACCCCTACGGGTTATAATGTCAAAGCCTGACCTCTAAGGGCGAATTTCTAAATGGGCTATCGAATTGGGCATATACGATTTGACATACATACCCCGGGTTTCCATTAAAGGACAGGCAGTGGCAGAATTTTTACTTGAAAGCGAAACTGAAGAGCCAGACCAGGAAAACGAATTGAAAACCTGGAAGATCTTTGTGGATGGATCATCCTGCTTCTCCGGATCAGGGATTTGCTTGGAGATCTTGACACCTGATGGGACACGCCTTCATATGTCAGTACAATTGCAGTTCCCAGCCACGAACAATGAGGCAGAGTATGAGGCCGTCGTCTCCGGGCTAAGGATAGCCCAGAGCCTTCAGATTCAGTCCTTAGCATTACACAGTGATTCTCAGCTGGTTGTCCATCATATCAACGGAGAGTATGAAACAAAGGACCCAAAAATGGAGTTATATCGTGCACTCGTTATGAAAGAAACAAAAGGTTTTCAAAAAGTAACCTTCACCCAGATCCCTAGGAACAAGAATTCTGAAGCTGATCATCTGGCCAATCAGGCATCTTCAGCCGGAGAGGACCTAACTCGGGTTGCACTGGTGGATTTTATTCGAAGGCCCAGTATCCAGGAGGCCGAACAAGTAATGCTCATCCCTTGGGAACCCAGCTGGATGGATCCCCTGATGGATTACTTGCGAAATGGAACTCTTCCCGAAAACAAAGCTGAAGCTTAGAAGGTCAGGAGGAATTCAGCCCGGTATTCAATCATCAATGGGCAACTCTACAGAAAGTCCTTTTCCGGTCCTTACCTGAGGTGTATTACACCGTCAGAATCTAGAGCAGTGATGCAGGAAATTCACAGTGGGGTTTGTGGAAACCACTCCGGCGGCAGGACCCTTGCCCATAAAATACTGTCTCAAGGGTACTTCTGGCCCTACCTGTCGCGGGATGCCGAATAGTACGTCCGAAGGTGCAAGCCCTGTCAAATGCACGGGGATGCTATCCATCGGCCACCCGAGTTCTTGCATCCTACTATAGTATTACACCCATTCGCCCGATGGGGAATGGATCACTACAAGAAATCGGACTTTTAGCGACGGTCTTTTAGAGACACTCTCAAGAACTGTCGCTAAAAGTCCATTTTTGGTGACAGAAATTTTAAACCGTCGCTAAAGGTGCATATTTTTAGCCACAGACTTTAAACCGTCGCTAAAGGTCATATTTTTAGTCACGGTTTTCCAAACCGTCGCTAAAGCTGCAAAACCGTCACTAAAGGTCATTTTTTTTAGTCACGGAAATTTTAAACTGTCGCTAATACCCATATTTTTAGTCACGGACTTTCAAACTGTCGCTAAAGGTACAAAACCGTCACTAAAGGTCATATTTTTTAGTGACGGAAATGTCAAACTGTCGCTAATACTCATATTTTTAGTCACAGACTATAAAACCATCGGTAAAGGTATAAAACCGTCACTAAAAATCATATTTGTTAGTCACAGAAATGTCGAACTGTCGCTAATACTCATACTTTTTAGTCACGGATTTTTAAACAGAAACTAAAGGTATAGAACCGTTGGTAAAATCCATATTTTTAGCCACGAAAAATTGGAACCGTCCTAAATGGTAAAAAAAAAATACGGGAGTCTTTACCACCAACTAGTTGCGCCTTAAAAAAATAAAAGAAAAAATCAATATGTCTTTTAGTGACATTCTAAATTGTCCTTAAAAGACCATATTTTTAGCGACAATTTTATCAAACCATGCCAAAAAGACTCTAATATTTGTCATATTATTTTTTTCAATTCCACTACTTTAAATTTGGGACTTTATCAATTTCACTCAATTGAAGCCAATTTCAGTACTTTGAATTGATGATATACTCAATTGAACTTAATTTTACTCAATTTCACTACTTTAAATTAAATATTTTATCAATTTAACTCAATTAAATTACTTTGAATTGAGGGATTTACTCAATTTCATTACTTTGAATTGGGGATTTACTCAATCTTCACTACTTTAAATTGTGGATTGAACATAATTTTACTCAATTATACTACTTTAAATTGGTATTTTTTTTAATTTTACTCAATTAAACTACTTTAAATTGGGGATTTACTCAATTTCACTACTTTGAATTGGAGATTTTATCATTTTCATTCAATTAAATTACTTTGAATTGAGGGATTTACTCAATTTCACTACTTTGAATTGGGGATTGAACTTAATTTCAATCAATTATACTACTTTAAATTGGGAATTTATCAATTTAACTCAATTACATTGAATTGGGAATTTACTATATTTCACTACTTTCAAATAAGAATTTTATCAGTTTCACTGAACTAATCTACTTTAAATTAGGTATTTACTCTATTTCACTCAATTGAAGTCACTACTTTGAATTGAGTGAAATATCAATTTCACTCAATTGAAGTCATTTTCACTACTTTGAGTTAGGGATTTACTTAATCAAACTTAATTTCACTCAAATTCACTATTTTGAATTGATAATTTTATCAATTTTACTAAATTAAATTACTTTGCATCGGGGGACTTACTTATTTTCACTCAATTGTATTACTTTGAATTTGAGATTTTACTCAATTTCATTGAATTAAAGTCATTTTTAGTACTTTGAATTGAAGATTTTATCATTTTCATTACTTTAAATTGGGGATTTACTCAATTGAACTTAATTTCACTCGACTTCACTAGTTTGAATTTGGATTTACTCAATTGCACTACTCACTACAAGAAATAAAGCTTTTGGTGACAGTCTATTAGTGACGAGCTAAAAACCGTCACTAAAGGCGGCCAAATAGTGACGGTCCAAGCAAACCGTCACTAAAAGTGGCCTAATAGTGACGGTACAAACAAACCGTCACTAAATGGGGTCATTTTTAGTGACGGTCCCGACAAACCGTCACTAAATGGGGTCATTTTTAGTGACGGTCCCGACAAACCGTCACTAAATAGGTCTATTAGTGACGGTCCCAACAAACCGTCACTAAAGGGGCTCGATTAGTGACGGTCCCAACAAACTACCCTATTTGTGTCAAAATACCCTATTTTTTCAACTCCTCTTTCATTTTTTCACTCAATTACACTACTTTAAATTAGGGATATTTTCAATTTTACTCAATTAAACTACTTTCAATTGGAGTTTTACTCAATTTCACTATTTTAAATTGAGAATTTTTTCAATTTTACTCAATTAAACTACTTTGAATTAGGGTTTTACTCAATTTCACCACTTTGAATTGATGATTTTATCAATTTCACTCCATTAAACTACTTTTAATCGAGTGATTTTCTCAATTTCACTACTTTGAATTGATGATTTGAACTTAATTTCACTGAATTACACTACTTTAAATTGTTGATTGTTTTAATTTTACTAAATTAAACTACATTGAATTGATGATTTACTCAATTTCACTACTTTGAATTGAGGGATTTACTCAATTTCACTTAATTATACTACTTTAAATTGGGAATTTTTTCAATTTTACTCAATTAAAATACTTTGAATTGAGAATTTTTTCAATTTCATTCAATTAAATTACTTTCAATTGAGAGATTTACTCAATATCACTACTTTGAATTGGGGATTGAACTTAATTTCACTCAATTACAGTACTTTAATTGTGGGTTTACTCAATTGAATTCAATTTCACTATTTTGAATTGTAGATTTACTCAATTTCATTCAATTGAAGTCGATTTCACTATTTTGAATTGAAATGTTTTTCAATTAAATTCAATCAAACTACTTTGAATTGAGGATTTACTCAATTGAAGTTACTATTTTGAATAAGACGAGTGAGTGCCTAAGATGGAGAATCCATGAAACGGCTAAAGAAATAGTAATTGGTCTTAGAATTTTATTTTATTTTTGTAGTGCTACTATATTGCTTCCAAACTTAACATTTTAAGGTGGTGTTTGGTAAAAGGAGTTGGGATGAAATAGTGTTGCACCATTGGTACCAAATCCATAATTTTTCACACCATCTCAATAAATGGTTTTGATGGTTTGGTTTGGTTTTCTCACACGAAAACTATTCTTTAACCCAAACCAATTCAATTTGGTGTACCATTGTTTAACCCAAATCAATTCAGTTATAATATTATATATATATATAAATTCGAAAAATAAAATATTTATGAAAAAATAAAATATAATAAAAATATATTTATTATTTTTTAAAAAATATACAAATTATATCTATTTTTACTGAAATCTTTTATTTTTTCAAAATATTTTATTTTTTTGAAATATCTTATATAAAATATTTTATCTATAAATATTTTGAAAAAATTAAATATTTATGAAAAATTAAATAATCCGAAAAAATTAAATATTTATATATTTTATTTTTTAAAACATATATATTTACAAAATATTATTTTAAATAAAAAATGTCAAACTATTCTAAGTTACCAAATATGATTGGTTTCAGAATTTCAGCTCATACCAACTCTACCAAATATGGTTTGGTTTTTCAGTTTCACTTCTTTTCACACCAAAACCATCTGCACCAAACATAATTTCAGTTCAGAATAAAACCACACTAAACCTAACCCAACTCCAACCAAACCAAAACCAAAAACCAACACCACACCGGTTGTCAAACAAACACTAAATATTTCAAATATTTTTTTATAAAAGAATTGAGGTCTCCTTTAATTGGGCACTACAAGAGAGGAATTGAGTACTGTTTTTATATTTACTTATTTTTAATTATTTTATGAAATAAAATTTTGTGCAAAACTTTGTCGTTTTGCGTGGTAGTCGAGATATTTGGTCACTTATCAATTATCCACCGTTCATTGACACACAAGCTTTCCACTCATCATCATATAGAGGCTCTCTCATCCCAAACCAGATCTATCACAAATCATATCGGATAAGGCCTTGGGCATCTTTGGCACCCAAATGGCGTATAGGAGGAGACAGGGAATCACTAAGAGTTCAACCTTCAAGGAAGAGATTTATACGCCGCCCGATCTCGGAACCTCTTCCTCCGCCTCCTCTCCTTCGCCGTCGTCGTCGTCCTCTTCTCTCGCCGCTCAGGCCATCCGTGCCTCCGCCGCTCACCGCGATTCCTCTCTCTCCTCCGCCTATGGCGACTATGCTTTTCACTCCTCTCTCAATGACAACAGATCCAAGGTTCCTTTTCTCTCCCTTTCCCCTTTTTATTTCATTTCTAGGGCTTCCAACCTTCAGATCCATTTATACACATATCTATGTCTATCTGTATCTATATATGTGTGTATCATTATTGTGCAGTTTTGTTTTCGAATTGGATCTCTATTGAATCAATTAAGTTCTTTTTTATTTTATTTGTTTGCTTCATCATTTTTATTATGTTCTAGATCTGAAGTGTGCAAAATTGAAGCGCATGACCAAGGCATTCGATTGGATTTGATTGGGTTTGAATTGGATCTCATATTTTATTAATTCACTTCTTAGTATACAAATAGGATCTTCTTAGAGCACTGGATTTGATTGTTTTTTTTTTGTGGTTCAAAGGAATGGGTGATAAGAAGAAGAATTTCATAAAGCTTGTCTCTGCTGCTGGGACTGGGTTCTTCTATGTAAAGAGGAAGAATCCGGCTAGGATCCCGACAAAGCTCGAGTTCCGGAAATATGATCTGCGGGTGAATCGCCGTGTTCTCTTTACAGAGGCAAAGATGAAGTGAGTTGGAAGGCCTCTTTCATGGTAGATTGTTGCCCTTGTCTTCTGTTCATGTCAACTGTTGTGGAATTTGGCTTCTATGGTATCGTCCCTATTACTTCTACACTGGTTTTTTCTGTTTATTGTAGGACTTGCTATTTGTTTTTAGTGCTGTGATTGTCGTAGTCTTTGTGATGTAAGTGCGGAAACATCATCCCCTGATAGTCCTGTTACTCTTTTTGGCATAATGTTTCCTAACCCATGTTTTTTCATGTTGAAATGGTGAGGAATTTTAGAGGTTTATGGCATTTGATAAGTGAATTTGTACTTACTATTATATTTAAAATATTTCAATTGGTACCGAAATAACTGATTTCACAATACTAAATAGTCTAAATTGACTTCATTTCAGGTCATACAGACATTTACTGATTAATTTGACATGTGATTCTATAGTATATCTTTTAACCTTTTACTCAAGAAGTAGATTTCCCCCCACACCCCTCCCCTCTTTCGAAAGCAGATCAACTCTTTGGCTTCTAAATTTTCTAAAGAATGGATTAATAGTGTTTCTCAAAACCCTATTGCCCAATGTGCTATATTTTTTATTTTTAAATTTTCAAATACTGAGTCTTGGGATTGTTCAAATTAGAGAACGAAACTTACATCAAGGGAACTTGAAAATCTCTAAGAAATGTCCTATTTTTACTTTTGCATCAACTGCAGCTCCGTTTGATTATTATTCCGATAAGATTCCATAGATTAAGTAGCATATCATCGTTTGGGTGGTGTTTTTTTATTTTTTTTTCCTCTCTTTTGGGTTACATAAAACAATTCACGCACTTTCTTCCTGTAGTTTAGTGAGGCTTAAGCCCTTGAGTCTTGGGATTGTTCAAATTAGAGAACGAAACTTACATCAAGGGAACTTGCAAATCTCTAAGAAATGTCCTATTTTTACTTTTGCATCAACTGCAGCTCCATTTGATTATTATTCCAATAAGATTCCATAGATTAAGTAGCATATCATCGTTTGGGTGGTGTTTTTTTATTTTTTTTCCTCTCTTTTGGGTTACGTAAAACAACTCACGCACTTTCTTCCTGTAGTTTAGTGAGGCTTAAGCCCTTGAAATCCTCTTCTGAGAGGTGGAGGAGATGCCTCAACTTAGATGGGTAGGTGGATTTAGTCCTACCTTCTAGACCTATTAAATAGGATACCGTTCCCCTGATTTCTTAAGCCATATTCTCTTGGATCTATTTCTGAACAGAATGAGGCTATGTGCAAGAAATATGAACAACTATATTTCGGTCAGCAACCCACAAAACCTGATTCTAAGAGGTGTATGTGACTAACTGATTTTAAGATGGTTGAATCAAAATTTATGCAGATAATGACCCTATCACTATTCGGATTTGCGAAAAAAATCTTGCACATTTTTCTAATCAATACGAAGTGGATCCGCGCATTATGGATGTGGAACCAAATGAGGTTCTTGATTGGTAAATGGGAGATGGTAGTGAGTTCTATCTGAAGTTGTGGTCAATGATGTTTCTTTTGGAATTTTAATAATTGTATCTGGTCAATAAACATACTGAGATGATATGTTTCTCTCAGGGTAGCATTAGGTTTTTGTAGTGATGACTTAGAAATTAATGTGAACAGGATTAATAAAATCTACTAGAGAAGGCTTTCACTAATTGAATAGCAGTGTAATTCCAAGAAAAATGATTATAGATTAAAAAGAGTAGGGGTTTACTTGAGTTCTAGTACTTCTTGAGAACTCCATTGCAGGTAGTTGACTTTTGTTTTGTTTGCAAGCACAAATTCAGTTATTTATATCCAGAATGCTTTAATGTTATCTTTGAAAGTATGGATTCTTCTTACCAATAGTTATTTTTTTTATAAAATGCTTTTAAAGAAATTTATATGAAGGGCATGTGCTGGGTGGACTAGAAATTAGTACAATTATTAGCACTTACAAAAAATATTATTTTTGGTATTTAATTCACTAGATTCAAATATGTTTCTTGAAACTTTGATCCCCCTAATAAGTTTTAATTTGTATTTCAGGGAGAATGATGAAGCCTTCGCATGTTCCTCTCTATTCCAAGGATTCCAAGGATCGATACCCAATCGTAAAAAATCCGTTGTGATAGAGTTGATTCTTTGCAATCTCTAAAATGTTGAAGATTTTTTTTGGTTCTATTTTTCCTTTTGTAATTTTTTTTGTTATAATTTAGATGTTGGTACAACATTCTATTGTTGAATAAAGTTAACATATATTCAAAGTTTTTGAATGTTTTTTTGTATTTACCTTCAATTTTTGAGCACTTTTTTTATTTTTGTATGTGAATGTGAAAAATAATGTAAATTAGCAATTAAGAAATCAAAATGTCCAATTATTGAAAATATAAAATAATAAAGAAGTACATCACTAACAAAAAAGTCTAATGTCAGAAAAAAAAAGGACAAAATAAAAAGAAGAAAAATGAGTTTTAGGGACGGTAAAACCAATATTTTTAGGGACGGTTAGACCGTCGCTAATAATAAGGACTGTTGGCGACGGTGGTCTAGACCGTCGCTAATAATAAGTACTATTCACGACAGTGTAGATCGTCGCTAATAATAAGGACTATTGGCGACGGCCTAGACCGTCACTAATACTATTACTATTGGCGACGGTCTAGACCGTCGCTAATAGTACTTATTATTAGCGACAGTCTAGACCACCGTCGCCAATAGTACTTATTATTAGCGACGGTTTAGACCACTGTCGCCAATAGTCCTTATTATTAGCGACGGTCTAGACTGTCACGAATAGTACTTATTATTAGCGACAGTCTAGACCGTCGCTAATAACCTCACTTTTAGCGACGGTATAAAATAATCGTCGCTAAAAACCTTTTGCGACGCAGTTTTTAGTGACGGTCTTTGATGAGCATTAGAGACAGTTTTTGAACTTTTAGCGACAGTTTGGACTGTCGCTAAAAGCCAGATTTCTTGTAGTGGATATAGTAGGACCCCTCCCGAAAGCAATCCGATCGAACGCGTACGTCCTTCTGGCGACTGACTATTTTACCAAATGGGTGGAAGCGGAAACCTATCCCACTGTCAAAGGAAGCCATGTAATCAAATTCATATGGACCAACATAATATGCAGATTTGGGCTACCGAGGACGATCATGATGGATAATGGAACAAACCTGGACAACAAGGGTGTCAGAACATTCTTTACCGAGCATGGTATCAACCAGAATACGTCTTCCGTTGGCTACCCGCAAGGCAATGGGCAAGCGGAAAGGACAAATCGAACTATATTCAACACACTGACCAAAAAACTTGAAAAAGCCAAAGGAGACTGGCTAGAGAAACTGCCCGAAGTTCTCTGGTCATACAGAACGACTCCCAGACAACCCACTGGAGAGACACCCTTTGCCATGGCGTACGGCGCTAAGGCTGTGATTCCTACAGAAATCAGGGTTCCAACCCTCCTGAGTGAGGCCTGGGTTGAAGGACCAAATAACCAGCACTTGGCTCAGAACCTTGATCTCCTGGATGAAAGAAGAGAGGCTGCCGGGATCAGGCTGGCCGCCTACCAACAGCACGTCCGGAACCATTTCAACCAGAGAGTCAAAAGAAGAGAATTCCAGGTCGGAGATATGGTCCTTAGGCGAAAAATAGGGCTCGTAGGCAAGCTCAGGGAGCCTTGGGAGGGCCCGTATACCATTACCGGGGTCATTGGTCACGGAGCATACCGAGTCCGACGGAATAGTGATGGCGGAATGGAACCAAACTCTCAGAACGCCTCTCGCCTGAAGAGGTACTACCCATAATGGGCCAAGTCCTGTTTTTTACTTTGATCTTTTTGTAAAAAAGGCTATAGTGCTTGATCAGTAAAAATCATTATCATGGCAAGTTAAATCATAAAACCTACAGATCTTGAAGAGATCAATGTTCCAAAAATAAATTCAGTGTTGCATTGTCTTTCGCATGGCCTGAAGTGCCCGAAGACACAACACAGATCCTGAAGAGATCAATGTTCCAAATATAAATTAAGTGTTGCATTGTCTTTCGCATGGCCTGAAGTGCCCGAAGACACAACACAGATCCTGAAGAGATCAATGTTACAAAAATAAATTAAGTGTTGCATTGTCTTTCGCATGGCCTGAAATGCCCAAAGACACAACACAGATCCTGAAGGGATCAATTTTCAAAAATAAACTAAGTGTTGCATTGTCTTTCGCATGGCCTGAAATGCCCGAAGACACAACACAGATCCTGAAGGGATCAATTTTTAAAAATAAACTAAGTGTTATATAGACCTTCACATGGCCTGAGCTACCCAAAGGCACAGGACGGGAATGGTGATATTATAAAAATCAAAAGCCAATTGGACAAAAACTATTATCTGTCATTCAAAATAGGCCCCAGTGGCCAAGGCTTACAATACGCTTTATTAGTACAAAATCCTAGGGTACAACTCCGGTGCCTGGTTCATCGTGGTTCACTAGAACGATGGCCACATCAGGAACTGGAGGATCATGAGTGGCGGCGATGCTCATTCCTGCGAGAGGCTTGGTTAGGAACTCGCAGAAACGAACGTCGTCTGGACCGCCAACCGGATCGTTGTACGGAGGAGCGATGCCCAGACTCTCATCCAGCTCTTCCACTGAGTCAAAAGTCCTTTCTTCGACAGGTTTCTACATGTCACTGAAACATGACCTCCAACCGAACCCGATACGGTACTGGGAAGTTTTGCAGAAACATTTGTACATCTCGTTCCCACCCCGGTGGCACATCTCCACCACCGATCTTTCCGTTGCAAGCAGATTCTCTATCTCTGCCCTCTCCTCCAGGAGGTTCGAACTGGAAGCCGTCAAGCTCTCATTGTTAGCTTTCAAGCTCTCATTCTCAGCCTTTAAGGCCTCCGTTTCAGCAAAAAGGGCCCACCGGACTGCCTCCATTTCTTTGATTTTATCTTGAGCAGCCCGAAGCTGCTGTTCTGCAGCGACAGCCCTCTGGGTCTGGACATCCAACTTTTCATTGGATATGGCCAACTGGTTAGCGACCTTCATCCGGGAGTCCTCCTTCAGCCTCAGAAGTTCATTGGATTTCTGGAGCAGCTTGGTGTCCTCTTCCATTTTTGCATTGTAAGCCTGGGTCAGGTAGAGCATTTGCCAAAAGAACAAGTGTTAGCCCGATAGATCAACAAATAAAATATTAAGTACAATTGAGGAAGTTGTAGGTTAAAGCACTACCTTCATCGCTACCTCTGGACCTGTCAGAGTCAACTCCTCCCGGTCAATGGTTCTCAGTCTTTTTCGGTCAATGGGCATCCATATCTGTGAACCCATAGCCCGAAGAGCAGAGTCGTTGTCAATGGTCGCGTGCCCCGCAACCAGAAAGTCACCGCCCGAGAGTGTAATCTTCGGCGCCCATTGCACGGGTCTTTCCACCTCAGTTGCTACCCCACTGTCATCCAGTACGATGGGAGACGACTGTGTGGTCGTTCGGGGCCTGACAGACCGCTCGGGTAGACTTTCCTCCGATCGGGGATGTCTTACTCCTGTCAGGCTTGTTTCCCCTTCAACCAGACGAAACTCAGGAGTGGGAACATCCCCTGAAGGTTGGGTAACCTCCTCTGATCTTGGAGGAGGCGTCTGGCCGATTTGAACATTTCCCATCGATGGAGGTGGAGGTGGAGTTACCGGGGTGTTCTCCACCAAGGGCAGGAGATTGGGCCCAGCCGGAGGAGTGGGGGCGCTTTGGGATCCCTGCCCATTTTCACTCTCACTCGGGGTCGAAGTTGTCACTTGAGGAACAACTGCCCGCTTGGCCTTCTTTTTCAGCACTGCCTGTGGGATTCTCAGCATTTCTGTAGACAGAGCTTGTAAAGTAGAAACTGTCAGGAAACTGTTACACATCCTCAGTGGTTGTCTCCAAATTTTTGATTTTAGCAGTTCAAAACGGGTTCTGATATAATTTGAAGTTTTATACTCGTCGGACGCTCCCAGAAACTCGAACACATGGAGGCCTAACTTATCATTGCACTGATCGCAGTTGCATGACCCCTTATGGAATGGCTTGAAAGAAGGGAAAAGGTATTGGTCAAACTCGCTAGGGACTTTGAATCTGGACGAGCTTGGAAGTCTCCATTTCCCGCTCACCACGACCATTCTTTCCTTCCATCCTTTGTTGGACTTTTCAGTGCCATCACAGATCTTCCTCCCACTAAAGGGAAAAAGATTGTACCGGCCTCTGCAATCCTTCTGGGCATGTATTTTGTAACAGAACAGAAGGTCCGCCAGTCCAAGGTCAAGGCCCAGATCCCGATTGATGATCAGGATCATAGCCAGGACCCGGAAGAAGTTCTGTCCCACCTGAAGCGGGGCCAGACCCAGGGTAGCTAAGGTGTAGAGGAAAAAGGGTTGGATCGGGAAAAAGGACCTGAAGGTGAAAGGTAGATAACAAAATCTGGTGGTCCAAAACCCCCTCACCCTTCCTAAAATCATACTTTTTAGGATAATTTTTAATAATTATCCCATCGGGTATCCCGCATTTGACCCTTAGCTTCTTTAACACTGTCTCTACCCTATTCATGGGAGGAAGGGGATCAGCATAAAACTGAACTCCCGAACCCCCTTCTGCAGCCGGATTCCCAGCTGCTGCTACATTCTGGTTAATTTCTGGTGGACTAGGTACAATTGTCCTAACAACCTCCACTGAGGGTGAACTAGGGGAGGCATCCGGGTTCACAGAGGAGGGTAAACAGTCGCTACCCGACCGGGTGTCATCGCTATCGGACATTTTAAAAAAAGAAGACAAAGAAAGACGCGAAGATGAAAAGAAATAACTTACTCTAAGATGAATCCCGAAAGATTTCGGACGCTTTCCTGGGAGAGGAGATAGACTCTGGCAATGATAAGCGAAGATCTCAAGTGCAAATAGCTCTCTGAAAGTTTAAGTTGTGAAGCAGGATGGATCCTCAACATTACAGCGAGTATTTATAGGAGTCTCAGAGGCGCCTGAAAAGCCGTGCGCTCGGGAAGCAAAGCGTCACCTCGCTTCATGTGCGTCTCCTCGACCACCCATCTCGCCAATCGAGGCCATCCGGACCACTGATTTCAAAAACCACAATGATTACTCAGCCCTCACATTAATTGGGTGAGCCACGTCATCCCGATAGGGGTGATGAACTCATTATTCTTACCCTTCCTTCTCCCTTATGGGCCCGGTCGCCCCCGGCCCATCAAGAAGAAGTGGGCCTGTGTAAGTGTAGAAAATGTCTTGACCCACCAATGCCTTTCCGGGTTAAGCCCATCAGGCTACTGGCCCAATAAAACTCCTGTAAGCCCAATGGTTGGGCCCATTGTATCCGCGTATTTATTTAGTAAATGAAATATTGCCCCAATGGGCTTTAAGCCCATTAAGAAATGTATAAAAGGGAAATCAAATGTTGAATAAAGCATTCTTTTTGTGTAGTGCAATTTTGAGCATTTACAACTGGTTACGTGTCTCGCAAGTATCGATTCAAATTGAAGCACAAATGGACGAAATTGAAGCACTCGACTCTCTCGATATTGAATGAAGTATGTTTATTTATTCACTACAATTTATTTATATATATTTGTTAATAATTAACTAAACTTAGTTTTACTTTTGTAGCCATAACTACTCTTTGAGGAGTTCTGAAGTTAGTATCACACTTTTGAATCAATCCGTTGAAGTTTTCGGATGCTGCATGGATATTTTGTTTATTTACTCCAACTTTATTATTTTTTGTTTATGTACAATTTGCTACTGTAACACTATCACTTGTATGGCTTGTATGCTTATTATATATGTTTGTGTCAATTTGCTATAGTGACATTATCAGTTGTATGACTTGTATGTTTTTTTTTAATGGTAAGAAACACACACACTCACACACCCCCACTTGAAGCCCATGGGGCTCGAAACTCTAACTTCTCATTTGGGGAGGAAATGTGATACCATCAGGCTACAAGGCCTTTAGTATTGCTTGTATGTTTGTTATCTATGTTTATGTCAATTTGTTACTGTGACACTATCAATACAAGTCACTAGTATACAATTTACTCAAGTTTATTTTTATATTTTTTGATCAAGTATGTTTAGTATTGCTATTTTCTAGAGCCTACTGTGACAATTACTTTTATTGGTAAAAGTTTCTTGTCATTCTCTTTGCTATATTTATTTTTTAATCTTTGAATCCGTGAATCCGATCCAAACCAATCCGGCTCATCGCAGTCGAGTTTGGATTGGATCCGTTGGGTAAACGGATTGGATTGGATCCCTAAATGGTGAATCCGATATTAGTGGATTCGATCCAAAATACCTTCAATCCGGAGCAATTCGATCCGTGAACACCCCAGAGCATCCACTAAAGCCCCCTCTTGAGCTGGAGAAATCTGAGATCTTTGCGAGGAAGGAGAGTTACTAGGTCCAGAGCGACTGTCATTTGTCGATCCTCTAGCCAAAGAAAAGACAACAAGCAAATAAGAGGAAGGAGGAAAAGTTAAAGAGAAAGGCTCCTCCTTCTCTCTAACCTATTTTTCTCTATATGTAAATTTTCTGTTTGTTTTCCTACTAAAAATCAGAACAAGTACACAAAAGCTTGATTGGATGACAGATTTTCTAACACTCCTTTATGAAAAACATTTGAAATCAGAGAGGCCTATTTATTTGTCACCCACAAAACAGTTCTAAAAATCTTATCTTGTGAAAAATGATTTCCAATTTTTTACATAATCCTTATAACTGTTCTCTAATACAATAAACCGATTTTCAGGCTTTTTGTTTATACCATTGTCTGATTTTCAGTTTCCATAAAAAACATTTTTGTATAATAGAACCATTTCTCAACAAGTTAATACAAAAAGCTCGAGTTGATTGTGTTTATAAAGAAGTAAACATGCCTTGATAAACAATGGCCAAAATAGCAGGAGTGCATGCTCCGAGTGTTCTGGGAGTTCATAAGCAATAAAGCACCAATTTATTGAGAAAGTAGGCCAAAGGGCCATTCCTTACATACTTCATCTAAAATTCATAAAGCAACATTCCAATATATATACATATATATATATTTGGTGAAATTTAAGCATTTACTCACACACACCGCCTCTAGTGAGGATTGAACCATAGACCTCTAAGGGTCTGGTACCGTTGGATGGTTTGTTTCATTGAACATTTTTTATCAAAGTTTTGATCAATTTAGTTTTCATACTATTTGGTGTATATAAATGTTTTATATATATCAGTGATAGGTAAAGACTTGATGTTGACCATTGATCGGTGGCCAAACCTCGATTGATTTAGCCTACTAGGTTTGGGTACTAAATAATAATAATAATAATAATAATAATAATAATGTTGTGGGCAAATAAAACCTTAAATATGTCATAGTTTTCCCTATCGCAAGTGCACCAATCAATTATAATATAGTATATATGAGATAGGGTATATCGTATTCACAGAGACTAATGAATTCACAACTTCTTCTATAATTATTGTAACTAAATTATGAAAGATAATTTGTTTATTTTGTTTTCTATAACTACATTGACAAGAAATAAAATAACATAAAAGTAAAGATAAATTTTGGTTTTGGTGTTTGAAAACAATGGAGATAAAAATCTAGGGTATTTCTAACTACACAACTAACTGCATAATATATCCTCCTAATCATTTAATTATAAAGGGCGGTCTATCATATGTGAATCAGATATATAGGGTCGCAAGCATTGACAAACCCTAATCCCAAAAAAGGAACAATTAATCTGATCGGCGGTAAGACCTTGATTGGTTTGACCTACTAAGAAGGGATGATAAATAATAATGATAATAACAATATGTACAGATAAACCCTTTTAAGTTGACCTATTTTTACCAATCGCAAGTGCACGAATCAATTATAGTATAGTACCAATGAGATAGGGTATATCGAATACCCAAAGGCTAATGATTCTTCAACTCTCTTCTAACTACTTCTAACTAAATTATTAAAGATAGTTTGTTTTGTTTTGTTTTCTATAACTAATAAACATAAAATAAATATGAGAAATAATTGGCTTGGATTGTAAACAATGGAGATAAAGATCTAAGGTATTTATAACTCTACCACTAACCATGTAATATATTCTCTAAAACATTTAATTGTAAATGGCGGTCCATCATATGTGAATCAGATATAGGGTCGCAAACATTAGCAAACCCTAATCCCAAAAAAGGAACAATTCATCAATCATTGACATAAGTCATCTCTAATTAAGCATAACGAGGACGTGCATCTATTCTAAACTACTCCTACTAACATAAATTAAAAGCACGTCGCTAATTATCCCTTTCGAGCATGGTCTGTCGAAATCAAGATTAGATGTTAATAAGCACTATTGTGTAGAAAATCATGAGTTAACCATCCAAGTTCTAGCCCATATTTAATAACCATGATTGTGCAAGATAAAACATTCATTCAAGCTAAGACAAGACATAGAATAAACGTAGAATCTTATATAAAATCAAACGTAATCACTTATCTACACAATCATCACATACGTGTCCCTCAATTTCCCCTTACACAATAAAAATAAGAAAGAGTCTACATTACTTGGCTAGGGTTTTATTAAAAATCCTAGATAGCAGTTTAGTTGTTCATGGTAGTGATCGTCTTCATTGTTGATGTAGACGAACCCTCCATGGTTGACATTCTGCTCCAAACTCCAAGATAAAACTCCAATGAATCCTCTAATGAACGTCCTAAAACTCTTAAATTTCTTCTTCTTTTGTAGGGGAGACCTCTATCTTTTATTGAAAAAGAGGCGTCTTTATTTGGTAATCTGATTGCTTCACGATCAAGTCAGGAATGTATCTTGTGATATGTATTGAAGAATGATATATAATCTCTTCATATATGGTCAATATTGCATGTAAAATAGCCTAGAGATCATTTCATGTTGAGTTGGATCGAAAAAGGTACCACATAGTTGTATACAAATCACTAAAGTTATTGGCCGCATGTGGTCTTACCGAGTACTCGGTGAAGCCTCTATTGAGTACTTGGTAGACTTCAAGTCTCGGGAAAACCAGCACAAGTGTGCAATATCTCTCATGCATTTTTTCTATCATCCGAGCAAGTGCGCGAACTTTCACACTTTACCAAGTACTTGGTGAAGGTTCTACTGAGTACTCGGTAGTTCTTCACCTTGACTTTTTGCACTTCAACTTCTTTGCTCCGTTTCTCTTCTTAGCTTCATTCTTCTTCAGTCCTATTGTATCATTCACATGTTTTTGTTCATTTATAGGTATTTTATACATGATTTCGGCTCTCAAACAATCCTGAGTCACGGATCTTATTAATTCACCAGATTAAACTCGTTTTACATAGCATGGCCTGATATATCTTAAAACATGAAAATCGTATAAAAACACCAATATAATAATAATCATAGACATAACAATGTATAAATAGGAGCCTTAAATATATGATATTTGGCTCTGATCAAGCCCCCAAACTTCAACATTGCTAGTCCCTTAGCAATCACTTCAAAAATCAAAATTGGTGATGATTGTGTTTTTAGTACAATAATTTAAAATCTATCTAACTAATTGACAATCTAACTAACCTTTCTTTCGTGAAGGTGTACAATTAAACTTAGTACGTGTACCAAGCCTTTTAAATCCCTCGGCATTACCGAGTGGACGAGTGAAGTCTCATGAGGGTTAATATACTACCCATAAATTCTTTCATTCTTCATTAATGTATGTTCCTGAAATCAAGTAATCATTAATTTATGCAATGCTATAATTTTGTCAGAGTAAAATGCATACAAGTTATCCCCACTCACTTATTAGCAACAATTATCATGAATTAAACTTAAAGGAATGGTCCCCACAATAGTGAAATAAACTTGCTAATTTCTACAGCCAATCCACATAGTTTTCTGTGTTTCTGTGAACATTCTCTATAGTAGACTAATCTCCCTTCTTCTACTTTGTTGATCAATCCTTGCCTTGACACAACTTCAATATATTTTTTCAATATCCATTTTTTTCTTTCTATGTTTCCAGACTTTTCAGCGAGGATTTTTAGTTCCGACCAATTGGGCCCGAGCTTCTTCCATGGGATTTATGCTCATTAGTTTTCTCCCATTTTTACGCGAACAATGATATTGGTCATATCAATGCACGTTTACTCAGGTCAAAAAACTAGTTTTTGTATTTTATTTTATTTTTATTATTATTATTATTTTTTTAAAATAAATTTTCAAGTTTTTCTCCATATTACTTCTTTTTAATCCTTTCTACTCCCCTTCTCCCCTTGTCATTGAAACAAGTTTATTTTTTCAACTCCATAGTCAAAGGTCAATAGATGTCCCATAGAGAATATGTGCATGTGTTTATAGGTCAAAACTATCATTCTCGATTTCAATTTCACTCATCTATTCACTCATGTGGACCACATCTTAGAAATTTAATTTAATCAAATTATTACATACTCATGAGTGGGGTAGTTGCATACATAATACTTTTTTAGTCATAACATGTACACAAATCAACTCATACTTAACATCAATCACATATTTCGAATGGAGAATTTCAAAAAAAATTCAAATTTTTCAATATTTTTATTTTTCTAATTCACTTAAAATGAAATCTTTGGCAAATAACTAATTTCTTCCCCCCCCCCCCCCCCCCCCCCCCCCCCCCCCCCCAAAAAAAAACTTAAATTGGACCATGTCCTCATGTTCTAAACAAATAAATAAATGAAGAAATTGTTACCGTCCTTGAAGTATAATTCCGTTCTTTGCTTTCTATTGCTCATATCTCCCCCAAACTTGTTTTGAATGATCTATTAAAACATGCAACACTATGCAATACCCAAGATCATATCAAGTACAGAGATAATAATTGATAAATCGGAATATAAGAGATAAAACAATTTTTCAAGGGTATAGAATTTTATTTAATAAAAGAACACATGATTTGGCTTTAAGGGCCTACAATCCTATAAATCAAAATTGTTTAAAAATAAAAATAAAATAAAAGATAAAACCAATCCTAAACGGATTTCGTTTAGAATTCTCTAGTAGTTTATTATTTTTCGCTTTAATGACTAGTTTTTCCACCAAATCTGTTTAGGATTTTATATTTATAAAAATTACTAAAACTATATAATATACTATTATATTATAGTCAGAGTCCTACGTTGAAAGGAAAAATCAAAATTCATAAAAATATATATAGTTTCAAAAATAATAATTTTTTCCATGTTCCACCGAGTACTCGGTAATTCCTGTACCAAATAGTTTTCAAAAAAACTTTTTTTTATTTAAAAAAATTATATATATATATTTAATTAGTATTTAAATATTATACATAGAATATATATATGAGTTAGTCTCCATAAATAAATGAAATATAAAATAAAAGTATATGTAACACCCTGTGTTATTATCCTTTTTACTGAAATTATTTTTTGATTTAATTTCGGTAATGACATCACTTCTTCTTGACGTATTGTTTGTTCTTGGTATTTCGTACCTGTAAATTTTTCGCGTTTAGTTTTAAAGTCAACTGGACGACACTACGTGAATTCTTATTCTCGACTACGCGATATTGTTCGACATTTAATGATTAATGTTTTGACTGGACGACGACACGTTGTAATTGATCGGACTTGTTAAATGTTTCGACGTCGAGTTCCTAACCCAGTGTATTTCTTTCGGACTAATTTGATTATTTGGCGTTCCGTTATTATTTCGGGCTTACGAGATTATGTTTGGACATTCCCGATAATTATTGGAATTTATGGTTTATATATATATATATTTAATTACAATTAAATATATATATAGTGTTGGGATTTATTATATATATATATTTAATTATATATATATATTGAAGTGGGGTTATTTTGCGATTACGGATAACTAGAGGGTTACTAGTGCGATTAGGGCATATATGTGTATATGTATACGAATATATGCACAGACCAGCCTCATCTTCTTCCTTCTCTGTCACGCACGACCACATTTTCTTCTCTTCTCCACCTCCATTTCCGTCGGTTGAGAGAGAGAGAGAAATGCGCGGCCTGGAGGTCGCCGTAGCAGGCGGCGGTGCGGCTGGAGCTGGAGCAGCGGTGGTCGTGCTGGGTCGGCGAGCTTGTGGTGGTCATCGGTTGGGCTGGACGGCGGCGCAGGGTCGGCGAGGAGCTGCGGCTGGTGGTGCAGTTGTGCAAGGGGCGGAGCAATCCGCACGACTGGGGCGACTCCGGCCAGGCTTCGGCCATTTTTTCGGCGACATTCCGTTGATCGGTTTGAGCTGATTTTTGGTGAGTAGCTCCGTATATACGTAGTATTCGTCAAACATTAATTTCGTGATTTTACGTTGAACGATTTGCCCGAAAATCGCATTTATAGGTTATAGTTTTCGTTTGGGTTAATTTAGATTTAAATAAATTAATTAACCTAATACTAATGGGCTTCGTATATATCGTATAGGTTGTCGAGACGGAAATTTTGATATATTCGAAATATTTTTCGGACGACTTTAGTCGGCGGGCGTCATATTCGGGAGCCGGTACTGTTCACGGTAGGCCCGAAACGGTTGTTCTGTAAGCGTATTTCAGGTGGGAAATTATATTTCTCACTCCGCATTATTGAAGTAGTTTAGGGGTGCAAACCCTTATTTAATTAATATAGATATATTGAATTGTTAATTTAATTATCTATAATTTGCTTAGAATCGGAATTGGACTAAGAGATTAATTTAAGAAAATTAATTAAATTAATTCCTACCAGATTAATTAAATTCTTATTTAAATTGAATAATAATAGACGGCTTAGAATTTCCCTTTATGATTAAATGGACAAGTGTATATGTAGACGTAAGGGGCGCGAATACTTAGACGTTATGCTAGGTTCCCCTACAATACGTGAATTAATTGCTTTAATTTATTTTAAAGGCATGATAAGGGAAATTGAAATATTTTCTAAAGAATTAAGGAAAATATATTTGTGAAAACATGAATTGTATATGAATTTTTTTTCATATGATTTAAATGCTTTATTGTATTTTAAAGCATGCAAGGAGATTTTTTTGAGATTTATGTTGACATTACCATGTGGATAATTGCTTAAATATGATGCACTATATATTTATACTGAGTACAGGGGTATGTATCCTGTAGGGACGGTTTTGTGTCGGATTGTATCCGTTAACCTGTGATGGGCACCGTGTGAATTATATGTGGATATTGTATATAAATATGATGCATTACATATTTATATTGAGGCATGATTGTCATTTGGACCTGGATGCATATTGAGAATATCATGTAGTGTCAAATCATGGTATTGGTATATGTGGGTTGTGAAATCATGTGGGGTGTCTTTGTGTCGAATCGTCGCAACAACTGGCCAGGGGGTGTTCCCATCCTACAGAATAATGAGCTGTGAATGGGGTATAGGGTGAGTCGTCTCATTCTCGAAGTCGCGGGTCGTCTCGTTCATTCGTGTTGACGAATCTTTGGTCACGGGTCGTCTCGTGCAAACCGTCTTCGTTGTTAAAGTGAGAAGTTTCAAAATCACTTGGGAAGTACTGGTGCGACCCTCTGTTAGCTCATATTTATGGGTAGAGTGCGTATTCGTTAAACTATGATAGGGCAAAGTGTGGTGTTGAGTCACATTATATTTGCATGGCATTTATGTGATTTCATTTTACATGTATACGTGAGATTATTACATGTGTTGTTGGAACAGGTTTAATATGTGTTATTATTGCCTGTTGGATTTGGAGCATGTTATGTATGAATATTGCGAATTTAAATTCATATCTTTGTAAAATACTCAGTTGATAATGATTAACGTGAAAGAAAATGATTACATGTGGTAACAGATCAAGTATAATGAAATGCTTATTTTATACTGGTGAGTATATATATACTTTCGTACCCTTGGGGAAGGTTAAGTATATTGGTATAGTGACCTTTGTGGTTAGTTGCGGTTAGTAATAGACTGCAGAGATGATTTGGAGTTGATGCCTTAGAGAAGGCGGGGTTAACGATTTTTTGATTGTGATTAGTTGTGTGGCCTCTTTGGAGATTTGAGGTTAGGGATTGATTCTAGTATCAATTGAGGTTATAATGAATTGGAAGAGGTAAGTGATTGTTGCCTTATATGTCATTCCATGAGTCGTCGGTACGGCGTGGTGCCGAACCTCTTCCATGTGTTGTCATTTGATTTGGTGGAGTTAGAAACGGATGGTTGTCTTCCGTGAGTCCAACGTGTTGTTCTTCCTTTACTGTCCTTTTGGGCATTATAGGAATCTGTAAAGTTGTGTTCACTCTTATTCTGCTGTCATTTCGAAAACGGTGTTTTCTAAACTCTTTGTATATAAACGGAAAAATCCATTTTCGCCTACCCCCGTAGAAATGAAAAGTTTTAGTACTTTATAAATGATCTTAGGATCTTCTTTAAAAAGATTTTAACTTCTAAAAGCCGGTGATGGCAACTGACGGAGATCGGGGGCAAGACGGTCATTTTTACTTTGTGGTTTCTTAAAAGGAAAACTATTTTTATTACTTTTCTTGGGATTCTGAGATTTCGAGACTTCTTTCTTAATATCTCATCCTGTAGAGTTTTGAAAGGTGTTCCATTGTTTCACCTTTGCTTCCTATCATTTCTAAGTCTCGGGTATGAGGCTTGGTGTTGTTCAGTGCACATATATAGTATTGCCTTCCTTTCTTCTTGGTTTTCGATGTCACCACTTAGGTGATTTGAGTTGTCACACGTGTTAGGAGCATGGATACCGAGTGGATTGGTTTATTTTGTCCGGGTGTTCTCCTCAAACACTTGTGGTGTTTTAACCTTGACATTGTTGTCTCGGTTATCTGTTGGTTCAGCATTGAGAAGTCTTTTCCTTCGCTTTGCTTTGGTAACCCTGTGGTGGTCGTTCTTATGAGTTGAGTTCGTGTACTCTTAGTGATTTGATTGGGTGGTTTTCCTCGCCTACGGTGAGAGTGTTAGTGATAAGATTGACCTTATTGATGATAGTATTATGAGATCAATATGATTTATGGTATGGTGATATGATTGAGGTGATCTAGCCTTTGAGAGGTAGATTTTCCTGAGGAATGGGATGAGGTTTGTTATATATATATATTGTACATATATATATATATATATAGACGATGATTGTGTTAGTACGCAAGGATGTGGGTACTTTTCCTCCTTTGTTCTCGGGGAGTGAGTTATGAGTATTCCTTGGTACTAATGGTGTGTTTCGATCCTTGTGGACATTAGAGGTGAGTGTGTTTTCCTTCTGTTTGGAGTTTCTGGTTAGCATGGTGAACGCTTGATGATTTGTTAGATTGGACCTTAGGGTCGTGTACTTAGTGTACGTTGATGAGAGTAGTGTAGACTACTAGTGTTGGTACTTGGAGTACGAGTCTTAGTCATATCCTATAGGCTCATGTTGTGTATTTATATATATCTATATATGTGTATATATATATGTCCCCTATATACTTACGTACGATAGTATATGAGCACGTACCTTTGGTTTTCGTGGCTGGGTTATGTTGTGGGCTATGTATCTCACTGGGTGGTTTAGCATTACCTAAAATATTAGAGGATGTGGTAGTTAGAGTATCCTTTCCCACTGAGCTTATTTGCTCACAGGGGTATTTCATTTGCCCCCTGGTATTCCCACTCCAGGTTGCAGGAAATATACGGCTATGAGCAGGATGCAGTGCAATGGCAGCTTTCTTTTGTTTCCTTGTTACAGGTTTTGGGAGTTGCGTTGGGTGATGCGGTTACGGTTGCGGCACGACTGGGTTTGGGAACGATAGGTATCTGCTTTCAGTTTTCCTTACCCATTTGTTATGGGTTTGCCATGTATTTCTTTTGGGAGCCAGTCTGTTGGCCTATCCCTGTTGATGTATCTTTTATTTCCTATATTTATTCTTTCAGGATGTATTGTATCTATTCCGCACAGTTAGGTGCTCTTCTGTATTTTTATTCGAGCATTTGTGGCTCTGTTGATGTTAGAGGGTTTGGAGGGGTTTTGGTTTCTTTCCACTACCTCGACCCTAGTATGATTGATGAATGTGGGGCTTGGAAGCCATTGTGATTATTGAATTACTTTGGGCAGGTTATTGTGTTGTGTTTGGTTGTCCGGATGTTCCATTTACAAACGGAACTCTGCCGGATTTTCGTTAGATTCCGCTGCTTAGTTTTATTAGTCATTTGGGTATGGAATATACCATTTCTATCATTAACCCATGTGTTTTCTTGGTTAATGATGTATTAGTTGGTCATTCGCATTAAGGATCGCATCTTGGATTCCTTGGATGTCCCAGTTCGGGAGTCTTAGGGATTTAGGAACGTGTCTGTTGGTATCTGAGGATACTCTTGTGTTTTTAGTATTCGTGTTGGCATGGAGTATATTCTTATTGTTATTCCATGTACTTCTTTGTTATTTTTGACTCTAGTAGTCGCTTGGTTTGCGTTACCCTTTAGGGGCGTGACAACATGGTATCTGGGCATTCATTGCAACCCTTTGTGGGTGTTTGATGACTGAATGTCTTTTGATTCTCATTTATTTTTACTTCCGAAATCACTCCCTTAGCTCTTAGGCTTGGGTTTCGGAGTCCTAGGAATTTGGGGCGTGTCAGTATACATAAGTATATATATATAAAATTAATAAAATATAAATATATTTATATAAGTTAAATTAAAAGAAATTATTTTCCAACAGATTTTTTTTTATATTCTTATAAAAATAACTTAAATAAGTAATATATATATAGATTGTAAAATTACACATATATAGATATATATGAAATTAGTGTAGATATATTTATATATATTTTTGGAAAAATATTTTTGAAAAACCGTACTCCTCCCACCAAACTTATTATATTGTATCGCATAATGAAAAATAGATAACACATAAACTTTTCTCAATAAATACCAAAATATTCATTTTCATTAATCTTCTTAATTTCATAGGGGAATATAATACAAAAACAGAATTAAAAAGAAGTGAAATCAAAATACAAACTACAAAATAACGATTCACAGCTCGGCCTAAGGCAATATATATAGAATGTAAATTTATGCCGGCTTGTGATCGTACCCTCTAGATCTCTAATCTAAGATGACGGTGGTTGTGGTGGATGTGAAGTAGATGCAGAGCCGGCCTCCTAAACGCTTCATGATCACCTGAAATCCACGAGTCATCTTTGCTCGGATCTCGGTCTGCTCACGGATAGCTCGCTACGCATCTACCTGTAATTGCTCCTAACGAGCTCCCATGTTATTATACTGCTCCCAATACAGAGTCACAGTCTCTCTCTGTCGAAGGGCCTGAGGCATCTCCTCATTAGTAGCCTCATCATCATCCCCACCCTCTCCTCTCTCGTCCTCCGATGCTGCTGCATCGCCCTCCTCCTCCAAGGTACTAGAATCAACATCCCCCTTAGCAGCGATCACATTCTCTAGGCCTCTACTCATCTTACCGTAAGAACGGCTAAAGACTCCATAATTCATCAGTGAGTGGACGGGTTTCTCATCCTCTCCCTAAGCTAGCTGGATATCGAGATGTCGTAAAATGCCGGTGATCAGCGAAGGATAGGGAAGTAACCACTTCTTCGGCCTAACTGTCATCTCATCGGAGAGATCCTTCAGAACAGTCCACAGGTATGAACTATAACACTTGGGACCGAGACCCAGTGGTGAGAATAGAAGCAAAACATCACCTCCAACAACTTCCCCCTCCTCTCCGTGTCATGGCCGCAAGGGTGAACCTGGTCGTAAAACATAGTATCAAAAAGCCACAATCTCCAGGGAATATACCTCTTCCACGCACATGTTGCGCTATTTGGATCCCCATAGCATCCTCCGCACAACCGTCAAAAAATCGCATGAACATCGGGAAACGGCTCTCGCGGTGGTGAATATTTATCTCGTAATTCCTCCGGACACGTATCCGGTATGCCCCAAACTACTGCAATGTGGGCGAAGTCAATCGTGAAAGTCCGACCCCTCACTGTAGATTATAATCTGGTCGCCACATCGTCAACTTGGTTGTAATAAAACTCGTGAACCATCTCCGGATAATACACCAGTGACACTGGAGTCAACAACGGCCTCAGCCCCCGCCTTTCTAATTTGTTCATGCTCGTCCTAGATTTTCGCTTGAGTCTGAAATTGGCATAGTGGAATGTCCACTCAAGTTGAAAATTCTTGGCCAGCCCGATCTCTCGTTCCCTTTGTCGTGACTCGGCCTCCTTTCGGGTCGCCTGTGCATGAATCTCGATAGCTATTTCCGATGATTCTCCTCCCTATGTCATTCTGCTCCTCTTCTTAGGCACCATTTAAATGATTTTGAATGAATTTGACAATGTGTATAGGCATCTATATATATAGCTTCGAAAATGGGAGTGAGAGAAGGGATTTACGCACCTTTTTTATTGGAATAATCATAGGGTTTTGGTCGAATTTGGCTAATAATGAAGATGTGAAGATTGATTTGAGCTCGAATGGTCAACAATTGAGGATTTTAGGGCAAACACGAAGATGTATATAGGTCTGTATATATATATAAGTTTGAACCAGAGGAAAAGAAGGGTGTTTGGTTCGAATCGAGTGAAAGATTAGGTGGGTTTTGGTCGGATTGATGAGAGGATGATGAATATGTTAGTGATTTGGATCAAAACGAACTAAAATAGTGGATTTGGAGAGAAAAAACGATCGTGTATATATATATATGTGTGTATTATAGAGAGAGATATTCGTTTATTGATCAATAGGAGGTACGATTCTTGTTGGATGAGAGTGTATGAGGTTTAGGGTTAGAATATTGGAGAAATAACGAAGGTTTTAGAGTGATTTGAGAGAGAATAGAATGAGCCCTAATAAGAACTACCGAGTTTCCCGGTTTTAATTCGAAAGTTAAGTCACCGAATACTCGGTATAAGCACTACTGAGTACTCTGTAGTTCATAGGTGCTGAAAATTTGTCAAATCTTCTCTTTTCAACTTTTGACCTTTTCTTCTCTTTTCATCTACGCATCCTACCCTATTATAAGTCATAGTTAATCGTGAAAACACAAGGCTTTATCTAACGTTTCCTAATCCTAATTTAGAATCTAATAATTGAAAACCCTATCTAAATTCCTAACACCTCAAAAACTTATTAAACGAATACTAAAAACATTCCTCAAAATAAAATAAATCATAATACATGCAAAAAGAACATAAAATTTAATTAATATACAATTCCGGATTTCCGACACCAATCTTTACCGTCTTTGGCAATACTGTGTCAAATTGTATTATCCAACACATTTCCTTTCTGCTACACATCCACCAAATTTTGGTCTAAGCTTGGGAAGTAAGTCGTTCATTGGTATCCATTGCGTATATTTAATAATGATCATGACATCAAGCATATAATAATCATCATATAACTTACCTCCTTTATCGTACTCTATATTCTTCTCATATCTATTATTGGTGTCCTATGAAATTTTCATCAACGAATGAGGTAATGTGTCTTCCATCACATTGCCAATCCCCTCAATTTCATAATATTCCTCATTTCCTTGTTTATTATTGTGGAGTTGCTCCTTGAGGTATTGGGGAAATTGTTCTCTCAATTCATATGCGATCTTAATTGGTTTTTTAGTGTCTTCAGATTCTGATATTAGTAAATCTATTTGTGGAGAACTGATTGGTAGCGACTCTATTGGTTTTTGCCATGACTCTCCGTATAATGCTTTTTTTTTAGCTACGATGTCGTCAAGGTTAGATTGTATTTGTTTATCCCAATCGATATTTGTGAAGTCTTCCGTTACTTCAGTTAATTCATCATTCTTAACCTCTACTTGTTTCGACTCTTCTCGCGAAGTTTCATTATTTTCCTCAAATTGTTCCTCTCTTTCATTATAAGCATCATCCTCGTCCTCATAAGTTATATAGAAATGACTAGTTTCCTCTTCATCACTAAGAGATCTTAGTTCAACTATACTTTGGTCTATTGTATTAACTACCGCTTGACGTGGCCATTCCTCTTCTTTTCTATTTAAAGCACTATATAGTTGCCCTACTTGGGTTTCTAACTTACAAAGATATTGTGTATGAGAGTAGAGTACTTGTGATTCAGCTTCTAACGTGCTAAGGGCAGTCAAAACTCTATCTTCAAAATTGTTTGATTGGGGAGGCAGATTTAGAATTAGGTCCAGAACAAAATCTTCATACTGAGGTTGATTTAAATCATACAAATAACATTCTTGATTATCTAATTGTAAGTATGAATTATCTACCTTATATGTAATCTCCTCACATTCACGAGTAGTGGCCGTTAAAACCTTATCTTCAAAACTCAATGACTCTTGGGGAAAATATTGATTTGAATCCTCAGATTGGAATCTATTAGATGGTTAAGAGTAATATTATTGATTATATGAGGAATAACCTAATCCTTGATCATATAATTGAGAGTTTGATGGTATATCGATATTGGCTTCCCGTATATGGTTGGTGATATGAAAAAATGGGATCGTCTAACCAACCCGGATTATATGTATTATAATATAAAATATCGGCTGAACTGGTGAAGGCGTTATACATTTTTTATTTATTTATTATATATATATATTTTTATATATAAATACTAAATAACTGCAAATAAAAAGAAAAAGAAATAAAACAAAATAAAAGAGAAATTAAATAAGGAAATTAAATAAGAAAATTACAGATGAGACTTGTGCAATAATTTAATGTATGATAAAACTCACAAACGGTCCAGCCAAACAATCGTCACCGCTTTTCTAGTTCCCTCTACTAATCTCACTGAACCTGTCAAAAATCACAAAGCTTCATCTTTTAAAAGAGGAAAAATAAAAATAAAGCAAATAAAATAATCTAGCTATAATAATTATGCAAGAATATAAAGAATCGTTTAGTCCCCGGCAACGACGCCAAAAACTTGATCGGTGATCAAACCTTGATTATTTTAACCTACTAGGAAGGGATGATAAATAATAATGATAATAACAATGTGTGCAGATAAACCCTTTTAAGTTGACCTAGTTTTACCTATCGCAAGTGCACGAATCAATTATAGTATAATACCACTGAGATAGGGTATACCGAATCCACAAAGACTAATAATTCTTCAACTCTCTTCTAACTACTTCTAACTAAATTATTAAAGATAGTTTGTTTTGTTTTGTTTTCTATAACTAATAAACATAAAATAAATATGAAAAATAATTGGTTTGGATTGTGAACAATTGATATAAAGATCTAGGGTATTTCTAACTCCACCACTAATCATGTAATATATTCTCTAAATCATTTAATTGTAAAGGGAGGTCCATCATATGTGAATCAGATATAGGGTCGCAAACATTGGCAAACCCTAATCCCTAAAAAGGAACAATTCATCTATCATTGGAACAAGCCATCTCTAATCAAGCATAACGAGTACGTGCATCTATTCTAAACTACTCCTACTAACATAAATTAAAAGCACGTCCCTAATTATCCCTTTCAAGCATGGTCTGTCTCAATCAAGATTAGATGTTAATAAACACTATTGTGTAGAAAATCATGAGTTAAGCATCCGAGTTCTAGCCTATATTGAATAACCATGATTGTGCAAGATAAAAATTCATTCAAGCTAAGACAAGACATAGAATAAATGTAGAATCTTATACAAAATCAAACGTAATAAGTCATCTACACAATCATAACATACGTGTCCTTCAGTTTCCCCTTATACAATAAAAATAAGAAAGAGTCTACATTACATGGCTAGGGTTTTGTTAAAAATCCTAGATACCGGTTTAGTTGTTCATAGTAGTGATTGTCTTCATTGTTGATGTAGACGAACCTTCCATGGTTGACAGTCTGCTCTAAACACCAAGATAAAACTCTAATGAATCCTCCAATCAGCCTCCTAAAACTCTTAAATTTCTTCTTTTTTTTTTTTTTATAGGGGAGACATCTCTCCTTGATAGAAAAAGAGGCGTCTTTATTTGGTAATCTGATTGTTTCACGGTCAAGTCAGGAATGTATCTTGTGATATGTATTGAAGAATGATATATAATCTCTTCATATATGGTCAATATTGCATCTAAAATAGCCTAGAGATCATTCCATGTTGAGTTGGGTCAAAATGGGTCCCACAGAGTTGTATACAAATCGTTGAAGTTATTGGCCACATTTAGTCTTATCGAGTACTCGATGAAACTTCTACCGAGTACTCGGTAGCCTTCAAGTCTAGCGAAAAGGAGCGCAAGTGCGCAATATCTCTCAGGTTTTTTTTTCATCACATGCTTAAGTGTGCGGACTTTCGTACTTTATTGAGTACTTTGTGAAGACTCTACCGAGTACTCGGTTGTTTTTCACCTTGACTTTTTGCACTTCCACTTCTTTGCTCCGTTTATCTTTTCAGCTTCATTCTTCTTCAGTCCTATTGTATCCTTGACTTGTTTTTGGTATTTCATAGGTCTTTTATCCATGATTTCAGCTCTCGAACAATCTTGAGTTACGAATCGAGTTAATTCACCAGATTAAACTCGTTTTACATAGTATTGCCTGAAATATCTTAAAACACGAAAACCGTATAAAAACACCAATAGAATAATAATCATAGGCATAACAATGTATAATTAGGAGCCTTAAATATATGATATTTGGCTCCGATCATAATCCATCATTCAACAAGCATAATTATAGTACATGTATCTACTCTAAACTACTGATACTAACATAAATTAAAAGCATGTTACTCGTTATCTTTTTTAAGCACGGTTTGTCTAAATAAAGATTGCATGTTATTTACCACCATTGTGTAAAAAAAAATGAGTTAAGCATCCGAGTTCTAGTCCATATTGGATAACCATGATTGTGTAAGATAAAAGATTCATTCAAGTTAAGACAAGACATAGAATAAATGAAGAATCTTATATAAAATCAAATGTAATCACTCATCTACACAATCATCATATATGTATCCTGCAATTTCCCCTTATATAATTAAAATAAGAAAGAGTCTACATTACTTGTCTCCAGTTTAGTTGTTCATGGTGGTGGCTGTCTGCATTATTGATGTAGACACGCCCTCCATGATATATATTCTTGAACAAATATCCAACAGTAGTCAATATTTATCGGTATCAAGACTCTAATATAACACCAATATATCTCCCCCATATATCTATTGTAAGGGAGACCCCTCTCTATTATAGAAAAAGATGCGTCTATATTTGATAATCTGATTACTTCACGGTTAAGTCAGGATTGTGTATCGTGATATTCCTTGAAGAATGGTAGTAAATCTCATAACATACGGTCAATATTGCATCTAAAATAGCTTAGAGTTCATTCCATGTTGAGTCTGGCCGAAACGGGTCCCACAAGTGTATATATAATTTGCTGATGTATACTAGCAGTATCTGGTCATACCGAATACTTTGTGAGAATTCCACCGAGTACTCGGTGGCTGCGCAATGGCACGAGAACGCGCGTAGGTCTCTGGAATTTTTCTCAGTTTTGTACTACCGTGTACTCGGTAGTTCTTTACCTTATATTTTCATGTTTCATCTTCTTTGCTCCGTTTCTCTTCTCGGCTTCATTCCTTTTCACTTCTTTCGCATTCTTGACTTACTTTTGGTCCTTCATAGGTCTTTTATCCATGGTTTCGGCTCTCGAACAATCTTGAGTCACAAATCCAATTATTTCACCGAATTAAACTCGTTTTACATGACATAGTCCTGAAATGTCTTAAAACACGAAAATCATATAAAATGTATAACTAGGAGCCTTAAATGGATGATATTTGGCTCCTATCAAGCACCCAAACTTCAACATTGTTAGTCCCTTAACAATCAATTCAATAGAAAATTTTCAAAATTCGTGATGATTGTATTTTTAATACAATAACTTAAACTATCTATTTAACTAAACTATCTAACTAATCCTTTTCTTTCGTGAAGGTGTACAATTACACTTAGCACGTGTAACAAGCCTTTTAAACCCCTCGGCAATACCGAGTAGACGAGTGAAGTCTCGTGAGGGTTAAATATACTACCCACAAATTCTTTCATTCTTTATTCTTGTATGCTCACGAAATTAAATAATCATTAATCATGCAAATACCATAATTTCGTCAGAATAAAATGCATAAACGTTATCCCCACTCACTTATACTCAATAATTATCATGAATTAAATTTAAAAGAATGGTCCCCACAATGGTGAAATAAACTTGCTAATTTCTACAGCCGATCCACATAGCTCTCCATGTTTTTGTGAACATTCTCTATGGTAGAATAATATCTCTTATTCTACTTCATTGATCAAGTTTTGTCATGACACAATTTCAATATAAATTTTTCATTTTTATCCCTTTTTGTCTTTCTAAATCTCCAGATTTTACAGCGAGGATTTTTAGTCCCAATCAACTGGGTCCGCTTCTTCCATGAGATTTATGCTTATCATTTTTCTCCCTTTTTGATGCGAACACTATGCTACTTTTTGGTAGGAGGCCCGATTACTCAAATCGAATAACCGCTTTTTGCTTTTTCATTTTTTTTAATATTTTTATTTTCTTCATACTACTTATATATATTTTTTCTTTTATTCTTTACTACTCCCCTTCTCCCCTTGTCATTGAAACAAAACTATTTTTTCAACTAGATAGTCAAAGGTCAACTAGTTGTCCCAGAAAGAATGTGTGCGTGTGTTTTAATAGTTTGATTTGGGTTAGACTTTAATTTCATTGGCTTGAAAAATTAATATTTTATTTTGGAGTTTATAGTAATAGTAAGTGAAATAAAGAAATTTTGAGGTCCTAAATTGTGAAATTAAATTACGATTTAGTACAAATTGAGTTATTAAACAAATTAGTTTTTTTTTTACCTAGGAAAGTAATTGTTTTTTAAACAAATTGAGGCCCTAAATTGCGTAACTATATTAGATTTTGTTTTGAATTAGGTTAAGAAACTAATTCTTTCTTAGGGTTTAAATAAATACTAATATACTTTTAAAATAGATACAGAAAAGAAAAAAAAAATTGCCCCCCCTCAGGCGGAGGCTATAGACGACCACCTGGGTCACGTTGCCCCAAGGCCGGCCCTGCCACATCATTCTTTTCGCAGAACCCTACTGGAGATATTTCACTCCTAATAACAATTTATATTAGTTGTGATCTATTTCTGACCACATCTTGCTTTAAACCTTAATTAGATCGAATTTTTTTAAAAAGGACAATTTTTGGAGCTTATATTAAAAAAAAGACAACTTTCAAAAAATAATTTAAACAAAAGGCCACTTAACAAAAATAATTACAAAATAGAAAACATTAGATAAAATAATTTAAATTTTGACAAGTTTAAATAATTGCAAGACTAAAATAGCCCTCACTAATTTGTAAAGAAAATTTTAAAAAAGGACAACTTTTGGAGCCTATATTGAAGAAAGGATAGCTTTCAAAAAATATTTTAAACAAAAGGTCACTTAACAAAAAAAAATTACAAAAGAGACAACTTAAGATAAAATAATTTAAATTTTGACAAGTTTCAATAAAATATAAGATAAAGACTTTTAGGGAAATAGATAAAAGTGGGTTGTCTTTTTTAAAATTTTCTATAATTAGATACAGGTTTAGTGTTATCTAGTAATAAACTGATTGGTGTGTATACTCTTTAAAAGTTCTCAATGGATTCAAAATTGTTATATTTTTGTAGGGTCTGATTCGGACCTATTCCATGGTTTTAAAATCTTTCGTGCACCTCTAACGAAAACGAATGTGAATAAAATTTACTCCATCAGACTAAAATTTGAAAAAAGGAAAGGAAAATAAATTACTTGTGGGTGAAATCTACATAAAAAGAAAACTTAACAAATACAATAGATAGAAATAATGTTTTGTTTTTTTTTTTTATTTTATTTTAAATCGGCGATATTTTCTCTAAGGTTTCTGACGATTTTGTGAGATTGGATGGGGTAGTACGTGTCACGCCCCAAATTCCTAGGACTCCGAAACCCGAGCCTAAGAGCTAAGGGAGTGAATGCGGAAGTAAAAAGAAACGCAAAACAAATGAAAACCAATGACTGAAGGTCATCAAACACCCACAAAAGGGTAAAATGCTCCAATACCATGCTGACACGTCCCTAAATTCCTAAGACTCCCGAACTGGGATATCCAAGGGATCCAGGATGTGATCATTATGATGAGCAACCAACTAAGATATCATTAGCCATGAAAACGTATGGAATAATGATGGAACGGTATATTTCATACCCAAATGAATAATAAACAAAGTAGCGGAATCTAACGAAAATCCGGCAGAGTTCCATTTGTAAATGGAACATCCGGATACACAACCACAACACAAGTACCTGCCAATAACATTTCGATAATAACAATGGCTTCCAAGCCCCACATTCATCAATCCTACTAGGGACGAGGTAGTGGAAAGAAACCAAAACCCCTCCAAACCCTCTAAACTCAACAGAGCCACAAATGCTCGAATGAGAATACAAGAAATGCACCTAGCTGTCCAAAATAAATACAATAACCATCAGAAAGAATAAATACAGGAACTAAATGATACATCAACAGGGATATGCCAACAGACTGGCTCCCAAAAAAGAATACATAACAATGGGTAGAGAAACTGAAAGCGGATAGCTATCGTCCCCAAACCCAGTCGTGCTGCAACCGTAACCGCATCACCCAACGCAACTCCAAAGCCTGTAACAAGGAAACAAAAGAAAGCTGTCGTTGCACTGCATCCTGCTCATAGCCGTATATTTCCTGCAACCTGGCGTGGAATACCAGGGGGCGAATGAAATTCCCCTGTGAGCAAATAAGCTCAGTGGGAAAAGATACTCTAACTATCACATCCTCTGGCAGTTTAGGTAATGCTAAACTATCTAGCAAGATATATATATAGCCCAACTAATCTAATTCACGCAAAACCCAAGGCACACGCTCATATACTACCGTACGTAAGTATATAACGGGGATATACATACATATACACACACATATATATATATAAGAATAAATACACAGCATGAGTCTGTAATGTACAACTAAGACTCGTACTCCAAGTACCAACACCAGTAGTTTACACTACTCTCACCAGCGTACACTAGGTACACGACACTAATGTCAAATCTAACCAATCATCCAGCGCTCACAACGCTAACCAGAAAATCTAAACAGAGGGAATCACACTCACCTCTAACATCCACAAGGATCAAAATCCACCACTAGTACCAAGGAATACTCATAACTCACTCCCCGAGAACACAGGAGGAAAAGTACTCACGTCCTTGCGTACTAACACAATCATCGTCTATATGTATATATATATATATATATATTGTAAATGTACAATATATATATATATAATACAAATCTCATCCCATTCCTAAGGAAAATCTACCTCTCAAAGGCTAGATCACCTCAATCATATCACCATACCATAAATCATATCGACCTCATAATACTATCATCGATAGGGTCAATCACATCACTAACGCTCTCACTATAGGCGAGGGAAAACCACCAATCAAATCACTAAGAGTACGCGAACTCAACTCACAAGAACGACCACCCAATGGTCACCGAAACAAAGCAAAGGAAAAGACTTCCCAATGCTAAACCAACAGATAACCGAGACAACAATGTCAAGGTTAAAACACCACAAGTGTTTAAGGAGAACACTTGGACAAGGAACCCAATCCACTCGGTAATCATGCCCACAACATGTGGAACAACTCGAATCACCTAAGTAGTGACGTCAAAAACCAAGAAGAAAGGAAGGGCAACACTATATGTGTGCACTGAACAACACCAAGCCTCATACCCGAGACTTAGAAACGATAGGAAGCAAAGGTGAAACAATGGAACACCTTTCGAAACTCTACAGGATGAGATATTGAGAAAGAGGTCTCGAAATCTCAGAATCCCAAGAAAAGTAATAAAATAGTTTTCCTTTTAAGAAACCACATAGTAAAAATGACCGTCTTGCCCCCGGTCTCCGTCAGTTGCCATCACCGACTTTTAGAAGTTAAAATCTTTGTTTAAAGAAGATCCTAAGATCATTTTATAAAGTGTTAAAACTTTTAGTTGCTACGGGGGTAGGCGAAAATGAGTTTTTCCTTTTAAATACAAAGAGTTTAGAAAACACCGTTTTCGAAATGACAGTCAAATAAGAGAAACACAACTCTATGAATTCCTGTAATGTCCGAGAGGACAGTAAAGGAAGAGCAACATGTTGGACTCACGGAAGACAACCATCCGTTCCAACTCCACCAATTCAAATGACACCACGAGGAAGAGGTTCGGCACCACACCGTAACCGACAACTCAAGGAATGACATACAAGTCAACGACCACGTACTAGTGTACAAAACACAGTACCAGGAATGCTTAAGGGAAGGGACTAAGCACTAGAACCAAGTCTGTCAAACTACAGTACCTCGAGTACTTAATAAAGTCACTCAACCATAACCTCTTCTCACCAATCAAAATCTCGACTACAGTTGATAGTCTATTCCTCAAAAGTGAAAGACACCTAAAGGTCCATACTACAACTCACAATCTCATCACCCGCCTTCTCGAAGGCCCCAATTCATAACTGATACTAAAATCAGTCTCTAACCTCCAATCTCTAACAAGGTCACACAGCCAACCACAATCACCAAACTATTAACCCCGCCTTCTCTAAGGCATCAACTCCAAATCATCTCTGCAGTTCATCACTAACCACAAAGGTCACTATGCCAATATACTTAACCTCCCCCAAGGGTACGAAAGTATATATATACTCACAAGTATAAAATAAGCATTTCATTATACTTGATCTATTACCACATGTAATCATTTTCTTTCACGTTAATCATTATCAACTGAGCATTTTACAAAGATATGAATTTAAATTCGCAATATTCACACATAACATGCTCCAAAAATCCAACAGGCAATAATAACACATATTAAACCTGTTCCAACAACACATGTACTAATCTCACGTATACATGTCAAATGAAATCACATAAATGCCATGCAAATATAATGTGACTCAACACCACACTTTGCCCTATCATAGGTTAACGAATACGCACTCTACCCATAAATATGAGCTAACAGAGGGTCGCACCGGTACTTCCCAAGTGATTTTGAAACTTCTCACTTCAACAAGGAAGACGGTTTGCACGAGACGACCCGTGACCAAAGATTCGTCAACACGAATGCACGAGACGACCCGCAACTTCGAGAATGAGACGACTCACCCTATACCCCATTCACAGCTCATTATTCTATAAGATGGGAACACCCCCTGGCCAGTTGTTGCGACGATTCGACACAAAGACACCCGACATGATTTCACAACCCACATATACCAATACCATGATTTAACACTACATGATATTCTCAATATGCATCCAGGTCCAAATGACAATCATGCATCAACATAAATATGATTTCATAAACCGCATATACCAACACTATATGCATCTAGGTTTCAATGACAATCATCTCTCAATATAAATATGTAACGCATCATATTTATATATAATATCCACATGAATCCAATATAATTCTCGAAATCTCTTTTCAACATGCTTTTAAAATACAATAAAGCATTTAAATCATATGAAAACAATTTCATATACAACTCATGTTTTCAAATATATATTTTCTTTAATTCTTTAGAAAATATTTCAAATTCCCTTATCATGCCTTTAAAATAATTAAAGCAATTAATTCACGTCTCGCAAGGGAACCTAGCACAACGTCTAAGTTTTCACGAATCTCTACTAAATCATTTAATTCTCAAGGGAATTTCTAAACCGCCTATTCCTATTCAATTCAATTAGGAATATATTTAATCTCGTAGGAAATAATTTAATTAATTTTCTTAAATTAATTCCTAAGTCCTATTCCGATTCTAAACGAATTATAGATATTTAAATTAACGATTTAATATATCTATATTAAATTAAATAAGGGTTTTGCACCCCTAAACTACTTCAATAATGCAGAGTGAGAAATATAATTTCTCACCTGAGATTACGCTTACAGAATAGCCGTTTCGGGCCCACCGTGAACTGTACCGGCGCCCGAATATAACGCCCACCGACCAAAGTCGTTCGAAAAATATTTCGAATATATCGAAATGTCCGCCTCGACAACCTATACGATATATACGAAGCCCGTTAACAATAGGTTAAATAATTGGGTTAAATCTAAAATACCCCAAACAAAAACTATAACCTATAAATGCGATTTCCGGGCAAATCGTTCATCCTAAATTCACGAAATTAATATATAACGAATACATGGTAGAGACGAAGCTACTCACCGAAAATCGGCTCAAACCGATCACCAGAAGGTCTCCGAAAAATTGGCCGAAGCCCAGCCGGATCGCCCCTGCCCACGCGCGTCTCCCCTGCGCGAGCCCAGCTCTGTCCGGCGCCACCCTACGCCACCACGGCCTCCCGTGCCGCCGCCTAGCCCAACCGACGACCACCATGCTGTCGCCGACCGCCGTCTTGCCCTTGCTCCAGCTGCGCAGCCGCGTCTGCTATGGAGAACAACCCGAGGTCTCTCTCTCCAGCCGCTCCTCTCTCTCTCTCGCCATGACCGGCGACCGAAGATGGAGAAGTAGGGAGCTGCTTCAGTCGTGGAGAAGAAACGAAGAAGAAATGAAGAGAAATGGGAGTGGTGTCGTGTAGGAGAAGGAGCTCAGCAGACCTGTATATACATATACACATATATGCCCTAATTGCAAAAGCAACCCTCTAAATGTCCATAATTGCGAAACTGACCCTTCAAGTATCCGTAATTGCGAAATGACCCCAAAACTATATATATATATAATTAAATATATATATATACAAAAAATCCCGAAAAATACCGGGAACCCCAAAACGTAATCTCGCAAACCCGAAATAATAACGGGACGCCCAATAAAATATACTGGGGTAGAAACCCAAACGTCGGAACACTAAACAAGCCCGACTAATTACAACGTGCCGCCATCCAGTCGAAACACTAATCATTAACTGTCGAACGATACCGCGTAGTCGAGAATAAGAATTCGCGTAGTGTCGTCCAGTCGACTTTAAAACTAAACGCGAAAAATTTACAGGTATCAAATACCAAGAACAAACAATACGTCAAGAACAAGTGACGTCATTACCGAAATTAAATCAAGAATAATTTCAGTAAAAAGGATAATAACACGGGGTGTTACAGTAGGTGTTGATTGCCTGCATTGGTTCTAGGGTTTCTCCTAGCATTTATTGCTAGGGTTGCTCTTGAATATTTATCTCTCTCACTTAATTAATTCGCCAGTTGAAGTTAATGTTATTGATCATTAATTTATTTGATTCATTCATTGGTTTCACTACTAAACCCTAGTGTTTCAATACTAGGGTTTCTGTGATTTTACATTCTACTTTCTTTCTTCTTCATTTTGTTGCTACTTTTTTTGTCTCTATTTCGTTTGATCTGTGTTCCTTTGAATCACTTACTAGTTAGGGTTTCCAGAAACCTAATCAATGGCGGTTGACAATGATTACTAGTGTATGCTTAAGGAGCTTCAAAGTGTGAAAGATATGGTTCATTCAATAACAAATAAGAAGGATGTTTCCCGGGGACGTAACCAGAGTCGTGGAAGAGGTTATCGCAATCAGAATATGATGACTAGGGTTTCTGTTGGTCCTATTAATACACATCTTGGAGATGAGTCTGATTCCCCTCCCCTTCAAGGTGATTCGCAGTAGGCTAAATCGCAAGTAGAAAATGCTCAACCTATTTAAGGCAAAACTTGGGCTGCTATTGCCACTCCTATCACTAACCCTAGAATGAAACTTGTTTTTTTCCCTCCAACTAGGGTTGGTGATAGAATTGTAGTTGTTCCTTCTCCCGAAGTAGCTATGGCAGGTTGTTTAAAATGGAAGACATGTTTAGTTGGATATTTTTTGGATAAGAAACTACCTTATCCTGTTGTTAACTCAATTGCTCATAGGCTATGGAGTTCTACAGGTCTTCAAAAAGTGCTGGGAGCTAAAAATGGATTTTATTTCTTTCAATTTGCTTTTGAGCATGAATGTGAATTGGTGCTTTAGAATGGTCCATGGCATTTTGCCAATCAATTTCTGGTGTTGCAAAAATGGAAGGAGAGATTTTCTTTGAATAAAGAAATAGTTTCTACTCTTCCTATTTGGATGAAACTATATGGAGTCCCTATCGAATTTTGGTCAAGTTTAGGTCTCAACTATGTTTCTAGTGCTTTGGGTACTCCATTGTATCCAGACTCACTCACTGAGAAGGGTGATAGAACTGTGTTTGCAAGAGTTTGTGTGGAGATGTCAGCCAAGAATGATATGGTGAAGGGTTATGATTTAACTTTGCCTTCTGGAAAGGTGAAAACTATTCATGTCGAATATCAATGGTCCCTCCTAGATGTGCAAGTTGTGGTGTGTTTGTTCATTCGGATAGATCATGTCCTAAAAATATTATTTCCCAAGATGGAGGCCAAATTAAGACCACTAAACAAGGTTCTGTCACTACTGAATGGAAAATTATGAAGAAAAATAATTAGAGTACAACTGAAATTGTGAGTGAGGCTCAGATTGCTAATGATATTATTGTTGGAGACAACTCAATTCTGAATGCCCATTAGACTGATCCCCAGCTTCTAACAGCTACCAGATTTTACAAGAAGAAGATGAAGATATGGATGAAGATGTTGATGATGTGGAGGTGGTGGTGGTTGAGACTCCTCTAAACACTATTGAGGGAGTTGATCAAGCTACTCAACTTGCTAATATTTCCATTGTTCACTCTTCTGATCAACATGGGAAAGTAATCCAAAGGAAGGTGTACATGTTGTACTTCAGACCTCTTATGTGGTCAAAAGTCCTACTAAGGTTGGTGTTGCTAATACGGTTGGTGTTGTTAACACTGGTTTGTCAGATATTTTTTTCTGAATGGTAAGGTAATTTTATAAATAGAAAGGACCAGAAGGTCTACAAAGTACTTAGGGGCATACCCCTAGAGACATGAAAATAAATGTGGAATCCAAAGATCCACCAAATAAAAATGAACTTATAAATTAACCTACAAGAAACAAGAAACTCATGATTGACACTCACAAGCCTTGCATAAGAAATATTAGAGCCAATCCACCACACCGAAGCATCATGATGCGAAGAATAGAGCTTCACCAAAAAGAGAAAGAGGATCAACTTCATGTAGTAATAAAACAAGGACCAACAAGCAACAATCCAAAGCAGAAGAAGAGAAGTAAACAACTCCATATCATGTAAACTCCAATAGATACCAAACCATAGCAACATTGAATAAAAGGAGTAAAAGAGTAGCTGGAGACCATACAAACACTAGCCGAGACCATGCCAGTTCCACATCATAAATAAAACTAGGCCACTTCCTATGACATGTACACATATATCCGTGAAACAGGAAGCCAAGAGAGAGTCCAGAACTGAACCATAAGAGATTAGAAGTCTATCACCCAAAACTGAATGGAACTAAACACTAAAGTTGATGGGATAAACTCTGAAACTAAAATAAACCAGAATCATAGAATCCCCGATGCATGCATAACTGCTCCAACCACTAAAATAGTAGTCCTTACAATACTGATGTTGACATATGAAAGAAGATTGAACAACAAAGTACAAAGATATGCCAGCAACATCCATAAACCAATTCATATCATAGTCAATGACTGAACCCAACCAAAGCCAAATCTGAACCCAAAAACCATCAAATGCTTGCAACATTAAGAAAGGAGAGACTGAGGAAGATCACATTACACTAACAAAGCCTTGTTAGAAGGAGAATCTTTAAACTTAGATAATGGAAAGAGAGCATATCGAGCTGTAGAGATTACCTTCTTGTTAATTTTCTCCATCGTACATAATTCATTGCTATAAAGTCTGCAATTTCTCTCTATCCAAATCTCATTGGCCATAGCACAAAAAGCTATCTTATTTAAAAGGGCAACAAATGATTTAGCTTGAAGATGGTCAATCATCCATTGAACCTTGATATTCCAATCTCCATCAGGCCAAGCAAGAAGGCCTTTAAGCACAAGCTGATCCCAAAGCCAAGAAGTAAAGCCACATTGAAAATAAAGGTGATCTCTATCCTCTTATCTAAGCCCATAGAACACACAAGAATCTTGTTGAGTGATACCAATTGAGAGAAGAAAATACAAAGTAGGCAATCTGTCAAGTTGAATAATCCAAGCCAAAAAAGGAATGCTTAGGAATACAATGGGGAAACCAAATGACAAATTTCCAAGGAACCTTAACCAAATGTTGTCTTACAAAATCCCAAGCTAAATTGATAGTGAAGACTCCATTATTAGGCACCCAAATCAACTTATCAGGCTTGGAAAGATCAGGAAGAAATGTAAGAGGAAAACCAGCTTTGAATTCTAACCAAAATTGAGAATTAAGAGTAGGAAAATACCAACCTGAAGAGCTTATAAGTCTACTAGCAGTAGCATTATTACTAATTCCTGAACTTCTAATAATATTAATAGGAACAAAATCATAAAGAAGGCCTTGAGGATGCCAGTGATCATACCACAAAGAAGTTGACCTCCCATCATCCATAATGGATTTAAAAGCAAGCTTCACAACAGGTCTAAGATTAAGAAGCTTTTTCCAAGTCCATGAACATATTTGAGGCATTGGAATTTCCCAAACATTTCTATTCCTAATGAGATTATGTTTCACGGAACAAACCCAAAGAGATGAATCTGAGGAGAGAAGCTTCCAAATATGTTTTGTCATAGCAGCAATATTCCATTCCTATAAGTCTTTGATACCCAAACCACCTTCTTTAAAAGGGACACACATATTCCTCCAACCTCCCTTACACATTTTACTACCAGACCATAGAAAATTTCTGAGAAGAGAAGTAAGCTCTTGCAAGATGGACTTAGGCAACACAAAAGTAGAAGCCCAATAGATTTAAGTAGAGAAGAGAACAAACTTCACTAATTGTAACCTACCTCCAAAAGAAAGAAATTTGCTAGACCAACGAGAAATCCTTTTTGATATCTTTACAAGAAGAGCCTCACAATCATTCTTACCCAGTTTTGAAGACAACAAAGAGACACCAAGGTATCTCATAGGAAGAGCCCCAATATGAAAATGAAGCCTACTCTGAATTAAAGCCAATTCCTCAAGAGCAACACCAACATGAAATAAAGTGCTCTTAGAATTATTTGGAAGTAAACCAGAGAATTACCCAAACTTATCCAACATTTCCATAATACAATCAACATAATTAATATCACCAGTAGAGAAGAGGAGTAAATCATACGGAAAAAGAAAATTAGTAATCTTATGAGGCTGACATTTCCAATGATAAGAAAAAATAGCATTCTCCTCAGTAGCTTTGGCAAACAGACCTGTCAAGATCTCCATACCAAGAACAAAAAGATAAGGAGACAAAGGATCAACTTGCCTTATGCTTCTTGAGCTTTAAAAGTAACCCATACAGGAATCATTAATGTTCACAAAAAATCTAGGGGTAGAAATGCATGTCATAATCAATTTAATCAGATGAGAGAGAAAATTAAACCCAACCAACACAACATGCAAAAACTCTCAAGAGACAGTGTCAAAAGCCTTGGTTAAATCCACCATTAAAGCGATCCTAAAAGAACCATAATCCAAATGATAATCCCGAAGCAATTCTTGAGCTAAGAGAATATTATCAGTGATGCTCCTACCAGGAATAAAAGCTCCTTGATTCAAACTGACACAATACTTCAGACATGGTTTGACTCTATTAGCAATGATCTTATTAATGCATTTGTAAATAGTGTTGCAAAGAGAGATAGGCCTATAGTCTAAAACAAAAGTAGGGTAGTCCACCTTTGGCACAAAAGTAATAACAATAGAGTTTACCTCCTTTAGAAGATGACCAATATGGAAGAATGCTTGAATAGCCTTGGTCATATCTTCCCCAATAATACTCCAAGAGTATTTGAAAAAACCAACATTAAACCCATCGCAACCTGGAGCTTTACCATCTTTTAAAAAAAAGAAAGTCATTTTAACCTCATCATCTGACACCGGCTTGGAGAGATCATTAATAAAAGAAGTTGTGAAAGGACTTTGAATGAAAGGACTAAGAACATGAATATGATTAGAATGCCTTGCTTGGAGAAGAGATTCATAGAATGAGATAATCTCAGTTTGAACAAGATCAGGATCAGTCAACCTTACACCCTGTCTTGAGGTAATAGAAATGATGGAATTTGCCTTCTTTCTGAAATTAGCAACCTTATGGAAGTAGGAAGTATTCTTATCACCCAAATGGAGCCACTGAATCCTTGATCTTTTCCTACTTTGAGATTCTTCAGCCTTAAATAAGTCTAAATAGGTAGATAACCATCTTTGCCCCTGAGCTTTCAAGACTAAATCTCCAGGATCAGAATCAATTTGAAATTGAATATTGTATAACTGATCTCTAACCTCAACTACTTTAGAATAGAGATTATTATAGCATCTCTGATTTAACGCCTTCAACTCTGTGTTAAGAAATTTCAGCTTCTGAATAACCCTAAACATATAAGAACCTGGCACATGAATATGCCAAACCTTAGACAACACCCTCATAAACTCCTCATGCTGAAGAAGGTTATTATTGAATAAAAAAGGAGCTCCTTTTCTAGCAACTGCATCCTGAAACTTGACAAGAACTATGGCATGATCAGTAACCCCTCTAGGCTCAAAAATAACCTCAGAAACAGGGAAAACTTCATTCCAAACTTCATTAACAAGAGCTCTATCTAGATTTCTATAAATGGAGCCATTAAACTATGTGTACTTCAAGGCAGAAAATTTGAGATCAATAAGAGTAGCTTCATCAAGGCATTCCCCAAACTCTTTCATAGAAGCATCCCAAGTATCATAACCACCAAAATTATCATGAGGGTCTCTTAAAGCATTAAAATATCCTGAAAAAAGGAATGGAACATTACCATAGACTTGACAAAAGTGAAGGATGTCACTCCACAATCTCCTCCTACAAACAGTATCATTCAAGGCATAGTTAAAACTTCCATAACGATGAAGAGAATGGACAAGATTCTTGATGGCACCAAAAATGAGTTGATCAGTGACTATAATCCCTTCCACAATGAATTTTGAAGGATCCTAACAAAGCCAAACTCTCCCATTAGTAGAATGATCATAATTAGAAAGCAATTTCTAACCCTTAGTAATGGAATACAATATTTTTTCAACCTTAACAGATTGGACTTTAGTCTCCACTAAACAAAAAAGAGGAAGCTTATAATTTTTAATAAGTAAACTCAATTCATGTTGTCGGGAATTTAATCCCCTAACATTCCAAATGAAAAAATTCATTAAACTATGTACAAAAGAAGGGGAAACACCATCAAACCACACCAGGTTTAGAAGAGTTCTTACTCATTCTAGTCTTAACCCCAGGAGTTTGCTTCAGCCCCTTATCAGAAATCTGATTCTGAGAACAGTCAATAATCACAGCTTTAATAGGAATTTTGTTCATAGAAGACTGGGCAATAGCAACCATATCTAGCTTGGGATCATGATGAACCTTCTCATGCTCATCAGAGGTATAAACACTCAAATCATTAGCATCTTTAGCAACTTGCCTAACAGCCTCAGTATTATCTAACTGAGTCTCCACCACTACCTATTCCACATCATCTACTTCTGCAGCCTCACCTTCATAATCTTTTTGTAAAATCTGGAAACTATTGTTAGCAAGAGGAACTGGTTGCTAGACATTCAGATTACCATCAACAACAAGATCATTAGAAGTCTGAGGTTCACTTACAACTTTAGTTGCACTTTTATTTTATCTATTAACAATTTGCCATTCAGTATAAACTGCACCAGATTTATTGGCCTTAATTTGACCACCATCTTGGGAAGCAAGAACCTTGGAACATGACCTATCCCCATGACTAACAACACCACAACCTGATAGGTGCTCAAAAGTATTCATTTTAAGCCCATATTTTACTATTGTTATGCCTTTTCATTCCATTATTTGGTATTTTTATTGCATTTGTGTGTTTAAGCATGTTTCAGGAGCTTAATAAAGAAATAGAGCTAACTTCGGTGAATTAACCAAGTACACGTTCGTTTCTACTCAAGAGGAGAGTCAAAGAGGTGTTTCCAAGATAAAAATGGCTCCCGGAGGGCAAAAATAGCATTTTCCAAAGCCGTCACCTAAAGCAAAAAGTCTTGTGGAGTCAAAACGGTCATTTTGGCACAATTACGGAAAAAAGTGTATTTAATGAAGAATTTACATTTAAGCTTACGTTTTCAGTTTTAAAAAGTGGCTAGAAAACACATTTTTACGCTTGAACCTATGCTTTAAGTCTAGCTCCAAGCGTAGTGAAGAGTATTTTCAGCACAAAATTTCAGCCAACTTCGGGAGCTCATATCTCATTCAAACTAGGTCCAAATGGGGTGATTTTTAAGCCTATCATCAAGATCTTGACGTCATCGTTCCAATGATATATTATACACCTCCATCAAATATGTGTATCACCAGATATGATCAAACGAGTGAGAGGTGTCCTGCAGAAAAAACTGGAAATTTCAGATGCGACCAAAATCCTATTTTGACTCGGATTGATTCGTTCTGACCCGGATGACTTTAAGTTCGACCCCAACACCTATATACATGTAATATACACATATTATTGGTTAGATATTACAGGTTTTGCTTGATTGGGTGTGAAATTACGAAAAAGGGTAATCTTATTCTCCAAGTTAGGGTTTCCCTCAACTTTGCCTATATATACCAAGCTTTGCTACAGATCTAAGGGACTTCTCTACACATAATTTTTTAGAATATTTTCTGTAGATTCATCTATTATTCCAAGAAGGAGCCATTCAAGACCTAGAGATCTGGAGAAGATGACCATGGAGGGCGATTCTACATCAACGATGCAGTCTCCTTCTACCATGAACAACTAATTCGGTATCTTGGGTTTTCTATAAAAATGCTAGCCAAGTAGCGTAGTTATTTCATTGTTTTGAATTGTAACGAGGGGAAACTGTTGACCATACTGTGATGATTGTAGTAGTTAAGAGAACGTTCTGATTTGTAATATAAAAATTATATGTTTGTTCTAAATTCTTGTCTTAGATGGAATGAATGGATTATTTTGCACAACTATGATTATTCAATATGAGCAAGAACTTGGATGCTTAATTATGGTTTTCTACACAATGGTGGCAATGAAATTTGAAACCCTAGGTTGACACAGGTCGTGCCTTGGCGATTTAGTATAGACATGCTTTAGTTTATTTTCATGTAGTAAGAGAAGATTAGAGTTGTATAATTGGCATATACTAGTTAGGTCAGTCATGAGACGGGTTTGCGGTATGACCTGATTCACAGTTATGGATCGCCCTCTTAGAATTGGTACAGTAAGGAACTATATTATGCGGTTAATGGTAGAGCGATGAAAATCCTAGTTTTCTCTCTCATTTGAATCACAACCAATTTACTTTACTTTCTAGATAATTATTAGTTAAAATATATAATTTGGTCTTTGACCACCCAAATAATCCACTCTCAGAAAATATAATTTATTGTTTTTGAATTGCTAAAGTGAACAATCTTAGTCTCCGTGGGATCGATATACCTTACTCAAGCCATTTGCTATTCTACAATTTATACGTGTGCTTGCGTAGGGTAAAACCTAGAGTCATTAGGGTGTTATTTTTAACCACATTTTTTGCATACCTGACGTCGCATCATGTTTTTAGTGCCGTTGCCGGGGACTAAGCATTGTTCATTAGCTTTAGTAGTTTATTTACATTGTGTTATTGTATTGTATATAAAGTTGGAATTTGTGTGTTTTTGCGAGGTACTCTAAGAATCATAAAGGGATTTGGCGGAGTAGTGAAAATTGTTTCGTTGGACCTCTTGTGAGTTTTAGTTATCTTAATTTTGCAAATAATTTTAGCTTTATTTAAGTTAATAGTTAGAAGAGTTAAGAAGTAGTTAGTTTTATTTTTTGAGAAAAAAAATCTGCAATTTTTCCAATTTTTGTATAAACTGGTAGAAACTCTGATTTTCGCAAACGAGGTGAGGTTTGATTTTAGGCCGAAATACATAGTTTAGGACCTCAAAACTGCGACTTTGCGATTATGAAAAAAAAATGGATTTCAAGAAGATGGGTGACCAAAGAGCCAATCTACCAAGGACATCAGCCACATCTTTGAAAGGATACTGCGCCTCGGATGCGTATGATTCCTATGCTGATTTCCCAGAAGAAGAAGGCGCGAAACACTTTGAGATCAAAACGAGCGTTATTAGTATGCTTCCAAAATTTTCTGGCCTTAGGATAGAGGACCCATACCAGCATATTAATAATTTCTTAGAGGTTGCCTCAACTATTAGGTATGATAATCTGTCTAAGAATGATTTGCGAGTGCGTCTATTTCTTTGGTCGTTGAAAGAAAAAGTTAGAAGATGGTCAAATTAGATAAGGAAATTAAAATTGATTGGCAAGCCCTTAAATCTGAATTCATAGAGAAGCATTATCCCATAAGAAAGACCTTAGAGGCACAAGAAGCAATCAAAAGTTTTAGAGAATTGCCTGGTAAGAAGTTCCATAATGCTTTGGAGAGATATATTGAAATCATGTATAAGTGTCCCCACCATAGGTTCGCTGAACAAAATATAGCTAAGAATTTTTACATGGGACTGGGAGATAAACATAAGAATTTGATAGATGCAGCAACACAAGGGAAAATTATTCTGAGGCCAACAAAAGAACTCTTAGACTTGTTTGACAGTATTCGTGAGAATACAATTCAATATGAATCTGAGTTGAAGTCTAAAGGTGCACTAGATAAAAGATTTGAGAAAGCTTATGTTGTGAATCATGATGATGTGAGAGATTCAATGGCGTTGATAGGAGAGAAATTAGAAAGATTTAAAAAACTTCTCTAGAGAAATCATTCCCCTAAAAGAGAAATGTCAGAGGTAGAAGTTGATTATTCCCACAATGAGTGTCAATGTGGTGAATTTCTTGCTACCAATGCTAATGTAGCATGAAACTACACAAACAATGCTTCTTTCACCAATTCATACACATCAAATGTCCAAAATTATCCCTTTCTTTCATCTCAATCTTCGAATGTGGAATCAATGTTCCCTCAAGAACAACAATCATATAATTCACAGCCAAGGTTTCAACAGAGTCAACAATCATATCAATCCCCACCAATAATCATGGCTCAAAACTCTCAGTCAAATTACCAACCCAAACAGTCATCCACTAATTCTCAGGCTCTCCAACCATTCAATAATAATTAGGCTATCCAACCATATAATTATCAAAATCAACCTCAAGGAACCCAAACCCAAGGATTCGATCTAAATCAAGCTTACCCTCCATATCCTTAAAACCATCTCCAACATAAAAATTAAATTCAAATTCCACCACCAAGACCACCTGGCTTTGAAGAAGAGACGACGAGTGCCCTGAGGGAGTTAAAAAATAAATCTAATAATTATCAGGCAACTATCCAAACAGTGAACTCTCATTCCCAATTCATGGCTCAAATGGGAGCCCAAATGGTACAACTAGCGAATATTATGGATAAGATAGAGAGAATATTGCCTAGTCAGTCAATGGCTAAAAAGGCGCAACAAAACTGGAGCTTGAATCCTTTGTTGAGACTCGTCATGAGACAGTCCAAGTGGTCACAATTTTCAGAAGTGAAAAAGAGGTGGAAAATAGGGCTGAGGAACAACATGAGGAAAGGCTGAAGAAGCAAAAGGCCCAAGAAGTTCAGAAAGATCAACCTCAAGAGGAGGAAGAAACGGATGAGACAATACCAGGAGAGTTGGATAGGGTATACTATGAAGAGGCAACACCATTCCCTCAACGTCTTAAAGAGCCAGCCAAAAGTTATAAGAATAAAGAGTTAGACATGTTGGAGACATTCTAACAAGTCAAGATTAATCTACCTCTCTTAAACATTATATACCAAATACCACCCTATGTTAATTTTTTGAAGGACCTCTGTACCCAAAAGTGTAAAAGCAGAACTAAGGTTCCGAAGAATATTTTGTTGACTGAACAAGTAAGTTCGATCTTACTGAGTGATACTCCACCTAAGAGGAAAGATTCTGGTGCTCCCATTATTTCTTGTGTCATTGGTGACCAAAATATTGGTAAAGCTCTTCTTGATCTTGGTGCGAGTATTAATTTATTATCTTACTCAGTCTATCAACAACTAGGGTTGAGAGAGCTCAATCCTACATCAGTGGTGCTTCAATTGGCAGACAAATCAACTAAACAACTGAGAGGAATTCTAGAGGATGTCATTGTTCAAGTGGGTAAGTTTTACTATTATGTGGACTTTGTGGTGTTAGACATGGAACCTGACCATATATCAAGGAGAGATATCGCTGTTATCTTAGGAAGACCGTTTCTGGCTACAGTAAATGCATGTATTAATTGCAGAATAGGGGTTATGGATATATCTTTTGGGAATCTAGAGATGAGAATGAATGTATTTGATATCATCTATCAATTACTGGAACTAGCCGAGTGTTTTAATATTGATAAGATGGTTGAGGAAGTGGTACCTTAGAGGAATCGAGCAATGAATGACTTGGATGCTATGATTGAATGGTCAAATACAAAGTTTGACACGTGGGAGAAGCCAAAAGATTCGCCTGAATCTCCATTTATGTCACCAGCGACATTGGTGCCCGACAGCTCAATTTATAATATTGGGTTGTATGACGGCACTGACAGTCAAGAGAAGAGCTTAGTGATAAATAAGCAAGATGTGGAGTTTGTTAGAGATGATCAATTGTCACGAACTTTTAAAGAACCTATTAAGGATGACCCCCCCCTAAGGACACATTTCTAGATGAAGTAGTGTTAGGTATACACATGGTAGAAAAGCTATTCGCCTTGGAATATCCGCGATTGAGAGATAAGTGTGAGGGGATATGGAGTTATGCGTATAACGATTCTTGAAGATACATAGCTCAAATAAGAGTACATCATTTTAAGCATGTTCGTCTTGAGTTCCTTGAGATTGGCCGGAAAAGACAATGTAATCTAAAGGTGAAAATGTTTCTAGGTAAATTCTGGCAAAGATGGGATGGACCACACAGAGTTAGATCAGTTTACCCCCGTGAAGAAGTAGGATTTGATAAAAGGTTCGGGATACATTGGCTGAGATTGAGATATTATGAGGAGCTTGATCCGGGACCGGAATTTATAGTATTTTTTAGTTTAATGGAAAATAGTGAATTGGTGAAGGGAACATTACATAAGGTATTGAAGGAGGATCTGTTGGACACATTGACCATGCATAGGGAGAAGTTAGAAAGTGACGGAGGAAGTACTTTATATGGTGATTATTGTTCTATATTTGATGTCATGGATAATACTAATTGGTCACAGGTGAGAGCTCTGAGGGAGTTACTTCTTACATTTTGTTCTATGAGTAGGAGAAGTGTTGCAGAGAGGAAGGGTGTTGGATAACCCTTTGAGGAGTTGTCATGCTAATGACGTTAAACATTGATCGTAGGTTATGAAAGTTAGTTTATAGCCTAGGTTTATAGAATAGGATATCTTAAGGACGGTAAACCCTTAAGGCCACGTCTTTATATTTGTTATTTTTTTTGTTATGTTTTCTCTTTTATTTGTTTTACAGGATTGTAGGCCCTTAAGGCCAAATCATAAAAAAAATTAATAAAAAAAAAGAAGAGAATTTTTCATTGCTTGAAAATTTTGTGTGAATTTCTAGATATTTTTGAAATTTCTTTTTCCCTTGCTATGATTGTGGGTATTTATGTTTTGTTGTGTATATCAACAGGTAATCAAAATTAAGTTTGGGGGAGGGGATCAAGTGCTTCAATGTTGAATCCAGAATTGAGCTTCAAGGGTAACTGTATATGTTCTCATACTTTATTTTTTACCATGGGACATGGTCTAATTTAAGTTTGGGGGTGAGGGTATAGGATTAGAAGGAATTAAATTTTTTGGAAAATTTTAAAATTTTAAAATTTTTGGAGCAGTTCTTTATTTTCATGTATGAATGTTTTCCATTACAATTTAATTGAGTTCATGTTTGTGATGTATAAGTAGTATGTGCTATGATATTCCCACTCATGAGAGTAATGATTAGATCAAGTTAGTGGAGTAATGTTGTTTTACATAGGTGAGTGAATTAGTAAAATTGAAATTAAGAAGGACGACTTTGACCTATAAGCACAAGCACACCTTCACTATGGGAAATAGGTTGATCTTTGACTATGAAGTTGAAAATAATAATTTTGCCACAATAAAAAGGGAGTTGTTATGGTTGAAATGGAATAAATTGAAAAAATATGTATTTTGAGAAAATAAAATGTAATAAGTAGTTATTCGATCTGAGTAATCGAGCATTCGTATCACCAATATCATTGATCGCGTAAAAAAGGTAGAAAACTATTGAGCATAAATGCCATGGAAGAAGCTCGGGCCCAGTTGGTCAGGACTAAAATTCTTCGCTGGAAAGTCCGGAGACTTAGAAAGACAAAAGGGGATAAAAATGGAAAGATGAATTTTTACGAAAAATTGCAAAATTTGATCAATGAAGTAGGAAAAGAGAGATTGAAATACCATGGTAGAATGTTCACAAAAACACGAAAGGTTGTCCATATTGAGAGTAGAAAGTAGCAAAATTGTTCACTTTAGTGGGAACTATTCCTCACACGAAGCTCAATATAATTATTGTTTGGTAGTGAGTGAGAGTATTTGCATTCGTTCTATCTTTTACATTATATCAGGACTTAATTGAACTTGTGTGTGAACTCAAGACTGCGTGATTACAGAGAATAGAGATGTTTGTAGGTACCATCACTAGAAACCTTCACGAGACTTCACTCGGCCATTGGGGGTAACCTAGGGGCTTAAAAAGCTTGTTACATGTGCTAAGTGTAATCGTCGACCCTCACGAAAGCAATGGATTAGGTTAGATTAGTTAGAGTAGATAGATTAAAAATCATCACAAGAAAGTTTCTCCCATTTTTATCAATGAAGTAGGAAAAATAATCATCACAGGTAAGGGACTAGCAATCATCACAAGTAAGATGGGGGCGTGATAGGTGCTCAAAAGTATCCATTTTAAGCCCCTATCTTACTGTTGTTATGTCTTTTCATTCTATTATTTGGTATTTTTATTGCGTTTGTGTGTTTAAGCATATTTCAGGAGCTTAATGAAGAAATAGACCTAACTTCGGTGAATTATCCAAATACACGTTCATTTCTATCCAAGAGAAGAGTCAAAGAGGTGTTTCCAAGACAAAAATGGCTCCCAGAGGGAAAAAAAAGCATTTTCCGAAGCCATCACCTAAAGCAAAAAGTCTCGTGGAGTCAAAATTGTCATTTTGGCACAATTGTGGAGAAAAGTGATTTTTATGAAGAATCAACGCTTAAGCCTACGCTTTCAGTTTAAAAAAGTGGCCAGAAAACACATTTTTACGCTTGGAGCTATGCTTGGTGATCAGTTTTTTAGCACAAACTTTCATCCAACTTTGGGAGCTCATATCTCATTCAAACATGGTGAAAATGGGGTGATGGTTGATCTTATCATCAAGATCTTGAAGTTATCTTTCCAATGATATATTACACGCCTCCATCCAATATGTGTATATCAATATATGATCAAAAGAGTGAGAGGTGTCCTGCAGAAAAAGCTGAAAATTTCATATTTGGGCCAAAATCCTATTTTGACCCGGATTGATCCTTTTTTACCCGGATGACTTTAAGTTCGACCCCACCACCTCTATGCATGTAATATACACATATGATACATCAAATATTACAGGTTTTTCTTGGTTAAGTATGAAATTACGAAAAAGGGTAATCTTATTCTCCAAGTTAGGGTTTCCCTCATCTTTGCCTATAAATACCAAGATTTGCTACAGATCTAAGGGACTTCTCTACAAATAAGTTTTTCGAATATTTTCTGGAGATTCATCTATCATTCCAAGAAGGAGCCATTCAAGACCTAGAGATCTGGAGAAGACGACCATGGAGGACGATTCTACATAAACGATGTAGTCTCCTTCTACCATGAGCAACTAATTCGGTATCTAGAGTTTTCTATAAAAATGCTAGCCAAGTAACGTAGTTATTTCATTGTTTTGAATTGTTACGAGGGGAAACTGTTGACCATACTATGATGATTGTAGTAGTTAAGAGACCGTTCTGATTTGTAATATAAAATTATATGTTTGTTCTAAATTCTTGTCTTAGATGGAATGAATGGATTATTTTGCACAACTATGATTATTCAATATGAGCAAGAACTCGGATGCTTAATTATGGTTTTCTACACAATGGTGGCAATGAAACTTGAAACCCTAGCTTGACACAAGACGTGCCTTTGCGATTTAATATAGACATGCTTTAGTTTATTTTCATGCAGTATCAGTAGATTAGAGTAGTATAATTTGCATGTACTAGTTAGGTCAGTCATGAGATGGGTTGTCGCAATCCGGTTTATGGTACTCCTTTTTGGGATCGTATTTAGCTATTTGCGGTACGACCTGATTCACAGTTATGGATTGCCCTCTTTCAATTGATACAATGAGGAACTATATTATGCGGTTAGTGGTAGAGTGATGAAAACCCTAGTTTTCTCTCTCATTTGAATCACAACCAATTTACATTGCTTTTTAGATAATTATTATTTAAAATATATAATTTGGTATTTGACCACCCAAACAATCCATTCTCAAAAAATAAAATTCAGTGTTTTTTATTTTCTAAAGTGAACGATCTTAATCTCTGTGGGATCGATATTCCTTACGAAAACCATTTGCTATTCTACAATTAATACTTGCGATTGCTTAGGGTAAAACCTAGAGTCGTTAATGTGTTAATTTTAACCACATATTTTTTGCACACCTGACATTGCATCACAACCTGCGCATCTAGGAGGATTCCACTAATATTCAACATGAATGGTCTTCACTTCTCTAGAAGGCATAGTTATATCATAATCTTTCACCATTTCATTTTTAGCTGACATCTTAACACAAACTCTTGGAAAGCTAATCCTATCACCCTTTTTAGTAAGAGAGTCTGGATATAAGGGAGTGCCCCCAAAGCACTAGCAACATAACTAAGACCCAAACCTAACCAATACTCAGTTGGAACTCTAAATAACTTGACCCAAATAGGTATAGTAGAAACTGTTTCTTTGTTCAAAGATAAACCCTCCTTCAACTTTTCCAATACAAGAAATTGATTGGTAAAGTGCCAAGGACCATTTTCAAGAACCAATTCACAGTCATGCTCAAAATAAAATTGAAAGAAGTAGAATCCATTCTCAACACCCAACACTTTTTGAAGACCTGCAACACTCCATAGTCTATGAACAATGGAATTTACAACAGGAAAATGAAGCTTCTTATCCAAAAAGTAACCAACCAAATATGTCTTCCATTTTGAACAACCAACCATAGCTACCTCAGGAGGAGGAGAAAACACAATTATGTCACCAACCTTAGATGGTGGGAAAAAACAAGTTTCATCCTAGGGTTAGTGATAAACATAGCAATAGCAACCCAAGACTTACCCGCAGAAAATTGAGCATTATCTGGATGAGTCTTAGCCTGTTGAGAATCTCCAGGAAGAGATGGGAATTTAGTCTTATCCCCAAGTTTTGCAGGATTTGTGACAACAAAAACCTTAGTCGTATTATTCCTGGCTTGAAATCCATGTCCACGACTCTGGTTCTTTCCTTGTGAAACATCATTTCTATTGGTCATTACACGAATCATATCCTTCATACTTTGAAGCTCTTTGAGCATACGTTGGTAATCATTATCAACTACCATTGATTTAGGTTTTGTAACCCTAAACCAATCAATGATTTAATAAAGGAGATTAACCGAAAGAGAAGTAAGGGAATTTATAAAACAAATGAAGAGAGAAAGAAAAGAAATACGTAGAAGAGCAGAAAACCCTAGCTATGAAACAATGAAAAAACCCTACGAGAACTGGGGTTTAAGACAAAGCAAATAAATGTTGAGATGAACAATAAATGAATCCCTAGGTGTGAGACTAGGGTTTTAGACGATCAATAAATAGAAGAAACACAAGCATTCAATAACGTTCCTAGCAATAAATGATAAGAAACCCTAAAAAAAGATACGCAAAAGAAAAAACACTTTATATCAACACAAGCACGATGAGTAAAAGAGAGATGCAAACTCTAGGATCGAAACCCTAGAAAATGATGCAAAGAGCCTTCAATTCCCCTAACCCATTCTCTTCTTACAAGAATGATCTGGTTTGTCAGATATTGCTGCGAATAAAAATGTGATTGTTGAGTGTTCTCAAGTTTAGAATACTGATAAGGATGTGAAGCAAACTTCTGGAGTTAGGACGAGGACGGGGAAGCAAAATTCTAAGCCTGGTGTTGTTTGATTTAGGTTCTCCTATTCTTGTATATAGTTTTAATGTTTTTTTGCATTTGGAATGTGAGGGGATTAAATTCTCCAAGTCGTCAACATGAAGTGAGCTTGCTTGTTTCTAAATATAAGCTTCCTCTTTTCTGTTTAGTAGAGACTAAAGTGCAATCTGTCAAGGCTGAGAAGATTCTTTATTCCATTGTTAAGGGTTGGAAATTGCTTGCTAATTATGATCATGCTACTAATGGGAGAGTTTGGGTTTGTTGGGACCCTTCTAAATTCATTGTGGATGGGATCAAGGTCACTGACCAGATTATATTCTGTAGTATCAAGAACCTGGATCAATCTTTACACTGCTATGGAGGTTTTGTTTATGCATTAAATGATAATATTGGAAGAAGGAGATTGTGGAGTGATAGTCTTCACCTTTCTCAAGATTATGGTAATGTTCCAGTTCTTTTTTCAGAGGATTATAATGCTTTAAGATACCCCCATGATAATTTTGGTGGTTGTGCTACTAGGGATGCTTCTATGAAAGAGTTTGGGGATTTCCTTGATGAAGCTACCTTTATTGACCTCAAATTCTCTGGTTTGAAGTACACTTGGTCTAGATAGAGTTCTTGTGAATGAGGTTTGGAATGAAGTCCTTTCTGCTTCAGATGTTATTTTTGAACCTAGAGGGGTTTCTAATCATGCCATTGTTCTTGTTAAGTTTCAAGAGGCTGTTGTTAGGAGGGGAGCTCCATTTAGATTTAATAACCATATTCTACATCATGATGAGTTCATGAGGGCAGTGTCTAAGGTGTGGCAGATTTATGTGCCAGGTTCCTATATGTTCAGGGTTATTCAGAAGCTGAAGTTTCTTAAGAAAGAGTTGAAGACTTTAAACCAAGGCTCCTATAATGATTTATCTTCTAAAGTGGTTGAGGTTAGAGATCAGTTGCATAATATTCAAGTTCAAATTGATTCTGATCCAGGTGATTTGATTTTGAAACTTCAAGAAGAAAGTTGTTTGTCAAATTTTTTGATCTCTCTAAGGCTGAAGAATCTCAAAGTAGCCAAAGATCAAGGGTTCAATGGCTTCAATTGGGGGATAAGAATACCTCTTAATTTCATAAGGTTGCTAATTATAGGAAGACGGTCAACTTCATTCTTTCTATTACTTCAAGAGAGGGTGTGAGATTATTTAATCCTGAGCTGGTCCAAGCTGAGATTATTTCTTTCTATGAATCTCTTCTCCAAGCTATACATTCTGCTCCTATTCATGATCTTGGTTCCTTCATTCAATCTCCTTTAACAATTGATTTTATTACTGATCTTTCCAAGCCAGTTTTCAGATTATGAGGTTAGAATGACTTTCGTTTCTTTAAAGGATGGTAAAGCCCCAAGCTGTGATGGTTTCAATGCTGGTTTTTTCAAACATTCTTGGAGTATCATTGGGAATTATGTGAGAAAAGATATTCAAGCATTCTTTCATACTGGTCATCTTCTTAAAGAGGTAAACTCTACTATTATCACTCTTGTTGCAAAAGTAGAATGGCCTACTTTTGTTTAAGACTTTAGGCCTATCTCCCTTTACAACACAATTTACAAGTGTATTACTAAAATCATTGCTAATAGAGTAAAGCATTGTGTGAGTTTAAACTAATGAGCTTTTATTCCTAGCAGAAGCATCACTGATAATGTTATTTTGGCTCAAGAATTACTTAGGGGTTATCATTTGAATGATGGTACTCCAAGGATTGCTTTAAAGGTGGATCTAACCAAGGCTTTTGACATTATGTCTTGGGAGTTTCTTGAAGTTGTGTTGTCTGGTTTCAATTTTCCTCCTCATCTGATCAGATTGATTATGACTTGTATTTCTACTCCAAGATTTTATGTGAATATTAATGGCTTCTATAAAGGGTATTTTCAGAGCTATAAAGGCATAAGGCAAGGTGATCCTTTGTCTCCTTATCTTTTTGTCCTTGCCATGGAAATTTTGACAGGTATGCTTGCCAAAGCTACCGAGGAGAATGATTGTTTTTCCTATCATTGGAAGTGTCAGCCTCAGAAGATCATCAATTTGTTTTTTGCTGATGATTTGCTTCTCTTCTCTGCTGATGATGTTACCTCTATTGATTGTATTAAGGAGGTGTTGGATAATTTTGGGTAAATCTCTGGTATTTTTCCCAATAATGCTAAGAGTACTTTATTTTATGCTGGTGTTTCTCCAGAGGTTTTAACTTTGATTCATAGTAGACTTAATTTTCAGATTGGAGCTCTTCTTGTGAGGTATCTTGGTGTCCCTTTTATTTCTTCTAAATTGGGGAAATATGATTGTGAGGCTCTTCTTGCTAAGATCTCTAATAAAATTTCTAGTTGGTCTACTAAATTTCTTTCTTTTGGAGGTAGACTTCAGTTAGTGAAGTTTGTTCTCTTCTCTACTCAAGTCTATTGGACCTCTACTTTTGTGTTGCCAAAGTCTATCCTTCAAGATCTTACCTCTCTTCTCAAAACTTTTTTTTGGTCTGGTAGTAAACTGTGTAAGGGTGGTTGTAAGGTTGCTCAGAGAAATGTGTGTGCCCCTTTTGATGAGGATGGTTTAGGGGTCAAAGATTTAGAGGAATGGAATATAGCTACTATGACTAAGCACATTTGGAAAATTTTGACTACAAATTCTTCTTTTTCGGTTTGTTGGGTGAAACATCATCTCATTAGAAATATAAATTTTTGGGGGATAACTATTCCTCAAAAGTGTTTTTTTAACTTGGAAGAAACTCCTTCAACTCAGGCCTATTATGAAGCTTGCTTTTAAATCTATTATGGGTGATGGCAGATCCACTTCCTTATGGTATGATCGTTGGTATCCTCAGGGTCCTCTTCATGATTTTGTTCCAATAAATATCATCAGATCTTCGGGAATTGGTAACAATGCCATAGTTAGTAGACTTATAAGCTCTTCAGGTTGGCATTTTCCTACTCTCAATTCTCAATTCTGGTTGGGTTTTAAAGTTGGTTTCCCTTCTAATTTCCTTCATGATCCTATTAGACCTGATAAGATGATTTGGGTCCCTAACAATGGAGCTTTCTCTATAAGTTCTGGTTGGGATTTTATTAAGCAATATGCTTAAGATCCCTTGGAAGTCTGCCATTTGGTTTCCCCATTATATTGCTAAGCATTCATTTCTAGCTTGGATTGTTCAATTGAACAGATTTCCTACCCTGTATTTTCTACTCTCGATTGGTGTTACTCAGCAAGCTTCTTGTGTTTTTTGTGGGCTTAGACAAGAAGACAGAGACCACCTTTATTTTCAATGTGGTTTTACATCTAGATTATGGGATCTACTTGTATGCAAAGACCTTCTTGTTTGGCCTAATGAGGATTGGAATGCCAAAGTTCAATGGATTGTTGATCATCTGCAAGCTAAATCCCTGGGTTCTCTCCTTAATAAAATAGATTTTTGTGCAGTGGTTTATGAGATTTGGATAGAGAGAAATTATAGGCTTTATAATTATGAGTTCTATACTTTGGAGAAAGTTCTTAAAAAGATGATATCTTCTGTTAGATATGCTTTTTTCCCTTGTCAAACTTCAAAGCTTCTTTTGCCAACCAGGCTTTCATTGACCAATAGGATCTCCCTCAGTCTTCACTCTATTGATGCTTCAAATGTTTGGTTTTGTGTTAGTTTTCATTTTCCTTTGGGTGCAGTTTGGTTCTGATAGTTATGTGTTAGAGCTTTAGAATATTAGAGGTTGTTATTTTACTACTTGGAGATGGTTTATGTACTTATGGTTTAACTCGACTTTGGAATGTTCTTTCTATGGCTTCTTCTAGTGTTGTCTCAGTTCTATGGCTTCAGTTTATGTTGGGGTCTCAAATGTTATGGATCAGCTGTGGCTTCCTAGTTTGAGATGTCGCGTGGGCACGTTTCAGCTATGGATTCAAGTTTTATTGGCAATTTGTCTATTGCATTATCTTTATGTTTTTTGGTTCACCTCTTGACTGTTGAAGATAGGAGCTGCTCTCTAGTTTCTTTCTATGATGTAGTTGGTATCAATGGGATGGTGAAGGCTAGCTGATCTACTTTAGTTCATTACTATGTTATAGTTGACAACCATCTTCTATGTACTTTCATTCATGCTTTGAGGCATTTAGGTTATCTCTCTTCCTTTTTATTTGGTGGAAGTTTGGATTTCACATTGTGAACTGGGGTATGCCCCTTTAAGTTTGTAAGGATTCTGCCCCTTATTATTTTAATACATCTACATTACCATTCAATAAAAATAAATATTTTTTTTGAATTAATGTGAAGTAATATAAGATCTTAAGTTTTTTTTTATTTGGATCATGATATTTAATTATATTTTTATTTATACATAAACTTAAAAAAAATTGTATAATAGTATTCGGAGAAAAAAACATGAAAAAACAATAAATATAAATTTGAAAAATAGTTTGCGCCCAATAATTAGTTAGCCATTACTTAGATTAAAATAAGTAGATATATTATATAAGAAAATTAAAAGTTATAAAAAGAATTGTTTAAAAAAAGAAAAAAGAAAAAAAAGTAATGGAGGACTTGTGGGAAAAGCCAACTTGAAAAGAATACAAATACAAAACATAGAAATACAATAGTAGTAAAATAAGTACCAAAAGGAAGTCTCAATACCTATGAAGCACTGATACAGACACAAGACACGGATACAGACACGGTGACACGATAAATTCTAAAAAAATAATAGGACATGACACGCCACCGACATGTCTATAAAAGAACATAAAGTTTTATATATATACATATTATATTACACAAATACTTCGTTTATCACTTAAACAATGAGAACCATATAAATTTATAAACAAAAATAAATAAATAGGTTAAATGAAAGTCTCACATGTTCAAAATTTTTCATTCCACTACCATCAAAGGAATCAAATGCATCTCCCCCAACATTCGACATCTTAGTATTTCCCTCGTTATATTATCAAAATTTTCTTGATTGAAGACAAATATTGAAATGTACAAATACCAAATCTCCGGCTCTTTATGGTATTATCTTGTTCCTTTTCAAATAGTGGATAAATGAATAGGTGCTCTAATTCCTCTTACAAGATGAGGAAGAACAAAGATGTTTAAGTATCTTCAAAGCCAAATATTGGATTAAGGGCGTTCAAGTTCCATAAGTGGTCCACCAAATTACCGGCTCCATAAATCCTCTATCTTTCATGGAATCAACCGACTCACCGAATGTCTGACACGCGGACACACATGTGTCCTTCGTGTGTCCACTGCGTGTCCAATTTAAAAACAATTTAGGACACATTTTTGGCGTGTCAAACACGTATTTTTTGCGTGTCTAACATGAGTACGGTGACCCTAGATAAAGTGTCCATACTTCATAGCTCATTACCTATTAAAACATTTTTCCCCCTTAAATTATTTGTTTTTTCTTTAGCCTCAATCCCTTGTTTAAAAATTTTATTTGTTCAATGAAAGACGAGGTACATATGGATATATATGAAAATAAAATAATAAACTTGAGTAGTTGATTAATTCAAAAAACCATAGTTGTTAAACTTCCAATTCTGAATCTTAGAATGACCCACTTGGTTTGTATCTCTGGAAACTATTCTTGAGAATTCTGAGAATAGAGAAAGTTTTATGAGAACAATAAAAATGATTTATCTGAAAATAACCATTTTTAACTGAATTTTCAAAAAATTGAACGAAGTAGATTTTTTTACAATTTTCTGATTTTCATTTTCAGAAAACAGAAAACTGTTCTAAAAAGTACAAACCAAGCAGGCCCAGGTTATTTAAAATTTGAGGATTTTTTTATTTTATTTTTAAAAAATCATACTTTAAAGATAAAGGACAAAATAAATATCACTCATTGTCTCATACTCTTTGGGAAGAGTTTGAAGGTCGTAGACCTTTTGGAGGCTAGTGTGAGTGAGTGAGTGAAAGTGGGATTCTTGAAGGGTGATAGTGAGATTTGGAAATCCTTGGGAGGTTCTCCTAGGAGAAATTATTGGTTACAACGGAGATACCAAGTCATTAGTATGACATGATATCACCAACCAATAAAATCATATCTTTTTTGCATATGTGTCCTATTATTGACAAACCCAACAATATGACTTATATGGAAACACTCGTCTCCTTTTCTTCTTCTCTCCGCCAAATCCAGAGATATACAATATATATATATAGATATATATTTATGTACCAGATGTATACAAACAAAGACAAGAATTGAGTCTAGTCGAGGTCTTAAGTGAAAATAAAGAGATGATAGGATGAAGTGTTGCTGATCTTAAAGGAATAGATCCCTCGATTTACATGCATCGCATACATTTAGAGGAGACTGCAAAACCGTCAAGGGAGATGCAACGGAAGTTGAACCCAAACATGAAAGAAGTGGTGATGAAAGAGGTTGTGAAGTTTCTATATGCGGGTATTATTTACCCCATATCTGATAGTACATGGGTGAGCCTTACATGGGTGGTACCAAAAAAATCGGGTATCACAATTGTGTCAAACTCGAAGGGTGAGTTTATTCCACAGCGCACAACCACTAGGTGGCGTGTGTGCATTGATTACAGAAAACTCAACTCACACACTAGGAAATATCATTTTCCATTGTCATTTATTGATCAAATCCTAGAGAGGTTGGCCGGACAGAGCTATTATTACTTTTTAGATGGATATTCAGGTTACAACCAAGTGGGGATTGATCCTATTGATCATGAGAAAACCACTTTTACTTGCCGATATGGTACGTTTGCGTATAGGAGAATGCCTTTTAGTTTGTGTAATGCACCAGCTATATTCCAAAGGTGTATGATGTCGATATTCTCTGACATGGTGGAGAAATTCCTAGAAGTGTTCATGGATGATTTCTCAGTCTTTGGGGCAACCTTTGAGGACTGTTTGAAACATCTAAAACTCGTGCTCAAGAGATGTAAAGAGACGAACTTGATTTTGAGTTAGAAAATGAGCCATTTTATGGTTCAAGAGGGTGTAGTACTTGGCCACATAATATCAAAGAGAGGGATTGAGGTAGACAAACCAAAAGTTGAATTAATTTCAAAATTGCCTCCTCCCACATCTGTTAAGCAGATACGATCATTATTGGTCCATGCCGGGTTTTATAGATGATTTATTAAATATTTTTGTAAGATCGCCCGACCACTATGCAACTTATTAGATAAAGATACGACCTTTGATTTTTATGAAGAGTGTCTTCGTGCTTTTGAAGAGCTCCGTACACAACTCTCGACAACCCCAATCATGCGACCACCAGACTGGTCTCTGCCTTTTGAGCTGATGTGTGACGCTTCAGATTATGCCGTATGAGCGGTACTAGGTTAGAGAAATGAGAAGCTACCATATGTGGTGTATTATGCTAGCAAGACTCTAAATGATGCGCAGATTAAGTACACAACAACAGAGAAGTAGTTCATAGCAGTTGTGTTTGCCTTGGACAAATTTTGATCATATTTATTAGGAACCAAGGTGGTAGTATATTCGGATCATGTAGCATTGAGACATTTACTGACAAAGAAAGACTCCTATCAACCCACATAAAGGCAACTTTAATACATGTAGTATGCCTCTTAATCAACTTATAGCATGAATCAAAATACCTCATTCTCATGTACATATCAAGTTTAAATTTACCAATTTAGAAAAATTCACAAGAAAGGGGGACCTATGGCAACGTCTAAGTTCCAAGGCTTAAGTCCACGAGTCTTATTAGCACGTCTTAAATTTTAAAGAGGCACAAAGCAATTAGTGATTAATACTCACACAAATGACATATACATATACTGAGGCACGCCTAGTGCCTCCTAATCCAACCCTTCCTCCCAACTAGCCTATTTATACTTCATATGGCCATGACATCCTCTCTTACACACTTATGAAAATATGTAAATATTTATTTACACTTACACATATACATACTAATATAATTTTCATGTTCAAGAATTATTCAATCACACTCCACATTTTTTCTATTCATTTCAAAATAAGTTTCGAACTATACATGTGAACATCCTTAAATTTCCAATAATACTCCTATATCACGCTTCATTTCTAATTTACATAACCAAATAAAAAATTCCTCAAGTAAGCTCACAGACAAGATACAATCACATAATCTATTCTAGCATGCTTTGATTCATAAAATTCACATAACCCACATACAAGTCTAGGGTTTAGGAAACCCTGGAACCATTCGCACCCCTACCTAACTAAAGAAAATGAGGAAGGAGAATCCAAGAATTCAAAGAAGCTCATCCAAAGGTGAAGCCCCAAATCCACCAACAAGGTCCTCCACTAACAAGAATCAATTTAGTGAAAAATATGCTCAAGTTATGTTTCTTATAAGGATTAGTACAAATGAAAAGCATAGGTCTAAGAGTGGAAGTAAAATCTCAACACAACCCACTTAGGATTTGGAAATGGAATCTCAGGAGAGATCAGAGAACTCACCCACTAATTGAGATAAAGTTAAATCTTGAATCATGAGCAACAACTTTGTAATTCAAAGGATCATCAAATTCCAAAGTTTAGAGATAGATTTTCAAAAATTAAGAAATTAGGGTTATAAGGATGACAACTCAAGAAGGATAGGAATTCACTTACCACCCCTTAGATTAAGTGAAATTCTAGAGCATCACCAACAATTTGTATGTTGAAGCTTCCACCAAATTCCCACCAAGAATTGGAGAAAGAGAACAAAATATGAGAAAAAAAGAAGAAGGAGAAGAGGGTGTGGCCGAATGAGAAAGAAGGGAGGAAGAGTTTTACTTGGAAAATCTAAAAAATGGAGAGAACATGTGTATAAGGGTTGCAATTTCATATATATATATATATATATATAGATATTGTAGGAAATTTCCACTAACTACCCTCATCATCCAGGGGTTGATATCAAAGATGGAAAATGAGTTTGAGATGGAGGGTGAAGATTTGGACACCCAAACAAGTTCTAGACATGTCTTCCAAAATATCCTACCAAATGACTATAAATTCCCTTTGACCAAAATGAGGTTGTGAAGAGGTAGATGGGAAAAAATGACATTCTACATTTCACACTTTCCTAAGCTGCCCTTGAAATCTCTACACAACCCTGATCAATAAAATGAATACATAAACCTCTATTCATATATATATCCTAGTAGAGAACACTTATAAATAATCTCATAAAAATCCACTAACTCTCATCATAAGGTCAAAATACTAATTTACCCTTTAACTCTAAAAATTCTAAAAGCAACTTCTATACACAAATAACGTTCTCGGTGATATACCGTGATAACTAAAAAATAAATGAACACCTCCGGCTCCTAAGAACAATCAAACATCAAAATTTATCAAATAAGCTTAAAAACATGTATCATGGAATTATAATGTCACGCCCCGAATTCCTAGGACTCCGAAACCCGAGCCTAAGAGCTAAGGGAGTGAATGCGGAAGTAAAAAGAAATGAGAACCAACGAAATTCAATCATCAAATACCCACGAAAGGGTAAAATGATCTGATACCACGCTGTCACGCCCCTAAGATTCCCGAAACTCAAATCTAGAGAATCAGCGAATCTCCAAGGGATGACGCTAGTCAAGCGACTACTAGAGTCAACAACAACAAAGAGACACATGGAATAACAATAAAAATATACTCCATGTCAAGTAGAATGCTAGAAACACAAGAGTATCATCAGATACTTACAGACACGCTCCTAAATCCCTAAGACTCCCGAACTGGGACATCCAAGGAATCCAAGATGTGATCCTTAATACGAATGACCAACTAAGACATCATTAACCGTGAAAACATATGGGTTAATGATAGATATGGTATATTTCATACCCAAATGGATAATAAACTAAGCAGCGGAATCTAACGAAAATCCGGCAGAGTTCCGTTTGTAAATGGAACATCCGGACAACAACCATAACACAAGAACCTGCTAATAGCAATTCAATAATCACAATGGCTTCCAAGCCCCACATTCATCAATCCTACTAGGGCCGAGATAATGGAAAGAAACCAAAACCCCTCCAAACCCTCTAATAATCAACAGAGCCACAAATGCTCGAATAAGATACAGTAAAGCACCTATCTGTGCAGAATAGATACAATACATCCTGAAAGAATAAATACAGGAAATAAAAGATACATCAACAGGGATATGCCAACAGACTGGCTCCCAAAAGAAAATACATAACAATCCCATAACAATGGGTAGAGAAACTGAAAGCGGATACCTATCGTCCCCAAACCCAGTCGTGCTGCAACCGTAACCGCACCACCCAACGCAACTCCAAAACCTGTAACAAGGAAACAAAAGAAGCTGTCGTTGCACTGCATCCTGCCCATAGCCGTATAATTCCTGCAACCTGGCGTGGAATACCAGGGGGCAAATGAAATTCCCTCCGTGAGTAAATAAGCTCAGTGGGAAAAGATATCATAACTACCACATCCTCTGATAGTTTAGGTAAAGCTAAACCGTCTAATAAGATATAAATATAGCCCAACTAGTCCCATCCACGCAAACCCAAGTCACACGCTCATATATTATCGTAAACGAGTATACATAAGTATATAGGGAATATATATATATATATATATACACATATATATATATATATAAAAATACACAACATGAGTCTCTAAAACTCGTACTCCAAGTACCCAACACCAGTAGTCTACACTACTCTCACCAACGTACACTAGGTATACGATACTAAGGTCCAGTCTAACAAATCACCAAATTACTCACAACACAATTCAGAAGATCCAACCGAGGAGATCACACTCACCTCTAATATCCACAAGGAAACAAAATCCACCAATAGTACCAAGGAAGGCTCAAATCCTACACCCCGATAACACAGGAAGGAAAACACCCACGTCCTTGCGTACTAACACAACCATCCTCAATATATATATATATATGTACAATATATATATATATATACGACAAACCTCATCCCAGTCCTAGGGAAAATCTACCTCTCAAAGGCTAGATCACCTCAATCATATCTCTTACTCAATGCCTTAAATCACATCATCACATTTACCTCATAACACTATCATCAATATATATATATATATATACAATATATATATAACAAACCTCAATTGCTATCTCCAACAATATTAATAATTCACCAACACTCTCACTAAGGATAAGAAAAACCACGTAAGAGCCAAGAACCCAAGCAAGGGAAAAGAAGTCCCAATGCTATACCAACAGATAACCGAGACACAATGTCAAGGTTAAGAATACCCGAACAAGGAAAGAACACCACGAATGAACCAGAAAGGAACACCACAAGTGGACAAGGGAACCAAAAGTGAATGGCCGAGTATGAAAGTAAATAAAAGAGGAATCCCAAGGATTTCCATAGTTTTTAAGAAAAAGGTTTTTAAAACTCAAACCATTTCATTCGGCATCCATGCCCCTGACAAGTGAAAAACCCCAATCACCTAGATGGTGACATCAACAACCCAAAGAAAAGGAAAGGCAACACTATAAGTGTGCACTGAACAACACCAAGCCTCCTAACCGAGACTTAGAACGATCCGAAGAAAAGGTGAAACAAGAAACCACCTTTCAAAATACTACAAGTCGAGATTTTGAGAAAGAAGTCTCAAAATCTCAGAATCTCGAGACAAGTGATAAAATAGTTTTCTTTTTAGAAATCACACAGTAAAAATGACCGTCTTGCCCCCGATCTCCGTCAGTCGCCATCACAGGCTTTTAAAAGTTGAAAATCATTTCAAAGAAGATCTCAAGATCATTTTGTAAGTATTAAAACTGTTCGTTTATTCGGGGGTAGGCGAAAACGGGTTTTTCCTTTTAAATACAAAAGTTTACTTTCAAAACTTAGAAAACACCGTTTTCGAAATGACAGCCAAATAAGTGAAAACAACTCCACAGAATCAAATGACAACACCAGGAAAAGGTTCGGCACCACGCCGTAACCGACAACTCAAGAAATGACATGTAATTCAAAGACTACGTACTGGCGTACAAAACACAGTACGAGGAATGCTTAGAGAAATTAACTAAGCACTAGAAACCACGCTACAGTACCCTAAGTACTTAATAGAACTCACCTCAACCATAACCTCTTCTCATCAATCAACATCTCACACAATCTCATCACCTGCCTTCTCTAAGGCCTCAATCCTTAATTGACACTAAAATTAATCTCGGACCTCAAATCTCTAACAAGGTCACATAGCCAGCCAAAATGACCAAACTACTAACCACAATCACAAGACTACTAACCAAAGTCACAAGACTGCTAACCACAATCACATGGCTACTAACCATAATCACAAGGCTACTAACCACAATTACAAAACTATTAACCACATTCTCTAAGGCATTATTCCACCTCAACTCAACCTCAATTCTACAATCCATCTCTAACTTCAACTAACCACAGAAGTCACCAGACCAATATACTTAACCTTCCCTACGGGCACAAAAGTATACAACACAAGTATAAGGATATACGCCTCGTTTATACTTTAATAATTACTGCTTTTAAATTCCCGTTTTCACATTTATCACTTTCAACTGAGCATTTTATAAAATGAATTCATTTTGCATATTCATAAATAATCATGCTCCAACATATATATATACATATCAATAAATCACATGATGATATGCAACGCATCGTACTCACAGACCGCCTGTGGTACACACACACAAAAACACACCCTACCAAAGGGTCCTGGATCATTCTCCACCATTCCCCTAAGTCTGCAGGCTCACTAGGGAATGTGGACTCATCGTACCGTTCTTCCCAAGTGCTTTTGACACTTCACACTTTTAACCAAGGAAGACGTCCTCCACGACGCGGTCGTGCGCATAGGCTTTGGACGATATGTCCTCCCCCTATCATCTGCGTTTCTCAGCTTTTTAGTTCTGTGGGAGCAAGAAGCACCCCCTGGCCAGTTGTTTCGACGATCCAAACACAAACGTCTACTCGTGCACCACGCACAAAGGAAGTAGACCACACCAAATGAATCTCTGCAAATGGTGAACACATGCACTACATGCACCAACACCCATGTCTCACAATACATGGTGTACACAAATAAATCATGTCCAACATAAATATGTAATGCACCATATTTATAAAAATACCCACATGGTAATATCAACATAAATCTCAAATCTCTGTACATGCTTTTAAAAATATATTAAAGCATTTAAATCGTGAGAAAATAGATTCATGTTCTAAACAATATATTTTCTTTAATTCTTTAGAAAATATTTCAATTTCAATTAACATGTCTTTTTAAAATAATTTACACAGATCATCGACGTAATAAAAGGGGACCTAGAATAGCGTCTAAGTCTCTCACGTCCAACGTTTACAAAATCTTCTAGCTCATTTAATTCTCAAGAGAATTTCTAAGCCGCATATTCCTATTGAATTAAAATAGAAATTAATATAATCACATAGGGAATAATTTAATTAATTTTCTTAAATTAATTCCTAAGTCTCATTCTGATCCTAAATAATTTATAGATATTTAAACTAGCAATTTAATATATCTATAATAAATTAAATAAGGGTTTTGCACCCCTAAACTATTTCAATAATGCGGAGTGAGAAATATAATTTCCCACCTAATTTATACGTTACCGAACAGCTTGAAACATCACAGTACCGGCGCCCGAACACGAAGCCCGCCGACCAAAATCGTCCGATAATTATTTCGAATATATCGAAATGTCCGTCTTGACAACCTATACGATATATACGAAGCCCATTAATAATCAGTTAATTAATTGGGTTAAATGTAAAATACCCCAAACGAAATCTATAACCTATAAATGCGATTTCCGGGCAAACCATTTATCCTAAAATCACGAAATTAATATATATCGAATACCATGTATATACGGAGCTACTCACCGAAAATCGGCTCAAACCGATCACCGGAAGGTCGCCGAACAATTGGCCGAAGCCCAGCCGAACACGCCCCTGTCCACGCGCTGCTACACGAACCAGTGCGCCTCCCGTTCCGGCGACTCACGCCGCCTGTGCCGCCGCCTCTCGCCACCAGCGCCGCCGCCGTCCACAGCCCAGCAGCCCCTCGCCGTCGCTGCTCCCAACCAGCTGCAACCGCCGGTCATCCCTCAGCCGACTCTGCTCTTCCTCTCTCGCCATGACCGGCGACTCTCGCTCTCTCTCTCTCTCGCCTGACCGGCGACCATGGAGGTGGAGGAAGGTGGTCCAGTCGTTCGCCTGTGGAGAAGGAGAGGAGCAGATCGTCTGATGGCGTGTAGAGAAGAGAATGAGAGTAGTTGGTCTGTTGTAGCGTGTACATATATACATATATATGTACTAATTGCACAACTAACCCCCAACTTCTTTATAATTGCAAAATGAACCCCACTTTAATGATATATATATATAATTAAATATATATATATAATGAGTCCCAACAATTACCGGAAGCCTCGAAATAATATTGAGTCAACCTGTAAGTCCACAGGACGCCCAATAAAATATATCGGTGTAGGAACCCAAATATCGGAACACTTAAACAAGACCGACCAATTAAAATGTGTCGTCATCCAATCGAGACACTAATCATTAAACGTCGAATGATACCGCGTAGTCGAGAATAAGAATTCGTGTAGTGTCGTCCAGCCGACTTTAAAACTGAACGCGAAAAATTTACAGGTATCAAATACCAAGAATAAATAATACGTCACGAACAAGTGACGTCATTAATGAAATTAAATTAAAATTAATTTCATGAAAAAGGAATATAACACGGGGTGTTACATATAAACACATAGAAAACAAGTAAAGAAAAGGTAAACACGCCTAAGCATGCAAGCTAACAAATCATGTAATAATCCAATTACAAGAAAAAATAAAAACGTTGATCATAACAAGTGCGTCACCAGTCAGCCGAAACACCAAATGCCAAACATCGAAACGAGGCTACGTCGTCATCCCATCAAGTCCGTAACTCAGAACATGAAATATTTACATATACTGATGTCCGCCCAAGGGTTTCAAAAATAATGCTTAAGAACGACCCCTTGGGATGGCTTAGGTTTTACCTATCGTAAGCGCACAAATCGTATTGTAGTACAAAATTGGCTTGAGAAAGGGAATATCGATCCCACGGAGACTTAAATTATTCACTTTAGTAATCTAAAAATATTTAATTATGTTTAAAAAAGTTTGTTTGATTTGATTTGAGAATTATAACTAAAACAGAAAATAAATTGAGAGTTGATCAAGAAAGAAAAAAAACTAGGGTTTTCATCGCTCCACCACTAACTCCATAACATAGTTTTCAATTTGCACAATTGTAACAGGGCGATCTATTCCGATGAATAAGAACGTACCATAAATAGTGAATACGCTCCCAAAAAGGATACCGTCAACCGGATTCGCTACAACCCATCTCCAGACAGAGTGTAACTAGTGCATGTTATTTACTTTACTCTAATATACTCTTAATACATGATATTAAACTAGAGTATGTCCATGATACCTCGCCAATGCATGGCCTATGTAAACCTATGGTTTCAAGTGTTAAGAACCATTGTGTAGAAAATCATGGATTAAGCATCCGAGTTCCAGCCCATAGTGAATAATCATGATTGAGTAAGAAAATATATTCATTCAATCTAACACAAGAATCAAGAACAAATATATATCTTGTATCAAGAATAAAAATAGTCACCCATCTACAACAATCATCACGGTATAGTCACAGCTTCCCCTCGTTACAATTTAAAACAAATATAAAAACTACATTACTTGGTTAGGGTTTTGCAAGAAAACCCTAGATACCGGTTTAATCGATCATGGCTAACGAAGACTGCATCATTGATGTAGAATCACTCGCCATGGCCATTGTAAGAACAATTTTGTGTATTGTTTATTTATGACATGTTCTAGACAATAACCATGTTAGGTGTTAGATAGGTTGTTTTGGTTTTCAACGATGTCTACAAGTTTTGACAAAGGCATAATCAAGCATTGAAGTAGTGAAGAATACAGGTGAAGTGAAAAAATGAGCGTATTGAGTAAAAATGTCTCCCGGAGGGCGAAAATGATATTTTCCAAAGTCGTCACTTCAAGCAAAAAGTATCGCGGATTTAAGGGGGTCATTTTGACGGAGCAGTAGAGAAAAGTGGTTATAACAAAAATACCTATGCTTTCAGAATAAAAATATGGCTAGAAAGTAGAGTTTTACGCTTGAAGGTATGCTTCAAGCGTAGCAGCGGCAAGGATTTTTCTAAATTTTGTTGTTAAGTACAAATTTGCCCTTGGTTGGTTTTATGATGTGTTCATGACTCATCCACATTATAGTGCGTGCTATATAAATGATGTATACCAGAGAAGAGGGTTTGACTTAGATAGGTGTGAAATTACAAGAAAGAGCAAACTTAACGTTTGATTCATCATTGCCTATAAATACCAGGTCTACAATAAGAGGAGGCACGGTTTTAAAAAATCCCTACTAATTTTCTATAGCTTCATCTTCTTCGGAGATATATGGTGAGAGAATATTATTGATTGAATAGATATACACAACTTCACTTTTGTTATTGAGGTTCTCCAATTGTGCTTCTACATCGACAATTCTTATGGACAATTGGATGTTCTAGTTGCTGAAAAATCCACACAGTTTATAGCAATGTGGTAGCATTGATCCTTTGAAGAACAAAGCCGTCTAAGTGCGGAGATCGAAGTAGGAGGCTTCATGGTTATTCAATATGTTGAGAAGCAGAGTCGTCTAAGTACAGAGATCAGAGCAAGAGCTTCGTGGAGTGCGAATGAATCTAGAATTTTAGATGTCAAGTGAAGAACAACAAATTACAGAGGTTGTAAGTTTTGTAATTTACAGTCTGTATAATTTCTCTAATTCATAGTGCGTCATACCCGAGTGTATCTGTGATTTTTACTTCAAGTCTTTCCAAGGTTTTCCACGTAAAAATCTCTGTGTCTTCTCATAATTTAAATTTCTGCAGTTATATTCATATTTGCTTGATTGATCTATTTTGAGAATTGAATTGAGAATTAGGGTTTGTGACTGATTAAATTTAATTTTTGCTAAATAATTTTAATTGATCTTACAATCGACAAAAAGCTTATTCACCCCCCCCCCCCCCCTTTAAGCTATTTTCACTATCGTCTAAGTAATTTCAATTGGTATCAGAGCCAGGTTGCCCCTTTTAGGTTAACTACCTAGGGTTAAATTCTATACTTAGACGATGGTGATGCCTCGTGAAGGAGGTTCCATATCTAGGTATCCTTTATTTTATGGGTCGAATTACACATATTGGAAAGCGAGGATGAGAGCATTTTTGAAATATTTAGAAGAGAGAGCATGGAATACTGTAGAAGTAGGATACTCACCTCCAACTGTGAAAGAAAATGTTATTAATGAAGTGAAAGATAAACCGTCAAGCGAGTGGACTGTTGCTGAGATAAATAGTGGGAATTAGAACTCAAAAGTGTTATACAATGCTGTTACTCCGAGTGAGTTTAAGAGGATTGCTACATGCGTAATTGCCAAGGAAGCTTGGGACATTCTCCAAGTTACTCATGAAGGAACTTCAAAGGTTAAACAATTAAAACTTCAAATTCTGAATTTTTTATTTGAGCAGCTGAAGATGAAGGAGGATGAAGTCTACGTTGACTTTGAGGCTAGGTTAACTGATATCGTAACAGGTTGTCATAACCTAGGTGAGCCTATTCATGAGACTACCATAGTAAATAAAATCCTTAAGTCTCATCCTGAACATTTTCGATCTAAGGTCATTGTCATCTCAGAGGTCATGAGTCTTAAAAAAATTAAGGTTGAAGAATTGGCCGGGAATTTAAATCTTATGAGATGGAGATGTTCAAAAACCCCCCTCAGAAGGTTAGTGGCACAAAAGATAAGAACATAGCTTTTAAAACCACTAGGGAGGATCATGTTGAACCTGATAAAGAAAGTGAGTTGAGTCTGACTGATATAGTCATGTTTGCTAACAGATTGAACAAATTTGTTAGGGCTAAACAGAATGGCCAAGAAAAAAAATTTGGGGATAAATTGGGTGAGTCTAGAAGTAGAAATAAGACTCAAACTAGAATGGAAAAATCTGATCCTAAAAAGAAGAAACCCCAATGTTTTGACTGTCAAGGATATGGTCACATAGCTGCAGAGTGTGTAAACACTTTGAAGAAATCCAAAGGATTAGCTGTCAGTTGAGATGATGACTCTGACAATGGATTAACTAATGATGCGACATACTCGGATGTATGTGATGATTCTGATAATTTCACTGTGTTCACTGCACAAACCAAAGAGGTTAGAGAAGTTAATACAAGTTGGGCGATGTCTAAAGAAGAAGGTTCTAAGATTGATGAAGGTTGTGATTACACTCTTCAAGAGTCTTAGGACAAATTACTTGATAAGACCTCACAACTTCACAAAAATCACATGAAATTGTTGACTAAGAGTCTTCACATGGACAAAGAATTACATTCTTTAAAAATATGAATTAATCAAAAGTTCTCAAACTCAAAATCTCCTATAGACTTTAAAGGCCAAGTTGGTTGAAGATTTGAAGAAATCTGAACTAGAAAGAACTCAGTTTTTGAAGTTAGTAGATGATCTCAATAAGGACGTGGTTGAGAATTTGGAAAAAGAGCTGAAAAATACAAGATTAACTCTTTGTAAATGGTCTGAAGGAACCCTTAAGCTAGATGAGATATTGAGTAAGGAAACATTAGTAGGAAATACAAAGGGTTTGGGTTTTGTTGGAGTAATGCCGAATTCAAATGTTGCAAAAACCACCTTTGTAAAGGCCTCTCATGTAGCGTCTAGTTCCTCACAAGGAAATTCAAATTGGAATCCTGGTGCTCAAGCCTATGTCAAAAGACCTGTTGAAAACAAGCTCTTCATTAACTCTAGATATCCTAGGAGGTCGACTAATAGAGTTCAGAGGTTCGTTCCTGTATGTCATCACTGTTATGTCAAAGGTTATATTCGACCTAGGTGTTTGAAGCTAAAAGGGAAGGTGTTGAAGTCAGTAAAAGAACAAAGAATCCAATAGGGAGATCGTGTTCAAGATCAAATTCAAATGTTAAATAAAGAAGCGAAGAATTTGTCAAGACTGGCAAATGGAACTCCGAAGATGAAGAAGGCATGGGTCAGAAAAGGTGAGCTACACTGTTTTGTAGTTCATATTGCCCTTAGAGCATGCAAGTCTATTTCTTGGTATCTGGATAGTGGATGTTCGAGGCATATAAATGGAGATAAGTCATTTTTTGGATTTCTGTAAGAGTGTCATGGTGGGATAGTAACGTTTGGTGATGGAAAGAAGTCGAAGGTAATAGGAAAACGTATGGTTGTGATTCCTGGTCTACCTAAACTAGAAGATGTGTTTTATGTAGAGGGCCTTAAAGCAAATTTGTTGAGCATAAGTCAAATATGTGATAAGAATCCTAAAGTCACTTTTTCTCTTGATAAGTGTTCGATCATTGACTCTTGTGGGAATTGCGTAATGGAAAGTATGGGTTAAACTGATAACTACTATTGCATTGTTCCAAGTTCTGAATTTTTATGCAATAGAGTTAAACTTGATGAAGTTGAAATTTGGCATCAGCGGATGGGACATGTTAATTTTTGAGAATTAACAAAAATTACTAAGAGTGAAATTGTTAAGGGAGTCCTTAAGCTTGGTTATGCAAAAGAGATTGTGTGTGGATCATATCGGAAGGGTAAACAAGTCAGATGTCAGCACAAAAAGACAAATGTCATTTGTACTTCTAGACCTTTAGAGTTGTTGCATATTGATTTACTGGGTCCCACTAGGACTATGAGCAAAGGAGGAAAGAAGTATATTTTTGTCATGGTGGATGATTACTTAAGGTTTGCATGGGTTGGATGTTTAAGTGAAAAGTCTGAAGCTTCTGAAAGTTTTAAGTGGATTTGACTGAGAAGAATTGTTCCATTTTTAGAATGAGGAGTGATCATGGAAGGGAGTTTGAAAATTCATAAATTGAAGTGTTTTGTTATGAGAGAGGAATAAAACATGAATTTTCAGCACCGAAAACTCTACAACAAAATGGAGTTGTTGAGAGGAAGAATAAGGTTATTCAAGAAATGGTGAATGTTATGTTACATGGTAGGAATGTTCCAAGGTATTTTTGGGCCGAGGCAGTGAACACAGTGTGTTACACCTCAAATAGAGTTTATCTAAAGCCTGACATTTTAAAAACTCCCTATGAATTGTGGAATGGCAAGAAACCCAATGTGAAATCTTTCAAGGTTTTTGGAGCAAAATACTATATTCTTAGAAATCGGGAATCCATTGCGAAATTCGAGACTAAGAGTGTTGAAGGAATATTTCTTGGGTATTCATTGACAAGTCGGGCATATAGGGTTTTTAATCTTAGAACTCAAACGATGATGAAATCTACTAATGTAGTGGTTGATGACTCATGTGTTGATAAGCATCCAACATCAGTTGAGGATGACGATAATGAGCCATTCTTTCAGTTAGGAAATTATTATTTTGATGTTGGTGAAGAGGAGAATGTGATTTATGATGGTAGTTCTAGTCCTATAAAATCGCATGATCGAACTTCTGATGCTCAGGCTACTTCTTCTAAAGAACCACCTACAAGGGTAAAGTTATATCATCCTTTGAATAATGTTATAGGATCTGTTGATCAGATGATGGTGACCCGGAGAAAGGCTATGAATGAGGTTTCGTATGAATGCTATACATCTTCCTTGGAACCTAAAAATCTCAAAGAAGCTCTTCAAGATAGTGAGTGAATAAATGTTGTGCGAAAAGAACTTCAGCAGTTTGTTAAGAATGATGTGTGGTGTCTTGTGCCAAGACCAAAAGAGATAAACGTGAATGGTACCAAGTGAATTTTCAAGAATAAAAAGGATAAAAATGGTACAGTTGTTAGGAATAAGGCTAGGCTTGTTGTTAAAGTTATATTCAGTTGGAGGGTATAAACTTTGATGAAACGTTTGCTCCAGTGGCAAGACTTGAATCTATTCGGATTTTATTTGCTATAGCATGTCATCCTTGTTTTAAGTTATATCAGATGGATGTAAAAAGTGCATTCTTGAATGGCATTCTTCATGAGGAGGTGTATGTGGAGCAGCCACAAAGATTTGAAGATCCTCATTATCCTGGTCATGTGTAAAAGCTGAAAAAGGCTCTGTATGGACAAAAGCAAAGTCCTAGAGCTTGACATGAAAGCTTCACCGACTCCCTGTTGGGAACAGGTTTTATTTGAGGGGGAGTGGACAAAACACTATTTATTAAGAAAATTAAGAGTGATACAGTTGTTGCTCAAATATATGTTGATGATATTGTGTTTGGTTCCACTTCTGATAAACTAGCTCATTATTTTGGAGATCAAATGAAACATGAATTTGAGATGAGCATGATTGGTGAATTGAACTTCTTTCTAGGGATTCAGGTTAAGTAATTAAGTGATGGGATTTTCGTTTCTCAAACTCGTTATGCCTTGGAATTAGTAAAGAATTTTGGTTTGGAAAAGGCTAAGGATGCTCGCACTCCTATGAGAACAAGTGTCAAGCTTAGCATAGATAATAAAGGCAAAGATGTCGATCCTACACTATATAGGAGTATGATTAGGAGTTTGTTGTATTTGACTCCCAATCGACCTGACATAGCTTTTAGTGTTGGTTTGTGTGCACGTTACCCGGCAAGTCCTAAGGAGTCTCATATTACTACTGTGAAAAGGATTATCAAAGTTGTTAAAGGGATAGTGAATTATGGATTATGGTATCCATTAGGTACTAATACTGATATCGCATCTTTTTCAAATGTTGATTAGGTTGGTAATGTTGATGATAGAATAGTACCAGTGGAGGGTGTTTCTATGTTGTAAATTGCTTAGTTGTTTGGCATAGCAAAAAGCAAAATTGTGTTTCTCTTTCCACTACTGAGGCTGAGTATATAGCAGTTGGTACTTGTTGTACTCAGGTTTTGTTGATACGTCAAATGTTGCACGATTATGGTTTTCCTCAAGGCATGATAACTGTGTTCTGTGATAACACGAGTACAATAAATATTTCTAAAACTCCTGTTCAACACTCTAGGACAAAGCATATAGATATTCGACATCATTTCATTCATAATCTTGTTGAAGATGGTATAGTGTCTCTAGAGTTTATATCCACAGATTCTGAGTTGGCAGATATCTTTACAAAACCATTAGATTTTCAAAAGCATGTTAGTCTTAGGAAATCTATTGGTATGCTTTCTTTAGAATAGATATCTTATTATCTATCATTCTAGGAACACATTGCATTATTTTTCAAGAATTGGTAGGTAATCATGCATTTAGATTATATTTATTCATGCATTAATTTTATTTTAATAAAAAAAAACATTTTGGGATTGTTGAGTTTGGCTAGAGTACAAAAGTTGTCATATTTTACTCTATTTTCACATTTACTTGTCTAATTATGCATATGTGAAGTAGAGGTATTAGCCTGACCCAAGATTTTTGGATGATCACTTGGCGTGATTATTTTGTGTTACAAAATCTTAATCTTAGGTGCTTGTTGCTTCGTAGATGATTATAATGACTACTGAATCTGTTAATTTTTTCATTTAACCCGAAGTGGTATGAATGTTCATGAGCTATGCTAGATTGGTTTATGCATGAAATATTTTTTTTGCATGTGTATGAATGTAGTGGTAATGGTGAAAGAAGAGGAAAGGATAAGATGATAAAAAATAAAAATGCAAAAAACAGTTCTTCAATCCAAAAAGGAGAGATAACTGATGAGCATAAATCCCATGGAATAAGTTCGGGCCTAGTTGGTTAGAACTAAAAATCCTCACTGGAATGTACGGAGCTTGGATAGATAAAAGGGGATATGGTGAAAAAAGAAAAGATGAAAACGAGGAAATTATGTGAAAAAAATAAAGTTTTTTTTTGTTTACGTCTAGTTTGGATCTTGGAATAAAGTATCATCACGATTGGTGCAGAGATTATCAGGTTTAGTATGTATTGTTTTCATCTTACCTTAGTTTTTACACATGAGAATTTTCATATATATATATTTGCAAAACTTGACTTGTGCATTCTAGAGTTTACAAGGTATGTGTGTTGATTTTCTTCTATATCGTGTGTATAATGACTGAGTTAGATATGAGAATATGATGTTAATGATTAGCGTGTTGTATCTATTGTCTTGCTTACGGATTTATAAAAATAAAAATTTTATTATTATTATTCATGACATTTTTCATTCATGCATTAGTATTAGGGTCATAAATAGTAGAGATTTCTGTTAACCTAAGAATTTGGATATGATCTGATAGAATTATGTATCTTGGTGTTTTGTTTAAGTACTTCCTTGTGTTTCTCTATCTTGTTGGTATTGCATATATTTTCTTTGTTTGTCATTTCAGTGACAAAAAGGGGGAGAAGTATTAATGTAGGGGGAGTGATTGTTTAGTTAAAAGAGAGAAGTATTTGTCAAGGGGGAGTTTATTCTCAGGGGGAGAATGATGATCATTATGTGTGCATTGTTGTTATGATTTTCTGATGATCATTATGTTGGATTTTATATATGTTTTCCACACTTGCGTTTAATGGTTTGTTCAGTGTTGTCGTTACAAGATTGGTTGTCATGAAAGCAAGGTGACAGTTTATATCTATGTTTGTTTGTGTGTGTTCATAGGTATAGATGTTATGTTGTTATTTGTGAGGATATATTGTAAAACATGGTTTTGTCTCAGAAATGCCAAGGGGAAGATTGTAAGAATAATTTTGTGTATTGTTTATTTATGGCATGTTCTAGACAATAATTATGTTAGGTGTTAGATAGGTTGTTTTGGCTTTCAACGACATCTACAAGCTTCGACAAAGGCATAATCAAGCATTGAAGTAGTGAAGAATATAGGTGAAGTGAAAAAATGAGCATATTGAGTAAAAATGTCCCCCGGAGGGCGAAAATGACATTTTCTGAAGTCGTCACTTCAAGCAAAAAGTATCATGGATTCAAGAGGGTCGTTTTGGCGGAGTTGCGGAGAAAAGTGGTTTTAACAAAAATACCTACGCTTTCATAATCAAAAAGTGGCTAGAAAGTGGAGTTTTACCCTTGGACCTACGCTTCAAGCGTAGGGGACGCTATGCTTCAAGCATAGCTATGGCAAGGATTTTTCTAAATTTTGCTGCGATGTCCAAATTTGCCCGTGGTTTGTTTTATGATGTGTTCACGACTCATCCATATTATAGTGCGTGTTATATACATGATATACACCAGAGAAGAGGGTTTGACTTGGATAGGTGTGAAATTACAAGAAAGGGCAAACATAGGGTTTGATTCATTATTGCATATAAATACCAGGTCTACAATAAGAGGAGACAGGTTTTTGAAAAATCTCTGCTAATTTTGTACAACTTCATCTTCTTCAAAGATATATGGTGAGAGAATATTATTGAGTGAATAGATATACACAACTTCTCTTTTGTTATTAAGGTTCTCTAATTGTACTTCTACATCGTCAATTCTCATGCACAATTCGATGGTTTAGTTGCTGAAAAATCTACACACCGTCTATAGCAACGTGGTAGTATTGATATATTTAAGAACGAAGTCGTCTGAGTGCGGAGATCAAAGCAAGAGGCCTCGTGGTTATTCGATCTATTGAGAAGCAAAGTCGTCAAAGTATGGAGATCGGAGTGAGAACTTCGTGGAATGTAAGTGAATCTAGAATTTTAGACGTCGAGTGAAGAAGAGCAAATTACAGAGGTTATAAGTTCTATCTTGATAGAGTCTATACAATTTCTCTTATTCATAATGCATCGATACCCGAGTGTATTCGTGGTTTTTACTTGAAATCTTTCCAAGATTTTCCACGTAAAAATCTCTGTGTCTTCTCATGATTTAAATTTCTGCACTTATATTCATATTTGCTTGATTGATCTGTTTTGAGAATAATTGAGAATTAGGGTTTGTGACTGATTAAAATTGAATTTCCGCTAAGTAATTTTAATTGATCTTGAAATCGATAAAAGGCCTATTCTCCCCCCCTCCCTCTAGGTTGTTTTCACTATCGTGTAGGTAATTTTAGAGATTGTCTTGTATGGCTCCTCCTTGGAATAAATATCCAGAGATTGCTCTGAAAATTATATGAACGAAGTCCCCAAAATCTATAGCAGACCTTGGTATTTATAGAAGCTAGTTAAGGGAAACCCTAAGGTTATCATTTTTCGTAATTTCACACCAAACCAAGCAAAACCATAAAATCTAATGTATATTATATCATATACACATGTATATAGGTGTTGGGATCGAACACAAAGTCATTCGGGTCAAAACGGATCAATTCGGGTCAAAATAGGATTTTTTCCTGAGCATAAAATTTCCAGCTTTTTCCTGCATACATCTCACACTTTTGATGATAACTGGAGCTAAACAGATTGCATGGAGCCATGTAATAGCTTGTTAGAAATCTGACTTCGAGCTCTCTATGTTAGCCTCAAGAATCACTCCATTTGGACCTGTTTTGACCGAGATATGGCTGCTCGAAGTTGACTGATAATTTTTGTTGAAAACCCCCCCACGCATGGTGCGTAGGGGTTCCGACGCATTGTGCGTAGGTGTTAATATGCATGTTGGGAAGGTCAATTTTGCCTTGCGTAGGTGTTGCGTAAAAATAGCACTTTCTAGTCACTTTTAGCGACTGGATGTTGATGTCCGTCGGGGTGAGTTAAACATATATGTTAAAAACGGCCCCTTATGACGGCTTAGGTTTTACCTATTGAATGTGCACGGATCGTATTGTAGTATAGTTCATCTTGTGAAAGGTTATCTATCCCACAGAAACTAAGTTGTATTCTGAATTCTCGTAAAATAATATTCTTAAATTGGTAGAAAAATATGGTTTGTCATTTTGAAATTAATTAACTAAGAAAGGAAGTAAAAGTAGATTAAGACAAGAACAATAGAAATAAAATCTAGGGTTTCCATACTCCACCACTAACCACATAATATAATTCCCAATTCGCTCAACTGCAAGAGGGCGATCCATAATTGTGAATCAGATCGTATCGCAAAAAGCTAAATACAGTCCCAAAAAGGATTACCATCAACCGAAAAGCGACAACCCATCTCATGACTGACCTAACTAGTACATGCCAATTAAATTACTCTAATCTACTCCTAATGCATGAAAATAAACTAAAGCATGTCTATATTAAATCGTCAAGGCATAGCCTGTGTCAACCTAGGGTTTCAAGTTTTATTATCACCATTGTGTAGAAAATCATAAGTTAAGCATCTGAATTCCAGCCCATAGTGAATAACCATGATTGTGTAAGATAAATAGAATCAAAATAAATATATAAACTTGTATCAAGAATAAAAACGGTCTCTCATCTACTACAATCATGATAGTATGGTCACAGTTTTCCCTCATTACAATTGAAACAAATAAAAGAACTATATTACTTGGCTAGGGTTTTGCTAGAAAACCCTAGATACCGAATTAGTTGTTCATGGTATAAGGTGATTGCATCGTTGATGTAGAAATGCCCTCCATGATCTTCTTCTCCGAATCTCTAGGTCTTGAATGGCTCCTCCCTTTGAATGATATGAATCTGAAAATTGGGTAGAAACAAGTCCCAAAATTATTTGGAGAGAAGTCCCTTAGATCTGTCGCAAAGCTTGGTATTTATAGACAAAACCAAGGGAAACCCTAACTTGTGGAATAGGATTACCCTTTTTCGTAATTTCATACCCAACCAACCAAAACCCTAATATATGATGTATAATATGTGTATATTACATGTATAGAGGTTTTGGGGTTGAACTTAAAATCATCTTGGTCAAAACGGATCAATCCGGGTTAAAATAGGATTTTGGCCCGAATTTGAAATTTCCAGTTTTTTTTGCAGGACACCTCTCACTCTTTTTATCATATCTGGAGCTACACAAATTGGATGGAGGCGTGTAATATATCGTTGGAAAAATTACTTCAAGCTATTGATTATAGGCTCAATAATCACCCTATTTGGACCTCCTTTTACCAAGATATGACTGTCCAAAATTGATTGAAAAATTATGCTGAAAACACTATTCATGCCGCAGCTACGCCCAAGTGTAGGGAGTGATGCTTGAAGCGTAAAAATGGCACTTTCTAGCAACTTTTAGCTACTGGAAGCGTAGAACATGCGTAGCAAAATCCCCGGAACCAACTTTTCTCCGCAATTGTGTCAAAAAGATCGTCTTGATTCCACGAGACTTTTTACTTGAAGTGACGGCTTCGGAAAATGTCATTTTGCCCTCTGGGAAACATTTTTGTCTTGAAAACACCTCTTTGACTCTCTTCTTGGATAGAAAAGAATGTGTAATTGGTTAATTCACCCAAGTTAGCTCATTTTCTTCATTAAGCTCCTGAAATACGCTTAAACACACAAACGACATAAAAATACCAAATAATATATTGTAAAGACGTTACAACAGTAAGATAGGAGCTTAAAATGAACACTTTTGAGCACATATCAGATGGATAGGTCATGCGTAGCAAAATCCTTGGAGCCAACGTTTCTCGGGACTAGTGCCATTTGAACACACTCGACTCCCTTGTTATGATTCTTGAAGTTATGGCTCGAAAAAATGACGTTTCTGCCCTCTGGGAGACACTTTTCTATTGAAAACATGTCTTTTGTTATCTCTTTGAATAGATACAAGCACTTCTCTAGTTAATTCACTAAAGTTAGCTCATTATCTTCATTAAGCTCTTGAAACACGCTTAAACACACAAACGGCATAAAAATATCAAATAATGGAATGTAAAGACGTAACATTAGCAAGATAGGGGCCTAAAATGGAAAACATTTGACACCTATCACGTACCAAGAATACAAAAGACGTCATAAACAACAAAAGGGATGTCATAAGCCAAGAATAAACCGAAAAAGAATTCCAATAAAAGGAAAGTAACACGGTGATGCACTTCGGACGGGATTAAAAATAATGTTTAAGAACGATCTCTTACGACGACAAGGTTTTACCTATCGCAAGTGTACGAATTGTATTATAGCACAAATTGGCTTAAGAAGGAGAATATCGATCCTAAAGAGACTTGGATTATTCACTCTAGCAATCTAAAAGTATTGAATTATATTTTGAAAAAGGTATGAATTGTTTTGAGATCTAAAAGTAATGACTAATTAAAAACATTATTTAAATTGTGATTGTGATCCAGGTAGAGAACAAATAGAGTTTTCATGCTCCACCACTAACCGCATAGTATAGCTATCTACTTGTTCAATTGCAAGAGAGTAATCCAGCATCGTGAATCAGATCATACTACAAATAGTCGAATACATCCCAAAAAGGATACTATCCACCAGATTCGCTACAACTCATCTCCGGACAGAGTGTGACTAGTACATGTCATCTACTTTGCTTTAATCTACTCCTACAACATGAAATTAAACTAAAGCATGTCTATATCACCTCGCCGAGGCATGGCCTGTGTAAATCTAAGGATTCAAATGTTAACCACCACTATGTAGAAAATCATGATATGTTTAAGATAACATGATTGGTTGAGATAATGCATTCATTCAATCTAAGAGAATAATTAGAATAAATATAAAATCCCGTTTCATGAATAACTACGATCACAGATCTACATAATCATCACGATATGGTCTTCAGTTTCCCCTCGTTACAATTGAAACAAATAAACAATCTACATTACTTGGTAAGGGTTTTGCTAGAAAACCATAGATATCGAATTAGTTGTTCGTGGTGGAAGGAGACTGCATCGTTGATGTAGAAACGCCCTCCATGATCTTCTTCTCCTGATCTCTAGGTCTTGAATGACTCCCTTCTTTGAAAGATATAAATCTCCATAGATAGTGCTCTGTAAATTATGTAAATTTGAAGCTCCATGGGTCTGAATTAGACCTTGGTATTTATAGAATCGATTTATACTTGGAAACCACTTTTATTATTTATTGTTCCATTAGAACCCCCTCGACTCCGTCGATATTGATGAGTATTAAATGTTGTCCATTTTAGGCATCTAACTCACTATTGTTACATTTTATCATTACATTATTTGGTATTTTTATGTGGTTTACGTGTTAAAGTGTGTTTCAGGAGCTTAACGAAGGAAAGAGCTAACTTTGGTGAATTAACCAAATAATTGCTTGTCTATCCACAAAGAGAGCAAAAGAGGAGTTTTCAAGCAAAAAGTGTCTCCCGGAAGGCAAAAACGACATTTTCCCTAGTCGTAACTTCGGAAAACATACCACAGGAGTCGAGGGGGTTCTAACGGAGCAATTATCAAGAAAGGTGGTTTCCAAGTATTTTGCTATGCTTGAGTTATGCTTACAGTAGCCAAAAGTGGCTAGAAAATGCTTAAGCTACGCTTGGCATTTTTTGCCCAAAAGGAGATACACTTAAGCGTAGTTGGGATATACGTTTATGCGTAACAACCCCTACGCTGGCAAGCATAGGTAGAGCTGGCAAAGATGAGTCCCGATCCGATTTGAATTCTTTTGACATATCTTTAACTCTAACACCTCTAAGCACGTTTATATGACATATTATATATCAGATTGAAGGGTTTGGCTCAGATTTGAGGAGAAACACATCATAGAGAAATCCTACTCAAGTGGGACAAGTTAGAAACAAACAGAACTTTTCTCAACCTCTTCTATAAATACCAAGGTCTGCTACAGATCTTAGAAGCTTCTGATTAGATAATTTCCAGAGCACTATCTCTAGAGATTAACATCTTTAAAAGTAGGGATCCATTCAAGACCTAGAGATCTGGAGCGTATGATCATGGAGGGCATTTCTACATCAACGATGTAGTCACCCACTGCTATGAGCAACTAATACGGTATCTAGGGTTATCTAAAAAAACCCTAGCCAAGTAATGTAGTTCTATCTATTTGTTTTAATTATAATGAGGGGAAACTGTGACCATACTGTGATGATTGTGTAGATCTGTGACTGTAGTAATTCGTGATACGGGATTTTATATTTATTCTAATTCTTGTCTTAGATTGAATGAATACATTATCTCAACCAAGCATGTTATATTAAATATAGCGTGATTTTATACACAATGGTGCTTAACACTTGAAACCCTAGGTTTACACAGGCCATGCCTCTGCGATGTGATATAGACAAGATTTTGTTTAAATTTATGCTATAGGAGTAGATTAGAGTAAAGTAGATGTTATGTACTAGTCACACTCTCTCCGAAGATGGGTTGTAGCGAATCTGGTGGATAGTATCCTTTTTGGGACGTATTCGACTATTTGCGGTATTATCTAATTCATGGTGATGGATCGCCTTCTTGCAATTGAGCAAGTAGATAGCTATATTATGCGGTTAGTGGTGGAGCATGAAAACCCTAGTTTTTATCTACCTTGAATCACAATCATAATTTACATTCTATTTTTAGTTAATTTAGTTGTAGATCTCAAACAAATCAAACAAACATTTTTCAACTATAATTCAATACTTTTAAATTGCTAGAGTGAATAATCCAAGTCTTTGTGGGATCGATAGTCCCTTTCTCAAGCCAATTTGTACTACAATACGATTCATGCACCTATGATAGGTAAAACCTTGTCGTCATAAGGGGCCGCTCTTAACCATTATTTTTTTCAGCCCTAGATGTGCATCAGGTATGTTTCCCAAAGTTTTGGGTCCGAAAAATATCGTTTTTACCCTTTGGGATACACATTTTGCTTGAAAACTCCTCTTTCGATCTTTTTGTGGATAGATACAAACATGTCTTTGGTTAATTCACCAAAGTTAGCTCGTTTCTTCGTTAAGCTCCTGAAACACGCTTTAACATACAAACCACATAAAAATACGAATTAATAAATGATAAGACATAACAACAGTGAGTTAGGGGCCTAAAATGGACAACATTTGACACCTATCACACCCCCAAACTTACATATTTCTAGTCTATTTGCAATGAACACAGAAGAACTTTGAAATCACCTCATGATGTTTATCTATCCTAACTACGCTACACTACTCCCTTGCTTTCATGAGGGTCGACGATTACACTTAGCACTTGTAACATGCCTTTTAAACCCCTCGGCAATACCGACTGGACGAGTGCAATCTCATGAGGGTTAGCTATATTATCCACAACTTCTCCATTCTTCGCTATCACATATTCATGCATTTACGTACTCATTAATTAAGTCATGTTACCATGTATAAGATAGCATGGATGCAAACATACCTATTCACTATTGAACAACAACTATCTCGAGCTAATGTTATGAATGGTCCCCACTAAAGTAAATAACTTCACTAATCTCTACTTCCAATCCAGACAACCTTCCATGTTTTGTGAACATTCTCCTATGGTAGATCAATCTTTCTTCTTCTACTTTATTGATCAGACTCTGTCATTTTATATGTGAAACTCCTTATTTCCATCTTTTCCACTTTTATCCCTTTTTATCTTTCTAAACTCCGTACTTTCCAGTGAGGATTTTTAGTCCTGACCAACTAGGCCCGAGCTTCTTACTTGGGATTTATACTCATTAGTTTTCTCCCCTTTTGACGTGAACACTCCTACTTTATGATAAGAAGCCTGGTTACTCATATCGAATAACTACGTCTTACATTTTATTTTTACATTTTCAAAAGAATTCTGATTTCCTCCATTTCAACTCCCCTTCTCCTCCTATCATAGGCAAAGATCAACTAATCATACCATAATGAATGTGTGTATGTGCTTATGGGTGAAGATCGTCCTTCTTGGTTTCCATTTCACTAATTCATTCACCTATGTACAACCACATCACCTCACTAACTTAATCTAATCATTACTCTCAAAAGTGAGAATATCGCATCACAAACTAATCATACATTATAGACAAACTCAAAGAACTTGTAATGTAAAACACTCATGCATAAAAATAAAGAATTTGTTTTTCAAAGTTTTTTCAATTTTCCACTATTTTTTCAATCATTCCTTATAATAACTATACCTTCCCCCTAAACTTAAATTAAACCATATCCCCATGGTTCACAATCATACTCATGAGAAAGAATATAGTTACCCTTGAAGTGCAGTTCCGGAATTTTCTCTCTTTATGCACGTCCTTCCCCCCAAACTTGAATCAAGCTACCTGTAGAAATATTCAACAAATCACACATACCCAATATCATATCAAGGGAAGAAGAAATACAATCATCGCTTTTCGGAAATCGTTACTCAATATGGCATAAGGAATGATTCTTTTATTTAATAAAATAAATAATGATTTGGCATCAAGGGCCTACATTCCTACAAAATTGAAATTGCAATGATTTGGCCTTAAGAGCCAGAATCCTATGAATTGAAATTGCAGAAATTAAATGACATTCTATTTTACAAACCGAGCCTAAAAACTAACTTTTACAGCCTAGGACCAATGTTTAACGTCGTCAACGCGATGTGGCCACTTTTTCATACCCGTATCATACACTTGATCCACTAAGCTAACACTGACCACGCCTCTTGAACCTTCCATTTTCGAATCCTACCTCTCCGTGGGGGTAAACTGATTTAACTCTAAATGGTCCATCCCATCTTAATCGAATTTTACCGGAAAACAATTTCAGTCTCAAATTACACCCTTGTCCCTTCCGACTGAGCTTAAAGAACTTAAGTCGAACAAGCTTGGCATGATGCACTTTTGTCCGACCTGTGTAAATTTGAACATCCTTATATGCACAATTTAGTATCCCCACACACTCAGTTCTTAATCACGGATTTTCCCAAGCATACAACTTATCTACCATGTTTATACTCAACACTCGCTCATCTAGAAAGGGATCCTTAAGAGGGTTGTCATCCTTCGTAGGCTTTATGATTGTTTGTGGTAAATGATTAGTTTTAGCCATCTTCACACCCTTTTCTCTTTCATTACGCTCTCCTCTTGATCCTCCATTAAACCATACTACACAATCTCAGGAGGCGCATTTTTCGGTACCAATTCTGGCAGAGAAATAAATGGAAGTCTAGATGACTCTCTTGATGCTCTATCTGGCGGCGAGTATAAAACCGCTTCTAATGCAGTGATAACTTCCAAATTAGATTGTCGTTAATCCTCCCAATTTTCAAAATTTGCCTCTGACCTTTACATCACAGCCTCCAAATCATCTCTTGTAATACTCTGAGGTACAACTTTTTCAACCTTCTCATCAATATTATCTATGTTAAAACACTCGGCTGGTTCAGGTAGTTCATATCAAAGACATTCATCCTCATATTTAAGTTCCCAAAAGATAGATCCATAGCCCATGTTCTGCAATTAGCGCATGCATTTGTTGTAGCCAAAAACGGTATTCCTAAGATAACAGGGATATGTCTCCTTGATATGTGGTCAGGTTCCATATCTAATACCACAAAGTCTATAGAATAGTAGAACTTGTTGAAAGTTATCAAATATTAGACATTTTGATCCCTTAACTCACTATTGTTACGTTCTTTCATTCCATTATTTGGTATTTTTATATTATTTGTGTGTTAAAGCATGTTTCAAGAGCTTAACAAAGAAATGGATCTAACTTCAGTGAATTAACTGAAGTGCATATTCTTTCTATTCAAATAGGAGAGTCAAAGAGGTAGTTCAGGACAAAAATGGCTCCCAGAGGGCAAAAACAGCATTTCGAGAAGCCGTCATCTTCAGAAAAAAATACCGTGGGTTTAAGGCGGTCATTTTGGTGCATTTACGAAGAAAATTTATTTTGAAGAAAATACCCACGCTTTTAGTTTCAAAAAGTGGCTGGAAATCACATTTTTATGCTTGGACCTACGCTTGAAGCGTATCTGTGGCAAGTTTTTGCGAGTTTTGATGGTTTGTGCCTGTTCTACCCCCAGTTCGATTCAAAGACGTGCCTGTGACTCCAGACCTCTGTATACATGTATATACACTTATATATATCAAATTTTAGTGTTTGCATGAGGATTAGAGTGAAGAGACTGTCAAGGACCTCTCTATACCATTGCCTATATATACACGATCATATATCAGTGTAAGTGTGGTTCGTTCATTAAGGGTTGGCTGGTTCATGCACTAATTTTTCTCACATTCATATTCAGACTTACTGCTATTGAGAGCCATATTCTGACCTAGAGATCCAGAGAAGAAGACCGTGGGGATCGTTTCTACATCACTAATGCAGTCACCTTCCACCATGGCTAATGAAATCGGTGTGTATGATTTTCTAACAAAACCCTAGCCAAGTAATGTAGTTTTTTCATTGTTTTCAATTGTAATGAGGGGAAACTGTTGACCATACTGTGATGATTATAGTAGTTAAGAGACCGTACTAATTTGCAATATAAAATTATATGTTTGTTTTAAATTCTTATCTTAGATGTTATGAATGTATTACTTTGCACAACTATGATTATTCACTATGGGTTGGAACTCAGATGCTTAATTGTGGTTTTCAATACAATGGTGGTAATGAAACTTGAAACCCTAGGTTGACACAGGCCATGCATTGGCTATTTAATATAGACATGCTTTAGTTTATTTTCATCTATTAGGAGTATATTAGAGTAATATAATTGGCATGCACTAGTTAGGTCAGTCATGAGATGGGTTGTCGCAATCCAGTTGATTGTACTCCTTTTTTAGGTCGTATTTAGCTATTTGCGGTACGACCTGATTCACAATTATGGATCGCCCTCTTATAATTGATATAGTGAAGAACTATATTATGCGGTTAGTGGTGGAGCGATGAAAACCCTAGTTTTCTCTCTCATCTGAATCACAACCAATTTACTTTGCTTTCTAGATAATTTTAGTTAAAATAGATAATTTGGTCTTTGACCACCCAAACAAACCAAGTTTCATAAAATATAACTCATTATTTTATGAATTGCTAAAGTGAACAATCTCAGTCTCTGTGGGATCGATATCCCTTACTCAAGCCATTGTTATTTTACAATCGATACGTACGTTTGCGTAGGATAAAACCTAGCATCGTTAAGATGTCATTTTTAACCACATATTTTTACGCACCTAACGTTACATCAAGTTTTTGGCGCCGTTGCCGGGGACTAAGCCTTGTTCATTAGCTTTAGTAGTTTATTTACATTATGTTATTGTAGTGTACTGAAAGTTAGAATTTTTGTGTGATTAATAGGTACTCTGAAAAGTATAAAGGGATTTGGCGGAGCAGGTTGTGTCGTTGGATCTCTGGTGAGTTTTAGTTTATCTTAATTTCGTGCATAATCTTAGCTTTAGTTTTTGTTAATATTTATAATAGTTTAGAAGTAAAAAAAAAAAAACTTTGGTGTGTGACCGATCGAAGATCCAGTTTTAATCCCAACATTGAATTAGAACCTTTTGATCCTGAGATCGAATGGAATTTTTATTGAAATCATCGAGTTATTGAAGAGCGACATCATCAGTCAGAAGAAGAAGTGATGGGTGACCAAAGAACCAACCTACTGAGGGCACCGGATACGTTCCTGAAAGGATACTACGCGCCTGATGCATATTATTCCTATGCTAAATTCGCATAGGAAGAAGGCGTGAAGCACTTCAAGATAAATTCAAGCGTTATTAATATGCTTCCTAAATTTTTTGGACTTAGAATTGAGGACCCATACCAACACATAAATGATTTCTTGGAGGTAGCCTCTACTATTAGGTATGATAATCTATCTAAAATTGACTTGAGAGTGCGATTGTTTCCTTGGTCATTGAAGGAGTGAGCTAAGAGAAGGTATATCAAATTGGCTAAAGTGATTAAAATTGATTGGGAAACCCTTAAAAGAGAATTCATAGAAAAGCATTATCCCATAGGAAAGACCTCAGAAGCCCAAGATGCGATAAAAAGTTTTAGAAAGTTACCTAGTGAGAAGTTTAATGATGCTTAGGAGAGATATAGTGAGATCTGTATAAGTGTCCCCACCATAGGTTCTCTGAACAGGATGTAGCTAAGAATTTTTACATGGGACTTGGAGATGCACATAAAACTTTGATAGATGTGTCAACAGAAGGTCAAATTATCCTGAAGCCGGCAAAAGAACTCTTAGATTTGTTAAATAATATTAGTGAGAATACAATTCAATATGAATCTGAGTTGTGGGCTAGAGATGGACATGAGAGAGGATCTATCAAAGCATTTGTCATGGAAGGAAGGCCGGATGAGGATGTTAGAAAGTCAGTGGCGTTGATAGGAGAGAAATTAGAAAGAATTGACAAGTTTCTTCAGCGAAATCATTCTCCTATGAGAGAGAGATTAGAAGTAGAAGCTGAGTATTCTCAAACTGAGTGTCAGGACATAATGGTTGTCGATGCCAAGGTATTATGGAACTATTCAAATAATGCTCCTTTCACTAATTCATACACCTCAAATGCCAGAAATTACCCACTAATGTCCTATGGATCTACAAATGTGGATAATACACAACCAAGGTTCCAACAAAGTCAACAATCATTCGACTCCCAACCAACAATCATGGTTTAAAATCTGATAGGTGCTCAATATTGGTCATTTTTGCCCCTATCTTGCGTTTGTTATGTCTTTACATTCCGTTAGTTGGTATTTTTATCCCGTTTGTGTGTGTAAGCATGTTTCAGGAGCTTAATGAAGAAACATAGCTAATCTCGGTGAATTAACTGAGTTCGTGTTCGTTTCTATCTCGAGAAAGGAATCAAGAGGTGTGTCAGTGCAAAGAAGAGATGCCGAAGGGCAAAATTGTCTTTTCCCGACATTGTTATCTCACCGAGGGGGAAAAATGTCATTTCTAGACATTATTATTTCAACCAAAAGTATCAGGAGTCAAAGGCAACCTGTCTAGCTCAAATATGAAAAAATGGGTTTTTACAACAAAAAGGCATGATACCCTACATTAGCAGAGGGAAAAAAAGGCAGAATAGACTACACCTACGCTTTGGTCTGGGAGCCAGAGAGGGGACCCTACACCCTAGAACTATGCCCAAGCATAGGTCCCACCTTATGGTCACATGACTACTTTATGTGCAGGAATGGTTTCAGAGTGTTTTCGGATTTTTCCAATTTTGTCCCTGCGTCGAGATTTTAAGTGATCGATGATTTCAGACCTCTACATATAGGCTTATACACATATTTACATCATATTTTAGAGAAATTATTCATGTATTATGAAATTACGGAAAAGGGCAACCATTAGGGTTTCCCTCACTTGTCTATAAATATGAGAGGGTTAGGTTTAGTTAGGGGGTTCTGGTTCTGATTTTCACGCACGTTCATTGAGTCGGTGGCTGAGCTCATTGCTTCCATAGAAGAGAATCACCATTGAATACCTAGAGATCTGGAGAAGAAGATTATGGAGAGTGTTTCTACACCGACAAGGCAGTCTCTCTCCACCATGATCAACTAACTCGGTATCTAGGGTTTTCTTATAAAACCATAGCCAAGTAATGTAATTCTAGTTTTTTATTCAATTGTAGAGAGGGGAAAATGTGACTATACTGTGATGATTGTGTTAGATAAGAGACAGGTTTTTATTCTTGATATAAGTTTATATATTTGTTCTGATTTTTGTCTTAGATTGAATAAATGTATTTATCTTACTCAATCATGGTTATTCATTATGGGCTGAAACTCGGATGCTTAACACATGATTTTCTCCACAATGGTGGTCATAAAACTCGAAACCCTAGGTTGACACAAGTCATGCCCTGATAAACTGATATAGACATGCTTTAGTTTAATTTCATACTTTAATTTACTTTTCTGCATTTATTTTTTGTTAGTAGTTGGCATGCACTAATCAATTTAGTCTTGAGATAGGTTGTCGCGATCCGGTTGAGAGTAATCCATTTTGGGGTCAAACTGTTGGCACGGTGCGACCTGATTCACAGTCAATGGATCGCCCTCATGCAATTAATATATAATCTGATCTATATTATGCGGTTAGTGGTGGAGTGAGGAAACCCTAGTTTTCTCTCTCTCTAAATCACAACCATTATTTATTATTGTTTTCTGTTTGATTTTCGTTAGCATTAGATAATTCACAAAAACAAACTATTTTCAAAAAAATCTAATTCGGTGTTTTTAGATTGTTGAAGTAAACAATCCTTGTCTCTGTGGGATCGATATTCCCTTACTCAAGCAAAACTATCTACAACTTATTTGTGCGCTTGCAGAAGATTAAAATCTAGTGTCGTTAAGGTGTTGTTTTTAACCACATATTTTGCACACACCTGATGCCCACCAAGTTTTTGGCGCCGTTTCCAGGGACTTGGCATTGTGCAATAGCTTTAGTAGTTTATTTGCATTGCGTTATTGTAGATTTAAGCTAAAGTTGAATTTTTTTGTGTGATTTTCATGTACAATTGAAGAGCGTGAAAGGAAAAGACAAAGCTGCTGAGCCCTTTGTGAGTTTCAATTTTGCTTGGTTTTTGCATTTTATTTTTAGCTTTGCTTTTTATTCATAGTTTAGATAAGTTTAGAAGTATTTTAGTTAATTTGCCTTATTTCAGAAAAGAAAAAAAAAATCGAAAAAAAAAGAGGTTTTTAGTGTATGTCCGATAGATCGACGCATTCAAATTCAAATTCAAATTCTGCGTTAGTTGTATACAACCTGGAGATCGAAAGAATTCTAAAGCGTTTATTAAAATCTATTGAAGAGCATCATCAAATAGAAGAAGTCGAGATGGGTGACGAGACAATCAATCCACGGAGGGGACCAGATACCTCATTGAAGGGATTCTATGCACCGGATGTGTATGAATCGTATGCTGAATTTCCAGAAGTGGAAGCTGCAAAACATTTCGAGATCAAGACGAGTGTGATCAACATGCTCCCAAAGTTCTCTAGTCTTAGGATAGAAGATCCATACCAACATGTCAATGAATTCTTAGCGGTAGCATCAACTGTTAGGTATGATGGTTTGACTAAAAATTATTTAAGAGTGTGTTTGTTCCCATGGTCCTTAAAAGACAAAGCAAAAATATGGTATATTAAATTGACCAAAGCAACTAAACTTGACTGGGAAGCACTTAAGCAAGAATTCTTAGAAAAATATTTTCCCATAGGAAAAACCTCAGAAGCACAAGATGCAATTAAGCGATTCAGACAGTTGCTAGGAGAGCAATTTGATGATGCGTGGGAGAGGTACAATGAGATTTTGTATAAATGTCCCCACCATAGGTTTTCTGATCAAGATGTTGCTAGAAATGTTTACATGGGTCTAGGTGAAAAGCATAAAAATTTTATAGATGCCTCTACACAAGGTCAGTTTACCTTGAAATCCGCAAAAGTGTTTTTAGAGATGTTGATGGGTGTCAGGTGTGTGCAAAATATGTAGTTAAAAACAACACCGTAATGACACTTTAGGTTTTACCCTTCTGTAAGCGCACAGATCAATTGTAAAATAGTTTTGCTTGAGTAGGGGAATATCGATCCCATAGAGAAGAGGATTGTTCACTTTAATAATCTAAGAACACTGAATTATAATTTTCCAAAAATAGTTGATTTTGTGAATTATCTAATATTACTTAAATTAATCTAAACAGCAAAGTAAATTGGGTTGTGATTCAGAGGGAGAGAAAACTAGGGTTTTCGTCCCTCCACCACTAACCGCATAATATAGTTCTATCAATATATCAATTGCATGAGGGTGATCCATTGACTGTGAATCAGGTCATACTGCAACAGCAGTTTGACACCAAAAAGGAATTACCATCAACCGGATCACGACAATCCATCTCAAGACTAAACTGATTAGTACATGTAATTTATGTTACTCTGATCTACTCCTAATGCATGAAAATAAACTAAAGCATGTCTATATCAGTTTGTCAAAACATGGACTGTGCAACCTAGGGTTTCAGGTTTTATGACAACCATTGTGTAAAAAATCATGGCTTAACCATCCGAGTTCTAGCCCATAGTGAATAAGCATGATTTTGTAAGATAAATACATTCATTCAGTCTAAAACAAGAATCAGAATAAATATATAAACTTGTATCAAAAATAAAAACGGTCTGTCATCTAACACAATCATCACAGTATAGTCACAGTTTCCCCTTTCTAGAATTGAAAACAAAATCAAAACTACATTACGTGACTAGGGTTTTGCTAAGAAAACTCTAGATACCGAATTAGTTGATCATGGTAGAAGGAGACTGCATCGTTGATATAGAATCGCACTCCATGGCCTTCTTCTCTGGATCTCTAAGTCTTGAATGGATCTTCCCTTTTGAATAAGATGAATCTCCAGAGGAAGCTCTGAAAATTATACGTGCCAAGAAGCTCTCTAAAATCTGTAGCAAAGCTATTTATAGGCAAAGTTGAGGGAAACCCTAACTTGGAGAATAAGATTACCCTTTTTGGTAATTTCCCATCAAACCAAGAAAAACCCAAATATATTATTTTTTTTATGTGTGTATATATCATGTATAGAGGTGTTGGGGTGCAAATAAAGTCATTCGGATGAAAACAAATCAATCCGGGTCAAAATAGGATTTTGGCCCCAAAACTGAAATTTCCAGTTTTTTCTGCAGAATACCTCTCACGTTTTTTACAATAACTTGAGTTCTACACATTGGATGAACGAATGTCATATATTTTTGGAAATAGCACTTCAAGCTCTTGATTTTAGGCTCAAGAATCACCTCATTTGGACCTTTTTTGATCGAGATATGAGTGCCCGAAGTTGGATAAAATTTTAGTGCTGGAAATACTGGACCTACGCCCAAGCGTAGGTTAAGGGCGTAGGGTCCAATTCTGGATCACAAACCAAAGCATAGGTATGGTCCAATTTTGCTTGGTTTTGCCTCTGGTGACGTAGGGTATGATGTATTTTTGCTGTAAAATCTGTTTTTTTCATATTTGAGCTAGACTGGTCGCCTTTGACTCCCGATGCTTTTGGTTGAAGTAATAATGTCTGGAAATAACATTTTTTCCCTTCGCTGAGAAAACGATGTCGGGAAATGACCATTTTTCCCTTCAGTAGCTCTTCTTTGCTCTAGCACACCTCTTAATTCCTTTCTCGAGATAGAAACGAACATGAACTCGGTTAATTCACTAATACTAGCTCTGTTTCTTCATTAAGCTCCGAAACATGCTTACACACACAAACGGGATAAAAAATACAAAGTAACGGCATGTAAAGACATAAGAAATGCAAGATAGTGGCAAAAAATGACCAATATTGAGGACCTATCACACCCCCAAACTTACATGTTGCTAGTCCCTTAGCAATAAACTCAGAGAGGATTAGCTGTGATGATTCTTATTCTATCTAACATATCTACTCTAACATAATCCCTTGTTTTTGTGAGGGTCAATGATTACACATAGCACATGTAACAAGTCTTTTAAACCCCTAAGTTACCCCTAGTGGAGGAGTTAAGTCTCGTAAAGGTTTCCAATGATGGTACCTACAAACATCTCAATTCCTTATGTAATTACACATTCATGAGTTCACACACACAAGTCAAATAAGCTATGACACAACACACAAAATAATATGAATGCAAATACTCCCACTCACTACCGAACAATAACTATCTCGAGCTTCATGTCATGAATGGTCCCCACTTAAGTGAATGATTTTGCTTCTTTCTACTTAAAATCTAGAAAACCTTCCATGATTTTGTGAACATTCAACTACAATATTTCAGTTTCTTTTCTCCTACTTCATTGATCAAACTTTGCCATTTTTAGTAAAAACATACTCCTTCCATCTTTCCACTTTTCATCCCTTTTTGTCTTTCTAAGTCTCCGGACTTTCCAGCGAGGATTATTAGTCCCAACCAACTGGGTCCGAGCTTCTTCCATAGGATTTATGCTCATCAGTCTTCTCCCCTTTAAACGCGAACAGTGATATTGGTGATACCAAGACCCGGTTACTCAGATCAAAGAACTGCTTTTTGCATTTTATTTTCTCAAAAAACAAAATTCAATTTTCTCCATTTCAACCATAACAACTCCCCTTCTCCCCTTTTATTACGGAAAAATTATTTTTCAACTACATAGTTAAAAATCAACATATTTCTCATAGTGAATGTGTGCTTTTGTTTATAGGTCAAAGTCGTCATTCTTAATTTCAATTTCACTAATCACTCACCCATGTAAATCACATCACTTCACTAACTTGATCTAATCATTATTCTCATGAGCAGGAACATCACATCACATACTACTCATATATTATAAACATAAAATTAATCAAACTGTAAATGCCAAACATTCATGCATGAAAACAAAGAACTCCTCAAAACTTTCAATTTTTTTTCAAACTTTTCAAAAAAATTCCTTTCATGTAACTATATATCCTCACCACCAAACTTAAATGTGACCATGTTCTCATGGTCAAAAATAAAGAATGAGAACAAATACAGTTACCCTTGAAGTGCAGTCCTAGATTCTTCGAAATGCTCAACCTCATCCCCCAAACTTGATTCAGATCACCTGTAATTATGCAACAAACACATACCCAAATATCATAGCAAGGGAAAAGAAATTGTAAAAATTACCAAACATTGACACATAATTTTTCAAGGAATTTTTGAAAATTCTCTTTTTTGATTTTCTTGAATTTTTTTTTAAATGAAATAAAAACGGATTTGGCCTTAAGGGCATATAATCTCTAAGAATTTGAAATTGCAGAAATTAACTTACCTACTTTTATACAAACCGAGCCTAGATAACCTAGGACCAATGTTTAACGTCTTTGGCACAACGTTTCATAAAGGGTTATCCAACATATTTCCTCTCTGTCATAATTCCCTTCATTAAAGTACAAAATGTAAGAGGTGACTCTCTAAGCGCTCTCACTCATAGACAATTAGTACTACTCATGATATCGAGTACATAACAATAATCACCATGTAAAATACCCTCTTTTTTTGTTCTAACTTCAGCCCCTGTATGGTCAGTGCTTCCATCAAATCCTCCTTCAACACCTTAGACAATAGTCCTTCCACCATCTCATCACTCTCCAGTAAACTGACAGACGCCATAAATTCCGATCCCGGATCAATCTCCTCATAATATCTCAGTCTCTACCCATGTATCCCGAACCTTTTATCGAATACTACTTCTCAGCGGGGGTAAACCGATCTAACCCTATGTGGTCATTCCCATCTTTATCGGAGTTTACCTATAAACACTTTTAGTTTTGGATTACATTGCCATTTTTGGCCAAGCTTAAAGAACTTAAGACGAACATGCTTAGCATGATGTACTCTTGTTCGAGCTATGTAACTCCGTATCCGTATCCCCTCACACTTGTCTCTCAATCATGGATCTTCCAAGTCATTTAGCTTTTATACCATGTGTATACCTAACACTAGTTCATCTAGAAAGGTGTCCTTAAGAGGGGGATCATCCTTAGTAGGTTTTCTAAAAGTTCGTGACCATTGATCATCTCTAGCATTCTTCACACCTATTTTATCTTTTAATTCATCATCCTCCACACGCAACACCATCTCAGGAAGCTTACTTTCAGGCACCAACTTCTATGGATGAATAAGTTGAGGTCCAAGCGACTATCTTAATGCTCTCTCTAATGATGAATATAATGCAGCTTCCAACGCAGCAATATCTTTCCAACTAGATTGTTGTTGGTCCTCTCCATTTTCAAAATTTACCTTCGACCTTTTCATCACAATCTCCAAATCATCTCTTACACTACTCTGAGGTACAACTTCTTCAACCATCCCCTCTATGTTAAAACACTCAACTGGTTCAAGTAGTTGATGGTTGGTATCAAAGACATTCATCCTCATGTTTAAATTCCCAAAAGATATGTCCATTACCCCTGTTCTGCAATCAACGCATGCATTCTCCATAGCCAAAAATGATCTTCCTAAGATAACAGGGATATGTCTCCTTGATCTATAATCAGGTTCCATGTCTAATACTACAAAGTCTACAGGATAGTAGAACTTACCCACTTGCACTATGACATCCTCCAAAATTCCTCTCGGTTGTTTAGTTGATATGTTTGCCAATTGAAGCACCGCCGAGGTAGTGTTGAAATCTTCCAACCCTAGCTAATGATAGATCGAGTAAGGTAATAAATTAACACTCGCACCCAGATCAAGAAGAGCTCTACCAATCTTCTGGTCACCAATGACATAAGAAATAATGGGAGCACCTGGATCTTTCCTCTTAGGTGGAGTATCACTCAGTAAGATCGAACTCACTTGCTTAGTCAACAAAATATTTTTCGGGACCTTAGTTCTATTTTTATGCTTTTGAATACAAAGATCCTTCAAAATTTTGGCATAGGGTGGAATTTGGTCAACAATGTCTAGAAAAGGTTTATTGATCTCGACTTGCCAACATGGATCCAACATATCCTTCTCTTTATGCTCTTTATACAAAATTGACTCTCGGAGACGTTGAGGGTAAGGTGTTACTTCCTCATATGGTGCCCTTTCTGGTTCTTCATCTTCCTTCACTTGAGGTTGATCTTTCTGAGCTTTCTCAGCCTCTTTCTTCTGAGCTTCTTCTTCTGCCTTTCTTTGAACTTCTTCGACCTTTTGCTTCTTCAGCCTCTCCTCATGTTGCTCCTCAGCCTTACTATCCACTTTTCTTCCATTTCTCAAAATTATGACTGCTTGGACTGTCTCATGATGAGTCTCAACAAAGAATCCAGGCTCCAATACTTGTTTCAGTTTTAGGTTCACCACCGGTTGACTAGGAAATATTCTCACTATCCTATCCATAGCATCCACTAATTGTCCCATTCGGGCTTCCATTTGAACAAAGGATTGTGAATGAGAGTTCAGTATTTCGATGCTCAGCTGAGAATTATTAGATTGATTTTTAAGCTCCCTCAGGGTACTCATCATCTCTTCAAAGTCAGGTGGTCTTGATAGTGAATTTTGAGTTGAATGTTGATGTTGGAAATGGTTTTGAGGATATGGAGGGTATGCTTGATTTAGATTGAATCCTTGGTTTTGGTTTCCTTGAGGCTGGGTCTGGTAGTTATATGGCTGGACAACTTGATTATTATTGAATGGTTGGAGAGCTTGAGAATTATTGGATGGTTGCTTGGGTTGGTAATTTCACTGAAGATTTCGAGCCATGATTGTTGGTTGGGAGTTGAATGATTGTTGACTCTGCTGGACTCTTGGCTGTGGATTATATGATTGTTGTATCTCAGTGAAACTTGGTTATGGATATGATTGTTGTTCCTGAGGGAACCTTGGTTCCACATTCATATATTGAGATGAAAGAGAGGGATGATTTCGAACATTTGATGTATATGAATTGGTGAAAGGATAATTATTTGGGTAGTTTCATGCTACATTAGCATTGGTAGCAACAAATTCACCACATTGATACTCATTATGGGAATAATCCACTTCTACCTCTGACACTTCTCTTCTAAGTGAATGATTTTGACACTGAATCTTTTACATCATCATGATTCACCTCAAACACTTTTTCAAATCTCTTGTCAAGACCACCCCTAGACATCAAATCAGATTCATATTGGATTCCATTCTCACTGATATTGTCAAACAAGTCTAAAATTTATTTTGTCAGCTTTAGGGTAAATTGACCTTGTGTTGACGCATCTATCAAAGTCTTATGTGCCTCTCCAACTCCCGTGTAAAAATTCTTAGCCACATCCTATTCAGTGAACCTATGGTGGGGTCACTTATACAAGATTTCACTATATCTCTCTCAAGCATCATGAAACTGCTCACCAGGTAATTCTCTAAAACTTTTTATTGCATCTTGTGCTTCTATGGTCTTTCCTATGGGATAGTGCTTTTCTATAAATTCTCTCTGAAGGGCTTCCCAATCAATTTTAATCGCCTTAGCTAATTTGATGTACCATATCTTAGCTTTGTCTCTCAACGACCAAGGAAATATACGCACTTACAAATCATTTTAGTCAAACCCTCAAATCTCACTGTAGATGCAACCTCTAAGAAATCATTTATACACTGGTATGGATCCTCTATCCTAAGGCCAGAAAATTTTAGAAACATATTGATCATGTTTGACTTGATCTCGAAATGCTTCGCGCCTTCTTCTTCTCCGAAATAAGCATAGGAATCATACGCATCCGGTGCGTAGTATCCTTTCAAAGATGTGGTTGGTGCCTTGTATCAGCATTGCGGTTTGCCATCTTTTTGAGATCCTTTTTTTTCTGATAATAACAAAATCGTAGTTTTGAGGTCCTAAATGACGTATTTTGTCCTAAATTTAACTAGGCAGTAAGTTTTGTTTAATGACCTTTTTTCACTCAAAACCTCATCTTGTTTTCAAAAATCGTACTTTCTGACAAAAAACTGCAGATTTTTTTTATTATTATTTTTTTTCTGAAATAAATACTAACTAAATTAACTACTTCTAAATTACTCTAACTATAAACAGAAAATAAAGCTAGAATTAAATGCGAAAACCAAGGCAAAACTAAAAATCACAAACAGTTCCAAACGCAACTTCAGAAGCTCCGATTTCTCCCTTTTATGCCTTTCAGATTACCTGTCAATCACACAAAAATCTAACTTTAGTTTCAATCTACAATAACGCAATGCAAATAAACTACTAAAGCTATTGAACAATGCCAAGTCCCCAGCAGCGGCGCCAAAAACATGGTGGCATTAGGTGTGTGCAAAATATGTAGTTAAAAATGATACATTAACGATACTTTAGGTTTTACCCTTCTACAAGTGCACAGATCAATTGTAGAATAGTTTTGCTTGAGTAGGCAAATATCGATCCCACAGAGACGAGGATTGTTCACTTTAATATTCTAAAAACACTGAATTATAGTTTTTCAAAAATAGTTAATTTTGTGAATTATCTAATATTACTTAAATTAATATAAACAGCAAGGTAAATTGGGTTGTGATTCAGAGGGAGAGAAAACTAGGGTTTTCGTCACTCCACCACTAACCGCATAATATAGTTTTATCAATATATCAATTGCATGAGGGTCATCCATTGACTTTGAATCAGGTCATGCTGCAACAGCAATTTGACCCCAAAAAGGAATTACCATCAACCGGATCGCGACAGTCCATCTCAAGACTAAACTGATTAGTACATGTAATTTATGTTACTCTGATCTACTCCTAATGCATGAAAATAAACTAAAGCATGTCTATATCAGTTTGTCAAAACATGGACTGTGCAACCTAGGGTTTCAGGTTTTATGACCACCATTGTGTAGAAAATCATGGCTTAAGCATCCGAGTTCTAGCCCATAGTGAATAAGCATGATTGTGTAAGATAAATACATTCATTCAGTCTAGGACAAGAATCATAACAAATATATAAACTTGTATCAAGAATAAAAATGGTCTCTCATCTAACACAATCATCATAGTATAGTCATAATTTCCCCTTTCTATAATTGAAAACAAAATCAAAACTATATTACTTGGCTAGGGTTTTGCTAAGAAAATCCTAGATACCGAATTAGTTGATCATGGTAGAAGCAGACTACATCATTGATGTAGAATCGCCCTCCATGGCCTTCTTCTCTGTATCTCTAGGTCTTGAATGGTTCCTCCCTTTTGAATAAAATGACTCTCTAGAGGTGGCTCTGAAAATTATATGTGCCAAGAAACTCTCTAAAATCTGTAGCAAAGCTTGATATTTATAGGCAAAGTTGAGGGAGGCCCTAACTTGGAGAATTGTATTACCCTTATTGGTAATTTCATACCCAACCAAGAAAAACCCTAATATATGATATATAATATGTGTATATATCATGTATAGAGGTGTTGGGGTCGAAATAAAGTCATTCGGGTGAAAACAACTCAATCCGGGTCAAAATAGGATTTTGGCCCGAAACTGAAATTTCCATCTTTTTCTGCATAATACCTCTCACTTTTTTATAATAACTTGAGTTCTACACATTGGATGAAGTCAAGTGATATATCGTTGGAAATAGCACTTCAAGAGCTTGATTTTAGGCTCAAGAATCACCTTATTTGAACCTTTGACCGAGATATAAGTGCCCGAAGTTGGCTGAAATTTTGGTGTTGGAAATACTGTGCCTACGCCCAAGCGTAGGTTAGGGGTATAGGGTCCAATTCTAGATCACAAACTAAAGCGTAGGTATGGTCCAATTTTGCCTGTTTTTGCCTCTGGTGACGTAGGGTATGATGCATTTTTGCTGTAAAATCCATTTTTGTCATATTTGAGCTAGACTGGTCGCCTTTAACTCCCGATGATTTTGCTTGAAGTAATAATGTCTTGAAATGACAATTTTGCCCTTCGCTGAGAAAACAATGTCGGGAAATGATCATTTTGCCCTTCAGTAACTCTTCTTTGCTCTTGCACACCTCTTAATTCCGTTCTCGAGATAGAAACGAACATGAAATCGGTTAATTCACCAATATTAGCTTTATTTCTTCATTAAGCTCCTAAAACATGCTTACACACACAAACGGGATAAAAAATACCAAGTAACAACATGTAAATACATAACAAACGCAAGATAGGGACAAACAATAATCAATATTGAGCACCTATCAGATGTTTGATAATATCAGTGAAAATGCCCTTCAGTATGAATCTGATGAGGTCTAGAGATGGTTAGGATATGCGATTTGAAAAAGCATTTAAGGTTAATCACGATATGAAAAATTCAATGGCGTTGATAGAGGATAGGTTAGAGCGATTTGAAAAACTTCTTACCCAAAGAAGTCATTCTCCTAAAAGAGAAGTGTATGAGGTTGAACCAGATTATTCTCAAAATAAGTGTGATGATGTAATAGCCTCTGATGTCAATGCAACATGGAATTACTCAAACAATGCCCCGTTCTCCAACTCATACTCTCCAAATAATAGAAATCATCCATTCATGTCCTATAAGTCCATAAATGTGGAGAATCCTCCAGAAAAAGTTCGACAAGGATAGTTGTTCAACTCTCAATCCAATTTTCAACCAAGGCAACAATTTACCTCGCAGCCAAGGTTCTAATAGAGCCAACAATCATTCCAATCTCAACCGACTATACTGGTTCGCAATTCTCAATCAAATTTCCAACCCAAACAACCACCTAATAATTCTCTGGCTCTTCAGCTATTCAATAACAACCAAGTTATCCAACCATACCAATATCAGCTTCAGCCTCAAAGAAGCTAAGCTCCTCCACCCGATTTCTAAAATAACAGGATAGAGCAGACCTTGGTGGACCTCCAAAATCATATGGGTGTTCATACTCAAGCACTGGCCCAAATCACCATGCAGTTAGGTCAAAATGCAAATAAGATAAATACTAGAGAGCCAGGTCAGTTGCCTAGTCAGCCTATCGCTAACCCAAAGATTCAGCAAGTACAAGAGCTTGGATCATTTACCAATGATAATCTTGAGTTTGTTCAAGCAATTACGACTCTGAAAAGTGGAAGGGTAGTGGAGAGCAGAGTGGAGGAAGAATATGAGGAGAAGCTGCGCAGAAAAAAGGAAGTTGAGCAAGCTCAAAGGAAGGAAGCCGAAAAATCACAGTAGAAGGAGGTTGAGAGTAGAGAGGCTGAAGTTCAGACAGATAAACTGCCAGTAGATAAGAATGTCGACGAGACATTGCTTGATGAGCCAGACAGGGCGAACTACGAGGAGGCACTGCCATTTCCTCAACGTCTTAGAGAACTGGCTAAATATGGGTAGATGAAAGAATCTGATATGCTGGATACGTTCTGACAAGTCAAGATTAATATGCCACTCTTAAACGTGATTGCCCAAATCCCACCATATGCTAAATTTTTCAAGGATCTCTGTACACAGAAGAGGAAAAGTAGAGCGAAGAATCTGAAGAAAATACTCTTGACTGAGCAAGTGAGTTCACTGCTGTTAAGCAATACTCCACCAAAGAGGAAAGACCCCGGTGCCCCCACTATTTCTTGTGTTATCGGTGACTAGGAAATTGGTAGAGCCCTTTTTGATCTAGGTGCAAGTATTTACTTGCTTCTTGATTCAGTCTATAAACAGCTAGGGTTGGAAGAGCTCAGTCCCATAGAGGTTGTACTGCAGTTTGTCGATCGATCTATCAAGCAGGCGAATGGAATTTTGGGAGATGTCATAGTTCAAGTGGGATTTTGTAATCCTAGAGAAGGAAACTGTCCCAGACTTGAAAAAACACATCCTAGTGATCTTAGGCAGACCATTTTTTGCCACGGATAATGCATGCATAAATTGCAGAACCGGAGCCACGGATCTGACCTTTGGGAACATGAAAGTCAGGATGAATGTGTTTGAGGGGAGCCATCAATTACCTGAGTCTATGGACTGTTTCCAAATTAATGAGTGTGATGAGCTGGATGACATTGTACAAGACTTTGCTACTCAAATTCTTGAGAAAGACAAGTTGTAGGAATTTCTGGCAAATGAAATGTTGAATGAAGAAATTGAAGATTGGGATACACATATGGAATGGCAGAACAAGGAGTTGGATAGAATTGAGACTGCATTATACACGCAACCTTGGAAGCAAGAGCTAGTGGAACCACTCCCAATAGTCTTAAGTACTCCCCCAGTTCCATCACTTATGACTCCGCCTATTCTATAACTTAAGGAGTTGCCAGAGAAGCTGAAGTATATTTTCTTGGGACCCGGCGAAACTCTTCCTGTAATTATTTCATCAGAGTTGATAGCAGAACAGGAATCGAGTATGATTAAGGTCTTGACCAAGAATAAAGAAGCGATTGGGTGGAATGTTGCTGATTTGAAAGGTATTGATCCATCAATTTGCATACATCAGATTTATTTGGAAGATGAGGCGAAATCGTCAAGGGAGATGCAATGGAGATTGAATCCGAACATGATGGAGGTGGTAAGAAAAGAAGTAGTGAAGTTGTTGGATGCGAGAATCATCTACTCGGTCTCTGATAGTGACTGGGTAAGCCCAACTTAAGTGGTCCCGAATAAGTCAGGAATCATAGTGGCACCCAATGAAAAGGGTGAGCTAACTACGGGGTGACATGTGGTACTCAACACACGTGTGTGTATCACAGTGGTACCCAATCACAGTTAGGAATCACAGTGGTACTCAACACATGACTACGGGGTGACGTGTGTGTATCGACTACATAAAACTCAACTCTAACACCAGGAAGGATCATTTTCCATTGTCATTCATCGATCAAATCCTAGAAATATTAGCCGGACAGAGCTATTAATGCTTTTTGGATGGATATTCTGGCTACAATCAAGGGGCAATTGATCTTGCGGATCAGGAGAAAACCAATTTTACTTGTCCGTATGGCACATTTGCGTACATACGGATGCCTTTTGGTTTATGTAATGTGCAAGCTACATTCCAGAGGTGTATGATGTTTATTTTCTCTAATATGGTAGAAACATTTTTGGAAGTGTTTATGGATGACTTCTCAGTTTTTGGGGCAACCTTTGAAGACTGTTTAAGGCATTTAACACTAGTACTTGAAAGGTGTAAAGAGACCAATTTAATTCTTAGTTGGGAGAAAAACCATTTTATGGTTCAACAGGAATAGCACTTGGCCACATTATATCAAAGTAGGGGATTGAGGTCGATAAAGCAAAAGTTGAGCTAATTTCAAAATTACCTCCTCCCATATGTGTGAAGCAAATACGCTCTTTTATAGGCCATGTCGTGTTTTACAGAAGGTTTATGAAAGATTTTAGCAAAATCGTCCGGCCATTATGCAATTTACTGACTAAGGATGTAGTATTTGTCTTTGACAAAGAATGTCTTCATCCCTTTAAGGAATTGCATACTAAACTCTTATCTGCCCCAATTATCTGTCGATTGGACTGGTCTACCCCAATTATCTATCCACCAGACTAGTCTCTACCATTCGAGCTGATGTATAACGCTTCAGAGTATGCAATTGGAGCTGTGTTGGGGCAGAGAAAAGACAAATTGCCATATGTGATTTACTATACCAGTAGAACTTTGAACGAAGCTCATATAAACTACATAACCACTGAGAAGAATTTGCTGGCAGTGGTGTTTGCCTTCGACAAATTCAGGTCGTATTTGTTAGGAACCAAGGTGGTCGTGTACTCAAATCATGCCGCACTAAGTCATTTTCTAACCAAGAAAGACTCCAAGCCTAGACTGATTCAATGGATTATGTTGCTACAAGAATATTATTTGGAGATCAAAGACAAGATGGGTACGGAGAATGTTGGAGATGATCATTTGTCAAGATTGTCGTTGAGTTCACAAAGGACGATACTCCTCTTAAGGATGAGTTCCCGGATGAACATCTGTTCAGTGTGGTTGTTATGGAACAGATACCGTGGTATGCATATATTGTCAACTATAAAGCCATTGGTAGAATTCCTAAATGATGGTCTAAGCATGAGAAGGATCGTTTCTTCAGCCAAGTAAAATTTTATATCTGGGATAATCCGTGGTTGTACAAATATTGCCCAGATCAGATAATTCGTAAATGTGTTCCAGAAAGTGAAGTTCAAGAAGACAGCTCACAAAGTCCTACATTGACATTATGTCATACGATAGAGTGTGGAGGGCATTTTGGTGCTCAGAAGACAGCTCACAAAGTCCTACAGAGCGGTTTTTATTGACCCACCATATTTAAAGATGCGTTCGAGTTTTGTAAATCTTATTTGAGATGTCAGAAGTTGGGATCCATATCTCGACGAGAGATGAGGCCACTAAATCCTATTTTGGCGGTTGAGTTATTTGACGTCTGGGGTATTGACTTCATGGGACCGTTTCCAAAAGTCGGTGATAAGCAGTACATATTAGTAGGAGTTGATTACGTTTCTAAATTGGTAGAGGTTGTTGCCACATCACATGCGAATCACATTATGGTTGAGGAGTTTGTTAAATCCAATATCTTTTCTAGATTTGGTATGCCACGAGTGTTGATCAGTGATGGCGAAAGCCACTTCAACAACCAGTTTCTTCCGGCCTTGTGCAAGAAGTATGGTGTAACTCATAGAATTAGAACACCATATCACCCACAGACGAGTGGTCAAGTGGAGGTTTCGAATAGGGAGATCAAGAATATTATTGAAAATACGGTGGATCCTGACTTGAAGAATTGGCCGAGAAGGTTAAATGATGCACTGTGGGCATACAAGACCGCTTATAAAACACCGATTGGTATGACACCATACAGATTGGTCTATGGTTAGGCGTGTCATCTCCCTGTGGAACTCGAGCACAAAGCATATTGCACGATCAGAAGATTGAATTTTGATATCAAAAGATCGGGTGCTCAGAGGAAACTCCAACTCGCTGAGCTTGAGGAGTTGAGGAACAATGCATATAAGAATTCTTGAATATATAAAGCCCGAACCAAAGCATTCCAATACAGACATATCAAACAATAAAGCTTTGAGGTCGGCCAGAAAATATGGTTGTTCAATTCAAGACTGAAATTGTTTCCCAGTAAGCTCCAATCAACATGGGATGGGCCGTACAGAGTTACTAAGGTTTACCCCCATGGAGCGGTGGAACTTGACTACCCTGATAAAAGAAAGCGATTTGTTGTGAATGGTCAGCATTTGAAGCATTATATTGAAGTTGAGCCGATAAAAAGTGTTGTTGAAACAGTTGATTTAACAGAATCGGCACCGGAGCCAGATGATTTTGATCCTGAGTACTGAGAGGCGGCAATGTTGAGCCAACGATGTTAAATATTGGTACTAAGTGATAAAGAGTAGTTTTTTTATCTTAGTTTGTAGTTGTAAAATAGTAGTTTAATTTGGTTTTTATAAATTTTAAGATCGAGTCCAAAATAGTCCTCATCATTCGGAGGGGTATTTTCATCCACGAAGCGCCAAATTTTGACGAATCAAAGTCAATCAAGTCAATAGGTGTGCATAGGGGAGGTCCGAGTGTTCAGGAATCGAGAACGAGGCAAAAATGGCCAAAGCCAAAAATTCAGCCTTGGGACCTACGCCCAAGCGTAGGTCACGGGACTGTATAAATATAATTCCACAGCTTTTCAGTTCAAAATTCTCTTTTCTCCCTCTCATCTCCACCAAATCGACCCCTATTCATTCTTATAGCTGAATATCAATATTTCTCATCATTCCCGAGCGGTGTATCGTCAGATTAGTGAGTGGTGTGTCCGGATTCACGTGAAGAACTCGAAAAGTCTCCAGACTCCAATTTTGGGGAATTTTCCGTTTCTCGCGATTCGTTAAGTTTTGATCCATTCTTTTGGTTTCGATTACTAGTATTGATGAGCGAGACTGATCGATCGTGTTTTAATCCGTTTTCAAAAAAAAGTTGAGTTTTTTTGCTTCAAAGATGGGTTGAATATCAAATTTTTTAGATGAGGTGTTGTTTAATTGTCGTATTAGAATACTTTAGATATAGTTTTGAGTTTGATTCGGTGTTCGGACAATTTTCGCTAATTTTTGTAATAATCCGAATTTTGTAGGCATGCCTCGCATGAAAGGAGTGAGGAAGGCTGCCGCAGGAAAATCTACGTCAAGGATAGCGGAACAGAGAGACAGATCACGGTCACCACCCCTGAAGAGTATGCAGCCTATACACCATAGTACTCGGGTGCCAAAATCAGTGTATGTTGAGCCGGATTCGTCAGATGAGGAGGAGGCTGAGAGGCTGAGTGCACCGACAGAGGGCATCGAGCTAGATTTAAGATATGGTCGGATGATAGTTCCACCTGCTGCACCGAGGGCACCATCACGACCTCGGGCACAGTCTCTAGTCCCAGAGCCATCACCACCACCACATGAGTCGGAGTCATCCGATGAGCAGACTACCGAAAGTGGTGATAGTGAAGATGGGCAGGCAGAGCAGGAGGATGAGCTAGAGGACGCTGAATGTGGCGAGGTGTCATATCCTAAGCCAGTAGTTGATGGTCACGAGGGTGAGCTTGTCTCTTACAGATGGAAGTATTCCACGGTTTCTAAGAAGACGTTGATGACCCAAGATTTGAAGAAGGGGTTTCGACAGGAACGCATTTATGCTATTATGCCATTTGAGCGGATAGAGCCAATTCCACAGTGGACCATAGGTGTACTGAGGGAGTGCAGATTATTTTCGATCCTAGCCCCGACTACACTACACATTTGCGCTAACATGATTAGCAAGTTTTGGCTTCATATGAGGCATTACAGCAGAGAGACTCGGCTAGTGACAGTGGTAGAGGGGCAGGAGTTTGAGATTACTCCCGAGAGTATTACTGTTGTGTGGGGTATTCTACATGAGTGCCCTGCAGAGCTAGAGGAGCGGTTCCCACCTATGTCAGACCCACTTCCGCCACTTTATGATATGGTGAGACTGTAGACCGAGGGGAAGTGGGCAAATAATAGGTGTAATGGGACCAGGAAGTCTAACTATCATTAGATTGTTTTGGCTTTGGGATGTGATAGTCTGAGCCAATATGCTACCACACAGCCATCAGAACATGTGTTACCCGCCATTTCTGGTGTTGTACTAAGCTTTTGAGTTTGGTCACTGGTATTCTATTCCACACGCCTTTTAGCAGACTTTGTTCCGGCATTATGTTCACTTACTCTAGGAGAATAAGGTCGGGACTGCCAAGATTTAAATGGTTCTTCCCTACCTTGTGATGAAGTTGATGTTCGATCAGGGATTACATATGGGAGTTGAGGATAAGTATGCGTCGATGGTTGTATATAGTAAGGGAGTGAGGAACAAGGGGTGGACAAAGACAGGTCTAGCGACATATGCTCGCCGACGCAGATTTGGAGGAGTTTTACTACCAAGTACGCGGGAGGATGCTGCAGAGCAGGCTATGCCGGATGAGATGCCTGAGGTAGAGGTGCCACAGGATGTGGAGGCTGCTATAGGAGGTGATGCGCCACAGGCCCCGACTGAGGGTGCTGTTATGATGACTCAGGCCCAATACAACCAGTTGATTGAACGTATTGAGGGATTGGAGTGCTCATTTGGGGAGGAGAGGCAAGCCCGACAGTGCGAGCATCGTGAGATGATGGATCGGTGAGATATTATGCTGCGACACATGGGAGTGACAGTTCCACCACCATAGCCACCTCCGGATGATGCTATGTAGTTCTAGTTTAGTTTAGTTTATTTTGTTTTATTTTTAGAATTTCTTGTTTTAGCTGTCCACAATCGAGATCAATCGTAGGGTGGAGAGTCACTGTTTAATATTTTATGATCGCTTTAACGATCATCTCTAATTGTTTGTGATATTTTGGATTTTATATAAAACTGACAGCTTTTGATCACTTTTATCAATATGCGTGCCTTACTGTGTCTAATACATTGAGTATGTGTGATTTTATTTTTGCACTATGAGAACATGTGTGCGTTTAAGTTTGGGGGTGCGTCGGTTGTCGTGAAAGTGTATTGGTAAACGTGTTATATATAAAAAACAATTTCCAAAAATAAGTTCTACCCTGCGCCTAAGGTAGTAACTGGGTGGGCCAGAAAAATTGAAAAATTTGTCCGTTTTTGGGATGTTTTGGCCTGTTTTGTACTTGTACTTGTATTAGGACTGTTTTTAAGGTATTTTTAGGATTTAGATAAGAGTGTGTATAAGTGTCCTAGTCCGAGCGGGAAGTGGAGTGGAAATACAAATCTAAGATGGATAATGGTTGTTTTTACATTCTCGTTCAAACAATGATTCCAAATCCTTATTCTCTGCAATTCTTTGCCATCCATCTATAAATACAACCATTGAGAGTTCATAATTCAAACTTTAATACTTTTTGAGAGCTTTTAAGAAATAAAGAGTAAATATGTCCATGTCCGACTTCTCTATTGATTCCGATACCGATTCTTATGTTTCTTCTGTTCATAATGAGGGGGTACATGATGAGGAAGATTATGATGACATGCAAGAGGTTGTGAAAAAAGAAAAGCAGTATATGCGGGAGGTGCGAAAAATTGATCAGCATGCGACAAGCCAGTTAGATGGGCGGATCACACCGCGCTTATTCATGGAGTGTCGGTTACAGATGGAGTTGGAATTTTTCCCACATAGGATACGGAATCCATGGGTAGAACTGGGAAATGGAATCCTGATGGCTCGAGGATTAGGACACTTAGAAAAACCAGCGCATCACTTAGTTTATCCTAGATTAGTTCAAAAGTTCTATAATTGGATGACCATAGTACGGCAAGATGGCGTAACATCGATTCATTCCCAAGTTGATGGTTTTCAAAGTGATCCCGTTGTGGTGAATCCCATGATAATTGCTCGTGCATGACAGTTGCCCCTTACTTGTCCATAATATTTACCATTTAAAGCTACACCGATACCATGGACGATTTCAGTGGAAGAGATGATTGCGAAGATATGTTTAGATGCTCCTAGAGGAACCATAGTTGCAGCTAATTATTGGTTGAAACGGGAATCGCTTTATGTGGACAATGTGCTCACTTCTCAAGTTCGCCAGAACAACAAGATGTGTTTGAGGGGATACTCGTTGATCAAGATTCTGTACTACATGCTAAAATGATATTAGGTATCATTTCCTGAGGTGATATTGGGTAATATACTAACAATGGATAAGATTGTCCAAAGAATAGTAAAGATTAGTGATGAGGAGCAATTGGGGTATAGAATACTTCAACTAAAGCCGAAATGTCACAATTTCTCAAGCAATATAAGGACAAATATTTTTTGGATTTGGTGTTGAAAGCACGAATGCATGTTATACTAGGTACGATGGACAAGATTTGAAGTGTTGGAAGAATTCATGGTAGGATTAAGGTTTTAGATTTTTATTTTATTTTATAGACGGTAGACCATACGGCCACGTCTATTTCTTTTTATTCTTATTTTATTTTATGTTTTTTGTCTTGAAAAAAAAATCAATAAAATCCAAAAAGAGGAAGTTTAAACTTCCCATGAAAATTGTGTGTCAATTCCTGGATATTCTTTTTGCAATTTCTTCTCCCTTGCTATGATGTTGGTATGTGCTTGTTGTGAATCTTTACAGGTAATCCAAATCAAGTTTGGGGGAGGGAATTAAGCACTTCGTAGATCCAGAACTGCACTTCAAGGGTAACTGTATCTGTTCTCATTCTTTATTTTTGACCATGGGAACATGGTCTCATTTAAGTTTTGTGGAGAGGGTATAGTGATAAGAGGAAATTAAAAAACCAAATTGACAATTTTGGAGAAATTCTTTGTTTTTACGCATGAGTGTTTCGCAAGATGAACTCATTAAGTTTATGTTTATAATACATAAGTAGTATGTGATGTGATGTTCCCGCTCATGAGAGTAATGATTAGATCGAGTTAGTGAAGTGATATGGTTTACATGGGTAAGTGATTAGTGATATTGAAACTAAGAAAAATGACTTTGACCTATAAGCACAAGCACACATTCGCTGTGAGAAAAACAATTGATCTTTAATTGATAAGTTTGCTGAAATACAAGGGGAGAAGGGGTGTGTTATGTTATAATTGGAAGGATGATTATTGAAATTTTATTTTTTTAGCATTAGATGCAAAAAGTAGTTCTTCGAACTGAGTAACCGGGCTTTGGTATGACCAATTTCACTGTTCGCGTAAAAAGGTAAGAAAACTAATGAGCATAAATCCCATGGAAGAAGCTCGGGCCCAATTGGTCGGGACTAAAAATCCTCGCTGGAAAGTCCGGAGCTTAGAAAAAAATAAAAAGGGATAATGTGGAAAATAGGAAAGTTGATTTTATTTTTTAAGGGCAAAAGTTGAGAGAGATTAAAATATCGTAGTTGAATGTTCACAAAGACACGAAAGGTTATCTGGATTGGGAGTAGTGAGTAACGAAGTTATTTACTTCAAGTGGGGACCATTCATGACACGAAGCTCGAGATAGTTATTGTTCAGTAATTAGTGGGAATATTTGCATTCATATTATCCTGTGTTTTGTTATCATAACTTATTTTACTTGTGTGTGTGAACTCATGAATGCGTAATTACAAAAGAATTGAGATGTTTGTAGGTACCATCACTGGAAATCTTCACGAGACTTCGCTCGTCCACTAGGGGTTTAAAAGGCTTATTACACGTGCTAAGTGTAATCGTTGACCCTCACGAAAGCAAGGGATTAGGTTAGAGTAGATAGGTTAGACAAAAGTAGAATCGTCACAGATAGTTTCTCTGAATTTATTGCTAAGGGACTAGCAAGATGTAAGTTTGGCGGTGTGATAGGTGCTCAATATTGGTCATTTTTCGCCCATATCTTGCGTTTGTTATGTCTTGACATTTCGTTACTTAGTATTGCTTATCTTGTTTGTGTGTATAAGCATGTTTCAAGAGCTTAATGAAGAAACAGAGCTAATCTCGGTGAATTAACTGAGTTCGTGTTCGTTTCTATCTCGAGAAATGAATCAATAGGTGTGTCAGTGCAAAGAAGAGATGCGGAAGGGCAAAATAGTCATTTCCCGACATTGTTATCTCACCAAAGGGCAAAAATATCATTTCCAGACATTATTACTTCAACCAAAAGCATCGGGAGTCAAAGGCGACCAGTCTAGCTCAAATATGAAAAAATAAGTTTTTACAGTAAAAATGCATGATACCCTACGTTGGCAGAGGGAAAAAGAGGCAGAATGGACTACACTTACGGTTTGGTTTGGGAGCCAGAGGGGGGACCCTACGCCCTATACCTACGCTTGGGCGTAGGTCACACCTTATGGTCATATGACTACTTTATGCACAAGAATGGTTTCGAAGTATTTTCGGATTTTTCTAGTTTTTTCCCTGCGTCAAGATTTTAAGTGATCGATGATTCCGGACCTCTACATACAGGCTTATACACATATTTACATCATATTTTAGAGATATTATTCAAGTATTATGAAATTACAGAAAATGGCAATCATTAGGGTTTCCCTCACTTGTCTATAAATATGAAAAGGTTAGGTTTAGTTCGGGGGTTCTGGTTCTGATTTTCACACACATTCATTGAGTCGGTGGCTGAGTTCATTGCTTCCATAGAAGAGAATCACCATTAAAGACGTAGAGATACGGATAAGAAGATTATGGAGAGCATTTCTACATCCACAATGCAGTCTCTCTCCTCTATGATCAACTAACTCGGTATCTAGGGTTTTCTCATAAACCCTAGCCAAGTAATGTAGTTCTAGTTTTATATTCAATTATAGAGAGGGGAAACTGTGACTATACTGTGATGATTGTGTTAGATAAGTGACCGGTTTTTATTCTTGATACAAGTTTATATATTTGTTCTGATTCTTGTCTTAGATTGAATAAATGTATTTATCTTACTCAATCATGGTTATTCAATATGGGCTAGAACTCGGATGCTTAATACATGATTTTCTACACAATGGTTGTCATAAAACTCGAAACCCTAGGTTGACACAGGTCATGCCCTAACAAACTGAAATATAGACATGTTTTAGTTTATTTTCATGCTTTAATTTACTTTTCAGCATTTACTTTTTGTTAGTAGTTGGCATGCATTAATCAGTTTAGTCTTGAGATGGGTTGTCGCGATTTGGTTGAGAGTAATCCTTTTTGGGGACAAACTGTTGGCGCGATGCGAGCTGATTCACAGTCAATGGATCGCCCTCATGCAATTGATATATAATCTGAACTATATTATGTGGTTAGTGGCGGAGTGAGGAAACCCTAGTTTTCTCTCTCTCTGAATCACGACCATTATTTATTATTGTTTTCTGTTTTATTTTTGTTAGCATTAGATAATTCACAAAAACAAACTCTTTTTAGAAAAATCTAATTCGGTGTTTTTAGACTATTGAAGTGAACAATCCTCATCTTTGTGGGATTGATATTCCCCTACTCAAGCAAAACTGTCTACAACTGATCTGTGTGCTTGCAGAAGGGTAAAACCTAGTATAGTTAAGGTGTTGTTTTTAACCACATATTTTGCACACACCTGACGCCCACCAAAATACTCAGTCAAATTACTAATTCAGACAGTCATCCAATAATTCTCAAGCTCTCCATCCATTCAATAATAATCAAGTCGTCCAATCATATAACTATAAAACTCAGCATCAAGAAAACCAAACCCAGGGATTCAATCCAAATCAAGTGTATCCTCCATATCCTCAAAATCATCTCCAACATCAAAATCCAACTCAAAATCCACCACCAAGACCACCTAGCTTTAAAATACTCTAAAATCTGATGTAAATATGTGTATATACCAATATGTAGAGGTATAAAGTCGTCGATCACTTAAAAACTCGAAGTAGGGACCAAACTAGAAAAATCCGAAAGCACCTCGAAACAAATCCTGTATCACAAATGATCACATGACCAAGCATTGGGACCTATGCTTGGGTGTAGGTCTAAGGCGCAGGGTCCCCTCCTAGTTCTAAAACCTTAGCGTATGTTAGAGCCAATTTGTCATGTTTCAGCCTCTAACAACGTAGGTATGTTGCATCTTTTGCAGTTTTTTCATATTTGAGCTAGACTGGCCATCTCGAACTCCTGATGCTTTTGGTTAAACTCCCGGTAGCTTCTTTGTTTTGACACACTCCTTGACTTATTTCTCAAGATAGAAACGAACATACTAACAACTCGATTTCAAATATGCAAAGCACTCAACATAACAATTCACTCAACATGGTTATTGTCTAGAACATTCCAAATACAAATAATATTATAAATGTTCTTATAGTTTATTTTCATGCATTAGGAGTAGATTAGAGTAATATAATTAGCATGCACTAGTTAGGTCAGTCATGAGATGGGTTGTCGCAATCCTGTTGATAGTACTCCTTTTTGGGATTGTATTTAGCTATTTGCGGTACGACCTGATTCACAATTATAGATCACCCTCTTATAGTTGATACAGTGAGGAACTATATTATGCGGTTAGTGGTGGAGCGATGAAGACCCTGGTTTTCTCTCTCATCTGAATCACAACTAATTTACTTTGCTTTCTAGATAATTTTAGTTAAAATAGATAATTTGGTCTTTGACCACCCAAACAAACTAATTTTCAGAAAATATAACTCATTGTTTATGAATTGCTAAAGTGAACAATCTCAGTCTCTGTGGGATCAATATCCCTTACTCAAGACATTGCTATTTTATAATCGATACGTGCGCTTGCGTAGGGTAAAACCTAGCGTCGTTAAGGTGTTATTTTTAACCACATATTTTTACACACCTGACGTCACATCACTTGCCCACTTGAACAATGACATCCTCCAAAATTCCTCTCGATTGTTTAGTTGATTTGTCTTCCAATTGAAGCACCACCGTGGTAGAATTGAGCTCTCCCAACCCTAGTTATTGATAGACTAAGTAAGGTAAGAAATTAACACTCGCGTCGAGGTCAATAACAGCTCTACCAATATTTTGGTCACCAATGACACAAGAAATAATGGGAGCACTGAGATCTTTACGCTTAGGTGTAGTATCACTGAGTAAGAGTGAGCTTGTTCAGTCAACAAAATCTTCTTCGGGACCTTAGCTCTACTTTTTCTTTTCTGTGTACAGAGGTCCTTTAAAAAATTTGGCATTGGGTGGAATTTGGACGATAACGTCTAAGAGAAGTATATTGATCTTGACTTGTCGAAATGTTTCTAACATATCTTTCTCATTCTGTTTGCCATACGGAATCGAATTTCAAAGACGTTGAGGGAAATGTACCGCCTCTTCATATTCTGCCCTATCCGGCTCTTCTGGTAATGTTTCATCTTGTTCTTCCTCCTCCTAGAGTTGTTCTCTTTGAATTTCTTCAGCCGTCTTTCGCTTATTCGCCCTTTCCTCAAACTGTTGCTTAACCCTATTCTCTTCCTTCTTTCCACTTCTCAGAGTCGTAATGGCTTGGACTGTCTCATAATTATGTTCAGTAAATGAACCATGCTCCATTACTTGATTACTCTTTGGATTAGCCACCGGTTGACTAAATGATCTTCCCTCTTCTAGCCTATTCACCGTATTAGGTAGTTGCCCTATTTGGGTTTTTACCTCAGCAATGGATTGGGAATGAGAGTTCAAATTTTAAACATGAGAGTTCAGCAATTGGATGGACGCCTGAAGACTATTAGATTGATTTTTAAACTCTCTGAAGGCGCTAATCATCTTATCCTCAAAACCAGGTGGTCTAGATGGTAAGTTTCGATTTTGAAAATGGGGTTAATTTTGGTTGAATGGTCAGACTGATTAAGTATTATTGGACTTAAAATTCTGAATATTGAATGATGGTTGTTAGCTTCTATTGAAACTTGGTTGAATATTTTCAGTGTTCTGAGAATGATATGACATATGTGGGTGATTTTGCCAACCCGAATTATATGAATTAGAAAAAGGATTATTGTTCGGGTTGGTCCAGGCTGCATTCGCATCAGTGGTAATTATCCTATTGCCCTGATATTCATATTGGGAAGGGTCAGGTCCTATTGCTAAGACTTCTTTAGGGGTTGACTGACTCAGATTAATGAAGTTATCGAGCTTCTGTCCTAATGCGGCTATTTGTGACCTCGTATCATCACCTCTTTCCACTTCGAAAAGTCCTTCAGACTCTATACTGCCTCCTTCTCTAGCACATATTTCAGACTCATGTTGGAGTAAGTTATCGCTCACATTATCAAACAGCTTCAAGACTTCATCTACTGGCATCAGTGTAAACCGAACTCCACTGCTGCATCTATCAAATTTTTGTGAGTCTTACCTAGTCCAAGATAAAAGTTACGCACTATATCCTACTCAATAAATTTGTGATGGGGGCACTTCCGTAAAATTTCATTGAATCTATCCCATGCATCATGGAATTTCTCATCGGGCAACTATCTAAAGTAGGTAATTACGTGTTGCGCCTCATGGGTTCTACCTTTCAAAAAATATTTTTCTAAAAATTCAGTTTTTAAGGTTTCCCAATTGATTTTTATATCCCTATCTAAATTGATATACCATCTTTTAGCTTTTTCTTTTAAGGAAAAGGGAAATAATCGTGCACGTAAAACATGAGTGCTCAGATTCTCGATATTCACAGTCGAAGCCATCTCTATGAATTCGTCAACGTGATGATATAGATCCTCATTCCTGAGTCCATAGAACTTTGGCAGCATGTTGATAACACTATATTTGATCTCATAGTGTTTGACCCCCTCATATTCTGGAAATTCAGCATATGATTCATGAGCGGAAGGTGTATAATACCCCTTTAAAGACGTAGCCGGGGCTCATCGCATATCTGCATTATAGTTGACAATCTTCTTGAAATCCAACTTCCTTTGAAGCTCTTCTAATTTAGCTCGACGATTCCTTCGAAAAGTTCTCTCAATTTTTGGATTAAAAGGTACTAATTCAGTGTCGAGTTCGAAAGGAGATTGTCAATCACTTATGCACAAGGCGAATTTTTTTCTAAAAATAAAACTAACTACTTCTAAATATTTACAGAAAATAAAGCTAAAATTATGTGTGAAATTAAGCTAAACTAAAACTCATAAGAGGTCCAACGACGCATCTTTCACTACTCCACTAAATCCATTTATGCTTTTCAGAGTACCTGTCAATCACACAAAAATTTCAACTTTAAGTACACTACAATAACGCAATACTACTAAACTATTAAAGCTAAGAATAATGTCAAGTCCTTGGCAACGGCACCAAAAACTTGATGCACGTTGGATGAGGTTAAAAATAATGTTTAAGAACGGCCCCTTACGACGACAAGGTTTTACCTATCGCAAGCGCACGAATCGTATTGTAGCTCAAATCAGCTTGAGAAAGGGAATATAGATCCCACAGAGACTTGGATTATTCACTCTAGGAATCTAAAAGTATTGAATTATATTTTGAGAAAGGTTTGAAATGTTTTGAGATCTAAAACTAATGACTAATTAAAAATATTATTTAAATTGTGATTGTGATCAAGGTAGAGAAAAACTAGGGTTTTCATGCTCCACCACTAACCGCATAGTATAGCTATCTACTTGCTCAATTGCAATAGGCGATCCAACATCATGAATCAGATCGTACAGTAAATAGTCGAAAAAGTCCCAAAAAAGATATTACCCACCGGATTCGCTACAACTCATCTCCGGACAGAGTGTGACTAGTACATGCCATCTACTTTACTATAATCTACTCCTACAACATGAAATTAAACTAATGCATGTCTATATCACCTCGTTAAGGCATAACCTGTGTAAATCTAGGGTTTCAAGTGTTAAGCACCATTATGTAGAAAATCATGATATGTTTAAGATAACATGATTGGTTGATATAATGCATTCATTCAATCTAAGACAAGAATTAGAATAAATATAAAATCCCGTGTCACAAATAACTACAGTCATGGATCTACACAATCATCACGATGTGGTCTTCAGTTTCCCCTTGTTACAATTGAAACAAATAAATAAACTATATTACATGGCTAGGGTTTTGCTTGAAAATCCTAGATACCGAATTAGTTGCTAATGGTGGAAGGAGACCGCATCGTTGATGTAGAAACGCCCTTCATGATCTTCTTCTTCTAATCTCTAGGTCTTGAATGACTCCCAAATCTCCAGAGATAGTGCTCTGGAAAATATGTAAATTCGAAGCTCCCTAGGTCTGAATCAGACCTTGGTATTTATAGAAGTGATTGAGAAGAGTCGTGCTTATATTCAGCTTGTCCCGCTTGAGAATGATTCCTCTTTGATGTGTTTCTCCTCAAATATGAGTCAAACCCTTCAATCTGATGTATAATATGCCCTATACACGTACTTAGAGGTGTTGGTGTTGAAGATATGTTAAAAGAGTTCAATTTGGATCGGGACTCAAATTCCCAGCTAGCCTCTACGATTGGCCCTTACGACACTTACGCTTAGGCGTAACTTAGTCGTAGAGCAAAATCCATGAGCGTAGTTTTTGATGTTTCTAGTCACTTTTAGCTATTGTAAGCGTAACAAAATACTTGGAAACCAATTTTCTTATTTATTGCTTTGTTAGAACTCCCTCGACTTCGTGCATATGTTTCCCGAAGTTTTGGCTTCGAAAAATATCGTTTTTGCCCTCTGGGAGACACTTTTTGCTTGAAAACTCATCATTTGCTCTCTTTGTGGATAAATACAAACATGTCTTTTGTTAATTCACCAAAGTTAGCTCGTTTTTTCGCTAAGCTTCTGAATCATGCTTTAACATACAAACCGCATAAAAAATACCAAATAATGAAATTATAAGATGTAACAATATTTGACACCTATCACACGGGGTGTTACATTTTGTTTCATAAGGCAAGTTTGGTAAAAACAATTGAACACGTCACGGTTGTGGGGAGGTATGAGTTTTGTTAAATACCCCCTATGACCCGTCCCTCCCTGTTTACATTAATTTAATCTTATTTTTTAAAATTTTTTATATAACATATTTTAACAATCCTAAATATATATATTTTTGAATGGTAAGGTAATATATTAAATAAGATTAAAAGCCCAAAGCCTTACAAAGTGCTAAGGGGCATACCGCAGAGGAAATGTGAAAACCAAACATCCAAAAAAATGAAAAAATAAGACAATCAACCTATAGGTCGAATGGAATAAGTGAAAAAAACAAGTGGAACAGCTACAAAAATAAGAGGTAGGCTTCAAAGGCTTCAAGAAAGTAGCTTCCTTATGCTTTACGAAGAAAAGAGTGCAAAAGTCTGCTAAGAGAGACCTTCAAGTAAAGAATCTTCAACCACCTTTTTAGAAGATGAACCAGCTCAACCAAAGCAATATGAAGCTCACCACTAAACTGAAGAAAACGACGAAACCAGGCAAAAACCAGCATAAAACCAACAGGATATTGAGTAGAATTAGGACACCAATGCTAAACATGGATCAAGGCCACACTGCAAATCAGAGACAAGAAAATCATGCAGGCTAAACCAGTAACCTTAGCATCAAGCCGAAACCTGAACCAAAGACAGTAGCTCATGTAATTGTAATGAAGCAACAACCCGACAACAATACCTCTACCATGAAACCAAAACAAGCAGCACATCCCTAATGTAAGGCCATGTTTGGTAGGTGGTCTGTCTGATCTAATCTTATTTAGATCATGAACTTAAAAGTCTGTTTGGTAAGCGGTCTGATCTTATTATTTATTTATTATTTATTATAATATTTATTTATGTATTATTTCTTTATTTCTTTATTAATTATTTTTTCACTTTATAATATATTTTATTAATTTATTATTTATATTATTATTTAATCATTTATATATATATTATATTTATTTATTATTATTTCATTATTTAATTCATTTTATCTATACATTATTTATTCATTTTTAATTATTTAAATATTTATTTTATTAATTTAATATTTATTTATTATTATTATACTCATTTTTTGTTATTATTATGAAGTATTTATTTATTATTATATTTACTTATTATTTATTATTATTTATTTAATTTTTATTATTATTTATTATTATTATTATATTTTTAAATATGTTTTATGTAATTTATTATTTATTTTATTTATTTATTATTATTATTATTTATTCAGTTTTAATTATTTACAATTATATTTTATTAATTTATAATTTCGTCCATTTTTATTATTATATTTATTTATTATTATTGTATTAATTTATTATTATTATTATGTATTATTTAATTCTATTTGTTTATTATTTATTATTTATTTTTAAATATTTTTTATTTATATTATTAATTATTCATTTTTAATTATTTATAAATATATTTTATTATTTATTAATTTATTTATTATTAATTTATTTATTACTATTAGGTATTATTTAATTCATTTTTTTATTTTTTATTTATATTTTATTTTTAAAATATATTATATTTAATTTATTATTATTATCATTATTTATTCATTTTTAAGTATTTATAAATATATTTTATTAATAAGACCAGACCGGACCAGGTTGAACCATCAAAAAATCTGGTTCAAAAAACACACCCTTTGGTTCAATTTGGTCTTATTTGATCTGGTTCCAAATTTTGAGACCAAGTCCAAACAAACATGGTCTGGTCCCTGAAAACAAGGACCAAACCATACCAGGTGGAACCAGATAGCCTACCAAACAGGGCCTAAGAGAGATGGAGGAAGGTCCCAGGTATGCAACAAACCCCTATTGGTATCTGAGTTGACAAAACAAGATAGAGGAAAAAGATCAAAACGAACATTAGCAATAATCTTAGCCAAAATATGCTCCAAAGAATTGAACTCCTCATTGAATATTCTTCTATTTCTCTAAAGTCTCAACCCAAATCTCAAAAGTTGTTGCACAAAAAGCTAGCTTGTTTAGAAGAGTAACTTATAATCCTATATATTTTATTAGTCATTACTCATTCTTTTTTCATGCGGCTCGATATCTAAGACCAAGAAGAAACGAGTCGCCCAATATATATAAATAAAAGAGAAATAAAAAAATAATTCGATTGTTGAATGATTTAAAAGTAAAAATTATGTAAATTTATGGTGTTATTTTTTATTTTTGATTTTTTTGTGTGTAAAACTCTTTTGTCGATAATAAAGATGACACAAAGAATTAAGTATTAAGAGGGTGGGGGGCACATATATAAGGGTATGATATTTAAAAAAATTAAACGGGACATGGATGGATATTGGTAAGGATGACAATGTGACGGGTACGAAACGGGTTCGCCTATATCCATCCTCGCCCCATTTAATTTTTTAAAATACCATACCGTTAACGGGTTTGTCGCGGTTTGTTTTTTCATAAACCATATCCGTCACATTAACAATTTAGTATAAATGGACATAATGAAATAAAAGACGTTCCCAAACCCTTAAATAAATGGACATAACGAGGTGGAGTTCAGACAAGCGGTACAAATTGCCATCCCTAAATATTGGCGAAACGGTTTCGTACCCGCCCATTGCAATCCCTATTCTTGAGTTTATTTGCTCATATACCAAATTAGAAGAGTGTTTTGAGTACTTTCCACATTGGATGACATTAATTTAAAAAATTAAATAATCTAATTAACCATTATAATCTATTATACAAAAATACAAGGGTTATTTGCGAAAAAAACCCCTGTGGTTTTCATACTAGGAGTGAAAAACTCTCAATCGTTACAAAATGTGTGTATAAATCCACTATGTTTCAAAACTGTGCAACTTACCTCCAAAACAATATGAAATTCCTAAAATACCTCTTCTAACCTAATAAAAATAATAAATATTGAATTAATAATAAATAATCTATAATAAAACTATAATACATAAAAATAAATAAATAAATAAAAATGATTTAGAATGTTTTTAAAAAATATAGTTTTTAAAATATTTTTGAAAGTAAATTTGTAATTATTTTTGATAATTTTATTAAATATATTTTTTATAAACATATTTTCAGTTTTTTGCTTTTGTTTTTGTAATTTTTTTTTATATATATATTTTTACAAAAACTGGATTAATTTTTTTAATCAAAATGTTATATAACTATAAATAATTTTTTTAAAAAAATAGTCTTATTAGTTTTTTAAAATAATTTTAATATTTTTGAAAAAAAATGTAATTATTTTCTTAAATATATTTTTTTATAAATATATTTTTTGTTTTTATAATTATATTTTTTTTAAAAAAATAATTTATTCTAAGGATATTTTAGACAATTTATGTCATAATGAAAACAAAACGCATATATTTTCGAATAATAGAATATTAAAAAATCACATAAATTTATGCATACTGTATCCATACACAAGAGTTTTTCACACTTACCCAAAATACAAATTTAATTCACATTTGAGATTCAAAAAAAAAAAGTGTAAAATATGTGGCGCGCAAAATAATTTAAAATGCAAATGCATTATGAGGATCTGGTGCTACTAGAACCTTAAGTTTTACCATTATATCTGACCACTAAAATTGATTATATCCGACACGTAAGCATATATTTGGGTGGATAGTACTGTGCTGACCTTGGGAAACATTATTCGCATCAGCCTGAAGAAGTGTGGAAATGAAGCCCCACGCTCACATACACACTCACCGAGGCTTCTCTTTCAGACCACCACTCCACATACACACCACCACTCGCAGTACCCTCTCCGTCCCACTCCACCACCATCTCCGCCGCCAATCCTCGCCGGAAAGCCATGTTTCCCGCCGTACCTCAACTAAAAGAGACCGCCACGTCGTTCTCTCCGCCGATCGTCACCAGCAAGAATCCAAAGACAGCGACGGAGTTCAATCTCCGATCGCGAGAAGGCGAGATGTGCTAGCCGCGCCAATATTCGCCACCGCTGCGTGTTTCCTCCGATCGGCAGTGGCTAGGGCGGATGAGAAGGCGGCTGAGAGTGCGGCTGCGGCTCCTGTGACGGCGGTGGCGGGAAATTTGGAGCAGAAGAAGGAGGAGGAGGTGATAAGTTCGAGGATTTATGATGCGACGGTGATCGGAGAGCCGATGGCGGTGGGGAAGGATAAGAGGAAGGTTTGGGAGAAGTTGATGAAGGGTCGGATTGTGTATCTTGGCGAAGCAGAACAGGTTCCGATTCGCGACGACAAAGAGTTGGAGCTTGAGATTGTGACGAGTTTGAGGAGGAGGTGTTTGGAAGCTGAGCGTCCCATTTCGTTGGCTTTGGAAGCATTTCCTTGTAATCTGCAACAGCAACTTGACCAATTCATTGATAAAAGGTGTGAATTTTAGTTTACATAGCATGTTATTGGTATAGATTATAGTGTGTAGTGCATATGTGATTGCTTTTTGTTGCATTTGTACTTACCATGTTTGATGTTTGGGAGAACTGGCCAAAATTGATCTACAGGGACCATGAAGTTATGAAAAATGTTACCAATTCTAGAACTTAAATGCTTTTTATTGGGGCAAAAAAAAGTGCAATAAACCCCCTTGAAGTATACAAAATCATATTGTCCAACACCAAGTTAGTACCCTCAACTATTAAAACTAACAATTTACCCCCTTATTGAAAGCTGAAGTTATTTCCCCGACCACTGCAGTTTTGCAATGACCAAGTGCCCGTGCCCACATTTACTTTGTTTAGATAATTGTATAAAAATGTATGAACTGTGAAATTTTGATAGTGTCCTTTGTAATTTTGGGTTATCAACTCAGTCTCTGGTGGGAAAAAAAAACTACTCAGTCTTTCTGTCCCAAAACTCTACGTATTGGGGTTTTAGTCTCTCTTCCCTCTCTCAATTTATACGTGTGTGTTATGTTATGTTATTACGTTACTTTATATTTGATGCATGCATTGACTTTTAGTTCCTTAATTATGTTCTTCTCGAGCAGGGATGATTACCGAGCGGTTTGTTTTAATTTATAAGCATTGACACATTGAAGCCTAAACCCTTTGCCTGTATTACAAATATTAGTATTGTAGTTGGTGGTAAATAATTGTTTACAGTTGCGCTGCGTGTAGTCTGCTAATTAGCTACCTGATGCAAACTGGGTTCAATTTTTTCTGAAGTTTTTGTCATATTTTTTAAAAAGTCAAAATTATTACATACATCTAAATATGTATATATCATATACTTATGTCTGTTTGGAGAGAGCAAAAACATTGCTTCAATTCTGTTACACAACAAAATTTGTTTGAATTACTTAATTGTTCCATGTGCCTACAAACATTGGTAAATATGACTATACATTTATATAAATAAATAACTAGACTAATCAAATTAGATAACATACCTTTGCCCGTTTGGAGAGATCAACAATATGGAAAAACATAAGAGAATCAATTGAATGAACACTGATGGTCGGAAAATGAGTTTTTAAAGGCCTTTCAGGGGTATACTGGTTATAACCGGGGTGGTGTGGGTATTTTTTTAAAATAGGAATGCACGTGACAATTTGTCTTCCGATGTAGTCTCTAGTGACTGTTGAGGGGGGTAAATTGCTCCGTTTTAATAGTTGAGGGTCCTGACTTGGTGAACAAATTAGTATAGGGGGGCATTATGCAACAATTGTATAATTTAGGAGTTTTTCTTTTGCACTTTTTCCTTTTATTGGTGTCTTTTGGATTGAGAGATTTGGAAGGATTTGGAAAGAAATGAAAAGAAAGGGTAATGGACGTTGTCTTTGAGTTGCCAATTAGGAGAGAAAAAGAAGAGATTTGGAGAGAATTCTAGGGACAACTACCTTTGCTTACCATTCTTTTGAAAGTGAGAAGAGTTAGAGAGAAATTATATAAAGTTAAGTAATATTTTCACAATACTAAAAATAATCTGAACATTTAAAGGAAGAAGTTGTTATGACATTCGAGTACTATCGCATAATTAGTGCATGCATCAATTACATAAAGTACATTTGTAGTGTAATATGTCAGCCCCCAACATAACATATGTGGAGTAATCCATTCATGTTTCGATTCCTCGGATCATGAAATTAACATTTTAGTCATTCTATTACATCATAAATGCATATTTGATTTGGAAGGACTGTGGACTAATGACCTCAGTAGCCTCCAATAAATATCACTCTTGGATAAATGTGGATTAATTTCTATCGCGAGATAAAATAGCAAAAAGAAAAAAAAAAGAAAAAAAGAAGAAGAAACTCAATGGTCCTACCATTCCAGTCGAAAAAAAATGATATCAAGAAAAAGGAGTACGTGAATGCTAAGAGATATGATATCAAGTTCAGTGGTCCTATTGTTCCAATCGGAAGAATATATATATATATGTATGGATAACTAGTGTAATTTATCGTTGTTAAAAAGGTGAATAGTGGATGAACTTCGTCTTTCATCCCATAATCTCTGGTAATAGATCAAAGATAATTAATGCAATTTAACCAAAATAATTTGTAGGTTAATGATTTTCATGTGTTCTATTTCATAATGGTTTCTTTTCTCTTTTATGCTCTACCTTCTCCAAACAAGAATACTTTTTTTTTTTTGATAAATAAGAAATAGTATAAAAGACACTCAACCGGGGAGTGTGTCCCAAAGTACAAGAAAAAACCACTACGGGCCCCCTCAAAGCAATGACGATTGCGTTCAAGTCACAAGCACCACCATACGCACAAAGGAGCCACATGCCAAAAAGGGCGCAAATGAAGTCTCGGAGAACCTCCCCTCCAAACATGAAGAACCTCTAATATCGAGGCCGGCATCACCCAAGACACCCCAAAAAGCTCGAGGATCAAGCATCAAAAGTTTTAGGTCACCGGACAATGCAGTAAGAGGTGGTCAATTGACTCGCCATCCTTTTTGCACATAAAGCAGCGATTGACCACAACAATACCCCTTCGTCTCAACATATCCATAGTGAGGATACAGCCCTACGCCACCGACCAAGTGAAGAAAGCCACCTTGAAAGGGGCCTTGGTACGCCAGACCACCTTCCAAGGGAACACCAGGCCGTGCCGAGGAATCAAACATCTAAAAAAGGAAGAAATTGTAAATCCCTTGAGAGGAAACGGGTTCCAAACCAAGGAATCTACATCGGCACCAATCCCCGTCGAAGAATACAACAACTCCAGAAGCCCTGATACCTCCTCCAACTCCCAGTCTTGAAAAGGCCGCTTGAACTGAACATCCCAAACAATCCTCTCGGTATCAAGGTGATAACAGTCGGCTGAAATGAGGCGGTCATGCGCAATCCTAAAGAGTGACGGGAATAAGGAGGCAAGAGAATTCTCCCCACATCAATGATCAGACCAGAAGCACACCAAATGTCCATCCCCCAAACAAGAATACTATCATTTACATTCTTTTCTTTTCTCTCCCGTCTATTCTTATCATTTTCTTTTCTTCTCTCCTATTAACCCCAATGAAGCCTAAAGGTCCTTATAATATTAATCACTGTATTGTTGAAAAAACTATCATTTTATAATTTTGTGAATCAAAGAGACGTTGAGAATCTGATTCAACACTAAAGAAGGAAGCATAAGATGTGTATGTATCTATATCTATATATATGTTTATTGTGTATGCGAGTATTTTTATATATGTATGTGCGTGTAGGTATGCAGTGGGAAGCAATGAAATAAACTAGACTCATAACATTATTTATATGTGTACTATGTCTATGTATTCTAGGGATATTTGTTTATATGCATCTATGTATATTTTAGAGTCTTTACCCTCTGCAATCTAATTTTTGAGTGCACTTGGATCATTTTATCTATCTGATAATTTGGTCAATGAAAGAATTTGAGTAAGGAACCAATTAATTTCAGCACATCTATTTTTTGAGGTAAATAGATGGCAATGAAAATTCCTATTTTATATGGTCACTAAAGAGCATTTTAACATTTAGATTGGGAACCATTAACCTTTCGTAAAGTTTATGGTCCCTAAGCATTAATTCTATTCAAATTTGGTCACTAAAATCTAATTTTCCCTTTGTTGTAGAAACTTTCTGACTACATCCTGAAAACCTGAATCCTGTATTCCAGCTTTAATCATATCACCATCTTGTTAAACTTCAGGTTGTAGTTTTTAGTACAACTGAATTTGTAAGTGGTCAGATGATGAGGTGACCGCGAGATTGAGTCTTGCAGAGTTCAAGATTTTCATGGAGACTGGGGTCATGGCTGGAAAGATTTCTGATGATGCTCATTGATTATAAAAGTTAGGGTTGACATGACTGTTATTATGGATATATATATACGATGTATCTTGTTCTGTATCAATTCACATATTTCTGAGCTGCTTATGTTGAAGCCTTAGCATGATGGCAGGATTGATGGAGAAATCTTAAAGTCTTTTGCATCACATTGGCCTCCTCAGCGCTGGCAGGAATATGAGCCTCTCTTGAGTTATTGTCGTGACAATGGAGTTCGGCTAGTTGCTTGTGGTACTCCACTTGAGGTACTTGTGTAATTCCATGTGAATATATTTCTATTATCTTCTTTATGCTTATAACTAAACAAATATACAGAAAGAAAGATGATAATCAGTCTGACTGAGAAAAAATGAGTTATAAAAACCAAGAACCTTAAGTTGGCATGTCAAACCCTTTCTAGAAGGGGATAAGTTCTACATACACTTCTTCCCAGGGAATGGGAGTTCTCTCACTGAAGTGTTTGATTTATTTTTTTAATGTGATTTTATGCTGGCCTTTGTGTCAGAGGTAAACATTTCGACAACCATAACATTGATACCTTGTTTAGCCAACCATGCCCTTCAGACCCCCCATCCCACCAAAAAAAAAAAGGCTCTTATCCAGAGATTTTCTTGTAGGAAATGCTATCATATCTATGCAACAGTATATATTTGCTTCCAACTTTTGATAATTCATCTACATCTTAAGCTTGTAATGGTAGATTATATTTTCTTATTCTATTGTGTTCTTTATTTTTTCATTCTTTATTTTTTTTTTCCGGATTTTGTAATTCATGTTTAAGACCGAGCTAAGATAAGGAAATGAAATAATTTTTTAATTTTAATTTTAAATTTTTACTTATTTTTATCAACCTTTACCAAATTGTACTGTTATTCTGATTTCTTATTTTGTTTTTTAATTTATGAAAGAGTTGATTTATAAATTAGGGAGAAATTCCTGATTATATGACCTAGATGCACACTCATCTTATTTTTCCTGTTTATCCTTATTAATAATTTTTCATTTAGAAAAAAAAAACCAAAATTACGAAGAACTTCCTCATCTTTCTAGAGTAATTTTTTATCTAGATCCTAAGGACTGTTCAAGCTGAAGGTATTCGTGGCCTTTCTAAAGCTGATCGTAAGATATATGCTCCTCCAGCTGGTTCAGGCTTTACTTCTATCTCTCGTAGATCATCAATGGATATAAGCTCTACAAACCAGAACTCTCCCTTTGGACCGAGCTCATATCTCTCTGCGCAAGCAAGAGTAGTCGAGGACTATACAATGTCCCAGATTATCTTGAAAGTAATGGTAGATGGGGGTGCCTCTGGTATGCTCGTAGTGGTGACAGGTGCAAGCCATGTTACATATGGATCAAGAGGGATTGGGCTACCAGCTAGAATTTCAAGGAAAATACAAAAGAAAAATCAATTTGTTGTTTTACTCGACCCTGAGAGGCAATACATAAGGAGGGAGGGAGAAGTTCCTGTGGCTGATTTCTTGTGGTATTCTGCAGCAAGACCCTGCAGTAGAAATTGCTTTGATCGTGCTGAAATTGCACGAGTGATGAATGCGGCTGGTCGGAGGCGAGATGCCTTACCCCAGGTAAGTTGTTCTTGATAGGCTTATTTGAGATAAGGCAGAATATATTACAGTACTATCTTGTTATCTTAGTCTCAGATTTGAGGCTCCTTGAGATGTATTGCAAAGTTTGAGTTTTTTATTTTTATTTTGTTGGAAGTTGAACTGTTACTTATTTGGCGGGTTTTCCAGTTACTGAACTTATTTTGTTTTTCTAGCTTTATCCGCACTTCAAAGGGAAATAGATAGTATTCAGTTGATAATTTTGTCAGAGTTAATAATGGATATAGTATTGAGTTTAATAATCTTTCTACAATTTGTAAACTGATAACGGTAGATGCCGAAAATTTTAACTGATAATGGTACAAACTTGATGATGAAAATTTTAGATATAAAATAAAAGCAAGTGCATACCTTTAGATTTTTGTAAGTAGAAGATGGATCCATGAAATTCAACATGCAAGTTTGTGACTGCTTGTGTTTCATTCTAGTTGTTCTATCAGTTGCTCTGGAGTGATGATGATGTTGTTTGAAATATATATGATCTTAGGAGCAATCCTTGGAATTCTTTTGAATCAAATAAATGGTAGTGGTGTGGTGAGCTTGAACAAATATGTAAAATGATAATCATATTTTTCTTTATCTTGTAATTATTTTTTATGAATTTAATATAGTGGAAAAATACTTTCATCAATACCTTAATTTGCTTCTTTATGCACATGTATGTGCAATGGGGCAGTGAGCAGTTCACAATGATAACATTCAAATAAGAGAATTATTTAGAGACTTGAGACATGTTGTTTTGAATCAACAATAATCGGAATGACAATCTCAAGTGTGTAAGTTTGTTGTGAAAGTACCATGATTTACTTGATTGAAAAGACTGGACATGTAACTTCTTAAATGAGATTCTATCTTATTTGATTTTCCAGTCTTTAAATTGATCATATGTATATATATTTTTTTGTTATGCCATTATTTTGAAATCAATCTGATGTTATGCTAGATGGATATAGCTAAATCTTGTAGAAGTAACATTTTATGCCAATACTGGTGATAAAATCCGCAAGTTCGGCATGGTATGGTTGACTAAAATACTGTGGTGTGGTTTTATCAGGACCTTCAAAAAGGACTTGATCTTGGCTTGGTGTCTCCTGAAGTATTACAAAATTTCTTTGATCTGGAGCAATATCCTATTATTTCAGAACTCACACATCGGTTCCAGGTAGGCTTGGTTTGTTAATTAATCTTTCTTTGTTGTTCAAGCTTTTCGATCTGAAAATTTTAGTATGGATCGTTATAACTTTTGAGACAATGTGCATGTGGGAGAATCACCATTTATAAGTTTTTCTGTGTGATGAGGTGAGAGCAATTAAAAATGATAACAAATGTATGGTTGTTTAGGTGCTCAAGGTTGACACAAGCTCATATTGATGATGCAGGGTTTCAGGGAGAGACTACTGGCTGATCCAAAGTTTTTACATAGATTGGCTATAGAAGAAGCTATATCAATTACAACTACTCTCTTAGCACAGTACGAAAGGCGTAAAGAGAATTTTTTTGAAGAGCTTGACTATGTTATTACCGATACTGTCAGGGGATCAGTTGTAGACTTCTTCACCGTGTGGCTTCCAGCTCCAACTCTATCTTTCTTTTCATTTGCTGATCAGATGGACACAGCTGATAGCATAGAAGCATTAAAGGGTCTTCTTGGCTCTATTCCAGACAATGCATTTCAAAAGAATCTTGCTGGGAAGGACTGGAATTTGAGTCATAGGGTTGCATCGGTGCTTTTTGGTGGTTTGAAACTTGCCAGTGTTGGATTTGTTTCCAGTATCGGGACTGTGGCGGCCTCAAACATTTTATTTGCAGTACGCCGATTACTGAACCCAGCAATTGCTACAAAGAATAAAAGATCACCAATATTCAAAACTGCAGCTGTATATGGATTCTTTCTGGGAACATCGGCAAATCTTCGTTATCAGGTAGAGCCAGTAGCAATGCTGATGGTGTTACAAATTTCTGCTTAGCAATTATATTTCGAGGGTATAAGATAGAATTTTAATCAGTAATTTCTACAGCATTCACGGTGTCAACAAAATTGTGGTTTGTGTCATTTTGCTAATGGTCTGAATTCACTGAATATGGTCCTACAAACGGTATCTGTTCTGAAAAATTACCTGAGCATAGTGTTGTTCAATCAGTGATCAGTCAGAAACAGATCCTTTATGTTTATTTCTACATCGGGTCTTTTAAAGAGTCTCTTTTACAATGATCATCCTTGTCTAGACTCTATTATGTCTATTTGTACATCGGGTCTTCTAAAGAGTCTCTTTTACAATGATTATCATTGTCTAGATTCTTAGTGTTTGTAATTTACCAGCGGGGTTACACCTGGTTTATATTAGCCTAAAATACCTAGTAGTTGGGCCTTCTTTTATAAAGGATGTGCTCCAGCATGTGTTTAGCTTTAGTCAGTATGATACCTGCATGTCTTGAGCTTTAGTCATAATGATATAAAATATATTGAGGGACCACAAGTTACTTTTGGGGAGTCTAAATTTTTTTATCCTCGTTAATGAGGTTTGTGTCTTTGTAGTTTGCACTTATATCGGATATCAAGTTTAATGGTCTTTGAGTAATATGTGAAATTAAGTACCTGGTGAACTCTTTTATTGGAAAGGTATGAGTATGAGTAGTGGTCAGTTTTATTTTGGGTACTATCTATTTTCTCCTCTAGGGGTGGAAATCTCATCTCATCCGTTTTGGAAAATCTCATCTCATCCGTTTATGGAATCAGACCCGTTTTGGGTACTCTCAATCTAGAGAATAATCAGTTCACTGTTTCAATTCTCTGTATCTTATTTTTCTCGTCTCACGAGAAAATCTAATTTTGTCATCGATCAATCATCGTCTCTTCGCTCGATTGATCTTTGCCTCAGACTCATAATTAGAATCATCCATTCGTCGTGAAGTTAAATCACATTCCGTTCGATGTCAAATTTTCAAGAATTGGTTTCCAAACTCAAGCTGGTCTCTTATTTTCCAATTTGAGTTTGAGGGGGGTGTTAGAATATATCTGGGCTTAGCCCATTTATCTATATAATCCTAGCCCATTTAGTCTTACCATCTATATAGTTAGTCCCAGTCTATTTAGTATTAATATTACCTAATTTATATTGACTTGTTCCCTACACCAAGTTTACTTGTTCACCACACATTCTCCCATATAAATAGGGGTCATCTCTATTGTAATATATATACTTCAGAATATACAGTTCAATATAATTTCATATTCATTATTCAAAACTTTTTAGATCCAATACAAGATGATTCGAAAATTCGAGATGAGTTGATCCGAAGATCCGAGAATAAAAGAATTATATTGATTCATTGTATTACAATAGAAGACATGACATGTATAAATATGAGAGAATTGGACTAATAGGTAACTAGGGTGTGACGGCTAAAAACCCTAATCCTAGTCTAAACATAGGTGGACCTATCTATTGGGCAAAACCCTAATTTATCATAACAATATAAAATATAATATTCTTCAACAACATTATTATTTATCGTCTTCGGAGACCACTAATTTTAAACTGGTGTTTTCACTGGTGCAATCGACGCTCCAGAATGCCCAGGCTAAAACCTTGGATTAATGTTCCCTATGCCCATTCATCCAATGGTATTCAATAATTATTGGACAATACGATGACAATGTGGACATCAATCTCCTTTACTGCAAGAAAGAATTTCTATATCTTCTTAATCCGTCGAGCTTAAACATATATCTGAGATTGATATAGACTTATAATTTAATGCAGGTTATTGCTGGAATAGTGGAGCATAGAATTTCTGACCAATTTGCATCTCAAACAGTACTTGTAAATATGCTATCTTTTGTTGTTAGGACAATCAACTCCTATTGGGGAACCCAGGTTAGTTGAACCTTAGTTCCCTTGAAGTTCTAGTGTCTATTTCCTTGCTTTTACTTCTTTTTGGGTTTATTTTGTTACTATGACATCAATTTTGTGAGTGTTCTTGAGGAATTTTATATTTTCTAATGGTCAGATGGCTGCAACTTTTTGAATATCTACTTTTTGAAATTTTAGTTGAGATGAAAGGAATATATGTACTTTCTGCAAAGAGAAGTATATTGGCATGCTATCACTTTTCTGTTCATTTTTGATGAACTATTTGAACAACATATGAAGTCTTTGTACTTGGTGGTGGTTATGGTTGTGGAGTTGATATTTTTGATGTTTCTGGCTTGAATGCCTTGTTTAACTGATTAGCATGTTTCAATTGTTGAAGTATATAAATACTAAGTTACACTCTCTCTATTAGCTTAAACTTTTAGAATAGTTGGGTGGTTAACATGGTATCAGAGCAGAAAGTCCTGTGTTCGAATCTCACCGTCACCCAGTTAAAAAGAGTTGTTTCACGTGTTGTAATCCATCATTCTCATGGAATTCTCACCAACACGAGTACTATTGCAAAATTGAATTACTTCTCCTGCTTCCTGTCAAATTAATTTTGTATCCCAAATGGTGCAGCAATGGGTCGATCTTGCACGGTTCACAGGATTGCAGACTCGGAAAAGCGAAACACTCTCTTACCAAACTCCAGATTCTCCAAATCATGCTGCAGTAGAATGTAAAACTTCTGAAGAAGCCAGTGTCGATGAAATGAATCAATGAGGCGATAAATTCAATTTTGTACGGTCACGAGTTTGTAATATGCTGGCATAGTCTGTAATGGATTAATTTCTATCTATGTTATGTTTTTGTTTCTTTTGTAGTTCCAAATTGTAAATTCTTCAAAGTAGTTCTTTTCAGTTTCAGTTACCATACATAGCTATGACTAGATTTAGCTAACTAATATATTCACTTGGATCGTGATTTGGGAATACTTGACTAACATAATTTTTGGAGTTTAAACTTTAATCACCTTAGTATAAATTGGCACAATCCTTGAGAAGTAATAGTAGTAATAATAATAATAACAACAACGACAACCCCAACAACAACAATTTATACAACATACATTATAGCTCAGGCACTTGGGTAGATACATTATAGATTTTTAGTGCTGAACAATCTATATGAAATACAATTTATTATTTGGATTGCAAGCCTAATGCAGGATGCTTATTACTTTGCTATTATGCAATTGTTGTATAATATTCATCACTTCAGTGTCCATGCCTCCTTTTCCGACTGATGTATTGCAAAATTTTGACATTATTTAAATTCCACAGATGTTATCTTCTAGGCTAGCTAATAATACTTGTTACTTGTGACCAGTTATTTATACTGTACAATTACTAACCCAAAGTGTAGTTGCATTATTTTTTAAAAATTCTTTCATATTCATAAGCATTATTCTAAAAAGTGAATGTGAGAGATTCACCATTGTTGAACTCAAATTCTCCTTCTTGGCGTTAGGAAATTACGCGGCTGAAATTTAGCAGGGAAAAAAAATAGTTGTTTGAGAAGTGGGAAAGGCATCTCAACATGCGATGACAATACTGAAAAGATCCTGACCACAATATCATGACTGAATGGGTCGACAAACATGACTTTGGAGTTCATAAGTTTTATCATCGGAGTTCAGGAATTAGGTTGAGAAGCATCCGTGGGGTGCTTGAGATTGTAGAATTTTATGCATGCTTTTAGTAACCGCGATATGTTGAATTAGGTCAATGACTAGAACACAAAGCGATATATGTAAAGATCCGTGAGGGGTTGGATTTCTGGTTTTAAATTAGTTTGGCATTGTATTTGTTTCAGTGCTGACTCAAAATGGTTTCCCCTAGTAAGTAAGTTGAGATTCTATAAAGCATATTTTGTGCACCGAATGATCCATAACTGTATAATGAACTATGTTAAACTCATGATAACAATAGTATGGGATTGGAAAAATTAGAACTTAAAATTAGTTTTGACCACTAAAACATTTTGTCAGTATAGGGACTTCATCAGTGATTACATTTTATACATAAAACTAGCTCCTTCCTATCAGGCAGCATTCTATTAACTGTTAAAGTTTATCTTCAGTTATACCTTCCGTTGATAAATTTATACATAGGAATGTGCAGCACTATATGTAGCCCTGTGTATACATGACATATGCTTGCTTACCCAACTTATTTGGTTGGTTGTATGCCGGCTTATGTAAGTTCTATAGAGTTGCAACTCTACACCTTTTTTTACCAAAAATAATTTCTGATTATCAGTAGAAATTTTAGATGGTGTACACCAATTCCCTTAGGACAGCTAATCAAGCAAAACTACTCCATCTACCATCAGTTAGCACACGCATTTCACTAGGACTATCTTATCAGGACTATTCCCCGCCCTCTGAACATGAGCTAACAGAACAAGTGCACATCCATATACCTTTTGTGTACTGCAGTTATATAGTTATATTATAACCTGCCTGATACCAGTGAAATAGCAACAGTTGCTGAGGTTGATGACGGGGAAATTGATTCTGCTGCAATGATCCAGAATTAAAACTTCCAACATCTTCGGGGCTTGATCAAACTCGATCATTGGACTGCTTGGCACTGTATAATTGTGGCATGGGGAGACAATTGCCTCCCGTTATTATCGGTAAGGACTCTCCCTTCTTCTATATAAGATCTAGTCTATGAGATCCTTGTCCACTGCACCACTTTGCTTGGCCCTGTGTAAATGTAGCATGGGGGATACTTGCCTCTCGTTATAATAGGTATGGACACTCTGTTCTTCTATGTAAGATTTAGTTTACCAGATCCTTGTCCCCTGCACCACTTCTGGTGTTTAGTTTTTCATTTTTCTTCACTAGAATCTAATAGAAAGAACTACATGATTGAAAGAAGACGGCAGACAAAAATCTTGGGAGGACTTAGGGACAAGAAATGAAAACAAAATTATGAGCTAAGTTAAAGTTCAGTACAAACCCTATATTCTATTCATTGAAATAGTCCATGTATTATTTTCGCTAGCTGAGGTATTTGCTGCACTTTGGTACTGTGTGCTATTGAGGGAAATTCTGTCGCCAGCGTCTGGTTTTATGGTTCGGCCAGCTAAATTACCCCTTAGTCTTTGTTGTTGAACCACCAGTACCGATGACATGGTTGCAAGATCTGGCGAAGCAAGCCAATCACCGATAACACCAAGTTCAGGGCACTCGCTCCATGCATCAAGTCCGATCAGAAGAGGGGACCCTTGATGGTGCCTTCCAACCATAACTAGGTCATGATAGTTTTCCAATCCTCTAATAGCTGAAGCTAGCCCTACCCCGTCTCTCACTACCTCTTCTTGATAGAAGAAATGTTCATTTCCTATGTTTGCTTGACGGACTTCCTCGATCAAATCGTTGTCAAGCTTCCGTTCTCTGGCGTTATCAGATCCAAAAAGGAGGAAGCGAATCAGGGTTAGAGAGACATTTCCGTGTTTCAGCATGCGAGCAGCATATGACAATGCCTCTGCATCATCTGCACCGCCAATGTAGATCACTGCCACGTGATATTCTGAGTGAGTATTTAAGATGGACAGTGCACCCTTTAGAACTCCCCGGTCGACAAGGATTCCTACTGAGCATGGTGCTTTGTCCATGAACTTGTGATTCATGGCTCGGGTATGACGGTTTGCTGATGCAATGGATCCATCGATGGCCCATTGCTTGTGAAATGGCAGTATCACAATGGTGGCCTTTTGGTCGCGTGCCACCCTGCAAATATCATCATGCATTAGGTGAAGATAGGTGATAGAGCTGAATGATTGGATACTGACAACGCCTTCATTGAAGAGCTCAAAATACCGCAAGGCGTTGATTATGGGATTGGATCTGGACATACTTGTGTCAATGTTTGTTCCAGGTTGGTGCTGTATGAGGGCGGGGGTGCTCCGGCCAACAAGCGGGACAAGGAGGACTGCTATGACCGCAATGGGGCTCTCTTCAGTAGCATCGGAAGCTTCTAACAGGTTTACCATTAAAGGCACATTGTCTTGATTATGGAGGCCGATCAGTATGCGTAACTCTGCGTCGTGCTTGGAATGTTGGATGGTCATTCTCTTGGTTGGGAGGTGTTGTTTAGATGGATCGTAGAGGAATGCTATTAGCGGCGTTATGATGGATGTCACTCCTAGCACCGAGATAACAGCCAGAGTGAACTCTTGATCAGTCATTATCTATTATTACAAAGAAAATGAGGTCATTTAGGATTAGCAGCAATTTCAGGAAATTGACAAAGACGACAAATTTACATTGTGTTTCACACCTCACCACCGTCCATCCACAAGTTGTACAAGATGAGCTCGCAAATGCCTCTTGCATTTAGTATTAGTCCGAGCACAAAACCTTCTCGGATGGAGATATTGTGACAGCACGCGGGCACCATTACTGCTGCAATCTTGACTAGGGTAGTGGAGACAACCACAAGCCCCACAATCCAGAAAGACCGGAGATTAATTTTGAAGACATTGGTTTTCAGCCCACTGACGGTGAGGAAGGTCGGGTAGAGTAATCCTGAAGCAAGAGAATCAATCTTCAATCCTAAGGCGGCTCCTAAGGGTGGTCCATCTGGTACAGCCAAGCCGAAAACTAATGACCCCAAGACGAAATGTTGGCCGATAATTTCACTCAGTAAGCTAACAACTAGAACTGCTGCAAGAATTAAATGAATATATATCTCTGCTATAGATTTCCCTTCTGGTGTATGGCGTAGAATCCATTTCAGCGCTGGCCGGGTGGTGCACACAATGACAAGCATAAATATGAATGTTGATAATACTGCCGCGATGGTTTTTAGTATATGGTCACCTTGAGTTTCTTGTATTGATACGCCAGCTGCTGTTAGGGAAATCCCGATGACATCACAGAACATGGATGAAGAGATGGCCAGGCGGCCAATGTCGGTGTTTAGGATCTTGAGTTCAACTAGTAGGCAATCGATGTTCGGGAAAGGTGTTAGAAACAGTGATGCTGCTAGCCTTGGAAGCGCTTTTGCAAGGCTATCATCCATGGGGAGATATTTTCTTAGAAGAAGGGAGCCTGAATTAGCAAACACCAACGTAGTGACAATTACTGAGCACCCTATGGTCATGGCCTTGCGCTCTGGTCGTACCATCATTCCTGAATCCATCTTCACTCCTACTGAGAAAAGGAAGAACATCAGGCCAAATGTTGCAACAGTTTCAAGTACTATGGTGCCTGTTGCCGGGAATAACCATGTCGCTAGCACTTCGCTATGCCCCAGAAGTGAAGGTCCAAATACTATACCACCCTGGAAGTTCGAGTGTAAAACTGTGAGTTGTTATCATAACTTTGTTGAGCGTTTATCTATCTCGGAAGTAAAACAATTGTTTCATGCAGTAAATCATCAAATTCAATATGATAACTAGTATTATGTCACTTTCCTTTGTAGACTAATGCTATCATATCACCGGACATCTTCATGCCCAAATACTATACGGCCCTGGCAGTCAACTATAGATTTGTTAGTTCTTATCATCTACAGTTGAATGTATGCTTCTGGACATTAGTTCAACGACAGTTTGATGCGGGAAATATCAATTTTGCTATGTTAACTGGTTAGAACATGTAATAGCATATACTTTCCTTAAGCCATATATAATATGTTAATTTCATCTACTTTTTTTACAGTGCCTGGTTTAATATTCTATTTATATTTCTTGCAAGGCAAGGAAAGTCAGTTTTCCCTAGGGGTTTATATACAGCTTTCACTTTCACATCTAAATATATAAGTATGTTCCTTTTCTTTCTTATTTGATGTTTTTTCTATCTGGGTGTTTGTTGGGGTGGGATTTGTTTTGGGATTGTCTAAATGTGACTTTTACCACTTTCAGTTAATTTTTTTATGCGTATACTCTATGCTAAACTGGGTTATACATATATAATGTGCATAAATGTGAAGAGGATAGGGATTCGTACTAGAATTTGTGAGATGATAGAGCATTGTCCTAAAGGCCTGAGACAGAAATCAATGAGCTTGGAGGCTATGGAAATGAGAGAGATTTGCATCATGAGAAGTGGTGCAGAATAAGTTAAAGGGTTATGACGCATGAAGACACCCCACGAGTTTATGCTTTGAGGGTCTTGGCACACCAGGGTCCTGTTCTCTGCCACCAGCATGGTGCCAAATTCCGATCCAGACCTCATTGCTGCGTTTCTTCTTGTTCGTGTGTGTTTTTGTGTGTATGTATGTGTGTGTGTGTGTGTGAGAGAGAGAGAGAGAGGGGAAAATGATGAAGACGAAAATGTGTAATGGTGAGAGAGAGAGAGAGAGAGAGAGAGAGAGGAAGGCATGGTGAGGCAGAAGTTTTGGTGACCAAGGTAGTTATTAGGTGGTGGTCTACAAGTTTACATATGCAATCATATGCCTGTTATACGGATACTTATCATTTGCTTCTAAAATTGCTTTAGGAAGAACTAAAGATTGTCTAATCCCAGTTTGAATTAAGTGGCTTTAACAGTCCATTGATGTATCTATCGCCCATTTATTAATTTATTTATTTTCTTGGTAATATAGAGAATTTCTGCATACTCCTTTTATTCTTTGGCAAGAAGAACAGGATTTCATTAAAACCCCAAATAACTCGTAACAATTGAGTGTGCCTTGGGAAACGTGGTCTTACTGGTGTAACGGCCGATGACATAGTCCGATTCTTACCCGATTAGTGTGAAGGAGTCGCTTTGCACGGGTCTTGTGATTAGTTTGGGGGCGAAGTCCCGTCTTACTGGTGTAACGATCGATGACATAATCCGATTCTTACCCAATCAGTGTGAGGCCATCAGGGCGTCACTTTGCACGGTCCGTGATTAGTTGGTGGTGAAGTCCTGTACCCGGTTAATAAAAAAAAGAATCACCCAGATAACTCATCCGAAACCATATTGATTAAAAACATTACATGATGGGTTTCATTAGAATGTTACAATTAATTGATTTAATTCAGAAATTATGGGCAGATTGTAGAGCCAAAATAGAGCTTACATCAGCTACGATCATAAAAAAATGCTATTGTGATCATAGGGCCATTACCGAGAACTTTGTCATCAATTTCTGAGACCATGTAATTGATAATTTTATGCGTTTTCGATATTAAAAATGGTCAAATTACCCCTGAACGATTACCAAATTCCCTCAGGTTTTATTATTCCGATTTTCATTAATTAAAAGGTTCCATTAGTCAAAATTATGGCTTGCCGTTGGGGTATCGGTTTTAGCATTGTATAATAATATCGGTTTTGAAAGTAAGTATCGGTGATCCCTAAAATTATCGGCATCAGTATTGAAAGTGAGTATCGAATGATTATCGGTGATCTCTAAAGGTATCGGCATATTTCAAAAGCATTACGAACCGAAATCGGATAAGTATCGATGATCCCTAAAGATAGATGAGTATCGGTAATCCCTAAAAGTATCAGCACCTTTCAAAAGCGTTACGAAACCAATTTATTCGGCCATACCCAAAAAACATGAATCAACAACTAGCCATGATCCTTTTGTAGTTTGGCCAAAATAGATCTTGAAGTGAAAAAAATTGAGTCCAAACTTGGAACAGGTATAATACTCCTAAATGCAACATTATTGACTCCTATTCTACCAGAGGGGTGGAATCTATGATGTTTGGCTACAAACTCTTACCCTTGAATTGCTGGAAAATCACATGGGTGCCAAAAACTACTACTATGATGAATTGCATTAAGAGGTCACATGCCATATGCCAAGTTTAAGAGATGTCTAAACAGAGTTTGTTTTATTCTAGGAAGAGTACATCAAAATAGTAGAAAAGAATCTCCAGCACACACACAGATATATATATATATATATGAAAAATTATATAGCTTAATGTATGTAAGATCAAAGTACAGTACTATATCAGTGCTCTGTCGTATAGCTGATGAGCTAGGTGGAAATCTCCATGCTTACAACTGATAAAATGTTGCAAGAGAATTAATTGTGTGTTGTAATGGTTGTTGTCAAGCTTCATGCTCCTCCCAAGTAGTTGCAGCCTTCCCAATCTTTTGAAGAACTCTGATCACTTCTTCCGCCGTCAAGTTGCCGGAAACTATCACCTTATTCAGCTGTGTGTCCACATCATACGTTTCCACTTCTGCCAAGTCCACAAATCAACATTTTCAGACAAAAATAAATGAATAAAGACAATTTAATCTTCGTCGAAGATTAGGGGGATGTTGTTTACCATCGATCTTCTTGATAGCTTTCAAGATTTTCTTGATGCACTCCTCACAATGCAAACCTACCTTCAATTCCACCACCTAATGCACCCACAGAAGGATCAATACCAACTTAAAAAAGAGAGAAGAACAGTGAAATATGTTTTTGAATTTCCGGTAAATCATTTCATTGAAATCCAAAGAAACAAGAGAAAAAAGAACAAAAACAGCCGAAAGGTCCTAACGCACAACAAAAAATCCAAGGCAACAACAAATCACCCAACAAACACAACCCATAAATCTCCTACGGTCAAGATATCAACAGACAAACACAGAGAAAGTGGACAAAGAAGAACATAGCTAAAAACTGAAGGCGGGAGGCTCCAACTAGCCGCAATACTTCTGGCATCCTGGGATAGAAGATAATAATAGTGAAACAATGTAGAGTTGGGGTACTTACATTACCCATTTGCATTAGTGAGTTTGAAAGAGTTGGAGTATAGATTTGAACAAATTTTGAGGTTTAGATTTGTGAAGCTCTCCAAGTAGATGAGAATTGAGATGAGGAAGAAGTGGGAAAGTGCTTTTGATGTTTGGCTTTGTGAGGTTACAAACACATTTTAATGAATAGTAAGGTATTGGATTCCATTCTTTTTGGGTGGAAACTTTACTTTACAAAAGCATGCATTATTTTTCTTTGTTGACATAAGAGAGAGCAACCTCCACACAAAGTGAGCGGCCCGAAATTATGTTTTTGTCAGGTCTGGACGCAACAAAATAATGGAAATTTGCCATATTTATAAGCTCAAAACATGTATGGCACTATTCAAATCAATCCTACAAATAAATACAAATTAGTTAATAAAAAAACACTTGAAAAAATAGATTTCTTAATAATTAAAAATCCATCCTATAAATACAGACACGCGTTTAATGTTCCCCTAAGATCTCTAAATTATAGTTTTTATTGGAAAATGGATTTGTCATTTAATTTCATTGGTATACAACCTTAACATATCAAGCCAAAGTCATGTACTAGGCAATTTACAGAGCTGATAATCAAGGCGACATCCAACAGAAGCCTAGGCTCGAAAGAAGGAGAGAGAATAGGGTATTGGATCAAAAGACATTTTTTCTCAAGATATAGGACTTCTTAAAGGAGAAAGTAAAGTGAAGGAAAAGAGCAATGATGCAGCGATGCACACCGAATTGTTTGATAGAATTGGGGTAATCAATAGTTATACAGTATAAACTATTGACTGAGTTATTGTGGGACCCAAACACATTTGTATTAAGCTATCTAGCATGGACACCGGACACGACATGAACACGGGACACGGCGACATGATAAATTTTAAAAAATTAGAATACGACATGTTTGGGACACTTTTATAAAAAAAAAAATATCCATATTGTAATACATAAATACTTCCTTTATTACTTAAACAATGATGACCAAATAAACTTACAAACGAAAATAAACAATTAGGTTAAACAATTAGTTTTTGTTCACTAATGTTATTGTGTTGCTACTAAGAATATAGAAACATGAAACTATTAACACATTTTTTATCTTGATTTTTATTTTTAGTAATTTTTTTAATTATTAAGAGTTTTGTTCATAAAGAAAGGCATGTTCAATTGTGTTTTTCCTGATTCAGTTGGAAAGAACAAGTTCATTGTTGGGTTTAAGATTTTATTTGTCAAAATTTGTCCTCTTGAAATATATTTGATTTTTTTGACCAAATTTGAAGAAATTTATATTATTGTTCTTTATTGTGTCGGTGCATGTCATTTATTGGTATGAAAAGTCTGCAATATATCTTCAAATGTCTATTGGCTTCATGGTATGATTAATATCTTTCCTAAATCTAAATTATATTTCTTTACATGATAATCATGGTTGTCTTTGTATTTTGATAATTTTTCCCAAATTGACTTGAATTCAGAAATCCAACCATGAGCATGATATATCTTCAAAGGTCTATTGGCTTGAGTCGCATTAATGGCATGTATATGCTTCTAGCTTTGTTATTTTACAATGATTGTTGCTGCCTTGAGTAACCCTTGAATGAAAAGTCTACAATATTGGAAGATGGTTCTTTCAACCATGAAAATGTGTTGTGGAGACTAAATTTAGAATATACACTAAGAAGTGATGCTTATTATTTTTTTATTAATAATGAAGTCGAACTAATTGGAAACCATGCTTAGAACAAATATTGAAGCTCTCAATGAGCAAGAACAAGGTTCTTTAAGAACCTGATCTGAGATGCTCATAGTTTCATTAGTTCTTTTGCCACATTAAAGTTGCACTCTTGTCATCAATTTTTTTGCTCATTTTCTATTAAAAATAAATAAATTTGATCTAAAATTCCAAATGTCAGGTTTACAACAGTTGTATATTGTTAATCTTTATGCATGGCAATGCCAATTTTGAAATTCATAAGCACCCGAACCTCACATAATAGTCAAATGTAGTGTTGTCGGCTAGTGCAAAGTAGTATGCATCTGTCGCATCGATACATTTTCATTGATAAAAGAAAAGGGTATAGATACTAAAGATGCCAGATCTAATTTATGTCTTTTTTTTATCTCTCAAACATTAACATTACACACTAAATATGTATGATATTTCATTGGGTCTCCATTTTCAGTTTCTTTTTCTTAGGGGAAAAGGAATTTGTGCTCCTCGATCAGGCGTGAAGTTTGCCTGCGGCATCGACATCCCATCCCCAACCTTCTTCATGCATTTAAATAGCTACATAATTCAACAATGACACCCTTTATATATTCATGGGTTGAAGTCATAAAACATTTTTGTTGGGAGTATTTAAATAGCTACGTAATTCTTCATCTTTTCTTTGCATGTCATTAATTTGTTTGTTTTCTTCCATTTGTGTATTTATTGCTTTCATTTCAATGGCAGATCATCAACAAAAAAATCCAAAGCTCTTAGAACTCAACAATGACACCACAAACTTGAACATGTTTTATTTTCTCAAAGTCAAGGTATGTATCATGAATCTTGCTTCATCTATGTATATAAATATGCATATTAATATTAAACCCCTCCTTCCCCTGTAACCCATAATTTTGTTTTTGGGATTTTCTTAGATTCGATTCATCCAATTACCGATTTGCTTTGTGTCGGGTCTTCTGATTATTCTTCTTCTTGGGTTTTCACCGTAGATTTATTTGTTCCTCAATTTTGTTGGGTATTCTTCTTTGTTTTTACTTGATACTTACTTTGTTCTTTATTTTTATTTTGTTTTGTGGGGTTACAAACAGTTTTCATTTACCCTCTGTTTGGTTGCTGAGAAAACCCACCATAGCAAAATTGTTTTACTAGATTTAATAGTCTTAATCACTTTATTGAACCCAGGCAAACCAATATATATGGACCTTTTTTGTTTAATTTGTTTTTTGTTGATATTTACTGCTTACACAAAGCATAATTATATTTGTATTGATTAACCCAATTCATATGGGATTTTGATTTAGTGCCTAAAATGAGGTTAAAAGTAGATTTTAATTATATGGAGTGTGCAAAAATAGATGTAATTTCAGATTTATTTGTAGCTATTGGGTGACTAAATTTTATTTAATTCGTCTTTTTCAAGAACTAGGTTTTTTTTTTTGGATACTTGGTTTTGTTCTTGCTTTTTGGCACTCCTTTTTGTGTGGATTATAGTGAATTAGTGATTATTTGTTCACTGAAATTGTGGTTAGAAAAATGAGAATTTATGTGGTTTTTATTTAACCACTTCCAACATTACCTTTTTTTAAAAAAAAAAAAAAACAAAAAAATGTAATTGTTCTGATGCTGAGGTTTTGTTATATAACTCTCCGTGCTAACTTATGTAGACGATCTTGAGCAAGTAACATGCAATTTTGAATAAGGTTGGCGTCTCTAGAGACATAGCTACTTGTAACACCCCGTGTTATTTTCCTTTTTCCTGAAATTATTTTCGATTTAATTTCGGTTATGACATCACTTGTTCATGACGTTTAGGTTATCCTTGATATTTCGTGTGTAAATTTTCCGCGTTTAGTTTTAAAGTTGATTGGATGACATTAGGATTCCTCTTTGACGAGTTCGAGAATTCTTGTTGTCGATTACGCGGTTATGTTTCGACGTTGAGCATTAGTGCTTCGACTGGTTGGCGACACATTTTATTTGATCGGGCTTGTTAGGTGTTCCGACGTTTGGGTTCCTACCCCGGTATATTTAATTGTGATTGTTTATTGGGCATCCCGTTATTATTTTGGGTTTGCGAGATTACGTTTGGGTGTTCTCGATATGTTTTGAGATTTATTGTATATATATATATATTTAATTGTAATTATATATATATTATTTTTGGGGTTAGTTTCTAATTGTGGATAATTGGAGGGTCACTATTGCGATTTCACAGATATATGTATATACTTATGTATATATCTGTATAGCTGAGAGAGAGAGAGAAACATTGACACTTTTCCTTCTCTTCCCTCTGCAACCACGACTCCAGCTCCTTCCTCCTCATGCGACACACCACACCATCTTCTTCATCCTTTTCATCGCCGGAAATGGAGAGAGAGAGAGGAGTCGGGGCGAGGGAAGAGTCGCGCGTAGAGGCGCGACTGGTTGTTGTTGGTTCCCCACAGCAATAGCGATGGCTAGAGTAGGGTCGGCGTGGCAACTTAGGCACAACGGCATGAGTCGAATTGCAGGGGCGACGCCAGTGGTGGCTCGCAGGTTCGAGCTGACGAAGCAGTTCGCGCGATAGGGTGTTGAGCCGGAACTTCGGCCGGCGATTTGGTCAGCTTCCCGATATCGGATGACCGCGATTTTCGGAGTGTAGCTTCGTATCGATGCTAGGTACGTCATACTAAAATTTCGTAATTTTGCGTTGATCGGTTTGTCGGAAAATCGCGTTTATAGGTTATAATTTTCGTTTAGGTTATTTTAGATTTACCCAAATTGATTAACTTATTACTAATGGGCTTCGTATATATCATATAGGTTGTTGAGGCAGACGTTTCCGTATATTCGAAATATTATTTGGATGACTTTGGTCGGCTGGTCCCATATACGGGCGCCGGTACTGTTCATGGTGGACCATTTCGGGCTGCTCTGTAAGCGTACATTCAGGTGGAAAATTTTATTCTCACTTCCGTATCGTTGACGTGGTTTGGGTGTGCAAACCCTTATTTATTTTAATATAGATATATTAAATTATGAATTTAAATATTTATAATTGAGTTATAATCGAGGCATGACTTAGAAATTAATTCGAGAAATTAATTAAATTATTTTCCTGTGTAATTAAATAAATTCCTCTTTGAATTAAAAAAGAATAGGTCGCTTAGTTTCCTTTTTAATGTGTTAGGGAATATATGAAGGGGAGGGACGTGAAAACTTAGACGTTAAGCTAGGTTCCCCTTATGATACGTGGACTATTTGCTTTAAGGGAATTAAAAACATGTTTAAATGAATGAACTTGGTTCCTCGTGAATTAAATGATAAGTTGACAAATTGCAAGCATGATTATGTGATATGATTGCTTGTCATGGTTTATTGCTTTATTGTTTTAAAAGCATGTGAAAGAGATTATGAGATTCATGTAATAGCATGTGGATATTTTCATAAATATGATGCATTACATATTTATGTTGAGACATGATTATTATTGAGGCCCTGGATGCATATTGAGAACATCGTGTAGTGTCAAATCATGGTGTTGGTGTATGAGGGTTATGTAATCATAAGTGAGTGTCTTTGTGTTGAATCATCGCAACAACTAGCCAGGAAAATGTGTCTCCCACCTCCGGACTAGTAATCCGGGAATTGGGGATATAGGGTTGGTTGCTGCCCCATCGTGGTGGTATGCGCCACTCTCGGATCTTTGAAGCATGGGAGTCGCCAGTGGGGCTCTCGTGCGACCGCCTTCCTTGTTGAAGTGAGAAGTGTCAAAATCACTTGGGAAGAATCGGTGCGGTACTCTTTTCTCATCGTATGAGTGAGTGCGTATTCATTAACCTATTTTGGGCAAAGTGTGTTTCATGGGGTTTGTCCTATGAGGTTTATGAGTCATATTGCTTTGTATAGCATTATGTGATTTCATTTGACATGTATATGTGATATTATTACATGTGATGTTGGAGCAGGTTTATATGTGCTATTATTACTTGTGGATTTTGGAGCATGTTAAGTATGAATATTGCAAATAAATTCATATCTTTATAAAATGCTTAGTTGATAATGATTAATGTGAAAGAGTTAATAAAGTATAATGAAATGTATATTTTTATACTTGCGATTATATACTTTTGTACCCTTGGGGGAGGTTAAGTATATTGGCATAGTGACTTCTTTGGAGATTTGAGGTCAGGGATTGATTCTAGTATCAATTGAGATTTGAGGCCTTGAGAAGGTGGGTGATAGTCTTGTGGTTTTGGTTGGTTGCATATTACTGACCCTTGATGTTTCTTTCCCACTTAGAAGGATATATCATTTATCGTACTTTTTGAGGTTTTGAGTGCGGTTAGACGAGGTTGTGATTGAACCTGTTTGGTTGAGTGACAATGGTCTCTTGATTCTGTTAGTAATCTAGAGAGGTAGTATTAATGTGAAATTGAGGTTATAATGAATTAGAAGAGGTATTGATTGAAACTAGTTAGTTCCGTGGTATTGACCACTAGTTTTCCCTTTTTATGATATTAAGGGGTCTATGTGATTTTATTAAGTACTCGAGGTACTGTAGCTTGGCAGTCTTGTTTCTAGTGTTTAGTTCATTCTCCTAAGAATTTATTTTACTATACTCTGTATACTAGTACATGTCTTTGACTTATATGTCACTCCTTGATTTGTCGGTTACGGCGTGGTGCTGAACCTCTTCCTCGTGGTGTCATTTGATTTGTGGAGTTGGAAACGGATGGTTGTGTTCCGTGAGTCCAACGTATTGTTCTTCCTCAATTGTCCTCTTGGACATTATAGGAATCCTTGGAGTTGTGTTCACTCTTATTCGGCTGTCTTTCGAAAACGGTGTTTTCTAAGTATTTGTATTTAAAAGGAAAAACCCGTTTTTGCCTACCCTCGTAGCAACTAAAAGTTTTAGTACTTTATAGGATGATCTTAGGATCTTCTTTAAAAATATTTTTAACATCTAAAAGCCGATGATGGCAACTGACGGAGACCGAGGGCAAGACAATCATTTTTACTATATGGTTTCTTAAAGGAAAACTATTTTATTCCTTTTTTCGAGATTCTGAGATTACGAGACTTCTTTCTCAAAAATCTGTACCTGTAGTGTTTTGAAAAGTGGTTTCTTGTTTCACTTTTGCTTCAGATCATTTCTAAGTCTAGGGTATGAGGCTTGGTGTTGTTCAATGCACACATATAGTGTTGCCTTTCACTTTTTCTTGGTTGTTGATGTCACCACCTAGGTAATTTGAGTTGTTACACGTGTTAGGGGCATGGTTGCCAAATGGATTGGTTTCTTTTGTCCGCGTGTTCTCCCTAAGCACTTGGGGTGTTCTTAATCTTGACGTTGTTGTCTCGGTTATTCGTTGGTTTAACATTGGGACTTCTTTTCCCTTGCTTTGGTTCCTTGACTCTTATGTGGTTGTCATGAGAGTAGTGTTCAGGTGCTCTCCGAGGTTCGACCGTTTAGCGTTCCTTATCTATAGTGAGAATGTTGGTGATTTATTGACTTTGTTGGAGATAATATTTGGGGATTTTCATATGGTGATATGATGAGGTGATTCCATCATTGAGGTATAGATTTTCTCTAGGAATGAGATTATGTTTTATATATATATATATATTGTATATATATATATGGATGACGATTGTGTTAGTATGCAATGACGTGAGTGTTTTTCCTCCTATGTTCTCGGGGAGTGAGTTATGAGTATTCCTTGGTACTAGTGGTGGATTTTGATCCTTGTTGATATTAGAGGTGAGTGTGTTTTCCCTCTATTTGGATCTTCTAGTTAGCATTGTGAGCGCTCGATGATTCGTTAGATTGGACATGAGTGTCATGTATCTAGAGTACGTAGTAAGAGTGGTGTAGACTACTGGGGTTGGTACTTAGAGTATGAGTCTTAGTTGTACCTTATTGACTCATGTTGTGTACTTATACATATATATATATTCCCGATATGTATACTTATTTACGGTAGTATACGAGTACGTGCCTTGAGGTTGCGTAGCTGGGATTTGTGGGCTATCATTTTTACCTAAACAGTCAGAGGATGTGGTAGTTAGAATATCATTTTTTCCACTGAGCTTATTTGCTCACAGGGGTATTTCATCGCCCTCTAGTATTCCCACGCTAGGTTGCAGGAAATGTTATGGCTACGAGTAGCAAGCGGTGCAACGGCAGTTTCCTTTTGTTTCCCTTATTACGGGTTTTGGAATTGCGCAGGGTGATGCGGTTACGGTTGCAGCGCGACTGGTTTGGGGACGATAGTTATCTGCTGTCAGTTTATTTACCCATTTTGTATGGGATTGTCATATATTTCTCTTGGGAACCAGTCTGTTAGTATATCCCTATTGATGTATCTTTTATTTTCCTATATTTATTATTTCGGGATGGTATTGTATCTATTTTGCACTACCATGTGTATTCTGTATTCTTATTCGAGCATTTGTGGCTCTGTTGATTATAGAGGGTTGTGTGGGGGTAGTGGGGCTTCTTTCCATTGCCTCGGCCCTAATAGGATTGATGAATGTTGGGCCTGTGAGCCATAGTTATTATCAAACTGTTATTGGCAGGTTATTCTGTTGTGGTTAGGTATCCGAATGTTCCATTTACAAATGGAACTCTACCGAATTTTCGTTAGATTCCGCTACTTTATTCTATCATTCATTTGGGTATGAAATATAGCATTTTTATCATTGTTCCATACGTTTTTATGGTTAATGATATTTTAGTTGGTCGTTCGTATTAAGGATCACATCCTGGATTCCTTGGATGTCCCAGTTCGGGACTCTTAGGAATTTAGGGGCGTGTCGTTGGTATTAGAGGATACTATTGAGTTTCTAGTATTCCTTTAGGCATGGAGTATATTTTTCATTGTTATTCCATGTATTTCTTTGTTGTTGTTGACTCTAGTGGTTGTTTGACTTACGTCATCCCTTGAAAATTCGTTGATTCTCTAGATTAGAGTTTTAGGAATTTTAGGGGTGTGACAACATGGTATCAAAGCATGATGACTAAAAGTCATTTGTCGTAGGGGTGAAATGACATTTTTACCCTTTTGTGAGTGTTTAATGACTGAAGGTCATTTGTTCTCATTTCTTTTTACTTCCACATTCACTCCCTTAGCTCTTAGGCTCAGGTTTCAGAGTCCTAGGAATTTGGGACGTGACACTACTTTAGGAGTTGTAGCCATTAGTTGGATTCTTAAGGTATATGCGACATTAACAATAGCATATGCACATGGAATGAGAATTATATTGTACAATGTAGGGGTCTCACACTCTGATGATGAAAGTTGAGATTTAGAGGGATGACACAAGCAAACAATGTTTTGGGAGAGCTTGTTAGAAAGTAACACATAACACTTAGTTTGCCTTTTGGAATCAAAATCAATATTATGTTATTTAGATGTTGAAAATAGTATATGCACATGGAATGAGAATTATATTGTACAATGTAGGGGATTATATTGCACATCAGTTGCTCAATGTGACGCGCACATTATTTTTCATCCAATGCCAAAATATACATTAATGGTAGTTACAATGGAAATTGTATTTTCATGAATGCTTGAGAATGGTACTGGTTGCATTTTGAGTTATTAGTTAAAATTTATTGTGCAGGACACATGATTAGAAATTATGGTCACTATAATGTTATTTAAGTGTTGAAAGCAGTTCATAAAATGCACATAGAATTCTAATTATTTTGTATTGAAATTACCTAGGAGACTAATGAAATAGTCTAGAGGGGGGGGGGGGGGGGGGTGAATAGGTTTTTTTATGGATTTAATGACCAATTAGAATGAGAATTATTTATGTTAAATATACCAACCAGGTAGAAAGTTGAATAAGATCATTGTTGCAACATTAAGAATTTTTAAATTTTTTTTTTTTTTTATAACCAATGGCCCTGTGGCCTAATGGTATTTCCATTCCTTCCCAAAATTGGGAGAGGTTTGGGGTTCGAGCCCTATAAGGCTCATGTGGGGGTGTGTGAGTTTCTTAACATTCGAAAACAAAATTTATTTTTTCTAAACTTTCCAAAAAAATTGATATTTTCTAATAAGGTAAGAAATAGTAAGACCGAAGGACTATTTGGCCCAACAGTATAACCTCTTCTTCCAATAGGGAAAATGAGGGGTTCGAGTTTTCTTGGAGACAAAATGGGCATGTGTGTGAAAAAAAATAAAATCCTTACCTTTCAAAATAAAAGCTAAGAAAATAAAGCAAAATAATAATAATTGATGTCTGTCGATCGGGATTAAAAATAATGGTTAAGAACGAACCTTTATGACGACAAGGTTTTACCTATCACAAGCGCACGGATCGTATTGTATTACAAATCGGCTTGAGAAAGGGAAAATCGATCCCACAAAAACTCGGATATTCACTCTAGCAATCTAAATGGTTTTGAATTGATTTAAGATCTATAACTAATGACTATCTAAAAACAGTATGTAAACTGTAATTGTGATTTAAGGTAGAGAAAAATTAGGGTTTTCATGCTCTACCACTAACCGTATAATATAGTTATCTACTTACTCAATTGCAAGAGGGCGATCCATCACCGTGAATCAGACAGTACCGCAAATAGTCGAATACGTCCCAAAAAGGATATCATCCATCTGATTCACTACAACTCATATTCGGATAGAGTTTGACTATTACATGCCATCTACTTTACTCTAACCTACTCCTACAATATGAAATTAAATTAAATCATGTCTATATCACCTCGCCAAGCGATGACCTGTGTAAATCTAGGGTTTCAGGTGTTAAACACCATTGTGTAAAAAATCAAGGTATTCTGGAGAACACCAGATACACATTATTAACTGGGATAATGCCTTCATTCAATCTAAGACAAGAATTAGAATAAATATAAAACTCCTTATCATAAATTATTACGGTCTCAGATCTATACAATCATCACAAATGTAGAAACGCTCTCCATGATCTTCTTCTCCAGATCTCTAGGTCTTGAATGACTCCTTTCTTTGAAAGATGTAAATCTGTAGAGATAGTGTTATGAAAATATGGAATTAGAAGCTTCTTAGATCTGAATCGGACCTTGGTATTTATATAAGTGATTGAGAAGAGACTTGTTTGTATTAAACTTGTTTCACTTGGAGTAAGATTCCTCTTTGATGTGTTTCTTCTCAATTCTGAGCCAAACCCCTCAATCTGATGTATAATACACCCTATACACGTGCTTAGAGGTGTTGAAGTTGAAGATAAGTCAAAATAAGTTAAATCGGATTGGGACTCAATTTCCTAGCCAATCCATACGCGTGGCCCTATGCTTGAGTGTAGCTCCAAGCATAGGCCTTTTTCCTTATGCGTAGCTCAATCATAGTTTGTTGATGTTTCTAGCTACTTTTAGCTACTGTATGTGTAGCTCAAGTGTAGGGAAATTCATGGAAAAACGCATAGACATGCAAACTGCATAAAAATATCAAATAATGGAATGATAAAACGTAACAATAGCGAGTTTGGGGCCTAGAATGGACAACATTCGACACATATCAATAATAATAATAATAATAAACAATCTAGGAAACTCTAAATACCACTATATATATTTTTTATAAAAACTAAATGTAGGCCTTTTATAATACTATAGATATTTCACAATTATATTTAATTAGACTGCACATTTCTATTTTATTACTTTTCACATAAAACATACGTATATTATATTATCTCACTCTGATAAAAAGATCAAAAATCAGTTTTGAATGTTGTTATTTATTACTATCAAACATATGATAACATTAAATTAATGACAACCATTCTCGTTTTTACTAATGATGTATATGTATATCTACATGTACCTTTCATTCTCTTATGTCAACATTGAATGTTATTTTTATGGCTTCTTACAAAACTTTCTTAATCTTCGTCTTCTATAGCTTTCATTCTCTTCTCCTAAGATTGAATTATATTATTGAAGATGACTCACTTTTTATTCTCTTTATCTTTGCCTATATCATCTATTTGGGCTTGGATTTTGGATACGGTTTCAACACGGAAGTCGGTCATGGTAGTCTTACCTTAGGTTTAAGCCGTGGATTGGTAAGAGTTTTCTCCTCTTTGTGAGTTATTTTTCCTAAACCCTAGTTTTGGGCTTTCTTGTCAAAGCATGGGTTGATTCATGTTTTCTTTGTGGTTTGAGTCTCGATTCATACTTAGGAGGCTATGGCAAAGCTTTTCGCCGACTGGTTTTGTCGATTTTGGTTTCAGGTGAAAGCTAGGGTTTTCATAGGCCTTGGTTCAAGGGTGGCTTGTTCTTCATTTGAGGTAGGGGAAAACATCTCTAATCTCTCATTCTTTGATTCGTGAGTGTACTATTTCATTTCTGGATTTTATAACCCTAGATGTATTGTTGCTAAGTGTAAACTTGAAAATATGAATTTAAGGCTTATTGGTGTTTATGTGCTTTAATCCATGTTTATATCATCATTTAAATAGGTAGATGATGCATGCTAGATGGATTATGAGCTATGAAATTTTGAGAAGAAATTATACTTGTATGCCTATATATATGAATATGAGTATTGAGGTGTATATGTATAAGTGTAAGTATACATATAGGATTTCGGGTGTTAGTAGTGTAGCCATGATAACGTAAGTAGGCTAGCTACCTTGGTTAGTGAATTGGGATGTGGAACTTAAAGTGTTGTTCGAGTTTCCCCATTCTTGCGAACTTTGAGGGTTCTATATTGAACATCAAACTTATGCATGAAAAAAATGAGTTAATGTGTAGTTAATGTGTTGATTAAATGCTTTAATTAAGATAAAAGCATGTTAAATGAAATGTAAAGTTATCTTTGGGAATTAAAGGGTAACATGATGATTTGGGATCATGGATGGTGCATGAAAATGCATCTTTGTTAATTTTTGCTTTAAATGAAATATAAAAGGATGTAAAATGATGAAAAACATTGATCTTAACATTTTTGGAATGCTTGTTATAAATATGATGTGATACATATTTATGTTGATGCATGGGTCATTAAGGACATAATGCATGGGTTCAACTTTTGTATTGAGAATTCAATTTGTGTTGGTCTACGTCCGTTGTGAGATTTCACATGAGTGGACTTGTTCGGGATCGTCGTAACAACTGGCCATGAGGTGTTTCTTGCTCATACGGAACTATCCGAGAAATGCAGACTATAGGGGAAATCCTATGTCACGACTGCGTCGTGTTTGACGGTCTTCCTTGTTAAAAGTGAAAGTGCCAAAAATCACTTGGGAAGAGTCGGTAAGATAAATCTACCTTCATTCATGAGAAATAAAAATAAAGTGTTAGAGAATGATCCGTTGACCCTTGCAGTTAGGGTGTGTGTGTGGTCGCGTGTGTATCACGAGGTGTGTGAGTCACATTGCATTGAGTTGTCGTTATGTGATTTATGTTGGCATGTGGAACATGTTTAAATATGGATTTTGCAATATAAAATTCACATGTTATTAAAATGCTAAAGCAAAATGGAAGGATTTGATAACATGATTTACATGCCTTGTTTAAATTATAATGTGCAATGAATAATTATTTTTTATGTGCTTCTATGATCTTAGAGAAGAGGGTGTTAGCTTTGTGACCTTGGTTGGTAGTGGGGTATTGACTACTTGATGTTTTTGCACCTTTAAGGGGTGTATGATCCTTGATAGGTTGGGATTTTGGTTGGTTATGTATCGATGGCCAGTTGGTATTTCTTTTGCACTTGAGGTTTGAAGTTGATTAAGTGAGGTTAGGATGGATCCTAGTCACTTGTGGGGTAACGGTCTCTTGATTCCCTTAGTAATCTAAGATAAGTGATGTTAAGTGTGAATTGAGGTTTGAATGGATTTGAGGTGGTTTTGATGGAACCTAGTTAGTTTCTGAGTGTTGGCCACTAGGTTTTCCCTTCTCATATCCTAAGCATTAAGTGTCCTTGAGGTGGTCAACTTAACCGTCGTGAGTGAGATTAAGATGAGTTGTCTATTTGAGAGTTGGATTGAGTTCCCGGTTGAGAATAGGGTCATAGGATTATCTTTCCCAGTTTTGTTGAAGTGTGGTCATTTTTGGACTTCCTTCTTCATTCTTCGTTACCTGTGGTTCATGTCGGATGTTGAGTCACTCCGCATGGTGTTATAGGTGTTTCGGTGGGTTCGGATTCATTCCTTGACTTTGCATTCTGGAGGCCACCGAGTACTCGGTAATGATTGTACCGAGTACTTGGTGAGTGCGTAAGTGCACGCACTTGCGTGCGAGCACCATTTTTAACTCGAGCATTTTGGGAGTTTTGACATAGAATGTCTACTGAGTACTCAGTGGGTATGATACTGAGTACTCGATGAAAAGATGATTTGTGTACTCTTTTTAGCTTCTTTCTGTTCTCCCCCTTGTGTATCTTAGTGCACATACATATTGGTGGTTTTCCTCATCACGGGTAGATGTCCCTCCATGATGATGAGATGTTCTGGTTATTCTTTTGGTTTGCATTGGAGTTTCATCATTTGCTTGATGTCATGGTCTTGTGTGGCCATTCTTGAGGGTAGTGTTTACGTACCCTTCGTGGTTGAGTAGCTATCCTTCATTGTTCATAGTGAGGATGTTAGTGATTGATTTGATCTCCTTGAGGATAGTACCATGAGATTGATGTAGTGGCATTTGTAGTGTTATTGAGGTGGGTGTTATTTGCCTTTGTGAAGAGATTGAGGTGTCGTATGTGTATTGTGTTTATATGTAGTGACGATGAATTTGTGGGTACGTAAGGATTTGAGAGTTTCCTTAGTACTAGTTATGGATGTTCCTAGTTATGGGCATCGTGGTGATTTTAGTTCCTTTAGAGCCTATGGTTATTGTTATGGCCACTAGAGTGATTGACTATGTTACGACAAGGTATTGTGTACTTGGAGTACGGTTATGTGAGTAGTGTAGACTACTAGTGTTGGATTGAGGGGTACTACTCATAGTGTTCTCTTCTGAGGTTAGGACAACGTGACTTGTACTTTTTTGTTGTATCCCTATATATATGTATAGGTGTGTGTTTTCCATATGATGTGATATTATGGATTCGTTATGTGCTAGTTGCCTTGATGATGCATGGTAGGGGACTAGAGTGATTTATTTCAGGGGTCTCATATTCGTGTGATTGCTATATGGGACGATTAACGAGCCTAGGGTAGATGCATGTACACGGGTTGGTTCACACTAGGTTTGGACGGTCGGAGGATGTGATGATTTCGATTTCCTTTCTCCTACGAGGCTTAATGAGCTCACCCTGACGTTGTTTGCCCTGGTGGTTTACACCAGTTTACAGGTGATGCTTCGGCTAGGTATCATGTTTTCTTGCAGGATGGCTCGGGGCTTGGATGTTGTAGCGGGTTTTGGGACGTTTGTTGTAGTATTTTTTTGGTTTAGTTTCCTTTGCTTGTCCCCTGTATTGGGACAATTGTTGTTGTATTTCATGGGAGCCAGTCTGTTAGCCTATTCCTTTCTTGTCTTTGGTATCGTTGCATCTTTGTAGAGATGTATTCTTTTGGCACCTAGACGTCCCTTGTGTATCATTTGGTTTAGATTCCGCTTTGTTATGTATGGAATTATTATTGTTAATAATATTCCATTCGATTTATGGTTGTTTAGGATCTTATTTGGTAGCTCATTTTATGAATCACGACCCCGGATTCCTCAGACGTCCTGGTTTGGGAGTCTTTTGAAATTCGGGGCATGACAATTTGGTATCATAGCACTAGGTTTCACTCTCTTAGGGACGACGGGTGAGGGTCAGTGGTATATTCGACGTTAGATGTTATCTACGATTTCGATATGCGTTTTCTCTGTGTGCTTCCGGGTTTCTTTGTTTTCGTTGTGTGGCGTTGAGGACGTGTCTTGCTAGATATATCCCACTATGCTTAAATTCCAACAAAGTAGGACCATTCCCCAGTCACTTTTTCTTTTCGTGACCCTACTCAATGCCTCTGGATGGCATCTATTTTCCCTCTTTTTATCCTCTAGAGGAGCAGACCACCTATAGTTATAAACACCATGAATAACTCATTTTTGCTTCATTTTCATTCGAATGTTGTTTGCCAATTTTTTATAACTTTTTCTCGCGAACTACAGTCTACAATCCTTCGCGTGTGGCTCGTCAACTGGGCTTTGAGCAAGCGGTTCCAGTTTACGTTGCTCCTCCCTCGGGCGATTCTCCTGATAACTATGACGCAACCCTAGTGAGATTCTGCGAGGATTATGAGAAAAAATACCAAGATTTCTCTTTTTCCATCTTTATTCCTGCGAGATCTCGAGCAGGTGGCCGAACCGCAGCTTCTGTAGAGTTCTGGTTCCAGGTCACCACAAACTTTCAAACATTCATGATGGGTCCTCCAAGGCCAGTTGCTCCTGTAAAGATATTCGCGGGGGACTCCTCTTTGGAGTGATACAAACCTCACGGTTCCCGCAACTTTTATAACAAGTTGGCTCTTCATGCTTCTGAGAGCCAGGTACCAACTGGTTCCACTCAAGTTTCTAGACAACAGAAATCCCTCAAAGACAAAAGGCAAATCCAAGGTTCCCTCATCCGCTCCTAAACGAAAACGTTCCGAACGAGTCGAAGTTTCCACCTCTATTCCGGTTCGCGAGGAACCCATTTCTAAACGCCTGGTAATGAAGTTATAACCTTATATTTATTTTTACCTTTACTCTCAATCACTGTTATCAACTATTTTTTTTTTTTATCTATTTTACTTATTTTTCAGAGATCCGCGAGCTCGGCTGTCACATCTCCACCACGAGTTCCTCCATTGATAGATCCCCTACTAGCAGTTAACTCTACGAATGATTCCTTGGATTATATTCCATTATCTCAATGAAGAAGAGATCATAGAGCTCAAATTCTAGAAGTTGCTACTAATACTTCCGAAGATGATGAGGTAGATATTATTCCCCTGATTCGCAGAAGGTTGAACCTCTTGCTTTTCAGTCACATCAAGTCGAGGCTAAAACTGCGGATTTTACTCAAGGTGAAGTTGAATCATCCTTTCCGCGAACAGAAGACCTATCTCCTTAGTTAGAGACATCCTCTCCGCAGGCAAAAGCAAACTCTTTGTTGGATACATTTGCAAAGGTTATGGAGGATATTCATGTTTTAGATCCCTTATTCTCATGTATTTTCTGACTTGTTAAATCCCCTTATTTATACTTTTTCTCATTTTTGCCTGTTTTTATACTTAATAGTATCTATTTGTCATTTTCAGGTCGTGGGACTGGAACGGAGGCTGACCATTCTATTGATGACTCTGATCGCGAGGTTGCTGATATTCTGTCGGACTTCCCGGCTCAGGGACAAGAGAAGACAACAAAGATATAAAAAATCGTGAGGCAGATTTTGCTATATGATTCAGATGATGGTGATGATCTCCCTATTTCTACTGTGATTCGTAAAGATGCTCAGCCATCCATCGCGAACTCACTTCCTCAAGGTCAATCCGCGGTACCAGTCAATCATGATGTGGAACCAAATGATATTGTGGATCCGCGAAATACCTCTGAAGAGAATGAAACCCATCATGTCCCAGCAGTAAATGTCGCAGAAACAACCAATCTTCAAGCTTCCAGTTCTAACACAGATGTTCGGCATATGGAACCTCTTGTTTGTGATATTGCTGCTGAGCTTGCTGCTACTTTGCAAGATGGGCCTCAACTTCAAAGGTCTCTTTTCGGAGGTCCTGAGGCTGACATGGAGACTATTGTTGAATCTTCCCTGGGAGCAACTCAAGTTCAGCCCGTGAATGAAGATAAATTTTATCCACTTTGGTACTCTTTGCATATTATTTTTTATTGTGTTGTTTTGATGATAATTCTATCTTTTTCTACAGATAAGTCAAACATGAATCCTGGATCCCTGTTTCCTGACTTTGCATTCGAGGATCCAGAAACGCTACTCAATGAATTCCCATCGCCCCTAAATACTTTACAAAACCTAACATTTCCTAACTCTGATTCCTTTTTTCTTCCCATTCATCCTCCTCAATCCTCTTTACAAACCCAAATGCAATCCGCGCCACAATTGCAGTCTCGTCAACCCTTAAAACACCTCCCTCCATTTCTGCTACTACATTCGCGCCATATATACCATCTCATCAACCTTCGCTTACCCATACATTCATTCCTTCTACCACATCTACGCAATAGGTCCAAACTCATCAACCCCCTCCTCAAGCCGCGCCTTTAACTCAAAACCCACAACAGGATCAAGTCTACTATCATAACTTTTTATGCTATTCAGGTGATATGGCCATTTTGGATCGCGTTTTCAGCAGTCATCCAGAGACTTTTGCTACCATGGAGCTTTATGATCCCCTTCTCCAACCTACATTTATGCATATTATTGCAGATACTTTCGCTTCCTTGACAACTACTTGTATCCGCGACCTTACCTCTACAACTTTGCCGCTTTGTCGCGCCCGTATCAAGGATTGGAAAGATATGAAAATGAATGTAACTTGGTGGGAGGTTCATCTTGAAAAAATTGAGCGCTTATATGCAAAGCACTGTGCTGAGGTCAAAGCCCTTACTGAGTACCAAACCAGTATGTCAAGGGTGGAAGAAGCTCGCGCTTTATTAGTTATTGCAGAGCAAGATACCTTGAGGCTTAAAGATTCCGCGGAACATTCTATGCATTCCCGTGAATTATAAGAGGAATATGAAAATCTCCACATCTCCTCTCCTGTTAGCCGCGATTTGTACCAGTGAATATATGTATATTTTGATGTACTCCATACACATTTTTATATGCCATATTTTTTTTATATACATTATGCTGATATTGTTCTCATTTATCACCATTCACCTCCTTTTATCTAAGATTGGTACAACTTGATCCATTTTACATTAAGGGGTCATGCTCTCTCGCGGGTGATTTCATGCTCCATTCTGTAGTACCCACGACTACCTTCACTTACAATCACATACGGACCCTCCCACTTGGCTTTAAATTTTCTCACCCTCTGTCCCCTCATGATTGCTGGTACTACTTTCAACACTCTGTCCCCTACCTTAAACCATCTGTACCGTACCTTTTTGTTGTAGCTTTTTGCTTGCTTCTGATTGTACTTTTTCTGATTCGTAAATGCCTCAGCCCTAGTTTCATCCAATCCTTCTATCTCCAATAGCCTGTCCTTCAAACTACTTTTGCATGCCAGCCTTCTAGCAGCCAATTCTAGCTCTGCAGGTAGTACAACCTCTGCTCCGTATACCAGTGCATAAGGGGTCATGTTTGTCGCGCTTCGGTATGCGGTTCGATGCGCCCATAGTGCTATTGGAAGTTCTTCTGCCCATCATGCACCATTCTGGACAGGATTCGAATTAGCGCTTTATTAGAAGCTTCATCCTGTCCATTTCCTTTTGGATAGTAAGACGTGGACTTGTGATGAATTATTGAATATCTCCCCAACAAATCCGCGACCTTACTATTGACAAAAGGAGTCCTATTATCTGACAGTATCACTTTCGGAATTCCAAATCGACAGATGATGTTTTCTTTTATGAATCGAACCACATTGTCTGCTGTCGTCCGTTGCAGCGGGATAGCTTCTACCCATTTTGTGAATAATTATGTTGCCACTAAAACCCACGCATATCCCTGAGCCTGCGGCGTGATTGGTCCAATTATGTCCAGTGCCCAAGTGTGGAAAGGCCAGGGGGTTGCCAAACTATGTAATTCAGTTCCCGGGGCATGAATAGGATCTCCGTGCACCTGACATACATGACATTTTCTGACAAAATCGTTGCAGTCTCTTTCCACTGTTGGCCAGTAATACCCGAATGATAGGAGCTATTGGAACATTTTTGTGGGGCCTTGGTGACCAAACATGTGGACCTGTTTTAATACATCCCCTGCCTCCTCTTCACTAACGCATTTCATCAGTTTTCCTTCGAAACTTTTGCGGAACAATTTTCCCACTTGTAGAACAAATTGCGAAGCCAATTTTCTGAACCGCGGATGATATTTTTCCGGTAGAATTCCTTTTTTCAGATAATGCACATATTTATTTTGCCAGTCTATCGTGTCTGCCACATTACCTTCGTTCGCGGAGGGATGTGCGTTGCAGTTCTAACAACTTCCTTATAATTTGACAGCATCACTTTTCATACATGGCCAAAAGAAACCTTCTCGCTGCAAAACTCGATAGAGACTGATGTCTGCTTGGCCACATATTTTCTTGTGAGTTTTCTGTAGTAGTCTGTCTATTCCGTTCATTGCTACACATCTGGCTAGGACTCCTCCATCCGCTCTGTAATACAATATGCCTTTTATAATCTGGTATTCTCGTCTCAAGGCATTGCTATCATTCTTTAGCAGAGCTTGTGTTATCTGTGTTCTCCAATCGTGTTCTTCATACTCCTCCAATTCCTTCTTACCATTGACCACAAAGTTGGTTCTTCGCACTATCTGCACAAAAGATTTTAACCCCTAGAACTGTAGTCGCGAACCCAATGTTGCCAACGCATCGGATCGTCGATTGCCCTCTCGCAGCTCATGTTGGAAATCCACTTTCTCAAAGCTTTCTATCATCTGACGGACGAGAGTTCTATAAGACACGAGATGGGGTTCTTTGACAACATACTCCCCTTTCACCTACTTAACGACCAATTTGGAATTACCCCTTACATGAAGTATTTTCACCTTCAGCTTTTGGGCCATCATTAATCCCAACGCCAGCCCCTCGTATTTCGCAACATTGTTAGTACAAGGAAAATCAAGTTTGTAAGACATCACTAATTCCTCCTTTGTTTCTTCATTTCTTAATATAAGACCGGCCCCACCTCCTTTTTCCGTGGATGATCCATCAAACTCCAAAGTATATTCCGCCTCTTGTGTCACACTTGCTATTCCCACTTCCTCTGCTTTAGGTTCAGCTTCCCCAGGAAATAAGGCTAGCAAATCTGACAAGGACTGACTCTTTATTGCTTTTGGTCTGGAGCATGTGATCTCATATTCAGATAATGCTAACAACCATCGGGCAGTTCTTCCACTGAGTATGGGCTTTGTGAGTAGATACCGTATAGGGTCGCTTTTTGTGATTAGCTCCAACGGATGTGCCAGTAAATAATGTCTGAATTTATGAGCCGCGAATACTAAAGCAAGGCAATGTTTTTCCAATGAGGTGTATCATGACTCTGGTCCCTTCAATACCCGACTGATATAGTAAACATGTTTTTCTTCCCCTTCACGCTCTTGGGCCAGGAGAGCTCTTACAGACTTTTTGGTAGAAGTAAGGTACATGATCAATGGCTTCCCTGTTTCTGGCGCTATCATCGTTTTTGGTGATGCCAAAATTCTCTTGATTTTCTCAAAAGCCTCTTGTTGCTCTTCTCCCCAGTTATATATAGATTTTTTTTTTTAACAATGGCATTAATGGGTGAGTTACTTCTGCCAGTGCTGGGATAAACCTTCTTAAGTAAGATATCTTTCCCATAAAAGTTTTTAACATTTTTCGGGTTGTGGGTGGAGCCATTTCCAATACTGCTTTAGCTTTTGTTGGGTCCATATCAATCCCCTGCCGATGTACTACACATCCTAAGAACTTTCCTTCTGGTACTCCAAAGGCGCATTTTAGGGGATTCATTTTCAAGTTATATTCGCGACATCTTTGCAATACTTTTTTCAAATCACCCAAATGATCCTGCACAGCCTTGGACTTCACTACTAAATCATCCACATAGTCCTCCACAGTTTTATGCATCAAGTCATGGAATATGGCTGTCATGGCACGCTGATATGTAGCTCCGGCATTTTTAAGACCAAATGGCATGACTGTATAATAGAAATTCCCCATTGGGGTGCGAAAATCAGTTTTCTCAGCATCCTCTGGTGCCATCTTAATTTGGTTGTACCCACTGAATCCATCCATAAGTGAAAAGATTTCATGTCCTGAGGTTGCATCCACCATAGTATCAATGTTGGGCAAGGGAAAATCATCCTTTGGGCAGGCTTTATTGAGATCACAATAGTCTACACATACGCGGATCTGTCCAGACTTCTTTAATATTAGCGAGCCATGTCGAATGTTGAGTCGACTTGATGAACCCTGCTTTCAAGAATTTTTCAACCTCTGCCTTAATCTGTATTTCAAGCTCTGGATGAAATATTCGCTGCTTCTGCTTCTGCTTCTTCGGCTCTGATGCTGGACGTACATAAAGCTGATGGCTAACCAATCCAAAATTGAGTCCCGGCATTTGACTATAGTCCCAAGCGAACACATCCCGAAACTCTTTGAGCAAATCTATCAAAGCATTCTTAGTTTCGTCTGGCAATGTATTGCTTATGAAGGTAGGTCGCGGATCTGTACCATCGCCTATATCCACTTCACATAAGCCGTGCTCTGGTCGCGGATTCACTTTCATTACTTCAGGGTATGTGTTCAGTTTTCTTTGTTCAATCTCTTCTTTCCCGGGGTCAGTACCAACAGTGCAAGTTTCGGACCCCCAACCCCGTCATAATTTGTACACTACTCGCCCATCGGGCATTTTGACCCGCGACTAGCTCACCTCCTTGAGCCTTCGTTTAGTTAAATTTCCATCATCTGCACCTTTCCATTTTGGTAATGGTGTAGCAAAAACACCGGGCCCATCCTCCTCACTATATTCTGAAAAATAGACTGCATCTGCAAAATGGGCTTCTAATGCACAAAATAGATTCCTAGATGCTTTTACAGTCATAATCCCTTCTCCCCAATTGGTTTTCATCACTTGATGATAGGATGACGGTACTACGCCATGCGCATATATTCACGGTCTGCCCAACAACAACTGATACAAGGGTTCCCCTTGAATGACATGAAACTTGGTGGGGCCCCTTATTTTCCCGATTTTGAGATCTAATGTCGCGAATCCCATAGTGGCCTGCTGGTCTCCATTGAAACCAGTAACTGCGATGGTATGGTTTACGATCTTGCTTTAGGAAAGTTAATTATCTGCAAAGTGGCTAGCGGGATTAAATTTACTAACGTCCCTCCGTCCAAGAAAGCTCGCTTCATTTCCCAACCATTCACCATAGTTGGTACATACAGAGGTCGGTTGTGAGCAAATGGAACTTGTTTGTTTGCCTCAGAAAATGTAATCCTACCGGAGGTCCTCTCATACTGAGGAATCGCAATGGTATGATTAAGAGCAGCTACTGTTTGCTCTTTCAAGAATTCCTTCACATGTTCCTGTATCGGGAGCTCATTGAAGAAAATGTCTATCTTATCATTTTCCTTTGTTTCACGTGCTGGTGGGCACTCATTCTTGATGGTATCCTTAGTATTGTCTCGGGTAGTCACTACAGCTACATGTGCAGGGAAGGGCTCATGAACTACATTCTTCGCCACTTCTAACTCCCCTGATGCTATTTTCCGGTGTACCAAACCGCGAAACGCCCAGCATCCCATCAGCGAATGCCGAATAGTCCTATGATAGGGACAGTAGTTGTTCTTCATCTTTTCCTCTCTTGGCGACATCTTATGCACTGGAGGTAGCGATATGACATGATCTGCAATCCATTGATTCAGCAAAGCCACTGCCTCTTTTTCGCTGAAAGGTAAAGGGGGTGGTTCAGATCTCCCAGCACGCTTTTCCCTGGGCTTTTCGTTCTACGTAGCTGCCACCATTGGTATCCGCCTTGTACTGATATTTAGTCGTGTCGGGGGAGCCAAAACTTCTCCCAATCTGCGGGCGTTATCAACAAGTGCAGAAAAAGTTTTGAACTCGTGATTGACCAAATGCACTCTGTATTCCCGCAACATTCCCTCTATACAAATTTTAATCAATTGCAGTTTGGAAATTGGTTCATGACATTGCAAAGCAGCCTCGCAAAATCTCCTAACATAAGTTGTCGCCTCCTCCCCAAAGCGTTGTCTTTGCCTTGTAAGTGAAATCATTGAGACCTTCTCATCAGCTTGAAAGAATTTGGTGTAGAATCTGAGCACCATGTCCGTCCAACTGGCTATTGAAGCCGGAGCGAGGCCAATATACCAAGTATATGTTGTTCCAGTTAAAGACTTGGAGAACTCTCTAAGTTTCAAGTATTCGTTCTTTTTGTGAGGTCCCAGAGCATCCGCGAACCTGGCTATGTGCTCTTTCGCATTTCCCATTTTGCCATCAAATTGATGAAAGCTTGGTGCCCTATAGTTTTCTGGATAAGGCAACGCCATGATATTAGGATGGTATGGTGGGGCAATTTCAACTTCCTCTATTTCAGATTTTTCGTTCAGGATAGCTTGCAACTGTTCCTTGGTGACGTATAGCTCTTTCTCCAGGGGCTCAATTCTCACTGACTCGCGAAAACGTTCTTGTCCTGAATCCTTTGGCAAAGTATGATTGTCTATCCTTGGCGATTCAATGTTTGGTGCTGAAACGCGCGAGGCCTCCATGTAGTGAAGTATGGCCTTTTGCGTTTCTTGGATGTTAAGAAGAGTTTGAAGTAGAACCGATGGCAATTATGCTGAATTTTGCACTGGCTCTGACATCGGAGGGGTTTCTGCCTGATCCGTACCAGTATTTGCGTGACGACGCTGTTTTCGTGCCGGCAGGACTGGTTCGCCTCCTTGTGTTTGTGCCGATGTTTCCACTTCAACTTACTCGGTACGCCGGGTAGGTGGACGACCTCTCCGCCGAGTCTGACGAGGCTCTACTTATGCAGAAGACATCCTCCCCCCAGCGGAGTCGCCTTTAATGTAGGGGTTTGCAAGATTTAGGTAATGCGAAGATAGTTTTTGCGCAAGTTCGTCAGCCAAATAATGATGCTTTTATTGCTTTTGATTTACTTTTTTTTACACAGAATGAAAGAGGAATGGAGGAAAAACTAGCAAGTACAAGTAATTGAGAAACACTTTCTCTTTCTAGGATTTTCTCTCTCACCCTTCCAAAAGTCCCCTTTTCAAGTGAGCTCTCGCCTCTATTTATAGACATGAATTCCCTCGCGGAGTAAGTTGCCACGTCAGCACCTGTTGCGTTCTCGTGGATTCTATTGCCACGTCAGCACCTGTCTAGCGATGCGTACTAACACAACCATCCTCAATATATATATATATATATGTACAATATATATATATACGACAAACCTCATCCCAGTCCTAAGGAAAATCTACCTCTCAAAGGCTAGATCACCTCAATCATATCTCTTACTCAATGCCATAAATCACATCATCACATTTTCCTCATAACACTATCATCAATATATATATATATATATACAATATATATATAACAACCTCAATTGCTATCTCCAACAATATTAATAAATCACCAACACTCTCACTAAGGATAAGAAAAACCACGTAAGAGCCAAGAACCCAAGCAAGGGAAAAGAAGTCCCAATGCTACACCAACAGATAACCGAGACACAATGTCAAGGTTAAGAATACCCAAACAAGGAAAGAACACCACGAATGAACAAGAAAGGAACACCACAAGTGGACAAGGGAACCAAAAGCGAATGGTCGAGTATGAAAGTAAATAAAAGAGGAATCCCAAGGATTTCCATAGTTTTTAAGAAAAAGGTTTTTAAAACTCAAACCATTTCATTCGGCATCCATGCCCCTAACAAGTGAAAAACCCCAATCACCTAGATGGTGACATCAACAACCCAAAGAAAAGGAAAGGCAACACTATAAGTGTGCACTGAACAACACCAAGCCTCCTAACCGAGACTTAGAACGATCCGAAGAAAAGGTGAAACAAGAAACCACCTTTTAAAATACTACAAGTCGAGATTTTGAGAAAGAAGTCTCAAAATCTCAGAATCTCGAGACAAGTGATAAAATAGTTTTCTTTTTAGAAATCACACAGTAAAAATGACCGTCTTGCCCCCGGTCTCCGTCAGTCGCCATCACAGGCTTTTAAAAGTTGAAAATCATTTCAAAGAAGATCTCAAGATCATTTTATAAGTATTAAAACTGTTCGTTTATTCGGGGGTAGGCGAAAACGGGTTTTTCCTTTTAAATACAAAAGTTTACTTTCAAAACTTAGAAAACACCGTTTTCAAAATGACAGCCAAATAAGTGAAAACAACTCCACATAATCAAATGACAACACCAGGAAAAGGTTCGGCACCACGCCGTAACCGACAACTCAAGAAATGACATGTAAGTCAAAGACTACGTACTGGCGTACAAAACACAGTACGAGGAATGCTTAGAGAAATTAACTAAGCACTAGAAACCACGCTACAGTACCCTAAGTACTTAATAGAACTCACCTCAACCATAACCTCTTCTCATCAATCAACATCTCACACAATCTCATCACCTGCCTTCTTTAAGGCCTCAATCCTTAATTGACACTAAAATTAATCTCGGACCTCAAATCTCTAACAAGGTCACATAGCCAGCCAAAATCACCAAACTACTAACCAAAGTCACAAGACTGCTAACCACAATCACATGGCTACTAACCATAATCAAAAGGCTACTAACCACAATTACAAAACTATTAACCACATTCTCTAAGGCATTACTCCACCTCAACTCAACCTCAATTCTACAATCCATCTCTAACTTCAACTAACCACAGAAGTCACCAGACCAATATACTTAACCTCCCCTACGAGCACAAAAGTATACAACACAAGTATAAGGATATACGCCTCGTTTATACTTTAATGATTACTGCTTTTAAATTCCCGTTTTCACATTTATCACTTCCAACTGAGCATTTTATAAAATGAATTCATTTTGCATATTCATAAATAATCATGCTCCAACATATATATATATACATATCAATAAATCACATGCTGATATGCAACGCACCGTACTCACAGACCGCCTGTGGTACACACACACAAAAACACACCCTACCAAAGGGTCCTGGATCATTCTCCACCATTCCCCTAAGTCTGCAGGCTCACTAGGGAATGTGGACTCATCGAACCGTCATTCCCAAGTGCTTTACTGCACTTTATCCGGGAATACGTCACCACGACATAGTCGAGCACACAGGGCCTTGGACGATATGTCCTCCCCCCATCATAAGTATCACGAGCTCCCTCAGGACTCCTAAACACGTTTCTCAGCTTTTTAGTTCTGAAGGCGTGAGACCTCCTGGCCAGTTGTTTCGACGATCCAAACACAAACGCCTACTCGTGCACCACGTGCACAAAGGAAGTCATGCAATACATGCACCAACACCCATGTCTCACAATACATGGTGTACACAAATAAATCATGTCCAACATAAATATATCATGCACTATATTTATGAAAATACCCACATGGTAATATCAATAAAATTCTCAAAATCTCTGTACGTGCTTTTAAAAATATATTAAAGCATTTAAATCATATGAAAATAATTTCATATACCATTCATATTCTCAAAAAAATATATTTTCTTTAATTCTCTAGAAAATATCTCATTTTCAATTAATATGCCTTTTTAAAATAATTTAACAATTATTTCACGTATTCCAAAAGGAACCTAGCACATCGTCTAAGCTTTACGAATCTCTACTAACCCATTTAAATTCGTAAGGGTTTTCTAAGCCGTCTATTCTTATTTAATTTAAATAAGAATATTATTTAATCACATAGGAATAATTTAATAAATTTTCTTAAATTAATTCCTAAGTCCCATTCTGATCCTAAACAATTTATAGATATTTAAACTAGCAATTTAATATATCTATAATAAATTAAATAAGGGTTTTGCACCCCTAAACTACTTCAATAATGCGGAGTGAGAAATATAATTTCCCACCTAATTATACGTTACCGAACAGCCCAAAACAACACAGTACCGGTGCTCGAATATGAAGCCCGCCGACCAAAATCGTCCAAAAACTATTTCGAATATATCGAAATGTCCGTCTCGACAACCTATACGATATATATGAAGCCCATTAATAATCGGTTAATTAATTGGGTTAAATCTAAAATACCCCAAACGAAATATATAACCTATAAATGCGATTTTCGGGCAAACCATTTATCCTAAAATCACGAAATTAATATATATCGAATACCATGTATATACGGAGCTACTCACCGAAAATCGGCTCAAACTGATCACCGGAAGGTCGCCGAAAAAATGGCCAAAGTCCAGCCGAACACGCCCCTGTCCACGCGCTGCTACACGAACCAGTGCGCCTCCCGTTCCGGCGACTCACGCCGCCCGTGCCGCCGCCTCTCGCCACCAGCGCCGCTGCCGTCCACAACCCAGCAGCCCCTCGCTATCGCTGCTCCCAACCAGCTGCAACCGCCGGTCATCCCTCAGCCGACTCTGCTCTTCCTCTCTCGCCATGACCGGCGACTCTCGCTCTCTCTCTCTCGCCTGACCGGCGACCAGGGAGGTGGAGGAAGGTGGTTCAGTCGTTCGCCTGTGGAGAAGGAGAGGAGCAGATCGTCTGATGGCGTGTAGAGAAGAGAATGAGAGTAGTTGGTCTGTTGTAGCGTGTACATATATACATATATATGTACTAATTGCACAACTAACCCCCAACTTCTCTATAATCGCAAAATGAACCCCACTTCATTATATATATATATAATTAAATATATATATATATAATAAATCCCAATTTACATGGACCAACCCCCAAGTGTAATTTAGGTAACTGGAAATTACACGGGACACCAATTTTCTAAATTAGTCCGAAAGAATTATACCGGTTTAGGAATCCAACAACCGAAACACTGAGAAGGTAAATTAATACGCTTCACACCGGATTCGTAAAAGTACTAATACTGTAACCGAAATAATCGAAACGATATCGTGTAGTCAAGAATAAGAATTCGCGTAGTCATCCAGGAGAAACCGTAAAGTCATCCAGTTGACTTTAAAACTAAACGCGAAAAATTTACAGGTATTAAATACCAAGAATAAACAATACGTCAATAACAAGTGACGTCATTATTGAAATTAAATTAAAATTAATTTCAGTAAAAAGAGAAAGTAACACGGGGTGTTACATCCCAAGTCCTTCTTGATTTTATTTCAAAATCAAACACCTCAATTTAATGTGCAATAAGTCATATCAAGAGAATTTAGATAAAACACAAAAATCATGAAGACCCATGAACAAATATCAAGACATAGCTACATAAGTAATCAACCAAATTCAAGTGAAATAGCTTTGATGGTCCAGAGGTGAACATGACTATATTCTTTAAATTTTATGCATGATCAGGACTTTCTTTCATATCTCCATGTCATTTCAAAGCAAGCTATTATCAACAATTCATCAAAAGCATATTCAATTCCATGCACCAAGTAGCCAATCACCCTCATTATCGATCATCAAATTATAGCACATAGGAAGATTCATTTCTTTTTCATTTCAAAATTCTTTGAACATTTGAAAGCACAATGAAAAGATATTTTCATAGGAGTCACCCTTTTGAAATAATTTCTCTAAATCAATGTGTCACTCTTCTCATTCAATTTCAAGATAATCAAAAGAATGTGATGCATGAACAATGATTGTTCATCAATCAATGAATACATTCATAAAGCAACATAGTATACACATTTCCGTTTCTTTTTGGCATTGAACAATTGTTTCCCATCTTTCTCAACTAAGCATGCATTGGTCCAAAAAATAACATCATAGCCATTGTCACACAATTTACTAATGCTAAATAAGTTATGCTTCAAACCATCAACCAAAACCATATTATCTACAGAAAGATAGGAAGATATACCAATTGAGTCAATCCCTATAATTTTAACTTTAGAGTTGTCTCCAAAAGTTACGTTTCCTCCTTCATAAGATTTTAGAGAAATGTACTTTGATTTGTCTCCCGTCATATGCCTTGAGCATCCGTTATCAATAAGTCATTTCCTTTAAGGCGGACTTCAAGCATACCTACAAAACATATTTATGTAATTGGTACCCAATTTATCTTGGGTCCACTAGGGTTAGAGAGAGATGCGATGGTTCCTTTCGGAAGCCAAATCATTTTTGGTATAACATTCTCGTTTCTACGTAAGCATGCAATGGTTCCTTTCGGAACCCAAATCATTTTTGTTATCACCTTCTTCTTTCTAAGTAAACATGCATTTGCCTTATGTCCCTTTTTCTTGCAATAATAACATGTAACATGCTTATAATCACTCTTAGATGTATGAGATGACTGTCTTGTAAATGTAGAACTAAATTTTTTTCTCTTTTTCAAAATAAGACCATCTTTGTCAAAGGCATCATACCCTAGACCACATTTACCAAATGAACTTCTTTGTCTTCCTAACATAATACTAAGGTTCTATTTTCCTTTTGTAAATTTAGCTAAGACATTTATTTGATCATCTATAGTATTTTTCAACCGATTATTTTCCTTTTCTAGCTCAATACTTTTGTCATTGCTTGGAATTTCTAAGTTAGAACTAGTAGAGCTACATGAAGATTTAGCTTTCTTAAGAAGAATATGTTTTCTAGCTAATTTTTCAAATTTATCATGTAATTCTTCAAACGCATCTTGCAATTCATTATAATCAATGAGAAGTTCATCATACGACAATTTAGATTTATCTATTTCATATGAATTTAAATGTACCTCTTCTTCATTTTCCATGAGGCAAATATTTTCCGTTTCCTCGCCATTTTCCCTTTCATCCGAGTCACATGATTCGTAGTCATCCCATGTGGCATTCATATCCATCTTGCTTGGTCTTTTCTCATTCTCCTTCTTGAGCTTGAAGCAATCACTTTTGTAGTGTCCCGGCTTTCCATAATTGAAACACATTAAGGGTTCCCTTTTGCTAGGCTCACCTTTTGGTTCGGTTTTTCTCATGAATCTACCTCTATTGGCTTTCTTTCTTTGAAGGTATTTCTTGAATTTTTGAGTGAACAAAGCAATATCCTCATCCACTTCTTCTTCACTTAGCTCATTGGCTTCATTTTTGGTAGAGGCTTTCAAAGGTATCCCCTTTCTTGGCTTGGTGTCGTCTTCACGAGATTTCAACGTGATTTCCCCAGTGAGTAGAGAGCCGAAAATCTCATCTAGGCTCATGGTGTTGAGGTCATGAGCTTCTTTGATTGCTGTTACTTTTGCATCCCATTTGGCCGGAAGACTTCTAAGCATTTTGTGTGACGCATCGGATCTAGGAATAATTCTACCAAGATGCTTTAGTCCATTCAAAATATTTGTAAAATGAGACATCATAGAATTCATATTATCATTGTCACGCCCCAAATTTCCTAGAACTCAGAAACCCGAGCCTAAGAGCTAAGGAGGTGAACGAAAGTAAAAAGAAATGAGAACCAACGTCATACAGTCATCAAACACCCACAAAAGGGTAAAAATGACACACTCTGATACCCTACTATCACGCCCCTAGAACTCCCGAAACTCAAATCTAAAGAATCAGCGAATCTCCAAAGGGTGACATAAGTCAAGCAACCACTAGAGTCAACAATAACAAAGAGGCACATGGAATAACAATGAAAAATATACTCCATGTCAAATAGAATATTAGAGACTCAATAGTATCCTCAGATACCAACAGACACGCCCCTAAATCCCTAAGACTCCCGAACTGGGACATCCAAGGAATCCAGGATGTGATCCTTAACATGCATGACCAACTAAGACATCATTAACCAAGAAAACATATGGGTTAATGATAGAAATGGTATATTTCATACCCAAATGAATAATAAACAAAGCAGCGGAATCTAACGAAAATCCGACCGAGTTCCGTTTGTAAATGGAACATCCGGACAACCAACCACAACACAAAGACCTGCCAATAATAATTCGATAATAATAATGGCTTCCAAGCCCCACATTCATCAATCCTACTAGGGCCGAGGTAGTGGAAAGAAACCAAAACCCCTCTAAACCCTCTATAATCAACAGAGCCACAAATGCTCGAATAAGAATACAGAAATGCACCTAGCTGTGCAGAATAGATACAATAATTTCCTGAAAGAATAAATACAGGAAATAAAAGATACATCAACAGGGATATGCCAACAGACTGGCTCCCAAAAGAAATACATGATAATCTCATAACAATGGGTAAAGAATCTAACAGCAGAATACTAGCGTCCCCAAACCTGTCGTGCTGCAACCGTAACCGCATCACCCAACGCAACTCCAAACCTATAACAAGAAAACCAAGGAAACTGCCGTTGCACCGCATCCTGCTCATAGCCGTATATTTCTTGCAACCTGGCATGGAATACCAGGGGGGCAAATGAAATTCCCTCCGTGAGCAAATAAGCTCAGTGGGAAAATATACTCTAACTACCACAACCTCTGGCAGTTTAGGTAATGCTAAACTATCTAGCAAGATATATATAACCCAACAAATCCCATCCACGCACCCCAAGGCACGCGCTCAAGCTACCGTAAACGAGTATATATATATATATATATATATATATGTATCGGGAATATATGTATATATAAATATATATAGATACACAATAAGCTTTTACAAGGTACGACTGAGACTCGTACTCCAAGAATCCATATCGGTAGTCTACACTACTCTCACCAACGTACACTAGGTACACAACACCCAGGTCAAATCTAACAGATCATCAAGTACTCACAACATAAATCAGAAGATCCAACAGAGGAGATCACACTCACCTCTAACATCCACAGGAATCAAAATCCACCACTAGTACCAAGGAAGGCTCAAATCCCACACCCCGATAACACAGGAAGGAAAACACCCACATCCTTGCGTACTAACACAACCATCATCAATATATATATATATATGTGCAATATATATATATAACAAACCTCATCTCATTCCTAGAGAAAGTCTACCTCTCAAGGGCTAGGTCACCTTAATCATATCATCACATAAACACCTCAATTGTTATCTCCAACAATGTCAATAAATCACCAACACTCTCACTAAGGATAAGAAAAACCCCGTAAGAGTCAAGAACCCAAGCAAGGGAAAAGAAGTCCCAATGCCAAACCAAAAGATAACCGAGACAACAACGTCAAGGTTAAGAACACCCCAAGTGTTTAAGCAAAACACTCGAACAAGGAAACTAAAGCAAGAGAAAGAAATACCAATGCTAACCAACAGATAACCGAGACAACAATGTCAAGGTTAAAACACCACAAGTGTTTAGGGAAACAACCGAATAAGGTTGAGATACTCAACCATTCCTTTTTGAGTATGTCAAGTTTGAAAAAGGAAAGTAACACGGGGTGTTACATTCATCATCTTTCATAGCAAACAATTCATATTCATGCATGAGTATGTCAATTTTGGATTCACGTACTTGAGATGTACCTTCATAAGTTACATCAAGTTTATCCCACATTTCTTTTGTCGTTGAACAAGTAGATACATGATTAAATTCATTTGGACTCAAGGCACAATTTAAATTTACTTTGGCTTTAGCATTGTAGGACATGAGCTTATGGTCATCGTTATCCCATTCATTTGGTAATTTGGTAACAATTTTTCCATCAACACTTTTGGTTAATACAAATGGTCCTTCAAAAACTACTTGCCATATTTGGTAGTCAATAGCTTGAAGAAAATCTATCATCCTAGTTTTCCAATAGCTATAGTTTGATCCATCAAACCACGGGGGTCTATTATTAGATTGTCCTTCAATGTGAGTGACTAAATATGAGGCCATGATCGTTCTCTAAGACGGTTAAGTATAAAATTAATAGAGATTAGGCTCTGATACCAATTATTAGTCACTAATTAACCATAGAGGAGGGGGTGAATAGGGTGTTCAAAAATTATCTCTAACTCTTTTCGAAAGTAGAACAAGTTATACCAAAATACAATTACTTCAATACTCAAGTGAATGATTCAATTTAATCTGTCTAATAAATTATCCCAAGACTAATTAGCATACAAGATATTAAGTTAAATATAGCATGCAAAATAATGAAGTAAAGAGCAAGAGATAGAGAGATTGACACCGTGATTTTTACGAGGTTCGGTAACTCCTAGTCCTCGACTCAAGAACCCCTTCTTGATACTTTTCCTGATCCTTTCACTATGGCCCTTCCTTCATAGGTGGAATGGCAAACCTTTACAACACAAGCCTCATGAGCTTGTCTCCTAATCAAGAGAACAATCCTCCCTTGATACAATGGGCTTCACTCACCCAAGATAAAAAATTTATGTATGCAATCAATATATCACTCAAGAAACAAAAACACTCAAAAACCTTAAGGTTTTTATGGATGATAGATCAATATAAGCTCAAGTATTTTTAGGTGATATTTCAAGAACTCAAGATATATATATATATATTCTCAAAGATATTTTCAAGGAGAGAATAAGCTAAGAGCTTGAGTTTAAATCTTCAAAATGATTTGAGTGAAAAACGAGATTTATATCTTTTTGCTATCAAAAGTGCTTTAGAGAAAATAAGAGATGAATGATTTTTCAAAAAATTTCTCACACAAGAACTATCTTTTCAATCCATATTTCTTTCTTTATATAGTCAATCATTAGAGTTTGGAGAGTGTATCTCACCCTAGAGAGTATGAAAAGTAGAATCTGAAAAGTAACAAGCATAACCATTAATTATTGGGCCAAAATATTGTTTAGAAATAATTTTCCTGAAAATCCTGAAGCACCCAGTCGACTGCCTCCATGCTAAGATTTAAAATATTTTCCCCAATGGCTATGGCCAGTCGACTGCCTAAAGAAGGCCAGTCGACTGCCTCAGGCAGTCAAAAATATTTATAACTCTCTAGTTCATCCAGTCGGCTGGGCCCTAGGCGAGTCGACTGGGTGACTCCAAGAAGTTGTTTCAAGGTCCATTTTTGATCCATTTTGAGTTCATTTCTTTAATTACTTGAGCTTAAAAGACCAATCAATGCATAAGATACCTTATTACAATATTCTCACCCCGAGCTATCTACCCTAGGTCTTGAGTCTTCAGCTTTCGTCTTTCATTGACTATTTTTTCCTTTTTTGATTTCGAGCTTGAGTTTCCTTATCACTTATCGCTTTTTGTGTTCCTGATCTTTCCGAATCATTCTCCTGTACTTGCTGAAACACTTAGCTCAAAATCATATTTGTACCAAACACGGTTTTGAATGTTTTGTTAATATCAAAATAAGAGTTATTGTCTGAAATAGAATTTCAAAGCCAACAATTATGATATGAGTGCATGTTTTCTCCTTGAATGTTTGTTTATGATCTGAATGCATGCCTGATGTGTTGAATGTTTCTTTATGATCTAAGTTCATGCATGATGTGTTGAGTCATTCTTAGTAATTTGTATTGTGTTTTTTGGGTCTTTTTTCACAGTTGATAGCCATGGCACACCCCTTTTTCACTCGTAACATACATGTTCACAATGAGGGAACTATATATGGTAACACTTCTGAAGTAGGTGGGTTTGTACCTCGCATGTTCTACAGTATGGTAAATCATTTTTTAGTGAACATTGCAGACCGAGATCTAACCCATTACGATGTGAGATTTTACATCTACCGCGTGTTGTTCATGTACATATACGTTACCCTATATATATATATATATATTTCCTATTATATATGTTATTTTATTTGATTTTTTTATTCAATTAATGATCATGTAATACTGTTTATATACCCCTTGAGTAAATACTCTTGGAAGTTCAAAAATTCCTGGCCAAAATGATGATCATGTTGATGGATTGCATGCAGAGCTTGGAAAAGGAATTGTACAAGGAAGAGGAGGAGGTGTAGAAAGTGAAGAACAAGAGGTGGAGGAGGATGCATAGAGTTGGAAAGGTAATGCATCTGATAGAAAATATTTGTAACGAAGGTGGACCAAGACGAAGGAGTTGGTCAATCGAGGGAACTCGCCAAGGTGAAGCAATCCTAAGCACGCAATTAACAATTAAGACAGAGGGTTTCGGGACCTATGAGCTTAGAAGTCATGGTATGTGTAATTTCTTCGATGAATTATACATGTCACGACTTCTAAGCTCATAGGTTCTCAAAATCCTGTGTCATAATTCCATGCTTAGGATTGCTTTACCTTAGTGGACTCCCTCAACTCACCAATTCCCTCCTCTTGCTCCACCTTCCAAAAAAATATTTTCTAACGCATGTATTACCTTTCTAACTTTGTGGTATAATATGATCATATTATATTAGACTGTGGTGTAACCGTGTAACATTACTTTTCAAGTAAGCATTACTCTTCTTGTTTGGTTGACATGAAACATATAGTTCATTTTAGAATTATTAAGAAATAATTGTCTCATGCTAATGTAAACTGCAATTTGTGATGAATGTGAAACTATGAATATCTTGTATCCAACGAATTTGTTGTCATGGGTAGACGAAATTATGGTGTTTTGGATTTTCGAATTAACAATAAATTCTGGAAATGTTGATTAATTTATAGAATACGCTTGATATGTTATTAATTATGTATAACACACAACTAACCAAAGTGAATATATTTTTGACATATGTTATCAATGTAATTTGATTAGTAATATTACACTAAGTAACATATTATATAATAAAAATCAAATTATATATAATATACCGTGTCTATATTATTTGTTGTGATGGATATGGTAAGTTACAGAGTATCCAAATTTCCAATTAAAAATAAATAATAATCATATGATTAATTTTATATTTTACATTATATATATTAATTATGCATAACACACGTAATATACTCGTAATTGTAAATAAGAGGGTGATATTTTATCTAATTCAAGTACTCTATGGTGCAAGTTAACACAAACTTTGAATACACAGATTGAATTGGAGTTAATAATTACAAATATTATATATGTAATTTTATAAGTAATATTATAACTCCCTAACATGGTCTATGGTTACTTAGTAAGATGGTCCATACAAATTTCAACCATTCTATAATAAAAATGAGATCATATATAATAGGTCTTCGGATTATGATGAATGTGAAATTATTAATGTACCGTATCCATATTATTTGTTGTCATGGGTCTAGTAAGTTATGGGGTATCCGAATTTCCAATTAAAAAATAATAATAATAATAATATGATTAATTTTATATTTTACATTATATATATTAACTATGAATAACACACGTAATATACTCGTAATTGTAAATAAGTGGTGATATATTATCCAATTGAAGTACTCTATAGTGCAAGTGAACACAAACTTTGAATACACATAGATTGAATTGGAGTTAATAATTACAAATATTATATATGTAATTTTCTAAGTAATATTATAACTCCCTAACATGGTCTATGGTTACTTAGGAAGATGGTCCATAAAGATTTCAACCATTCTATAATAAAAATGAGATCATATATAATAGGTCTTCATATTATGATGAATGTGAAATTGTTAATGTACCGTGTTCAGACTTTGAATATAACACACATATTGAATTGAAGTTAATAATTACAAATATTATATATTTAATTTTATATGTAATATTAAAACGAGTAACATACTAACATGGTCTATGGTTACTTAGTAAGATGGTCTATAAAGATTTCAAACATTCTATAATAAAAGTGAGATTATATATAATAGGTCTTTAGCTATCCAAATATACTTATGATTCGTTATTTTCATAAATGTCCTGAATTATATCCTAATTGAACCCCCAAAGGTGTAAGGATAGTCATGAAAATCATTATAATTAAAAAACCCTTTTAACAAGTACTAAATACTAAAATAAAATATAAAAACTTAAATGTAGCTACTCTACTTCCAATTATAGTATCAGTAATACTAATTGGAGTTAAACAGTTGACTGTTATGTATGTAGCAAAATAGATGTCAAATGGAACATCTCTGCTTCCAAATGTAGCACCTATATCCCCTATCAAAATATACTTATGAATCTTAGTTTTGAGGCAAATCTTTATGAAATATATTTCCAAATAACATCCCAAATATGTTTGAAAAAATAAAAATTAAAAGACTTTTTCCCCTAAAAAAGTTTGTACAAAACCCTAAATGAATAAACCACAAGTTTAGAGGTAAGTTAGGGTAACCCTATCAATACCCTATCTTGTCTTTTATTTTAGGGATTCAACCCCTGCAACATTGCTTTTATCAAATGCAACATTGCTATAACCACTTATGACACAATAACTACCAAAGTGCAGCATCGTTATTATCATAAATGTCCTTAATTATATCCTAATTGAACCCCCAAGGTGTAAGGATTGTCATGGAAACCATTATAATTAAAAAAAAAAACCCTTTTAACAAGTACTAGATACTAAAATAAAATATAAAAACTTAAATGCGGCAACTCTACTTCCAACTGTAACATCGGTAATACTAATTGCAGTAATTGGAGTTAAATAGTTGATTGTTATGTGTGTAGCAAAATAGATGTCAAATGCAGCATCTGTACATCCAAATGTAACACCGTTACCCCCTATCCAAATGTACTTATGAATTTTAGTTTTGAGACAAATCTATATGAAATATATTTCCATATAGCATTGCGAATAGGTTTGAAATAGCAAAAATTAAAGAACTTTATCCTCTCAAAAAGTTTGTCATAAACCCTAAATGGATAAACCACAAGTTTGGAAGTAAGATAGGGCAACCTTATCAATACCCTATCTTAGCTTTTATTTTAGGGATTCAAACACTACAACTTTGATTTAACCAAATGCAACATTCTTACAGCTAAATGTAGTATTTATTTAACCAAATATAGACTCGTTATGTTTTTAAAAGTCCGGAATTATACCCTAATTGAACTCCCGAGGTATAAAGATATTCATGAAAACCATTATAATTAAAAAAAAAACCTTTTAATAAGTATTAAATACTAAAAAAAATAGAAAAAATTAAATGTAGCAACACTACTTCCAATTGTAGCATCGTTAAAACCAAATGCAAAAATAAAAGTAAAACAGTTGACTGTTATGTGTATAGCAAAATAGATGCCAAACGCAACATCTGTACATCCTAATGTAGCACTAGTACCCCTATCCAAATATACTTATGAATCTTAGTTTTGTGGCAAATCCATATCAAATATATTACCAAATAACATCCTAAACATGTTTGAAAAAATAAAAATTTAAAAACTTGGTCTCCTCAAAAAGTTTGAAGAAAACCCTAAATGGATAAAACATAAGTTTGAAGGTAAGATAAGGTCACCCTATCAATGCCCTATCTTAGCATTTATTTTAGGGATTCAACCACTGTAGCATTGATTTAACCAAATGATCATTTAAAAGAAAAAATCATTGATGTATCACTCGATTTATAACATACCATTCATTTAAAATGTTCATAGTGATACCTTAGACATGTCACATTTTTTAAAGTATAAAATCATAATCTTCATTTTGGCTTTGGTGATTATATCCAAAGCATTACCTGAGTTAACCTACAAATCATGAAATTTTATCTTACCAAAATATGCAAACCGCGGGTTAATAGATCACAAGTATAAAAAATTCAACCCAAAACCAGTTCTTGCATTAGCTGTAGAACAATCCAAACCAACCATCATCCATACACAGACCTGTTTACCCAAGGTTTTTCACCATGGGTAAACATGACATTTTGATGATAATAAACCATTGAATGTGGTGAATTTAATGTCTACTTGAGTTGTGCTGAATAGGTTGTTGATTCAAGATAAACTCAAGAGAGCTAGTGGATCCATGACAAGATCAAGCAAAGATACTTAGAGCTCAAAAGACATTGAAGACAAGGATAGAGACATCAATCCAAAAGCTTAAAAGAAATTGAAGATTAAAGAAATGGGTAAACTAGGCCTGGGCGAGTGCTAGATTTAATATAAATTTATTTTTGAAATAACTTACTTGAAAGCTCAACTCTTGATCATATAGCTTATAGGACCATGCATATCATTCATTAGTCTTTGCTAAAGTTAAGTTAGTTCAACCTTTCATAAGCTATGGAAGAACTCAACAAATAGGGTGTCCTAGAACCATAAACTCAATTCATATCACTTGAAATGGTTTCTAGATGCATGTTAAGGCTTTGAACGTAATTCATTTTCAAGCATGAAAAGTCTTTGTCAAATATTGAGAATTTTATTTAAATTGGAAAATTGTTTTATGATCTCAATATTTACTTTAGGAATGTCGAGGACCTTAATAATTCTATAAGACATCCTAGGAGTGTGTCTAAGTCATTTCGGAAAAATCCTAAAAGATTTCACAAAAAACCGTCAAGTAGGTTAAATGTTCGAAATGAAGTGTTACATTTAAACGACCATATCGCACTCAAATATGGGTGAAATGGAGTGATTCAAATGCCTAAAATCAAGAACTTGAAGTCCTCTTTCCAAAAATTTAAATAAGGCCTCCATCCGAGTTACAGAACTCAAGTTATAACCAAAAGAGTGAACTGCATCGGAACTGGGTTGAACAGCCCAGTCGACTGGGTAAACCACCCAGTCGACTGCCTATTAACCTAGTCGACTGGGCCAAGAAGGCTAGTCTATAACACCCCGTGTTATTTTCCTTTTTCCTAAAATTAATTTTTCGATTTAATTTCGGTTATGACGTCACTTGTTCATGACGTTCTGGTTATCATTGGTATTTCGTGTGTAAATTTTTCGCGTTTATGTTTAAAGTCGACTGGATGACATTACGGTTCCTCTTTGACGAGTTCGAGAATTCTTATTATCGACTACGTGGTATCGTTTCGACATTTAATTTTTAGTACTTTGACTGGGCGACAACACGTTTTATCTGATCGGGCTTGTTAGGTATTTCGACGTTTAGGTTCCTACCCCGGTATAATTAATTGGGATTGTTTATTGGGCATCCTGTTATTATTTTTGGTTTGCGAGATTACGTTTGTGTGTTCCTGGTATTTTTTGGGATTTATTGTATATATATATTTAATTGTAATTATATATATGTAACACCCCGCTCCAACACTTGGTATAATATTGTCCGCTCTGGGCCCAGCCCGCACGGTTTTGCTCTTGGGCTCCTCCCAAAAGGCCTCATACCAATTGGAGACAACACTGCACATATAAGCACATCCCCAGACCTCTACCCGGGTGATGTGGGACATCACAATCACTCCCCCTTGAGACCCAGCATCCTCGTTGGCGACCCACGGGTGATGTGTATGCTCCCACACTTAATTCTGGATGGGCTCTGGCTCTGATACCAATTGTAACACCCCGCTCCAACACTTGGTATAATATTGTCCACTTTGGGCCTAGCCCCCACGGCTTTGCTCTTGGGCTCCTCCCAAAAGGCCTCATACCAATTGGAGACAACACTTGTAACATCCGGTATTTTATGGGTTAATTTAAAATTTTTATTTAAACAATTAAGTGCTTATGTGTTTAATGTGTTTAATTGTTTTAGCATGCTTTACATGTTTTACGTGTTATAAAAATTATACGTAGCATGATGTATTTCCATTTTGAAATTTATGAAAATTATTGAGAACGATTTTGGGAAAGAAATGACCGAGGGGTAAATGGGTAATTTCACATTTGGAGCACTTAGTGAAAAGTGTAGAGATTTTGGGTAAGAATTAGGGCATGAGTGACATTTTGGTAATTAGAGAGGATGACAAGGGGTAAAAGGGTATTTAAGAGTCTTGATGGCACTCTTGTAATTAACCCCAACTTTGGATGAATTTGGTCATTTCCACCTTTCATGTGTTGTCTCATTCCTAACCCTTGATCTCATTCCCCCATCTTTGTTTTAGACCCTTGGATGATAAGGCCTTGTTTGGCAAAATAATGAGTTTTGTGATTTGTGTAATAAGTCTTCCACTTGGCAAGACTTATTCCTAGCCCTTGGATTCATTTCCTTTTCCCCCATATTCATTTTGATCCCTTGGATGGTGAGAAGAGTGAGTGGAGAATCTCTACACTTATGAGTTTCTCTCATTTGCAAGACTTCATCTCTTCATCTCTATTTCCTTCATAAGTTTCCTCTCTTGCTCTCTCATTCCATCCTTGCTTGGTGTGGCCTAGAGTGGTGTTCTTGAGCTATTTTGGTAAGTTTCTCTCCTACTCTAGGGTTTTGTTCACAAGAACCCTAGCTTCCAAGTTCATGAATTCTTTTGTGTTAGTATTGATTTTACTCTTCCTTTTTATTCATGTTTATGGAAGGTTGAGTTCCCTTTCCAACTACCAAGTGAGTTCCAATTATGGTAGCTTGTGACTTCCTCTTGTGAAGAAGCTATAGGTGAGTTCATAGTCTCTTGATCTCTTGAATTCATTTTCTTCATGAAGCCCTAATTTAGTACTCATTAGGGTTTGACTTGATTCTTGTGGTTGGAGCCACAAGGATGATTTTGGTTTTCTTGTGACACCATAAGTAAATCTTGTTGTTTATGTGGTATGTTGATAGTTGGAAGCTAATCTATTGAGCCTTTAGAGGAGTAGCTTGAGTTAGGCCTCTTTGGGGCATCCTTGAAATAGCTTGCTTGGAGTTGAGGTAGGGGAGAATGATTTGTGTTTGTCTTTGTAAGAGGGTGTGTGCGTCTAAGTGTATATATGCCGTATATATATATACGAGTTGGTTTTGACAAGTTAGACCATGATTTAGGCCTTGAGAATATGATTATGCGATATAAATTCATGTTGTTGTTTATTGATCATAAATGTGATATGAAATAATGTTGTGGTTTATTGTTCATAAATGTAATATTATGAGCATGTGGAAAGTTTTGACATGATATATTGCCTAAAGAGAAAAAGCATATATTATGATGGAGTATGGTTGATGAAAAATCATATGTGTATATTGAGTACGTCATGTAGTGTCAAATTCATGGTGTTGGAATATACGGGTGGTGTAGTGATGTGTTGGTAGTCGGGTTCGGATCAAAGCAACAATTGGCCAGGAGGTATCACGCCTACGGAACTAAAAAGCCGACAAATGTGAGTTAGGAGTCCGGGTAGAGGCTCATGTTCTTGACTTTTGTAGTCATGGCGTACGGAGTTGCAAGTTGGGCTCTTGTACAACCGTCTTCCTTGTTGAAGTGATAGAGAGAAAAATCACTTGGGAAGAGTCGGTGCGGTACTCTACAAGTAATTGGACAGAGTATGTATCCGTTAACCTGAGTTGGGCGCCGTGTGTCTCGTGGGGTGTGTCGAGTCATGGTGCATTTAGACTATCATATATATAGGTGAATATGATGTTATTCTGGAAGCATGCTATAATTGTAGAAAATTATGTTGTGAGCATGTTGGGGAAAATTATTTGTGGGGTTCGAAGGGGTTCCGGATTGGCGTGAGAGCCATGTGGAACAAGAGACCGACCTAGGGTTAGTGGCATGAACCTTGGTTGGGTTGTACTACTCGGACTACCGAGATTGAGGCAATGACGCTTCCTCTACTGGGCTAGTGAGCTCACCCCACGCCTTATATATTTTTTTCAGGTGATGATCCCGTTGGGAGAGTTCCGTAGTCTCTCCGTGGACGTGTGGATGTATGTCCGCCCTTTTCTGCATGGGAGGCGGACCACACTTTTATTTTGTTGGGCATTAGGTCGATAAATATGTTCCTTTTGCACATGTAAACCAAACTTGTAGAAATATATTATTTTGATCCGGCTAGCATGTTAGCCGAGGTGGTATGGCCCATGTATATCCCTTGGAGCGCTATGCGCGGGGATTGTGTTCTTTTGGTGCACTTCGGTGCCGGATTGTGTATTTTGAACAAATTCTAGCATGTTTCGCCTTAGAGCGCTTTAATATCATTATTGAATATTTTCCCTTGGAGTTATGAATGTGAATTGGATGAATTGCCATGAATTGCGAGTATTAGGTGTTTGGCCGAAAACGACATTTTTCTAGGTTTTCAAACTAACCCTTTTCGATTCGAATGGAAAAACCCGTTTTCGCCTACCCCCGTAGCCCCGGTAAATTTCCTTGCTTTTAGAAACGGATTTAATTAAATTCGTTTTCTTAGATATTTTAAACTTTAGAAACCGGCGGTAGTTAAAACGGATACCGGGGGCAAGACGGAAGATTTTATGAAAACTTACAAAAAAATCATTTTTTTTTTGCTAAGTTTACGTTTTTCGCGTTTCCCGAGGTCTCGGAAACTATTTTTGGGTTCCGCCAAGGAAAAACTCACTTTTCCAATATTTATGATTTTTCGGGACCGACGGCGCGAAAAACAAAGCCATATGCAAAATCTCGTGTTTTTGCATATTCAAACTTTAAGGAAAGTGCAGATTTGGGCAGTAGCTTCACTCTTCTATACTTAGAAAAAAATTTCCGTTTTGAGATTTTCCAAAAAAATCTCATTTTTTTGGTTTTGGACATGCCAGCCGCAGCAGGCCGCGCATGGCTGCTGCACGCGCGCGCGCGCGGTGCGCTGCAGCGCGCAGGGCTGCACGCGGCATGGCATGCCATGGCCTGCTGCAGCGGCATGAAATGTCCGATGTTCGAAAAATCGTATTTTCCTCCTCGCATCTCGGAATGGACCCCCGTTTGTTTCTATGGGTTGTCCTACGTCCAAATTTTCTAGATAAAATTTGAAATGGTCAGTTTGGACCTGAAATGACTATTTTACCCTTGGTGAAAGAGGGGTACCTCAACTTTAGTTTTAAGTCGGTGTTGTCTGACGCCACTTTTGAAAATTCATATCTCCTTCCTCGTGGCTTCAAATTAGGTCCCGTTTGTTCGTTTTGCTAGTTTTAGGTACAAAGTTTGTAGTTGTAGTTGGAAATTATTATTTTACCCCTGATTTGACCATTTTACCCTTGGGTGAACATGGTGGGTCAGAATGATTCGATCAAGGTACCGAGTGTTTCGGTTTGCCTCCTTTTCGATCCCGTGTGATCTTTTTGACATATTTGAGATGTTTTATGTCTATTTTACCCTTGTATGGGTATTTTATGACTGAAATGGATTTTATTTCATTTTTATTTCTTCCGCATTCACTCCCTTAGCTCTTAGGCTTGGGTTTTGGAGTCCTAGGAAATTAGGGGTGTGACAACACTGCACATATAAGCACATCCCCAGACCTCTACCCGGGCGATGTGGGACATCACAATGACCCCATCTTGAGACCCAGCGTCCTCGCTGGCGACCCACGAGTGATGTGCATGCTCCCACACTTATTCCGATCGGGCTCTGGCTCTGATACCAATTGTAACACCCCGCTCCAACACTTGGTATAATATTGTCCACTTTGGGCCTAGCCTGCACGGTTTTGCTCTTAGGCCCAAAGTGGACAATATTATACCAAGTGTTGGAGCGGGGTGTTACAATTGGTATCAGAGCCAGAGCCCAGCCGGAATTAAGTGTGGAAGTATGCACATCACCCGTGGGTCGCTAGCGAGGACGCTGGGTCTCAAGGGGGTGATTGTGATGTTCCACATTGCACGGGTAGAGGTCTGGGGATGTACTTATATGTGCAGTGTTGTCTCCAATTAGTGTGAGGCCTTTTGGGAGGAGCCCAAGAGCAAAACCGTGCGGGCTGGGCCCAGAGCGGACAATATCATACCAAGTGTTGGAGCAGGGTATTACATAAGGGTTTGCTATTCACCCGGAAATAAGGAAACATGTATGGGTTTTCTTATTCACCCGGATAGAAAGAGCTTGTGAGGGATTGCTTTTTACCCCCATAAGAAAAACATGATAGTGGAATCCTTGAGAGGTTTTCTCAAGGCATGGACGTAGACCAAAGATTTGGTTGAACCATGTAAAAATCTCGGTGTCTATGGTGTGCATTTTCTCTAACCCTTATCTCTTTACTTTAAAAGCAATTGTCATTTTCAATCTTGAGCTTTATATATCAATTCTATGGAATTACTTGTGTTTATGTATTAATGAAGATGTTAGGAAAATGCATAGTTGAAGTTGATTGGATTGTGAACATAAGTGGATTATAGCTTAGACTACAATCTCATTTTATTTAGCTATAATCTATATGCACCCCAAGTGTTTGACTAAATGCATATTCAATATAAGATTCTAATTGAGAGTTTATGTTTGAACTCAATGTTTGATAAATTGTCATAAACTCTACAAGTCGTTCCTCATGACTAATAACACTTTGCATTGTGTTTTTATAAATGATGAAAGTGTTATTACATACTTAGTTGAATTACATACTTGGGTGCATGAATTATTTTCTATTATACTTGAATCCATTATGCATATAATTGGTAATGCAATTCTGTCACGCCCCTAAAATTCCCGAAACTCTAACCCGGAGAATCAACGATTTTTCAATGGGTGACGTCAGTCAAGCGACCACTCGAATTAACAATAACAAGGAAATATCTGGAATAAAGATGAAAAAATATACTCCATGCCTAATGGAATGATAGAAACTCAGTAGTATCCTCTGATACCAAACTAACATGCCCCTAAATTCCTAAGACTCCCGAACCGGGACATCCAATGAATCCATGGTGTGATCCTTCCAATGAGCGACCAAATAAGATATCATTAACCATGAAAACGTATGGAATAATGATAAAAGTGGTATATTCCATACCCAAATGAATGGTAGAATTACACAGCGGAATCTAACAAAAATCCGGCAAAATTCCGTTTGTAAATGGAACATCCCGAAAACACAACACAACAGATATCCTGCCAATAACAAGTGCAATAATATCAGTGGCTCACATGCCCAACATTATCAATCCTAATAGGGCCGAGGCAGTGGAAAGAAACACCACTACCCCTACACAACCCTCTATAATCAACCGAGCCACAAATGCTCGAATAAGAATACAGAAAAACATATGACAGTACATAATAGATACAATGACATCCTGAAATAATAAATATAAGAAATAAAAGATACACCAATAGGGATATGCTAACAGACTGGCTCCCAAGAGAAATATATGACAATCCCATAAAACATGGGTAAAGAAACTGACAGAAGATAACTATCATCCCCAAACCAGTCGCGCTGCAACCGTAACCGCATCACCTTGTGCAACTCCAAAACCTGTAACAAGGAAAACAAAAGAAAACAGCAGTGGCACCACATGCTGTCAGTAGCCGAAACATTTCCTGCAACCTGGAGTGGGAATACCAGGGGGCAATGAAATACCCCTGTGAGTAAATAAGCTCAGTGGGAAAAACAATATCCTAACTACCACATCCTCTGACTGTTTAGGTAATGCTAAACCATCCAGCAAGATACACAGCCATAACAAATCCCAACTACGAAAACACAAGGCACGTACTCATATACTACTGAAAATAAGTATACATCGGGGATATATATATATATATATATATATATATATATATACATATATATAAGTACACAACATGAGTCTATAAGGTACGACTAAGACTCTTACTCCAAGTACCAACACCGGTAGTCTACACTACTCCCATAACGTACACTAGGTACACAACACCCAGGTCCAATCTAACAAATCATCAAGCGCTCACAACGCTAACAAGAAAATCCAAACAGAGGGAATCACACTCACCTCTAATATCCATTGGAATCAAAATCCACAACTAGTACCAAGGAAGGCTCAAATCCCCCTCCCTGAGAACACAGGAGGAAAACACTCACGTCCTTGCTTACTAACACAAGCATCATCAATATATATAATATATATATATAAACCATCATTCCATTCCTAGAGAAAATCTATACCTCAAGGATGAAATCACCTCATCATATGAAAATCTAAAAATACTATCTCCAACAAGGTCAATAATTCACCAACACTCTCACTATGTATAAGGAACGCTAAACGGTCGAATCTAGGAGAGTACCTGAACACTAATCTCATGACAACCACATAAGAGTCAAGGAACCAGAGCAAGGGAAAATAAGTCCCAATGATAAACCAACGGATAACTGAGACAACAACGTCAAGGTTTAGAACACCACAAGTGCTTAGGGAGAGCACCCAGGCAAAAGAATCCAATCCATTCGGCATCCATGCCCCTAACACTTGTAACAACTCAAATCACCTAGGTGGTGGCATTAACAACCAAGAAGAAGTGAAAGGCAACACTATATGTGTGGACTGAACAACACCAAGCCTCATACCCGAGACTTAAAAGTGATCCGAAACAAAGGTGAAACAAGAAACCACATTTCAAAACACTACAGGTCAAGACTTTTAAGAAAGAAGTCTCGTAACCTCAGAATCTCGAGAATTTCTATAGAATAGGTCTTCTTTAAAAATCCACACAATGAAAATGACCATCTTGCCACCGGTTTCCGTTGTTCGCTTGTCCTGGCTACGGGAGTGGGCGAAAACGGATTTTTCTTTTTAAATACGAATGAGTTTGTTTTCAAAACTTGAAAAACTCTATTTCCGATAGACAGCCAGATAAGAGTGACTACAACTCCAAGGATTCCAATAATGTCCAAGAGGACAATGAAGGAAGAACAATACGTTGGACTCACGGAACACAACCATCCATTTCCAACTCCACAAAATCATATGACACCACGAGGAAGAGGTTTGGCACCACGCCATAACCAACGGCTCAAGGAGTGACCTATAAGTCAAAAACATATCCACTAGTATACAAAGGATAATACAAGGAATGCTTAGGAGAATGAACTAAGCATGAGAAACAAGACTGCAAAGCTACAGTACCTGGAGTACTTAATAAAATCACTTAGAACCCTTAATATCATGAAAAGGGAAAACTAGTGGCCGATATCACGGACTAACTAATTTCAATCAATACTTCTTCCAATTCATTCCAACATCAATTTCGCATTTGATACTAACTCTCTAGATTACTAACATAACAGAATCAAGAGACCATTGCCACTCAACAAGACAGGTTCAATCACAACCTCGTATAACGGCACTCAAAACCTCAAAAGTACGATAAAGGATACATCCCTCTAAGTGGGAAAGAAACATCAAGGGTCAGTAATATGCAACCAACCAAAACCACAAGACTATCACCCGCCTTCTTAAGGCATCAACTCACCGTTTATACTACATAATCAACTAGGTTTACAATCTTATCACCCGCCTCCTCTAAGGCATCAACTCAAAATCGACTCTACAGTCCATCACTAACCTCAACTATCCACATAGGTCACTACACCAATATACTTAACCCCCCCAAGGGCATAAAAGTATATAACCACAAGTATAAGAATATACATTTTATTATACTTTAATAATTATTGCATGTAATCACATTTCCTCATTTTTCACTTTTAGTTGAGCATTTTATAAAAATATGAATTTATTCCTCAATATTAATAATCAACATGCTCCAAAATCCACAGGTAATAATTGCACATAATAAACCTGCTCCAACATCACATGTAATAATATCATGATATACATGTGAAATGAAATCACATAAATGCTACGCAAATGCAATGTGACTCAACAACACCCGTGGTATATACACTACCACACACCCTGCTCTAAGGGTCAACAGGATCATTCTCTACCATTTCTCTGAGGATATCGACTCATGAAGGAAGGTAGACTCATCGTACCGTTCTTCCGAAGTGCTTTTGACACTTACACTTTTAACAAGGAAGACGTCAAACACGACGCGGTCGTGAACCTAGGATTAGAACAAGTCCTCCCCTAGCGTCTGCGTTTCTCGGAAGATTAGTTTCGTAGGAGCAAGAAACACCCCCTAGCCAGTTGTTACGACGATCCAAAACAAGTCTACTCATGCACCATACATAAACGGACATAGACCACACCAATTGAATTCTCTCTACAAAAGGTGAACCCATGCACTACATGCACCAACACAAATATGTATATTATCATATTTATAAAAACATTTAACTATCCGACACAAGTCAAACTCACACATGGTTACACTACCCGCATAGACCAACACCATGTACTCAACACAACACGATGTACTCAATATGCATAAAAGGGCCTCAATAAAAACCATGCTTCAACATAAATATGTAATGCATCATATTTATAAACAATATCCATATAATACTAACATGAATATCATAATTCCTTTAACATGCTTTTAAAACACAATAAAAGCATTTAAATCCCTAGGATACATTTTCATGTACAATTCATGTTCTAAACAATATATTTTCTTTAATTCTCTAGGAAAATATTTTCATTTCTCTTAACATGCTTTTAATTCACTTAAAGTAATAATCCACATATCATAAGGGGAAACTAGCATAACATCTAAGTTTTCACGTCCCTCACTTTCTCATATCCCCTAACATGTTTTAATTTTAATAAACACAGCCAAAAGGGGTACTAATATCGCGTTCTACGCTCACGTCCAACTTTTTCAAAATCTTCTAACCCATTTTAATTCTCAAGGGTTTATTAGGCCACCTATTCTTTTTCAATTCAAATAGGAATTAATTTAATTTTGTAAGAAAATAATTTAATTAATTTCTCAAATTAATTTTTAAGTTCTGTTTCGCTTCTAACTCAATTATAGATATTTTAAATTCATAATTTAATATATCTAAATTAAAATAAATACAGGTTTGCACACTCAAACCACATCAATGATACGAAAGTGAGAATAATTTTCTCACCTTAATTTACGCATAAATCAGCCCTGAAACAGCCTATCGTGAACAATGTCAGCGCCCAAATATGGAGCCCGCCGACCAAAGTCACCCAAAAACTATTTTAAATATACCAAAATGTCCACCTCGACGACCTATACGATATATACGAAGCCCATTAGTAATAGGTTAATCAATTTGGGTAAATCTAAAATAAACCAAACATAAATTCTAACCTATAAACGCGATTTCCCAACAAACTGCTCAATGAAAAAAAATACAAAATTTTTACATGTCGTACCTGACACCAAGACGAAGCTACCCTCCGAAAATCGCAATTATCCGAGCTCGGGAAATTGACCAAACAATTGGCTGAAGTTCCTGGCCGAAACTGCACTGTAGAGCGAACTGCACCACCACTTCGCGATTGCCGGATCTGCGCCCAGCCACCGTGCGCCACCTGCAACAGCTGAGCCGACTCTCGCCGTCGCCACATGATCCTGGGCCGGTGACCACCAACCCTAGGTCGCGACTCTCTCTCCCTTTCCCGATCCCTCTCTCTAGTTGCCCGATGATGGAGAGGAGAAGAAGTAGTCATGGTCACGAGGAGGGAAAATAAACAGTCATCGGGAGGAGAATAAGGAAGTCGCGTGTCCTGGTCGTGAAGGAGAAGAGATTCGCACAGTGGTCCTGCTTCTCTCTACAAATATACATGAAGATATATATAATTTCCATATATATATATTACAATTACAAATACCCATAAATATATATATATAATTACACTTAAATATATACATATATATACATACATAATAAATTCTGAAAAATATATCCGGTATCGAAATCACATGAATCCGTAAATCCATGGACTGCCCAATAACTAATATAGTCTGAAAATAATACACCGGGTTAAAAACCCAATCATCAGAACCCTTAAACGTCGGACAATTAAAACGCGTCGCCACCCAGTCGATGTACCAAACATTAAACGTCAAAACGAAACCGCGTAGTCGGTAACAATAATTCTCGAAGTCGTCAAAGAGAAACTGTAAAGTTGTCCAGTCAACTTTAAACGTAAACGTGAAAAATTTACACATGAAATACCAAGGATAACCAAAACGTCATAAACAAGTGACGTCATAATCGAAATTAAATCGAAAAAAATTTTCAGGAAAAAAGAAAATAACAAGGGGTGTTACAAATTCATTGTTCACGATTCAAAGTATGAATTGAGGTAGACACTTAAGATATCATCTTATTCATTATGTGTTTGACTAGTGCTCTACAAAGATTATTTTTGATAAAACAAAGTCAAACAAAAAAAGTCTCAAATTTTGTAATTGACCATATTCACTCCCCTCTAGGTGTCAATATGTGGCCAACAAGACCAACCAACACCAGCAGTAAACATTGCCAGCAACACATGAAGTATCCAAAAACAAAAGCAAGGATGAAGAAGCCAAAATTGTACAAGGCAACACCCATTTTTAGACCAAATCATGATTTACTGTAGAGGGTTCATAAATAGACATCGAGAAAACACTAAACATGATTATTTGACCAAATTTTTAAAAAAGGATGCGAACAAAAATTCACATTACGCAAATTAAAGATGATAGTACAGAAGGTGACGATTATAGATTGAATAATTTAATACTTTTCCACATGGCATCATTTTCCCAAGTAGTGGCCAATGTCCTTAACCAGATCTTATTTCCTCACACTCGCTTCCTTCACCTTAGTCGCCTTCCTCGCTTGCATTAGCTTTCCAACTTCCTTCCTGTTCCTTTTGCTATTGATCATCACATTCTTCGCCTCCAAATTTACTCGATGTATATTGATCAACTCCATCCAATTGTAGAAACTTTATCTTCACCATGCATTTGGCTATGAAATGAGGTGCCTTGCTCATTTCTTCCGCATTGTCACTTCCCTCCTCTTCTTCAGCATCACTGGATTCAAGTTATCTAATGTCACTATCAGTGTCACTAGAAACCTCTAGTCCTTTTAGGGATATTGTTCATTTTCTTCCTTTTCTCTTAGACTTGTTCGTAAACCCATGCTATTTAATCACTCCACAACGCCCACATCATGCTCCAAGTCCCCCGCCGAGGCAACTCCTTCTGTGGAAAAAGTTATACTAACATGGAATCTCGCATGTTAAGTACAAAACATTTAAAAAGAGGATAACAAATGTTTTAATACATACGCTCCGATCTTTGTCTCCACATAAACTAGAGTCGGAGAATGGTGCATCTGAAAAAACGGCCATTGGTTTTTGCCAATCAACAAGCTGAAAAATATTAATGTTAGATAGACCAAATTAAAGAACCTAACAAAAAAATAAACTAAACAAAGAGTGAAAAATCCAATAATACCTCTAACTGGGTAAACAAGATTATTTGTTCAACCTTGTTGCCTCCGATGGTTCCCTTATAGCCCATTTATGATCGAAAAAATGCCCTGGTTGACTCATTGGGTGACTCTGACCATGACATGGGTATTGTTGAATGATCATAAACCTAGTGCAATAGGGTTTTAGTATGGTATTCAAGACTATGCAAATAGAGTAATCATGAAAGAAAGTGCAGTTTAATGCTCCATCCAACTGCTCATTAAATCAATACAAGTATATATATATATATATAATATAAACTCTTTGAGTTTCTGTTAGTGAATAGATAAAAAAATCCCTAAGAACGGACCAGTCATAAACATCCTGCATTGTGGCCAAAAGACATAAAAACAAAAATCCTACTTTACATTATGCCAAAGTTGCTACAACTAACATGGTATATAAATAAAAATAAATAAATGAGAGACTCAAAGTTACTCGACAAACTAACCTCAGGGGAATAAGAACTTTGCCCAGATATAAGAGAGAAATTCAGCTCAGCAAACAAGTTATCCTCCTCAAGCAGTAGGGAACTTGCACTTCACTACTGCCATCATTGTTATCCCGAGACACTCTTGCCTTTTTCTTCATGCAATGCTATGTAAATTAAGTATGGTGATGAACAATCACATTTTCTAAATTTATAAACGTTCAAACAAAATAGAATGTCACTACTACATAATTACCTCCCCTTTAAGAAACAAGTTATCCTCCTTCTTCGCTTCACTTCCAAGTTCATAAGTCCTTGAAACACTAAGTCCTACTACAGAGGAAAAACAAATTATCACAAGCATTAGAAGGAGATGAGAAAGGAAGAATATAAGTGAAAGAACTATACATTTCTTTAAGAGAACCTTCAAAAATTGAAACTTCAGCAACATAACTTAAATTTAATTCTATAGGCATGCCTTGACCCAATTCCTAACTTAAAACATAATAAATAAAACAAATAACAGACCAAAGCCATGAGTTTTAGACAATAACAAGTTGAAATTGGTTGACATGTGATTCTCAAACACAAAATTGAACCTAGGAATTAGAAACAATCGAAAACCTTTAACATGGAGAAAGATAAATAATTACAATTCTTAACTTAGTATTTATGAGTTCAATTATGAAGAATCCCAAGGTACATATGTTTCCATTTCAGGCTTTTGAGGCATATAAACACCAAACCAAATGTTAATATGATTTCTTTATGGAACAAATAGCACCACAAATAGAAAAAAAAATATAAGTAAAAAACCAACTACACTAATTTACTTCAACTCTTGGTGTGGATTCTATAATTCAACTATATGGATGACTAAAAAGAAAATTATGTGGATTCTATAATTGAGGTATCGTAAATGGGGCATCCTTAATTAAAATAAATTTGGCATCGTTACTTGAAACCCATGACTGAGTTTAGATTTACACGTATTGAATGAAAATCCATTAATTAGAGGAATGATGCATAAACAATAAAATATATCTGGTAAAGTTTCACATCAATGAAAACCTCTAATGAGTAAAATCAAAACCTATGTGCAATCTAACATCACCCACTTTACTACTTGTGCCAAAATTGAATATATCTCATACAACAACCAAAACCCATCTTCTATAAAAATTAAAAATAAAATAAAAAACAGAGCAAAAAAATATATAATTGCAAGCTTTACATACGAAATCTTGTATTTGTAGTCTTAGTTTTCTTATATATATCACAATGTCATATATGTCCATTATGGAACATGCATAAGTTTTAAGGACCCATTATTCGGAAAAGAAAATATAATTATTAAATAGGAGAGTGGAGAAGAACATATACGAACACAAGCCATAAAATCAAGAGATTGACTCGTTCTTGTAGAAGTATTTACCGATGCGGGGGTTGTTGTACTAATCGACAACCATCTCGTGTTTGAATCGCTGAAAAACTGCAGGGTCGGGTTCTTCCTCATAGCCGGGTTCTTCCTCACAAAGTAAATTTGGGGCTTTTGTTCCTTTCTTTCTTTAGAACCCTAACAAAATTGAAGGGAATAAGATATAGATCCCTTCCTGGAATATAATTCCTCACAACCGGGTTCTTCCTCACAAATGTTGTTTTGGGGCTTTTGCTCATTTATTACTTTAGAATCCTAAAGAAATTGAAGAGAGGAAGATATAGATAAAATGAATATAATCAAAAAGTCCATTAAGTCCCCAAACACTGTTCCAAATTTCAGATCTTAAATAGTTCCATAGATTTTAAATTCGTTCAAAAATTTCAAAATCGGCAATTTTAGCATATTTGGAGTTACTATTTGTTTATGTAAATTGGTGTGTATAACTGTGTGTAAGTCAAACAGCTCGAGACCACTTATCTTGCCACATAGGCACAACATATGCGACTTACGACTAGTAATGAGATGTTGAATGGAGAGGATCCGCTCCCTATAATAAATCATGATCATATAAGAACATTACTCAATTTTCAAATCCAAAATAACTTGTGAATTTTGTTTTCTCTCACAACTTGTGATCCAATTACAGGGTTTACTCGTGTGTACAATTTGTCTACATCGTAGGCAAGAATAATTTAGCGCAAACTATTTAAAAAATTAGTAATTATCCAAAAAGAATAAAACAGATCGTTGACAAAACTGCCATACCGCCCGCAGATCATTACTTCTCACCAATGGGAAACCTCCACGTGTCACAGTGTCCTCTGATTCGCTCCTCCCCTATAGATTTCCTCCCCCATCAATATATATATATAAAAAATATCTAGCCCCTCTCTCTCTCTCTCTTAAATCTTCAACTTCAATTCAATTTCTTGATCAATCCACCTGAGAGATAGACTTAACCTCGCCTAGAATAAGATTATCCCAAAATGGGAAATGCTCTCAGGTATTTGTGTAGCCAATGTACCCAACCCTCCTCTGCAGACTCTGAATATCTCGGTCCCCATGGCGTGTCGGCCACCACCGTCGGCGTTTCGGCCCTTGCCCAAGATATTTTTCACTTTGAAATCACCTCTCAGGTGTGTTTCTTCCGGCGGATTTAGTTCGAGCTTTATTTAATTAATTAATTTATTTTTATTTTTGATGTTTAACAGTTGCTTATGCTCAATTTGGGTCATAATCCAAGTTTAGGAGCTAATTAGAAATTTGGCTATCATTGGATTCATACCCATGATTTGCTAAATAAATCTCCACTTTTTCTATTTCAAGGTGCCTGAAGGACTAAGCAAGCATGTTGTCTCATCCAAGAAAGCTCAGGCTAACTGGTATTTTTTATTTCTACATTTTATTATCTTGTTGAGCAAATTTTAGGATTGTGAAGTGAATTTGTGTTTTCGAATTAAATTATTGCGATCTGAAGAGGGCTAGATATGCTAAACATATATAGATCATAGTCCCAAGTAATTCTATGAACTAAATTTGTTTAGGTAACGATATGGAGTGGCTATATTGAATTAGGTCTGCGAATTTAGTTTGGGCAAACGTCTAACAATTTGTACTTTCAAAAAAAAAAAAAAAACAATAGTGCAACAATTTGATAATTCAGGGACTCATGCTCTCCAAAAATTAGTTCATGGATGTATATTGCAATAATTTCATAACTCAGAGATTAGTTCATGGATGTATAACGATGATTCCAAAAATTAGTTCACGGGTGCATATTGCCACACCCCCCATAATTCATGGGGGTTTATTGCACTTTTGCCTTTAATTTTGTCTATAGGGAATATTACATGTAAATAGAATTAGGAAATCTAAATTATAAATTAGTTTATATTGTAGTTCAATTTTTCACTCTTACAAAATTGAGCAAATTAATTAAATATGCATCAATAATTATTTTTTATATTTTGGTCCTTAATAATGATTCATTATGCATTTGTAATTATTATTTTTTAATTTTATCAAAATGAAAAGCAAAACTCTAATATAGACTAACTTTTTGTAATTTTCCCTTGTTTAAATTTGTTCTCTTAGTGAAGGTATAAGAAACTTTAAGAGGCAAACTATGAAATGGAATGGAATAGCTATGAGGTCTCTGAATTGTTTAATTTTGCCTTGCTTTATTTAAAGGTATAAGAAACTTTTAGATGCATGGAGGGAATCAAAACCTCCACCTAGAACACCTGAAGAAGCTTCAAGGCTAGTCATTCAGACCCTAAAAAGACATCAGAAGGCAGATGTGGAGGTAGGAGTTCTAAACCTCGTCATAACAATGTGTTGAATGTAGAAGCACTGTTCAAAATTTAATGTTATATTTGAGAGCACTGAATCAGAGGCTTAGATGTGAAAATCGAACAACTAGATTTCCTTCAACTTCATTTCTACTTTCAATACGTCAATTCAGTGCTCTAAAACGCAACAAAAGTACCGTATTTTTCAACCATGGCTGCTTGTATTCTGTAGGGTCTGTTGGCTTTTTACGGTCTTCCTCTCCCGCATTCTCTGGTTGAACTTTCTTCTGAGGTGCCCACTTCACTCCCGGAAGGACTCAAATTTGAATTGCAGACACTTCCCGTGAGAACAACCTTCTTCTCAAACTTAATATACTATCCCTTATTATCACACATACATAAGAACTATATCTTCGTACTCAGGTGGATGCAAAAGCTGTAGCAGATGGGGATACAGTAACAGTGTATGTCAGTACCACGGATCCAAGGGAGTCGTCGTGTGTTCCTAGAGAGGTACAGGTCGCTGCTGTTCAAAGAGCAAAAGCGCGTAGTGAGAGGAATTATACGACGGCAGATGCATTGCAGAAGAAAATTGTTGATGCTGGATATCGGTTAGTTATTAGTGTGCTCTTACATGAACTCTCTCTCTCTCTCTCATTCACATTTCCTTTTGATCATACTGTTCTTCCTTCATTAGGGTACTCCATTCACATTTCCTTTTGATCATACTGTTCTTCCTTCATTAGGGTACTCACCATTCAAAATGAGGATATCTTGGCTCGAAAATATAGAATTCGATTAAGGTAAAGTTCACTATTTTTGTAAGCTGATATTACTTCATCTTGTTTCTTGCTAAGAACAACACTCGGGTCCTCCTTAAGGATGATGAAATTCGTCCTCCCCATTGATGTATTTGAATTTAATTTGACACGTGGCTAGAATTTTTTAAAAAAGGAATTGAGGCCACTTTTTTTTTTTGGTTAATATAGATTTTATGTCCTTTCGTTTTTTGAATTTTTTTAGTCATTTGTCCAAATTGTATCGGACCACATTAGTGAGTGAGGGCGTGAACGAATTATTGTACTCTTGCTAAAAATATTGGGGTATAATTGCTTTCTGAACAAAACAGGGGAATAGATGCACCAGAGAGTTCAATGCCATATGGGAAAGAGGCAAAGGAGGAACTAACTAAGCTTGTTCAGGGGAAGTGTCTGAGAGTCCTAGTTTTTGCAGAGGATCGTTATGGTCGCTGCGTGGGGGATATATATTGCAATGGCATATTTGTACAGGTACTGATATATAGTTCAATATGGGCTAATCAGAATGAGTCTTAGCATCCCAGTAATCATTCTAATGTCAACTTACAGGAACTGATGCTGAAGAAAGGTTTTGCATGGCATTACACAGCCTATGACCGACGTCCCGAACTGGGAAAGGTAATGGCTTCCATGCTCGTTCTTGTGTTGTGCCTAGTTGGATTAAGTATTGTTTTTTTCTAAATTGCAATCTGAATTCTGGTAGTGGGAGAAAGACGCTCGAGCAAAGAGGGTTGGCTTGTGGGCAGCGTCGAATCCTGAGAAACCATGGGAATGGAGAAAGGACCGCCGAGAAGGAAGATGATCTTGTAATCTGGTGCCTGTTTGAACCAGAATTGGGAAACATAGTCAAGCTAGACATTTGTGTGCAGGTACTGATTTGTTGTTCTGACTCAGTGATGAATGCACTAGCATAACAAAATGATAAACAGACTATATATTAGCACAGAATCACCTTTTCTGAGCTGGTGATATTTAATTGTAAATGTATTCAACCATATTCGTGGCTGTCGGAAGTTAACTGTATACCTTGAGTACCTAACTGAAGGTCCGATATAAATTATGATTGAAACATTAATCAGTTATAATCATCTTGCACAACTGAGAATTTCCAAATGCGAAACAGATGGAAGAAACATATTTTTCTCGATTTTTTGAAAGAAAATTAAGATAGATGGCTTACAAGTTACAACAAACGATATCCAGACCCAGGCAAGTAGCAGCCGTAAGATGATCCACACAGAGATTAGTATAATTACAGGGGCACTTCCACTTGGGACAAGAACCAATTTTATCACCAACAGAGAGGAACTTAAGGGTTACAAATTAGATAAAAATTAAGGGAGAAACTTGCAGGCCTCAGTGTTACAGAAGCAAGGGCACTTTGGCCATTCCAACAATTCACTGCAGAAAGACAGGAAACCATCAGTTAGAAGAAAACAAAAAGTTTTGATGTTTATGAGCACTGAATTGTCATCTTCTGTAACGAAACCGACTACATATTTTGGGTTGCAATAACTTACGAACTGATCGATCGTGCCTTTCCATTGAGAGTTTGGATACAAGTTGTCACCAAGAAGGACTAGATGTGCAAAAAAGGTGGATTACATCATTTTCATTTACACTACAATGAGTTTCTTTTCTTTTAATTGTTATTTTCCCCTAAATTTCTTTTAATTATTCTTTCTTAGACGTGTATACATCCACTAGACTTAGCTTCTTTCTTTTGGTTATCTTTGTTATTAAATATAGGCACCAATACCAGAACGAATCTTGCACTCGTGAAAGCTTAAGTTTACTGTGTCATGTCACAGAGTATTGTAAAAACTAAAAACTATTTCTGAAAGCAAAAACCACCACATGACGTTCATATTTGCTTGGGACTCTTTACACCCAATTTAAGATATGTAAGTATCCCATCTAGGAGAGAAAGTAAGCTCACAAATGAAGCAAGACTATAGTGATGCAGAGCATGCTAAACATGACAGAACCAAATTCTGATCTCGGCAGACCTCACCTGGAATAGTTTATAACTAAGGTTTTATGCGGATTTAGGTTCATTGCAAATTAGAAGAAAGCTGATCAGATGCATTTATATTTGTTAACATTTAAAGGCTTTATTGTGATTACCTTTTTCTGAGGCATGGATGGTTATAGCTATGTTCTCATTCTCATTCTCATTGGGTGTCATGTTTATAGATGCTACTGTCTTCTTTATCGGGCCTAAATGTTTTTCATATTTACAAGTTTATGGTGTTATCGGTGAAGTTTCCTGTTTTCTAAACTTCAAATTCTTGTGAAACAGTAGGAAATTCCCAATAGCTTGTGAACGTTGATATAGATTTTCTAAGGCAGTGGAGCGGTCAGTTCTTGAAAATTCAAGTTTGTGTTTGTAACATTATGTTGCAAGAGGAAAGCCTAATAAGAGTTCATGAATTACCGACTCTTCTTCATCTCTCAGGTTATTGCTATTCATAGCCCTTAATAGCCTATAAGTTCTTACCAGAATTCTATCGATCCAAGCCCTATCAAATATAACATTTCCCCCACGTTTTGACGACTAATTAGGAATCAATAATTGGAAAATTACTTGCTGTCGAAAAAGTTCAAAACTCAAAACACAAAACACAAAACACGTCCTCTGTCTTTTCTTTACCAAGAATTCTTTACCGGGGTATGTTTTTGGTCAATCGGTATTTTTTATGTAAAAAGGATGGAGAATCTATTGATCACCTCCTTTTGCATTGCCCGATCGCCTACGGCTGCTGGAGTCTCATTTTTTGTCTTTTTGGCATCCAGTGGGTGATGCCAGCCTCGGTTCGCGATGTGTTGGCCTCTTGGAGAGGTGTGCCGATTGGTCGTCAGGTTCAGCGTTTTTGGAGGGCAGCTCCCCTATGTCTCTAGTGGAGTATTTGGTTAGAACGCAATAAGCGATGCTTTGAGAGTGTGGAGTCTCCCCTGGGAGGAATAAAAAACGTGTTTATGTCGAGTTTGTTTTGTTGGGTGGAGGGTCGAAATTGTAAATCTTTGGAGGAAAAGATAGACTTTTTAGTTTCCCTCGGCCCCTAAGGTTTCGTGTATATGGGATGCACTCCCCGATTGAGTGTTTTTTCTTTTATATAAATCTTACTTATCAAAAAAAAAAAAAAAAAAAAAATAGAAATTGCTAAACTAAGCAATAATCTTGGGCAGCCAGAATTTGTCATGCTGTCCGAAAAGTTCAAAACACAAAACACTACCTTTGTCTTTTCTTGACCGATAATATAATAGAGCATTGCTAAACCAGTCATGGCCAACATGACAAAATAAGAGAAGACTCGAGGCAGCAAAACATGGGTTATATGTCCAGGCACACAGGGTTTTAGTGACTTACTGCAATACTTTAGAGGGATTAAATGCCATTAAAATTCAAACCACTAGTCATACCGACAACCTAGAAAGCATGGACACTTCCCTGGAGGTCCCGTGTCCAATACTCCGTAGGAGTATCCGATTTTTTTATAATTAATTTTTTAATTTCAGACACGAAAAGGACACGACAAGAGAAGACAAAACACACCTAAGATACGGTCAGGACATGGCAAAATATATATATATATATTTTTAAAAATAAATAAATAATTTGCTAAAAATCTACCTTCCTTCCTTGTAATGGAGCATGACTTTTAGATTGCAAAACTACCGGTTGTAATGTCATTTGTTTCTCAGTTATATAGATAATATTTTTGTGAGAAAATATCGTATTTTAACCTTTTTTTATAAAGAAAGTCATGAACATATGATTTATATATCTAAATTAATGAATGATTCAATAGTGAAATTTGATATTTAATGCGTGATGATTTCATATCTTGTGTTTAATTTTTCTTAGTTTATTAACATTGTATATAATATATTGAGATTTCTCATATTATAAAAAAGTTGGTAAAATTATTTGTATTTTTATATAATTTTTTTATTATTTATTTATTTTTTGTCGTATCCCGCCGTACCCGTGTCATGTTTGTTTAAGATTTGCCGTATCCCCGTGTTCGTATTGTGTTGTATTTGCACCCCGTGTCCGTATCCGTGCTACATTGTTGACAACTATAAGTAGAAGCAATACTTTACTTCCAGGGTAGCCAATAGGTAAAAACCTAGCACAAAAAAGTTAAGCAAAGCACTTCACCAGTTCCATAAATACCAAAGCAACTGGCTCTAAAATAATTGTTCCAAGTTAAGTGAAAAACTAAAAACAGTTTTCTTCTTTAAAAGGCCAGTGGAATAGAAAACGTATCAACTTCCTAACTTACAAGGGGCGGGTTTACCCTCAGTAGGCCCTTATGGATCAAGAGGGTTTATAGGGTTTCGAAAATCATGCGCGAACAATCTTATCTATCTATCTATCTATCTATCAGAAGGACCCCAACACCGAATCAATCACAACTCTCCTCTCAACAATCATCTTTCTTGTGGAGACACAGCTCAACACAATCATCTGTCTCATGGAGACCCCAAGGCGGAATGAGTCACAACTCATACAACCCCCAAATCCGATGATCCGCAGCAATGTAACAGAGAGAGGTAAAAATATCAAGGAGAGAGAGAGAGAAAAAAAGAAGAAGAAAGAAATTTAGAAACCTTATACTCTAGCAATGTAACAGAGAGAGGTAAAAATATCAAGGAGAGAGAGAGAGAAAAAAAGAAGAAGAAAGAAATTTAGAAACCTTATACTCTGAAGAGAGATCACATCAGATGCAAATCCAATCTAACTAAAGTTGGAGAAACTTTGGAACCTGTTATGGTATTTGGGATTAGGGGTTGATATATATACATATATCTGGCTATGTGCTTATGTATGCGTGCGCATAGGCCCAAATAAACCTAGTATCTCTTGTTTTCTTCAATCCTAATATTTTCTTCTATGCTAGGTTCATTGATGCAAAATGGTAGGATCAAGGAGGAGACTTACCCAGCGTTGGTGCATTGGTCATGGTCGCATTGAAAAGGAAAAAGAAAACCGTAGGTTTATTATGGCCTTCGAAATTGATTCAAGAAGACGGTCAAGATCTGAGGGTATTTGTGCGGGTTGTATATACATGGATTGTGGAATAACAAGGAATTTTGTTTTACATAGATACTTCATAGTTATACAAAGATATGAATTCTGTGTACTTAAATGTATGGGTGCGGTGATAGTTTTCACTTCTACACATATTTGCTTGAAGAACTTAAAGTATAATCTGGCAAATCCATGTCAAAGTTATTTGCTCAAAATGTGTTTAATAATTTTTTGCCATATTGTCTTTCTACGAGAGAAGGGAACATTTTTTTTTCTTTCAAAAATTGGTTAACAGGCCTGTTGGAAAACAATTTAGGTGTATCCTTGAGCAACCAAGACAAATGTCAGGGCAGGTCAAAGTAATAAAGGCTGATCGGCTTTTTAGTAAACTTTTTGCCAAACCTAAAGGAGGTAGCCTAAAGGAGGTCGCTGTAATTTACCCAAAACACAAACACCTTCTACATACGAAGAATTTGAGAGCTCATCCAAAATCCAATACATAAATTGCACTATTTATTCTCATCCAAAATTCATGTAATACTATGTCACATAATAGAAAATCAGCTATAGCACTTACTCCTAGTAATTATATTGGATAGAAATGGGAGAGAATTCAACTCACTTTGTCATTGTTAATTCCACAAGAACTAACATTTACTCTTATTTGGCATCATTCGTTATATCATCTGAATCTGAATCACTAGCATTGTAACCTGAATGACAATACCCTCAAAATCACTACCAATACCAAGAAGCATAGCTCATAAGTATGTGCTTGTGCATAGATTCACATGACACACACACACACACACACACACAGAGGGAGAGAGAGCTAACCTGGATGTTTCTCACTAACTTTCCACACGGAAGATCGAATTTTAGAAGCTTTATTAATCCAAGCTCGTCCCTGATTCGAAAGGCAAAGAAAATCAATACATTCACCACGATATACTTTAACAGCAGGGGAAATAGCACAAATTGATACCTCAGAGCGGCATACCAGTTTTGAACATTAAAAAACCAACAAAGTTAAAGCCTTAACATGAAAACAAGTGCCAACCAAATTGGCCTCAAACCATGATCACATATTAAACCCAAGAGATTAAACAACCACAATCAAAGAAACCTTAATAATGAAAAAGCGAACTCCTTCTCGGTATTTCTAGGGACACCATAGCCATGGTAATATCAGTCCTTAAGAAACATTATGTTGCATTTGGTACGAAAGAATGAAATACATTGGAAATGGAATAAAAAATATAGTTATTCTCCTTCAATTGTTTCGTTTAACAGGTTAATTAGCAATGGAATCGAATAAAACGAGGAAGGGCCTTTTGGGCACATGAAATGCTCATGTTAACTTCATGAAAAAAGGAAATGTCCGTTCCATTGGAGAGCTAAGGGATAAATTTTCATTCCCTTCACACTTTAAAGTCTATAGCAAACAAAAAAATGTTTCACTCCATTCTATTCTTGCATGCCAAATGCATCAAGGGCAAAAAGATAAATCCCATTATACAAAAACATTTAACATGGAAATAAAAGAGTCTAGGCATTTTATTAAAATCAACTGCTACTTAATAACCACTATCACAATTAAATCAAAGGTTTATGGGTGTCTCTTGGGACACCATAGCTACAATATAGGCACACCAGTTCTTATCAGACATCGAAGGCACAATGAGATAAATCCCAATATCCAAAAACTTCCCAATGAACTTACTAAAGTCAAAAACCAAAAAAGAAAAAAATCCAAGCCTTTGATACGAAAACAAGTGACATTCAACAACCATGATCATTAAAACCCCAAAAAAAAAAAAATTCTGTTAAAAAAGTAAACTAATACAAGATAAGACAATAATTAAAAAAGAAGCCCAAAAATGAAAGAATGTGAAACACCTTCTGGGTATCTCTGGAGACACCATAGCCACTGTAGTACATCTGACCCACCAAGACCTGCATAGCGCTGTCTCCGGCTTTGGCCTCCTTGAGGGTGTCCTGAAACCACCGCTTGACGCAGTCCGCAACCACCTCCCCCAGCGGCAGGCAGCTCTGCTCCGACTTTCCCTCCATCTTCACCCTCCGCTGCACCAATCGCCTTCTGGACGCGGGTTTGGAGACAAAGCTCGAAAATTCTTGGAGAGTGATTGTAAAGGGAAGTGATTTTCCCATAAAACCATATATATATTTATATATGTTTGTGTGTGTGTGTTGATATATTGTGGCTGGGGGTGATTGTGAGAAAGTAAGAAAGAGATGGGAAAGCTTTTAGTATGGAATCTATGGATTTCTTTCTATGTGTTTTGTTTTGCAATGCCTTTTTGGTTTTGCTCTGCTTTTGCTTTCTCAGTTAGGGTGTTGGTCTCTTCTTATCTGCTTTAGCTTTGCAAAATACAAAACCCTTGTTTGGTTGCAGGTTTTGGATCTTCTTGACGACTATTTTTATTTTTATTTTATTTTTGTGTGTTGAATGGCAAGGAATATTATTAAAAAATAAAGAGATAAAAATGCCTACAAAATACTAGGGGCATACCCTAGGTACACTTGGATATAGAATCCAAAAAGATCCACCAAAAGAAATCAAATAAAGGCAAAAACCTATTACAATTAATCCAAGAAAACCCAACTGTCAATGAAAAACTGAAATCATCCTCCCAAAATCTCCTTCTGAAAGTCGAGCACCAAGAAGTATGCAATGAAATACTAGTAGAAACCCATACAACCTGAGCCTGCCCGAGTTGAACAAACCAGGAAGTGATCAACACAAGCACAAGGTAATGTGCACCAGCAAGCTTAGAGCAGAACCTGAAGCAGGACGAGCTCCCATAATGATCATAGCCATTAGCAGAGAGAGTAGGAGGCTTCCAAAAAAATAAGAGCAAGCAGCAAGACAATCAGCTAGGAGAAGTCACATGGAAAAGCTGCAACATCAAACCAAAAGAGGTTGTGTCCAGACTCTCCCAACATGCACCAGCAGCCCAAAGAACAAACACAACAGCACAAGCCAACCCTATCTGGTATAGAGAATAGAACTCACCCCCTTCAACAAGAGGATTAACTAACCAACAAAGTATGAGGGAGCCTCCATAGATTAACCACAGCTTGAGAAGCATCATTGGACTAATGAATAGTATGAGAGAAAAGGGAGAATCTAACAGATTGAAAAATCTTCTCAAAGACCTGCTCCATAATGCAAAGCTCATTGAAAATTGTCCTGTTTCTTTCCATCCATAGCTCATAGGTGGTAGCAGAAAAAACAAGTTTGTTTAAGATACTAACGAGTGAGTTACCTTTCAGATTTTGAATAGCCCATTGCACAATAACATCCCAACTCCCATCAGGCCAAGCAGGCAACCCATTGCCCATGACTTTAGACCAAACCCTTTTTGTGAAGCTGCATTGGAAGTAGAGGTGATCTCTATCTTCAATGTGAGTATGACAAAAAATACAAGAGGCGTCAGTGACGAGCCCAATAAAGAGAATAAAGAAAGAAAATATTTGATATTAATCCTATTGAGATGAACCAACCAGAGGAAGAAAGAGTGCTTGGGAATGTGATGATTAAACCAAATAAATCTATCCCAAGCCACTGGGGGCCCTTTATATCTAATAGTGTCCCAAGCAATATGAATGGAAAATTTCCCATTAGAAGGAGCCCAAATCACTTTATCACTGGTAGAAACATCTGGCAGAAAGTTAGAGGGAAATTGAGCCTTAAAGCCTAACCATTCTTGGGAGTTTAGAGTTGGAAAATGCCATCCATGATAGCTAAGAAGTCTACTAACAAGAAGCATTTAAACCAAGACCTGAAGATTTAATCACAATGTTGTTGAATAGTGTCAAGAGTATCATGGGGGTGCCAATTATCAAACCAAAGTGAAGTATCTCTGTCATTTCCAGGCTGCACCTTGAAAGCTTGCCTAAAGATTGGCTTAAGCTTAAGAATTTGTTTCCAGGCCGAAGAACATTTTCTGGGAATTAGCAAACTCTGAAAAGGCCTACCTCTAACAAGATGAAATTTAACCTAAGCAATCCATAGAGAACAAGCACCAGGTTTTAGAAGAGACCAAATATGTTTGGCTGAAGCTCCAATATTCCACTTTTCCAAGTCTTTCACTCCCAAACCCCCTCACTAAAAGGAAGGCACACTTGATCCCATGCAACCTTATATCCTCCTTTGCACATCTTTGAACCCTTCCATAAGAAATCTCTGATGAGGACAGTGAGCTCTTTGAGAACCACCTTAGGCAACAAAAATGTAGAAGACCAATAAAATTGAGAAGCAAAAAGAACTGACTTTACCAATTGAAGTCTTCCAACAAAAGATAGATACTTAGTAGCCCAGCTAGCAATCCTAGAGCTGATTTTATTTATTAATGAAACACAATCAGACTTGCAAAGCTTGGAAGAGAGTAATGGAACACCTAAATATTTGACAGGAAGAGTGACAAGCTTAAACCCCGATCTATCTTGTATTTGATTCAGCACAAAGTCATTGTCCCCAGCATGGAAAATCACACTTTTAGAGTGGTTAGACTATAGACCAAAGATGAGACTGAAAGAGTCCAAAGCACTCATAATGCAACTCACTGAAGCCAAGTTACCATGAGAAAATAGCAGTAAATCATCAGCAAAAAAGAGGCTAGTGATACCTTGACGCTCACACTTCCAATGAAAAGTGAAATCAGTAGATAAAGACTCATTCTACAACATACATATTAGCACCTCCATACCAAGAACAAAAAGTGTAAGAACATTTATAGTATCATTTGTGTTTGACATGTTCGAGACAATAACCATGTTGAGTGAATTGTGGAGTCGGGAAGGTTTAATGGGCATTGACAAGCTTCGTTAAATTCAAATCAAGCCTAAAGAAGTGAAAAATACAAGAGAATTGAAGAGGAAACAAGCTTTAGTAAAAAGTGCCTCCCGAAGGGCAGAAATGTCATTTTTTCAAGCCGCAACTTCAAGAATCTTAACAAGTGAGTCGAGGAGGTTCAAATGGCTCAGCTATCAAGAAAAGTTGGTGTCAAGTATTTTGCTACACCAGACCTATGCCCACATCAACAAAAAGTGGCTAGAAAGTGTCGTTTCTATTACTGAAGCAGACGTGACCATTTTGACCCTACGCCCCAAACGTAGGCAAGCTACGCCCTAGGCATAGGCCTGGCTACACCCCAGGCATAGTAACCCTACGCCCTAGGCATAGGCCTAGGGATTTGATGACTTTGAGATCTGGAAATTCCTATTTTGCCCCCGACTTGTTCTCCTTTGAGGTGACTACGACTTTATACATTGTAATACATGACATACACATTATATTCATCAGAATATAGGATTTTACTTGGTTTGATATGAAATTACGAAAAAGGGAAAGATTAGGATTTCTCCTCAACATTGTCTATAAATATCAAGGTCTTCTACACATGTGAGCCAACCTTGGAGCCTTTGAGAGATCTCTGCAAGTTTTATACGGATTCATATTCATCTACAGAGATAGAGATAGGGAGATAAAGTATCATTGAGTGATTCTATATCTTCTAGTTCTCTCTTGTTTAGGGTTTGTTTAATTGTGTTTCTATATCTATGATCTTATACACAATTGAATGACCTAGATTCTAAAAAATCTATACACCACCTTATGCAACATGGTTGTTTTGATCCATTGAAGAAGCGCAGCCGTCTGAGTGTGGAGATCGGAGCATGAGGCCTCATGGAGCGTGGTGAATCTAAACTTAAAGACGTCGAGTGAAGAACAACAAATTATAGCGGTTGTAAGTTCTGTTTTCATAAAGTCTGTAAAAATTCTCTGATTCATAGTACATCGATACCCAAGCGTATTCGTGATTTTTACTTGGGGATTTTTCAAACTTTTTCACGTAAAAATCTCCGTCTTCTCATGATTTATTTTCTACACTTATATTCATAATTGCTTGATTAATCTATTTTGAGAATTAGGGTTTCGTGACTAATTAAAATTGAATTTCTGCTAGATTATTTTAATTGATCTTTAAATCGACAAAAATTCTATTCACCCCCTCGAGGCTGTTTCCATTGATCATGTAGGTAATTTCAATTGGTATCAGAGCGTGGTTTCCCGTTTTTAAGGTAACGACCTAGGGTTAGATTCTGAACTTAGATGATGGAGATACCTCATGAAGGAAGTTCCGTATCTAGGTCCCCCTGGTTTGATAGCTCAAATTACACGTATTGGAAAGTGAGGATGAGAGCGTTTTTGAAATCGTTAGATAAGAGGGCTTTGCTGAATGTAGAGGTAGGATATTCACCTTCTACTGTGTTGGATGCAACAACTAATTAACCAAAACCAAAACCATCGTGAGTGGACTGCTGCTGAGACAAAAATTGCTAATTGGAACTCCAAAACATTGAATGTTTTATACAATGCTGTGAGTGCGAGTGAGTTTAAGAGAATTGCCACATACGAGATTGCCAAAGAAGCTTAGGATATTTTACAGGTAACTCATGAAGGGAATTCAAAGGTTAAACAATCAAAACTTCAAATGTTAAATTCTCAATTTGAACAGCTTAAGATGGAAGAGGATGAAGTTTATGTTGTTTTTTAGGCTAGATTAACTGATATTGTTACAGGTTGTCATAATCTAGGTGAGCCTATTTCTGAGACTACCATAGTGAATAAAATTCTTAGGTCACTACCTGAACGTTTTTGGTCTAAGGTTACCGTCATATCAGAGGTCATGAGTCTTAAAGAAATTAAGGTTAAAGAATTGGTAGGGAACTTAAAATCCTATGTGATGGAGATGTTCAAAAATCCCCCTAAGAAGTCTAGTGGCACTAAAGAAAAGAGCATAGCTTTCAAAACCACTAGGGAGGATCATGTTGAATCTGATGGAGAAAATGAGTTAAGTCTGAATGATATTGCCATGTTTGCTAAGAGGCTGAACAAATTTGTTAAGGCTAAACAGATTGGCAAAGGACAAAAATTTGGGGATAAGTTAGGTGAGTCTAGAAATAGAAATAAAACTCAAACTCAGAAAGACAAGTCTGATCTTAAAAACAAAAAAAAAACTTCAATGTTTTGAATGTCAAAGATATAGTCATATAGTTGCAGAGTGTGCAAACACTTTTAAAAAATCCAAAGGATTAGTTGTCAGTTGGGATGATGAATTTGTTAATGCATCAGCTAGTGATGTGATAGACTCGGAGGTAGGTGATGATTCTGAGAATTTTATCATGTTTGCTGCAAAAAGCAAGGAGGTTAGAGAAGTGGCTACAAGTTGGGCTATGTCTTGAGAAAAAGGTTCTGAAAGTGATGATGATTGTGATGACACGCTTCAAGAGTCTTATGACAAATTACTTGACAAGATCACACAACTTCACAAAAATCACATGAAACTGTTAAATAAAAGTCTTAACATGGACAAAGAATTGCATTATTTAAAAGATGAATTAGCCAATAGTTCTCCAACTCTAAATCTCCTACAGACTCAAAAGGCCAAATTGTTTGAGGATTTGAATAAGTCTAAACAAGAAAGGATTTAGGTTTTGAAGATAGTAGATGGTCTCAAGAAGGAAATAGTTGAGAAATCTACGAGGATTGGAAGTTTGGAAAAGGAATTGGAGGATGCTAATTCAACTATCCATAAATGATCTAGTGGAACTCTTCATCTTAATCATATGTTGAGTATGGGAAAATCTGCAGGGAATACAAAGGGCTTAGGATTCAAAGGAACAACGAGTAGTTCAAACATCGTTTCCAAAACAACTTTTATTAGAGTTGCCCAAGTAGCATCTAGTTCTTATAAAGGAAATTCAAATTGGAATTCTAATGCTCAATCCTATATGAGAGGAGATCTTTAAAAAAAGTCTATTTTTACCTCTAGATATTATAAGAGGTCAACTGATGAAGTTCATAGGTTTGTTCCTATATGTCACCACTGTGGTGTCAAAGGTCATATTCGACCGAGGTGTTCAAAGCTAAGAGGGAAAACTTTGCAATCGATGAAGGAACAAAGAACTAAATAGAAAGATTACATTCAAGATCAAATTAGAGTGTTGAGTGAAGAGATGAAGAATTTTTCAAAATTGGCAAATAGATCTCTAAAGCTGAAGAAGTTATTTGTCAGGAAAGGTGAGCTACATTATTTTGTAGTTCATACTACACTTAGAGCACGTAATTCTAGCTCCTAGTATCTGGATAGTGGTTGTTCAAGGCATATGACTAGAGATAAGTCATTATTTGGATTTCTCGAGGAGTGTCATTGTGGGATAGTCACGTTTGGTGATGGAGAGAAGTCTAAAGTTCTAGGAAAAGGTACTGTCGTGATTTCTGGTATGCCTAAACTAGAAGATGTGTTGTATGTTAAGGGTCTGAAAGCTAACTTGCTAAGTATAAGTCAGATATGAGATAACAATCATAACGTCAATTTCTCTCCTGATAAGTGTTCAATCATCGACTCTTCTGGAAATTGCATCATGGAAGGTATGCGTTCGTCTGATAACTACTATTGCATTGTTCCTGATTATAAATTATTGTGCAATAGAGTTAAACTTGATGAGTTTGAAATCTTGCATCAGCGAATGAGACATGTTAATTTTCATGATTTAACGAATATCACTAAAAGTGAAATTGTCAAAGGTGTTCTTAAGCTTGGCTATGGAAAAAGGATTGTATGTGGACCATGCTAGAAGGGTAAACAAGTTAGATGTCAGCTTAGGAAGATAAATACCATTTGTACTTCTAGACCTTTAGAGTTGTTTCATATGGATTTAATGGGTCCCACTCGGACCATGCGCAAAGGTTGTCAGAAGTATATTTTTGTGATGGTAGATGATTACTCTAGATTTACATGGTTTGGATTTTTGAGTGAAAAGTCTAAAGGTGCTGAAAATTTTAGAAAGATTTGTTTGAAAATTCAGGTTGAAAAGAATTATTCCATTACTAGAGTGAGGAGTGATCATGGAAAGGAGTTTGAAAATTCAGGGATTGACACTTTTTATGAAGAAAAATGAATAAAGCATGAATTTTTAGCACCAGATACTCCAGAACAAAATGGAGTGGTTGAGAGGAAGAATAGAGTTCTTCAAGAGATAACTAATGTTATGCGGCATGGTAGGAAAGTTCCTAGGTATTTTTGGGCCGAGGCGGTGAACACAACTTGTTACACCTTAAATAGAGTCTATCTTAGGCCTGACACCTTAAAGACTTCATATGAACTTTGGAATGGCAAGGAACCGAATGTGAAGAATTTCAAGGTTTTTGGAGCAAAATGTTATATTCTTAGAGATAGGGAGTATATTGGGAAATTTGAGTCTAAGAGTGATGAAGGAATATTTCTTGGGTATTCATTGACATGTCGGGCATATAGGGTTTTTAACCTTAGAACTCAAACGATGATGGAATCTGCTAATGTAGTGGTTGATGATTCATGTGTTGATAAGACTTCAATGTCTGTTGAGGAGGAAGATAGTGAGCCATTCTTTCTGTTAGGAAATGATTCTTTAGATGTTGGTAAAGGGGACACCGTGGTTCATGATGAGACTTCTAGTCTCACAGAATCACATGGTCGAACTTGTGATGTTCAAGTTACTCCTTCTAAAGAACCATCTGCAAGGGTTAAATTGTATTATCCTTTGGATAATGTCATAGGATCTGTTGATCAGATGATGGTGACTCGTAGAAAGGCTAGGAATGAAGTCTTGTATGCATATTATACATCTTCCTTTGAACCTAAAAATGTCAAAGAAGCTCTTCAAAATAGTGAATGGATAAATGCTATGCAAGAAGAACTTCAATAGTTTGTTAAGAATGATGTGTGGTATCTTGTGCCTAGACCGAAAGAGATAAATGTGATTGGTACCAAGTGGATATTCAAAAATAAAAAGGATGAAAATGGTACAGTTGTTAGGAATAAAGCTAGGCTTGTTGCTCAAGGTTATACTCAGTTGGAGGGTATAGACTTTGATGAGACTTTGGATCCAATAGCTAGACTTGAATCTATTCGGATCTTATTTGCTATGGCATGTCATCTTGGATTCAGGTTGTATTAGATGGATGTAAAGAGTGCATTCTTGAATGACATTCTTCATGAGGAGGTGTATGTGGAGCAACTAAAAGGATTTGAAGATCCGCATTGTCCTGGTCATGTGTAAAAGCTTAAAAAAGCTCTGTATGGGCTGAAGCAAACTCCTAGGGCTTGGCATAAAAGATTGACCGACTATTTATTGGGAGCAGGTTTTACTTGAGGGGGAGTAGACAAAACACTGTTTATCCATAAAATTGAGTGTGATACAGTTGTTGCACAAATCTATGTTGATGATATTATGTTTGGTTCTACTTCTGATAGACTTGCTCATTATTTTGGAGATCAAATGACACATGAATTTGAGATGAGAATGATTGGTGAATTGAACATCTTTCTAGGGCTTCAGATTAGACAATTGAACGATGGGATTTTCATTTCTCAAACTCGTTATGCCTTGGAATTGGTGAAGAAGTTTGGTTTGGAAAAGGTTAAAGATGCTCTCACTCCCATGAATACTAGTGTTAAGCTTAACATAGATACTAAAGAGAAAGATGTCGATCCTACACTTTATAGGAGTATGATTGGGAGGTTGTTGTACTTGACTGCTAGTCAACCTGACATAGCTTTTAATGTTGGTTTGTGTGCACGTTATCATGTAAGTCCTAAGGAGTCTCATATTACTATAGTAAAAAGGATTATCATGTATGTTAAAGGGACAGTGAATTATGGATTGTGGTATCCATTAGGTACAAACACTAAAATCACATCATTTTCTGATGTTGATTGAGCCGGTAATGTTGATGATAGGAAAAGTACCAGTTGAGGGTGTTTATATCTTGGAAATTGCTTAGTTGCTTGGCATAACAAGAAACACAATTGTGTTTCCCTTTCCACTCCTGAAGTTGAGTATATAGCAGTTGGTAGTTATTGTATTCAAGTTTTGTGCATGCGACAAATGTTGTAGGATTATTATTTTTCCCAAGGCACGATGATTGTGTTTTGTGATAACACGAGTGCAATAAACATTTCTAAAAATCCCGTTCAACACTCTAGGACAAAACATATAAATATTCAACATCATTTCATTCGAGATCTTGTTGAAGATGGTATAGTCTCTCTAGAGTTTATATCCACATATTCTCAGTTGGCAGATATCTTTACAAAACCACTAGATTTTCAAAAGCATGTTAGTCTTAGGAAATCTATTGGTATGTTTTCTTTAGAATAGATATCTTCTTATCTATCATTCTAGGAGCACATTGTATTATTTTCCTAGAATTGATAGATAATCATGCATCTGTATTATATTTATTCATGCATGCATTTAAAAAAAATAACAAATTCATAAAATAATTTTTTTTTTGGAATGGTGAGCTTGGCTAGAGTACAAACAGTTGTCATATTTTACTCTATTCTCATATTTACTTATCTAATTATGCAATTGAGAAATAGAGGTATCAGTTTGACCTAAGATTTTTTGAATGTTCACTTGGCTTGATTATTTTATGTTGAAAAATCTTAATCTTAGGTGCTTATTTTACTTCGGAGATGATTGTAATACCTACTGAAACTGTTAATTTTTTTTATTTAATCTGAAGTGATATGTAGGTTCATGAGCTATGCTAGATTGATCTATGCTTTAGTATATCTTTTGCATGCTTATGAATGTTGTGGTAATGTTGAAAGAAGGGAAATGGAAGAGATATTTAAAATATAGAAGTGCAAAAACTAGTTCTTTAATTCGAGTAACCGGGTCTCCTACCACAAAGTATTAGAGTGTTCGCGTCAAAAGGGTAGAAGACTAATGAACATAAATCATAAGGAAGAAGCTCGGGTCTAGTTGGTCGGGACTAAAAATCCTCGCTAGAAAGTCTGGAGCATAGAAAGATAAAAAGGGATAAGGTGAAAAGGAGCGAATGAATAAATTATTTGAAATTTTGTTTTAGGCAATAAGGTTTAAGTTAACGATTTGACTTCTAGTTTGGATTTTGGACTAAATTATCATCACGGTTGGTGAGGGGATTATCAGAATTAGTGTGTATTGTTTTTATCTTACCTTAGTGCTTGCACATGAGAATTATTATATATATATATATTTGCAAAACTTGACTTGTTCATTCTTGAGTCTACAAGGTATGTGTGCTGATTTTCTTCATTACCGAATGTATAATGGCTGAGTTAGATATGAGAATATGATATGTTAATGATTAGCTTGTTGTCTCTATTGTCTTGCTCACATATTTCAAAATACAAAAATATTGTTGTTTTATCTTTGTTTTATTTTTATTCATGACATTTTGCATTCATGCATTTTGTGTTAGGGACATGCATTGTTGAGATATTTGTTACTCGAGAATCTGGATATAAGCTTATAGAATAGAATATTTTATCTTCGTATTTAGTGCTTGGTCTTAGATTCTCTAGAGTCTCCTATGTTATTTTTTTCCCTATGTTTACATTTTGAGGATTTCCCTATGTTTTGATTGATATATCTTTGTTTCTCATTTCAGTGACAAAAAGGGGGAGAGATTGTTTGGTTAAGGGGGAGAAGTTTTTAGTAAGGGGGAGTATATTATCAGGGGGAGAAGGAGTGTATTTATACCATGATGATCATTATGCTTGCATTGTTGTTATGTTATTCTTATCATCATTATATTGGTTTATATTTGTCTTCCACACTTGTTTTTCATGGTATGTTGTTTAGTGTTGTGGTTGCAAGATTAGAAGATCGTCAAGAGGACAATCTGATATTCTATGTCTATGTTTATTGGCGTGTGTTCATAGGTATAGATATTGTTTTGTTATTTGTAAGGCTATCTTTGTAAAACATGGTTTTGTCTTAGAAATGCCAAGGGGAAGATTGTAAGAACATTTATAGTATTATTTGTGTTTGGCATGCTCGAGACCATATGTTGACTGAATTGTCATGTTGAGTGAATTGTGGAGTCAGGAAGGTTTAATGGACATTGAGAAGTTTCGTTAAATTCAAATCAAGCCTATAGAAGTGAAGAATACAAGAGAATTGAAGAGGAAACAAGTTTTAGTAAAAAGTGCCTCCCAAATGGCAGAAACGTTATTTTTTCAAGCCGTAACTTTAATAATCTTAACAAGTGAGTTGGGGATGTTCAAATGGCACAACTATCAAGAAAAGTTGGTTCCAAGTATTTTGTTACACCTGACCTACGCCCACATCAACAAAAAGTGGCTAGAAAGTATCGTTTCTACGCCTGAAACAGACGCGATCATTTTGGCCCTACGCCCTAGACGTAGGCAAACTACACCCCAGGCGTAGGGGTCTGACGACTTTCAGATCTGGAAATTCCTATTTTGCCTCCGACTTGCTCTCCTTTGAGGTGGCTACGACTTTACACATTGAGATACGTGCTATACACATTATATTCATCAAAATATAGGGTTTTACTTGGTTTGAGGTGAAATTATGATAAAAGGGAAGATTAGGGTTTGTCCTCAATAATATCTATAAATATCAAGGTCTTCTACACATGTGAGACAACATTTGAGCCTTTGAGAGATCTCTACAAGTTTTCTATAGATTCATATTCATCTACAAAGATAGAGATAGGGAGAGAAACTATCATTCAGTGATTCTATATCTTCTAATTTTCTCTTGTTTAGGGGTTGTTCAATTATGCTTCTACATCTATGATCTTATGCACAATTGAATGACCTAGATTCTGAAAAATCTACACACCACCTTGTGCAACGTGGTTGCTTTCATCCGTTGAAGAAGCGGAGCAGGAGGCTTCGTGGAGTGCGAGTGAATCTAGACTTTCAAACGTCGAGTGAAGAACAACAAATTATAGCGGTTTTAAGTTCTGTTTTCATAGAGTACGTACAAATTCTTTAATTCATAGTGCATCGATACATGAGCGTATCTGTAATTTTTACGGGGTTTTTCCAACGTTTTCCACGTAAAAATCTCCGTGTCTTCTCATGATTTATTTTCTACACTTATATTCATAATTACTTGATTAATCTGTTTTGAGAATTAGGTTTTCGTGAATAATTAAAATTGAATTTCTGCTAGATTATTTTAATTGATCTTTAAATTGACAAAAAACCTATTCACCACCCCTCTAGGCTATTTTCATTAATTGTCTAGTAAATTTCAAAAAGATAAGGGGAGAGAGGGTCCCCTTGTCTAATACCCCTAGAACTTTGAAAATGGCCCTTTAGAGCAGCATTTACATCCACAGAAAACACAGCGGAACCAATGTAGGCCATAATTAGCTTGATTAAATAAGGAAACTTAAAAGCCTTTATAGTAGCTTCAAGCAAGGGCCAAGACAATGTGTCAAAAGCCTTAGTAAGATCAACCATGATAGCAATTCTTGGAGCTCCATTATTTGGTGATAATCCCTTAGCAACTCCTGACCAAGAAAGATGTCATGGGAGATATTCCTACCAGCAACAAATGAACCTTGATTGAGACTGATGCAAGAGTCTAAACAGCCCTTAACTCTGTTAGTAAAAGCACCATGGAGAAGCATTTATAAAGAGTAGTGCATAAAGAAATTGGCCTAAAATCAAACACCATAGAATGGTTCTCCTCCTTATGAACTAAAGTAATAATTGTAGAATTCACCTCATTAGCATAAATATTCATATTTACTCTTCAACATACTATAATTAAGTGACTAGAATTAGGCCCTTTTTAGTAAATATTTTTACTTCTGGGTTTACACAAAAGAAAAAGAAAAACATAAGCCATTTTGAGAAGCTGATACCCTCTAACTTCTTCTAAAAGCTCTTTCAAGGCTCAAAAGTTCTTTTCAAAATTTTCTGAAACTGCAAAACAACTTTTCCCTTCGGGAAGACAAAAATAGTTTATGAAAAGCCGATCCAGATAGGGCCATAAAGTTAGAAAGTTGATGGAGATTATCCATTCATAATTCTTAGAGAAATAAGTTTGGACATCCAAATATTTTAATAATATTAAATTTTTATAAAATTTGGGCAAAACAAGAGACGTCTTTTTTGGTGTCCGTCGGGTTTGGTGAAAAATATGTGTTAAGAATGCACCCTTTATGACGGCTTAGGTTTTGCCTATTCGCAAGTGCACGAATCAATTGTAATATAAAAATGGCTTGAGAATGGGAATGTCGAACCCACTGAGACTTGTTTATTCACTTCATCAGTTTAAAAATATTGACTTATGTTTTGCAAAAGTATTTGGATTTAATTTTTGAGAATTGAACTAAAATTAACTAAGAAAACAATAAAAATGATAGTTGTGATCAAAAGATAGAGAACACTAAGGTTTTCATCACTCCACCACTAACCGCATAATATAATCCTTAATTTGCACAATTGTAATAGGGCAGTCTATTACTGTGAATAAGGTCATACTGCAAATAGTCGAATATGACCCCCAAAAGGATACCGTCAACAGGATTCGCTACAACCCATCTCCAAACAGAGTATGACTAGTTCGTGCATCCACTCTAAACTACTCCTACTAACAGAAATAAAAAAAAACATGCTATATGATCTCACTGAGGCATGGCTTGTGTAAACCTAGGGTTTCAAGTGTTAAGAACCATTGTGTAGAAAATCATGAATTAAGCATCTGAGTTCTGGACCATAGTGAATAATCATGATTGAATAGAAAAATTATATTTATTCCATCTAAGACAATAATTTAGAACAAATATAAAATTCTATATAAAAATCAGAACGAACACTCATCTACTACAATCATCACAGAATAGTCACAGTTTCCCCTCTATAACAATTGAAAACAAATATATGGACTACATTACATGGCTATGATTTTGCTAGAAAACCCTATATACCGGTTTTGTTGGCCATGGAAGATGGTGATTGCATCATGGATGTAGAGACATAATCCGTGGTCTTCTTCTCCATTTCTTTAGGTCTGAGTATGACTCTTCTTCTCCACCGCAACAAGTCTGAATGAACGTATGAAAACTTAATGAAGCAACAACCACCCCCCAATTCTGATGTATGGGTGTGTATATATAGGCAATGATGTAGAGAAGCCCTTTTCAGTATTTTCACTCTAAAACTCATATAAACCTTAACTTCTCATATATATAAATGTATATGCATGTATACAGAGGTCTGGAGTCACATGGCACCTCTTCTAATTAAACCGGGGGTGAAATAGGAAAAAACCACACAAAACCATCAACAGTTGTTGCACCTATGCTTCAAGCATACAGGGTCCTACGCTTCAAGCATACCAGGCCTACGCTTCAAGCGTTGGTCTAAGCGTACCCTCTGAGTGTAGGTCCAAGCATAGTTTTATGTTTTCTAGCCACTTTTTGGAACTGGAAGCGTAGGCACTAGTGTAGTAATCTTATGAAAAACCATTTTTCTCCTTGATTGCACCAAAACATCCATCTCAAACCCACGATGCTTTTTGCTGAAGATGACAGCTTCTAAAAATGCCGTTTTTGCCCTTCGGGAGCCATTTTTGTCTCAGATGCCTCTTTGACTCTCCTCTTGGATAGAAATAGCACACTCTTCATTTAATTCACTGAAGTTAGCTCCATTTATTCATTAAGCTCTTGAAACATGCTTTAACACACAAATGACATAAAAATACCAAATAATGGATTGGAAAGACGTAACAATAGTAAGACAAGGGCTTAAAATGGATACTTTTGAGCACCTATCACACCCCCCAAACTTAGAAATTGCTAGTCCCTTTGCAATAAACTTAGGGAACTTTGTTGTGATGATTTATAATCTATCTACTCAAACTAATCTAACCTACTTCCTTGCTTTCGTGAGGGTCGAATATTAAACATGGCACGTGTAACAAGCCTTTTAACCTTTAGGTTTCCCCTAGTGGACGAGTGAAGTCTCATGAAGGTTTCCAGTGATGGTACCTACAAACATATCAATTCTTTATAATCACGCATTCATGAGTTCACACACAAATGAATTAAGTCATGTTATAATGCAAAAGATAATATGGATGCAAATACTCCCACTCACTACCAAACAACAATTATATTGAGCTTCATGTCATGAATGACTCCCACTAAAGTGAATGATTTTGAATGATTTCGCTACTCTCTACTTAAAATCCAGACAACCTTTCGTGATTTTGTGAACATTCAACTACAATACTTCAGTTTCTCTTCTCCTGCTTCATTGATCAAAGTTTGCCATTTTTCATAAAAAAAATACACTACTTCCATCTTTCCACTTTTCATCCCTTTTTGTCTTTCTAAGTCTCCGAACTTTCCAGCAGGGATTTTTAGTCCCGACCAACTTGGCCCGAGCTTCTTCCATTAGATTTATCCTCATTAGTTTTCTCCCCTTTTTACGTGAACAATTATATTGGTGATACCAAGGCCTGGTTACTCAGATTGAAGAACTACTTTTCGCATTTTATTTTGTCAAAATATTTTTTTCAATTTTCTCCATTTCCACCATAACATCTCCCCATCTCCCCTTTTATTGTGGCAAAATTATATTTCAACTTCATATTAAAAAATTAACCTATTTCTCATAATGAATGTGTGTTTGTGCTTAAAGGTCAAAGTCATCCTTCTTAATTTTAATTTCACTCATTCACTCACCCATGTAAAACCACATAACTTCACTAACTTGATCTAATCATTAATCTCATGAATGGGAATATCACATCACATATTACTCATGCATCATAAGCATAAACTCAATCAACTTGTAATGCAAAACATTCATGTGTGAAAACAAAGAACTGCTCCAAAATTTTAAATTTTAAATTTTTTTCCGAAAATTTTATTCCTTGTAATCATATACCCTCACACCCAAACTTAAATCAGACCATGTTCTCATGGTTAAAAATAATATAGGAGAACAAATACAATTACCCTTGAAGCTTAATTCTGGATTCCAAAGCAAAACATGAATCCCCTCCCAAACTTGATTTGGATCACCTGTAGATATCATCAACATAGCATAAATACCCAATCAAAGCAAGGGAAATTTCATCATAAATATCCAGACATCAACATTTGTTTTTCAAGGAATCAAAGATTCTTTTTTTCTTTTTTCTTTTTTCTTTTTTATTTTTTTTTCAAAAATAATAAAAGAAAAAGAAAATTTGATTTGGCCTTGAGGGCCTACAATCCTAAAAAAAGAATAAAATTGTAGAAACAAAGACGTGGCCTTAAGGGTCTACCATGCCTAAAAATAAAATAAACCAAAAACCCTAAATCTAAACCTAAACCCCAATCTTCCTCATCTTCATCACTTAACACGACGTTTTTCAACCATATCCGACCGTCTACAGTTTCTTTCAACTTTTCCAAATATTCCTCTAGATAAATTTTCATAAACGTCCACCGTGTCACATCCATCTCCTTAATCCTATCACCCAGCTGCTCAACAATGATCTTGGATAACAAAAATGGGAATGGGAGATAATACTCAAATTTATCACCACCCGCCCACCGTCTACTCACAATCGCTCGAGCAATCGACATCTTGGCCATGATTAATGTTGGAATACACACCATATACCCATGAGTTAGGGCATACAAATTTCTAAGCATAACGTGATCCCTTACACTAGTTCGATTATTGGGCCGAAGTTGGGCTGAAACTACACAATCCAAATAGAGAAAATTCACCTTCAACCACCAATTATCACACGTCCTATCATTTGGATTTGATACTGTACACAATTCCTGAACCATGTCCTTATCCATATGTGGCCATACTTGAGGATATTCCTTGTAAATATGTTGGAGTACTGATCGGTACATTCCACGCTTCGGCAATCGTTCTTCTCCCAACCACAATAGTATCACTCCACTTAGATACTTAGCTGATATCAACTCAAATCCAACCGGTCCCGTAATTTCCATATTTTCATAAAATTTCCGAACCAAGCCTGGATACACCTTTTCTCTTGCCGGACGTTCCAAACTGCGCAATCCTCTTTCTCGAAGGATTTTTCTCCCGGGTGCAACTAAAATTCGGTCCATCCTACCCGGATGAAACACTTCCTCATATTGCAATCTGCACTGCATAAATGACTTTGGTGTGGTTCGGCTTCCTTTTCCACTTGTGGCTCCTCCATTTGAACTCTCCGCATCCATATGTGGTTCAGTAACTTCCATGAATTCCTCTGGATCAGAATATTTTTCACTTGCATTATCCATACTACCGACCCCAGGATAGAAAGAAGAAAAGAAGAATTATAGAAGACTTTCTCGCTTTAATGCTCAACTCTTTGAGAATTGGGAATTATAAATTGTGTCTACTCTATGGGTGTATTTATTGATGGATGATGTAAATTCAAAGAGGAAAAGGATTTAAAACCCTTGGCTAACTAGGAAAGGGGAAACAATAACTAATTCAACTCCAACTTGTATTTGCATTTCGTTTCTTTGTCCGATTAGGAGTACTCTAAAAAGTCTACAAAAATTCCACAAAAGATCCTAAAAATAACTCAAACAAATCCTAATACAAGTATAGATACAAACCATGCCAAAACACCCCGCAAACTGGTCAAATTTGCAAATTTCCAATATTTACCTCGCAGTAGCCTACGCTTCAAGCGTAGGCTTGGCCCCGCAAATTTTTATTTTTTTTCAAAGAACAGTTTCCCAATCAATCCAACACCGATACACACCCAAACTTAAATGCACAAATGTCTGCATAGTGTGAAATAAATTATGAAAGAATTCAAATTATGAGCATATGTAAAAAATGCGTAAAAATCCTGGGATATTGCAAACACAATCGGATTGAACATAAAACTGTATTTTTATAAACTATGAAAATATCAAAAACATTTAGAAGATAATCGTTCAAGCGGTCACATCAAGCCTTATACAAAACTATCCGCTCGACAATTTATCTCTAAAATAAAAAATGAAACAAAAATAAAATGAAAACAAAAACCTAACTAAAACTAAGCTAAGCCTCATTATCAGAGGTTGGTGGTGTAGGTGGAATCTGCATACCTGCATGCTGACTCATACAGGCAATCCTATGAAATAACCTCGTTTGATCCCTCTGTCGGGCTTGTATTTTCTCTGCCAAAGTCCGCTCTCTCCCCTGCATTCGTGCTATAAAAGCATTAAATTGTACCTGGGATAGAGTAACTGTATCACCAGCAGGTGCCTCTGGCATCACTACCTCCTCAGCGACAGCTGGAATATGTGGCATCTTGGCCTCAACCTCAGCCTCCTAATCAACACCCACATCATCAACCTACTCCTGAGCCCGTGCATCTGGTACCAGTAATACACCTAACACTGGTCGGCGTCGTATAATATCATCTGCATGCAACCGGGTCATAACACCAGTCCACATCCATCTCAATCCTGGCATCTGTTATAAGCTTCATCACCAAGCACCGGAATCGAATCTGAAATAGACACTGACCAACCTTGGTCTCCTTCCGTAGATGAATATAATGTGTATATAGGCCCTCCCACAAAATCCGTGGGATAGAAATCCACCTCTCGAACCAAACTGCATAGTGGAGAGCCAAATATGCCTCATAGCACATGGTGGTATGGTTGCATGGTTGAATCTGAGATCGAATTATCACATCCCAAAACCATAGCATAGGATGATAGTTTGCCTTCTTTGTGTAGTTCCGATGTGCATTGGCTCACTGCCCAGTAGTCTGAAGTGTAACAAGCTCATAAATAGATGGGAGTACCTCAAGTATAGGCGAGAACTCAGCAGCTAGCTCGGGTGGATACTTGTCCAGAATACCCCACACCTCAACAATAGTCTGGGGAGTAATCTCAATCTCAGTACCCCAAACCACTCTCCATAGTCTCAACCCTTTGCTAAAATGACACATGTATAGCCAGAACTCCCGGATCATATCCTCGTAAATATGCGGAGTAGCCGGGGCTAGAATAGGTAATAGACGTTGAGCCCTGAATCGGACGATCATCCAAGCTGGCACTGGCTGTAAACCCTCAAATATCCTCATTAGGTATGTCTGCTCCTGCTGATAGCCCTTTCGGATCGCTCGGCTAGTAAATCCTCTACTGATGGTGTCAGGGGCACATGTAAAAATGTAGTCAAAATCCCGGGGTTACCCTCCACAAGTGGCTTTGGTACTCTCTCATATGCTCGATCATTGTCTTGAGCGGCGTCCTCCTATTACTCAGCATCATCCCTCTGCTCAGTATGCTCACTCTCTGTATCCTCCTCAATCTGCTGCTCCGATATAGGTGGCGGTGATGGTGCCCATGGAGTAACTGGCTCAACTACTAGGTGACCATGTGGCAATAAGATGTCGCGTCCCTCTGTATGGTCCTCTAGCACCTTCGCCTCAAAATACGAGGAAGACGAGGATGCTGAGTCAATATATTGTGGCCTCCTGGCGCGTGTGCTATGGAGGCGAATAGGTGATGGGGTAGGAGATGATGATCTACACCTTTGTCACACCGGTGGATAAACCGCAACAGCGGATTGAGCCACACGCCTCGTTGACACTTTGGTCTATGCCATGCGTACAATAGGGAATTTTTAAAAAGTAAGCAATAATGAACCAGACACCGAATCAAACTCAAACTATATCTAAATATATTTAATATGATGATTTAACAAGCCGTCATCCCAAAAAAAAATGATCTTCAATCCGATTGCAAAGTCGAAAAACTCAACCTTTTGAAAACAGATCAAAACACGATTTTGATCGGATTCGTTCATCAATACTAGTGTAGAATAGTTAAATAAGTCATATGAAATCAAAATAATGGAACAAAACTCACCGAATCGAATGAAACAATAATTTTCCAAAAATTGAGTTTCGGAGACTTTTCGAGTTCTTCACGCGAATTCGGACGAATCACTAACTAATTTGATGATCCACTGGCAAAGAATAATGTGGAATTGGATGACTAATCGATAGAATCAAACCTCTCAAAGAATGGTGGAGAATTGAGGGAGAGAAAGGTGTTTGAATGAAATCGGAGGGAAACGCTATCGGGGGTCTATTTATAACAGCCCCGCAGCTACACTGGAAGCGTAGCTCTACCTACGCTTCAAGTGTAGGTCCCTGTCTCCAAAAATGAATTTTTCTCTTTTGACGTCGTCTCGTCCCGTCTTCAACTCCATGCATCTTTAATGCTTCCTAGGCTCCTTTTTCACATGATGATGGCCTCGCAACTCGATTTTACGGACTCGATCTTAAGTACCGATATAACTACATTATTGTCTTCAAGTACAAACTAGGATGAAAAGCTACTCTTCTTTACCTAACACCAATGTTTAACGTCGTTGGCTCGACGTGATTGTAACTTAATAATCCGGATCAAGTTTGTCCAACTTGGGTGGTGGTTCAATTAGATTTATTGTTTCTACCACACACTCAGCTGGTTGAACCTCAAATTAATGCTTTAATCTTTGACCATTCACTATAAACTGCTATCCTGTCTCAGGATCATTAAGCTCTGCTACTCTTTGGGGGTAAACCTTTGTGATTTGATATGGCCCGTCCCATCTAGATTGGAGCTTGCCAGGAAACAACTTCAACCTTGAATTAAATAGCCACACCTTTTGGCCAACCTCAAAGACCTTTTTCCGGATATGTTTATCATGAAACGCTTTGGTTCGGGCTTTATAAATTCGAGCATTCTTGTAAGCATTATTTCTCAACTCCTCAAGCTCTTGAACTTGAAGTTTTCTCTGAGCAACAGACTTCTTTATGTCAAAATTCATCCTTCGAACTACCCAATACCCTCGGTGCTCTAGCTCTACAGGGAGATGACATGCTTTACCATATACCAAACGATATGGTGACATTCCTATTGGTGTCTTATATGTAGTCCTATATGCCTATATTGCGTTGTCCAACCTTTTCGGCCAGTCCTTCAAATCTGGGCGCACTATTTTCTCCAAAATATTTTTGATCTCCCTATTTGAAACTTCCACTTGCCTATGTGTCTAAGGGTGATAAGATGTACCAATTCTATGATTGATGCCATACTTTTCACATAACCTATCCAGAAACTGGTTGTCGAAGTACTTTCCATCATCATTAATGATCACACGTGGTACACCAAATCTAGGAAAAATATTTGATTTTACAAAGTCCTCTACTATCTCATGATCAACACGCAAAATGGCTATTGCTTCCACCCATTTTGATACATAGTCCACCCCTACCAGTATATACTCCTTATGATCAGCTTTCGGAAAGGAACCCATGAAATCTATCCCCATACATCAAATAATTTGATAATCAAAATTAGGGTGAGAGGCATCATGTGGCATCGAGATACAACCCCCAACTTATGGCATCGCAAACATGCCTTACAATACTCAAAAGCATCTCTAAATATGGTAGGCCAGTAAAACCCACTCTATAACACCTTGTGGGCTGTCTTTTGAGCTCCAAAATTCCCTTCACATTCGAGCGTGTGACAAAACTTTAATATGCTCGGTACCTCACTCTCAGGGACACATTTTCTAATAATCTGATCAGATCAATACTTGAATAATTGTGGATTATCCCAGATATAGAATTTTACTTGGCTAAAAAATCGGTCCTTCTCATTCTTAGACCATCCTTTCGGAATCTGACCCGTGGCTTTATAATTGACGATATCTGCATACCACGATATCTGTTCCACAATAGCCATACTGAACAAATGTTGATCTGGGAATGAATCCTTAAGAGGAGTATTTTCCTTTGTAGAGTCAATAATGATCCTCGACAGATGATCAACAACTACATTCTCTGAACCCTTTTTATCTTTAATCTCCAAATTGAATTCTTGCAGTAGCAGAATCCATCGAATCAGTCTGGGTTTCGAGTCCTTCTTGGTCAATAAATGCCTTAATGTGGCATGATCCGAATATACCACTACCTTGGTTCCTAAGAGATATGATCAAAACTTATCCAAGGCAAACACTACTGCAATCAGCTCCTTCTCTATTGTTGTGTAGTTGATTTGTGCATCATTCAGAGTTTGGCTGACATAGTAAACAACGTATGGCAGTTCGTCTTTCCTCTGACCCAACACTGCTCCAATAGCATAATCAGAAGCATCGCACATTAATTCAAACGGCAGATACCAGTCTGGAGGACGAATGATAAGAGCTGTGGAGAGTCAATTTCCCAACTCCTTGAAAGCATGCAGACATTCTTCATCGAAGACAAATTAAGTATCTTTCACTAACAAGTTACATAATGGCCTTGCAATTTTACTAAAATCCTTGATAAACCGCCAGTAAAATCCAGCATGCCCTAGAAAATATCTTATTTTCTTGACAGATATGGGAGGAGGTAATTTTGAAATCAGTTCAAATTTTGCCTTGTCAACCTCAATCCCTTGTGCTGATATGATATGGCCAAGTACAATCCCCTCCTAAACCATAAAATGGCTCTTCTCCCAACTCAAAATTAAGTTCGTCTCTCTGCATCTTTTGAGTACCAGTGTTAGATGTTTCAGACAATCCTCAAAGGTCGCTCCGAAGACCGATAAATCATCCATCAATACTTCCAAAAATGTTTCCACCATGTCAAAGAAAATAGACATCATACCCCTCTGGAATGTTGCTGGCGCATTACATAAACCAAAAGGCATCCGTCTATATGCAAATGTTCCATACGGATAGGTAAAAGTGGTTTTCTCCTGATCAACAGGATCAATCGCCACTTGATTATAGCCGGAGTATCCATCCAAATAACACTAATTACTTTGCCCGGCTAATCACTCCAGGATCGGATCAATAAATTATAAAGGAAAATGATCCTTCCTGGTATGAGAGTTAAGTTTTCTGTAGTCAATGCACATACGCCACCCTATGGTCGTGCATTTTGGAACTAATTCACCCTTTGAATTTGGTAAAACTGTGATACCGGAGTTTTTCGGTACCACTTGTGTTGGGCTGACCCATGTGCTATCTGAGATCGGGTAGATGATACCCGTATCTAGCAACTTTACCACCTCTTTCATTACCACCTCCTTCATATTTAGGTTCAATCTTCTTTGCATTTCCCGAGATGGTTTTGCATCATTCTCTAGATGTATACGATGCATGCAAATTGAAGGATTTATACCTTTCAAATCAGCAACGCTCCACCCTATAGTCTCCTTGTTCTCTCTTAGGACTTTGACTAAACTCTATTCCTGTTTTTCTGTTAACTTTGACGATATGATCACATGAATAATCTTATCCGGTCCTATAAAGACATATTTTAGCTTTTCAGGTAACTCCTTGAGTTCCAAGATTAGTGGAGATATTAGATATGGAGTTGGTGATTTGCTCGAAATTGTATGAAGTGGCTCAATTGGTGCCTTCCATGGCTCTCCATACAATGCGGTCTCCAATGAAGTAATGCCTGCATAATTCACACTCATCTATGCTTCCCAATTGTCAGGTTCATCTTTCAACCTAACTCATGTGATAAGTGATTCAATTTTGTCCTTCTCCAAGATTCTTGGCATGAATTCCTCCACAATTTCTTCAATCTCATCCACTTCATCAATTCTGAAACATTTCACCGATTTGGGAAGTTGATGATTCGTATCAAACACGTTCATCCGCACCTTCATATTGCTAAAGGAAATCTCCATTGCTACTATCCGACATTTAATACATGCATTGGCAGTGGCCAAAAACGGTCATCCGAGAATAATAGGGATATGCTTCTTTGAATCAGATACAGGCTCTGTGTCAAGAATTATAAAGTCCACTAGAAAGAAAAACTTATCCACTTGAACAATAACATCTTTCAGGATTCCTCTCGCCTGCTTAATTGATTTATCTAGAAGTTGAAGCACTATCGATGTGGGACTAAGCTCACCTAAGCCTAGTTGCTGATAAATTGAGTATGGAAGTAAGTTTACACTTGCGCCCAGATCAAGAAGAGCTCAACCAATTTGTTGGTCCCCTATGACACATGGAATTGCGGGAGCACCGAGATCTTTTCTCTTAGGCGGTGTATCACTTATTCACAACGAACTCACTTGCTCAGTTAACAAAATCTTCTTCGAGACCTTTGCTCTACTTTGACGCTTTTGGGTGTAGAGGTCCTTCAGAAACTTCGCGTAAGATAGGATTTGGCCGATTATATCTAAGAGATGCAAAATGTTTCTAACATCTAAGATTGTTTATGCTTACCAAACTTGGCTGGGTCTCTCAGACATTTAGGAAATGATGCAATTTCCTTATAACTAGCCCTATGTGGCTCATCCGGCACTGCCTGATCGATATCTTTTTCAATCACTTAAGGTTGTTCTCTCTGCAATTTCTCAGCCTCCTTTCGCTTACTTATGCTTTCCTCATACTCTTGTTCAACTCTGTTCTCCACCTCTTTCCCGCTTCTCAAAATGGTAATAGCTTGGACCGATTTACGTGAAGTCTACGCAAATGATCCGAGCTCCATTGTCAGTTTCGTCTTCGGGTTGACCACCGGCTGACTAGGCAATCTTCCTTCTTCTCTTCTATTCAATGAGTTTGCCACCTGTCCCATTTGAGATTCCAGCTTTGATATTGATTGAGAATGAACACCGAGCTGGTTCTAAATGGTCTGCTGTGTACTTTAAATGGCTTACAAGATCTTATCCAGATTTGACAAAATCATAGGCCGGGTGCTGTGGTGGTGGAGTTTGACTCCTTTGAGGTTGGGGTTGGTATTTAAAAGATCGATTGGACTGAGAATTGGTCTGAAAAGTCCAAGTCATTACTTGTGGTTAAGAATTAAATGATTGTTGGCTCGATTGAAAATTAGGTTGTGGATTTTCAACATGCTGGGATCTATATGAAAGATGGGAATGGTTTTTCCAATTCAAATTGTAAGTATTAGATAAAGGAGAATTATTCGAATTAGACCATGTTGCATTAGCATCCGCACTCACTACTTCATTACCTTGACACTCATTTTGTGAAAACTCTGGCCCTATTGCTAAGATATCTCTCTAAGTCGACTGTGTAAGGTTCATGAACTTATCTAACTTTTCTCCTGGCACAACTACCGACTCACTGACATCATCATGATTTTCTCTCCTATCAATGACAAACACTTTGTCAGATCTTCTCGCATATCTATCTCTTTCACTCACCTCAGATTCATATTAAATAGAATTATCGCTTACATTGTCGAACAATTCCAACAGCTCCTTGGCTAGTTTGAGCGCAAATTATCCTGTTGTAACTGCATCGATGAGATTCTTATGCTCGGACCCAAGTCCAAAGTAGAAGTTACGTACAAGGTCTTGGTCCACAAACTTATGGTGGGGGCACTTTCTTAGAATCTCATTAAATCTTTCCCATGCATCATGGAACTCCTCATCAAACAACTGTTTGAAATGAGTGATAGCTTCTTGTGCCTCATGTGTTCTTCCTACTGGGAAATATTTCTCTAGAATTTCTGCTTTCAGGGTTTCCCAATGGATTTTCACATTGTTAGCAAGGGCATCTACCAGTGTTTGGCTTTCTCTCTTAATGAAAAAGGGAATAGTCGCACATGCAATCTATTTGCACTAAGGTTTTCAATTCTAACAGTAGAGGCCATTTCTAAGAAATCATTAATATGTTGGTATGGATCCTATTTATTAAGCCCGAAGTACTTTGGAAGCATGTTGAGAATACTAGATTTGATCTCATAGTGTTTCACGCCATCCTCTTCTGGAAATTCAGCAAACGTCTCTTGAGTAGCTGAAGGAGCAAAGTACCCCTTTAGGGACGTGGCTGGCGGTCTCCTTGCATCAGAATCTCGATTGGCCATCTCTTCTTGCACCAACTGTTGACGACGATTCAACTCCCTAGTTCTATAATTTCTATGAAACGGACGTTCGATTTCGGGGTCAAAGGGAACTATCGCAGTATTAGGGTCAAAACGAGAAGTCTTATCGATCATGCACTAAACAATAAAAATTCTTCTTTTTTATTTATTCAATTTATGAAAAACAAATTACTACTTCTAAATTACTCTACTTATTAATAGCAATCAAAGTTAAACATCGAGTGCATAATCTAGCTATCCTAAAACTCACAAAAGGTCCGTCGACACAACTTTAGCTGTTCCGCTTTCGTCCTCTATGCTTTTCAGAATATGTCAAAAACACAAAAATTCTAACTTTAGATACACTACAATAATTCAATGAAAATAAACTACTAAAGCTGTGAATAATGCCAAGTCCACGGCAACGGCGCCAAAAACTTGGTGTCTGTCGGGTGTGGTTAAAAATATGTGTTAAGAATGCACCCTTTATGATGACCTAGGTTTTACCTATTCGCAAACGCATGAATCAATTGTAATATAAAAATGACTTGAGAACGGGAATGTCGAACCCACAGAGACTTGTTTATTCACTTCATCAGTTTAAAAATATTGACTTATGTTTTGAAAAAGTATTTGGATTTAATTTTTGAGAATTGAACTAAAATTAACTAAGAAAACAATAAAAATGATAGTTGTGATCAAGAGATAGAGAACACTAGGGTTTTCATCAGTCCACCACTAACCGCATAATATAATCCTTAATTTGCGCAATTGTAAGAGGGTGATCTATTACTGTGAATCAGGTCATACCGAAAATAGTCGAATATGACCCCCAAAAGGATACCGTCAACCGGATTCACTACAATCCATCTCCGAACAAAGTATGACTAGCTCGTGCATCCACTCTAAACTACTCCTACTAACAGATATTAAAAAAGCATGCTATATCATCTCGCAGAGGCATAGCCTGTGTAAACCTATAGTTTCAAGTGTTAAGAACCATTGTATAGAAAATCATGAATTAAGCATCCGAGTTTTGGCCCATAGTGAATAATCATGATTGAATAGAAAAATTATATTTATTCCATATAAGACAAGGATTTATAACAAATATAAAATTCTGTATAAAAACCAGAGCGAATACTCATCTACTACAATCATCACATAATAGTCACAGTTTCCCCTCTATTACAATTGGAAACAAATATAAGTACTACATTACTTGGCTATGATTTTGCTAGAAAACCCTAGATACCGGTTTAGTTGGCCATGGAAGATGGTGACTGCATCATGGATGTAGAGACACACTCCATGGTCTTCTTCTCCATTTCTCTAGGTCTTAGTATGGCTCTTCTTCTCTACCGTAACAATTCTGAATGAATGTATGAAAACTTAATGAAGCAACAACCACCCCCCAATTTTGATTTATGGTTGTGTATATATAGGTAATGATGTAGAGAAGCCCTTTTCAGTCTTTTTAGTCTAAAACTAATGTAAACCCTAACATTTCATATATATATAAATGTATATGCATGTATACAGAGGTCTGGAGTCGCAGGGCACATCTTCCAATTAAGCCGGGGGTGAAATAGGAAAAAATGCATGCAAAACCATCAACAATTTCTGCACCTACGCTTTAAGCGTACATGGTGCTATGCTTCAAGTATACCAGGCCTATGCTTCAAGCGTACCCTCTAAGCATAGGTCCAAGCGTAGTTTTTTTATTTTCTAGCCACTTTTTGGAACTGGAAGCGTAGGCACAAGCGTAGGGAATTTATGAAAAACCAATTATCTCCTTGAATGCACCAAAACGTCCGTCTCAAACGCACGATGCTTTTTGCTGAAGATGATGGCTTCTGAAAATGCATTTTTTGCCCTCTGGGAGCCATTTTTGTCTTGGATGCCTCTTTAACTCTCCTCTTGGATAGAAAGAGCACACTCTTGAGTTAATTCATTGAAGTTAGCTTCATTTCTTCATTAAGCTCCTGAAACATGCTTTAACACATAAACGACATAAAAATACCAAATAATTGATTGTAAAGATGTAGCAATAGTAAGATAGGGGCTTAAAATGGAGACTTTTGAGCACCTATCAATTAAGCTCCTAAAACATGTTTTTTGCATTTTTTACTACTATAGTGGTCTAATATTCTGATGTAATCCATGCAATAAAATTTTTGTTACCAAATATACTTTAAATTTTAACTTACAACACTGTACTACAAAAATGTAATTTTGTTATCAGTTAAACAAGACCTCAAAAGCAAAGAACTATCCACACGAGCCAGTTTTGTTGCAAAACTAAGAAGGGAAACTTATGAAGCATGAATACGGATTAAGAACATGTGTGCAACACAATACAACAAGTCTCAAAATAATATTATGTATTATTGTTATATATATATATAATAAGTAAATTTTTAGTTATTTTATTCAAATAATCATAAAAACAAGCACTATTTTGGAGTTTAAAGTTCTATTTTTTATATTTCGTTAAGTCCTCAAATAATCGTACAAGTGTAAAATAATCATTTCACATCCCAAATATGTCAAAAAGATCACTTGGGATCGAAATGAAAATGAAACGACTCAAACGGCGCACAAACGGATCATTCCAACACCCCATGTTTACCCAAGGGTAAAATGGTCAATTAAGGATAAAATGGTAATTTCAAAGTGCAATTACTAAGTTTGGACCTAGCACAATCCGTAGGAACAAACGGGATCTAGATTTACGCAATGAGGTGAGAGATGAATTTTTGAAAATGGTGTCGGACAACGCCGACCAAAACCAAAATTTGAAGTACCCCAGTTTCACCAAGGGTAAAATAGTCATTTCAAGGGTAAAACTGACAGTTCAAATTTTATCTCAAAAATTTGAAGATAAGAAAAACCACAGAAATAAACGGAACCTGATTCGGAGCAATAAAACCCAAAATATGGAAGTTGGAAAACGATGTCAGACAATAACAACCAAAACCGAACAAAAATGGGTAAAATACGTGTTCGGGCGCCAAAACCGAGGCTCTTGGACTACCACTCAAAAAATGAAAATTTATATAATAAAGGAGGCTCTAAGAAGCCCATAGAAAGAAACGGAAATGAATTTCGGTACGAGCCGAAAAATATGAATTTCGAAAATAAAACCGTGACATGAAAAGTTTAAAATATACGGTCACTTTCAAAAGAACATAAATCACTCAAAAATATGTTAACTCGAGTGATTCAAAAGTCTAAATACAATTTCGAGATGTCATATTTCCAACGCAACAAAAATTGCCTTGATCCGAGTTCTGCAGAAGGAGCTACGACATTTTGAAACACGCCGCGCGGGATGGACTGCGCCCAGAAGCAAGGTGCTGCATCTATAGTAATTGCTACAATGATTACTGTAGCTGCAAAACTCTATGCTAAAATGAATTTTCAAAAAATTAGCTTCAACCCTTATAAACTGATTCAATATTACACTAATAAGCTTAGAAATGTTTCGTTTCGTGAAAATTTGCGATAAAATGACTGTTTTTCCCCCGGTCTCTGTTTTAGCATTCCATCGACTTTTAATGTGCCAGAATGTTTTCAAATGATTCAAAATCATTTTCTATAGCCCAAAGAATAAGTTTAGGGTTTGCAACACTTAACAAAATAAGCATATCTGTAAATCATCAACTAAGCTCTACAAAAAAAGTACTCCGCCTCCATATGCACAAAAAGTGCGAAATCAACACCGTATCTCTATCGGGAGACTATGGACCTCCCGAAAAGGGATCACCACCTGAAAAATATATAAGTCGTGGGGTGAGCTCATTAGACCAGTAGAGAAAACGTCATCGCCTCAATCTCGCTAGTCCGAGTGGTACAACCCACCCAAGGTTCATGCTACTAATCCTAGGTCAGTTTCTTGTCCCACATGGCTCTCATGCCAATCCGGAATCCCGTCGAACCAAACAAGCAATTTTCCCTAATATGGTCACATTATAGTCATTCAAACATAGCAGGCTTCAACATCAAAATCATAATCACATATACGATATTTTAAATGCAATATGACTCAACACACCTCATGTTATACCTTATTCACCCAACACAGGTTAACGGATAGATACTCTGGCCATTTACTTTTGAGGATACATGCTCATCAATTAATGTAAAGTACCGCACCGACTCTTTCCAAGTGCTTTTGACACGTCACACTTTCAACAAGGAAGAGCTGTTGTACGAGAGCCCAACTTGTAACTTCGTGCCCCTAGACCACAGAGGTCACGAATATGAGCCCCTCATATGACTCCCAAACCATTATCCCATTTTCAGACTTATTAGTTTCGTAGGGGTGAAACACCTCCTGGCCAGTTGTTGCGACGATCCGACACAAGACTACCCACACATGATTACACAACCCGCATATACCAATACCATGATTTTGACACTACGCGATGTACTCAATATGCATCAAGGTTTTCAATAACAATCATGTTTCATCACAATATATGCTTTTCTCATTTGCAATATATTGTACTCAATAAAACTATCATGCTTACAATTTCACACTTATAAGCAATAGTTCACAACATGAGCATCATAATACATGCTCTTCTCATTAAACAATATATTGTACTCAACATAACCATGGTCCATCATAATACATTCTTTATCTCTTTTGGCAATATATTATGCCCAACTCAATCAATATGCTCATAATATCACATTTATAAGCAATAAACTACAACAAGCATTTATATCACACAATCATGCTTTCAAGGGCCTAGTTCATTGTCTAAGTTGTCAACACTTAACTCGTATATATATATATATACGACATATATACACATAGACGCACACACCCTCGTACAAAAGCTAAAACAACTCATTTTTCACCTACCTCAATTCCAAGAAAGCTAACACAAGGATGCCAAAGAGGTCCAAGCAAGGTCACCAATGTCAAGTGTGCCTCCAAGAATAAGTTGGTTGCACAACCTTCATAATTCTATTCAATACACCATATAATGGAAACAAGATTACTATAGTGTTAAGAACAAACCTACAATTATCAAAAATGGCTCCAACCACAAGAATCAACCAAAACATTAATTATATCTAAACTAGGGTTTAATGAATCGAATACTCAAAAGGAAAGAGATAGTTACGACACTTACCAAAATCTCCAACCCAAAAGTGAGCTCAAAATCACTAGATGGACTCTAAGCTTCCAATAACCGAAAATTGGTGAAAAGGTTCAACTTATGGTCCTTAACAAGATTCATGAGAAAAGGAAACAAAAAATCAATAGTTGAACATAATATTTCAAGAATGGAAAATCTAGGGTTTGAAGTTCAAAACCTCAAGAGAGCTAGAAACTTACCCCAATACTTAAAGCAAATTGAAGAGGAGAGCAATCCAAGCAATTCCCATGTTAAACACTTCTTTAAACTCTAAGTGGAAGGAGATGAGGGAAATATAGAAGTGTAGAGAGAAATGAGTTTGTAGAGAAAGGGAAAAGTCTTGCAATGAAAGACTTACGAAGTTGTAGAGATTTTCCACTATCTCTCTCACACTCATCCAATGGCCTACAATAAATGTAAAAGATAAGAGAGGAGATCCAAGGGCCACAAAGTGGTCTTGCAAGAAGGCTAAAACTAAAAACCCATAAAGGTAACTCAATGCCAAACAAGGCCTTAGCATCTAAGGGTTGAGAATAAAGCAAGGAAAATGAATAAATGATCTAAAGGTTGAAATGACCAAGAATAATGCATTCTTGCATTTGTGTGGCATCAAAACAAGGCCCTATGATCAAAGGGTTGTGAGCAAATTGGAAGACTTGAATCAATAGTGGAGAATGAGACACCATTTAAAAGTGTGAAATGACCAAATCCTTCCCAACTTAGGGTTAATTACAAGAGTGTCGTCACAACTCTCAATTACCCTTTTACCCCTTGTCATCCTCTCTATTTACCACAATGCCACTCATACAGCAACACTTAGCCAAATCTCTACAATTTCCACCAAGTCCTCTTAATATGAAAATGTCAATTTACCCTTTGGTCATTTATTTCCTAAAATCATTTTCAACAATTTTCATTATTCTCAAAATGAAAATACAATATGTAACTTACAATTTTAATATAATATAAAACATGTAAGTCATGCTAAGCACATAAACACATTAAGCACATAATGTCACATCCCGAATTTCCAAAGACTCCCGAACCGGGACATCCGAGGAATACGGGATGTGGTCCATAAAAATGAGCGACCAACTAAGATCATCAATAACCATAAAACGAAAGGAATATTATTAACAATATAATTCCATACACAAATAAGCTGAAGCTAAACAAAATGATACATAAGGCATGTCTAGGTGCCGAAATAATACATCTCTACAACGATGCAACGATACCAAATACCAGGAAGGGATGTGCCAACAGACTGGCTCCCAAGAAATATAAGAACAATAGTCCCAATACAGGGGACAAACAAAGAAAACTAGAATGGAACAATACTACATACGAACGTCTCAAATCCCGAACAGCATCCGTACCACTCTAGACAAATCCAGAACTTGCAATGAGGAAACAAAAGAAAGGTGTCGTTGCACCGTATGTAGTCCCTAGCCGAAACAAAACCTACAAATTGGTGTAAACCACCAGGGAAAACCAACACCGTGGTGAGCTCAACAAGCCCCGTAGGAAAAAGGAAATCGTAATCGTCATATCCTCCGACCGTCCAAGTCAAGTGTGAACCAACCTGTGTACATGCATCTACCCTAGGTTAGTGACTTGTCCCTCATGGAACTCATGCCAATACGAGACCCCTGAAAATATCCCTCTAGTCCCCTACCATGCATCATCAAGGGCAACTAGCACATAATGAAACCATAATATAACATCATATGGCAAACGCACATGTATATATATACATAGAGACAACAAATAAGTACAAGTCATGTAATTCTAACCTCACAGGAGAACACTATACTCGTACCCCCAATCCAATACTAGTAGTCTACACTACAAACATAAACGTATTCCATGTACACAATACTCTATCGTAATATAGCCAATCACTCTAGTGGCCACAACAATAACCATAGGATCCAAAGGAACTAAAATCACCTCGATGCCCATAACAAGGAACATCTATAACCAGTACTAAGGAAACTCTCACGTCCTCGCATACCAACATAACCATCGTCAATGTATATATACACAATACACATATGACACATCCACCTATTCACAAAAGCGAACCTTACTCGCATTAGTAGCACTACTCATGCCACAACATCAATCTCATGATACTATCCACAAGTATATCAATTCCATCACTAACGCTCTTACTATGAACAAAAAAAGCTAACTACTCAACCACGAAGGGTATGGGAACGCTACCCTCAAGAATGACCGCACAAGACCATGAAACCAAGCAAGGAATGGAAATTCCAATGCTAAACACATGAATAACCGGAATATCACGTCAATATGGAGAAACATCCACCCATGATGAGGAAACATCACTACGCATATCCAATAAGCCACACACATCATAACCGAGACTCCAAATGAAGGAAGATATAAAATACGCATACCGAGAGAATACACTCTCAAGTCAATCGAACAACCACAACTCAAGGATTCCTATGACGCCCTGAGGACGAAGAAGGAAAAATGATGTACTGGAACCACGAAACCTAACGTTCGTTTCCAACCCCACAGATCAAATGATGATACAAAAGACTGACTCGGCATCACGCTGCGACCACTCAAGAAATGTGGATCTAAGATGATCCTTCAACCTAACGAAATTCATCCCTAAATACCACTAATCAATGCTCAAAACATAGGTGAAGAAGTGGTGAAGAACAAGGGAGAGAATGGAAACAAGCTGGGAAGAAAATGTACAAACAGGTAGCACTGAGTTGTACACCGAGTACTCAGTAAACCCTCACTGAGTTGTGACTGACCAAATTCTATGGAATAATTTGAACATTTCATAAATGCACATCTCACTGAGTACTCGGTAGAATCTTTACCGAGTACTCGGTGGCCCCGAGAATAAAAACTCAAAGATTGAACCCGAAAAGCTCCGAAATGATACCAGATGACTCCGGGCCAAACCCGAACACACTGAAACATCAACAACACTATGCGGAGTGACTCAACACTTGACATAAACCACAGAGAACGAACAATGAAGAAGGAAGTCCAAAAATGACAACACTTCAACGAAAAAGGGAATGAACGCTCCCATAACTATATTCCCAACTGGGAACCCAATTCAATTCTCAATCAACAACTCATCTCAACCACCTACGACGGCTAATTTGACAACTCCAAGAACACTCCTATTCTTAGGATGTGAAAAGGAAAACCCTAATATCCAATACTATGGGAAAAACTCGGTTTAATCAAAACCTCATCTAATCCATTCAAACCTCAATCAACACTTGATATCACTTCTCTTAGACTATTAACGGAATCAAGAAGCTATTACCACACAAGTGACTAGGATAAATATTAACCTCACTTAATCAAACTTCAATCCTCGAAGTAAAATAAACGATACATTCCTCAAATGCAAAAGATGTATCAAATGACCATCACCACATAGCCAACCAAAATCCCAAACTATCAAGGATCGTACACCCATCAAAGGTGCAAAAAGATCAAGTGGTCAATAACCCACTACCAACCAAGGTTACTCAACTATCACCTATCTTCTCAAATGTCACAATTCACACTTAACTCCATAGTCCACTACTGACTTTACTTATCACAAGAAAGCCGTTTAAACCAACTCATATCACCACCATAGGGTATATAAGTACATATCAACAAGTATAAGCAGTCATATCACGTTATTCTTTAAAACATGACATGCAAATCATATTTTCACATAATCCAATTTCACTTGAGCATTTTAATAACACATGAATTATATCACAACATTCACCTTAAACATGCTCCTTAATCATATTGAATAATATCATGATATACATATCAAATGGAATCACATAAATACTATGCAAATGCAATGTGACTCAACACCACCCGTGGTTCACACACGACCACACACCCTACTCTAAGAGTCAACAGATCCAGAATCTCTACCATTCACTCCTAGCTCGGGATGGAATGTAGAGTGCACACCGATTATTCCCAAGTGATTTTTCTCTCTTTCACTTCTAACAAGGAATATCAATTGCACGAGATGTCCTGTGACTTAGGATCCAGAGATCAAGTGCACGAGACGACCCGCGACTTTAAGAATTGGACGACCCACCCTATATCAACAAATTTTGGCTTTTCAGTTTCGTAGGTGGGGAACACCTCTTGGCCAGTTATTGCGATGATCCGACACAAGACTACTCACCCATTGTTACACGACCGGGCGTAGCCCAACACTAATAGAGTTCTCAATACAAAAGGTGAACACCATATGAACTATGTCTCAATGCATCATATACCAACACAAATATGTATCATATCATATTTATGTACAACATTCCCAAACTGTCAACAAAATGCTTTTCATCATTCAACATGCTTTTTAAATCTCATTTAAAGCAATAATCAACAAGGATGTTTTCTCATGCACCATTCATATTCAAATCATCAAGTTTTCCTTTTATTTCATAATGATAACATTTTCATTCACTTAACATGTTTTTATCTCAATTAAAACATTTAACTCACAAGGATACATTATCATGCACAAATAATGTTCCAAATCATCAAGTTATCATTTAATTCATAAAGATAACTTTACCTTTCATTTAACATGCTTTTATTTCCATTAAAGAAATTATACAAATTAACTCATTTTCATACACAAGTTTAATGTCAAGATTGCAACTTCAAGATTAACAAGAAAGGGGAACTAGAATAACACTCTAAGTTTGTAATCCCACAAGCCACCAATCATCTACATCCACATCTCAATTGACTAACCAAGTAGCTAGCTTACTTACGCTATCAATGCCACATAACTACAATCCATAATCCTATATATAATTACAGTTATACATATACACCTTAATACTCATATTCACATATATATATGCATACAAGTATATTTCAACTTAAAAAGTCCACAACTCATAACCCATCTAACATACATCATATACCTATTTCAAGGATAACATAAACATGGATTATAGCACATAAACACATACAACCCTAAATTCATATTTCTCAAGTATACACTTAGCAAAAATATCTCTAGGATTATAAACCCCAAAAATGAAATCGCACCCTCACGAATCATAGAATGAGAGATTAAGAATTCTTACCCCTACCTCAAATTAAGAACAAGCCAACCTCCAAACAAGGCCTATGAAACCCTAACTATCACCCGAAATCGAAATCGACGAAACTAATCGGTGAAAAGCTTCGCCATAGCCTCCTAAGAATGAATCAAGACTCAAACCACAAGGAAAACATGAATCAATAAATGGTTTGAAAAGAACATCCAAAACTAGGGTTTGGGAAAATAACTCATGAAGAGAGAAAACCAGTTACCAATCCATGGCTCAAATCAAAGGCGAGACTACCACGACCAATTTCTGTGTTGAAACCGTAACAAAAATCCAAGCCCAAATATATGATATAGGCAAAGATAGAGAGAAAAACCTAGTGGAAGAGAGTAGGCTGAGTTTGGAGAAGAAAGGAGAAGAAAAGTAAATGTCTAGGTCAACACTCATTTATATTGGCAATCTATGAAATCTGCCGAGTTGTACCTCGAGTACCCGGTAGATTAATAGTCGAGTACTCGGTCAACAATCTACCGAGTTGTACACCGAATACTCAGTATCCCTGAAACAACAATTGCAAGAAAAGGCTCCAAGGCCCCAAGATGACACCGGAAAACTTCGAAACAATCCGGGACACATCCAAACACTCCAAAACACATAGGAAGACTCTTATACTTCCTCACCAACTCATACACAAGTGAAATACTGGGAATACCCCTCACTCCCAAAAGTTCCAAAAATAAAAATAAAGACATAATCATATAAGTGCTACACCGAAATGTCTACAATAACCTAAATAACACGTTCGAGCAACAAACATGCTCGCCGAAGCATCCACAAGAAAACTTCACAACGAACCCACGTAGTCGCCAATGAAACACAAACCCACGAAGCCGGAAACAAAATACCACGAAGTCATCCTGCTAAGATTCATATCCTAATTAACTCACCAGTTTAATCAAGAATATGTTTAAATAAAAATAAGATTTAGAATAATAAAATAATATTCACATAGATATCTATATTTATATAAGTTAGTAAAAAGAAAATTACCATATATCTATCTATATATAAATACCAATTTGTTTTATTTTTTTTTTCTTTCTGCTGAATGATCGCAACAATCGATCAGTGTTTTTCATGTTTTTAACAGTAACCACCAGTATTTACTGTAGTTTTATATGTTTTCATAAAAAATTTAAAAAATTTGTAACGCCCCACGTTTCCTTTCTCCTTTCTGGAATTCTTTTCCAAATGCTAATGGTTTTGTGACGTCACTTATTCATGACATCTTATGTAATCTTGGTACGTGTAAATTTTTTGCGTTTAAGTTTCAAACTTATCGGGATGAGTTTGTTGACTTTCGTTTTTGGCTTCGTGATTGATGTTCGTTGGCAACTACTTGGGTTCGTTACAATGTTTTTTTGTTGGAGCTTCGGCAATCGTATTCCGTTTCCGAACTTGTTACTTTATTTTATTTTCGACCCCCATTGTAGCAGTTATGTGATTTTTATGCTTGTTGTGCTTAGCATATTTAACGAGTACTTATTGATAGGTGTAACCATGTGAATCACGCATTGTATTTTCATTTTGTAAATAATGAAATTAGTTAGAAATATTTTCGAGGAAGAACGACCTAGGGGTATAATGGTATTTTCACTATTATAGAGATAGTGGATAATCCTAAAATTTTGGCTAAGTGTTGAAATAACACTTGAGTGGCATAGAGGTAAATACAGTAAAAACTTTGGTTTAATGGGAAAGATAAGTTTAATGGCATTTTGTAATTGACCACAAGTTGAAGGGTTTTTGGTATTTTCTCATTTTAATGTGTTGTCACATTCTTCGCCATTAGATCTCATTTCCCATCTTTCATCTCAATCCTTGGATGTTAAGGCCTTGTTTGGCAAGTGTATAAGGGTGGTGTGTATTGATTTAAGTTTATTCTAGGATTCCAAAACTTAGATGAAATTGCTAAGTGTATCCCTGGAATTGTGAATTAGGGTTTGAACATGTTTATGTGAATTAAACATTGTGTATGGAGTACTTGTAACGATATTAAATAGGATTATGAAGCATGCTATTTATGTGGTGTTTTTGAGATTTCTCATATTCAAGTGTGCTTGTATGCCTATATATGTGTATATGTATGTGGGTATAGTTGTGTATATGTATAAGTGTAATTATACATATGAGTGTATGGGTGATATGAAAGTAGTCTTTGTAGTGAGATTAGGCTAGTTCATTTGGTTAGTACCTTTAAGGTATGTTGGGAATTCATGTCATGTTTGAGGTGTGAATTATGATAAACTTGCTTGAATTGAACTAAGAGCATGTTTAAAAGAATGAAATTGTTATCCTTGTGAATTAAATGACAATTTGATGAATTGGAACATTAATTGTGCATGATAATGTATCCTTGTGATTTAAATGCTTTAATTGAGAATTAAGCATGTTAAATGAATGAAAACGTTATCCTTGTGAAACAAAAGGACAACTTGATGAATTGGAGCATGAATGTTGCATAAGAAGGCATTTTTGTTGGTTATGGCTTTAAATGAGATTTGAAAGCATGTTGAATGGTGAAAATCATTCATGTTGACATTTTAGAAATGTTTTTTGTTTATAAATATGATGAGGTACATATTTATGTTGTTGCATGGCCCGTTGAGACATATTGCATATAGGTCTACCTTTTGTAGAGATAATTCAATTGGTGTGGTCTACGTCCATTTGTGTATTGTGCGTGAGTAGACTTATTTTGGATCGACATAACAACTGGCCAGGGGGTGCTTCTCGCTCCTACGGAATTAATCTTCCGAGAAACTGAGACGATAGGGGAAGACTTGTCTAAATCCTATTGCACGACCGTGTCATGTTTGACATCTTCCTTGTTAAAAGTGTAAGTGTCAAAAGCACTTGGGGAAGAACGGTATGATAAATCTACCTTCCTTTATGAGCTTGTATCCTCAAAAGTGAATGGTTAGAGAATGATCCTATTGACCATTGGAGTTATGGTGTGTATGGTTGTGTGCGTACCATGAGGTGTGTGAGTCACATTGCATTTGAGTTGCTTTTATGTGATTATGTTTACATGTGGATCATGCTATTATCCTATGTGGTTGAGGAGCATGTTTAATGTGGATTTTGAAATATATAATTCATATGTTATTAGAATGCTCAAGTGAAATTGGATAATGTGAGAATATGATTTGCATGCCTTGTTTTGAAGTATAACATGAGATAAATGCTTATACTTGTTGTTATGTGCTTATATACCTTAGGGGGGAGGGTGATATAAGTGGTTTAAAGATTTTCTTGTGATACGTAAAGTCGGTTGTGGCTATTGAGTTGAGATGAGTTGAAGCCTTGAGAAGGCGGGTGATGGTTTTGTGGTCTAAATTGGCGTTGTTGTAGCAACGTGGAATCAATGGTGATTTTGATATTTTGGTTATGATAGACGAGGTTATGAATAAACCGAGTCAATTGTGTATTAATGGCCATGTGATATTGTTAGAAACCTAAGAGATGTGGTTTCGAATGTGAAATTGAGGTTTGAAAGAATCGGAAGAGGTTCTTGATTTGAAACTAGTTGGTTCCATGGCAACGGCCACTAGGTTTCCTTTCGCCAGCTTAAGGATTGGAATGTCATTGAAGTTGTGGACATTCTTGAATAAGTCGTTGTGGAGTTTAGAGATTTGAATATCGAACTAGGTATGGTTGGGTTAGAGTTGGTGCCTTTGCAAATGGTCACTTGGCTTCCCTTCGAGTTGACTTTTTACCTCGATTCTTCATTCATTTGCTTTATTTGAGCATCTATAAATTTGCTTTGGTATTTCCGTTGGTGTTTCAGCTTTTAAGTAAAAAAAAACCACTTTCGCCTATCTCGTGACCCGACTAAAACTTTGAGCTTTAGAAAATGATCTTGAGTCATTTGAAAATATTTTGGCACTTAAAAAGTTGGTAGGATGCTAAAACAGAGACTGGAGGCAAAATGATTATCTTTTTCGCAAATTCAGGAATTTCGGGGCGTGATACGGACTGTACAATGTAATCAAGGTTTATCCCCATCGAGTAGTAGGGCTCGATGGGGATAAACCTTAAGCATTACATTGAACCTACATTGGAAACGGGTGTTGCATAATGATCCAACACACGAGTGTGATTCTGAATAAAGAAAATTGGCAATGTCGCACCAACGGCGTTAAACAGTGGTCCTAGGCTTTGGAAGATGGTTTTTAGCCTTCGTTTATAGAATTAGGTTAGTAGATAGTTAATATCGAGTCATAATTAATGTTCATCTACTTGTAGAATGATTCGATGGTTGAGATAGATAGGGAACTGAGTGTGAAAATCATCGAGTACGTGTACACTAAATGGTGTACACTTGGAATATAAAGATGTGGAGCTGAAAGAATTGAACCTGCATAAAGGGCATAAGCATAGGGTCTTATAGTTATGCGTAAGAAACCAGTCTTGCATAAATTCTTCCTAGAAGGAAAAATGCATGAGACCCGTAGAGCTATTCCATGGAACCGGTGAGGACCAGCAACATCAATGGCGCCACCAGTATCAGTAGTTCATACGGTGGATCCATCAGTCCCTGCAGAGCTATTAACTATTCCTAGGACTGAGTGGGAGGGGGATAGGATAGACATGGCTACTCTCCTAGAGCGCATGGATACACTGATTGAGGAGATACGTCAACTTAGGGGTGTACATTCTTGCCAGCCCTAGGATCCACCCATCAAGTAGGTAGGTGCGAAGAGCGTGAGTGTGAGAAATCATTGTAGATATCTTCTGTCATCCACTCATTATTCCTTTTTATATCTCTACCAGAAATGATCCTCATTCTAGTTTTACGATTTTTGCTGCAAATTTGAAGAAATATATATATAACTTCCATAAAAAAGAAAATTTTTGATCATTTATAGGATTTTGATAATATATATAACTAATTTTTATAAATATATTACATAAATATTAATATTAATATAGAGAGTACAACTATTTATAATAATATATGATTAATTGATTTCTTTTTCAAATGAGTTTGAGGGAAGAATTAATGTTATTTATATTTTCCATAACCTCTATATTTACTTACTAATTTTCAAATAAAAATAAAATTTTAAACCCCGATCGATCAATCATAATGGTGATCGATCAACGGGTTAGTATTTTACAATTTTTTAATTTTTTGAAAATATTGATTTTTACCATTTAGGACCAATATAGTAAAAATTCTAATCGAGGTTCCGAAAATTATAATATTTCAGGTCTAAGAAGGGTTGATATTTTCCTATATATGACTATATATTTATTTTATAATATATAATTTAATTATAACCAAGTATAAACTTACCTTTATGATTAATTCATAGCCATTGGAAGACATCAATTCTTCTTATAAATATACATCTTTGGATTTAGTCTTTCACATCCCAGACAATCCTAACACCACTAGATTGTATAGAATGGGGGGAATCTCGTATTCTTCTCAAGCATCTCTCCTTGCTTACTCTTCAAAATTAAAGTATGAATATATTTTCTTTCGTGATGCTTTCGTGGAACCTGCTGTTGAATATTGTGCAACAATATTTAGAAAGAGGCAGCTAGAAGCAATCTTTGTCCTCGCTGCTGATCTTATTTTTCAATCTATAGTAGCATAATTTTATAGGAATTTAGAGTTTGATGAAGAGAATGGAAATAAAACAATGGTTAATGTAGTCCACCAACATTAGGATATCAAAGTTTCAACTGAAGCTATTGCTAAGGTGTGGAAGTTGTCGTTCGCTCCATCTAGAGTAGAAGAACCTTTCCCTTCCCCATCTCCTTCCTTCATGACTATGGGTCATGACATATGTGATGGGTTTACAGTTAAACCTAACATTTTGGTGATCCCAAGGATTAAAATTGCTCCATGCTATTGGATGATTATTAACTTGTTAGGAAGACAATTTTCTCCAGAAGTTCCAAAAGATAAGTGTGACTATCTTCTGGTGAAGATAATGTATTCTCTAAAGAATAATTATTGGATCTCGTTACCCGATATTATTTTCCATAGTGTAGTAATACATTGGCACGCTATTATTAAGGGGTCGGCGACGGGGTATATTAGGTTACCGTATCCTTGCTTGATTGGTGCACTGTTTCAAGATCAAATTGGCAATCCAATTAGTTCCAATTTACTATCTTGTTATTGGTATCCTACAGAATATGTGTAACACCCCGTGTTATTTTCCTTTTTTTCTGAAATTATTTAAATTTTAATTTCAATAATGACGTCACTTGTTCAAGACTTATTATTTATTATTGGTATTTGATACTTGTAAATTTTTCGCATTTAGTTTAAAGTCGACTGGACGATATTCCGGTTTCTCTTTAACGACTACGCAAATTCTTATTCTCGACTACACGATATCGTTTCGATTATTTCGGTTATGGTATTATTACTTTTACGGATCCGGTGTGAAGCGTATTAATTTATTTTCTCGGTGTTCCGGTTGTTGGGTTCCTAACCCGGTGTAATTCTTTCGGACTAATTTGATTAATTGGCGTCTTGCGGACTTACGGGTTGTCGCAATATTATTTGGAGGCTTCCGATAATTGTTGGGATTTATTATATATATATATATATATTATATATATATATATATATATTGAAGTGGGGTTTGTTTGCAATTATAGAAGTTTTGAGGGTTAGTTGTGCAATTAAGCATATATATATGTATATGCGTATACGCTACCTTTCTCTTCACCTGCTACCACAGACCTACTTCCTTCTCCTTCATTACCATTTTCGTTGGCAGAGAGAGAGAGAGAAACGATCGGGAGAAAGGGTAGTCGGGCTAGAGGAGGCGCGGCCATGGAGGTTCGCCGCAGCTGTAGTAGCGGCGAGTAGCGACGGTGGCTGGGTGGTCGACGACGGCTGATGGCGCAAGGGCAAGGGTCGGGGAGCTGGGTGGTGGTCGCACAATGGTGGCGCCGGTGGTGGCGCGAGGGAACGGCTAGTGCAGTGGCGCGCGTGAGCAGGGGCGATTCCGGCTGGGCTTCGGCCAATTTTTCGGCAACCTTCCGGTGATCGGTTTGAGCCTATTTTTGGTGAGTAGCTTCCTCTCAACCTCGTGTTCATCATACTTTAAGTTCGTGATTTTACGTTGAACGATTTGCCCGGAAATCGCGTTTATAGGTTATAGTTTTCATTTGGGTTAATTTAGATTTAACCAAATTAATTAACCGATTATTAATGGGCTTCGTATATATCGTATAGGTTGTCGAGACGGACATTTCGATATATTCGAAATAGTTTTTGGACGATTTTGGTCGGCGGGCTTCATATTCGGGCGCCGATATTATGTTGTTTCAGACTGTTCGGTAACGTATAATTAGGTCGGAAATTATATTTCTCACTCTGCATTATTGAAGTAGTTTAGGGGCGCAAACCCTTATTTAATTTAATATAGATATATGAAATTGCTAGTTTAAATATCTATAAATTGTTTAGAATCGGAATGGAGTTAGGGATTAATTTAAGAAAATTTATTAAATTATTCCTATGTGATTAAATAATATTCTTATTTAAATTAAATAAGAATAGACGGCTTAGAAACCCTTACGAATTTAAATGGGTCATTAGAGATTCGAAAAGCTTAGACGATATGCTAGGATCCTCTTGGTATACGTGAAATAATTGTTTAAATTATTTTAAAAAGACATGTTAATTGGAATTGAAATATTTTCTAAAGAATTAAAGAAAATATATATTTTGAAAACATGAGTGGTATATGAAATTGTTTTCATATGATTTAATTGCTTTATTGTATTTTAAAGCATGAAAAGAGATTTTGAGACTTATATTACCATTTGGGTATTTTTATAAATATGATGTATTACATATTTATGATTGAGATATGATTTGATTGTACACCATGTCCTGTGAGCACATGGGTGTTGGTGCATGTGGTGCACCGTTTCACCATTGGCAGAGAGAGTTCATTTGGTGTGGTCTACTTCCTTTGTGCGTGGGGCACGAGTAAACGTTTGTGTCGGATCATCACAACAACTGGCCAGGAGGTATCACGCCTACGGAACTAAAAAACCGGCAAATGTGAGTTAGGAGTCCAGGTAGAGGCTATATTTTCTTGACTTTTGTAGTCATGGCGCACGGAGTTGCAAGTGGGGCTCTCGTGCAACCGTCTTCCTTGTTGAAGTGATAGAGAGAAAAATCACTTGGGAAGAGTCGGTGTGGTAACTCTACACTACTTGATGAGCTTGTATCCTCAAAAGTATGTGGACAGAGTTTGTATCCGTTACCCTTGGGAAGGGTGTGTTGTGTGTGAGTATCACAGGGAGTGTTGAGTCACATTACACTGCATACTATTTATGTGATCTCGTTTGACATGTATATGTGCTATATTACATGTGATGTTGGAGCATGTTATTTATGAATATTGTAAATTAAATTCATATTTTATAAATGCTTAGTTGAAAACGAATAATGTGAAACAAGACTTTAAATGTGATAATTATTAATAAGTATAAATGAAACGTATATCTTTATACTTGTTGTTGTATACTTTAGTGCCCTTGGGGGAGGTTATGTGTATTGGCATAGTGATCTATGTGGCTAGTTGAGGCTAGTGGTGGACCGTAGGCTTGATTTTGAGTTGAGGCCTTAGAGAATGTGGTTAATGGTCTTGTGATTGTGGTTAATAGTTTGGTGATTGTGGTTGGCTGTGTGACCTTGTTAGAGATTGGAGGTTAGAGATTGATTTTAGTATTAGTTATGAATTGGGGCCTTAGATAAGGCGGTTGATGTGATTGTGGTCTTAGTGGATGGGGTAGTATAGACCCTTAAGTGTTTTTCATTCTTTTGAGGAATGGGTAGAGGTTATGATTGAAGTGATTTCATTAAGTACTTGGAGTACTGTAGGGTGGTTCCTCATGCTTAGATCATTCTCCTAAGCATTCCTTGTACTGTGTTTCGTATGCTAGTACGTAGTCTTTGACTTGCATGCCATTCCTTGAGTCTTCGGTTACGGCGCGGTGCCGAACCTCTTCCTCATGTTGACATTTGATTTAGTGGAGTTGTTCATTCTCTTATTTGGCTATCATCTCGAAAATGATGTTTTCTAAGTTTTGAAAATAAACTTTTGTATTTAAAAGGAAAAACCCGTTTTCGCCTACCCCCGTAAAATGAAAAGTTTTAATACTTATAACTGATCTTAGGATCTTCTTTGAAAAGATTTTTAACTCTAAAAGCCGGCGATGGCAATTGACGGAGACCGGGGGGCAAGACGGTCATTTTTGAATGTGTGATTTCCTAAAAGAAAACTATTTTATTACTTGAGATTATGAGATTTTGAGACTTCTTTCTCAAAATCTCAACCCGTAGTGTTTTGAAAGGTGGTTCCTTGTTTCACCTTTTCTTCGGTTCATTTCTAAGTCTCGGTTATGAGGCTTGGTGTTGTTCAGTGCACACATATAGTGTTGCCTTTCACTTTTCTTGATTGTTGGTGTCACCACCTAGGTGATATGAGTTTTTCTTACGTTAGGGGCATGGATACCAAATGGGTTGGTTCGAGTTTAAAATTTTTTTTCTTAAAAATTATTGAATCTCTGGGATTCATCTTTTTATTACTTTCACTCTCGGCCATTCGCTTTTGGTTTCCTTGTTCACTTTTGGGTGTTCTTTCCTTGCTCGGGAATTCTTAACCTTGACGTTGTGGTCTCGGTTATCTTTTGGTTTGGCATTGGGACTTCTTTTCCCTTGCTTGGGTTCTTGACTCTTACGTGGTTTTTCTTATCTTTAGTGAGAGTGTTGGTGAATTATTGACATTGTTGGAGATAGCAATTGAGGTGTTTATGTGATGACATGATTGAGGTGACCTAGCCCTTGAGAGGTAGACTTTCTCTAGGAATGGGATGAGGTTTGTTATATATATATATATATTGCACACACATATATATATATTGATGATGGTTGTGTTAGTACGCAAGGATGTGGGTGTTTTCCTTCCTGTGTTATCGGGGTGTGGGATTTGAGCCTTCCTTGGTACTAGTGGTGGATTTTGATTCTTGTGGATATTAGAGGTGAGTGTGATCTCTCCTGTTGGATTTTATGATTCGTGTTGTGAGAAATTGATGATTTGTTAGATTGGACCTTAGTATCGTGTACCTAGTGTATGTTGGTGAGAGTAGTGTAGACTACCGGTATGGGTTCTTGGAGTACGAGTCTTAGTTGTACCGTGTAGACTCTTGTTGTGTATTTATATATATATATTTATATATATATATATATATATTCCCGATACATATATATATACTCGTTTACGGTAGCTTATGAACGCGTGCCTTGGGTTTTTGTGGCTGGGTTATGTTGTGGGCTATGTATCTCATTGGGTGGTTTAGCATTACCTTAACTATTAGAGGATGTGGAAGTTAGAGTATCTTTTCCCACTGAGCTTATTTGCTCACAGGGGTATTTCATTTGCCCCCTGGTATTCCCACGCCAGGTTGCAGGAAATATACGGCTATGGGCAGGATGCGGTGCAACGACAGTTTTCCTTGGTTTCCTTGTTACAGGTTTGGAGTTGCGTTAGGTGATGCGGTTACGGTTGCAACACGACTGGGTTTGGGGACGATAGGTATCCACTTTCAGTTTCTCTACCCATTGTTATGGGATTGTTATGTATTTTCTTTTGGGAGCCAGTCTGTTGGCATATCCCAGTTGATGTATCCTTTAGTTCCTGTATTTATTCTTTTTGATGGTTATTGGTGCTTTACTGTATTCTTATTCGAGCATTTGTGGCTCTGTTGATTATAGATGGTTTGGAGGGGTTTTGGTTTCTTTCCACTACCTCGGCCCTAGTAGGATTGATGAATGTGGGGCTTGGAAGCCATTGTGATTATTGAATTGCTTTGGGCAGGTTATTGTGATGTGGTTGGTTGTCCGAATGTTCCATTTACAAACGGAACTCTACCGGATTTTCGTTAGATTCCGCTGCTTTGTTTATTATCCATTTGGGTATTAAATATACCATTTCTATCATCAACCAATATGTTTTCATGGTTAATGATGTCTTAGTTGGTCATTCATGTTAGAGATCACATCCTGGATTCCTTGGATGTCCCAGTTCGGGAGTCTTAGGGATTTAGGAGCGTGTCTGTTGGTATCTGAGGATACTATTGAGTTCTAGTATTCTTTTTGGCATGGAGTATATTTTTCATTGTTACTCTATGTATATTCTTGTTATTGTTGACTCTAGTGGTCGCTTGGCTTGCGTCACCCTTTCTGGGGCGTGACAACATGGTATCTGAGCATTCATTGCAACCCTGTCATGCCCCAAATTTCCTAGGACTCCGAAAACCCGAGCCTAAGAGCTAAGGGAATGAATGCGGAATAAAAGAAACGAAAGTAAATGACCTTCGGTCGTCAAACACCTAGAAAAGGATAAAAATTTCATTTCACTCCTACAATATGACAAGAAGACCTCTCGGGATCAAAAAAGAAGCAAAACGACAGAAACGGTACCTTAAACGGACTGTTTAAGCATCCGTGCCCGTCCAAGGGTAAAATTGTCATTACAAGGATAAAGTAGTGATTTAAAAGTATAAATACAATGTTTGGACCTAAAAGAAGTTATAGGAACAAACGGAACCGAATTTGAAGGTACGAAACGGAAACTACAACATTTTTAAGAAATCGGTCATCTTGGGGTGCCGAGGCTCAAAACGTACTGTCAGTTTCAAACGGCCATTGCGTCCTCAATAAAGACTCAAATGAAGCGATTCAAAAGCCTAACATCGAGAGAATTAAGTCATATTTATAAAAAGCTAAAGATCACCTCAATCCGACATCTGTAGCTCCAGATATTACCGAAAGAGTGAAGGGGTGTTGAAACAGGATCGAATTAGAACATCCTGAGGAAAAATCAGTCAACTGACCAGAAAATCAGTCGACTGATTTGGGCAGTCAGTCGACTGACCAATACCCGTCATTCGACTGACCTGGACAGAAATGTTTTTTGACGATTTGCCAGTCAACCGACAAGGGTCGTCAGTCGACCGACGAGGACCGTCAGTCGACTGACCAATACCCATCAGTCGACCGACCTCACCAGAACATTTATGGCTATTTGCCAATCTACTGACGGAGTTGCGTCAGTCGACCGACGAACCCAAAAATGCCCAAATTGTACCCATCAATTGAAAATGTTTAAACAAAAACCTTTCTAGGAAGTTTATTAAAGCTATCCGTCTTGCCCCCGGTCTCCGTTTTAATTATCGCCGGTTTCTAAGACTCAGAATCTTTGTAAAGTGAGTTTGAGATCATTTCTAAAACAAGGAAATTTTCCAGGCTACGGGGGTGGGCGAAAATGGGTTTTTCCATTCAAGTCGAAAAGGGTTAGTTTGAAAACATAGAAAAATGCCGTTTTCGGTCGAACACCTAATAGTCACAACTCATGGAAATTAATTCATTTCACATTCGCAATTCCAAGGAAAAGATTCAATAATTACATTTAAAGTGCCCTAAGGTGAAACATGTTATAGTTTTACATTTCTAGCGTTAGGATGCTCCAAAAGAATAAAATCCCCGCGCATAGCGCTCCAAGGGTGTACATCAATTTAAGCTACCCGACTAACATACTAGCCGGCAAAAGAATAGGTCTAACTTAATTGAAGTACTAAACAAAATAAGCACATGTATACAATGTCTATCAATGCTCTACAAAAGTACTCAGCCTCCATATGCGCAAAAAGGACGGAACCAACACCGAGTCTCTACCGGAAGACTACGGGCCTCCCAATTGGGAATCATTACCTGAAAAAAATATATATATCATGGGGTGAGCTCACTAGCCCAGTAGAGGAAGCGTCATTGCCTCAATCTCGGTAGTCCGAGTGGTACAACCCACCCATGGTACATGCAACTACTCCTAGGCCAGTCTTTTGTTCCACATGGCTCTCACGCCAATCCGGAACCCCGTCAAACCCCACAAATAAGTTTCCCCAACATGCTCACAACACAATTTTTCTACAATTATAGCATGCTTCCATAATAACATCATAATCACACATATATATATAATAGTCTAAATACACCATGACTCAACATACTCCACGAGACACAAGGCGCCCAACTCAGGTTAACGGATACATACTCTGTCCAATTACTTTTGAGGATACAAGCTCATCAAGTAATGTAGAGTACCGCACCGACTCTCCCCAAGTGATTTTTCTCTCTATCACTTCAACAAGGAAGACGGTTGCACGAGTGGCCCACTTGCAACTCCTTGCGCCATGACTACAAAAGTCAAGAACATGAGCCTCTACCTGGATTCCTAACTCACATTAGCCGGCTTTTTAGTTCCGTAGGCGTGATTCCTCCTGGCCAGTTGTTGCTTTGATCCGAACCCGACTAACCACACATGAATACACCACCCACATATTCCAACACCATGACTTTGACATTACATGACGTACTCAATATACACGTATGATTTTTCATCAACCATACTTCATCATAATATATGTTTTTTCTCTTTATGCAATATACTATGTCAAAATTATCCACATGCTCATAATATGACATTCATGATCAATAAACCACAACAAGCATTAAAATCACATAATCATGCTTTTCAAGGGCCTAGTTCTTCGTCTAAGTTTTCAAGACCCAACTCGCATATATATATATATACGGCATATATACACATAGACGCACACACCCACGTACAAAAACTAAAGTAACTCATTTTTTCCCTACCTCAATTCCAAGCAAAGCTAATGAGTAAAAAGGGTGCAAGCAATCCGTCCAAATGACACCAACAACAACCGAGCCAAGAATGATCAAGAGAGCTTCAAGGAGGTGATTTCAAGAATTTGAGTCAAAGGTGTCCCAAGCCTTCAAGCAACATTAAAACAAATATGGATTCTTAAATAGTGATTTTTAATAGCAACAACCGATTAAAATTTAAGAATTCATGTAAGGCTAAAAACCCAAAAATGGCTAAACTAGGGTTTCATGGAAAATAATTCAAGGGAGTAGAAATTTGTGAACTCAGCAATGAGTTCTTCCCAAACGAAATTTGAGTTCACCACAAGTCAATTCACTTGATGGTTGGAGACAATTCATAACCTTCCACAAAAATGAACAATGGAAGAGCAAAAATTCAATACTAGCACATGAATTTCTAGAATTTGGAAGTTAGGATTTCTTATAACAAAATGCTAGAAAAAAGAGAGGAAGCTTACCACTATGAGCTCAAGAACACCACACCAAGAGACCACCCCAAGTGCTTACCACTAGGATTTCTTGTATTCCTATTCGAGCATTTGTGGCTCTGTTGATTTTAGAGGGCTTGGAGGGGTTTTGGTTTCTTTCCACTACCTCGGCCCTAGTAGGATTGATGAATGTGGGGCTTGGAAGCCATTGTGATTATTGAATTGCTTTGGGCAGGTTATTGTGTTGTGGTTGTGTATCCGGATGTTCCATTTACAAACGGAACTCTGCCGGATTTTCGTTAGATTCCGCTGCTTTGTTATTATTCATTTGGGTATGAAATATACCATTTCCATCACTAATCCATACGTTTCCATGGTTAGTGATGTCTTAGTTGGTCATTTGTATTAAGGATCACATCCTGGATTCCTCGGATGTCCCTGTTCGGGAGTCATAGGAATTTAGGAGCGTGTCAGTTGGTATTGGTGGATGCTAGTGAGTTTCTAGCATTCTACTTGACATGGAGTATATTTTTATTGTTATTCCATGTGTCTCTTTGTTGTTGTTGACTCTAGTAGTCGCTTGACTAGCGTCATCCCTTAGAGATTCGCTGATTCTCTAGATTTGAGTTTCGGGAATCTTAGGGGCGTGACAGCGTGGTATCAGATCATTTTACCCTTTCGTGGGTATTTGATGATTGAAAGTCGTTGGTTCTCATTTCTTTTTACTTCCGCAATCACTCCCTTAGCTCTTAGGCTCGGGTTTCGGAGTCCTAGGAATTTGGGGCGTGACAACAAACCCTTTTGTGGGTGTTGATGACTGAATGTCATTGGTTCTCATTTCTTTCACTTTCGTTCACTCCCTTAGTTCTTAGGCTCGGTTCTCTGAGTTCTAGGAATTTGGGGCGTGACAATATGATTCATGGAAGTTCCTTTACAATTTCAAATGATAAGATATGCATAGATGGGTCCATCAGTCCCTGCAAAGGTATTAACTATTCCTATGACTGAATGGGAGGGGGCTAGGGCAGACATGGCTACTCTCCTAGAGTGTATGGATACAATGATTGAGGAAATACGTCTACTTAGGGGTGTACAGCCTAGCCAGTCCTAGGATCCACCCACCGAGTAGATAGGTGCAGAGAACGTGTGTGTGAGAAATCATTGTAGAGATCTTTTGTCATCCACTCATTATTATTTTTCATATCTCTACCAAAAATGATCCTCATTCTAGTTTTACGATTTATGTAGCAAATTTGAAGAAACATATATATATATATCTTCCACAAAAAGGAAATTTTGGATCATTTATAGGATTTTGATAATATATATAGCAAACTTATTGATATATATATAAATAATGGTAATAATTATTTTACATAAATATTTATATTCAAATAGACAGTACAACTATTTATAATAATATATGATTTTTTTTATTTTTCAGATGAGTTTGAGGGAAGAATTAATGTTATTTATATTTTCCATAACCTTTATATTTACTTACTAATTTTCAAATAAAAATAAAATTTTAAACTCCGATCGATCAATCATAATGGTGATCGATCGGCGGGTAAGTATTTTACAATCTTTTAATTTTTCAAAAATATTGATTTTTACCATTTGGGACCAATATAGTAAAAATTCTAATCCAGGTTCCGAAAATTATAATATTTTAAGGCTAAGAAGGGTTGATATTTTCCTATATATGACTATATATTTATTCTACAATATATAATTTTGTTATAACCAAGTATAAACTTACCTTTTTGATTACTATCTAGCTATAGGAATACATCAATTCTTCTTAGAAATATACATCTTTAGATTTAGTCTTTCACATCCCAGACAATCCTAGAACCACTAGTACGTATAGAATGGGGGGAATCTAGTATTCTTCTGAAGCATCTCTCGTTGATTACTTTTCAAAATTCAAGTATGAATATATTTTCTTTCATGATGCTTTCGTGGAACCTGCTGTTGAATATTGTGCAACAATATTTACAAACAGGCAACTAGAACCGAGCTTTGTCCCTACGGTTGATCTTATTTTTCCATCCATAGTAGCATAATTTTATAGGAATTTGGAGTTTGATGAAGAGAGTGGAAATAAAACAATGGTTACTGTAGTCCACCAAAATTAGGATATCAAAGTTTCACCTGAAGCTATTACTAAGGGGTGGAAGCTGTCGTTCGCTCCAACTGGAGTCGAAGAACCTTTCCCTTCCCAATCTCCTTCCTTCATGACTGGGTCATGACATGTGATGGGTTTACAGTTAAACCTAACATTTTGATGATCCCAAGGATTAAAATTGCTCCATGGTATTGGATGATTATTAACTTATTAGGAAGACAATTTTACCCAGAAGAACCAAAAGATAAGTGTGACTATCTTCTGGTGAAGACAATGTATTGTCTAAAGAATAATTATTGGATCTCGTTCCCCGATATTATTTTCCATAGTGTAGTAACAGATTGGCACGCTATTATTAAGTGGTCTGCGGCTGGGTATATTAAGTTACCGTATCCTTGCATGATTGGTGCAATGTTTCAAGATCAAATCGACAATTCAATTAGTTCCAAAATACTATCTTGTTATTGGTATCCTACAGAATATGATTCATGGAAGTTCCTTGATAATTTCTAATGATAAGATATGTATACATGGGTCCATCAGTCCCTATAGAGGTATTACCTATTCCTAGGACTGAGTGGGAGGGGGCTAGGGCAGACATGGCTACTCTCCTAGAGCGTATGGATACACTGATTGAGGAGATACGTCTACTTAGGGGTGTACATCCTAGCCTGCCCTAGGATCCACCTACCGAATAGATAGGTGCGGAGAGCGTGAGTGTGAGAAATCATTGTAGACATCTTCTGTCATCCACTCATTATTCGTTTTATATCTCTACAAGAAATGATCCTCATTCTAGTTTTACGATTTATGCAGCGAATTTGAAGAAACATATATATATATATATATATATATCTTCCATAAAAAGGAAATGTTTGATCATTTATAGGATTTTGATAATATATATAGCTAACTTATTGAGATATATATATAAATAATGGTAGTAAATATTTTACATAAATATTTATATTCATATAGACAGTACAACTTTTTATAATAATATATGATTAATTTTTTTCTTTTTCAGATGAGTTTGAGGGAAGAATAAATGTTAGTTATATTTTCCATAACCTCTATATTTACTTACTAATTTTTCAAATAAAAACAAGATTTTAAACTCCGATTGATCAATCATAATGTTGATCGATCGGCAGGTTAGTATTTTACAATTTTTTAATTTTTCGAAAATATTAATGTTTACCATTTGGGACCAATAAAGTAAAAATTCTAATCGCGGTTCCGAAAAGTATAATATTTTTTGTCTAAGAAGGGTTTATATTTTCCTATATATGACTATATATTTATTCTATGATATATAATTTCTTTATAACCAAGTATAAACTTACCTTTATGATTAATTCCTAGCCATAGGAAGACATCTATTCTTCTTATAAATATACAAATTTGGATTTAGTCTTTCACATCCCAGACAATCCTAGCACTACTAATACGTATAGAATGGGGGGCATCCGGTATTCTTCTGAACCATCTCTCTTTGATTACTCTTCAAAATTCAAGTATGAATATATTTTCTTTCATGATGCTTTCGTGGAACCTGCTGTTGAATATTGTGCAACAATATTTAGAAAGAGGCAGCTAGAAGCGATCTTTGTCCCTTCTGCTGATCTATTTTTACCATCTATAGTAGCATAATTTTATAGGAATTTGGAGTTTGATGAAGAGAGTGGAAATAAAACAATGCTTACTGTAATCCACCAACATTCTAATATCAAAGTTTCACATGAAGCTATTGCTAAGGTGTGGAAGTTGTCGTTCGCTCCATCTGGAGTAGAAGAACCTTTCCCTTCCCCATCTCCTTCATTCATGACTATGGGTCATGACATATGTGATGGGTTTACAGTTAAACCTAACATTTTGGTGATCCCGAGGATTAAAATTGCTCCATGCTATTGGATGATTATTAACTTGTTAGGAAGACAATTTTGCCCAGAAGAACCAAAAGATAAGTGTGACTATCTTCTGGTGAGGATAATGTATTGTCTAAAGAATAATTATTGGATTTCGTTACCCGATATTATTTTCCATAGTGTAGTAACACATTCGCACGCTATTATTAAAGGGTCGGCGGCGGGGTATATTAGGTTACCGTATCCTTGCTTAATTAGTGCACTATTTCAGGATGAAATCGGCAATCCAATTAGTTCCAATATACCATCTTGTTATTGGTATCATACAGAATATGATTCATGTAAGTTCCTTGATAATTTCAAGTGATAAGATATGTATAGATTGGGAGAACATATGACTCAATTTCATAGGGCGGAAAGTGGTTAGTAGTTGAAAGAAAATTTTCGTACAAGGGATGGAATAAGTTTGTTTCAAAATTTTATTATTGCAATTTTAGTAGTTCTAGAATTAAATTCTTTTTCTTTTCAGCAATTTCAATTCCTTGTAGGTCTATGGCCGATCTATCTTTACTTTCTGTCAATTAATTAAATTCCATTCCCTCTTATTTATTATTAGTGTTGATCATTTTACTATAATCTTGGTTTTAGTTTTGAATTAGACTACAGATTATGGCACACACCAAGTTTGGGGGAGGTTTCTACTACATCTGGAAATCTTGTTCTATTCCCATGTTTTATTATTCTTAAGAACCATAAGGACATGATTTGATTTAAGTTGGGGGGGGGGGGGGGGGGTGGAGTAAATAGTAGATATAAAATATGAGGGAAATTAATTTTTTTTGATAGAATAGAAGAATAAAAGCTGTAGTTTTAGCTACTGTTGATTACTGGAATTCGTGCAGAATATCCAGCGATCGATCGGAGATTCAAGCTAAGCTTCTATCAATCGGCCACATAAAAGATATATATTAATATTTTTATGAATAACTTTTAATATATCGATAGGTGCTCAATATTGTTCATTTTAAGCCCTTATCTTGCATTTGTTAGGACCTTACATTCCGTTATTTGGTATTTTTATGTCGTTGTGTGTTTAAACGTGTTTCAGGATCTTAATGAAGATTATGAGCTAAATTTGGTGAATTAAGTATAGAAATGTTTGTGTCTATCTAAAAAAGAGAGCAAAAGAGATGTTTCCAAGAGAAAAGAATCTCCCGGAGGGCAAAAATGTTATTTTTTGGAGCCGCAACTTCAAAAATCAGGCCGACGTAGTCAAAGGGGTTCAAACAGAGCAATTATCAAGAAACGTGATTTTCGGGGGTTTTACTACGCTTGACCTACGCTTACAGAAGGAAAAAGTGGCCAGAAAGTGAGTTTCTATGCTTGTTCCTACACTTGGAGCATAGGAAGCTACGCTTGAATCGTACCTCTGGCATGAACAGTGTTTTCAACATAATTTTTCAGTCAACTTTGGGAGGCCATATCTCAGTTAGAAAAGGTCTATATGGGTTCATTATGGATCCTATCATCAAGATCTTGAAGTAATATTTCCAAAGATATATTATATGCTTCCATCCAATTTGTGTAGCTCCGGATATGATCAAAAGAGTGAGAGGTGTCCTGCAGAAAAAGCTAAAAATTTCAGAATTGGGCCAAAATTCTATTTTGACCCGGAATGATCAATTTTGACCCAAATGACTTAGAGTTCGACCCTCGCACCTATATGGACATGTTGTAGACATATTATACATCAGATTAAAGATTTTTTTCTTGGAAGGAAATCATACCAAAGGGGAATCCTATTCTCAATAAGAGTCTAACACAAGTTAGGATTTCCCTCACCTTTGCCTATATATACCAAGGTCTGCTACAAATCTAAGGGACTTCTCTCCACATAATTTTGGGACTTCTTTCTACCCAATTTTCAGATTCATATCATTCAAAGGTAGGAGTCATTCAAGACCTAAAGATCCAGAGAAGAAGATCACGGAGGGCGTGTCTACATCAGTGATGCAGTCACCTTCTACCATGAGCAACTAATTCGGTATCTAAGGTTTTATAGTAAAACCCTACCCAAGTAATGTACTTCTTTTATTTGTCTCAATTGTAACGAGGGGAAACTGTGACCATATAGTGATGATTGTAGTAGATGAGAGACTGTTTTTATTTTTTATACAAGTTTATATATTTATTCTGATTCTTGTCTTAGGCTGAATGAATATTTTTGTCCTACACAATCATGGTTATTCACTATGGGTTGGAACTTGAATCCTTAACTTATGATTTTCTACACAATTGTAGTAATAAAACTTGAAACCCTAGGTTGACATAGGCCATGCCTTGGCGATTTAAGATGGGCATGTTTTAGTTTATTTTCATGCATTAGGAGTAGATTAGAGTAATTTAATTGGCATGTAGTAGTAACGTCAGTCATGAGATGGGTTGTCGCAATCCGGTTGATGGTAATCCTATTTGGGGTCATATTTAGCTATTTGCGGTACGACCTAATTCACAGTTATGGATAGCCCTCTTGCAATTGAGCGAATTGAGAATTATATTATGTGGTTAGTAGTGGAGTATGGAAACCCTAGATTTTATTTATATTGTTCTTGTCTTAATCTATCTTTACTTGCTTTCTTAGTTAATTAGTTAATTAATTTCTAAACGACAAACCATATTTTTCTAGCAATTTCAGAATATTATTTTACGAGAATTCATAATACGACTTAGTCTCTGTGGAATCGATAACCTTTCACAAGCTAAACTATACTATAATATGATTCATGCACTTGCGATAGATAAAACCTAAGTCGTCATAAGTGGCCGTTTTTAACACATATTTTTAGTACAGCCCTACGGACATCATGTTTTTGGCGCCGTTGCCAGGGACTTACGGATATTTTGAATTTTAGTAATTTAGTATACTTGAATTGTTTGTATTTTATCTAAGGTTTGAATTTTTGTGTTTTTGCAAGGTACATTGAAAAGCGCGAAGGAAATCAGCGGAGGAGTGACGATTGTATCGTTGGACCACTTGTGAGTTCTACTGCATTTTAGTTTTATGTATAATTTTAGATTTATTTTATGTCCATATTTAGAGTAGTTAGTTTTTATTAAAAAAAATAAAAATAAAATAAAAAATAAAAAGTATCTGCAGTTTTCGTTTAAACTGTCAAAAAGTCTGAATTTCGCAAACAAGGTGAGGGTTTTGAGTGGAAAAAGGCCAATAAACTATACTCACTATTTCAAGTAAGCCTAGTTGATTTTGGGCCGAAACACGTCGTTTAGGACTTCAAAACCCCAATTTTGTGATTGTTAGAAAAAAATGTATAATGGTTATACCTATTCGGCGAGTGTTCCATATTATAATTATTACAACCCGGATTGGAGAAATCATCCTAATTTCCAATACCAACAATCAGGTATAAGAAATTCATATCAGAGCTTTAATGAGAATCCACGATATTTCAATCATGGATTAGGGTATCAACCATACAATCAAGATTATTATCCTCAACCATTGAATCAATTCCAATTTGAAGAGTCAAGTACATATTCGTGTCCGAAGCCATGGTCTGTTGAAGATAAATTCTTAGCCCATTTTAGAAAAATCAGAGCAAACCCCCGTCCGGAGTCATTGTCTACTAATAACCAATTCTTAGTATCTATGGGCAAAATCGAGAACCTTAGAAAATTGTGAGGAGATCACATACAACCAAGAGAATTCATACTTTCCCAAGTGGTAGATAATTTTGAAGATGGGGACAGTGAAATAGAGGAAAGTTTTGAAATTAAGAGTGACATTGCATATGACGAGAGTACACAAACCATTCATTTACCACAAGAGCCAAAAGAGACACCATATGAACCTAAAGCAATATTTACCCAATGTCTTGATGAGTCGCGTCTTGAAGTTAAACAAGGATGGGATGAATACAACATAATTGATGGGATTGATGAGGTGGTGAAGGACCCGTTACCTTATTCGTTAAGAGACGAATTGTTGGATACAAGTTCAAAACATGGGATGAGTATAGAGCATGACAAAGGAAAGAAAGAATATGATGATTATTATGTGCTTGATGTTGTGCTTGTTGCTGGGTGTTCACAGTGGACTCCGTGGAATAATTTAGTTTCCAAACTTGTTTCACCATGAGGTGGAAGTGTCGAAGAGAGGAAGGGTATTTGATGACCCTTTGCGAAGTGTCGCGCCAAGGACCTTAAACATTGGTCATAGGCTGTGAAATTTAGTTTCTAGCCTCGGTTTGTATAATAGTAGGTAATTTAATTTTTGCAATTTCAATTATTAAAGATTGTAGGCCCTTAAGGCCAAATCTTTGCTGATTTTATTTTTAATTTGTAGGATTGTAGGCACTTAAGGCCAAATCATTGTTTATTTCATTAAACAAAAACAAAAACAAAGCAAAAAAATTCATTCCTTTTGCTAGATTGAGTAATGATTTCCGGAAAAGCAATGATTATATTTCTTCTTCCCTTGCTATGATATTGGGTATGTGTGCTTTGTTGAATATTTCTACAGGTAGCTCAATTCAAGTTTCGGGGAGGAGAACAAGTATCAAGAGGTGAAATTCCGGGACTGTGCTTCAAATGTAACTATATTCTTTGTCATGAGTATGATTGTGAACCATGATGACATGGTTTAATTTATGTTTGGGGGAAAGGTATAGTTCCCTATAGGGAATGATCTTGAAATAAAATTGATTGAAAAAATTAAAAACATTTGATGAAATTTTTTGCTTTCACGCATGAGTGTTTTGCATTACAAGTTTGTGTATATGATGCATGAGTTGTTTGTGATGTGATATTCTCATTCATGAGAGTAATGATTAGATCGAGTTCGTGAAGTGATGTGGTTTTACATGGGTGAGTGAATGAGTGAAATTGAAATCAAGAATGATGACATTGACATGTAAGCACAAGCACACATTCAATAAGTTGATCTTTGAATATGTAGTTAAAAAAATAATTTTTCCACATTAAAAGGGGAGAAGGGGAGATGTTATGGTTGAAATGGAGAAAATTGAAAAAAAATATTTTGAGAAAATAAAATGCAAAACGTTGTTCTTTGATCTGAGTAACCGGGCCTTGGTATCACCAATATCACTGTTCGCGTTTAAAGGGGAAAAAGCTAATGAGTATAAATCCCATGCAAGAAGCTCGGGCTCAGTTGGTTGGGACTAAAAATCCTCGCTGGAAAGTCCGGAGACATAGAAAGACAAAAAGGGATAAAAGTGGAAAGATGGAAAGATGAGATTTTACGAAAAGTGACAAATTTGATCAATAAAATAGGAAAAGCGAAATTGAATAATCATAGTCGAATGTTCACAAGAACACGGAAGGTTGTCTGGATTGAGAGTAAAAAGTAGCGAAATCATTAACTTTAGTGGGGACCATTCATGACACCATACTAGAGATAGTTATTGTTCGGTAGTGAGTGGGATATTTGCATCCGTATTATCTTTTGCATTGTATCATGACTTGATTAATCACATTCATGAATGCGTGATTACACTGAATGGAGAAGTTCTGGGTCATATAGCTATCCCTCACGAGACTTTACTCGTCCACTCGGTGTTGCCGAGGGATTTAAAAGGCTTGTTACACGTGATAAGTGTAATCGTCAACCCTCACGAAATCAAGGGATTAGGTTAGATTAGTTAGATGAGTTAAAATAGAAATCATCACAAGGTAGGTTTTCCTGAGATCATTGCTAAGGGACAACCAATATGTAAGGTTCCGGGTGTGATAGGTGCTCAATATTGTCCATTTTAAGCTCCTATCTTGCATTTGTTACGTCATTACATTCCGTTATTTGGTATTTTAATATTGTTTGTGTGTTTAAGCGTGTTTCAAGAGCTTAATGAGGATTACGAGCTAACTGTGGTGAATTAACTATAGAAGTGCTTGTGTCTATCCAAAAGAGGTGTTCTCAAGAGAAAAGAGTCTCTCGGAGTGCGAAAACGTCTTTTTTCGGAGTTGAAACTTCAATAATCATACCAAGGGAGTTGAGGGAGTTCAAACAAAGAAATTATCAAGAAAAGTGGTTTCCAGGGATTTTGCTACGCTTGACCTACACTTACAAAATCAAAAAGTGCCCAGAAAGTGAGTTTCTACACTTGTTCCTACCCTTGGAACGTAGAAAACTACGCTTGAAGCGTAGCTGTGGCATGAATAGTGTTTTCAACACAATTTTTCAGTCAACTTTGGGAGGTCATCTCTCAGTCAAAAAAGGTCCATATGGGGTGATTCTTGAGCCTATCATCAAGCGTCTGAATCCAGATTTTGAAAGATATATTATATATGTACATCCAATATGTGTAGCTCCAGATATGATAAAAAGAGTGAGAGGTGTCTTGCAGAAAAAACTCGAAATTTCAGAATTGAGTTAAAATAGGATTTTAACCCAGAATGATCCAGGTCAAGATGACTTAGAGTTCGACCTTAGCACCTATATAGACATGTTTTAGACATATTATACATCAGATTAAAGGTTTTTTCTTGGAAGGAAATCATACTAAAGGGGAATACTATTCTTAATAGGAGTCTAACACAAGTTAGGGTTTCCCTCACCTTTACCTATATATACTATGGTCTACTATAGATCTAAGGGACTTATCTCCACATTATTTTGGGACTTCTTTCTACCCAATTTTCATATTCATGTCATTCAAAGGGAAGAGTCATTCAAGACCTACAGATCTGGAGAAGAGGATCATGGAGTGTGTTTCTACAATAATGATGCAGTCACATTTTGCCATGACAAACTAATTCGGTATCTAGGGTTTTCTAGCAAAATCCTAGCTAAGTAATGTAATTATTTTATTTGTTTCAATTGTAACGAGGGAAAACTGTGACCATACTGTGATGATTGTAGTAGATGATAGACCATTTTTATTCTTGATACAAGTTTATATATTTATTTTGATTATTGTCTTAGACTAAATGAATATATTTATCCTACACAATCATGGTTATTCGCTATGGGCTGGACCTCGAATGCTTAACCTATGATTTTATACATAATGGTGGTAATAAAACTTGAAATCGTAGGTTGACAAAGGCCTTGCCTTGGCAATTTAATATAGACATGCTTTAGTTTATTTTCATGCATTAGGAGTAGATTAAAGTAATTTAATATGCATGTACGAGTTAGTTTATTATCACAATCCGGTTGATGGTAATCCTTTTTTGGGTCGTATTATGCTATTTGCGGTACGACCTGATTCACAGTTATGGATCGCCCTCTTGCAATTGAGCAAATTGAGAATTATATTATGTGGTTAGTGGTGGAGTATGGAAACCCCATATTTTATTTCTATTATTCTTGTTTTAATCTATCTTTACTAGCTTTCTTAGTTAATTAGTTAATTAATTTCAAAATGATAAACCATAATTTTCTAGCAATTTAAGAATATTATTTTACGAGAATTCAGAATACGACTTAGTCTTTGTGGGATCGATAACCTTTCACAAGCTGAACTATACTACAATACGATGCGTGCACTTGCGATAGGTAAAACGTAAGCCATCATAAGGGGCCGTTTTTAACACACCCCAACGGACATCATATATATATAATTGTATGTATAATAAATATATATTATATTATTCTAAGTAAAATATTAATAATGTTTACTTAATATATTCTCGATTAAACTTGTGAATTAATTAGGAATATGAGACTAGTCTAGAGAATAGATGTACGTGATATTTTCTGTTTATCTGAATAATGATTAAAAATGAAAGGTGGAATGATGCGAATCTCCATCGGTGCATAAGATGGTGAAATTGAAAATAGAAAAGACAATCTTAACCTATAAGCACATGCACATGATCTCTATAGTTTCATTTATGATCATATAAGGTATTATCTCTTGAAAAATATAAAGAAAATGTATACGTAAACATTCTTCCTCTAAACAATAATAAAAGAGTCGATGATGGTGTATCGAAAAAATGAGTGGAAAAAACAAAATAGGAGAAGAAAGCCTTCTCCACGAAAAAAGAGAGGTATATAAAAAAAAGAATTATATATATATATTATGAGTGGAAAAAGTAAAAAGAGAGACGAAAGCCCTATCCAACAAAAAAAAACTAAAAATTAATAAGAGATATACTATAAATGTGCTATAGAGAAAGTTCACGAAACATGAAAGATTGTGGGCTCTAGAAGTAAAGATTAACTAAGTTTAACCACTAGTGGAGACAATTCTTAACACTAATCTGAGATAATTATTATTTTGTAAGAGTATAATTTATTTTCTCGCATTTATTTTATGGATTATATCATCTCCTAGTTAATTACTTGTTGCGGCTATGGGTTAGCCACTGGCTGACTAGGCAATATTCTCTATATCATATCCGCAACATTCACTAGTTGTACCATTTGGGCTCCTATTTGAGCCATGAATTGGGAATGAGAGTTCATTGTTTGGATAGTTGCCTGATAATTATTAGATTGATGTTTTACTTCCCTTAGGGCACTCATCACCTCTTCTTCAAAGCCAGGTTTTTTTGGTGGTGGATTTTGAATTGAATTTTTATGTTGGAGATGGTTTTGAGGATATAGAGGGTAAGCTTGATTTGGATTAAATCCTTGAGTTTGGTTTCCTTCAGGCTGAGTTTGATAATTATATGGTTGGACACCTTGAGAATTAGGGGATGATTGTCTGGGTTGGTGATTTGACTGAGAGTTTCGAGCCATGATTGTTGGTGGGGATGGATATGATTGTTGACTCTGTTGAAACCTTGGCTGTGAATTATATGATTGTTGTTCCTGAGGGAACATTGATTCCACATTCGAAGGTTGAGATGAAAGAGAGGGATAATTTTGGATATTTGATGTATATGAATTGGTGAAAGGAGCATTGTTTGGGTAGTTCCATGGTACATTAGCATTGGCATCAATGAATTCACCACCATGACACTCATTGTGGGAATAATCGATTTCTACCTCTAATAGTTCTCTTCTAGGGGAATGATTTCTCTAGAGAAGCTTTTCAAATATTTCTAATTTCTTTCCTATCAACGCCACTAAATCTTTGACATCATCATGATTCACAACATAAGCTTTCTCAGATCTTTTATCTAGTGCAACTCTAGACCTCAACTCATATTCATATTGAATTGTATTCTCACTAATATTGTCGAATAAGTCTAAGAGTTCTTTTGATGGCTTTAGGATAAATTTCCCTTGTGTTACCGAATTTATCAAATTCTTATGTTTATGTCCAAGTCCCATGTAAAAAATCTTAGCTACATCCTGTTCAGAGAACCTATAGTGGGGAAACTTGTACAAGATTTCACTATATCTCTCCCAATTATCATGGAACTTATCACTAGGCAATTCTCTAAAATTTTTGATAACATCTTCAGCCTTTAAGGTCTTTCCTATGGGATAATGCTTCTCTATGCATTATAATTTAAGGGCTTTCCAATCAATTTTAATTGCCTTATCTAATTTGACGTACCATCTTTTAGCTTTTTCTCTCAACGACCAAAAATAGACGCGCTTGCAAATCATTCTTATATAGATTATCATACCTAATAGTCGAGGCAACCTCTAAGAAATCATTAATATGCTGGTATGGGTCCTCTAACTTAAGGCCAAAAAAATTTGAAAGCATATTGATAACACTCGTTTTGATTTCGAAGTGTTTCGCTCCTTCTTCTTCTGACAAATAACCATAGGAATCATACGCATTGGGTGCATAATATCTTTTCAAAGACCTCGACATCTCTGGTTCTCTCTGTTGGTTGGCTCTTTGATCACCCATCGCTTCTTCTAACTGATGATGATGTTCTTAAATAGCTCGATGTTTTCGATAAAAAGTTCATACGATCTCAGGATCAAAAGGTTCTAATTTCAACGTACAGATCATGTAAGAACATTTATTATAATTGTTTATGTATAATATGTTCTAGACAATAACCATGCTCAGTGATAGATAGGTTGGTTTGGTTTCAATAATATTCATAAGCTTTGTAAAAGGCATAATCAAGCATTGAAGTAATGAAGAATACAAGTGAAGCACGAAAGTGAGCATATTGAGGTAAAATGTCTCCTAGAGGGCGAAAAATAAATTTTCCGAAGCCGACACTTTAAGCAAAAACTACAATGGGTTCAAGAGGGTCATTTTGGTGCAGTTGTGAAGAAAAGTGGTTTTGACAAAAATACATACGCTATCAGTTTCTAAAAGTGGCTGGAAAATAGATTTCTACGCTTGGACCTATGCTTGAAGCGTAGCTGCGACAAGTTTTTGCCAAATTTTGCCTGTGATGTCCAAATTGTTCGGGAGTTGGTTTTATGATATGACCACGACTTATATACATCAAAGTGAGTTCTATATACATTATATTCACCAGAATATAAGGTTTTGATGTGAAGTTAAGAGAAAGGATAAACTTAGAGTTATGATCATCATTGTCTATAAATACCCAAGTCTACAACAAGAGAAGACACGTCTTTAAGAATTCTCTACAAGTTTTCTACAACTTCTTCTTCTTTTACAAAGATATACATATGGTGAGAGAATATTATTGAGTGATTAGAGATACACAAGTTCTCTCTTGTTTTTTGATGTCTTCAATCGTGTTTCTACATCGACAATTTCTATGCACGATAGAATGGTATAGTTGCTAAAAAATTCACACACCATCTATAGCAATGAGGTTGTGTTCATCCTTTTCGAGAAGCGGAGCCGTATGAGTGCGGAGATCGAAGCATGAAGCTTTGTGGTGATTTTGATATGTTGAGAAGCAGAGCTGTCAAAGTACAGAGATCGAAGCGAGAGCTTCGTGGAGCGCGAGTGAATCTAGATTTTCAGGCATCGAGTGAAGAACAATAAATTACAGCGGTTGTAAGTTCTGTTTTCATAGAGTCTGTACAAATTCTCTAATTCATAGTGCATCGATACCCGAGTGTATCCTTGGTTTTTACTTGTAGTCTTTCCAAGGTTTTCCACGTAAAAAAGCTTTGTGTCTTCTCATTATTTAATTTATGCACATAAATTCATATTTGCTTAATTGATCTTGTTGACTTTGAAATTTACTCTCGGCAAACAATTCCAAAATTGATGATAACAAACCATTGAAGAGTGTTTGATACTAACGAATTATCGAGTTTATATTTTCAGCAAAAGACAGGTGAACGACTCATAAATTAAACTCGGAAAGAAAATGACTCGAAAAGCAAGCTCGGAAAGAAAGCTTGATTTAAAGCGAAAAGCTGTGAAAAAAATTGAAGCACAAAATGGAAAATCATTTAATTCAACGGCAAAGGCGAAAGTCGAAGACTCAAGACTTGGGGTAGATAGGTCGGGGAGCGATCATTGTAACAAGGTAATTTTATGCGTCGATATTATCGTATAAGCTCATGTATAAAATGAACCGAACTCAAATGGAATGAAAAACGCTTTACCGAACTTAAACGGAAAGAAAAATATTTTTATTAAATGTTTTTTAGAGTTGTAGTCGACTAGAATCACCATGTGTATTTCAATATAGTCGACTAAAACAATCAGTAGCTTTAGGCTTTTCATCCACATCAAAGTAGTCGACTGAAAGTACTTTGAGTCGACTAGACTACAAGAAGTAGTCGACTAGAACACATTCTAGTCGACTAGAAGTATCATTGTAGTCGACTAGGACTCAATCTAGTCGACTAGATGAAACCATGTAGACGACTGAAATGAAAATTAGTCGACTAGTTGATCCTCAAAATCTGCAGATTCTTTAGAAAACATTTCCCATGTTTTGTGGATTGTTTTTAATGGTGTTCAAACGGCTATTGTCTTTCAGATACTATAATCATTCTTCAAAAACCTAATGCAATGCTATATATAGAATGAGATGTGTATATTGAATGTAGAGAGATTAAAACACAAAGAGAAAGAAAGCTATCAAAAAGTCTGCATAAATTTTCTATACAAAAACCATTGAAACCAAGCTTTGAAAATCTGATTTTCTCCAAGTTTCTTTGAAAATCAAAACCTCTAGTATCTCTTCTTATTCTCCAAATATCATTCATTGATTATATTCTTTAAGAATACATTTCTAGAGCTATTGTAAAATCACCAAAAACACTTGAGCTTATATTGATTTATCTTCCATAAAAACCTTTGGGTTTTGAGTGTTTTTGTTCTTGAGTGATTTTATTGATTACATACGAATTTGTAATCTTGGACAAGTGAAGTCCACCGATTGTTCAAGAGAGAGATGTTCTCTTGATTGAGAGACAAGCTCGAGAGGCTTGTGTTGTAAAGGTTTGTCATTCCACCTGTGAAGGAAGGGCCATAGTGAAAGGATCGGGAAAAGTCTCAAGAAGGGGTTTTTGAGCCGAGGAGTAGGAATTACCGAACCTCGAAAAACTCACGGTGTCAATCTCTCTATCTCTTTCTCTTTACTTGAGTAACTTGCATGCTATAATCACTTGAATATCTTGTATGCTACAATTTGTCTTGAGATTAATTGTTAGAGAATTGAAATTGAATCATTCACTTGTTCATTGAGAAATTGTGTTTTGATTATAGCGTGTTCCAATTTTGAAAAGAATTAGAAATATTTTTGAACACCCTATTCACCCCCCCCCCCCCCTCTAGGGTTAATTAGTGACTAACAATTATTTTTTGAGAATTGATTAGTGAATTAGGGTTTGTGTCTATCTAAAATTGAATTTCCACTAAAATTTAAAATTAATTATAAAATCGACAAAAAACCTATTCACCCCCCTAGGCTGTTTTCACTATCATCTTTATAGTTTCAATTGGTATCAGAGCGTAGTTGCTCCGATTTAAGTTAACTACCTAAGGTTAGATCGTGAACTTAAACAATGGAGATTCCTCGTGAATGAGGTTCCATATCTAGATCCTTTTTGTTTTATGGGTCGAATTACACATATTGGAAACTGAGAATGAGAGCATTTTTTAAATCTTTAGATGAGAGAGTATGGAATGCTGTTGAAGTAGGATATTCACGTTATGAAAGACGACGTGACCAATGAATTAACACAAAAACTATCAAGCGAGTGGACTGCTACCAAGACGAGTAGCGCGAATTAGATCTCGAAGGCGTTGAATGCATTATACAATGCTATAACTTCGAGTTAGTGCAAGAGGATTGCTACATGCATAATTGCCAAGGAAGCTTGAGACATTCTCCAAGTCAGTCATGAAGGAACATCGAAGGTGAAACAATCAAAGCTTCAAATTTTGAATTCTCAATTTAAAGAGCTGAAGATGAAGGATGATGAGGTCTTCGCTGACTTTGAGGCTAGGTTAACTGATATTGTAACAGGTTGTCATAACCTAGGTGAGCCTATTCATGAGACTACCATAGTAAATAAAATCCTTAGGTCTCTTCCTGGACATTTTTTTATCTAAGGTTATTGTCATCTCGGAGGTCATGAGTCTTAAAGAAATTAAGGTTGAAGAATTGGCTGGAAATTTAAAATCGTATGAGATGGAGATGTTCAAAAACCCTCCTAAAAAGGGTAGTGGCACAAAAGAGAAGAACATAGCTTTCAAAACCACTAGGGAGGATCATGATAAATTGATGAAGAAAGTGAGTTGAGTCTGAATGATATTGTCATATTTGTTAAGAGGTTGAACAAATTTGTTAGGCTAAACAGAACAGCCAACGACAAAAATTTGGGGATAAGTTGGGTGAGTCTAGAAGTAGAAATAAGACTCAAACTAGGAAGGACAAGTCTGATCCTAAAAATAAGAAACCCAAATGTTTTGAATATCAAGGAGATGGTTACAGAGCTACAGAGTGTGCAAACACTTTGAAACAATCCAAAGGATTAGCTATCAGTTGGGATGATGACTCTGACAATGGATCAGGTAGTGATGCGACAGAATCAGAAGTAGGTGATGATTTTATGATTTTCACTGTGTTTGTTGTACAGAGCAAGGAGGTAAAAGAAGTTGTTTCAAGTTTGGCGATGTCTGAAGAAGAATGTTCTGAGAGTGATGAAGATTGCGATGAAACACTTCAAGAGTCTTATAATAAATTACTTGAGAAGACCACACAACTTCACAAGAATCACATGAAATTGTTGACTAAAAGTCTTAACATGGACAAAGAATTGCATTCTTTAAAAGATGAATTAGCCAATAGTTCTCAAACTCTAAATCTTCAACATACCCAAAAGGACAAGTTCATTGAGGATTTGAATAAGTCTGAACTTGAAAAAACTGAGGCTTTGAAGTTAATTGATGATCTAAATAAGGATTTGGTTGAGAAATCTACTAAGATTGAAAATTTGGAAAAGAGCTGAAAGATGCTAACTCAACTATTTAGAAGTGGTCTAGTAGAACTCTTAAGCTTAATCATATGTTGAGTGTAGGAAAGTCCACAGGAAATATAAAGGGAATATGTTTTGTTAGAGTATTGCAAAATTTGAATGTTGTTGCAAAAACGACCTTTGTGAAAGCCACTCATGTAACATCTAGTTCTTCTCATGGAAATTCAAATTGAAATCCTAGGACTCAAGCCTATGTCAAAAGACCTATTGAAAACAAGTCTTTCCTTATGCCTAGATATCCTAGGAGGTCAACTAATAGAGCTTGGAGGTTTGTTCCTATTTGCCACGATTGTGGTGTCAGTGGTCACATTCGACCAAGGTGTTTGAAGTTGAGGGGGAAGACTTTGCAATTGGTGAAGGAACAAAGAGTTCAACATGGAGATCGTGTTCAAGATCAAATTCGAATGCTGAATGAAGAAATGAAGAATTTTTCAAGGTTGGCAAAAGGAGCTCCGAAGATGAAGAAGGCTTGGCTGAGAAAAAGTGAGCTACACTGTCTTGTAGTTCATACTGCACTCAGAGCAAGAAATTCTAGTTCTTGGTATCCGGATAGTGGATGTTCGAGGCAGATAACTGGAGATAAGTCATTTTTTGGATTTCTCGAGGGTGTCATGGTGGGATAGTAACGTTTGATGATGGAAATAAGTCAAATGTTAAAGAAAAAGGTAGGGTTATGATTCCTGGTCTATCTAAAATAGAAGATGTGCTCTATGTTGAAGGTCTAAAAGTAAATTTGTTGAGCATATGTCAGATATGTGATAACAAGGATACTGTCAAATTTTCTCCTGATAAGTGTTCGATCATTGACTCTGTTGGAAATTGTGTGATGGAAGGTATGCGTTCGACTGATAATTGTTATTGCATTATCCCTAATTCAAAATTGTCTTGCAATAGAGTTAAACTCGATGAAGTTTAAATTTGGCATCAGTGATTGGGACATGTTAATTTTCGTAATCTGACAAAAATCACTAAGAGTGAAATTGTTAAAGGTGTCCCTAATGTCACGTCCCATATTAAGAGGTTACGCTACATGGGCACTACGCAGACGCTTCGTAGGATCCTACTTGGCATCCTACTTGGCACCCAGAATATTCTAGACTTCTCCACACTTCTCCAGAATTCTCTAGAGTACTGTAGAGTTGTCTAGACTTGAATAGAATTGTATAGAATATGCTAGAATTGTATAGAACATTCTAGAGTCGACTAGTGTTGGATGATTCTAGAAATCCCTCAACGTTTCCTTGTAAGGCCCTTGGCCTATAAATAGAGGTGGGGGCTCATTTGCTCACCATCCAAGCAATCACCCAAGTTCTCAAGCAATACAAGTTCTCTTGAGTTCAATTACCTTCTAAGCTCTCTTGCCTAGCTTTCTCTTCTTACACACTAACCTTCCGCATTCACCTAGCTTTTGTTGCCTACTAAGCTAGAGACCCACAAAGGCTTACTTAGCACTTCTCAAGTATCTTAGAGGTGTCTAAGGCCGCACGGTTCCTTGGAAACGCCAAGCCCGTGATAGTTGGTATCAGAGCTAGGTTCATGAGGGATCACAACCTACGTACAAGAGAGTATGGTAGAGACAACTTCAACCATCACCCCAGCCGTGGAGGAGCAAAAACGCAGTAGGGAGAAATAATGCCCTCCCACTAACACCACTAAGGCAAGGTCGAAGTCCAAATCCAAGTATGCTCAACCAAGCCTTGAGACACGCATTGATGACATAGAAAGAACTATGGCCATCATACAGGAACGTATAGTGGAGACTCAGCAACGCTTGGAAGAATTGGAGTCCGATGACAGCGACTTCAAAGACACCATGAAGGGGCAACCCAATGCCCTAGATGGAGACCATCGCAAGGAGCTACGCTCTCTTCGTGATGAGATAACCACCCTACGTGACTACATGGATCGTGAGCTTGGCAACATTCGGGCATTCATGGAGGACATGCGTGCCGATTAGGCCATTTGTAAACAAGCTATAGCAAGTGGTTCCACTACTACTCAGGAGGTCAGAGCTCCCAAAATCGATGTCCCCAAACCCAAGTGCTACAAAGGGGAACATGTGGCTAAGGAGGTAGAGAACTTCCTATTTGGCATGGAGCGGTACTTTGACGCCAAAGGGATAATGGACGAGGCGACGAAGATCAACACCATCACACTCTACCTAGTGGATGATCCTATGCTATGGTGGAGGTGTAGACATCGCGACATTGACAAAGGTATGCTTTCCATCGATACTTGGGCAGACTTTCGAAAAGAATTTAAGAGGCACTTCTACCCTGAGAATGCTGAGGAAGAAGCTATGGGCAGACTTCGCCGGCTCAAGCAAACAGGGACCATCCGAGACTATGTCAAGGAGTACACATCGCTCACCCTTGAGATCCCTGAGCTCTCAGACAAGGAGTCTCTCTTCTTCTTCATGGATGGCCTACAATAATGGGCCAAGACGGAGCTAAGGCGACGTGGAGTGAAGGACCTTGCCACTGCCATCATAGAAGCGGAGGCATTGATCAATTTCAACTCCAAGAAAGACTTTTCCAAGCCAAAGGATAAGACCCAAAACTTCGGCCAAAGTGGGGGAGACAGGGGCAGCACTTCTCATGCCACCAACACCGCCCCTCACAAGGAAGGATTACTGAAAGATGGAGGCAACAAGTCTCAGAAACAACCGCCATCACCTTGCTTCTTATGTGGTGAGATACATTGGACACGATTTTGCCCGAAGAAGAAGACCGCCAATGCCATGACGCTCGAGTACCCGGAGACACAGGAGACACACATGGGTTCACTTCAAATTCTTAACGCCATCAAGGCTAAGATGGAGGCCCTTAAGGCAGCACCAAAAGGGCTCATGTTCGTTGAAGTAGCCATAGGAGGACGTCTACTAGAGCATTGGTAGACACCGGCACCTCCCACAACTTGATAAGCATCGACGAAGCCAAGCGACTAGGCCTCAACTACACCAAGGAGGACGGTTCCATGAAGGCCGTCAACTCAGTAGCCAAGGCCATATATGGCACTTCCCGAGGCATACATGCACCAACACCATGTGCATCCCCTACACCAACACCATATGCATCATGGAAAGCAATACTACATGCATGGTGCTAGTTGAACGAGGTGTTAAGACTGAGGCTCGCTCTCTATCTGCCATGCAATTCAACATGGGGTACAAAAAGGGAGAAGTTAGCTACTTAGCCACCCTACTTGACTCACCAGAAGACCCCTTAGAGCCTTCCCCACATGAGGTCATGCCCTCGGAGCTATCGAAGAGACTACCACCCAGAAGGGAGGTAAATCAAAAGATTGAGCTTGAACTAGGTTCCAAGACACCATCCATGGCACCTTACCGCATGGCACCACCAGAGTTAAAGGAATTGCGGAAGCAGCTCAACGACCTACTCGATGCGGGCTACATTTGACCATCCAAGGCCCCTTATGGCACACCAATCCTATTTCAACGCAAGAAGGATGGGTCACTACGCATGTGCATCGACTATAGAGCTTTCAACAAGGTGACCATAAAGAACAAGTACCCCAATCCTCTCATTGCAGACTTATTCTACCAACTTGGAGGAGCACGCTACTTCACCGAGCTGGACTTACGCTCAGGGTACCATCAAGTGCGAATCGCGGCAGAAAACAAGCCCAAGACCACATGTGTGACAAGGTATGGCTCTTATGAATTCCTAGTCATGCCATTTGGTCTCACTAATGCATCGACTACATTTTGCACCTTGATGAACAAACTATTCCATCCCTACTTGGATCATTTTGTGGTGGTATACTTGGACGACATCGTCATCTATAGCACCACCTTGGATTAACATATGCAACACTTGAAGACCATCTTCCAAGTTCTCTAGGAAAACGACCTCTATATGAATAAGGATAAATTCTCATTTGCCGAACAAGAGGTGATGTTCCTAGGACACAAGATAAGGGATGAAAAGCTTTTGATGGATGAAAGCAAAGTGCCAACCATACGAGATTGGGAGCCACCCACCAAGGTGCCCAAATTACGATTATTCTTGGGCCTTGTCAACTACTACCGCCCCTTCATCAAGCACTACTCAGCACGAGCCACCCTTTTGATGGACATGCTGAAGAAGGGACGCACATGGAGCTAGATGGAGGAATGCCAAACTTTATTTGATGACTTGAAGAAGGCAGTGATGGAGGAGCCCATACTTAGCCTACCGGACAACTCTAAGCCTTACGGGGTACACAGCGATGCCTCAGACTTTTCCATCGAGGGAGTTCTCATACAAGAGGGACACCCCATAGCCTATGAGAGCCGTCAGCTCAATGATGTCAAGCAATGCTACAAGGTGCAAGAGAAAGAGATGACCGCAATCATCCACTATCTTCGCACTTAGAGACACTACCTACTTAAGGCACGGTTTATGATCATGACTGACAATGTTGGCACTAGCTACTTCCAGATGCAGAAGAAGATTAGCCCCAAGACAGCACGGTGGCAACATTACTTGGCCGAGTTCACTTATCGCTTGGAGTACAATCCCGGCAAAGCCAATGTCGTAGTGGATGCACTTAGCCGCAGGGCAGAAGTCGCGGCCATTAGTCGACCATAACACCCTCTTATGGATCGCATCAAAGAGGGACTACAGCATGACCCCCTAGCCAAGAGCTTCATTCAACTAACCAAGGATGGCAAGACACGACTCTTTTGACTTAGGGATGATCTTCTCCTCACTACGGGTGAAAGGCTATTTATGCCTAAGTGGGGGAACCTACGACAGGAACTCATCACGGAGTGCCATGACACCATGTGGGCTAGACACCTAGGAATTAGGCACACACAGACAATCCTTTTGGATTCTTACTACTGGCCCTGGATGCATGATGACGTCGAGGCCTATCTACGCACTTGTCTTGTTTGCCAGCAAGACAAGTTAGAGCAGCAGCAGCCGGCCGGTCTACTAGAGCCACTACCTATCCCAGAAGGTCCATGGGAGAATGTCTCAATGTACTTCATCACATTCCTACCCAAGTCTAATGGTTGTGGGAGCATTATCGTAGTGGTGGATCGATTCAGTAAGTATGCCACCTTCATAGCTGTCCCAGCAGATTGCACGGTTGAGCAAACAACGAAGCTCTTCTTCGACCATGTGGTCAAGCAATTGGGGTTGCCATAAAATATAGTTACCGACAGGGACCCACGTTTCACAGGCCGCTTCTGGAGGGAACTCTTTCAGAAGATGGGTACGGGTCTCAACTTATCTACCAGCTTTCACCCCTAATCCGATGGACAGACGGAACGTATCAACGCGCTCTTAGAGCTATACTTGAGGCAATATGTTAGTGCCAACCAGCGGGACTAGGCCAAGCTCCTTGGAGTACCACAGTTTGCCTACAACTTGCAATGGAGTGAGGTTACCAACCACAGTCCTTTCGAGATAGTGATCGGGCGATAACCCGTGATGCCTAACGTTATGGCAAGAGTCCGACAACGTACAAATTCGCCAAGGGATGCCATGACTAATCTAACTTGGCTAGAGCCTACCTAGACAAGGCGGGCAAGAAAATGAAGAAGTGGGCTGACTCTAAGAGAAGACCCCTAGAGTTCATGGAAGGAGACTTGGTTATGGTCAAGCTCCTACCCCAACAGTTCAAGTCTTTACGACCTGTGCACAAGGGGTTAGTACGGCGCTATGAAGGTCCCTTCCGAATCATCAAACGAGTTGGAAAGATCTCTTATATGGTAGAGCTACCACCAAAGCTCAAGATTCATCCAGTTTTCCATGTCAGCATGCTCAAGCCCTACCACGAAGACAAGGATGATCCAACTAGACACATATCACACCGAGCTCCTACTGTCGTAGTCACTTCCTTTAGCAAGGAAGTAGAGTGCATCCTTATCGACCGACATGCAAGCAGAAGAGGAGTACCCAAGTACACAAAGTACTTGGTGAAATGGAAGAACTTGTTGGATAGCGAAGCAAATTGGGAGCATGAAGACACACTTTGGCAGTTTACAAAGCATATCCAGCAGTTCAAGGAGGACTCGACGAGGATGTCACGAGCTTAGGTGGGGGAGAATGTCACGTCCCGTATTAAGAGGTTACGCTACATTGGTGCCACACAGACGCTTCATTGGATCCTACTTGGCACCCGGAATATTCTAGACTTCTCCACATTTTTCCGGAATTCTCTAGAGTGTTGTAGAGTTGTCTATACTTGTATAGAATATACTAGAATTGTATAGAACATTCTAGAGTAGACTAGTGTTGGAGGATTCTAGAAATCCCTCAACTTTTCCTTGTAAGGCCCTTGCCTATAAATAGAGGTGGGAGCTCATTTGCTCACCATCCAAGAAATCACCCAAGTTCTCAAGCAATACAAGTTATCTTGAGTTCAATTACCTTCTAAGCTCTCTTGCCTAGGTTTCTCTTCTTGCACACTAACCTTCGGCATTCACCTAGCTTTAGTTGGACACTAAGCTAGAGACCCACAAAGGCTTACTTAGAACTTCTTAAGCATCTTAGAGGTGTCGAAGGTCGCATGGTTCCTTGGAAACGCCAAGCCCGTGACACTAAGCTTGGTTATCAAAAAGGGATTGTGTGTGGATCTTGTCAGAAGGGCAAACAAATCAGATGTCAGCATAAAAAGACAAATGTCATTGATACTTCTAGACCTTTAGAGCTATTGCATATTGATTTAATTGGTCCCATTAGGACCATGAGAAAAAGAGGAAATAAGTATATTTTTGTCATGGTGGTTGATTAGTCAAGGTTTGCATGGGTTAGATTTCTAAGTGAAAAGTCTGGTGCGTCTGAAAGTTTTAAGAGGATTTGTTTAAGAATTCATACTGAGAAGAATTGTTCCATTTCTAGAGTAAGGAGTGATCATGGAAGGGAGTTTGAAAATTCATAAATTAATGTGTTTTGTGAAGAGAGAGGAATAAAACATGAATTTACAGCACCTAAATCTCCTCAAGAAAATGGAGTAGTTGAGGGGAAGAATAGGGTTATTCAGGAAATGGTCAATGTTATGTTACAGGGTAGGAATGTTCCTTGATATTTTTGGGCCGAAGCGGTGAACACAGTGTGTTACTCCTCAAACAGAGTTTATCTTAGGACTGACACCTTAAAAACTCCTTATGAAATGTGGAATGGCAAGAAACCCAATGTGAAATATTTCAAGATTTTTGGAGCAAAATATTATATTTTTAGATATCATGAATCTATTGGGATGTTCGAGTCTAAGAGTGATGAAGGAATATTTTTGAGTTATTCATTGACTAGTCGAGCATATAGGGTTTTTAACCTTAGAACTCAAACGATGATGGAATCTGCCAATGTAGTGGTTGATGACTCATGTGTTGACGAGTCTCCAATGTCTACTGAGAAGGAAGATAATGAGTCGTTCTTTGTTTTGGATAATGATTCTTCTAAGGTTGAAAAAGAGGACAATATGGTTAATGATGATACTTCAACTCCTATAGAATCACATGATCAAATTTGTGATGCTCAGCCTACTCCTTCTAAAGAACCATCTAGAAGGGTAAAGTTGTACCATCCTTTGGATAATGTTATAGGATTTTTTGATCAGAAGATGGTGACACAGAGAAAGGCTAAGAATGAGGTTTCGTATGCATGCTATACATCTTCCTTGGAACCTAAAAATGTCAAAGAAGCTCTTCAAGATAGTGAGTGGATAAATGTTATTCAAGAAGAACTTCAGCAGTTTGTTAAGAATAATGTGTGGTATCTTGTGCCTAGACTGAAAGAGGTAAACATGAATAGTACCAAGTGGATTTTCAAGAATAAAAAGGATGAAAATGGTACATTTATTAGGAATAAGGCTAGGCTTGTTGCTCAAGGATATACTCACATGGAGGTATTGATTTTGATGAGACTTTCGCTCCGGTTGCTAGGCTTAAATCTATTTAAATTTTGTTTGTTATCGTTTGTCATCTTGGATTTATGTTGTATCAGATGGATATAAAGAGTGGATTCTTGAATAGCATTCTATATGAGGAGGTGTATGTGGAGTTTCCAAAAGGATTTGAAGATCCTCATTGTCCGGGTCATGTTTACAAGCTGAAAAAGGATTTGTATGGGCTAAAGCAAGCTCCTAGAGCATGGCATGAATGGTTAGTTGATTACCTATTGAGAACAGGTTTTGCTCAAGGCGGAGTGGACAAAACACTATTTATTCAGATTATTCAAAGTGATACAGTTGTTGCTCAAATCTATGTGGATGATATTGTGTTTGGTTCCACTTCTGATCAGCTTGCTCATTATTTTGGACATCAAATGAAACATGAATTTGAGATGAGCATGATTGGTGAATTGAATTTCTTTCTAGGGCTTCAAGTTAGACAATTGAGTGATGGAATTTTTGTTTCCCAAACTCATTATGCATTAGAATTGGTGAAGAAGTTTGGTTTCTAAAGGGCTAAGGATGCTCGCACTCCTATGACTACAAGTGTCAAGCTTAGCTTGGATACTAAAGGCAAAGCAGTCGATCCTACACTTTAGAGGAGTATGATTGGGAGTTTGTTGTATTTGACTTCCAGTCGACCTGATATAGCTTTTAGTGTTGGTTTGTGTGCACACTACCAGGTGAGTCTCATATTATTGTTGTGAAAAGGATTATCAAGTATGTTAAAGGGACAGTGAATTATGGACTGTGGTATCAATCAGATACTAATACTGATATCGCATCCTTTTCTGATCCTGATTGGGCTAGTAATCTTGATGATAGAAAAAGTACCAATGGAGGGTGTTTTTATGTTGGAAATTGCTTAGTTTTTTGGCATAGCAAGAAGCAAATTTGTATTTCTCTTTCCACTGCTAAGGCTGAGTATATAGTAGTTGGTAGTTGTTGTATTTAGGTTTTGTGGATGCGTCAGATGTTGCAGGATTATGGTTTTTCTCAAGGTACAATAATTGTGATATGTGATAACACAAGTGCAATAAATATTTCTAAAAATCTTGTTCGACACTCTAAGACAAAGCATATAGATATTCGACATCATTTCATTCGTGATCTTGTTGAAGATGGTATAGTGTCTCTAAAGTTTATATCCATAGATTCTCAGTTGGCAAATATTTTTACAAAACCATTATATTTTTAAAAACATGTTAGTCTTAGGAAATCTATTGGTATGCTTTCTTTAGAATAGATATTTTATTATCTATCATTCTAGGAATACATTGCATTATTTTCCTAGAATGATAGGTAATCATGCATTTGTATTATATTTATTCATGCATACATTTTATTTTGAAATAAAAGACAATACAATTTTTACTTTTGTATCAGTTTGACCTAAGATTTATGGATGATCACTTGGCATGATTATTTTATGTTACAAAATTTTAATCCTAGGTGATAGTTGCTTCGGTGATGATTATAATGCCTGTTGAATCTGTTAATTGTTTAATTTAACCCGAAGTGTTATGAAGGTTCATGAGATATGCTAGATTGGTCTATGCATGAAATATGTTTTGCATGTGTATGAATGTTGTTGTGATGTTGAAAAAAGGAAAGAATGAGATATTTAAAATATAAAAATGCAAAAAGTAGTTCTTCAATCTAAGTAACTGGGCCTCTTTCCTCAGTAAGCATTTAGTGTTCGCGTAAAAAGGGAAGAAGACTAATGAGCATAAATCCCATGGAAAAAGCTTGGGCCCAGTTGGTCGGGACTAAAAATATGCTCGCTGGAATGTCCAGAGCTTAGAAAGAAAAAAATGGATATGGTGAAAAAGTTGAAAACGATGAAAAAGAGGAAATTGTGTGCCAAGATGACAATTTATTTTTGTCTTCTAGTTTAGATCTTGGATTGAATTATCATCATAGTTGGTGAGGAGATTATCAGATTTAGTATGTATTGTTTGCATCTTGCCTTAGTGCTTGCACATAAGAATCTTCATATATATCTTTATTTGCAAAAGTTAACTTGTGCATTCATAAGTTTACAAGGTATGTGTGCTGATTTTCTTCTATACCATATGTATATGGTCGAGTTAAATATGAGAATATGATGTGTTAATGATTGACTTTGTGTCTTTACTACCTTGCTCATTGATTTTTAAAAACAAAAATATTTTATTTTATTTTTATTCATGACATTTTGCATTCATGCATTAGTAGTACGGTCATGTATAGTAGAGATTTCTATTACTCTGAGAATTTGGATATGATTTGATAAGAGTTCTGTATCTTGGTGTTTTTCCTTGACTACTTCCTTGTATTTCTTTACATAGTTGCTATGACATATACTCTTTTTGCTTGACATTTCAGTGACAAAAAGGGGGAGAAGTATTAAGTGAGGGGTAGAGACATTGTTTGGTTAAGATTGTTTGATTGATTAAGAGGGATAACTATTTAGCAAGGGGAAGTTTATTCTCAGGGGGAGAATGATGATCATTATGTGTGCATTATTGCTATGATTTTGTTATGATCATTATATTGGTTTATATCTGTTTTCAACACTTGCGTTTAATGGTTTGTTCAGTGTTGTTATTTGTGAGGCTATATTGTAAAACATGGTTTTGTCTAGAAATGCCAAGAGGGAATTTGTAAGAACATTTATTGTAATTGTTTATGTATGGCATGTTCTAGACAATAACCATGTTGAGTGTTAGATAGGTTGGTTTGGTTTCAATAATATCAATAAGCTTTGTAAAAGGCAGAACCAAGCATTGAAGTAATGAAGAATACAAGTGAAGCATGAAAGTGACCATATTGAGGTAAAATGTCTCCTGGAGGGCGAAAAAGACATTTTCCGAAACCATCATTTCAAGCAAAAAGTATCATGGGTTCAAGATGGTCATTTTGGCGCAGTTGTGAAGAAAAGTGGTTTTAACAAAAATACCTACGTTTTAAGATTCAAAAAGTGGCTGAAAAACATATTTCTACGCTTGGAGGTACGTTTGAAGCGTAGGCCCTACTATGCTTGAAGCATAGTTGAGGCAAGTTTTTGCAAGATTTTGCCTTCGATGCCCTGCTACATTTTTATGATATGAACACGACTTATATACATCAAAGTGAGTTCTATATACATTATATTCACCATAATATATGGTTTGGATGTGAAATTACAAGAAAGGGAAAACTTTGGATTTAGATCATCATTGTCTATAAATACCTAAGTCTACAACAAGATGAGACACGTCTTTAAGAATTTTCTGCAAGTTTTCTACAGCTTCTTCTTCTTTTACAAAGACATACATATTGTGAGAGAATATTATTGAGTGGTTAAAGATACACAAGTTCTCTCTTATTTTTTGACGTCTTCAATCGTTCTTTTACATCGACGATTTCTATGCACAATTGAATCGTATAGTTGCTGAAAAATTCACACATCATCTATAGCAACGAGGTTGTGTTGATCCATTTCGATAAGCGGAGCCGTCTGAGTGCGGAGATTGAAGCAGGAGGCTTTGTGGTAATTTTGATCTGTTGAGAAGCATAGTCATCAGAGTACGGAGATCAGAGCGAGAGTGAATCTAGATTTTTAAATGTTGAGTGAAGAACAACAAATTACAGTGGTTGTAAGTTCTATTTTCATAGAGTTTGTACAAATTTTATGATTCATATTGCATCAATACTCGAGTTTATCCATGGTTTTTACTTGGAGTCTTTCCAAGTTTTTCCACGTAAAAAATCTCTGTGTCTTTGTGATACCCCCTAATTTTCATGTATAGGTTGGCCATGCCTATACCGAAAGTTTGGCCAGGCCAGGCCTAATTTTCAATAATAAACAAGCACAGAAGAAAAAGACATTTAAGAAATAACAGAGTCTCAAAATTTTAATTCTCATGAATAAACAAATTCAGAAATCCAAAGCCCCCAAAGGGTACAACTCGGGAATCCATATCTTTGGACCCCTAAACCTTAATGAAAACAAGAGTCTAAACAAAATATAACTAAATTGAGTCCCTACACTGAACTGAAGTCAAAATGGAAGAACTTGCGAATGAATGATAAGAGACCTCAACCCTGTGGCTGAAACTGCCGAGAACCTGAAACAACAACGGTGGGTCAGACCGACGAGCAAATTAGATCCTACATGATCCCAAATAGAGTACCAATAATCCCATCATCTACCCACTATAAAATAAGAGTAATATTATAATTCCTATAACTCTAAGTACCACACCTAAATATATAACCTCCAGAAAATAGGTATAACAAATAAGGTGCAATCATAATTAAATAACAAGTCAATAAACAAAACAAATAAAGCGCAACAAAAAAATCAAATCACAAATCTATAGGTAAAACAAATAAAATAATACAATAACTAAAGCATAAGTCCTTTGGCAACTAATCCATGCCGAACCACAACCACGTACCCGAACTCCGTGTCATGGTACAGATGAGACTGTGTTAAGAGCCAACACATCATAGTTTCCTCCATTCCAAAATAAAGTAATAATAATACCAAACAAATAAACACTATTTATGTCACATTGAGAGAAATTTATTAACTATTTCATCTTTTCTTTTTATTCTAATTTATTTATTTAATTATAATCGAAAATATAAATTTCATTACTCTCGTGCCATTAGGTACGTTTTATTTTTTATTTTACACTTTAACTAGAACAAAAGATAATTAAACATATATATACTCTCGTACACAACTGGATTCCTATATATCTATAAAATCCAAGTCTAGCTATAAAGAATTATGTTAAAACTTAAACTACAATAAACCCACATTCCTAATGGCACCTTCACCTAAATTACCTTCCTCAGCCGCCATCTTTGGGATTGTTAACTCTTATTTAGTTATTATTATTATTATTATTATTATTTTACTTGGGTGATAGTTCAGATTCCTAATCCACAGTTCGCCCACACATATATATATACATATATATTAGCATGTACCACTTTTATATGTACTCCAATTAGATCAATTGAATTGAATTGATTTCTTATAACCATCCATCACATGTAATAGCACCAAGAATCCCATTATATGTGTCAAAGTTAGTTTGTGCACCGGAACACACATGATCTGTATGTGCAAAAATACTATAGCGGGGCACCCTTCTATATAGCATACATATTGCAATAAAATATATATAATAACGCAGATAATATATAAACTCTTCAAGAAACACACGAATACAGATGTGGATTTATATCCCTACACACGAATTTAACAAAAAAAAAAATACAATATAAAGAGGATACGATTACGGTCCAAAGGGGAAGAGAAGAACATTCTACTTGCCTGATTTAAGAACCAAATCAAACGCAACTGCAGATCGATCGTTGCTTCTCCTCTTCTTTTACGCAGCTCTCTCTCTACTCTCCTTCTATAGAATCAGCTGATAGAAAATGTAGGATTATCTTAGGGTTTTATTTTGGATAAATAAATATATATATATATTTAATCCTTCCGATGGGCCCAAAAATATATTATAGCCCATTAGCTAATAAGCCCAATTAATTAACTTATAATTAATTAATTAATTAAATTAAATATATACAATATAAATAAATAAAAATTATGGGGTATTACAGTCTTCTCATTATTTAATTTCTGCACTTATATTCATATTTGTTTGATTAATCTAATTTGAGAATTGATTAGTGAATTAGGGTTTGTGACTAATTAAAATTTAATTTTCGCTAAATTTTTTAATTAATCACAAAGTTGATAAAAAGCCAATTCATCCCTCCTTTAGGTTATTTTCACTATCATCTAGGTAATTTCCGATCAAAACAGGATTTTTGATCAGTCATACATCAAACAAATTTTTTTTTCGTACTTCACAACTATTTCAAATATTAACAGAAAATAAAGCTAAAATTTTGCACGAAATTAAGATAAACTAAAACTCACCAGAGGTCCAATGACACAACTTCTGCTCCGCCAAATCCCTTTATGCTTTTTAGAGTTCCTATCAATCACACAAAAATTCTAACTTTCAGTACACTAGAATAACAAAATCTAAATAAACTACTAAAGCTAATGAACAATGCTTAGTCCCCGGCAATAGCGTCAAAAACTTGATCCGCGTCAGGTGCGTAAAAAATATGTGGTTAAAAACAACACATTGCCCTAGGTTTTACCCTACGTAAATGCACATATCTATTATATAACAACAATGGCTAGAGTAAGGGATATATGTAACACCCCGTGTTATTTTCCTTTTTCCTAAAATTATATTTAATTTAATTTCGGTTATGACGTCACTTGTTCATGACGTTTATATTATTCTTGGTAATTCGCGTGTAAATTTTTCGCGTTTAGTTTTAAAGTCGATTGGATGACTTTACGGTTTCTCGTTATCGACTACGCGATATCGTTTCGATATTTAACGTTTAGTGCTTCGACCGGATGGCGACACATTGTATTTGATCGGGCTTGTTAGGTATCCCGACGTTTAGGTTTCTACCCCGGTGTATTTAATTGGGCGTCCCGTTGTTATTTCGGGTTGCGAGTTTACGTTTGGGTGTTCCCGGTATTTATTGGGATTTACTGTATATATATATATTTAATTGTAATTATATATATATAGTTTTGGGGGTTGTTTCGTAATTATGGATAAGTAGAGGGTTGCTTTTGCAATTAGATCATATATATGTATATGCATATGTACAGATCTGCTACACTTCTTCTCCTCACACGCAACAGACCACCTCATTCCTTCTCTTCTCTTCACGTACGACCGAAGCAGCTCCTCCTACACCATGGTCGCCGGCGAGAGAGAGAGAGAGTGTGTCACGCCCCGAATTCCTAGGACTCCGAAACCGGAGCCTAAGAGTTAGGGGAGTGAATGCGAAAGTAAAAAGAAACTGGACCAAATGACATTCAATCATCAAACACCCAAAAAAAGGTAAGAATGACACACTCTGATACCCTATTATCACGCCCCTAGAATTCCCGAAACTCTAATCTAGAAAATCAGCGAATCTCCAAAGGGTAACGTAAGTCAAGCAACTACTAGAGTCAAGAATGACAAGAACATACATTGAGTAACAATGAAAAATATACTCCATGCAAAATAGAATACTAGAACTCAATAGTATCCTCAGATACCAACAGACACGCTCCTAAATTCCTAAGACTCCCGAACAGGGACATCCAAGGAATCCAAGATGTGATCCTTAACATGAATGACCAACTAAGACATCATTAACCGTGAAAACATATGGGTTAATGATAGATATGGTATATTTCATACCCAAATGGATAATAAACTAAGCAGCGGAATCTAACAAAAATCTGGCAAAGTTCCGTTTGTAAATGGAACATCCGGACAACAACCACAACACAAGAACCTGCCAATAGCAATTCAATAATCACAATGGCTTCCAAGCCCCACATTCATCAATCATACTAGGGCCGAGGTAGTGGAAAGAAACCAAAACCCCTCCAAACCCTCTAAACTCAACAGAGCCACAAATGCTCGAATAGGAATACAAGAAATGCACCTAGCTGTGCAAAATAAATACAATAACCTCCTGAAAGAATAAATACAGGAAATAAAGGATACATCAACAGGAATATGCCAACAGACTGGCTCCCAAAAGAAAATACATAACAATCCCATAACAATGGGGAGAGAAGCTAATAGTAAATACCTATCGTCCCCAAACCAGTCGTACTGCAACCGTAATCGCATCACCAGCGTGACTCCAAACCTGTAACACGGAAACAAGAGAAAACTGCCGTTGCACTGCATCCTGCTCATAGCCGTATATTTCCTGCAACCTGGCGTGGGAATACCAGGGGGCAAATGAAATACCCCTGTGAGCAAATAAGCTCAGTGGGAAAAGATACTCTAACTACCACATCCTCTGGCAGTTTAGGAAATGCTATACTATCTGATAAGATAAATATAGCCCAACTAAACCCATCCACGCAAAACCCAAGGCACGCGCTCATAAGCTACCGTAAACGAGTATATATATATATATATGTATCGGGAATATATATATATATAAATATAAATACACAACAAGAGTCTATAATGTACGACTAAGACTCATACTCCAAGAACCCATACTGGTAGTCTACACTACTCTCACCAATGTATGCTAGGTACACGACATCCAGGTCAAACCTAACAAATCATCAATTACTCACAACACAAATCAGAAGATCCAACAGAGGAGATCCCACTCACCTCTAACCTCCACAGAAATCAAATCCACAACTAGTACCAAGGAATACTCACAACTCACTCCCTGATAACATAGGAGGATAAGTATTCCCGTCCTTGCGTACTAACTCAATCAACCTCAATATATATATATATATATACATATATATATATGTACAATATATATATACATGACAAACCTCATCACATTCCTAAGGAAAGTCTACCTCTCAAGGCTAGATCATCTCAACCATATCTCTTCATCAATACCATAAATCACATCATCAATAAGATTAATCAATCACTAACACTCTCACTATGGATAAGGAAAACCACTCAATCAACTCACTAAGGGTACACGAACTCAACTCACAAGAACGACCACCTAAGGGTCACCAAAACAAAGGAAAGGAAAAGAGTTTCAAATGCTAAGCCAACAGATAACCGAGACAACAATGTCAAGGTTAAGAACACCACAAGTGTTTAGTGAAATGCTCGAACAAAAGAAACCAATCCACTCGGTATCCATGCCCCTAACACGTGTGACAACTCAAATCACCTAAGTGGTGACATCAAAAACCAAGTAGAAAGGAAATGGCAACACTATATGTGTGCCATGAACAACACCAAGCCTCATACCCGAGACTTAGAGATGATAGGAAACAAAGGTGAAATAATGGAACACCTTTCAAAACTCTACAGGATGAGATATTGAGAAAGAAGTCTCGAAATCTCATAATCTCAAGACAAGTAATAGAATAGTTTTTCCTTTTAAGAAACCACATAGTAAAAATGACCGTCTTGCCCCCGGTCTCCGTCAGTTGCCATCACCGGCTTTTAGAGGTTAAAAATCTTTTTAAAGAAGATCCTAAGATCATTTTATAAAGTTTTAAAGCTTTTCATTGCTACGGGGGTAGGCAAAAACGGGTTTTTCCTTTTAAATATAAAGAGTTTAGAAAACACCGTTTCCGAAAGACAATCGAATAAAGGCGAAGACAACTCTACAAATTCCTATAATGCCCAAAAGGACAGCAAAGGAAGAACGACACGTTGGACTCATGGAAGACAACCATCCGTTTCCAACTCCACAATGACACCACATGGAAGAGGTTCGGCACCACGCCGTAACCAACGAATCCCGGAGTGACATACAAGTCAACGACCACGTACTAGTGTAAAAAACACAGTACAAGGAATGCTCAGGGGAATGAACTAAGCATAAGAACCAACACTACAGTACCTCGAGTACTTAATAGAACTCATCTCAGCCATAACCTTTTTTCACCAATCAAAATCTCAACTACAGTTGATAACTCATTCCCCAAAAGGTGAAAGACACCTAAAGTCCATACTACAACTCACAATCTCATCACCTGCCTTCTCAAAGGCCCCAATTCATAACTGATACTAAAATCAATTTCGGATCTTAAATCTCTAACAAGGTCACCCAGCTAACCACAATCACCAAACTATTAACCACAATCACTAGACCATTAACCACATTCTCTAAGTTCTCAACTCAAAATCAAGCCTACGGTCCACCACTAGCCTCAACTAGCCACATAGATCACTATACCAATACAAATAACCTCCCCCAAAGGCACTAAAGTATACAACAACAAGTATAAAGATATACGCTTCATTTATACTTATTAATAATTACCACATTTAAAGTCTTCTTTCACATTATTCATTTTCAACTGAGCATTTATAAAATATAAATTTAATTTACAATATATTCATAAATAACATGCTCCAACATCAAATGTAATATAGCACATATACATGTTAAACGAGATCACATAAAGGGTATGAAGTGTAATGTGACTCGACACTCCCCGTGATACTCACACACAACACACCCTTCCCAAGGGTAACAGATACAAACTCTATCCACTCATCATAGTGTAGAGTTACCACACCGACTCTTCCCAAGTGATTTTGACACTTCTCACTTTCAACAAGGAAGACGGTTGCACGAGAGCCCAACTTGCAACTCCATGCGCCATGACTACCCTTGAGTCAAGAGCATGAGCCTCTACCTGGACTCCTAACTCACATTTGCCGGCTTTTTAGTTCCGTAGGCGTGATACCTCCTGGCCAGTTGTTGTGATGATCCGACACAAAGACACCCATACTTGAGTACACAACTCATACATATCAACATCGTGGTTTGACATTACACGACATTGTCAACAGGCACCCCGGGCCTCAACATAAATATGTAATACACCATATTTATGAAAATACCAACATGGAAAATATCAACATAAGTCTCAAATCTCTTTTCATGCTTTAAAATGCAGTAAAATAATTAAATCATATGAAAATAATTTCATATACCATTCATGTTCTCCAAAAATATATTTTCTTTAATTCTTTAGAAAATATTTCAATTTCCCTTATCATTCATTTAAAATAAATTATACAATTAATTCACGTATAATAAGAGGAACCTAGCATGACGTCTAAGTCTCTCACATCCAACGTTTACAAATTTCTCTAGCCCATTTAATTTTCCAGGGAATTTCTAAGTCGTCTATTCCTATTCAATTTAATTAGGAATATATTTAATCTCGTATGGAATAATTTAATTAATTTTCTCAAAATTAATTTCTAAATCCTACGCCGATTCTACCCAAATATAGATATTTAAATTGGTAATTTAATATATCTATATTAAATTAAATAAGGGTTTACACCCCTAAACTACTTCAATAATGCGGAGTGAGAAATATAATTTCCCACCTGAGATTACGCTTACAGAACAGCCGTTTCGAGCCCACCGTGAACAGTACCGTACTCCCGAATATGACGCCTGCAGACCAAAGTGGTCTGAAAAATATTTCACCTATATCGAAATCTTCATCTCGACAACCTATACGATATATACGAAGCCTATTAGCAATAGGTTAATTAATTGGGTTAAGTCTAAAATACCCCAAACGAAAACTATAATCTATAAATGCGATTTCCGGGCAAATCGTTCAATGTAAAATCACGAAATTAATGTATGATGAATACTACGTATATACGATGCTACTCACCAAAAAATGGCTCAAACCGATCTCCGGAAGTCGACAAAAAAATTTGTCGAAGCCTGGCCGAAACCGGGACTACCGCGCGGCTGTTGCTCCGCCCCTGCCGCGTGAACCAGCCCTGCATCACCACCTCCTACGCCGCCTTCTAGCTCAATGGAAACCACCACAGCACCACCCAGTCGCCGCCTCCACTGCCGTGAACCGCCATCGCCTTGGCTTCGGCGACCACAACAACCGTCGCTGCTTGCCCATGCGCAACCGAGCGCATCTCCCCTTTCAGTCGACTCTCTCTCTCTCTCGCCGGCAACCATGGTGGTCGCCGCCCATGGAGAAGGAGACCGCAGCTCCGGCAACGTGAAGAGAAGAGATGGAAGCGTGTAGTCGTGCAGATGCGTGAAGGAGAAGGAGCAGATATGGTCTCTATATACATATACATATATATATGACCTAATTCCAAAACTAACCCTTCATTTCTCCAAAATCACAAAATAACCCCCACTACAATATATATATATAATTAAATATATATATATATACAGTAAACCCCAATAATTATCGAGAATGCCCAAACATAATCTCGTAAGCCCGAATCAATAACGGGACGCCCAATTAAATACATCGGGGTAGAAACTCAAATGTCGGAACACTTAAACAAGCCAGAACAATTAAAATGTTTCATCATCCAATCGAAACACTAATCATTAAACGTTGAATAAACTAACGTCGAAACGAGACCGTGTAATTGACAACAAGAATTCATGTAGTCGTCAAAGAGAAACCGGAATGTCGTCCAGTCGACTTTAAACTAAACGGGAAAAATTTACAGGTATCAAATACCAAGAATAAATAATACGTCATGAACAAGTGACGTCATTACCGAAATTAAATTAAATATAATTTCAGGAAAAAAGAAAATAATACGGGGTGTTACAGAGAGAGAGTCCGGCGGGAGCAAGGAGTCGATGGTTCATCGCAGCAGCAGCTGCAATGGGAGCAGACACGGCGATGGCGAACTAGGGTGCAGCTGGAGTCGATGGCGGCTGGCGGCTTCGTGCAGGGGTCGTCGGTGGCGCAGGGCTGAGCTGGTCTCGCGCAGAGGCGACGCGCACTGTAGCAGTTCGCGCAACAGTGCAATCTAGCCGAAACTTCGACCATATGTTTGGTTGACTTCTCGACCTCGGTTTGGGCTTATTTTCAGAGAGTAGCTTCATCTCGATGTCAGGTACGACGTGTAAACATTTTGTAATTTTACGTTGAACGGTTTGTCAGGAAATTTGATTTGAAGTTTCGAATTTTCATTTGGGGTATTTTAGATTTACCCAAATTAATTAACCTATTGCTAATGGGCTTCGTATATATCGTATAGGTTGTCGAGACGGACATTTCGATATATTCGAAATAGTTTTCGGACGATTTTGGTCGGCGGGCTTCATATTCTGGCGCCGGTACTGTGCTATTTCGAGTTGTTCGGTAAACGTAAATTAGGTGGGATATTTTATTTCTCACTCCGAATTATTGACGTAGTTTGGGGTGTGCAAACCCTTAATTATATTAATATAGATATATAATTGTGAATTTAAATATATCTATATTTGGGTAGAATCGGCGTAGGATTTAGAAATTAATTTTGAGAAAATTAATTAAAATGTTTCCTACGAGATAATATTAATTCCTATCGGAATCGAATAGGAATAGACGGCTTAGAAATTCCCTTGAGAATTAAATGCGCTAGAGGATTTCGTAAACGTTGGACGTGAGAAACATAGACGCTATGCTAAGTTCCTTTCATTATATGTGGATTATCTGTTTAAATTATTTTAAAGACATGATAAGGGAAATTGAAATATTATCTAAAGGATTAAAGAAAATATATTTTTGAAAACATGTATTATGTATGAAATTGTTTTCATATGATTTAAATGCTTCATTGTATTTTAAAAGCATGTTGAAAAGAGGTTTTGAGATTATGTTGATATTATCATGTGGATATTGTTCATAAATATGGTGCATTACATATTTATGTTGAGGCCCGGGGTTCCTATTGAGAATGTCGTGTACTGTCAAATCACGATGTTGATATATATGAGTTGTGTACTCAAGTATGGGTATCTTTGTGTCGGATCATCACAACAACTGGCCAGGAGGTATCACGCCGACGAAACTAAAAAGCCGGCAAATGTGAGTTAAGAGTCCGGGTGGAGGATTATTTTCTTGACTCATGTGTAGTCATGGCGTACGAAGTTGCAAGTTGGGCTCTCGTACAACCGCCTTCCCTGTTGAAGTGATAGAGAGAAAAATCACTTGGAAGGGTCGGTGTGGTAACTCTACACTACTTGATGAGTGGACAGAGTATGTATCCATTACTCTTGGGAAGGGTGTGTTGTGTGTGAGTATCACGGGGAGTGTCGAGTCACATTACAATGCATACCATTTATGTGATGTCGTTTGACATGTATATGTGTTATATTACATGTGATGTTGGAGCATGCTATTTATTAATATTGTAAATTAAATTCATATTTTATAAATGCTCAGTTGAAAATAAATAATGTGAAACAAGACTTTAAATGTGGTAATTCTTAATAAGTATAAATGAAACAAATATCTTTATACTTGTTGTTGTATACCTTAGTACCCTTGAGGGAGGTTATGTGTTGGCATAGTGATCTATGTGGCTAGTGGTGGGCCGTAGGCTTGATTTTTTAGTAGAGGCCTTAGAGAAAGCGGTTAACTGTCTTGTGATTGTGGTTAGTAGTTTTGTGATTAGGGTCAGTTGTGTGATCTTGTTTGAGATTTGAGGTCCGAGATTGATTTTTGTACCAGTTATGAATTCGGGCCCTCGAGAAGGAGGGTGATGAGGTTGTGAGTTGTAGTATGGACCTTTAGGTGTCTTCCACCTTTAGAGGAATGAGTTATCAACTGTAGTTGAGAGTTTGATTGGTGAGAAGAGGTTACGGTTGAGTGACTTTATTTAGTACTCGAGGTACCATAGCTTGACAGTTTCGGTTCTGGTGCTTAGTTCATTCCCCTAAGCATTCCTTGTATTGTGTTTTGTACACTGGTACGTGGTCATTGACTTGTATGTCATTCCTAGATACGTTGGTTACGACGTGGTGCCGAACATCACCATGTGTTGTCATTTGATTTGGTGGAGTTGGAAACGGATGATTGTCTTCCGTGAGTCCAACGTGTTGTTCTTCCTTTACTGTCCTTTTGGGCATTGTAGGAATCCGTGGAGTTCTTCATTCTTATGTGGCTGTCATTTCGAAAACGGTGTTTTCTAAACCTTAAAACAAACTCTTTATATTTAAAAGGAAAAACCCGTTTTCGCCTACCCTTGTGGAAATGAAAAGTTTTAATACTTATAAAATGATCTTAGGATCTTCTTTAAAAATATTTTCAAATTTTAAAAGCCGGTAATTGCAACTGACGGAGACCGGGGACAAGACGGTCATTTTTACTACGTGGTTTCTTAAAAGGAAAACTATTTTATTACTTTTCTTGGGATTCTGAGATTTCGAGACTTCTTTCTCGATATCTCATCCTGTAGAGTTTTGAAAGGTGTTCCATTGTTTCACCTTTGCTTCCTATCATTTCTAGGTCTCTGTATGAGGCTTTGTGTAGTTCAATGCACACATATAGTGTTGCCTTTCACTTTCCTTATTGTTGATGTCACCACTTAGGTGATTTGATTTGTCACACGTGTTAGGGGCATGGATACCGAGTGGATTGACTTCTTTTGTCCGGGTGTTCTCACTAAACACTTGTGGTGTTTTAACCTTGACATTGTTGTCTCGGTTATCTGTTGGTTTAACATTGGGAAGTCTTTTCCTTTGCTTTGCTTTGGTGACCCTGAGGTGGTCGTTCTTGTGAGTTGAGTTCGTGTACTCTTAGTGATTTGATTGGGTGGTTTTCCTTGCCTACAGTGAGAGCGTTAGTGATGTGATTGACCCTATTGATGATAGTATTATGAGGTCGATATGATTTATGGTATGGTGATATGATTGAGGTGATCTAGCCCTTGAGAGGTAGATTTTCCTTAGGAATGGGATGAGGTTTGTTATATATATATATATATTGTACATATATATATATATATATAGACGATGATTGTGTTAGTATGCAAGGACGTGAGTACTTTTCCTCCTGTGTTATTGGGGAGTGAGTTATGAGTATTCCTTGGTACTAGTGGTGGATTTTGATCCTGTAGATATTAGAGGTGAGTATGATTCCCTCTGTTTGGAGTTTCTTGTTAGCGTCGTGACGCTTGATGATTTGTTAGGTTTGACTCGGGTGTTGTGTACTTAGTGTACATTGTGAGAGTAGTGTAGATTACCGGTGTTGGTACTTGGAGTATGAGTCATAGTTATACCTTATAGACTCAGGTTGCATACTTATACATGTATACTTATATATATATATATGTGTGTATATATATATATCCCCGTTATATACTTACGTAAGGTAGTATAAGAGCGTGTGCCTTAGGTTTTGCGTGGATAGGATTAGTTGGGCTATATATATCTTGATAGATAGTTAGCATTACCTAAACTGCCAGAGGATGTGGTAGTTAGAGTATCCTTTCCCACTGAACTTATTTGCTCACAGGATTATTTCATTTGCCCCCTGGTATTCCCACACCAGGTTGCAGGAAATATACGACTATGGGCAGGATGCGGTGCAACGGTAGTTTTCTTTGGTTTTCTTGTTACAGGTGTTGGAGTTGCGTTGGATGATGCGGTTACGGTTACAGTACGACTAGTTTGGGGACGGTAGTTGTCTTCTGTTAGTTTCTCTACCCATTGTTATGGGATTGTCCTGTATTTCTTTTGGGAGCCAGTCTGTTGGCATATCCCTATTGATGTATCTTTCTTTTCCTGTATTTATTCTTTCAAGAGGTTATTGTTTCTATTCTGCACAGCTAGGTGCTTTTCTGTATTCTTATTTGAGCATTTGTGGCTCTGTTGATTATAGAGGGTTTGGAGGGGTTTTGGTTTCTTTTCATTACCTCGGCCCTAGTAGGATTGATGAATGTGGGGCTTGGAAGCCATTGTTCTTATTGAACTGTTATTGGCAGGTTATTGTGTTGTGGTTAGTTGTCCGGATGTTCCATTTACAAACGGAACTCTGCCGGATTTTCGTTAGATTCCGCTGCTTTGGTTTGTCATTCATTTGGGTATTTAATATACCATTCTTATCATTATTCCATACATTTTCATGGTTCATGATGTCTTAGTTGGTCATTCATGTTAAGGATCATATCTTGGATTCCTTGGATGTCCCAGTTCAGGAGTCTTAGGAATTTAGGAGCGTGTCTGTTGGTATCTGAGGATACTATTGAGTTCTAGTATTCTATTTGGCATGGAGTATAATTTTCATTGTTATTCCATGTATTTCCTCTGTTATTGTTGACTCTAGTGGTTGTTTGACTACGTCACCCTTTGGAAATTTGTTGATTCTCTATATTAGAGTTTCGGGGATTTTAGGGGCGCGTCAGCATGGTATCAGTGTATTTTTACCCTTTTGTGGGTGTTTGATGACTGAATGTCATTGATTTTCATTTCTTTTCACTTCCGCATTCACTCCCTTAGTTCTTAGGCTCGGGTTTTGGAGTCCTAGGAATTTGGGACGTGACATATCGATCCCACAGAGACTAAGACTGTTCACTTTAGCAATTCAAAAAACTGAATTATATTTTCTGAAAATGATTTGCTTGGGTGGTCAAAGACCAAATTATCTAAATTAACTAAAATTATGTAGAAAGCAAAATAAATTAGTTATGATTCATATGAGATAGAAAACAAGGGTTTTCATTGCTCCACAACTAAGCACATAATATAGTTCATCAATGTAATAATTGGAAGAGGGTGATCCATGACTGTGAATCAGGTCGTACCGTAAATAGTAAAATACGACCCCAAAAAGGAGTACCATAAATCAGATTGTGACAACCCATATCATGACTGACCTAACTAGTGCATTCCAATTATATTACTTTAATGTACTCCTAATGCATGAAAATAAACTAAAGCATGTCTATATTAAATCGCCAAGGCATGGCATGTGTCAACCTACGGTTTCAAGTTTCATTACCACCATTATGTAGAAAACTATAATTAAGCATTCTAGTTCTAGCCCATTATGAATAATCATAGTTGTGTAAAATAATACATTCAATCCATCTAAGACAAGAATTTAGAACAAACATAGAATTTTATATTACAAATCAGTACAGTCTCTTAACTACAATAATCATCACAATATGGTCAATAGTTTCCCCTCGTTACAATTGAAAACAATGAAAGAACTACATTACTTGGCTAGGGTTTTGCTTGAAAACCCTAGATATCGAGTTTGTTGGCCATGGTGGAATATGACTGCATCAAGGATGTTGAAACGCTCTCCATGTTCTTCTTATACGAATCTCTAGGTTTAATTGTGGCTTTCAACATCAGCAAGTCTGAATGTGATAAAACTCTGCGCATGAACAAACCACCCTCTGATGAACCTCCCTGAACTTCCGCAACAAAACCAACGACCCCTCATACTGATATATCATCGTGTATATATAACCAATGATGTAGAGAGATCCTTTTCAGTCTTTTCACACTAAACCTCATCAAAACCCTAAAATTTGATATATATATGTGTGTGTATACATGTATATAGAGGTTTGGAGTCGCAGCCATGTCATGGAGTGGAACCGAGGGTAGAACAGACAAAAACTATCGAAAATCATAAAAACTTGCCGCAAATATGCTTCAAGCGTACGTAAAAGCATACCTACAAGTATAAAAAATGTGTTTTCCAGCCACTTTTTAAATTTGAAATCATAGGCACAACCGTAGGTGTTTTCTTAAAAACCATTTTTCTCCGTGAATGCACCAAAATGACCTCCTTGAACCCATGATACTTTTTCCTGAAGATGACGGCTTTTGAAAATATCGTTTTTCCCCTTCGGGAGCCATTTTTTTTGTCTCGAACTGCCTCTTTAACTTTCCTCTTGGGTAGAAAGAATATTTACTTTGGTTAATTCACCAAAGTTAGCTTCATTTCTTCATTAAGCTCCTGAAACATGCTTTAACATGCAAACAACATAAAAATACCAGATAAGGGAATGAAAGGTCATAATAATAGTGAATTAAGGGGTCAAAATGTCTAATATTTGACACCTATCAATAAATCGTAAAACAAGAACGAGGATAATTTCTAGAAGAGATATGAAAAGGAATAGTGAGTGGATGACAAAAGATTTCTACAATGATTGCTCACACTCACGCTCTCCTCACCTATCTACTAGGTGGGTGGATCCAGGGGCTGGCTAGGTTGTACACCCCTAAGTAGACGTATCTCCTCAGTGAGCGTATCCATACGCTCTAGGAGAGTAGCCATGTCTGCCCTTGCCCCCTCCCACTCAGACCTAGAAATAGTAACTACCTCTGTAGGGAATGATGAATTCATAGGTGTCAAATATTAGGTATTTTGACCCCTTAACTCACTACTATTACGTCCTTGCATTTCATTATTTGGTATTTTTATATTTTTTGCATGTTAAAGCATGTTTGAGGTGCTTAAGGAAGAAATAGAACAAACTTCGGTGAATTAACTGAAGAATGTGTTCTTTGTATTTAAAGAGGAGAGTCAAAGAAGCAGTCCAAGACAAAAATTGCTCCCATAGGGCTAAAACAGAATTTCCAGAAGCCGTTAGTTTTAGCAAAAAGTATCGTGGGTTCAAAGCGGTCATTTTGGTGCATGCACTGAGAAAAGTGGTTTTCCATAAAATACCTACACTTGTTCCTATGATTTCAGTTTCAAAAAGTGACTAGAAAACATATTTTTACTCTTGGACCTACGCTTGAAGCGTAGGCCAGGTACGCTTGAAGCGGAGCTGGGATAAGTTTTGTGGGTTTTTTATGGTTTTTGGCCGTTCAACCCTCAATTCGATGTGAAGAGGTGCCTGTGACTCAAGATCTCTATATACTTGTATATACACTTATATGTATCAGACGATTAGGGGTTGCATGAAGTTATACACCATTACTTATATATACACGATCATATATTAGTGTGAGAGAGATAGAGGAATTTTAAAGGAGACGTTCATTAGGGTTGTTTAGTTTTTTAGGTTCACGTTCATACATTTAGAGTATTCAAAACCAATAGATCTGGAGGAGAAGACTATACATATCGTTTCTACATCACCGATACAGTCACCTTCCACCATGGGCAACTAACTCGGTATCTAAGGTTTTCTAGCAAAACCCTAGCCAAGTAATGTAGTTCTTTTATTGTTTTCAACTGTAACGAGGGGAAACTGTTGACGAAACTCTGATGATTGTAGTAGTTAAGAGACAATACTGATTTGTAATATAAAATTCTACGTTTGTTATAAATTCTTGTCCTAGATGGAATGAATGTATTATTTTACACAACTATGATTATTTAATATGAGCAGGATCTCAGATGTTTAATTATGGTTTTCTACACAATGGTGGTAATGAAACTTGAAACCCTAGGTTGACACAAGCTGTGCCTTGGCCATTTAATATAGACATGCTTTTGTTTATTTTCATACAATAGGAATAGATTTGAGTAACATAATTGACATGTACTAGTTAGGTCAGTAATGAGATGGGTTGTTGCAATCCGGTTGATGGTATTCCTTTTTGGGGTTCTATTTAACTATTTGTGGTTGATCAATTTTCCTGAAAGCAAGAACGTGAATCATACTAATACAATTACTGATTTTAATGGAGACCAGTAGGCCACTATGGGATTCCCGACATTGGACCTCAAAATTGGGAAGATCAGGGGGCCCACCAAAATTCATTTCATCAAAGGGGAACCCTCATATCAATTGTTGTTGGGCAGACCGTGGCTGCATGCATATGGCGTAGTGCCGTCATCCTACCATCAAGCGATAAAGGCCAATTGGGGAGAAGGGATAATGACTGTAACGACATCTAAGAGCCATTTCTGCGCATCAGAGGCCCATTTTGCAGATCCAGTCTATTTCTCAGAGTACAATGAGGAAGATGGGCCCAACTTTTTTCCTACATCGTTACCAAAATGGAATAAATTGGAAGATTGAAGTTCAGCTAAACGGAAGCTCAAAGAGGTGAGCTGGTCACGGGTCAAAATGCCCGATGAACGAGTAGTGTACAAATTATAACGGGATTGGGGGTCAGAAGCTTGCACAGTTGGTACTAACCGCGGGACAGATGAAGCTATACAAAGAAAACTTGACACTGATCCTGAAGTACTGAAAGTGAATCCGTGACCAGAACATGGTTTGTGTAAAGTGGACATAGGCGACGACACGGATCCGCGACCTACCTTCATAAGCAGTACGCTGCCTGAAGATACTAAGAATGCTCTGATATAATTGCTCAAAGAGTTTCAAGATGTATTTGCTTGGGACTATAATCAAATGCCGGGACTCAATGTTGGATTGGTAAGCCACCATCTTTATGTGCATCCCGCATCATAACCAAAGAAGCAAAAACAACGAATATTTCATCCCAATTAAGAGGTATAAATTAAGGCAGAGGTGGAGAAGCTGCTGAAAGCAAGGTCCATCAAGCCAACCCAACATCCGACCTGGCTCGAGAACATTGTACCTGTGAAGAAGAAGACTGGGCAGATCCGCGTATGTGTAGATTATCACGATCTCAATAAGGCATGCCCAAAAGATGATTTACCTCTACCCAACATTGACACCATGGTGGATACAACCTCAGGACACGAGATTTTCTCGTTAATGGATGGATTCAGCGGGTATAACCAGATTAAGATGGCGCCGGAGGATGCAGAGAAAACTGCTTTTCGCACCCCAATGGGGAATTTTCATTATACGGTTATGCCATTTGGACTTAAAAATGCTGGTGCTACGTATCAACGCGCTATGACAACAATATTTCACGACTTGATGCATAAAACTGTGGAGGACTATGTGGATGACTTGGTGGTAAAATCCAGATCCATGCAGGATCTTGTGGGTGATTTAAGAAAAGTATTGCAACGATGCCGCGAGTATAATTTAAAGATGAATCCCCTCAAAAAGTGCCTTTGGAGTACCAGAAGGAAAGTTCTTGGGGTGCGTCGTACATCAGCAGGGCATTGATATGGACCAGATAAAGGATAAGGTAGTATTAGAAATGGCTCCACCCACAACTCGTAAAATGTTGAAAACTTTTATGGGAAAGATATCTTATCTGAGGAGGTTTATACCGGCACTGGCAGAGGTAATTCACCTACTCATGCCTTTGTTGAAAGAAATATCTGTATATAGCTGGGGAAAAGAGGAGCAAGAGGCTTTTGAGAAAATCAAGAAGATTTTAGCATCACCAAAAACAATGGTAGCGCCCGAGTCAGGAAAACCGTTGATAATCTATCTCACTTCCACCAAAAAATCCGTGGGAGTTCTATTGGCCCAGGAACATGAAGGGGAAGAAAAGCATGTTTACTATATCATTCGGGTACTCAAGGGACTAGAGTCGCGATACACATCATTGGAAAATCACTGTCTCGCTTTAGTATTCGCGGTCCATAAATTCAGACATTATTTACTGGCACATCCATTAAAGCTAATCAGCAAAAATGACCCCATACGGTAACTACTCACGAAGCCCATACTTAGTGGAAGGACTGCTCGATGGTTATTAGCACTATCTGAATATGAGATCACATGTTGTAGACTGAAAGCAGTAAAAAGTTAGGCCTTGTCAGATTTGCTAGCTTTGTTTCCTAGAGAAACTGAGCTCAAGGTGAAAAAAGCAGGAATGGGAGCATAGTTGGGGAAACGCTCAAAAAGGAAAAGGGTAAGGAATGTACCTGAAATATGAGTACTAATCTCGTACCTGCCCAAAGAACGGGAAAAGTCATTTGCAAGGGTATCTAGCTGAGAGTATAGGGTGCCAAGAAAGAGGGGCGCTAAGGCAATGGGCACATCTCGCGACAGCATGCTGGCCAGTAGGAACACCATCCGACTGGGACCATCCTCTGGCTTGCCTTTAAAGATATAATGGTCAAGCCAATACGCGAGGAAGCCTGCCAGCTCTATGGGGCCATTGAATTAAGGCCCAGTAGCAGACTCGCGATCTTGACCAGGAGCTGGCTTTCGCGAAGAGTACTCGCGAAAGAAGTGGTGGCACCAAGCAGAGTAAGACAACTTCGGGCGACTGGATATGGCCTGCTTAGGAAGAAGTACGCCCTTGTCAAACCAACTTCCTCGCTTTTAAGCGTACTTACCACAATCGCGAAGTTGGTTAAGGATCTTCTTATCCTCTGGCTCAACTAAAGGCACCTTGATGGGGCTGAAATAGAACTACCACATCCTCCAAAGTGAGTGTGAACTCGCCCCAGGAAGCAATGAAGGTATGGGAGAATGTGCTCGATCGCGAAACTAAAGTATTCAGTGCATCAACATCGCGACGGACATAGAAGTCCAAAAAATAGCTTAATAGATTCAATAATGCCAGCCTCTGTAAGAGTGGCGCAATGACGGTCTTGGCTGAGAATATGACTAGACCATATATTCCAGTCTGTGATTGGGGCCACGTGTCTCTCATACTCAATAAAAGAGAAAGGTGCATCACCTCTTTCGATAGCAAGGCGAGGCACAAAAAGAGGAGGGACGAATGCAGTTTCTGCTTCATTAACTGGATCAAGAGTAAGAGGTTGACTTGTAATAAGAGGAGAAGGAAGGTCTTGCGTGGATTCCTAGAATGTATCTTGGGAGTCTAGAAATGGTGCTTTCTTCCACTCCGAGGCATCTGGAATAGATGGATTAATCCCAGAAGAACGTGCGAGAAGTTTGGGGGTGGAGGATTTTATCATTTTGGAAAATACAGTTGCGAAAAGCTTTTAGATTGCACGATTATGCGTGAAAAGAAAGAGATGTGAGAAAAGGGGTGCAAAATAGGAGGCTTGAAAAATAGTGCTCTGAGAAAAATATAAGTTGTGAGAGATGAAAATGACATGATAAAAATATATAAATATTGGACGCGGAAATCGAAATGGCGCATTAAATATGCGAGGAAGGCGAAAGGTTGCGGATCCGACGATATGGGCAAAATTGAAAAAGCAAGAACGCCATGTGGAAATTCAAAAGAAGTACATACACAAGATTGTCCGAAAAACAGAAAATCTGAAAAGGGAAGGTTACGGATTTAATAGAAGGTCGCAAGATGCGGTAGACATGCTTCATCCGTGAGAGAATAAGGAAATGCAGCATGGGGAAAAAGCAGCTCACAAATGATAGTATAAGGTACACTAATTCGCGAGGACAGGTTATTGCACTTGAATACTTAGCCAAGTATCAAACCATAATGGGGAAAAATGTAAAGGGGGTGACTCGCGAAAAGGTTAATCCGCAAGGATTTATTTATTTGGGAGATTGGCCCAAGGATATATTTACCTTATTTACGTTGTCCAAAGGAAAAATACCTTAGAGAGGCCGATAGTATTTAGGGTCACGAAAAAGGTATGCATGCAAAAGGTCATGACCCAGCAAAGCTATATAGCATGGTTCCTTGGCTAAGGAAAAATCAGATCCGCGATGAAACAGGCGCGGATCACAGCTTAACAAATGGGTTATTTTAAATTATTTTAATTAATATTTGTGTTTTTATATTTTTATAGGTTATTGGTGATTTCTGGTACAAATGGGTTAAATCCATCTAAACAAGCCCAAAATCTGTTTAGACCACGTCTTAGTATTTGGGCCATATATTTCAGCCTGTTTTTCGGATTTGTGTGAGCCCAGTGTTCCTAGAAAGCTGATTCAATTTAAAGAATATTGGTATTTCACATAGAAACCCTAATTCTGAAGTTTAGAGGGCGAAAAAGACATTTTAAATCTGACATACTATTTTGTGCGAAAATCAGCATTAGCTTGGTAATATAATCACATATTTTGAAAGAACGATCAGAATGGAGTGAAATCAAGGGTTGTGGGAAGATGACTTGATTAACAAGAAAAGAGTATTTCACCAATATCTTCCAAATTTACTCTCCAAATTGGTCAAAAGTGGGCTGCAAGATATCACCAATTAGGAAAAGAAATATGGGAATATTGTATTATCTTATTTATTTTCCTAGATGAAACCTTGAGGACCCCTATAAATAGGGCATATGTGGATGCACAAAGGATCATCAAGAGCCAAAGGAACAGAAGAGAAGACTGGTACAATTCACGGAGATAGCAAAAACGTTCTTCCATCTTCAATTTCGGTTTGGTCGTTGTTTTATTATTTTATCCTTTATGTCTAGCTAATTCTCTCAGCCAAGGCTGAGAGGAAGCCCTTTTCATGTACAATTCCATGATTTTTAATTGAATAATTGAATATTTCATTTAATAAATTCTTATTCTAGTATTTTGATGTTTTCCTATACTTTCGATTTTATGTATTTTAATCAAAACCCTAATCGAATGTATTAGAATTCTAGCATATAGGTTACTTGTGTCTGACCATGAACTAGTAATCTTATTTGGCAATTTAAGAAGAAGAAAGTAATGAATAACTGTTTATGCCTGACCACGGATAGATAGTTAGGATTTACACTTTCTTTCAATTAGGTGTTTATTATTCATGAACAAAATAATAAATATTTGATTGAATCTATGCCTTAACACGGATTGGCCATCCATATATTTGATTCTACTTATTTTTATTGGATGTGTGAATATTATTTGGATATTTAAGAATTTCAATTGAAAATCGGAATTGTCTTGATTGGTGGTGGAATCGAAGCTTTGGTATTTTCTTTATCATTGTTCTTTCATCTCTTTTGCAATTTTTTTTTCCACAATCATCAATAATTTGTTGAATTAGTTAGATAGTAGTTTTTAGATTTAATTTGTCTTAATCAATCCTCGTGGGAATGACCTCGCAATACTTGTACTCGCAATAATTTGTTGATCACAATGTGATCCGCGCAAGGGATTAAGCGAAATCCGTTTCACGTAGTCAAGGGAGCGAGATAATACTGTGCAGGGTATTTATGGCACGGATTGGTATGGCAGAATCCATGTCGCGAGACAGGTACTGACGTGACAATACAATCCGCGAGGAGAACTGGACTCTCACGTCTATAAATAGAAGTGCGAGAGCTCACTTGAGGGAGACTTTAGGAGACGAAGGGAGAGAAATTTCTTGAGAGAGAAAGTTTTTCGGAAACACTTGTAACTACTATTTTCTCTTCCATTTCTCTGTAAAGCAATCAAAAGCAATAAAAGCATCAATGCTGTTATTTTACTGACGAACTTGTGAAAAAACTATCTTCACATCACTTAATCAATCCGAACCCCTACACAATTGAATAATTATCAGGCGACTATCCAAACAGTGAACTAAAGTCCTTGCTCAAATGGTACAACTAGCGAATGTTGTGGATATGATAGAGATAATATTTCCTAGTCTGCTAGTGGTTAACCCAAAGTCGTAACAAGCACTGGAGCTTGAATCCTTTGTTGAGAGTCATCATGAGACAGTCCAAGCGGTCACAATTGTTAGAAGTGAAAATGAGCTGGAAAATAGGGATTAGGAGTAGCAGAAGGAAAAGCTAAATAAGTAAAAGGCCCAAGAAGTTCAAAGCAAGGAAGAAGAAGAAGCTCAGAAGAAAGAGGCTGAGAAAGTTAGAAAGATCAACTAGAGGAGGAAGAACAGGATGAGAAAATACCAGAAGAGTTGAATAGGGCATACTATGTGGAGTCAACAACATTCCCTCAACATCTTAAAGAGTCGACCAAAAATGGTAAGAATAAAGAGTCAGACATATTGGAGACATTCCGACAAGTCAAGATTAATCTGCCTTTCTTAGACATTATAGACCAAATAACACCCTATGTTAAGGTTTTGAAGGACCTCTGTACCCAAAAGCGTAAAAGCAGAACTAAAGTTCCAAAGAAGATTTAGTTGACTGAACAAATAAGTTAGATCTTACTGAGTGATACTCCACCTAAGAGGAAGGAGCCCGGTGCTCCCATTATTTCTTGTGTCATTGGTGACCAAAATATTGATAGAGCTCTTCTTAACCTTGGTGTGAGTGTTAATTTATTACGTTACTCAGTCTATCAACAACTAGGGTTGGGAGAGCTCAATCATACATCAGTGGTACTTCAATTGGCAGGCAGATCATCTAAACAACCGAGGTGAATTCTGGAGGATGTTATTGCTCATGTGGGTAAGTTTTACTATCTTGTGGACTTTGTGGTGTTAGACATGGAACCTGACCACATATCAATATGACATATCCATGTTATCTTTAGAAGACCGTTTTTGGCTATGGTAAATGCATGCGTTCATTACAGAATACGGGTTATGGATATATCTTTTAGGAATCTAGAGATGAGGATGAATGTATTTGATATCAACCATTAATTACTGGAACCAGCCGAGTGTTTTCATATTGATAAGATGGTTAAGAAAGTGGTACTTCAAAGGAGTCGAGCAAGGAATGACTTGGATGGTGTGATTGAAAGGTCAAATTCAAAGTTTGACACGTGGGATGAGCCAAGAGATTCGCCTGAATCTCCATTTGTGTTACCAGCAGAATTGGTGCCCGATAACTCACATCAGTATATTTGATGTCATGGATAGTAATAGTTGTCTACAGGTGAGAGCACTGAGGGAATTACTTTTTACATTTTGTCTTATGAGTAGGAGAAGTGTTGCAGAGAGGAAGGGTGTTGGATAACCCTTTTAAGTGGCCCTGTCGTGCCAACGAAGTTAAACATTGGTCCTAAGCTGTGAAAGTTAGTTTTTAGTCTCGGTTTGTAGAATAGGATGTCTTTTAATTTATGTAATTTCATTTTTTTAGAGACGGTAGACCATTAAGGCTACGTCTTTGCATTTTTAATTCATATGATTGTAGGCCCTTAAGGCCAAATCGGGGAAAAAAAAAGAATTTTTAATTCCTTAAAATATTTGTGTTGAATTTCTTGATATTTTTTAAAATTTCCTTTCCCTCGCTATGAATGGGTATTTGTGCTTTGTTTATCATATTTACAGGTGATCCAAATAAAGTTTGGGGGAGGAGATCAAGTGCTTCAATGTTGAATCCAGAATTAAGCTTCAAGGGTAATTGTATCTGTCTCATACTTTATTTTTTACCATGGGGACATGGTCTCATTTAAGTTTGGGGGTGAGGGTATAGGATTAGAAGGAATGATTTTTTTGAAATTTTGAAATTTTGGACCAGTTCTTTGTTTTTACGCATGAATGTTTTCTATTACAATTTTATTGAGTTCATGTTTATGATGTATGAGTAGTATGTGTTGTGATATTCTCATTCATGAGAGTAATGGTTAGATTGAGTTAGTGAAGTGATGTGGTTTTACATGAGTGAGTGAATGAGTGAAATTGAAATTAAGAAATACGACATTGACCTATAAGCACAAGCACACATTCACTATGGGAAATAAGTTCATCTTTGACTATGTACTGAAAAAAATAAGTTTACCGCAATAAAAAGGGAGATGGGGAAATGTTATGGTTGAAATGGTGAAAATTGAAAAAAAAAATTATGTTTAGAAAATAAAATGCAAAAAGTAGTTCTTTAATCTTAGTAACCAGTCCTTGGTATCACCAATATCATTGTTCGCGTTTAAAGGGGAGAAGACTAATGAGCATAAATCCCACGGAAGAAGCTTGGACCCAGTTGGCCGAGACTAAAAATCCTCGCTGGAATGTCCGGAGACGTAGAAAGACAAAAAGAGATAAAAGTGGAAAGATGACAAGATGAGTTTTTACAAAATATGGCAAAATTTGTTCAATGAAGTAGGAAAAGAAATATTTAAATACCATGGTAGAATGTTCACAAAAACACGGAAGGTTTTCCGGATTGAGAGTAGAAAGTAGTGAAATCGTTCACTTTAGTGGGAACCATTCATGACACGAAGCTCGATATAATTATTATTCGGTAGTGAGTGGGAGTATTTGCATCAATGTTGTCTTTAACATTATATGATGGCTTAATTGAACTTGTGTGTGAATTCATGACAACGTGATTATAGAGAACTGAGATGTTTGTAGGTACCATCACTGGAAACCTTCATAAGACTTCACTCTTCCACTAGGGATAACCTATGGGTTTAAAAGGCTTATTACATGTGCTAAGTGTAATCATCGACCCTTACAAAAGTAAGGGATTATGTTATATTAGTTAGATTAGATAGAAAACAAAATCATCACAAGAAAGTTTCCTGAGTTTATTCCTAAGGGACTAGCAATATGTAATTTTGGGGTGTGATAGGTGTCAATTAGTAGACATTTTGACCCCTTAACTCACTATTGTTACATCCTTGCATTTCGTTATTTGGTATTTTTATGTTGTTTGCGTGAAAGCATGTTTCAGGAGCTTAAGGATGAAATTGAGCTAACTTTGGTGAATTAACTGAAGAGTATGTTCTTTCTATTCAAAGAGGAGAGACAAAGAGGCAGTCCGAGACAAAAATGTCTCCCGGAGGGTTAAAACGGCATTTCAAGAAGAAAAAAGTATCGTGGGTTCAAGCCGGTCGTTTTGGTGCATGCACAGAAAAAACTTGTTTTCCATAAAATTCATACGCTTGTTCCTACGCTTTCGGTTTCAAAAAGTGGCTGGAAAACACATTTTTATCCTTAGAGTTACGCTTAGACCTATTCTTGAAGCGTAGGCCAGGTACGCTTGAAGTGTAACTGTGACAAGTTTTGTGGTTTTTCGATGGTTTTTGCCTGTTCTACCCTCAGTTCAATGTGAAGACGTACCTATGACTCCAGACCTCTATATACATGTATATACACTTATATGTATTAGAAGATTAGGCTTTTCATGAATTTGAGTGAAAAGACTGAAAAGGGCATCTTAACACCATTGTCTATATATACACGATCTATATTAGTGTGAGAGAGATAGAAGAATTCTAGAGGATACGTTCCATTAGGGTTGTTCAGTTGTGGAGGTTCACGTTCATACATTCAAAGTATTCAAAACCTAGAGATTCGGAGAAGAAGACTATGGAGATCGTTTCTACATCATCGATGCAGTCACCTTCCACCATGGCCAACTAACTTGGTATCTAGGGTTTTCTAGCAAAACCCTAGCCAAGTAATGTAGTGTTTTTCATTGTTTTCAATTGTAACGAGGGGAAACTGTTGACCATATTATGATAATTGTAGTAATTAAGACCCCATACTGATTTGCAATATAAAATTCTATGTTTGTTCTAAATTTTTCTCTTAGATGGAATGAATGTATTCTTTTACACAACAATGATTATTCAATATGAGCAGGAACTTGGATGCTTAATTTTGATTTTCTACACAATGGTGATAATGAAACTTAAAACCCTAGGTTGGTACAGGTCGTGCCTTGGTGATTGAATATAGACATGTTTTAGTTTATTTTCATGCGTTAGGAGTATATTAGAGTAGGATAATTGATATGTACTTGTTAGGTCAGTCATAAGACGGGTTGTCACAATCCGGTTGATGGTACTCCTTTTTGGGGTCGTATTTATCTATTTGTGGTACGACCTTATTCATAGTTATGGATGGATGACCCTCTTACAATTGATACAGTAAGGAACTATATTATGCGGTTAGTGGTATAATGATGAGAACCCTAGTTTTCTCTCTTATCAGAATCAAAACAAATTTAATTTGGGTTTTATATAATTTTAGTTACAATAGATAATTTGGTCATTGACTGCCCAAACAAACTATTTTTAGAAAATATAATTCAATGTTTTTGAATTGCTAAAGTGAACAATCTTAGTCTCTATGGGATTGACATCACTTACTCAAGCCATTGTTATACTATAATTAATATGTGCGTTTGCGTAGGGTAAAACCTAAAGTCGTTAAGGTGTTATTTTTAACCACATATTTTTACACACCTGACGGCGCATCATGGATCCACTCCAGGAACTGCTACTGGTGTTGCTGGTGGTGCTACTGCTGCTGGTCCTCGCCGGTTCCTCGGGATAAAATGACAACAAGAATGCATCTAATCCTGTGTACCATAAGTAGCAACACCAGTAGTAGTTCCTGGAGTGGATCCATGATGTGCCGTCAGGTGTGTAAAAATATGTGGTTAGGTATAACCGTGTCATAATCATTGGGCTGGATGCCCGCATCCCCCATCAAGCTCATCGCTAATACAGGGAAAGGAACCGCATAGCTCTACTTCTCAATAACAGACTGCTGTATCATCTTATGCATTACCCACCTCATCTGCCCAAAAATAATATGCGGAATAGAAATCCAAAACCCTTGCTGAAAAACATAAAGAGCTAGGTTGAGTGACCCTCGCCGCTCAGTCTTTTGCCCTTGTGGGTGCACCTGTGCTCTTTGGCTAGTCCATCTTCATCGTAAAACTCCTAGAGTCATCTCCAAAATTGCGACCGCAACACTCAAGTGAAATTTGGTCTATAGATGGCTCAGGTGTCGGCAAAGGTTGGTATGTTCCTTAGTAGATCAGGAAGACATTCTATCGGCAGCCCCCAAGCCTAAGTTATCGACTCAGAAGTAATCTCCAACTCCTAGTCCTGAACATATGTGAATAGCCGAACCCTATCATCCTCCAGCTGAATAGCTTGATGGATCCAAAACTCCCGCAACAGCCCCTCATAAATATGCTTGCAAGGGGCTTGTAACGCCCCACATTTGCTTTCTTCTTTCTAGAATTCTTTTCCAAGTGTTAACGTTTTTTGACTTCACTTATTTATGATGTCTTTTGTAATCTTGGTACGTGTAAATTTTTTGTGTTTATGTCTTGGACTTAGTGGGACGACTTCGTGAACTTTTGTTTCCAGCTTCGGGATTTATTCTTCGTTGACGACTACGTGAGTTCATGGAAAAATTTTCTTGTTGGAGCTTCGGTAATCTTATTGCGTTCCTGAATGTGTTACCCTAGTTTATTATAGACGTTCCAGTGTAGCATTTATGTGAATTTCTTGTTATATTTTCATTTGGTGAGTAATGAGAATAGTTAAGAATGATTCGGAAAAGAAATAACCGAAGGGTAAATGAGTATTTTCACATTTAGAGCACTGAGTGGAAAGTGTAGAGATTTTCCTAACTGTTGGGGTACGAGTTCCATAGTGGTAAATAAAGAGGATGACAAGGGGTAGAAGGGTAATTAAGAGGCATGATGACACTTGTAATTAACCCTAAGTTGAGAAAAAATTAGTCATTTCCCACTTTTGTGTGGTGTCTCACTTATAGCCATTGATCTTCTTCTCCCATATTTAATCTCAGCCTTTGGACTATAGGACCTTGTTTGGATGGCACTTAAATGCAAGAATGCATTATTCTTAGTCTTTCACTTGGCAAGGCTTCATGTCAACCCTTGGATCCTTTATTTATTTTCATTGCCTTATTCTCAACCCTTGGATGTTAAGGTCTTGTTTGCCAAATTAATGGGTTTTTTGTGTTGTGTATTTAGTCTTTCATGGCAAGACTACTTTCTGGCCCTTGGATTAAGTCTTCATTTGCTTGCTTGAAGCTTGGCTATTGGATGGTGAGAGGTGTGAGTAGAGAATCTCTACACTTGTGTGAGTGTAGTTGTATTTCATTTGGCAAGACTTTATCTTTTCGTCTCATTTCTCTCATCTTTTCCCTCTTAGTTCTTCTCCACTTATGGGTTGAGTTCCTCACCCTAAGTTAGGAGTTTGATGTGGCCATAAAAATGGAATTTGTTGATGGGGTTCTTCTCTTAGGTTTGAGCCAAGGATTAGTAAGTGTTCTTCCTTCCTTATGTGTTTTCTTGAAAACCTTAGTTTAGGGTTTCTTGTTAAATGACTTTATGATTCTTGTTCTCCTCTTGTGTTGGAGTTTGATTCCTTGTTAGGGTACTATGGTGAAGTTTCTTACTGAATTGCTCCTTTAATTTCAGTGTTGGGTGAGAGCTAGGGTTATTTGGCCACGCTTAGTGATTTGTGTTTCTCTTCACTTAAGGTAGGGGAAAACTTCTTATCTAGCTCATCTTTTGATTGTGTAGGTATGAGAATTTGATTCTAGGATTCCTAAGTGTATCCTTGGAATTGTGAAATTAGGATTTAAACATGTTTATGTGAATTAACCCTTGCGTATGAAGTACTTATGATGATATTGAATAGGACTATGATACATGCTAGTTGGGTGGATGTTCTTGAGATTTCCCATATTCAAGTATGCTTGTATGCCTATATATGTGTATATGTATATCGGTATAGTGGTGTATATGTGTATGTGTAATTATACATTTGTGTATGTGGGTGCTAGGGATGTAGCATTGGTAGTGAGATTAGGTTAGCTCCTTTGGTTAGTAGCTTTGAGGTATTTTTGGAAGTGATGTTATATTTGATATATGATTTGTGATAAACTTGCTTGAATTGAACTAAGAGCATGTTTAAAAGAATGGAATTGTTATCCTTCTGAATTAAAGGACAACTTGATGACTTGGAACATTAATTGTGCAAGAGAATGTATCCTTGTGATTTAACTGCTTTAATTGAGATATAAGCATGTTAAATGAATGAAAAAGTTATCCTTGTGTATTAAAGGACAACTTGATGATTTGGTTCATGAATGATGCATGAGAAGGCATCCTTGTTGATTATTGTTTTAAATGAGATTTAAAAAGCATGTTGAATGATGAAAATCATTTGTGTTGGCATTTTGGGAATGTCGTTTATAAATATGATGAGATACATATTTATGTTGGTGCATGGGTTATGGGTCATGAAGACATATTGCATATGGGTTCACCTTTTGAAGAGAGAAATCAATTGGTGTTAAGTCGCAACTGGGTTGTGCATCCGTCTTTGGATTATAAGTCGCAACTGGGCTATGCATCCATTTTCGAATTTCATGTGGCAACTGGGTTGTGCATTGAATTTCATTGGGTGAGTCATATTGCCAATATATGATTTATGTTTTAACGTGGAGCATGATATTATTCCATGTGGTTGAGGACCATGTTTAATGTGAATTTTGAGATATAATTCATATGTTATTAAAATGCTCAAGTGAAATTGGAGGATGTGAAAATATGATTTGCATGTCTTGTTTAAAGTATAATATGAGATAAATGTTTATACTTGCTGTTATGTGCTTATATGCCTTAGAATGGTGGTATAAGTTAGTTTTGATGACTTTCTTGTGATAAGAGAAAGTCGGTGATGAGTAATAGCATTGATTATGAATTGAAGCCTTGAGAAGGCGGGTGATGGTTCTGAGGTATAGTTAGCGTTGGTGGAGCAACGTGGCGTTAATTGTGATATTGATGTTTTAGTTGTGATAGATGAGGTTATGAATAAACCAAGTCAATTGTGTATTGATGGCCATGTGATATTGTTAGAAAACTTAGTGATGTGGTTTTGAATGTGGAATTGATGTTTGAAGAAATCAGAATAGGTTTTGATTTGAAACTAGTTGGTTCTGTGGCAATGACCACTAGGTTCCCTTTAGTGATCTTACGGATAGGAATGTCATTGAAGCTGTGGACATTCTTGAATGAGTCGTTATGGAATTAATGAATTTATATATCGAACTAGGTATGGTTGGGTCAGAGTTAGTGCCTTTGTGTATAGTCACTTGCCCTTAACTTCGGGTTGTTTTTTTTAACTCCGGTTCTTCTTTCTTTTTTTCCATTTGAGCGTCTACAAATATGCTTTGGTTTTTCCGTTGGTGTTTCGATTTGTTCCCCGAAAGCGAATTTTTTCATAAGACTTGCATTTGAGTCTATTTGTTCTTTAAGTGAAAAACCCGTTTTTGCCTACCCCCGTGATGCCGACAAGAACTTTGTGTTTTGAAATGGTTTTCAAGTCATGCTATAAAATATTTTAACCTTTGAAAGTCGGTGGTGTACAAAACGGAGGCCGGGGGCAATACGGTTACTTTTATGGATTTTCAAGATAATGTTTTCGATAAAACTAAACCGAGATTAAATGATATTTTCTCATTTCTAGAGTCTCATGAACAAGTTGAGGACTTTGTTTCATGTTTCCTAAGGGATCAAAGTTGTTTGGGGATCGTTTTTGGGATTTCAGCATTAGGTAGTCGACTAGGCCTTTCTGGGAAGTCAACTTGGCGTCCAAACTGATTCGCCGCAAAGTTTTCCAAACTCTCTACCTGAGCTAGTCGACTGGGTCATTATCCAGAAGATTGGGTTACTCAGGGCAGTCAACTGGGTCATCAGCCAGTCGACTGGATGGTTCATCCCCATTCTGTCCCTGTTATATACTATTTTGCTCATATATCAAGCTACGGGTATTGGATGGAGGCTTTATTTAGCATTTAAGAAATATGAATTAAATATATTGATGTCAGGATTATGAATCACTTCATTCGAGTCAGTTGTGAGGGCGTAATGGTCGTTTGAATGTGACGGTATGTTTTAAACTTTCACACGTTACGATGACCGATTTTCAAAATGTCGTAGTTTTCTTCTCGCACCTTTGAATTCGGTTCCGTTTATTCGTGTGGCTTTTTATAGGTCCAAAATTTGTATTTGAACTTTGAAATCATTTCTTTTCACTTGAAAGGGCTGTTGTCCGATACTATTTTAAAAAATGCATATCTATCGTCTCGTGACATTGATTAAGGTCCCATTTGTTTCTAGGGCCTAGCCTATGTCCAAATATTTGATACAAAAGTTATAATCATTTATTTTCATTTGAAATGACTGTTTTACTCTTGGTGAAAGAGAGGTACTTTAACTTCTGTTTGGATTGGAGTTGTCCGATGCCATTTTCAAAAATTCATATCTCTCGCGTCAGGGCTTCAAATTTGGTTTCGTTTGTTTCTATAGTTTAACCTATGTCCACATAGGTGGGGTAATCTTTGAAAGTACATTTTTTCCCTTGAAATGACCATTTTTACCCTTGGGCGAACATGTAACTTTTGAGTGGTCGGTGTGATGGGTTGTTTATTCCCTTTCACTTACTTTTGTTGTTGGGAAGCTTTATTACTTCCCTTAGGCTGAAATGACTATTTTACCCCTTTGTTGGGTTTAATGTTGGTGGGTATTACCATGTGAGGTGATTAGTGGTATGATTTAATAGTGATTGGAGTTATGGAGCTCGGTATGCTCGTGATCCAAGAAGTGTGGTTGTTATCTTTCCTAGAGTGTTATGATTAGAAGCGATGCTCCAGTGATCTGGTGATAGGTATTGTGTTGATTGTTAGTGTGGGACTGACGGTTACTGTAACACCCCGCTCCAACACTTGGTATAATATTGTCCGCTCTGGGCCCAGCCCGCACGGTTTTGTTCTTGGGCTCCTCCCAAAAGGCCTCATACCAATTGGAGACAACACTGCACATATAAGTACATCCCCAGACCTCTACCCGGGCGATGTGGGACATCACAATCACCCCCTCTTGGGATCCAGCGTCCTCGCAGGTGTTACCCACGGGCTTGTGCATGGGAGGAGCCCAAGAACAAAACCGTGCGGGTTGGGCCCAGAGCGGACAATATTATACCAAGTGTTGGAGCGGGGTGTTACAATTGGTATCAGAGCCAGAGCCCGGTCGGAATTAAGTGTGGGTGCATGCACAAGCCCGTGGGTAACACCAGCGAGGACGCTTGGTCCCAAGAGGGGGTGATTGTGATGTCCCACATCGCCCGGGTAGAGGTCTGGGGATGTGCTTATATGTGCAGTGTTGTCTCCAATTGGTGTGAGGCCTTTTGGGAGGAGCCCAGGAACAAAACCGTGCGGGCTGGGCCCAGAGCGGACAATATTATACCAAGTGTTGGAGCGGGGTGTTACAATTGGTATCAGAGCCAGAGCCCGGCCGGAATTAAGTGTGGGTGCATACACAAGCCCGTGGGTAACACCAGCGAGGACGCTGGATCCCAAGAGGGGGTGATTGTGATGTCCCACATCGCCCGGGTAGAGGTCTGGGGATGTATTTATATGTGCAGTGTTGTCTCCAATTGGTATGAGGCCTTTTGGGAGGAGCCCAAGAACAAAACTGTGCGGGCTGGGCCCAGAGCGGACAATATTATACCAAGTGTTGGAGCGGGGTGTTACAATTTATTGTGATGTCCCACATCGCCCGGGTAGAGGTCTGGGGATGTACTTATATGTGCAGTGTTGTCTCCAATTGGTATGAGGCCTTTTGGGAGGAGCCCAAGAACAAAACCGTGCGGGCTGGGCCCAGAGCGGACAATATTATACCAAGTGTTGGTGCAGGGTGTTACAATTGGTATCAGAGCCAGAGCCCGGCCGGAATTAAGTGTGGGTGCATGCACAAGCCCGTGGGTAACACCAGCGAGGACGCTGGGTCCCAAGAGGGGGTGATTGTGATGTCCCACATCGCCCGGGTAGAGGTCTGGGGATGTACTTATATGTGCAGTGTTGTCTCCAATTGGTATGAGGCCTTTTGGGAGGGGCCCAAGAACAAAACCGTGCGGGCTGGGCCCAGAGCGGACAATATTATACCAAGTGTTGGTGCGGGGTGTTACAATTGGTATCAGAGCCAGAGCCCGGCCGGAATTAAGTGTGGGTGCATGCACAAGCCCGTGGGTAACACCAGCGAGGACGCTGGGTCCCAAGAGGGGGTGATTGTGATGTCCCACATCGCCCGGGTAGAGGTCTGGGGATGTACTTATATGTGCAGTGTTGTCTCCAATTGGTATGAGGCCTTTTGGGAGGAGCCCAAGAACAAAACCGTGCGGGCTGGGCCCAGAGCGGACAATATTCTACCAAGTGTTGGAGCGGGGTGTTACAGTTACGAGTCATATATATATATGCGTGCATATATATATAGGTGTGCATTATTATATGTTGTTGTGTTATGGTTTCACTACGTGTTAGTTTCCCTATTTGTTGATGCAAGATAGGGGACTAGGGGGATGTGTTTCCGGGATCTCGTATTGTTGTGAGTGCCATGTGGGACATATGACTGACCTAGGGTAGATGCATGTATTAGGGTTGGTTAGTACTCGATTTGGATGATTGAAGGATCTGACAATTACGATTCCTTTCTCCTACAGGGCTTCGATGAGTTCACCCCGGCGTTCTTTTGCTTGGAGTCCCAAATGCCAGTTGCAGGAAAGGTTTTGTCTATGGATTGCTTGGGTCCAACAACACTTTCTTTAGTTTCTTCGTTACAAGATGCCTCGTGGCACGAATGCTGTTATGGGATCTGGGACGTTGTATGTAGAGGTGTTCCTTCTTTTTTTTCCTTTACTTGTCCCCTATATTGGAACTGTTGTTGTATTTTTCTTAGGACCCAGTTTGTTAGCATATCCCTTCCTTGTATTCGGTATCAGTGCATCGTTTTATAGATGTATTATTTTGGCACATCAATGTGCCTTGTGTATCATTCGGCTTAGATTCCGCTTGTTTATGTATGGAATTATTGTTATTAATAATATTTCATTCGTTTATTGGTTATATAGGATCTTAATTGGTCGCTCTTTCTATGGATCACAACCCGGATTTCTCGGATGTCCCAATTCGGGAATCTTTGGAATTTAGGGGCATGATAGACCGAGTATTGGGTTAGATATTTGGATCATTATTATTACATAATAATTATTATACGTAATAATAATTTCTATTTTGTTATTGATTTAAGAGTATTTATAATGTATATATATATATGCAAAAGAGCAATTATTATTATATATAATAATTATTATGTAATAATAATGAACCAAATATATAACCCAATACTCGGTGTGCTAAATCGATAATCCTAAGATCCAGGTTAATGAAAAATCTGAGAAAACACTGAATCAAATCCTAATTGAAATCACGTGAACCCGAATTAATACCATAACACCAAATAAATAATATATATATATATATATATATATATATATTTATGCTAAAATTTACCGTGTATGACATACTAAAATTTCAAAAAAATTGGTTCAGCGTTTTGGTGGCAGTTCGTAAATTTTTGGTATGATTTTCATTTCGGATTTTTTTCCAGAATTGTTCGGTTTTATTTATATTTAGCTAACGGGTTTTGACTATCTTAAATAATAGGTCATCGAGGTGGTCTTTTTGGTATGATAAAAAATTTATTCAGACATCTTAGGGGCTAATTTGAGCACACGCTTTGAGGTAGCAGAAAAATTCTAATTCCTTGTCATTTGATTTTCTTTGGGTGTGAGAACCTCGTCTTGATTTTGTTTTTATTATATATATTTGTGTATTTGTGTATATATTAATAATTGGTTAGTATAGTTGTGTGGGTTAGAAATGAAGCAGAAGATAGAAATTTCCTTGATAAATTAAATGAATGCTTACATGCGAAATTAAAAACCTAGTTGAGCTGAATAAGAATATGTGGTTGCGATTTGATAATGTTTGCACTTGAAATTATATTACACATACGTAAATGTGTAGGTGAGTAGGAGAGAATGTCATGGCGTTAGAAGTATAAATAGGCTAATATTAAAAAGAAGACGGGATAAAAAGGCACTAGGTGTGCCTTAGTTTATTTATGTGTTCCTTATATGAGTGTACGTGCTTAATTACTTCATTTCTCTTAAAAGATTTAAAGTATGTTATTAAAACTTGTAAATGTGGGTACCTTCAACCTATACGTATCTTAGTTCCCTTTGTTCTAGAGAATTGTGAAAAGGTTGTTAATCGAAACTTGGTTTGTTCTTGAGATTGGACTTTCAGGAATTTTGTCTACGAATGAATCAAAAGCGTGTGAAATGGATTAAAAGTACTTTCATATGGTATTTATTGATCATTTGTTGAATGAAAACATTGGGAAACATGTGGATCACGTTGAGAGCATCTGCATGTTGGCATTGATTCACATTGAGACTCAATTGACATTGCAGGAGACCATACGCATACTATCATCATTGGTGTTGTGTTTCATACCTCATTTAAACCCTTACGTGGTTTAACCTTTTGGGTAGTCACAACAACGGGCCAGGAGGTTTCTCTTGCAACCTGTGGATTAGTAGTCCGCTGAACAAAGGGTGTATGTGGAGTTTTGCTCCCCATACTGGTTTAGGTGTCTCTCGCGACCTGCTGACTTATAGTCCGCTGAATAGGGGTCATGTGAGGACTTTAGTTGTGGACACTATTTTTTCCACAGCCTATATCCAATGTGGTTGATATTACCTTTGGCGACATTATGCCCATTTGTTTTAGTGGATCGAGTTTGAATTTGTAAATTACACGAGCATTGGCATTCATATTGACTATTCACTTTCCATATGATTATTCATTTAGATTTCATGCTATTATTACTTGTTGATATCAAGCATGTTGGGTTTGGATCATTTCAAAATTTATATTGTCTACTTGAGCTCTATGGCACAATGGCTGTGATTATGATTTTGCTTATGGATTTAAAACCCTTGTAAATGCTATTAATAGCTCAATGAAAATGAAGGCTTAAAAACTATAAGGGGAGAAGTAAAAAGTGTATGACAATAAGAATCGAGGAGGATGGAGCAACGGTTGGCAAGTCTTCTAGGTGGATATGTGAAGCTACGTAAGAAGTAGCCTAATAACATAACTTTTCCCCCCCCCCCTTGAGTCAGGTTTCTAGTTAAGTTGGTCAATGCCTTATTGCAGCCTTAGATGAGGTGTGGCAGTCGGCCATATAGGCTTTGGTGTTGGGTGATTGATGTTCAAATTACCTAGAAGATTAATGAAACTAGCATAGAGGGGGGATGAATAGGCTTTCAGTCGATTTTATGATCAATTAAAATTATCTAGCGGAAATTCAATTTTAATTAATCATAACCTATAATTTTCTAATTAGATAAATCAAGCCATTATGAATATAAGTGCAGAAAATAAATCATGAGAAGTCGCAGAGATTTTTACGTGAAAAACCTTGGAAAGACTCAAAGTAAAAACCATGGATACACTCGAGTATCGATGCACTATGAATTAGAGAATTTGTACAGACTCTATGAAAATAGAACTTATAACTGCTGTAATTTGTTGTTCTTCACTCGATGTCTGAAAGTCTAGATTCACTCGTGTTCCACGAAGCTCTCACTCTGATCTCCGTACTCAGACGGGTCCACTTCTCAACAGATCAAATTACTATAAAGCCTCCTGCTTTGATCTCCGCACTCAGACGGCTTCGCTTCTCAAAGCGGATTAAAACAACCAAGTTGCAATCAACGATGTGTAGATTTTTTAGAATCTACGTCATTCAATCCTGCATAAGATCATCAATATAGAAGCACGATAGAATCTACTCCAAAACAATTGAGAAATAGAAGAATCACGCAATGATATTTTCTCTCACTATCTCTATCTCTGTAGAAGAATATGAATGATAGAATACTGCAGAGATCTCCCTCAAAAACCCTAGCCTCCTTTCTTGTAGACCTTTGTATTTATAGACATTGATGAAGCAAACCCTAAGTTCACCCTTTTTAGTCATTTCACCATCAATCAATGCAAACCCTACTCTCTAATGAATAATAGGTGTTTTGCATGTACTTTGAGGTGTGAGAGTCGTACACACATTATAGAACAAAAATTAGGGCTGAATCGACATTGCAACAGGAATATTTTTTTCCTGCTGCAGCTACGACTTGGGTGTAGGCCTGAGCGTAGCTTGAGCGGAAAATTCCACTTTTTGCCTAATTTTTGCTCCTATAGGCGTAGGCTTGAGCGTAGGTTTCTTCATGAAAACCAATTTTATCCACAACTGTGTCAAAATGAGCATCTTGATTCCACGAGACTTTTTGCTTGAAGTGACGGCTTTGGAAAGTACCGTTTTCGTCCTCTGGGAGACAGTTTTACTCATTACGCTTAGTTTTTCACTTCACTTATATTCTTCACTACTTCAATGCTTGATTTTGCTTTTGTCGAAGCTTGTAGATGTCGTTGAAACCAAAACAATCTATTTAACACTCAACATGGTTATTGTCTAGAACATGCCATAAATAAACAATACTCAAAAGTGTTCTTACAATCTCCCCCTTGTCATTTCTAAGACAAAACCATATTTTACAATATAGTCTCACAAATAACAACATAACATCTATACCTATGAACACACACTGAGAAACATAGATATAAACTATCACCTTGCTTTCATGACGGTCTACCAATCCTGTAACCACAACACTAAATTAACTATTAAATGCAAGTGTGGAAAATAAATATAAAATAATCATAAGAAAAACACAATATCCAAGTAAGCATAATGATCATAAAACACACACTTCTTCTCCCACTTACTCAATACTTCTCCCCCTTTTTGTCACTTAGATGACAACCAAAGATATATGAATCAAAACATAGGGAAAATATAACAGAGGAGACACTAGAGAATCTAAGACCAAGCACTAAATATGATGATAAAGTACTCTATAAGATTATATACAGATTCTCAAGTAACAAACATCTCTACAATGCATGGCCCTAATACTAAATGCATGAATGCAAAATGTTATGAATAAAATAAGACAAAAACAAAACAAAAATATTTTTGTATTTTGAAATATGTGAGAAAGACAGTAGAAACAACAAACTAATCATTAACACATCATATTATTATATCTAACTCAGCCATTATACACACGGTAGTGAAGAAAATTAGCACACAAGCCTTATTGACTCAAGAATACACAAGTCAAGTTTTGCAAATATATATATATATAAATTTTCATGTGCAAGCACTAAAGGAAGATGAAAACAATACACACTATTTATGATAATCTCCTCATCAACCGTAATGATAATTCAGTCTAATATCCAAACTAGAAGTCAAATCATTAACTTGAACCTTATTACTTGATAATAGAATACAACATTCTACTTTCTCTTTGACATACAATATATTATTTTCAACTTTTTCACCGTATCCCTTTTTGCCTTTCTAAAAGGGTAATAGGTAATTAAAAGCATAAATCAATCTAGCATAGCTTATGAAGTTCTATATCACTTCGGGTTAAATGAAAAATATTAACAGTATCAACAGGCATTAAGATCATCTCCGAAGTAAAACATGCACCTAAGATTACTATTTTTCAAAATAAAATAATCATGCCAAGTAAACATTCAAAAACATTAGGTCAGGCTGATACCTCTACTCCCCATATGCATAATTAGATAAGTAAATATGAGAATAGAGTAAAATATGACTGCTATTTGTACTTTAGCCAAGCTCATTATTCAAACAAAAATCATTTTATGTTCTTTTTTTATTTAAAAAAAATTCATGCATGAATAAATATAATACAAATTGATAGGTGTCAAAAATTAGTCATTTTAACCCCTTAACTCACTATTGTTACGTTATTTCATTCCATTATTTGGTATTTTTATGTTGTTTGCGTGTTAAAGCATGTTTCTGGAGCTTAATGAAAAAATGGAGATAACTTCAGTGAATTAACTAAAGAGTGTGTTCTTTCTAACCAATAGGAGAGTTAAAGAGGCAGTTCGAGACAAAAATGGATCCTTGAGGGCAAAAATGGTATTTCCAGAAGCCGTCATTTATTGGAGTCAGGTGTGTGCAAAATATGTGGTTAAAAATGATCAATGAATGGCAATGCAAAATGATCCTTCCTGGAGTTAGAGTTGAGCTTTCTGTAGTCAATACACACACACCACCCTGTAGTCGTTTGTTGAGGAACTAGCTCACCCTTTTCATTGGGCACCACTGTGATTCCTGACTTCTTCAGGTCCACTTGAGTTGGGCTTACCCACTTACTATCAAAGATCGGGTAGATGATTCCCGCATCCAGCGACTTCACTACTTCTTTTCTTACCACTTCCATCATGTTCGGATTCAATCTTCGCTGCATCTCCTTTGATGGTTTCGCCTCATCTTCCAAATAAATCCGATGCATGCAAATTGATGGATCAATACCTTTCAAATCAACAACACTCCACCCAGTCGCTTCTTTATTCTTAGTCAAGACCTCAACCAGACTCGATTCCTATTCTGCTGTCAACTTTGAAGAATTAATTAGAGGAAGAGTTTCGTCCGGTCCTAAGAAAACATACTTATGCTTCTCTTGTAACTCCTTAAGTTCTAGAACAGGCGATGTCGTAAGTGATGGAACTGGGGGAGTACTTGAGACTATCGGGAGTGGTTCCAGTCGCTCTTACTTCCAAGGTTGCGTGTATAACGCAGTCTCAATTCTATCCAACTCCTTATTATGATATTCCATATGCGCATCCCAATCTTTGATTCCTTCATTCAGCACTTCATTTTCCATAAATTTTTCAAGCTCGTCTTTCTCTAAAATTTGAGTCACAAAATCATGTATAATATCATCTAGCTTATCGCCCTCATTTATCTAGAAATAGTCCATAGACTCAGGTAATTGATGGTTCCCGTCAAACACATTCATCCTGACTTTCATGTTCCCAAAGGTCAGATCCATGGCTCCAGTTCTGCAATTTATGCATGCATTTGTCGTGGCCAAAATTAGTCTGCCTAAGATCACTAGGATGTGTTTTTTCAAGTCCGGGACAAGTTCCATCTCCAGGATTCCAAAATCAACCGGAAAGTAAAACTTGCCAACTTGAACTATAACATCTTCCAAATTTTCTTTCGCCTGCTTGACAGATCGATCGACAAACTGTAGTACAACCTCTGTGGGACTGAGCTCTCCCAACCCTAGCTGTTTATAGACTAAATAAGGAAGCAAGTTAATACTCGCACCTAGATCAAGAAGGGCTCTACCAATTTCCTAGTCACCGATAACACAAGAAATAGTTGGAGCACCGGGATCTTTCCTCTTTAGTGGAGTATTGCTTAACAGCAGTGAACTCACTTGCTCAGTCAAGAGTATTTTCTTCAGATTCTTTTCTCTACTTTTCCTCTTTTGCGTACGGAGATCCTTGAAAAAAATTAGCGTAAGGTGGGATTTGGGCAATCACGTTTAAGAAAACAGATTAATCTTAACTTGTCGGAACGTATTCAACATATCAGATTCTTTCATCTTCCCATACTGAGCAAGTTCTCTAAGATGTTGAGGAAATGGCGGTGTCTCCTCGTAGTTCACCCTATCTGGCTCATCAAGCAATGTCTATTCAGCACTCTTATCTACTGGCAGTTTATATATCTAAACTTCGGCCTCTCTACTCTCAACCACTTTCTGCAGTGCTTTTTCCTCTTCTTTCTTTTGAGCTTGCTCAGCTTCTTTTTTTATATTAAGCCTCTCCTCATGTTCTTCCTCTACTCTGCTCTCCACTACCGTTCCACTTCTCAGAGTCGTAATTGCTTGAACAGACTCGAGATTATCATTGGTAAATGATCCAAGCTCTTGTACTTACAGAATGTTTGGGTTAGTGGTAGGCTGACTAGGCAATTGACTTGGGTCTCTAGTATTTCTCTCATTTTCCATTTATCCTAACTCCATGGTGATTTGGGTCAGTGCTTGAGTATGAACACCCATCTAATTTTGGAGGTCCACTAAGGTCTGCTCTATCCTGTTATTTTGGAAACCGGGTGGAGGAGTTTGGTTTCTTTGAGGCTAGAGCTAATATTGGTATGGTTGGATTACCTGGTTGTTATTGAATGGCTGAAGAGCTAGAGAATTATTAGGTGATTGTCTGGGTTGGAAATTTGATTGAGAATTGCGAGCCAGTATAGTTGGTTGAGATTGGAATGATTGTTGGCTCTGTTGGAACCTTGGCTGCGAGGTAAATTGTTGCCTTGGTTAAAAATTGGATTGGGAGTTGGACAACTATCCTTTTTGAACTTTTTCTTGAGGATTCACCACATTTGTGGATTTATAGGAGAGGAATGGATGATTTCTATTATTTAGAGAGTATAAGTTGGAGAACGGGGCATTATTTGAGTAATTCCATGTTGCATTGACATCAGCGACTGTTACATCCTCACACTCATTTTGAGAATAATTTGGTTCAACCTCATACACTTATCTTTTAGGAGAATGACTTCTTTGGGTAAAAAGTTTTTCAAATCGCTCTATCTCTCCTTTATCAATGCCACTGGATTTTGCATATCATGATTAACCTCAAATGCTTTTTCAGATCGCCTATCCTGACCATCTCTAGACCTCTGATCAGATTCATACTGAAGGGCATTTTCACTAATATTATCAAACATCTGAAAAAGCTCTTTTGCGACTTTCAAGGTAAACTGACCTTGTGTAGAGGCATCTATTAGCTTTTTATGGTTTTCAAATAGACCCGAGTAAAACTTTCTAACAACATCTTGATCAGAAAACCTATGGTGGGGACATTTATACAAAATCTCATTGTACCTCTCCCACGCATCATGAAATTGCTCTCCTAGGCAACTGTGTGAATCATTTGATTACATCTTGTGCTTCTGAGGTCTTTCCTAAGGGAAAATGTTTTTCTAAGAATTCTTGTTTAAGTGCTTCCTAGTCAAGTTTAGTTGCTTTGGTCAATTCAATATACCATCTTTTTGCTTTGTCTTTTAAGGACCATGGGACCAGACGCACTCTTAAATCATTTTTAGTCAAGCCATCATACCTAACAGTTGATGTTACCTCTAATAGTTCATTGACATGCTGGTATGGATCTTCTATCCTGAGATAAGAGAACTTTGGGTGCATGTTGATCACACTCGTCTTGATCTCGAAATGCTTTACACCTTCCTCTTCTGGAAATTCAGCATAGGATTCATACGCGCCCGGTGCGTAGAATCCCTTTAATAAGGTATCTAGTCTCCTCTGCGGATTGACTATCTCATCACCCATCTCGACTTCTTATGTCTGACGACACCCTTTAATAGATTTTCATAAATTCCTTTGAGTTCTTTCGATCTCCGGGTCGTATATAACTAACGCATAATTTGAATTTGAATGCGTCAATCTATCGGACATACACTTAAAACCTTTTCTTTTCGAAATTGTTTTCTTTCTAAATAAAGTAAATTATCTAAACTACTTCGAAACCTATCTGAATTATGAACAAAAAGCAAAGCTAAAAATTAAATGCAAAAACCAAGCAAAATAGAAACTCACAAAGGGTCCAAACGCAACTTCAACAGCTTTGTCTTTTCCTTTCATGCTCTTCAATTGTACCTGAAAATCACAAAAAAAAAATCAACTATAGCTTTAATCTAAAATAATGCAATGCAAAGAAAATACTAAAGCTATTGAACAATGCCAAGTCCCCGGCAACGGCGCCAAAAACTTGATGGGAGTCAGGTGCGTGCAAAATATGTGGTTAAAAATGACAGCTTAACGACACTTTAGGTTTTACCCTTCTGCAAGCATATAGATCAATTGTAGACAATTTTGCTTGAGTTGAGGAATATCTATCCCACAGAGACGAGGATTGTTCACTTCAATAGTCTAAAAACACATAATTATATGTTTTTGAAATTAGTTTGGTTTTGTGAATTATCTAATGCTAACGAAAATAAAACAGAAAGCAATAACAAATAATGGTTGTGATTCAGAGAGAGAGAAAACTAGGGTTTCCTCACTCCACCATTAACCGCATAATATAGTTCAGATTATATATCAATTGCACGAGGGCGATCCTTTGACTGTGAATCAGGTCGCACCGAGCCAACAGTTTGACCCCAAAAAGGATTACTCTCAACCGGATCACAACAACCCATCTCAAGACTAAACTGATTAGGTCATGCGAACTACTGACAGAAAATAAATATAGAAAAGTAAATTAAAGCATGAAAATAAACTAAATCATGTTTATATCAGTTTGTCAGGGCATGGCCTAAGTCAACCTAGGGTTTCGAGTTTTATGACCACCATTGTATAGAAAATCATGTGTTAAGAATCCGAGATCCAGTCCATTGTGAATAATTGTGATTGTCTAAGACAAGCATCAATTCAAATATATAAACTCGTATCACGAATAAAAACGGTCTCTCATCTAACACAATCATCACAGTATAGTCACAGTTTCCCCTCTCTACAATTGAATATAAAATCAGAACTACATTACTTGGCAGGGTTTTACAAGAAAACCCTAGATACCGAGTTAGTTGATCATGGTGGAGAGAGTCTGCATTGTCGGTATAGAAACGCTCTCCAGGGCCTTCTTCTCCGGATCTCTAGGTCTTCAATGGTGGTTTTTTTCAATGGAAGCAAGTCTGAACTTTGAACATGAGAACTCTATGAATGAATGAGCATGAAAATCAGAACCAGAACTAGTTCTAGAACTAGATTAACCCTTTCATATTTATAGACAAGTGAGGGAAACCCTAATGGTTGCCCTTTTCTGTAATTTCATAATACATGAATAATATCTCTAAAATCTGATGTCAATATGTGTATAAGCCTATATGTAAAGGTTTGGAATCACCGATCACTTAAAATATCGAAGTAGGGACAAAACAGGAAAATTCCAAAACAACTTCTGCACGTAAAGGGATCACGTGGCCACAAGGTTGGACCTACATCCCTGACCTACGCTTAGACCTAGGTTTAGGGCGTAGGGTCCCCCTTTGGCTCATAAACCAAAGCGTAGCTCAGGTCCAGTCTACCACTTTTTGCCTCTGACGACGTAGGGTATCATGCATTTTTGCTGTAAAAACCCGTTTTTTCATATTTGAGTTAGACTGGTCGCCTTTGACTCCCGATACTTTTGGTTGAACTAATAATGTCTAAAAATGATATTTTTGCCCTTTCGGTGAGATATCGATGTCGGTAAATGACCATTTTGTCCTCCGGTAGGTCTTATTTGCTCTCGCACATCTCTTGATTCCTTTCTCGAGATAAAAACGAATATGAACTCAGTTACCTACGCTTGGAGGTATACCTACGTTTTTTACCTACGCTTTAAGTTTGAAAGTGATTTTCCATAAAAATACCTACGTTTTTTACCTACGCTTTCAGTTTCAAAAAGTGGCTGGAAATCACATTTCTACAATTGGACCTACGCTTGGAGGTATACATGGGACCTACACTTAAAGCGTAGGCTAGCTACACTTCAAGCGTAAGTGCGGCAAGAATTGAAGGTTTTTCGATGGATTTTGCCTGTTTCACCACTAGTTCGATTGGAAGACGTGCCTACAACTCCAAACCTCTCTATATATGTGTATACACTTACATATATCAGAAGTTAGGGTTTGCATCAAGTTGAGAGTGAAAAGACTTAAAAGGGCCTCTCTATACCATTGCCTATATATACACGATTGTATATCAGAAGAAGGGGTTGGGCTATTGGTTTTGTGAGATGTTCATAAAGACTAGTTGAGTTTTAGAGGTTCATTCATTTAGACTTGTTGTTGTGAGAGCCGTATAAAAACCTAGAGATCTGGAGAAGAAGATCATTGAGGGTGATTCTACATCAACGATGCAGTCTCCTTTTACCATGAGCAACTAATTCGGTATTTAGGATTTTCTAGCAAAACCCTAGCCAAGTAATGTAGTTTTTTCATTGTTTTCAATTGTAACGAGGGGAAATTGTTGACCATACTATTATGATTGTAGTAGTTAAGAGACCGTATTGATTTGCAATATAAAATTATATGTTTGTTCTAAATTCTTGTCCTAGATGGAATGAATATATTATTTTGCATAACTATGACTGTTCACTATGGGCTAAAACTTGGATGCTTAATTATGATTTTCTACATAATCGTGGTAATGAAACTTGAAACCCTAGGTTGACACAGGTAGTGCCTTGGCGATTTAATATAGACATGCTTTAGTTTATTTTCATGTAGTAGGAATATATTAGAGTAATATAATTGGCATGTACTAGTTAGGTTAGTCATGAGACGGGTTATCGCAATTCGGTTGATGGTACTTCTTTTTGGGGTCGTATTTAGCTATTTGCGGCACGACCTGATTCACAGTCTATGGATCGTCGTCTTACAATTGTTACATTGATAGAACTATGTTATGAGGTTACTGGTGGAGTGATGAAAACCATAGTTTTCTCTCTCATCTGAATCACAAAAAAATTAATTTGCTTTCTAGATAATTGTTAGTTAAAATAGATAATTTGGTCTTTGACCACCAAACAAACCATTCTCAGAAAATATAGTTCAATGTTTTTGAATTGCTAAAGTGCATAATCTCAGTCTCTATGGGATCGATATCACTTACTCAAGCCATTTTCTATTTTATAATTGATATGTGCGCTTGCGTAAGGCAAAATCTAGAGTCGTTAAGGTGTTATTTATAGCCACATATTTTTACACACCTGACGTCGCATCACAAATGCATGATTATCTATCAATTCTAGGACAATAATACAATGTGTTCCTAGAATGATAAATAATAAGATATTTATTCTAAAGAAAGCATACGAATAGATTTCCTAAGACTAACATGCTTTTGAAAATCTAATGGTTTTGTAAAGATATCTGCCAACTAAGAATCTGTGGATATAAACTCTAGAGTGATGTCGAATATCTATATGCTTAGTCCTAGAGTGATGAATAGGATTTTTAGAAATATTTATTGCACTTATGTTATCACAGAACACAATCATCGTGCCTTGGGTAAAACCATAATCCTGTAACATTTGTCTCATCCACAATATCTGAGTACAACAACTCCCAACTACTATATACTCGGCCTCAGCAGTGGAAAGGGAAACATCATTTTGCTTCTTTCTATGTCACGCAACTAAGCAATTACCAATATAAAAACACCCTCCACTTGTACTTTTTCTATCATCAACATTACTGGCCCAATTAGCATCAGAAATAGATAAAATTTCATTGTTAGTCCCTGATGGATACCACAATCTATAATTCATTGTCCCTTTAACATACTTGATAATATTTTGAAAGAAATAATATGAGACTCTTTTGGATTTTCCTGATAACATGCACACAAACCAACACTAAAAGCTATGTTAGGTTGACTAGCAATCAAGTACAACAAACTCCCAATCATACTCCTATAAAGTGTAGGATCGACATATTTGCCTTTAGTATCTATGATAAGCTTAACAATAGTACTCAAAAGAGTTTAAGCATCCTTTACCTTTTCCAAACCAATCTTCATCACCAATTCCAAGGCATAACGAGTTTGAGAAATGAAAATCCCGTAATTCAACTGTCTAATATGAAGCCCAAGAAAGAAGTTCAATTCACCAATCATGCTCATTCCAAATTCATGTGTCATTTGATCTCTAAAATAATGAACAAGTTTATAAAAAGTAGAACCAAACACAATATCATCAACATATATTTGGGTAACAACTGTATTACTCTCAATTTTCTAAATAAATAGTGTTTTGTCCACTCCCCCTTGAATAAAACCTGTTCCCAACAAGTAGTCGGTCAATAGTTCATGCCAAGCTCTTTAGCTCATACAGAGTCTTTTTAAGCTTGTAAACATGACCAGGACAATGAGGATCTTCAAATCCTTTAGGCCGTTGCACATATACCTCCTCATGAAAAATACCATTAAAAAATGCACTCTTCACATCCATCTGATACAACTTGAATCCAAGATAACATGCCATTGCAAATAAAGTTCGAATAGATTCAAGCCTAGCCATTGGAGCAAAAGTCTCATCAAAATCTATACCCTCCAACTAAGTATAACCTTGAGCAACAAGCCTAACCTTATTCCTAACAACTAGACCATTTTCATCCTTTTTATTATTGAATTTCCACTTGGTACCAATCACATTTATCTCTTTCTGTCTAGGCACAAGATATCACACATCATTATTAACAAAATGTTGAAGTTTTTCTTACATAACATTTATCCACTCACTATCTTGAAGAGCTTCTTTGACATTTCTAGGTTCCAAGGAAGATGTATAGCATGCATACGAGACTTCATTCCTAGGCTTTCTTTGGTTCACCATCATCTAATCAACAAATCCTATGACATTATCCAAAGGATGATACAATTTTACCCTTGTAGATAGTTCTTTAGAAGGAGTAGCCTTAACATCACAAGTTTGATCATGTGATTCATTAAGACTAAGATTATCATCATGTACAACATTGTCCTCTTTATGAACTTCTGAAGGATCATTTCCTAGTAAAAAGAACGGCTCACTATCTTCCTCCTCAATAGATGTTGAAAGATTATCAACATATGAATAATCAACCACTACATTAGCAGATTTTATCATCGTTTGAGTTCTAAGGTTAAAAACCCTATATGCCCGACTCGTCAATGAATACCCAAGAAATATTCCTTCATCACTCTTAGACTCGACTTTCCCATTAGACTCACGATCTCTAAGAATATTGCATTTTGCTCCAAAAACCTTGAAATACTTCACATTTGGTTTATTGCCATTACACAGTTCATAAGAAGTCTTTAAAGTGTCAATCCTAAGATAGACTCTATTTAAGTTGTAACAAGTTGTGTTCACCGCCTTGGCACAAAAATACCTAGTAACCTTCCTTCCATGCAACATTACATTAGTCATCTCTTGAAGAACACTATTTTTCCTCTCAACCACTCCATTTTATTGTGGAGTATGTGGTGCATAAAATTCAAGCTTTATTCCTCTTTCATCACAAAAATTATCAATCCCTGAATTTTCAAACTCCTTTCCATTATCACTCTTCACTCTAGTAATGGGATAATTCTTCTCAGTCTAAATTTTCAAACAAATTTTTCAGCAGCTTCAGAGTTTTCACTCAAACATCCAACCCATGTAAATCTAGAGTAATCATCCACCATAACAAAGATATACTTCTTACCACATTTGTTCATGGTCCGAGAGGGTTCCATTAAGTCAATATGAAACAACTTTAAAGGTCTGAAAGTACGAATGGTATTTATCTTCCTGTGTTGACATCAAACTTGTTCACCCTTCTTACATGGTCCACACACATTCCATTTTCCAAAACCAAGCTTAGGGACACCTCTAACAATTTCACTCTTAGTGATTTTCGTTAAATCTCAAAACTTAACATGTCCCATTCGCTGATGACAAATTTTAACTTCATCAAGTTTAACTCTATTGCAAGATAACTTAGAATTAGGAACGATGCAATAAAAATTATTAGACAAACGCATACCTTCCATCACGCAATTCCCAGAAGAGTCTATTATTGAACACTTATTAGGAGAAAATTTGACATTATGATTGTTATCACATATCTGGCTTATACTCAGCAAATTTGCTTTTAAACCCTCAACATATAACACATCTTCTAGCTTAGGTAGACCAGAAACCACAATGGTACATTTCCCTAAAACTTTAAACTTCTCTCCATAACCAAAAGTTAGTATCCCACCATAACATTCTTCGAGAAATCCAAACAATGATTTTTCTCCAATCATATGCCTTGAACATCCACTATCCAGATATCAAGAACTTTAACTACATGCTCTAAGTGTAGTATGAACAACTAAATAGTGTAGCTTGCCATCTTCATCTTTGGAGCTCTATTTACTAATGTTGACAAATTCTTCATTTCTTCATTCAACACACGGATTTGATCTTGAACGTAATCTCCTTGTCGAGTTCTTTATTCATTCATCGATTGCAAAGTCTTCCTTCTTAGCTTTGAACACCTCAATCGAATGTGACCTTTAATACCACAATAGTGACATATAGGAACAAACCTATGAACTTCATCAGTTGATCTCTTAGAATATCTAGAGGTAAAACCTGACTTTCTTTTAAGATCTCCTCTCACAAGAGATTTAGCAATAGAATTCCCTTTAGAAGAACTAGATGTTACTTGAGAAGCTTCTACAAAGGTGGTTTTCGACACAATGTTCGAATTATGTTATACTCCATCAAAACCCAGTCCCTTTGTATTTCCTGCAGATTTTCCCATACTCAATATATAATTAAGCTTAAGAGTTCCACTAGACCATTTATGAATAGTTAAGTTAGCATCCTTCAACTCATTTTCCAAATTTTCAATCTTGGCAGTTTTCTCCACTAATTCCTTCTTGAGACCATCAACTAACTTCGAAGCCTGAGTCCTTTCTAGTTTAGACTTATACAATTCCTCGACCAATTTGGCCTTTTGAGTTTGTAGGAGATTTTGAGTTTCAGAACTATTTGCTAGTTCGTCTTTTAAAGAATTTAATTATTTGTCCATGCTAAGACTTTTAGTCAGTAGTTTCATGTGATTTTTGTGAACTTGTGTGGTCTTATCAAGTAGTTTGTCATAAGACTCTTAAAGCGTGTCATCACAATCTTCATCACACTCAGAATCGTCCTCTTCAGACATTGCCCAACTTGTAGCAACTTCTCTAACCTCCTTGTTTTGTGCAACAAACAAGGTAAAATTCTCAGAATCATCACCAACCTCCGAGTCTATTGCATAACTAGTTGATCCATTATGAGATTCATCATCCCAACTGATAGCTAAACCTTTGGATTTTTTCAAAGTATTTGCACAATCTGTAACTATGTGACCATATTCCTGACTCTCAAAACATTGAAGTTTTTTCTTTTTAAGATTATACTTGTGTTTTCGAGTTTGAGTCTTATTTCTATTTCTAGACTTACCCAACCTATCTTTAAATTTTTGGCCTTGGCCATTCTGCTTGGCCTTAACAAATTTGTTCAACCTCTTAGCAAACATAGCAATATCATTTAGACTCAACTCACTTTCTCCATCAGATTCAAAATGATCCTCCCTAGTGGTTTTGAAAGCTATGCTCTTCTCTTTTATGCCACTAGCCTTCTTAGGGGGATTTCTTAACATCTCCATTTCATAGGATTTTAAGCTCCCAGCCAACTCTTCAACCTTGATTTCTGTAAGACTCATACTGCTGAGATGTCAGTAACCTTAGATCGAAAATATTCAGGTAAAGATCTAAGAATTTTATTCACTATGGTTGTATCAGGAATGGGTTCACATATATTGTAACAACCTATGACAATATCAGTAAGTCTAGCCTCAAAGTCGACATAGACTTCATCCTCCTCCATCTTTAGCTGTTCAAATTAGGAATTCAAAATTTAAACTTTTTATTGTTTAACCTTTAAAGTTTCTTCATTAGTTACATGAAGAATGTCCCAAGCATCTTTGGCAATTTCGTATGTGGCGATTCCCTTAAACTCACTCATGGTCACTGCATTGTACAACGCATTCCAAGCTTTTGAATTCCAATTTACACTGTTAGTCTCAGTAGTTGTCCCCTCATTTTACGGTTTTGCTTTAAACTCATTAGTAGCATTATCTTTCACCGTATGAGGTGAATATCTTATCTCTATAGCATTTCAAACTCTCTCATCTAACGATTTTAAAAATACTCTCATTCTCACTTTCTAATATGTGTAATTTGAGCCATCAAACAAGGGGACCTATATATGGAATCTCCTTCATGAGGTATTTCCATCGTCTAAGTTCAGTACCTAACCCTAGGTAGTTAACCTAAATTTGGGCAACCACGCTCTGATACCATATTGAAATTACCTAGACAATTAATAAAACTAGCCTAGAGCGGGGCTGAATAGGCTTTCAGTCGATTTTATGATCAATTAAAATTATCTAGTGGAAATTGAAATTTAATCAATCACAAACCCTAATTTTATAATAAGATAAATCAAGAAATTATGAATATAAGTGCATAAAATAAATCATAATAAGTCATAGAGATTTTTACATGGAAAATCTTGGAAAGACTCCATGTAAGAACCATGGATACACTCGGGTATCGATACACTATGAATTAGAGAATTTGTACAGACTCTTTGAAAACAAAACTTACCACCGCTGTAATTTAATGTTCTTCACTCGATGTTTGAAAGTATAAATCCACTCATGCTCCACAAATCTCTCGCTCCGATCTCCATACTTAGACGACTTTGCTTCTCAACGGATCAAATCACCACAAAGCCTCCTACTTCGATATCCGCACTCAGACAGCTCCACTCCTCAAAATGGATCAAAACAAGTAAGTTGCAATCAGCGTTGTGTAGATTTTTTAGAATCTAGGTCATTCAATCGTGCATAAGATCATCGAGGTTGAAGCACGATAGAATCAACTCCAAAATAAGAGAAAAATAGAATAATCACTCAATGATATTTTCTCTCACTATCTTTATATCTGTAAAAGAATATGAACGATAGAATACTAGAGAGATCTCCCTCAAAAACCCTAGCCTCCTCTCTTGTAGACCTTGGTATTTATAAACAATGATGAAGAGAAACCTAAGTTCACCCTTTTTAGTAATTTCACCATCAATCAATCCAAACCCTACTCTCTGATGAATAATAGGTGTTTTGAACGTACTTTGAGGTGTGAGAGTCGTAGACACAATATAGAATAAAAAACAGGGCAAAATCACATTGCAACAGGAATTATTTTTTCCTACCGCAGCTACGCTTAGGCATAGGCCTAAGCGTAAAATTTCACTTTTTGGCCACTTTTTGCTCCTGTAGACTTAGGCTTTAGCGTAGGCTTCTTCATGAAAACCACTTTTCTCTACAACTGTGCCAAAATGAGCATCTTGATTCCATGAGACTTTATGCTTGAAGTGACGGCTTTGGAAAATACCATTTTTTCCCTTCGGGAGACATTTTTACTCATTACAATCACTATGGCACTTCACTTTTATTCTTCACAACTTCAATGCTTGATTTTTATTTTATCAAATCTTGTAGATGTCATTGAAACCAAAACGACCTATCTAATACTCAACATGGTTATTCTCTAGAACATACCATAAATAAACAATATTCAAAAGTGTTCTTAGAGATGTTATCGTGGAATGGTTGGCGTACCAATCCGGTTGTGTGCGGAATCTATTAATTTAAGGGTTGGTCAAAGCTCGTTAGTCTTGTCTTCTCCCTTCCAATTGTTGTTATTTTTTAACTCGTTACTCTCCCTTCCATTTTGAAAATATTTTAAGGAATAAACAAACTCTAGTACATGTACATTAAAATCTCGATTACGGTTTGGATCTTTGGATTCAAAGTAAGGTTCTTTCAAAGTTTTGAAAACTTATAGCTTTTGGGTTTGTACAAAAGGTTCCGTTTTTCGTACCTCCCGAACCCCGCTTACTATTTTTGAAAACCGTAAGTTAAAAACTTGTTTTACAAAATATTGATGAATTATTTTGACCGGGAGTATCAAAAGCAAACCCCATTTGAAATTTTTTGAAAAATTAAATTTGGAAACATTTTGTAAAGTGAATGAGTTCAGGGTACCGTTTTCCCTATTCTCGAGACCTCGGCATAATTGGAGTTCGAGAACTCGAGGTTTCTCCTAATATTTTTTCATGAAATTCCTTTTTGAGCCTGGTTTTATTTTGGATATTGTTTCAGGATTTTCCCCAAATATTTAAACTAACATTAAGGGTCTTAGGACCAGATTTGAAGTCAATTTCAAGGGGTTTTTAGTACAGTTTTAATTTTGGCTTTTCAGGTCATTTTCCTTCCTTATCATCATTTCTACTAGTTCTTAAACATGGGGTTGGGATCTGAGAGTCTTAGTTTTTGGTGCGGACCTTATGCATAGACGTAGTGGTGCGGACATTATTCGTTCTCCTGGTCTTAGTCTTGGGTACGAGACGTAGTGGTTGACTTGCGCACACGTAGTGCGTTCTTTAGCCTTTGCACTTCAGTTTTTTGACTCCCGTTGTGGTGTTGAGTCATTCATTTGCTTCATTTGTATTTTTGTGGTGGTTGAGGTGAAGAGTTGTGTTTATGGGGTCCATCATCCCATTCGTTGAACCTCACTTAAGGGGTTGAAGTGTTAGAAGTTAGGTGTAGCCTTGCTATGTATAGTGTTGTATCGTTAAAGTGTCAAAGGATTAAGCTGATTAGTTATGAGAGTGGCTCAATGATAGCGTATGTGGTCATGGTTGTGGTTGTATGCAAAGATATTAGTGTCCTTCCTCCCATGGTTCTAGAGATTGGGTTACGAGTCCCTTTTGAGTTTTCGATTGCGCGTTGCAATGTGTGTAGTTGGTTTTCTAGTGTTGGATTATATAGTGATGGTCTTAGTTGTACTTAGGGGTGACCCCTATTGTATATTTCTTTACATGTATATATATTTGTGTACACATAACTATATTTATATACATGTTTATATGTTTGTATTATGTGACTCTATTATTGAGACTTGTTAGATGTGGTATGTCTTGTTTTCCTTCTCTTAGCAAGGTAGAAGATTAGTGGAATTTGTTCGGGCATCTCGGATTTGCATGAGTGCCATGTGAGACAACAGACCGACCTTGGATAGATGCATGCACAGAGGATGATATAGCATTACCTGAATAGTAAGAGGATTTGGTAGTTAGGATTTCATTTTTCCTACTGGGCTTCATAGCTCATGGTACTCTGTGCCCTGGTATTCCACGCCAGTTTTCATGACAGGTTTCAACTACAGACAACATGCGGTGCAACAATACCTCTTTTGTTTTTCCTCATTGCAAGTTTTAGATTGGTGCAGGGTAACGTGCGCTACGGTTGCAGCTTAGCTAGATTAGGGATGATGGTTTAGCCACTTTCTTTCTGATCTGTTAGTTTCTTTACCCCTATTGTATAGGATTGTCATGTATTTCTCTTGGGAGCCAGTCTGTTAGCTTATTTCCTTTCAATGTATCTTCATTTCCATGTATTTCTATTTCAAGATGTCATTATATTTCTTCGGCACCGTCATGTGCCTTTATGTATTTTCATTCAGGTATTATTGCTTTGTAGGTTATGGAAGGTTGTGTAGAGGTAGCGGTGGTTTTGTTTCCATTACATCGGCCCTAGTAGATTTATGGAATGTTGGGTTATGTGCCATCGTTGTAATTGCACTGTTATTGCCAAGTTGTTCTTCTGTGTTGTGTTTGTGTTTTCTGGATGTTCCGTTTACAAACGAAACTCCGCCATATTTTAGTTGGATTCCACTACTGGGTTTCTATCATTCAGTTGAGTATGGAATATATTCCTTTCATCATTATTCCATGTATTTCCTTGTTATTGTTGATTCTAGTGGTCGCTTAGCCTGATGTCGTACCTTGGGATTCGCTGATTCTCCGGGTTAAGGTCTTAGGAAGTTTGGGGCGTGATACGGACCGTACAATGTTATCAAGGTTTACCTCCATGGAGCAGTAGGGCTTGATAATCGAAGAAAAGGAAGGCGTTTCACGGTGAATGGTCAACGACTTAAGCATTACATTGAACCTACATCGGAAACGGGTGTTGCGAAATCAATCCATTTGATCGATCCAACACACGAGTGTGATTAAGAATAAAATTGGCAACGTCGCACCAACGGCGTTAAACATTGGTCTTAGACTTTGGAAGTTAGTTTCTAGCCTTGGTTTGTAGAATTAGGTTAGTAGATATTTAATATCGTGTCGTAATTAATGTTCATCTACTCATAGAATGATTCAGTGGTTTAGATAGATGAAGAACTGAGTGTGAAGAGCATCGAGTACGTGTACACTAAAAGGTGTACACGTGGAATCTAAAGATGAGGAGCTGAAAGAATTGAACCTGCATAAAGGGCTTAAGTGTATGGTCTTACACTTATGCATAAGAAACCCAATCTTACATAAAATCTTACATAGATTTTGACCCGTACAGCTATCCAAATGTTCTTAAAAATACTTGGTGAGCAATTTTATGAAACTTGGGAACGATTTAATGAGATTTATGAAAATGCCCTCATCACGGATTCTCTAGTCACGAATTAGTCCGTAGTTTATACGTAGGACTAGGAGAAGGCCACAAATACAGTTGTTGCAGCCTGTGGATGAACATTTACACAAAAAACCAAAGATTTCGTATGGAATCTTTTAAAGAATCTTAGTGAAGATTCCCGACAAAATATGTTTTATATTAGAGCTCCCCGAACTATCATTTCCAATCCTAAAAGAATAGATACTGCATTTGGAGCAAGTCAAATATATGAAGTAACATTAAAAGTGGATGACCTAAAAAAATGTTTGATCAACTAATGAGAATCACTCATATAAACCCCACACCTCAAGAAGTCTATTGGATATGTGTTAATCCCTCGCAACGCTAATAACTATCCTTATACACAACCAGAATCTGAGTATAGCACTGAGGATATTAATGCCACCTTTACCAATCTGAACAATGACCCATTTTCAAATAGCTACAACCCCGGTTAGGGAAATCATCCTAATTTCTTATATAAAACTGAAAATAACACCTTTAATCAAAGCCCTAACTAATAGACCAACCAATTCTGACCATTTAACCAAAATCCTAATCAACAACCGAATCAATTTCGTTCATTCAATAAAAATCCTAATCAGCTACCTTTTAGAAACCCAAACAATACATAAACTATGAGAATACTTGGTCTTGAACAAGAACTCAGAAGTGTGCTAAATGAATTCAAAATTGCCACACAACTCCTACATACCTATTACCAATCTATCTCTAAACTCGAGACCCAAATTAGATTGATAGCAAATTCTATGGATAGAAGAGAACAAGGGAAACATATGGTTGCACATATAACCCCAACAGGAGAACCAACAATAGAAACCACTCAAGTTATAACTACACTTCGAAGTGGTAAAATCATAAACAACAAGGCTAAAGAACAATTCGAGGAAAGGACGAATAAGCAAAACAATAAGGAAACCGATCCTGAAGAGGAAAAAGACTCTGCTTATAACAAGAAAAAAAGAAATCTTGAAATAGATGAAGAATTAGTTTCTAAAAAGAAGCAAGAACCAGTTATGGAAAACCCAACACCTACAAAAAAAAATAGGAGAAACGAGCTATGAACCTAAAGCTTCATTTCCACAGCGCTTACAAGAACATGTTCCTTACAGAAAATAAGGAGAAAAGATTCAAAATATGTTTTAGACATTCCAACAAGTAAAAATTAATCTTCCTTTCTTGACAGCAATCAAACAAATTTCCCCTTATGCTAAATTCTTGAAATATCTATGTACCCATAAAAGGAGGAATATAACTCATAATGCTAAGAAAATAGTGTTGACTAATCACGTGAGTTCTATAATATCCAACAATACACCTCTAAAATATAACGATCTAGGAGCACCAACTATCTCATGTACAATAGGAGATCAAGAAATTGAAAAAGCTTTTCTCGATCAAGGAGCTAGTGTAAACTTACTACCATATTCAGTATACAAGCAACTAGGGTTAGGAAAATTATCACCAACAACTGTTGTTTTACAACTTGCTGATAGATCCACTAAACATCCATGAGGGATAATAGAGGATGTCATTGTCCAAATCAAGACCTTTTATTTCCCGGTTGACTTTGTTGTTTTAGATATGGAACCTGTTTATGATCCTACTAGACAAATACCGGTAATCTTAGGCGACCATTCTTAGCAACTGCAAATGCATGCATAAACTGTAGAACTTGTGCTATAGATTTATCATTTGGAAATATGAAGGTTCGGAAAAATATCTTCGAATCTGGCTATCAATTAGAAGGTAGTAAGGAATGTTTTATAGTAGAGACTCTTGAAAAATCATCACCAAAAATAGTACCTCAACCAGTGGATAAACCACCTGATGACTTCGTAGTTTGTCAACTAGAAACATCAACCGCTAAACCTATACCTAATGTTATTTTAGAAATGTTGTCAGAATAATATGAGGAAGAGGTAAGGAAACAACATTAAGAGAAAGCTGAACATGAAAAATATAAAAAAACAATAATTAAGCCTGAACCAATCCTATCAAGTATACCCCCACCAAAGATAGAAAGGTACCTTCTGGCTGAGCATAAATTGAAGTACGAATGTATCTTCTTTAGAGATGAATATCCCGAGTTAGCAATAGAAAATGGCAATGAGGAACTTAAAAGAAGAAGATTAGAAAACCTATTGCAACCCGCTTCAACAATTGCATACCCCAATTTAGTTTGAAAATTTTACCAGAATATATAAATTTAAGAGATAATGATTTGAGCAAAGTATTACTTACAAGCGTACATGGGCATTAAATAGAAATATCCCCTGATACCATTGCTAAAGCATGGCATGTTCCTCATAAGATACCCTCGGAATTAATGGAAAAGTTTCCGAAAATCCCGCCCTATGATCTTACAACTCGTGAAATGGATAAAATTAATTGTAAAAATAATGACACAAAACTCATAATGGGAAGGATTGTATAGGATCCAAATATCATACATTTAAGGCTCCTAATTATACATTGTTATGTTCATGTTTAACATTATATTGGTCTTTTTATATAGTTTTCGTTTTTAAGACGTTTCAGGGCTAAGTCATGTAAAGCGAGTTTAATTCAGTGAAATAACTGAATTTGTGACTCAAGATTGTTTGAGAGACAAAACTATCAATAAAAGACCTATGAAGGACCAAAAATAAGTTAAGTATGGAAAAGGAGTGAAGATGAACGAAGCCGAGAAGAAAAACGGAGCAAAGATACGAAAGTACAAAGTGAAGAACTAACGAGTACTCGGTAATGCCTTCACCGTGAACTCGGTAAATTGCAAAAGAGCGCACACTTGCGCAAATAGAGAAAAATTACCAAAGAGTATGACGCATTTGCGCCCATTTGCGTAGATTTCAGAAGCCACCGAGTACTCACTGGAACCTTTATGGAGTACTCGGTGAGACCAAATACGTCAGGCCACATCAGCAACTTGTATATACAACAGTGGGACCCGTTTCACCCAGAATCAATATGGGATGATCTCTAAGCAAGATGGAAACAATATTGACCATATTTAATGAGATTTAACACAATTATCCAAGGAATATCACGATACATATTTCTGACTTAACCGTGAAGCAATTAGATTACCAAACAAAGATGCCTCTTTTTCTATAAAAGAAAGGGGTCTCCCTTAGGTTAAAATGTGTTATATTGGAGTCTTGAGACGTTATTGTAGGAGGTTTATGTAAGAATATTTACCCGAGATCTCCGTGGGGTCCTGTGCGTACTTTTCATTTCCTGAGACTTATGACTAGTATTATGTGTGTCCCTCGTCGCCCTTCCTTATGACTAGGATATGGTTTTCTTCTACCCGAGGTCCCCCTGTGGATCTTATGCATTCTTCTACCTGAGGTCCCCCTATGGATCTTGTGCGTTCTTCTACCCGAGAACCCTCTGTGGATCTTGCATATTTCCTCTACCCGAGGTCCCTCCGTGGATCTTGTGCGTTTCTTTTACCCGAGGTCTTCTCTTAGATCTTATGCGTTTCTTCTACCTAAGGTCCCCCTATGGATCTTATGTGTTTCCCTACCTGAGGTTCATCTTAGATCTTATGCATTTTCTTTTTACCCGAAGCTGGTGACTAGCCTTGTGCATGTTTTCTCATATTTTTGCCTACCCGAGGTCCCCATGTGATCTTGTGCGTGTTTTACCCAAGGTCCTCCACTGATCCTTGTGCGTTTTCCCTATTTCATTCCTTACCCGGGTACCCCACCAATCTGTGCGTGTTCCTTCCATAAAGCCCTCTTCGAAGGCAAAACTCTCATCTTCAACTTCTTTTCTACCTGACCTCTACCTTAGAAATACATAGGCAACTTAGGATTTGCCTCGAGTTCGGTCATCCCGTCATCCACGTTTCATCACGTGCATGGTGCTCTATCTTACTTTCTCGTACCGCATGTATGTTTAGCTTTTTTTTTTTCTTTTCCACCTTTTTCACAATATATGAAAATGGAAAACAACTAAAATAAGTGCATAAGATCACTCGGATATTGATCTCCTTGCTCTAATCGATTAGATCATGTCTACGGAAGTGAAATAATATGAACACACACTCCAACACATGGTCGGATAAAGTAAGTGACTGTACCAAGTACGGCCGAACTAAGTGCCTAATATCTTTCCCGGACATAACCAAGCTCTCGAACACATTTGATTTAGTTTATTCATATCAGTGAGTCATTTTAGGGTCAAATACACAATAGTAGAGATTTGCTCAACGGAGCTCCCTTAGGTGAACTAGCACACCACAACTCATTGTTAGATCGCGACTTTGTTTTCATTGACCCTATTCCATTAGCCCACCTTTCAATCCCGTCGCATGGGGTTTGCGCTTCTTCCTTAACCTAATCAGGGAAGTCGACTCTTTGGGGCACGACAATCGATGACCGCTGATGGCCGGATGGAGCCCATTAGGGAAAATTACTGACGCGACAGTTATAAAATAAACGGTTTGGGTGGGGTGGGGTAGTTCCCTGATAAGGGACTCATACGCTAATTTCTGCTTCAAAACCTATAGTTCTTTTTCATACCCCATCCCCGCCCCAACTCAACGTATGGTTCCCCAAACCTGTGTTAAACGCGGTGGTCCCAAGTTGGGCATGGACTTCTTTAATTTCTAATTATGTTAGCCAATTTGATCGTCTATCATTATTAAGGATTGTTGACACCCCAACATGACAGGTGATGTGGCAAGTGGTCCCAAGGTGATTGTGTAGCTAAGATGGATCAATGGGGCGATGAGGACAAGGTTTTAGTTAATAAGTTGGGTCTGATCAGCATTGATGGAAAAAGCCCATTGCCTTTAGGAGTCTGTTTGTGCAGATTAGTGTAACTAAAGGATAGGCAATCTATAGATAAGGAACTTGTTATGATCATGGGATATCCAATTTACAGGTTAAGTCCAAGAAGCGACTACAAATATAAGTCAAGAAGAGTTTTATTCATGAGGGCAATTCAAATAGCGGGAGTTGATAAGAAAATGGAATTTTGTATCAATTGGCTAACAATAATGCTATTGGAGATTTTGCTTCAATTCAAAAGTCAATTGCAATTGTCTTTAAATTTGAAGTTAGATAAGGGTTGTTTTATTCCATGCAAACTTTTAAGAAGTTTCTTATTTTGTAACATATAAATAAGAACACTTTTGCAACATTGCAAAAGGTCCACGACCAATCAAACATAACTTAGTCATTTACAATTCTTTAGTTGTGATTTTCCCCCTCTTTTCCTCAGTCTCTATATTTCTCTTTACATCTCTTCCTTTGTTTCTTTCTTATCCCATGTTCTCTTTTTCTTTCTCTCCCTTTGAGCTTAATCAAGTACATTCCCTTTTCATTCAAATACAACTTTATATGCATGTTCTTTGATTTTCTTTTCCATATGTTACAAGTCCTCTTTATTGAGGCATGCACAGAAAAGAACCTAAAGTGGAAGTTTTGTGTTCTCCCTAGTGTGGTAACAGGTCGGGTTTAAAATCGTGATTAAAAATGGACCCATACAGTGACTTAGTTTTACATCTCGCAAGTGCACGAATCATATCATAGTATAATTCAACTTGAGAAAGGTTATTGAAACCAAGAGACTAAGTCGTAATCTAAACTTTAGCAAATTAATTCTCTTGAATTGCTATGTTAGTATGATTTTGGATTTATATTATCAGCTAATTAATAAACCAAGTAAAAGATAGATTGAGACAAGAACAATAGAGATAAAATCTAAAGTTTTTCCTAACTCCACCACTAACCTCATAATTTAGATATTCATTCATTCAACTATTAAAAGGAGATACATCACATGTGAATGAGATTAAAACCGCAAATAGTCAGTTTTAATCCCCAGACAAATACGATCAATCTGATTCACTACAACTCATCTTCGGATTGAGTGCGATTAGTGCATGAAAACTACTTTACTCTAATCAACTCCTACCGTGCATGAAATTAAACTAAAGCATGTCTACATCTGCTCTCCATTGTGTAGAAAATCAAAATTTAAGCATACGAGTTCTAACTCATATTGAATAAACATGATTGATTGAGATAAAACATTCATTCCTTCAAAGATAAGAGTAGAATAAACATAGAATCTCCTTTAAGAATAAATCCGGTCACTTATCTACACAATGATCACATGTGTGTTCTTCAATTTACTCTCTTTCCAATAGAAATAAATAAATAAATCTACATTACTTGGCTAGGGTTTTGTTCAAAAATCGTAGATGTTGGCTTTGAAATTTACTTTCGGCAAACAATTCCAAAATTGATGATAACAAACCATTCAAGAGTGTTTGATACTAATGAATTATCGAGTTCATGTTTTCAGCAAAAGGCAGGTGAACAACTTGAAAAGAAAGCTCGGAAAGAAAGATTGAATAAAAGAGGAAAGCGGAGAAAGAAGTTGAAGCGCGAAAATGGAAAATTAAATAAATCAATGGCAAAGGTGAAAGTCGAAGACTCAAGACTCGGGGTAGATAGGTCGGGGAGCGATCATTGTAACAATGTAATTTTATGTATCGATATTATCGTATAAGCTCAAGCATAAAATGAACCGAACTCAAATGGAAAGACAAATAATTTTTACAAATATTTTTCAAGTTGTAGTCGACTAGAAGAACCCTTTGTATTTTCTAGTAGGTGACTCAAACAATTAGAAACTACATGTTTTCATCCATCTCAAAGTAGTCGACTAAAATATGCTTTGAGTCGACTAGACTATAGCTTGTAGTCGACTAGATGAACCAATTTAGTCGACTAAAATAATGATGTAGTCGACTAGAAGCTCCTCAAATCCTGGTGTTTTGACAGAAAACATTTTCCATGTTTTATGCATCATGTTTAATGGATTTCAAATGGCTCTTAACTTCTCTAATTCAATACTCACTCTCATAACCCTAAAGTATTGATATATATAGAATGAGATGTGTATATTGTAAGCTAAGAGATTGTACAAGGAAAGAAAAGAAAAGCTCTCAAAGTTCAACAGAAATGTTTCTGCAAAAAGCCATTGAAACCAAGCTTTGAAAATCTGATTTTCGGTGAAAATCTTTGAAAATCAAAACCTCTAGTATCTCTTCTTATTCTCCAAACATCTTTCATTGATATATCCTTTGATAATATATTTCTAGAGCCATTGAAAAATCACCAAAAACACTTGAGCTTATATTGATTTATCTTCCATAAAAACCTTTGGGTTTTGAGTGTTTTTCTTCTTGAGTGATTTTATTGATTACATACGAATTTGTGATCTCGGACAAGTGAAGTCCAACAATTGTTCAAGAGAGGGTTGTTCTCTTGATTGAGAGAAAAGCTCAAGAGGCTTGTGTTGTAAAGGTTTGCCATTCCACCTGTTAAGGAAGGGCCATAGTGAAAGGATCGGGAAAAGTCTCAAGAAGGGGTTCTTGAGCCGAGGAGTAGGAGTTACCGAACCTCGAAAAAATCACGGTGTTAATCTCTCTATCTCTTTCTCTTTATTTCATTAATTTACATGCTATATTTACTTGAATATCTTGTATGCTAATTAGTCTTGTGATTAGTTGTTAGATAAATTGAATTAAAATTATTCACTTGTCTATTGAAGAAATTGAGTTTGATTCTTGATTGTTCAAATTTAGAAAAGAAGTAGAAATATTTTTGAACACCCTATTCACCCACCCACCCCCCCCCCCCCCCCCCCCCCCCCTCCAGGGTAAACTAGTGACTAACAATTGGTATCAGAGCCTAATCTCTATTATTTTTAGACTTAACCGTCTTAGATAACGATCATGGCATCAAATTTAGTCACTCACGTTGAAGGACAATCAAATAATAGGCCCCCATGGTTTGATGGATCAACTATAGCTATTGGAAAACTAGGATGATAGATTTTCTTCAAGCTATTGACTACCAAATATGGCAAGTTGTTCTTGAAGGACCATTTGTATTGACCAAAATCGTGGACGGAAAAACCGTCCCCAAATTACCGAATAAATGGGATAATGATGAATTTAAGCTTACATCCTACAATGCTAAAGCTAAAGTAGATTTGAATTATGCATTGAGTCCAAATGAATTTAATCGTGTATCTACATGTTCTACAGCAAAAGAAATGTGGGATAAGCGTGATGTAACTTATGAAGGTACATCTCAAATACGAGAATAAAAATTAGACATACTCGTGCATGAATAGGAATTATTTGATATGAAAGATGATGAAAATGTGAATTCTATGATGTCTCGTTTTACAAATATTTTGAATGGACTAAAGCATCTTGGTAGAATTGTTCCTAGATCCGATGCGTTACACAAGGTGCTTAGAAGTCTTCAGGCCAAATGGGATACAAAAGTAACGGCAATCAAAGAAGCTCATGACCTCAACACCATGAGTCTCGATGAGATTTTCGGCTCTCTACTCACTTGGGAAATCACATTGAAATCTCGTGAAGATGACATCAAGCCAAGAAAGGGGATAGCTTTGCAAGCCTCCACCAAAAATGAAATCAATGAGCTGAGTGAAGAAGAAGAGGATGAGGACATGCCTTGTTCACCCAAAAATTCAAGAGAAACCTTCAAAGGAATAAAGCCAATGGTGGAAGATTCATGAAGAGAATCTAACCAAAAGGAGAGCCTAGCAAAAGAGAACCCCCAACGTGTTTCAATTGTGGAAAGTCGGGATACTACAAAAGTGATTACTTCAAGCTCAAAAAGGAAAACGAGAAAAGACCAAGCAAGATGGCAATGAATGTCATATGGGATGACTATGACTCATGCGACTCGGATGAGGATAAAAATGGCGAGGAAATGGCAAACATTTGTCTCATGGCAAATGAAGAAGAGGTACATTTAAATTCATATGTTGTAAATAAATCAAAACTATCATATGATGAACTTCTCCTTGATTATAATGAATTGCAAGATGTGTTTGAAGAATTGCATGATGAATTTGAAAAATTAGCTAGAAAATATATTCTTCTTAAGAAAGCTAAAACTCCATGTAACTTCACTAGTTCATACTTAGAAGTTTCTTGCAATGACAAGAACATTGAGCTAGAAAAGGAAAATAATCGATTGAAAAATACTATAGATGATCAAATAAATATCTTAGCTAAATTTACAAAAGGAAAAGAGAACCTTAGTATTATGTTAGGAAGACAAAGAGGATCATTTGATAAATGTGGTCTAGGGTATGATGCTTTTGACAAAGATGCTCTCATTTTGAAAATGAGAAAATCACTTAGCTCTACATTTACTAAACAATCATCTCATGTATCTTTAAATGATTATAATCATGTTATTTGCAATTATTGCAATAGAAAAGGACACAAAACAAATGTATGTTTTCATAGAAAGAAGAAAATTATGTCATAAATGGTTTGGGTTCTGAAAGGGACTATTGCATGCTCACATAGAAAAGAGAATGGTGTAACGAAACAAATTTGGGTTCCAAAAGGAACTATTGCGTCTCTATCTAACCAAAATGGACCCAAAATAGATTGGGTACCTATAAAAGTTACTTGAACTTATTTTGTATGTATGTTTGAAGTCCGCATCAAAAGCAAAAATGGTTTCTTGATAGCGGATACTCAACGCATATGATGGAAGATAAATCAAATTTTATTTCACTAAAACCATATGAAGGAGCAAAACGTAACTTTTGGAGACAACTCTAAAGGAAAAATTATAGGAATTGGCTCAATCGGTATTTCCTCTTCTCTCTCTATAGATGATGTGCTTTTAGTTCATGGTTTGAAGCATAATTTGATTAGTATTAGTCAACTATGTGACAAGGTCTATGATGTTATATTTAGGACAAATGCATGCATAATCGAGAAAGATGGGAAGCAAATGTTCAATGCCAAACGAAATGGAAACTTGTATACTTTGTTGCTATGTGAATTGCATGAACAAGATATTAAATGTTTTGTCACATCTAGAGAAAATATTTGGTTATGGCATAGACGTCTAGGATATGCTAGTATGGACCTCATTCATCGTTTATCCAAAAATGATTTAGTCAAAGGCCTCCCAAATACTAAATTTTTGAAAGATAAAATATGTAGCGCATGTCAAGTAGGCAAGCAAGTAAAGACCTCTTTCAAGATAAAGAAAGACATTACCACTACTAGACCATTAGAGCTACTTCACATGAATCTTTTTGGTCTGGAGAGAACGGCTAGCTTAGCCGGGAAACTCTATGTAGTTATTATAGTTGATGACTACTATAGATATACTTGGGTTCACTTTCTTGCTCATAAAAATGAAACTCACTCCATTCTTGATAAATTTTATAGAGTCATTCAAAATGAAAAAGATTTGAAAATCAAGAAAATTAGAAGTGATAGAGGTAGGGAGTATGAAAATCAAGACTTAGAGAAAATATGTGATGACCTCGGTGTTTCTCATGATCTCTCGGCCCCTAGAACCCCTCAACAAAACGGTGTAGTTAAAAGAAAGAATCGATCTCTACAAGAGATGGCTAGAACCATGGTAAATGAGCACAACCTTCCCCGAAGCCTTTGGGCGGAAGCGGTAAATACCGCTTACCATATAATTAATCGTGTCATTATTCGGATGAAGTTGGGGAAAACATCTTATGAATTATGGAATGGTCAAAAGCCCAATATTGGGTATTTCAAAGTTTTCGGGTGTAAATGTTTTGTGTTAAATGATAAAGATAACCTTGGAAAATTTGACTCCAAATCGGATGAAGCAATTTTTCTAGGATATTCTTCAAGGAGTAAAGCCTATTGTGTTTTTAACAAACGAACTCTAACCATGGTTGAGTCTATTCATGTTGTCTTTGATGAATCACCCTTACCACCATCACCTAGAATTGACCTAGAAGAAGATGAGGTTGTTGGGATTGAGGATAATTTAAATACTCTCAATATCTCCAAATCATCAAGTAGCCAAAAGGAAATGAGGGAAGTTGAGCATCAATCCAATGATGACTTGACCAACTCAATGCCTAAAGCATGGAGGATTGTTTACAATCATCCTCTTGATCAAGTCATAGGTAATCCATCAAAAGGGGTTAGTACTTGATCTCAACATAAAGATTTTTGCAACCACATGGCTTTTGTATCGCAAATCAAACCCAAGAACTTCCACGAAGCTCAATGTGATGATTCTTGGATCGTAGCAATGCAAGAGGAACTAAATCAATTTGAACGCAATCAAGTTTGGCGTTTAGTTCCTAGACCCAAAAATCAAACTATTATTGGCACAAAATGGGTTTTACGAAACAAAAAGGATGAGAATGGAGTAATTGTTCGAAATAAAGCAAGATTGATAGCTCAAGGATATAATCAAGAGGAAGGCATCGACTATGATGAGACCTTTACACCGGTAGCTAGATTAGAAGCAATTAGAATGCTTCTTGCATTTGCATCATATAGAAACTTTACTCTTTATCAAATGAATGTCAAAAGTGCTTTTTTAAATGGTGTATAGAAGAAGAAGTATTTGTAAAGCAATCACCCGGATTTGAATATAATCTTTTTCCAAATCATGTTTTCAAATTAGCTAAAGCTCTATATGGTTTAAAGCAAGCTCCTCGAGCTTGGTATGAGAGACTTAGCGGGTTTTGACTAAAAATGTTTTACAAAAGGCAAAGTTGACAACACGCTTTTTACAAAAACCATTAAGAATAATTTGTTGATTGTCCAAATATATGTTGACGACATTATATTCGGCTCAACAAACGATTCTTTATGTAAAGAATTTGCTACAAATATGCAAAATGAATTGGAAATAAGCATGATGGGTGAGTTGAATTTCTTTTTAGGGTTGCAAATCAAGCAAAGCTCGGATGGCTTATTTATTAGCCAATCCAAGTACACTAAAGATTTGCTAAAGCGATTTGGTATGGAGGGTACCAAACATGCCATAACTCCTATGAGTTCCTCCATTAAGCTTGATAAAGATGAAAATGGTAAATCTGTTGACATTACTAATTATAGAAGCATGATCGGTAGTTTGCTTTACTTAACCGCTAGTACACCGGATATAATGTTTAGTATGTGCTTATGTGCTCGTTTTCAATCATGTCCTAAAGAATCTCATTTACTTGCAGTAAATCGTCTTTTTCGCTACCTAAGTGGTACAATTAACTTAGGACTTTGGTATCCACGTGGAATTTCAATTGATCTTATTAGTTATTCGGATGCGGATTTTGCGGGATGTAGAATTGATCAAAAAAGCACAAGCGGCACTTGTCATTTTCTAGGACACTCACTAGTATCTTAGTCAAGTAAAAAGTAAAATTCAATTGTATTATCTACGGCCGAAGCCGAATATGTGGCAGCCGGTAGTAGTTGCGCTCAAACTCTTTACATTAAGCAACAATTACTTATTTTCGGTCTTATTTTCACACATGTGCCTATTAAATGCGATAATACGAGTGCTATTTGTATTTCAAAGAATATAGAGATTAGGCATCATTTTTTACGTGATCATGTTGTTAAAGGTGACGTTGTATTGGTTTTTATTGACACTAAAAATCAATTGGTGGATATTTTCACTAAACCACTCGCGGATGAATCATTTTCTAAAATTCGTAGAGAAATCGAAATGGCCATGGATTTTGAGGTTTTGCCTTAAATTCTTTCATATTTTTCTTATTTTTTATTTTTTATTTTTTTTCATAGTTTTGCTATTTTTGTGTATTTATTTCACAATTGTTTCACCTATTTTTATCATATTTTCATTTTTCCTTACCTTAATCGACTCAACCAATGCTAGTACAAAGCCTCCTAGTCGACTATTTCAATCAGTACCTATCATTTTTTAGCATCATTCACTGATAGTCGACTACTTTCCTGCCTTAGTCGACTAAATGGCCTTCTAGTCGACTAGAACCCATGCTTTAGTCGACTACTTTCCCCATCTAACCGACTCAACCCTAGACCTCGTTGACTCAACCCCTATATAACCTAACCCTCTCTTCATCTTCTTCATCTGCCTCCTTCACTCTTCACCCACCTTCATTTCCTCTCCTCTCAATACCTCTCATACTACCAATTCCACCTTCACACCATCAATATTTCTTATCAATTTCACATTACCATCATCCTCCACCCATTTCATTCACCCATTTCTTCACCCTCACTCACCTTCTCTCATATATATATATATATACACCATTATATATCTATACATATATTTTTTTTTGCATCATGTTCTACAATGCCACCGAAGACTCACGGTCTACACCGGAAACGTTCTCGCATTGATGGAGGCCAAAGCTCCACCAATCCAAGCATTCCTACGGTTATTGAGGAAGAGGATTCGAATGAACCTCTGCTCCTTGAAGTGCTTCTTCTTGATGACGATCATAGAAATCAATTCATCACAGTGTTCGATCATCGTCCTCCTACACCATGCCGAATTATCACTCAAGCTCTTTGCAATGAAATTGGGGCTCGAACCTTCGAATTGTTCCGAGCAATCGGTTAGGATTTTTTCATTTCTCATGACATTTTGGTACTTCCGCGAATTGTCAAAGCTTTCTATGCTTCTCTTGCGAATCACAAAGAGAAATTCCTCTCTCACCTTTTGTTTAAATTGTGTGGTGAAGAAGAAACTGTTGATGACCGCGAAATCAATTGCATTTTTTCACTTCCGAATGGCGGTATCCGCCACTTTTCCAAGGATTGGTACAAGGCTGATGGATTCGATTATATTTAGGCTATTTGGACTATTTGCGTCGACAAGGAAATTACGCAGAACGCTGGTCTTTTCGCTTCTATGCTACTACCCAAGGCAAGATTAATTCACAATGTCATTACTTATTCTATTTTGCCTAAAACTGGTAGTCGTAGTAGTGTATCTCGTATGGAGGCATTTCTAGTTTACTGTGTCATGACAGGAACACGCGTTGATTTAGCTACTATTTTTCGTTTCGTCAACCTTACATGTCAGCGCAAGCCATCCGGCCCGCTTTTCTTTCCTGCGCACATTACATATCTACTGCAGCGGAAAGGATTTTCATTTTCGAATGACGTGTCCGAGCATCACCCTATTTTTCTTGACACCACTCATGTCAAGCATATGCATATTTCTTCGAATGCGGAAGGAAACTTCATTTCTGAGAGTGCGCCTACTACTCGTTCGCGTCTAGCTCCTAGCAGTTCTGCACCGCGCCAGGAAGCCTCTTCCTTGGCTCCTCAGTTGGACAGTGCTTTGGCTTCTCAGGCTGCTCTTCTCAACCAAATTCTTGGGGTTGTTCAGAGCAATGCGGAGACACTTCAGCGCCTTGATGCAACCATGAACAAAAATACGAATGCCATTCGAATGATCAACGAGCGTCTAGTTTTATTTGATGAGGAAATGTCTACACGTATCACTGCTCTTGTCGGGTCACTTGATGACCTTACTCTTGGACTCACGAACCCTCGCTCACGCGCCCCTCGACGCTGACAAAAAGGGTGAGAAATTATGCTATTGTACTTTCATGTATTTCATTATCCGACATTAGCAATTTATGTTTTTGTGTGGCTTGTTGGTGTTTATTTGTGACTTGTTTGCTATTTCATGTTTTCATTAGTATAAACGGCTTGTACTAAATTGAATTATCTATGAAATGTTGTTTTTATTATTATCTGAAATGTGCCGAAATATTAATTATATCAAAATGCCCATTAAACTGAAAATTTCATTTACAAAGGGGGAGAATTTGAATAAATATTTTATGCACATGTTGAGGGGGAGCATCACTTGATGTTTCACCAATACCAAGCAAACACAAAATGTTTTGTCATCATCAAGGGGGAGATTGTTGGCTTTGAAATTTACTTTCGGCAAACAATTCCAAAATTGATGATAACAAACCATTAAAGAGTGTTTGATACTAATGAATTATCGAGTTCATGATTTCAGTAAAAGACAGGTGAACGACTTGAAAAGAAAGCTCGGAAAGAAAGATTGAATAAAACAGGAAAGCCGAGAAAGAAGTTGAACCACGAAAATAGAAAATCAAATAAGTCAACGGCAAAGGCGAAAGTCGAAGACTCAAGACTCGGGGTAGATAGGTCGGGGAGCGATCATTGTAACAAGGTAATTTTATGTATCGATATTATCGTATAAGCTCAAGCATAAAATAAACCGAACTCAAACGGAAAGAAAAATAATTTTTACAAATATTTTAAAAAGTTGTAGTCGACTAGAAGAACACTTTGTATTTTCTAGTAATCGACTAAAACAATCAGAAACTATATATTTCATCCATCTCAAAGTAGTCGACTAAAAGATGCTTTGAGTCGACTAGACTACAACTTGTAGTCGACTAGAACTCAAATCTAGTCGACTAGATGAGCCAATGTAGTCGACTAAAATAATGATGTAGTCGACTAAAAGCTCCTCAAATCCTTCAGTTTTGGCAGAAAACATTTTCCATTTTTTGTGCATCATGTTTAATGGATTTCAAACGGCTCTTGACTTCTCTAATTCAATACTAACTCTCATAACCCTAAAGTATTGATATATATAGAATGAGATGTGTATATTGTAAGCTAAGAGATTGTACAAGGAAAGAAAAGAAAAGCTCTCAAAGTTCAACATAAATGTTTCTGCAAAAAACCATTGAAACTAAGCTTTGAAAATCTGATTTTCTGTAAAAATCTTTGAAACATAAAACCTCTAGTATCTCTTCTTATTCTCCAAACATCTTTCATTGATATATCCTTTGAGAATACATTTCTAGAGCCATTGAAAAATCACCAAAAACACTTGAGCTTATATTGATTTATCTTCCATAAAAACCTTTGGGTTTTGAATGTTTTTCTTCTTGAGTGATTTTATTGATTACATACGAATTTGTGATATCGGACAAGTGAAGTCCAACAATTACTCAAGAGATGGTTGTTCTCTTGATTGAGAGACAAGCTCGAGAGGCTTGTGTTGTAAAGGTTTGCCATTCCATCTGTTAAGGAAGGGCCATAGTGAAAGGATCGGGAAAAGTCTCAAGAAGGGGTTCTTGAGCCGAGGAGTAGGAGTTACCGAACCTTGAAAAAATAACGGTGTCAATCTCTGTATCTCTTTCTCTTTATTTCATTAATTTGCATGATATATTTACTTGAATATCTTGTATGCTAATTAGCCTTGTGATTAGTTGTTAGATAAATTGAATTAAAACTATTCACTTGTCTATTGAAGAAATTGAGTTAGATTATTGATTGTTCAAATTTAGAAAAGAAGTAGAAATATTTTTGAACACCCTATTCACCCCCCCCCCCCCCCCCCTCTAGGGTAAATTAGTGACTAACAGTAGATACCGAATTAGTTGCTCATGGTGGAAGAAAACTGCATCTTTTCCGAATCTTTAGGTCTTGAATTGCTCCCTCCTTTGAATGATGAAACTCTCCAATAATTTATGTAATGATAGCTCTGAAAATTATGTATTGGGAGTCTCTTAATTCTGCTCGAAAACTTGTTATTTATAGGCAAAGATATAAAGAATCCTAGTTCAAATATACTCGCATCCTTCTCGAACTAGGATTCCTCTTTGTGTGTTCCTCTTGCAATTAGGAGTGAATCTACCCAACTTTGGTGAAAATATGCATTATACAGGTTCTAGGATATATTAGGATGCACATAAAGTCAACCCAGGTCAAAATGGATCAATCCGGGTAAAACTAGGAATTATGATTTGCAACTGGCGCACATGGGTGCGCATATGCACACTGTTTTGCGCAGTGCAGTTGTAACACCCCGTTTTACTTTTCCAATTTCCTGGAATTATTTTTCGATTTAATTTCGGTTGTGACATCTCTTGTTCATGACGTCATGATTATTCTTAGTATCTCATGTATAAATTTTTCGCGTTTACGTTTTCACTCGACTAGACGACGTTGCGATTTCTCCTCGATGACTTCGTGGACTTTCCTTGGCAATTATATGACTTGACGTGATAGTATTGTTTCCGACTTGGTGAAACGTTGACGTGAGTTCTGGATTCGACAACACGACTTTGCAATTGTCTCTTTGGTGACTTTGGGGGGTTTCTTTGGTGGTTACGCTATTTGCGTGATGTTTTCTGTTTCGGACATGGCTAGAGGTTTACGTGAGCTTTAGTGCCGATTATGTGGATTCACTTAGACGCTCCACTTTTAGTGCTTCGACTGGGTGGCGGTACATTTCGTTGACCGACGTCAAAGGTTTCGACTCAGCTGTGCGAGTTCAGCATTTAGTACGTTTGGGGTTCGACGTTTTGTTTTCCCTTGTAATGGGATTCATATGTGTTTCATCTGATTGACGTGCCTTGTTGACCTGGCGTGCTTAGGAGTATTTGTATTCTCCTTTCTCATTTTCTATGTTTGTATTTACGCGATATAGTTGGGACGTTATCACTTAGCATCTTGTCAGGCTTTTTATGTGCTAGGTGACGTAAGGAGTTGTAATTTTCTTTCGTATTTGGTTTAGTACGTGCCTTGTCCGATTGACGTACTTTGAGTTTATATGTGGGTGCCCCTATGTGTTGTTTGACATGTGTGCTTAGGGGTATTTGCGTTAGCTTGTTTGTTTCCCCGTATTTGTACTTCTATGACATGTATTTTTAGAATTATTGGGTTTACTTTTGGTATTTCCTGGTTTTAGGAATTTCGATGGACTTTGTATGTATTCGATGTTCTGGTGGTTGGGTTTCACACCCCAGGTTGTGGTGGTGGCGCGACTCAGACAGCCGCGTGTGGGGGCGAGAAAATTTAAGTTCGGCCTAGGGTTTCGGCCAGAGGTGAGTTTGCCGGAGAGAGGAATGGCAACGGTGATGGCGACTAGGATCGCTAGTGGTGCGCGACAGCCAGTGGTGATGCTGGTTCGCACTAGTGGCGCAGGTACAGTCGGGGTTCGTAGTTCGTGCAAAAGTGGCGAGTTCGGCCAGACCGAGTTGGGTTGACTCAGTCCGATTCGGGTTTCGTTTGGCTTGAAATTTTGAGGATAGCTTGCTCCCGATGTCGTACACGATATATCCGAATTTGGTGCGAAACCGTTGAGCGGTTCGCTGGGAATTTCATATTATAGGTACGATTTTTCGATTGTGTTATATTAGATTTATTCAAAATTATTAACCATTTGCTAATGGGCTTCATATATATCGTATAGGTCATCGAGACGGACGTTTCAGTATATTCGAAATATGTTTTGGGACAATTTTGGTCGACGGGTTCTATATTCGGGCGCGGGCATTGTTCACGGCGGGACAGTTGGGGACTGTTTGTAAGGAATTAAAATAGGTGGGAATTTACATATATATATTTTTATATATATGCATATTTGATAATCACTAACAGTGCGTAAAAAATGTTAATACAACTCCGTTGTATGTTTGTTGGTAAATAAAAACGTTCGATTAAATTCCTAGGGATAGACGGAAATCTAGGAATTTTATAACATTTATAAAATACCCATAAATGGATTAAAGGATGTCGGAATTGGAAATTCTCGTGGAGAAATTAAATAAATTATTTCTCGGAAAATTTTAAAATAATTATAAACCTATTTCAATTAAATCGATATAGGCGGTTTAATACCCCTTCAGTTCGAAATAGGTTTATAGAAGGTGTATCTCGATGTAGATCTGGTTAAATTGATTTTACCCCTATTATTTATATTTTATTGAAATTAAAATGTTTTAGGGGATCCATAAGAACGAGGGACGTCAAAACTTAGACCTGGTTCTAGTTCCCACTTTATTGATTTTCTCGTAAATTATAATGAAATTAAATTACGAATTTAAATTGTCTAATTTTCCATGACGTGGACTAATTTGAAAATAATTATTGAAAATTAAATTAAAAGCATGCTATCATATAAAAGTTATAAAGATTGGGTAATTGAGAACCCGAATATTTTTTAAATAAATGGAAGTGACTTGCTATATAATTTAAATTGTGAAGCATGTTTTGTATGAGGTTGCTTGGCTTTTATGCCGTTTTATTGAGTATATTACATTCATGTTGAGGCATTTTGCATTCATACAGCACCATGGTATATATATTGTTTCGGCATGAATTGCATGCCTCAGTTATATCATGTACATGTATAGACCGTTTGGATAGTCGCAACAACAGGCCAGGGAGTGGTCTAGCACCCAGGAAACTAGTAACTCTCAAATATCTAGACGTTGGGGGTGAGGGCTTAGGCCTCACTTGCCGGTTCCGGACGGACTTGTGGTCTCCGTACTCTATTTGGCGACACCCACCCTTCCTGTTGTAGGTTTGTTGCCCCATCAGTGAACGATTTGGGATTCCTGGATATTTGTTTAACCCTCATGCAGTTAGGGTTACACTATATTTGCATTGACATTGCATTGACATTCATATTGAGTGTTTATTTGACATGTGTTTATCTGTTAAGATTAACTTTTATTATTGCTTATTGATATTGAGCAGGTTATGTCTGAATTTTAATTAGAGATTTTTATTATTCTCTTGGGCGCGAGGGCGCAGTGTTTGTGATTGATATTTTAATTGTGGTTAAATTATAATGAAAATTGTGAATTTTCCTAGTGTAAATGAAACAGTGAAAACTTAAAGTTAAAAAGTAAAAAGTAAAAAGGGGATTATTAAGAAACCACGGTTGGAGATTATCTTTGGTAGTTATGGAAAAATTAAGTGAGAGTGACCTTGGGGCGTAAGGGTTCCTCGTATGTTAGGCTCTAGTTGAGCTGGGTAGCAATATATTGAGACTTAGTTGAAATTGTGATCTTGGCCACATAGACCTTTGTGATTGGTGATTAGTATCATCACAGGATGATTGATAGATCTCTCCGGTAGTGTGGAGTATTGTTCGGGTAAGGGTCGGATAGAGCTCATTAGTTTGACCTTGTTCCCTTGGCTTTTGAAATCTTGAGCTTATCGCTCATTCTCCCACTTTGACAGTGTATGAGTTGTAGACGATTCTTTGCCATATTTATTGAAAATCTCTTTCCGTAAGTACTCTTGTGAAGTTAGTGAATTCTGGGCATGGTTTGACCCGTTCTTGAAACCTCAGCATCATTAGAAGTCGATAAATCCAGGTTTCTCCTAGCTTGTTGTCTGTGATTTCTTCCTGTGCCCGGTTTTGTTTAGGCATTCTTTCAGGATTATTTTTATAAATTTTTAAATAAATGTTAAAGGTCTTAGGACTAGATTTGAAAGAAGTTTAAAAGTGATTTTAAAATGGTTATCGGTTTGAACTCTAGTAGTTCTTCTTTATCCTATAGTTATTCCTTGGGTATTTCAGGGCCTCAGCTATTCGTGCAGTCCTTATGTTTATCTTCTCTGATGCTCTTCCTGTCATATTTCGGGTATGTGACATAGTATTGATTTATGCACACATAGTGGGACTTCTAGTACTCTGGTTGGGTTCAGAGGCGTTGGAACCAAATAAGATTTGACCGGGTCCTAACGTTTTCTTAAAAACCGGTTGAATCCTTCGGGGTTCAACATTTTTCATTAAAAACCCGAGGACCATGGCATCTGTTTGGGACTAAATGACTCCAATAACCCTTTCTAGTGCCTAGATAGACAGTGTGAGTTAGGGATAGTTGCGTTGCTTACCGAATCCGGTGTGGGGATAGTATCTTCCCTTTTTATGTTTCTTCAATTGAACGGGTTGGTTCACTCGTTATCGTAAGTAGAAGAATTGAATTAAAGATAGAAAATGTGAGAGCGACTTTCTCACTAGGAATGATTTGATAGTGATGTTAGTTATGAGCGATGATCGAGTTGTGGGCATGGTTATGATGAATCACTTTCGGTAGTCCTACTGAGGGATCTATTTACCTCTTAGGAACCTTGAACAGTGTGCTAGGTGCATTGTATGGTAGATAGTTAGTCCTTGTTGTATCTCTACATGAGAGTGGAGTTCGGATTGGTTGTCTATAGGCCTACGTGACAGGCTTAGTTATTTACAAGACATTATATATATACATTTATACATATGTTGCTTATATTTTCATTGATCTGTAGTTCTTATGATATCCCTAGTGTACTTGAGGTTAGTGATGAGGTTATTGATGGGGTCTCGGATTGGCGGGGTGCTATGTGAAACAATTGACTGGCCTAGGATAGATGCATGCACACGGGATGGATTAACCTTTTCTAAACTGTTATGAGTGTGATCTTTTGATATTATGGTGAGCGCGTGGTTTTTCTCACCCCCATAACAGATTGCAGGTTTGCAGGTGGATGTAGCACGGCATGCTTGGTGGTGACGATACGGGTGATTTGGGACGGTAGTTTTGTTCCTCCTTCCGTAGTCATACTTGTGTATTCTTTTATTCTCTTAGGAGCCAGGCTGTTGGTAGATTCCCTTGTGTTGTATCTTCAGTCTGTGTATTTATTATCTTCTAGGTGCCTTTGTATCACTTTGGCACTACCGTATGACTTTCTCTATTCTTATTCGAGCTTGGTGGCTCGGTTGATTTTAAAAAGGGGTTGTGTAGAGGTTTTGGTATTCTTTTCCACTACCTCGACCCTAGTAAGTTTCTGAAATGTTGGGTTACGTGCCATAGATTTTATTTATGTTATTATGGGCAGTTTATTATGTTGTGTTGTTTTTGGGTTGTCCGGATGTTCCATTTACAAATGGAACTCTTCCGGATTTTTGTCAGAATTTGTTACTGAGTTTCTATCACTCAGGTGGCATGGAATACTTTGTTTTAATTCTTATTCCATGTATGTCATTGTTGTTATTGATTCTAGTGGTCATTTTTCGTGACGTCGTACCTCGGGATTCGCTGATTCTCCGGATTGGAGTCTGAGAAATAACGGGGCGTGACAGCAGTGTTCTATAGACCACGTCTCACTCTTTTTTTTATAACTTTTGTTACGTAATTCTTATTGAGGCGTTCTTTGGCTTGTTGGAAAGCTGACTTTAAGGGGGCTCAAGAATCACTTAATTTGAAGTTGTTGTGAGGAACTTATGGCCATTTGAAGTTTGCTTTAATTATCCCCCTCGGGCGCACATTGGTGCGCATATACGCCCTGTTTTACGCCCATATGCGCCAAAATGCACTTTCCAAACACGTTTTGCTTGCTGTATGCGCCTACCTTCGGTCCAAAATATCATATTTTGACTTTTTACAATTCTTCATATTTTCAGACGCCGTTTATTCCTATGGCACGTATATCATATATCAAACATGTTTAATGTCAGTTTTTCCCTTCGAAATGTGTCTTTTGGTTCAAATTTCGTTTTTCTTCTCTTTTGAATAGGTGCAAGCCATGACTCCGGTGCAACATTTAGCTCCTATCACTCCCTTCCACGTATCGCCTAAGAAGTCAAGCCGAAAGGTGACTTTTCGTTGCTTTTGGACACACTTCGGAATCTTGGTTAAGATTCCTGGGAAGTCCACATCAAATCACATAATTTGATGACCTAGCCAATTTAAGAAGAAATAAGGGCCCAAGTGTTAAGACGTTTCTTTTTTAGGGGAGTTGCGTGTAATTAAGAAAAACCTCAAGGAGTTAAGGGAGGCGCATGCAATCATCCCTATATATATTTTTAAGAATGTGTCTCAAACATATTGAATTAGTTTATCTTAATTTTTTTCATTTTGCTGCTAAGTTTATATAATTATGATGAAACGGGTTTTATCTCAATATTGTTACATAACATCTATATATGTTAGATACTATCATTTAATATCAGTATTTTCCGAATCTATTATACTTTTACCGTGGTCATGACCAATAAGGCAATGGTGAACCACATATGAAAATGAGTTTTCGGTAATAATGTTTTTGAATACCAGGTCCTTCAAATTCATTAAGGGTCCGTTCAATTGCACTATTTTGGGCTTTAGATTTGGGATTGCATTTTAATCCATTGTTCGGTTGTTCAAATATAATATGGATTCGAAATTGAATTCCAATTCCACAAATTCTAAATTAACAAAATGAATCCTACAGGAGAATATGTGATTTCTAACACCAAATTTATCCCAAATCTTCAATCCATTAAATACTCTTTCTCTAACAACCAACTTTTCACAACCACAAACATACATACATATAGAAAAAACCTATATATCTAAATTTATACACACACACACACATAGATATATATATGTACCCACACACATACATATACAAATTAATGTGAATACACATGCATAGCTACACTTATATACACACCCCTATATATATGTACATATTTTAAGGGAAAACTACATATAAGTAGATCTAGGGATGACAAATTACAAATTGGTCTAGTTTTAAGTTTTATTTTCCAATTTTTTTATTTAAAGTCTAAAATACCCTCATACCAACTCCCAACACCACATTGCATCATTCATTCCCACTTCTACAATTCCTCTTCCATCATGACCGTTCCCTTAACCTCCACATCCTCCTCTAACCACCATTCTTCTAACTTTACCTCCATATCCTCCTTCAACCACCACTGTTTGCCACCATTGCCACCACTGATGACCACCACCACCACCACCTCTCTACCCCCTCTTTCCACCTCCTGACGTAGCGGAAGCAAATAGGGTTCAGCTAGGAACCAAAAAAATAACTAAGACTTTAAAATTCTCAAAGTCAAGAAAGAACTCGCAAAAAAAGTTTACAGTGAAATCTTGAAAGATATTATTGAATGAATGAATAATCCATGTGATTACACAGTATTTATAGGCAAAGAAATCCTAATAGGCCATGGGCCTAATCTTGGTGAACAAGAAACCTTATTTCACAAGAAAATTAAAAACAAATCTAGAAAATCTAATAATAATAGGAAACCTAGTCCTAGAAGGAAACTAAAAGATAGAGAATAAATGAATAATAAAAATATAAATTATAAAAAATAAAATTCTAGAATTGAGATGTAGGCAACCGTCCTACATCAGGCCCCTCCATTTTTTTAAAAACAAACTTGTCATTGAGTTTAGTGTTGATCATATAGGAGTATGAATAATAATTCATACTAATGATGACTTTATCGTAATTCTTCACATGCCTGTTTTTTGGTAGTCCAATTCCAAATCAACAGTAGTAGATTTTTAATCCCTCTAGGTATCTCAAAAGGAATAAAATTCTTTGAGATATCAAGTCTTCGAAACTTCTGACAATTCTCGTTCTCGTTCTTCAAATATGGATCAACGTAGTTATGGGTATTGGTGTCAATATTCTCCCAGGAATAAAACACAGATTGTATATCATCACAATAGAAGTTAGAGTCGACCTCTTCTTTCACCAATGCATCTTCTTTTTTATCAATTTCATCGATTGAAGGAATCTCAGTTTGAGCCACAATCATGACTTCTTCAACTACATTTGTACTTGTATCATTAATCTCAACATCAATGGCAATAGATGAAAAAACATAATTTTTCTCCACATCAATCTCTTGAGAATCAATTGATGCGTCGATAAATCTATTATGCTCCTTAATGTCACAATCTTCCTTGAATAGTTTTTCTGGAGATTCGTTGACTTTCTGATATTTTTTATACATGATCTCCTCAAAATTCGGTGAAAGGAATTTAGCCTTCAACAACCATTTCATCTTGTACCACGATCTCACCAATTGTTTTCCTTGACTCCTCCGATAATCTTGTGTTTGTGCCCACCAAGCCAAAGCACATCATTTGAGTTTAAGAGCCACAAGAGAAACTTGCTTGTTTTCGGGTATGTCGAAATACTCGAAAAAGATTTCAACTTCCTCCGTCTAATCTAAAACATCTTCGATAATGAAACTATCTTTAAAATTTAATATATGAAGTTTTCTATTAAACTCACTATCATTTTCATTATCTCAATAATCCGCATAAGCTGGAGGCCTACGTGGATGAACAGAAACATAACTCATCTTCGGTTGGCAGGGAGGAAAAACTCCAGCACGATCCCAAATTGAATTACGAACCTGGTTGCCATCGATCCCAAAATCAGCAATCTGACTGCATCATAGATTAAACCGCCGTTCTTGAATACATCTGGTTGTCCAAGGGACCTTCACTCTGTGATCTTTGTCAACAAAGTGGTTGCTACCAAGACAAGCAATTAACACGAGGTCAGGGTAAATCAAGGCTCTAATACCAACTGACGTAGTGGAAGTGAATAGGGGTTCAGCTAGGAACCAAAAAAATAACTAATACTTTGAAATTCTCAAAGTCAAGAAAGAACTCGTAAAAAATGTTTGCAGCGAAATCTTGAATGATATTATTGAATAAATGAATAATCCATGTTATTACACTGTATTTATAGGCAAAGAAATCATAATGGGCCATGGGCCTAATCTTGTTGAACAAGAAATCTTATTTCACAAGAAAATTAAAAAACAAATCTAGAAAATCTAATAATAATAGGAAACCTAGTCCTAGAAGGAAATGAAAAGATAGAGAATAAATGAATAATAAAAATTAAAATTATAAAAAAACAAATTCTAGAATTGAGATGTACCCAACCGACCTACATCACCTCCACATCAAATCCTTTGTTTTCTTGATCAAACAGAGGCTCCAATTTTCTAGGGTTTTTGCACAACCCTAGCAATAAACATTGATAATTCTTTTTCTCTCTCCTCGTCTGTATCTTTTATGGGCAGTATAGGTTTAATTATAGGAACTAATCCACAGTAGGATGTTGGGGCGGGGATAACATAGGAGGATCTGTGAGAAAAAATTAGTAAATTAATAAATTGATTTGGTGTTTTTTAGGAGCAAATTTGGATATTTTAGGTCTGTATTTGGAAACATTTGGTTGGTCATTTTTGGTTTCTTAGTGTTAAGGTATGAGGATGGTGGTGGTTGCAGAGGGTGCTCCTAATATTGGGGTTGTGGTTTCAGTAAGGATTTGGGAAATAAAACAAAAGTGTGCAAATGGTATTTAGAGCTTATGGGTTAAAGTGCAGTAAGGTGAAAAGCTTGGTTAATCAGAAAGTCAGCGATGGAACTTTGCAACGAACATTGGTTTGGCCTTTGGTTCACAGGGATAAGAATACCACAGTTAATGGGTTTTGTTAATGCTCAATTTTTTATTTTTTATTTTTTTTATACACATTCATGATGAAAGTGACAGTAGTGTAGAGCCCGAAAAGAGAATCAGAGTAAGAAAAAGAGAGAGATGAGATTGAGTTTTCTTGGAGACTTTGTTTGGTCATAAAAATGAAGGGTTTGAGGTGGAGGTGGAAAGAGAGGGTGGAGAGGTGGTTGTGGTGGTCATCGGCGACAACGACGGAGGGTGGTGGTGGAGGATGAGGTGGAGGTAGAGGGAGCGGCCGTGATGGAGGAAGAATTACGGAGGTGGGAATAGAGGATGTGATGTGGTGGTGGGAGGTGGCACGAGTGTATTTTAAACTTTAAACAAAAAAATTGATGTAAGTATAATTAGTTTGGTTAATGTGATCAAATTGAAAGATTAAACTTAAACTAAACCAGTTTGTAATTTGTCATCCCTAAATCTACTTAGGACAATGCTTGAGTCTTCAGTCACACTTGGTACTCACCCCTTACTTGGACCAATAGAATTAAGACACATGTCCAATATTAATTAAAAAAATAACAAGGGGTATTACCCACTATCATGGGTTAAACCCGAATCGAAAAATATATATTCTTTTCCTTTTCCTTTTTTCCTCCATAATCTCTCTACCGTCGACACAAACCCTACACCGCTGTGAGGACCGTTGTTTTAGAGAGAGAAAGTTTCCTATGACGGTGGTGTGCGCGGCGGTCAAAATAATACTATGACATTATTCTTTCAACAAAAAATGAATAAAGAATAAGTTTCTAACAGTTGTAGAACCACCCTTGAATTGATACCTGAATCAGTTGAATTATTTTAATCAACTTATCTATTAATCTGTATATTTTTCCATCGATTCCTCATTAATTATCTCAAATTTTTGAATTTAATTGTTCTCTTATTTAGTTGAGTCTTGTTATATAAGATATGAGGCCCCTTATAATACTTCCATTATATCTGATGGGAAACCTTCAATCATAAAAGGATTATTACAACAACTAGTTTTGAATTTACTTTCACCACCAAATTCTATTGACTTCTTCATTGACCTGCAGACACATAACAAAAAAAACACACACACACACACAAACACCAATTATTACTTACTGAAACAGAATTTAAGTGGTAGCTTATAACTAGGAACAAAAAAACAAGGGTTCAGCATGATTTATTTGATACAACTTTCTAAATTTCAGAATTTTCAGAAAAATAATTCAGTGAACCAAGAGGCATATGATGCAATTGACAAGAGTATCAGACTAAATTACCTAAAGCTTGCATCGGTTAGTTATCCATCTTTCTCTTACAGTTCCGCACCACCGCTATGCCTACCGCCGCTCTTCTCATCGGTCCTCACAATAATGTAGAATTTGTGTCGACACTAGAAAGATTAAGGAGCCACCGCGCACACCACCGTCGTGCCTACCACCGCTCTCCTCGTCACAAACTCTCTCTCTCTCTAAAACAATGGTCCTCATGGCGGTATAGGGGTTGTGTCAAGGATAGAAAGATTAGGGAGAAACAAAGGAAAAGGAAAAAAAATAAATATTTTAGATTCGGGTTTAACCCATGATAGTGGGTAATACCCATTGTTATTTTTTTTAATTAATATTATACATGTGTCTTAATTCTATTGATCCAAATAAGAGGTGAGGAACCAAGCATTGTCCATCTACTTGTATGTTTACATATCCACATACATACATGTATATCACATGCACATACATATACATACACACATGTATATACATGCATATATATATATTCCTAATTTCATACATATATTTACATACGTAGTTCTATCTATATAGTCTAATTTAATTCAAGATTTATGATATTTTACATTAATTGGGTTTATGATTGAAATTCATATTCAAATTGGGTTTGTATTGAAATTCACATTTAAATTGGATTTGGAATTGAAATTCAATTACACTTGAATTTCAAAATTTAGCTGAATAATGTTTTTGAAATTGCATTGGTGTAATTGCAATTCCATGTAATTTCAACTTCGATACAATTCCAATGTAATTCCAAAAGCATGCAACCGAACCGACTTAAGAGACAATAAAAAAATAAAATAAAAAAACAGTTTTTTTTTCTTGAAATTAGTAGAGATTGAAATTCAAAAACAACTAAATAACACATTGAGAAAATTTTCTTAAAGTTGACAATTGCTTCACAATCATATCAAATCTAAGGTCCATTTTCCATATTGACATTATAAAGGGCCTAGGTGAAAAGTCACAATAGGTGGGTCGCCCGTGAATTGTCTGCATCTCTACTTATCATAACAAAGACAACTTACTTCCCTAATTAAATCACTTGAAAGCAAAGATATCTCTACTTTAATTATATCATGTGAGTGTGATGACAATGAAATTTGAAATGCACAATTTATGCGTGTATTCAAAACTGTAATACAGGGCATTTTGACTATGTTAGTTGAGGAAACCATTTAAATATTGAAAAATAAATTTTCAAATAATTTAGGATTATGTACACGAACACCATATGAGGATTGGATAAATTACAGGTAGATGCAATATTTAAAAACTGTGGTTCAATCATCCCCTGAGATTTGAAAAAATTGACAAAAACACTCCCAATGACGCATATGCCTCTTCTGACACCCAAAAAATATCCATAATACCCCTTGACTTTGGACTTGCAATACAAAGATGTTTTCCTTTCATTTCTTATCATTTTCCCTCAAATTCAATTGACTAAAATAACCATGTCTACATTTTAATTTTTCAAACTTTTGTGTTATAGTATTATTAATCATCAAGTTAACTATTCTTTTATTTATTAGAAGTAAATTTGATCATATTCAATATACGTCACTGACATAATTTTTTTGTTTGCCCCTATGTGTGTGGATTTTAGTTTTTTTAACTATTAACGATTACTTCTAGATATAATTTTAATACTTGTTAATTTATTTTATTTATAAAAATAAATTGAAAAGAACAATGTGCACTTAGAATTGTAATCTCTATTTACATTTGGTAGAGTTGTTATACAAATCTCAATTAACTAAATTTCAGTAATGGTAATATATACATTCAATTCTATCATTAGTAATGATTTTTATAACTTTTACATATTTGTCACACTTAAAAATAATTAATTTGCAATGAATAATATCTTGCTAAAACTTAACTTTTTGGCAGAATTATAATTTTGTTGCCAAATGCAAATATTCTGCAACCAAATAGAACTTTGTCATAAAAAATACATTTTTAAGCAACAAACATTCAAATTTGTTGCTAAAAATTATATTTTACGCAACAAATCAAAAAATTATTGCGAAAAAACTAATTACCTACAAAAAAAAAAAATATCACTAAAAGTTAATTAATATGTAAAAAATAGTTTGTAGCTAATTTGTTTTTTGATACGAATTATATTTTTGTCGCTAAGTTCGAAACATTTTGCAATCAATGAGAACTTTGTTGCAAAAAAATGCAATTTTAGATAACAAACGTACAAGTTTGTGGCTAAAATTTAAATTTTAGGCAACAAACCCAATTTGTTGCAAAAAATTAATTACTTACAAGAAAATCTTATTTGTTACACAAACGGATATATGCATCATTTTATTATCTAGAAATTTTACTCATTTAATCAATTCTCTAATTGAAGGGGCATATGCATCATTGGGGTATCTTTGTTAACTTTTTCAAACATTGGGGCAATAAAACAATACTTGTCAAATGTTGCATTTACCTGTAATTTATCAAAACATCAAGGGTGTTAGTGTAAAGAACCCAATAATTTATTATAGGGTGAATTACACTTTCACCCTCCCTTGTTTGGACATATTACACTTTTCCCCCTCTCATTTGGATAATTACATTTTGACCCCCTTTAGTTTGGTTATTGATTACACTTTTCCCCCTCTGTTCCGGCACAGTCAACGCCGGTCAAAGCCATTTTAAGATGGGAAATGACTATATTACCCTTCAGTTAATGAAAAAACACTTTTGTCCCTCACTTTAAGTTTTACAATGGACAAAAATGCCCTCGTATATATGTATATATATATATATATATATGAATGTAGTATTTTTAATTTTTCACATAATCAAAAAGCGATAATTGTTTCTAAAAAACCAAATTACCAAAAATATAATGATAATACTTCTAATTTACCATAATCAAATTTATCAAAAAAAAAAAAATTTGTTATATTTCTAACTTTATCATAACCAAATTTACCCAAGAAAAACATTTCTACAAGAATTAAATTTACCAAAAAAAAAAAATTATTTCTAATTTACAATAATCAAATTTACTAAAAATAGATTATCATGATCAAATTTACCAATCTTAGGATTATAATATGCTAAACCTAACCCTAATCGTCAATTCATATGCCTAAGGAAAAGATTCATGTTCATACCAAAAAGTATGGCTGCAAAGAAACTTAGTTGAGCCAAGATTTCGGTTGTTCGGGCTCGTCTCGTTTGTTTATTAGTTCTGCTCGGGCTCGTGACGAGCCCTAAAATGTGTGCTCGGGTTCGGGGTCGTCATGAATGTGAAAATATCAGGCTTGGCTCGTCTCATTTCATTTAAAACTTATTTTTTATTTAATATTAAAAATTTTGTTCAAGCTCAAGTTCATGTTCATTAGGCTCATTTGTTCAAGCTTGTTCTGCTCGTTTGATCAATCTCCTTAGGCTCATTATGTAGATTATGAAATCCAACTATACATTGTAACATGAACCAACCTCTTATATTAATACATTTAATTCAAATCATATCTAAAATTAATAAAATATAAATAACTAACAATCAACATATATACAAATCAGACAAATCACAGTAATAGATCTTTATCCCATTTCCCATCATGGGGATTCCATTCCAGACTCATTTTCCCCACTGCTGCCGCACTCAGACCATACAAGAAACGAGCTTCATTTCCTCCATTTCTAGTCTCCATCACTCATAGATAATAAAATCTAACAGTATAGAGATGCAAATCCAGAGCAAAGAACAGTAAAACCTAGAAGATAAATTTTTTGTGATTCAGTTTTATGATGGAAATCACAGATCAAACATCAAAATCTCCGAAACCAAAAAAAAAAAGATGAAAAATTCGACTAATGAAAAACAGTACACCAACACAATTATATTGCTTTATGGAAATTAATGAACAAATATTATTATTTTTAATTCCCTAGTTAAATTTTAAATGTGTAATTATGCATAAGAAGTATAATATTAACGAGCTTATATGAGCTTTTGTTCACAAACTTAAACAAGCCTTAACGATATCATGTTCACGAACATATACGAGCCGAGCTCACCGTTGCTCAGACCCAACTCGTTTACTAAACGAGTTGAAAATCGTGATCAAGCTCGGCTCGTTTACTAACGAGCCGAGCCCGAGGTGTTCACGAACAACTCGTCTCATTTGCAGCCCTACCAAAAAGTGGTTACACTGCCACATACATTCTAGATTATAAGATCAGATTGGGTAACTTGTTACAGGCCTACAAAAGCTTAAATAAATCAACAGTTGGGCTATTGGGAAATGAAAAGTTTGATTGTTCACCGATTTCTCAACTTCAATCATAGAGGTAGCAATGAATTATGGGGGGCGGGGGGAAAGAACAAGAATTTCAACCTTCGCCTAGATCAGATTAGATATCTGACATCCACCACCACTAGTTTTCAACCCCCTTGGCCACCGACTCCGGCGACCCTGTAATTCAAACTGACTTGAGGAAATACCATAAGATTGTATCAAAGGCTTTAGTCAAATCAATCATCATAGCTACCCTAGACTCCCCTTCATCCTTGTGATAGTATTTCATCAATTCTTGCACTAGGAGAATGTTGTTAAAGATACTCCTACTAGGTATGAAAACTACCTGATTCAGACCCACACTAAGAGCTAAACAAGGTTTGAGCCTATTAGCAGTAAGTTTGGTAATGCATTTATAAATAGTATTACATATGGAGATTGGTCTATAATCAAAGACAAAAGTAGGATTGTCCACCTTGAGAACCAAAGTAATAATAGTGGAGTTAAGCTATTTGAGAAGATGCCCAGAATGAAAGAAAGCAAGAATGGCTTTTGTAACTTCATCACCTATGATTGGCCAAGTTTTATTCAAGAAGTAAGCATTATAACCATCACTAGCAGGGGCCTTTCCATCCTTCAAAGAAAACATTATAGCTCTAATCTCATCACTTGTGACTAGCCATAACATAACTTGAATCTAATCAGTAGTAAAAGGATATTGAATATAGCAAGAGCCATCTGGAATAGCTTCATTCTGTCTAGCCTTCAAAAGATTAGCATAATAGCCAGTAATCTCTCCTTGAATCAACACTGAATCCTCCAATCTAACTCCACCTCTAGAAGTAATGGAAAGAATACTATTGCCTATCTTTCTATAAGTTTCAACCTTATGAAAATAGGATGTGTTTTTGTCCCCAAGCTGGAGCCATTTAATTCTTGAAGTTTGCTTGCAAAGGGACTCCTCAGCAGAAGAAAGATGCAAATATTGAGCTAAGCAATCCTTATCTTAAAGTTTGAGAACATCATTACCAGGATTAGAATCAAGCTGAGACTTCAAATAATGAAGAGTGTCTTTGGCAAGATTGACTTCGTTAGAAAGATCATTATAACATCTGGAATTCAGTAACTTGAGCTCCCTCTTCAACAACATCAACTTTTGAGAAACTTTGAACATATAGGAACCCCCAGTATCAGTATGCCAAACCCTTTGAACAAGCTCCATAAAGCCATTATGCTTCACAAGGTGATTATTAAATCTAAAAGGAGTGCCCTTCTGTTGAATCAAAGTATTGAATTTAAGGAAAATCAGAGAGTGATCAGAAAAACCCCTAGGCTCAAAGATAGCTTAAGAAGTGGGAAAATAAAAGTTGTGATTCCTCATTATTTAAAACTCTATCCAATTTCCTGTATATAGTAGAGTTAGTCCAAGTGAATTTCATACCAGTGTGTTTAAGATCCATAAGACATGCCTCAATTAAGCAATCACCAAATTCTTGCATTGTAGGATCCCAACTAATAGAACCTCCACAAGACTCATGAGCATATCTAATGGCATTAAAATAACCAACCAAAAAGAGAGGAGTATGGGAATAGGTTGAACAATATTGAAGGAAATCATACCAAAGAGCTCTTTTATCAATAGGATCATTGTGACCATAGATAAAACCTCTCATACAATGGATAGACCCATCAACTGTCTTGATATCACATAGAATGAGTTGAGCAAACTTCATAATAATAGTGACAACAATCTTGACATGTAATGCCCCGCGTTTTCCTTTCCCTTTTCTAGAATTATTTCCCAAGTGTTAACGTTTTATGACGTCACTTATTCATGACGTCTTGTGTATTCTTGGTGCGTGTAAATTTTTCGCGTTTGAGTTTCGGACTTAGTGGGACGATTTCGTGGTATTTTGTTTCAGGCTTCTTGGATTTAAGTGTCGCCAACGACTACGTGGGTTCGTGCAACATTTTCTAGTTGGAGCTTCGGCAATCATGTTGCGTTCCCGAAAGCGTTACCCTAGTTTATTGTAGACGTTCGGTGTAACACTTATGTGAATTTCTTGTTATATTTTCATGTTGTAAGTAATGAGAATAGTTAGAAACGATTTTAGTAAAGAAATGATCGAAGGGTAAATGAGTATTTTCATATTTAGAGGACTTACTAAAAAGTGTAGAGATTTGGCTAAGTGTTGGGGGATGAATGGCATAGTAGTAATTAAAGAGGATGACAAGGAGTAGAAGGGTAATTAAGAAGCTTGATGGCACTCTTGTTATTAACCCTAAGTTGAGAATAATTTGGTCATTTCCCACTTTTCAAGTGGTGTCTCATTCCTAGCCCTTGATCTCATTCTCCCATCTTTGTTCTAAACCATTGGATCATAGGGCCTTCTTTGGTTGGCACTTAAATGCAAGAAACCATTATTCTTGGTCTTTCATTTGGCAAGACTTCATGTCAACTATTGGATGGTTTATTCATTTCCATTGCCTTATTCTAAACCCTTGGATGTTAAGGCCTTGTTTGGCAAATTAATGGGTTTTGTGAGTGGTGTATTAAGTCTTCCAATTGCAAAACTATTTTGTGGCCCTTGGATTAGGTCTTCACTTGCTAGCTTTATTATTGCCCATTGGATGGTGAGAGGTGTGAGTGAGAAATATCTACAAATTGAAAGTCTTTCATTGCAAGATTTCATCTCTTCTTCTCCATTTCCTCTCATCTTTTCTCCCTTGTTTCTTCTCCACTTAGGGGTTTATTTTTTCACCTTAAGTTGGGAGTTTGGTGTGGCCATCAACATGGAAGATGTTCATGGTGTTCTTCTCTTTGGTTTGAGCCAAGAATTGGTAAGGGTTCTTCATTTCTTGTGTGTTTTCCATTCAAACCCTAGTTTAGGGTTTCTTGATAAACCGTTTGATAATTATTGTTCTCCTCTTGTGTTGGAGTTTGATTCATGGTTAGGAGGTTATGGTGAAGCTTTCCACCGGTTTTCTCCTTGGATTTCAGTTGGGTGAGAGCTAGGGTATCATATATATTGCATTGTGGTTGTGCTTTGCTCTTCAAGAAGTAGGGAAAGATTTCTTAACTAGCTCCTCTTATGATTGTGTGGCTATGACAATTGGATTCTAGGATTACTAGCCTTAAATGAAATTGTTAAGTGTATTATTGAAAATGTGAAGTTAGGGTTTGAACATGTTATGTGACTTAACCCTTGTGTATGGAGTACTTTTAATGGTATTGAATAGGGTTATGAAGCATGCTAGTTATGTGGTTATTCTTGAAATTTCCTATATTCAAGTGTGTTTGTATGCCTATATTTGTGTATATATATGTGGGTATTATGGTGTATATGTTTAAGAATAGTTATACACATGTGTATGTGGGTGTTAGGAAGGTAGCCTTGGAATGAAATTAGGCTAGCTCCTTTGGGTAGCATCTTTGAGGTTATACTTTGTGATTGGTGTAACTAGGCATCTCAACTTGGAGTGACTATCTTGTTTCCCTTTTGTAAATGATATTTGCTATGATGGGAATTAATGTTAGGTTGAGATGTGATTTGTGATAAACTTGCTTGAATTGAACTAAAAACATGTTTAAAAGAATGAAAATGTTATCCTTGTGAAATAAAAGGACAAATTTATGATTTGTGTTATGAATTGTGCATGAGAAAGCATCCTTATTGATTATTGCTTATACATGTGAAATTGTAAGCATTGTGCTAAGTGGAGTCCAATATATTGCAAATGATAAAAGCATGTATTGTGATTGAGCATGTTGTGGACCATTGTTTATAAATGTGAAATTGTAAGCATGATGGTTTTATTGAGTACAATATTTTGTGAAAGAGAAAATCATATATATTGTAATGGGACATGATTGTTGTTCAGAACCTGGATGCATATTGATTACATCGTGTAGTGTCAAATCATGGTGTTGGTATATGCGGGTTGTGTAATCATGTGTGGGTGGTTTGGTTTCGGATCGTAGCAACAATTGGCCAGGAGGGGTTCACCCCTACGGAACTAATAAACCAAAAAGTGAAATTGGATTAAGAGTCGTAAGAGAGGCTCGTATTCTTGACTTTGGTGGTCATAGCGCATGGAGTTGCAATCTGGGCTCTCGTGTAACCGTCTTCCTTGTTGAACTGATAGAGAGAAAAACCACTTGGGAAGAGTCGGTGCGATACTCTACATTACTTAATGAGTTTGTATCCTCAAAAGTAAAATGGACAGAGTATGTATCCGTTAACTTGAGTTAGGCGCCGTATGTGTCATGAGGTGTGTGAGTCACATTGTATTTGAGTTGCTAATATGTGATTTATGTTTACATGTGAATTATGATATTATTCCATGTGATTGAGGAGCATGTTTAATGTAAATTTTGTGATATAATTCATTTGTTATTAAAATTCTCAAGTGAAATTGAAGGATGTGAAAATATGAATTGCATGTCTTGTTTAAAGTATAATGTGAAATAAATGCTTATACTTGCTGTTATGTGCTTATATGCTTTAAAGTAGTGATATAAGTTAGTTTTGATAGTTTTGTTGTGATAAGAGAAAGTCGGTGATGTGTCATAGTGTTGATTAGCGTTAATTATGAATTGAAGCTTTGACAAGGCGGGTGAGGGTTTTGAGGTATAGTTAGTGTTGATGTAGCAACGTGGTGTAAATCATGATATTGATGTTTTGGTTGTGATAGATGAGGTTATGAATAAACCGAGTCAATTGTGTATTGATGGTCAATTGATTTTGTTAGAAACCTAAGTGATGTGGTTTCGAATGTGAAATTGAGGTTTGAAATAATCGGAAAAGGTTCTTGGTTTGAAACTAGATGGTTCCGTAGCAACGGCCACTTGGTTTCCTTTAGTAATCTTAAGAATAGGAATGTCATTGAAGTTGTAGACATTCTTGAATAAGTTGTTGTGGAGTTAGAGATTTGGATATCAAACTAGGTATGGTTGGGTTAGAGTTACTGCATTTGCATATGGTCACTTACCTTCCCTTCGAGTTGTCTTTGTACATCGGTTCTTCATTTCCTTGCACCATTTGAGCGTCTCTAAATTCGCTTTGGTTTTTCCGTTGGTGTTTCAGTTTGTTTCCCCGAAAACGGATTTTTCATAAGACATATATTTAAGTATATTCAGTCTTTAAGTGAAAACCCCGTTTTTGCTCACCCCCGTGACCCAGACTAAACTTTTGAGTTTTGAAATGGTTTTGAGTTGTTTTGAAAGGTCATGACATTTGAAAAGTCGGGGGTATACTCAAAAGAAGACCAGGAGCAAGACGGAAGATTTTACGAAAGTTACAAAAATCACTTTTATACAAAGTTTACGTTTTACGTGTTTCCCGAGATCTCGGTGACTATTTTTGAGTTCCACCAATGAAAAACTTACTTTTTCAATATTTATGATTTTTCGGGACCGACGGCTCCAAAAACGGAGTCGTATTGCAAAATCTCGCATTTTTGCAAATTTAAAACTTTTTAAAGGAAGCTGAAAAACCAGTGGCATCAGCTTCCCAACACTTAGAAAAATTTCAGATTTTCGAAATTTCAGTGAAAGGTGTTTTGCGTTAGTGGCATGCGACGATCAATTTTCAAAATTTCGTATTTTTCTCTTCGCACGTCGGAATAGACCCCCTTTAATTTCTATGGCTTGTCCTAAGTACGAACTTTATATATGTACTTTGAAATGACCAATTTACCCCTGAAATGACTGTTTTACCCTTGGTGAAAGAGGGGTACTTAAACTTTCTATTTGGGTCAGCGTTGTCCGATATCATTTTCAAAAATTCATATCTATCGCCTCGCACCTTTGAATTAGGTTATGTTTGTTCCTATGGCTTGTTCTAGGTACAAAATTTGTATTTGAAACTTGAAATTATTTATTTGTACTTGAAATGACTGTTTTATCCTTGGTGAAAGTGGGGTACTTCAGCTTTCCATTTTTGCCGGCGTTGTCCGATACCGTTTTCAAAAATGCATATCTCTCGTCTCGTGGCTTTGATTTGGGTCCCGTTTGTTTCTAGGACCTATCATATGTCCAAATATTTGATAAAAAAATTGAAATGATTTATTTTCACTTGAAATTATTATTTTACCCTTGATGAAAGAGGGGTACTTTAACTTTCTGTTTGGGTCGGCGTTGTCCAATGCCCTTTTCAAAAATCCATATCTCTCGCGTCAGGGCTTTGAATTCGGTTATGTTTGTTTCTATGGTTCAACCTATATCCAAATAGGTGGGGTAACATTTGAAAGTACATTTTTGCCCTTGAAATGACCATTTTACCCTTGGGCGAACATGTGACCTTTGAGTGGTCAGTGTGATGGGTTATTCAATCCATTTCACTTCCTTTTGTTGTTCGGCAACGTTTATGACTTTCCTTAGGTTCAATTTATTGTTTTAACCCTATGTTGGGTTTATGGATGTCGGTAGTGACATGTGAGGTGATTGATAGTATGAGTTGATACTGATTTGAGGTTTTGGAGCTCGATAGGCTCGTGATCTAGGAAGTGTGATTGTTATCATTCCTGGAGTGTATGATTAGGAGTGTTACTCCCGTGATTTGGTGATAGTGTTGTGTTGATTGTTAGTGTGGGACTAGTGGGTACGAGTCGTAGTGATCTATGAGAGGGTCTATACTACGTCTTTTGTATTGGTTGTATATCTCTATATGTATATATACGTGCATATATATATATAGGTGTGAGTTATTATATGTTTTTGTGATATAGTTTCACTACATCCGAGTTGCCCTGCTTGTTGATGCATGGTAGGCGACTAAAGGGATGTATTTTCGGGTTCTTGTATTTGTGTGAATGTCATGTGGGACATTTGACTAACCTAGGATAGATGCATGTACACGGGTTGGTTCGCACTCAACTTGGACGGTCGTAGGATATGACAGTTACGATTCCTTTCTCCTATGGGGCTTCGATGAGCTCACCCCGGCGTTCTATTGTCTGGCATCCCAAATGCCAGTTTACAGGAAAGGTTTTGGCTATGAATTACTTGGGGTACAACGAAACTTTCTTTTGTTTCCAAGTTACAGGATGGCTAGTGTCACGGATGTTATTACGGGATTAAGGACGTTCGTACGTAAAGTTGTTCCTTTTGTTTCCCCTTTACTTGTCCCCTGTATTGGGAGTGTTGTTGTATTTTCATAGGAGCCAGTCTATTGGCATATGCCTTCCTTGTATTCGGTATCGGTGCATCGTTGTATAGATGTATTCTTTCGGCACCTTAATGTGCCTTGTGTATCATTTGGTTTAGCTTCCGCTTGGTTTTGTATGGAATTATTATGATTAGTAATATTACATTCTTTTTATGGTATTGATATTCTTAGTTTATCGCTCATTTCATGGATCACGACCCCGAATTCCTCGGATGTCCTGGTTCGGGAGTCTTTGGAAATTTGGAGCGTGACATGCCAGGATCCCAAGCAACCCATAATCTTCCATTATAAGCATGGTCATAGTTAAAAACAAAACTCCATCTACCAGCAACACTTTGAATAATATTTGTAGAATTATGCTCCTTCACCCTAGTCTCAATAATGCAGAACAACTAAAGATTACACTTTTTAATCATCTATCTAACTTCCTTCTGCCTAGCTGAAGTGCTCAAACCTCTAACATTCCAGAAACCAAACATTAAAACTAAAGCAAATAACAAATTATAAACTACCAACCATAATCAATTAGAAGTGGTATTTGCATTTGGGTTTAGAGAGCCCAAAGCAAGACCCCTTCTAGTCATAACACCAGGGACAGGCTTGGTTTTAGCTAAACCCTACCTTCTTAGGTTTAATAGATTTAGAAGCCATAACCTCTGTCTTCTAGGAGTCAGCAGGCAACCCCCTATTATTCTAGCATCCACAATTTGCTCAGTCATTAGTAGTATCAGTGTCTTATTGCTGCTCAGATGCAATATTAATACCTGCAACTCCCGTAACCACCACTTGTTCAGCCTCACTAGTAACGTGCCCAATCAATTTTGTAGAACCCATTAGTTTCTTAGGAATGATAGTTGAATCCATTGGTCCATTGTTTGCCCGGGAATGATAGAAGAATCTGCGTTTTGAACAATAGGGCTAGAGAGTACAGTTATATCATCATTATTTTCACTACCACGATGAGTAGCATGAGACTACATATGAATATCTAAAACAACTTAATCTTCTGCATGCCATAACTTCCTCATAAACAATCTCTAAAGCGGAAAACTTATTACCGGTATTAATAGTTGTTGAATTAGAAGCCAAAATCTGAATTAACTCTGGCTCATTAGCTTGTTCAACTTGTTATTTGTCCTTTCTGCCTACCACCCTCTATTCAGATTGAGGTTTGGTAGTCAAAGTGCTAGTCTTTTGAGCAATCTTCTTGGCACAATTCCTATCCCAGTGCCCAAATACACAACACTCATCACATCTAGGAGGTTGCCATTGATACTCAACACTCACTGGAACAACCTCTCCAGAAGCCAACTTTATATCAAACTCCTTGATCAACTCCTTAGACGCATCCACCTCAACACGTACTCTAGCATAACCCACTATTTGTTTATTCTCAGTAGGTGAATCAACATAAAGTGGCTTGCCAAGTGCACTATCAACACCACTAAGACCATCATCCCAACATTCCATAGGCACATTATAGAGCTTAACCCATAATGGGAGAGAATATATCATTTCCTTGTACATTGAGAGCCCATCATGCCATCTCATAAGAACTAGAAAATTATTGGCAAAATTCCATGGGCCATTCTCAATAATTTTATCACAATCTTGAGATGTAGCAAATCTAAAGAAATAAAACCCTTTCTCTAGCCCAAACACATTTTGCAAACCAGTGCCATTCCATAATCTTTGTGCAATAGAATTAACAACATTATATGGGAGATTTATATAAAAGAAATAACCTACCAGGTAATTCCTCCATTTGGTTGCACCCATTGCAGTGATAGATTCAGGGATAGTAACCACAACCCTACCATTGACCTGCGTTGGAGGGACATATGAGAGCTTCATCTTAGGAGCATCCATAGGTCTAACTATAGTAGCCCATGATGGTTGTGAACCTGCAGATGGTTGAGAAGCCAATATTTGAGAAGAAACTGCAACCCCCATTAATGGAGTCTACTGAGAATGGGGGGGTTTTGTAGGTCCTCTACTTCGACTACGATACCTGTCATCCTTAGTGGAAGCCAAAGATTTGACTACCCATTGAAACTCGGACAATAGCTTAGTAAAATCAGTGGTAGCTGCCATGAAACAGAAGGAAGGAGAAAACTAGGACTGAAAAAAAATGATGAAAGAAACCCTAGAAAAAAAAAACTTGGGTTGAAGAAACAATAAAAACAACCAGAATAATGAAAGAGAGACAAAGCATTCAAGAGCAACCCTAGTAATAAATGATAAGAGAAACCTTATAATTAATGCTACACTAAAGAAACTCACACACTGTATAGAACCCTAACAAACACATAGAACTCTATTAATGTAGAAGAGAGATGCAAAAACACAAGCTATGATCGAAACCCGAGCAGAGATAGCAAGGAACCTTCATCGTCCCTAACCCATTCTTTATCCTCTAGTTTTGATAGATTTTTTTTATTGATGGTGAGCGTTAGGTGTGTGCAAAATATGTCGTTAAAAACAACATATTAACGACACTTTAGGTTTTACCCTTCTGCAAGTGCACAGATTAATTGTATATAGTTTTTCTTGAGTAGGGGAATATCGATCCCACAGAGACGAGGATTGTTCACTTCAATAGTCTAAAAATACTGAATTATAATTTTCAAAAAATAGTTTGGTTTTGTAAATTATCTAATAATAATGAAAATAAAATAGAAAACAATGATAAATAATGACAAATAGAAAACAATAAAATAGAAAACTAGGGTTTCCTCACTCCACCACTAACTGCATAATATAGTCCAAATTCTATTACAATTTCATGAGGGCGATCCATTGATTGTGAATCAGGTCGCACCGCGCCAACAATTTGACCCCAAAAAGGATTACTCTCAACCGGATAGCGACAACCCATCTCAAGACTAAACTGATTAGTGCATGCCAACTACTAATAGAAAAGTAAATTAAAGCAGTAAATTAAAGCATTAAATTAAAGCATGAAAATAAACTAAAGCATGTCTATATCAGTTTGTCATGGCATGGCCTGTGTCAATCTAGGGTTTTGAGTTTTATCACCACCATTGTGTAAAAAATCACAGATTAAGCATCGAGTTCCAGCGCATAGTGAATAATTGTGATTGTATAAGATAAATATATTCGAAAAGTCTAAAACAAGAATCAATTCAAATATATAAACTTGTATCACGAATAAAAACGATCTCTCATCTAACACAATCATCACAGTATAGTCATAGTTTCCCCTCTCTACAATTGAATATAAAATTAGAACTACATTACTTGGCTAGGGTTTTGCTAAGAAAACCCTAGATACCGAATTAGTTGATCATGATAGAAGGAGACTGCATCGTTGATGTAGAATCGCCCTCCATGGCCTTCTTCTCTGGATCACCAGGTCTTTAATGGCTCCTCCCTTTTGAATAAGATGAATCTCCAGAGGCGGCTCTGAAAATTATATGTGCCAAGAAACTCTCCAAAATCTATAGCAAAGCTTGATATTTATAGACAAAGTTGAGGGAAACCCTAACTTGGAGAATAGGATTACCCTTTTTGGAAATTTCACATCCAACCAAGAAAAACCCTAATATATGATGTATAATATGTGTATATATCATGGATAGAGGTGTTGGGGTCTAAATAAAGTCATTCGGGTGAAAACAAATCAATTCGGGTCAAAATAGGATTTCAGCCCGAAACTGAAATTTTCAACTTTTTCTACAGGACACCTCTCACTCGTTTCATCATATCTGGAGCTACACATATTGGATAGAGGCATGTAATATATCGTTGGAAAGAGGACTTCAAGAATCACCTCATTTGGACCGTATTTGACCAAGATGTGAGTGCCCGAAGTTGGCTAAAAGTTTGGAGCTGAAAATACTGGACCTACGCCCAAGCGTAGGTTAGAAGCGTAGGTATGGTCCAATTTTGCCTGTTTTTGCCTCATGTGACATAGGGTATGATGCATTTTTGCTGTTAAATTCATTTTTTTTCATATTTGAGCTAGACTTGTTGATTTTGACTCCCGATGCTTTTCGATGAAGTATTAATGTCTGAAAATGATATTTTTGCCCTTTCGGTGAGATAATGATGTCGGGAAATTACCATTTTGCCTTCCGGTAGCTCTTCTTTGCTCTGGCACACCTCTTGATTCCTTTCTCGAGATAGAAACGAACACGAACTCAGTTAATTCACCGAGATTAGCTCTGTTTCTTCATTAAGCTCCTGAAACATGCTTACACACACAAACGAGATAAAAATACCAAGTAATGTAATGTAAAGACATAAAAAACCCAAGATAGGGGCGAAAAATGACCAATATGGAGAACCTTTCACAACCCCAAACTTACATATTGCTAGTCTCTTAGCAATAAACTCAGAGAGAACTGGTTGTGATGATTCTTATTATATCTAACCTATCTACTCTAACCTAATCCCTTGCTTTCGTTAGGGTCAACGATTACACTTAACACGTGTAACAAGCCTTTTAAACCCCTATGTTACCCCTAGTGGACGAGTGAAGTCTTGTGAAGGTTTCCAGTGATGGTACCTACAAACATCTTAATTCTTTTGTAATTACGCATTCATGAGTTCATACACACAAGTCAAATAAGCTATGATACAACACAGAAGATAATATGAATGCAAATATTCCCACTCATTACCAAACAACAATTATATCAAGCTTCATGCCATGAATGGTCCCCACTTAAGTGAATGTTTTTTCCACTTTCTACTTCAAATCTAGATAACTTTCCGTGATTTTGTGAACATTCAACTACAATTTTTCAGTTTCTTTTCTCCTACCTCATTGATCAAATTTTGCCATTTTTCATTAAAACATACCTTTTCAACTTTCCACTTTTCATCCCTTTTTGTCTTTGTAAGTCTCCGGACTTTCTAGTGAGAATTTTTAGTCCCAACTAACTGGGTCCAAGCTTCTTCCATGGGATTTATGCTCATCAGTCTTCTCCCCTTTAAACGCGAATAGTGATATTGGTGATACCAAGGCCCGGTTACTCAAATCAAAGAACTGCTTTTTGCATTTTATTTTCTCAAAAAAATTTCAATTTTCTCCATTTTAACCAAAAACTCCCCTTCTCCCCTTTTATTGTGGCAAAATTATTTTTCAACTACATAGTCAAAAATCAACATATTTCTCATATTGAATGTGTTCTTGTGTTTATAGGTCAAAATCATCTTTCTTAATTTCAATTTCACTTATTCACTCACTCATGTAAACCACATCACTTCACTAACTTGATCTAATCATTATTCTCATGGGCGGGAACATCACAACACATACTACTTATACATTATAAACATAAAGTCAATCAACTCATAATGTGAAACATTTATGCGTGAAAACAAAGAACTCCTCAAAACCTTCATTTTTTTTTCAAAAATTTCAAAAAATTTCCTTTCTTGTAACTATATACCCTCACCCCCAAACTTAAATGTGACCATGTCCGCATGGTCAAAAATAAAGAATGAGAACAGATACAGTTACCCTTAAAGCGCAGTCCTGGATTCTTCGAAATGCTCAACCTCCTCCCCCAAACTTGATTCGGATCACCTGTAAATATACAACAAACACGTACCTAAATATCATAGCAAGGGAAAAGAAATTGTAAAAATTACCAGAAATTGACACAATATTTCAAGGAATTTTTGAAAATTCTCTTTTTGGATTTTATTGAAAAAACAAATTTAAATCAAATAAAACAAAATGATTTGGCCTTAAGGGCCTACAATCTCTAAGAATTAAAATTGAAAAAATAACTTACCTATTATTATACAAACCAAGCCTATACAACCTAGGACCAATGTTTAACGTTTTTGGCACAACGTTTCACAAAGGGTTATCCAACACATTTTCTCTCTACCATACTTCCCTTAATTAAAGGACAAACTGTAGGAGGTGACTCTCTAAGCGCTCTCACCCATAGATAATTAGTATTACTCTTGACATCGAGTACATAACAATAATCACCATGTAAAATACCCCATTTTTCTTGTTTTAACTTCAGCCCCTATATAGTCAATGCTTCCATCAAATCCTATTTCAACCCCTTAGACAACAGTCCTTCCACCATCTCATCACTCTCCAGTAAACTGACAGACGCTATAAATTCCGGTCCCGAATTAATCTCCTCATAAATCTTCAGCCGCTGACCATGCCTCTTTAATCGAACATCCTCATATGCGTAATTATGTATCCCCTCACACTCAGTCCCTAATCGCGGATCTTCCCAGGAATACAACTTATCTACCATGTTTATGCTTAACACTCGATCATCTGGAAAGGGATCCTTAAGAGGGGTGTCATCCTTGATAGGCTCTATGACAATTCATGGCAAATGATCAGCTCTAGCATTCTTCACACCTATTTTATCTTTTAATTCCTCATCCCCCACATGCAACACCATCTCAGGAAGCTTATTTTTAGGCACCAACTTCTGTGGAAGAATAAGTTGAGGTCCAAGCGACTCTCTTGATTCTCTTTCTGACGGTGAATATAACACAGCTTCCAACACAGTAGTATCGTTCTAACTAGATCGTTGTTGGTCCCCTCCATTTTCAAAATTCACCTACGACCTTCTCATCACAATCTCCAAATCATCTCTTATAATACTCTGAGGTACAACTTCTTCAACCATCCCCTATATGTTAAAACACTCAACTGGTTCAGGTAGTTGATGGTTGGTATTAAAGACATTCATCCTCATGTTTAAATTCCCAAAAGATATGTCCATACCCCTGTTCTGCAATCAACGCATGCATTCGCCGTAGCCAAAAATGGTCTTCCTAAGATAACAGGGATATGTCTCCTCAATCTATGGTCAGGTTCCATGTTTAATACTACAAAGTCTACAGGATAGTAGAACTTACCCACTTGCACTCTAACATCCTCCAAAATTCTTCTCGATTGTTTAGTTGATTTGTCTGCCACTTGAAGCACCACCGAGGTAGTATTGAGATCTCCCAACCCTGGTTGGTGATAAATCGAGTAAGGTAATAAATTAACACTCGCACCCAGATCAAGAAGAGCTGTACAAATCTTCTGGTCACCAATGACACAAGAAATAATGGGAGCACCAAGATTTTTCCTCTTAGGTGGAGTATCACTCAGTAAGATCAAACTCACTTGTTTAGTCAACAGAATCTTTTTCGGGACCTTAGTTCTGTTTTTATGCTTTTGAGTACACAGTTCTTTCAAAAATTTGGCATATGGTGGAATTCGGTCAATAATGTTTATAAGAGGTTTATTGATCTCGACATGCTGACATGGATCCAACATGTCCTTCTCCTTATGCTCTTTATACGGAATCGACTCTCAGAGACGTTGAGGGTAAGGTGTTACTTCCTCATATGCTACCATATCTGGTTCTTCATCTTCCTTCACTTGAGGTTGATCTTTCTGAGCTTTCTCGGCCTCTTTCTTCTGAGCTTCTTCTTCTGCCTTTCTTTGAACTTCATCGACCTTTTTCCTCTTCAGCCTCTCCTCATGTTACTCCTCATCCTTACTATCCACTTCTCTTCCATTTCTCAAAATTGTGACTGCTTGGGCTGTCTCATGACGAGTCTTAACAAAGGATCTAGGCTCTAGTACTTGTTGCGGTTTTGGGTTCACCACCGGTTGACTAGTAAATATTCTCACTATCCTATCCATAGCATCTGCTAATTGTACCATTCTATTTGAACAAGGGATTGGGAATGAGAGTTCAGTGTTTGGATGATCGCCTGAGAATTATTATATTGATTTTTAAGCTCCCTCTGGGTACTCATCATCTCTTTAAAGTCAGGTGGTCTTGATAGTGAATTTTGAGTTGGATGTTGATGTTGGAAACGGTTTTAAGGATATAAAGGGTAAGCTTGATTCAGATTGAATCCTTGGTTTTGGTTTCCTTGAGGCTGGGTCTGGTAGTTATATGGCTAGACAGCTTGACTATTATTGAATGGCTGAAGAGCCTGAGAATTATTGGATGGCTGTCTGGGTTGGTAATTTAACTAAAGATTTCGAGCCATGATTTTTGGTTGGGAGTCGAATGATTGTTGACTCTACTGGACTCTTGGCTGTGGATTATATGATTGTTGTTCCCGAGGGAACATTGATTCCACATTCGACAATTCAGATGACAGAGAGGGATAATTTTGGATATTTGATGTGTATGAATTAGTGAAAGGAGCATTGTTTGGGTAGTTCCATGCTACATTAGCTTTGGTAGCAACAATTTCACCACCTTGACACTCATTATGGGAATAATTCACTTCTACCTCTGACACTTCTCTCCTAGGTGAATGATTTTTCTTGAGAAGCTTGTCTACTTTCTCTCCTAACAACGCCACTGAATCTCTTACATCATCATGATTCACCTCATACGCTTTTTGAGATCTCTTGTCAAGACCACCCCTAGACCTCAAATCAGATTCATATTGAATTCCATTCTCACTAATATTGTCAAATAAGTCTAAAAGTTCTTTTGTCGGCTTCAGGGTAAATTGACCTTATGTTGATGCATCTATCAAAGTCTTATATGCCTCTCCAAGTCCCATGTAAAAATTCTTAGCCACATTCTGTTCAGTGAACCTATGGTGGGGACACTTATACAAGATTTCACTATATCTCTCCCAAGTATCATGAAACTGCTCACCAGGCAATTCTCTAAATCTTTTTATTGCATCTTGTGCTTCTAAGGTCTTTCCTATGGGATAGTGTTTTTCTATAAATTCTCTTTGAATAGCTTCCCAATCAATTTTAATCGCCTTAGCTAATTTGATGTACCATTTTTTAGCTTTGTCTCTCAACAACCAAGGAAATATACGCACTTCCAAATCATTTTTAGTCAAACCCTCAAACCTAACTGTAGATGCAACCTGTAAGAAATCATTTATATGCTAGTATGGGTCCTCTATCCTAAGGCCATAAAATTTTGGAAGCATATTGATCATGCTTGACTTGATCTCAAAATGTTTCGCACCTTCTTCTTTTGGGAAATCTGCATAGGAATCATATGCATCTAGTGCGTAATATCCTTTCAATGATGTGGCTAGTGTCTTCTGTTGATTCACTCTTTGGTCACCCATCTTCTCAAAATCCACAAAAAAAAATTTCCTGATAATCACAGGGCTAGGGTTTTGCTAAGAAAACGCTAGATACCGAATTAGTTGATCATGGTAGAAGGAGACTGCATCGTTGATGTAGAATTACCCTCCATGGCCTTCTTCTCCGAATCTCTAGGTCTTGAATGAATCTTCCCTTTTGAATAAGAAGAATCTCTAGAGGCGGCTCTGGAAATTATACGTGCCAAGAAGCTCTCCAAAATCTGTGGCAAAGCTTGATATTTATAGACAAAGTTGAGGAAAACCCTAACTTGGAGAATAGGATTACCTTTTTAGGTAATTTCACACACAACCAATCAAAACCCTAATATATGATCTATATATCATGTATAGAGGTGTTGGGGTCGAAATAAAGTCATTCAGGTGAAAACAAATCAATCCGGGTCAAAATAGGATTTCAGCCCGAAACTGAAATTTCCAGCTTTTTCTACAGGACACCTCTCACTCTTTTGATCATATCTGGAGCTACACACATTGGATAGAGGAATGTAATATATCGTTGGAAAGAGAACTTCAAGATCTTGATGATAGGCTCAAGATTCACCTCATTTGAACCGGTTTTAACCGAGATGTGAGTGCCCAAAGTTGGCTGAAATATTTGTGCTGGAAATACTTGACCTACGCTCAAGCGTAGGTTAGGAGCGTAGGTACCAAACCAAAGCGTAGGTATGGTCCAATTTTGCCTGTTTTTGTCTCTGGTGACGTAGGGTATGATGCATTTTTGCTGTAAAATTTATTTTTTTCATATTTGAGATAGACTGGTCGCCTTTGACTCCCGATACTTTTCGGTGAAGTATTAATGTCCGAAAATAACATTTTTGCCCTTTCGGTGAGATAATGATGTCGGGAAATGACCATTTTACCTTCCGGTAGCTCTTCTTTGCTCTGACGCACCTTTTGATTCCTTTCTCGAAATAGAAACGAACACGAACTCAGTTAATTCACCGAGATTAGTTTTGTTTCTTCATTAAGCTCCTGAAACATGCTTACACACACAAACGAGATAATGACCAAGAATAATGGTAAAAACAAGAAAAACAATTAGGAAAATTTGAAAAGGGAATTATAGGAGAAAAACAACAATGAGATGAAGCTTGTAGTCTTTACATAATCAATTACTTTCCTCCTTTATTATTGAAGCATGATACAAGTTTTAAATAAGAAAAGACTAAACGAGACGGGGATAGCAAACGATGTACATTTGGCATGTTTGAAACCATGCTACCGAACAAATAAAAGTGAGTATTTGTCATCTTACTCCTCAGGAGCAAGAGATCACCACCAGATATATATTATATATGAAAGATGTATTCATATATATATATACTACTAAAAAGCATATGTTTTGTACGTAATTTAAAGTTTACTAAAAATAATTAGTACAATTGCAAAATAAGATTAAAATAAATAAATATATTACTAAAAAAATTAGTACAAAATAAGATTAATCATATCACAAATTATCAAAATACAAATATTGAAGAAAATAGTATCTCAAGAATAATGGTTAATAAAAGTTTATTGAAATAGTATTGTAAAATAATTCATATAAATTCAGGCGTTAAAAAATAAAATAAAAAACAAATAAACTAAGTTTGATCAAACAAAAATACCTATATATATATATATCTCCCAACTAATAAATAAATATTAAATTACAATAAAAGAAAGATAGAAAAAGAAATACTAACCTAACTAGTATAATTGCAAAAAAAATAGAACAACATAAATACAATCAAATGAGTAATATAAGTACAATAAATATAACATAGATCAAATATAATAGAAGAATTACAATGGGGGCGGAGAGAGGGAGATGCCTACGTCAAGTCCTAAAAACGTCAAGTCTTAAAAAGAGATAGGGTTTTAGGATTATATATAGGATTATACTATATTATAATCTATTTAGGATTAGAATTATTAAATACCATAATAATAGCAATATTATAGTAACGTAGGATTATGACGGTTAAATACAATTATACAGAACAAGTATATGAAAACTGAACAAAGATTAACATGTAGAATATAATATATAGAGCAAAGAGGATGACATACCAATAGATTAACTCGTAGTAACCCTATGGAGTGCGTGTATCACATTACTCATCCTCATCCACATCCACAATATATAATAAAATAGAGTTTCGACTACTATAACATTTATATATAGAATAGAGTTTGCTTTTAATTTATACTCATGGTGTAGAACTCTAGTTGCAAGTATTTGTTTAAACAATTTAAGTCGCATCAGACTTTAATTATAGATTTAAAATCAAATAGATTTCGATTCAAGTTAAATACTTAAAACAAAATACAAAAATTTAAAACAATTATAAAAACTTCAAAAATAAAAATGGAATAATCAAACTACAATTTCAATTACGATTGAATTGAAATATAATTTAAATACAATTGGGTTTTAAGGATACAATTTAAATACCTTTAGTTTTATTACCATTAAATTGTGGTTTTAGAATTCAACTACAATTAGATTTGAATTTAAAATTAAATTAGATTTTAGGCGTAGAATTACTCCTACTGATTTCTCATTGTTAGAGTACTTTCACAATTAAGGACTCGTTATAATTAGGAATGGTTTAATAGAAAGAATTACGATTATTAATTAAAATTTAGATGAGATTCAGTATTATAATCCATCAAGAATTAGGATCATTAAATACAATTATAGATGTGATTGAGTATTATTATTTTTATGCCATTAGAATTAGGGTTATTAATTATAATTGAGTTATAGTAAAAGAATGGAGTTAAATATAAAAAATAATTTAAAATTTTAGTACTCTATTACCATCAAAATTTTAATTTATATATTCAATATAATTCAATACAAAATTGAATTAGATTTTAGTGATAGAATTTAAATAAAAAATTCGTACATAATAAGTATTGGTGCTTCCAAATAAGATTCAAGTTGAATCGGAGTTATAGAATTCAATTAAATTTTATAACTACAATCAAAGTAAAAATTAGATTGAAGCTATAGAATTCAAAACTATTTTGTAATTATAATTCAAATAGAAATTGGATTGAAAAATCACACACAAAATTTATACTGTAAATACGAAAACATCAAAACTGGTGTGTTTTAAAATATTACTCGCAAGTGCACGAATCAATTGTAGTTTAGGTTATGCAAGAACGAGGTCAAACCCAAGGGAATGCTTTAAAGAAAACTTAATTAAACTCAAATTAATTTAAAACTAACCTAGTTTCAAAAAGTTTGTTTGTTGAAGTGATTTTTATACTAAACATGCAATATCGAAATACAAATAATTAAAGCGAGAATAATAGGAAAAAAATACTAAGGTATCGGAATCCACCACCACTAATCCATAAACTTCTAATTATTCCTTTATCAATTCCAATTTTAGAGTAGTAATTTAGAAATCAATCTTATTACTTTCTCAAGATTTAACAATAACGTACTAATGAAATATATTTTCAAGAAATAGATTTTCCTTCGCTTTAAAGTGTAAAATTCTAAGCATCCTATGTATGCATTTAATGGATCACATAATTTAGTTACACATGCCTAAAAAGAAAATAATAAAGTAAGAACAATAAAACCCGGAATTGAAGATAAATTTTTCTCCTCTTTGGTGTCCTTCTTGTTATCCTCCTTCTTCTTCCTCTTTTTTTCTCCTTTCCTTCCTCCATTTATTCTTCAAGATGTATCCATATTTATAGAAAAATATTGGAATCAAATTACAACTTGTAAAGATAAATCAAATATTCTTTTCTTTTCTTTTTCATACCTTTCCATCACATTTTGTTCTTTTTCCATGTGCATTTGAATCTTCCAACTTTCATCCATGTGCATTTGATTCATCCAACTTTCATCCATGTGCATATTATTCATTTCTCACTTTATACCTATAAATGAAAGACATAAATGTAGATGTAATTTAATGACATTGAAAATGATTTATTCAACAATTTTATTATAAAAATTATGTTTTGTGCACTTATCATTATTATACTTCTAAATTAATTAAAATAAATAGTTTTACCTACTAACAAATATACATTTGGGGATAAAATATGTATGTAAAATGGACTTATCAAATACCCCCAAACCTATATTTTGCTAGTCCTCGAGCAAAACAAGAAGAAATAAAATTCTAACTACACCATTTTTGCTGGTTGTCTCGATTACATTTAGCATATGCAATAAGCCTTTGAACCCCTAGGTTTCCCCTAGTGGACGAGTTATAGTCTCGTGAGGGTTTCCAGTGATGATACCCACAAACATCGATTCTCGTGAGGGTTGGATATACTACCCACAACTTCTCAATTTTTTATAATCACGCATTCATGCATTCACATACTCATCAACCAAGTCATGATATAATGCACAAGATATTATGGATGCAAATACTCTCATTCACTACCGAATAATAACTAATCTCGAGATTCGTGTCATGAATGGTTCCCACAAAAGTAAAGGATTTCGTTACTTTCTACTCCCAATCCAGACAACCCTCCGTGTTTTTGTGAACATTCTACTATGGTATTTCAATCTTTCTTTCTCTACTTCATTGATTAAATTTTGCCAAAAAAATTATTACTTCCATCATTCCACTTTTCATTCCTTTTAATCTTTCTAAGCTTCGGACTTTCTAGCGAGGATTTTTAATCCCAACCAACTGGGCCCTAACTTCTTTATTGGGATTTATGCTCATTAGTTTTCTCCCCTTTTTACGCGAACAATGATATTGGTGATACCAAGGTCCGGTTACTCAGATTGAAGAACTACTTTTTGCATTTTATTTTTCAAAATAAATTTTCAAATTTTTCTCCATTTCAACTATATCAACTCCTCATCTCCCATTTATTGTGGCAAAATTAATTTTTCCAACTACATAGTCAAAGATCAATTATTTTTTCCATAGTGAATGTGTGCTTGTGCTTATAGGTCAAACTCATCATTTTCGGTTTCAATTTTACTAATCTATTCACCCATGTAAAACCATATAACTTCACTTAGCTCGATCTAATCATTACTCTCATGAACGGGAATATCGCATCACATACTACTCACACATCATAAACACAAACTCAATCAACTTGTAATGCAAAACATTAATGCGTGAAAACAATTTTTTTTTAATTTTTTTCTTAAAAATTTCCATTTTTTTTCTTAAAAATTTCCATTTTTTTTTCCAAAATTAATGAATTACAAAACAACAAATTAGACACCATACCCCCAAACCTAAACTCAACATTGTCCCTAATGTTGGACAAACTCACACTTTGTAAACAAAAAGACAAGAGTGAAAAGGTATTACCTGACTCATGATAGGTTGATCTGGTCAAACTTGCTATTAAACAACAATGAGTTGTTAAAATTCAAAACAAAAATTAAAAATAAACATCGATTCTCATGAGGGTTGGATATACTACCCACAACTTCTCAATTTTTTATAATCACGCATTCATGCATTCACATACTCATCAACCAAGTCATGATATAATGTACAAGATATTATGGATGCAAATACTCTCATTCACTACCGAACAATAACTAATCTCGAGATTCGTGTCATGAATGGTTCCCACAAAAGTAAAAGATTTCGTTACTTTCTACTCCCAATCCAGACAACCCTCCGTGTTTTTGTGAACATTCTACTATGGTATTTCAATCTTTCTTTTTCTACTTCATTGATCAAATTTTGCCAAAAAAATTATTACTTCCATCATTCCACTTTTCATTCCTTTTTATCTTTCTAAGCTCCGGACTTTCTAGCGAGGATTTTTAATCCCAACCAACTGGGCCCTAACTTTTTTATTGGAATTTATGCTCATTAGTTTTCTCCCTTTTTTACGCGAACAATGATATTGGTGATACCAAGGTCCGGTTACTCAGATCGAAGAACTACTTTTTGCATTTTATTTTTCAAAATAAATTTTCAAATTTTTCTCCATTTCAACTATATCAACTCCTCATCTCCCATTTATTGTAGCAAAATTAATTTTTCAACTACATAGTCAAAGATCAATTGTTTTTTCTATAGTGAATGTGTGCTTGTGCTTATAGGTCAAATTCATCATTTTCGGTTTCAATTTTACTAATCTATTCACCCATGTAAAATCATATCACTTCACTTAGCTTGATCTAATCATTATTCTCATGAACCGGAATATCGCATCACATACTACTCACACATCATAAACACAAACTCAATCAACTTGTAATGCAAAACATTCATGCTTGAAAACAATTTTTTTTTATTTTTTTCTGAAAAATTTCCATTTTTTTTTCCAAAATTAATGAATTACAAAACAACAAATTAGACACCATACCCCCAAACCTAAACTCAACATTGTCCCTAATGTTGGACAAACTCACACTTTGTAAACAAAAAGACATGAGTGAAAAGGTATTACCTGACTCATGATAGGTTGATCTGGTCAAACTTGCTATCAAACAACAATGAGTTGTTAAAATTCAAAACAAAAATTAAAAATAAAGTAAAAAAATCCTAAAATAGATATGTATAACAAGACCACATAGGTCAATCCTGATAAACAGGATCACTCAGAAAGATCTCCTCATTTTCTTGAGAAAGTAACTCTAAAAATGGTTTCAAACGCTGACCATTAACTTTGAACACATCACCATTTTTTGGATTTTCAATCTCAATGGCTCCATATGGATGAACAATTCGAACAATGAACGGACCAGACCATCGAGATCTCAACTTTCCTGGAAACAAATGCAACCGAGAATTATAAAGCAAGACTTTTTGACCAGATGTGAAAGTTTTCCTAAGAATACTTTTGTCATGCCTTATTTTCATTTGCTCTTTATAGATTTTTGTACTATGGTAAGCATCATTTCTAATTTCCTCCAACTCATTCAACTGAAGCTTCCTATGGACTCCTGTTTTGTCAAGGTTAAAGTTGAGTTGTTTAATAGCCCAAAAGGCTCTATGCTCTAACTCAACTGGGAAATGAGAAGCTTTACCATACACCATTCGGTAAGGAGACATTCCAATGGGGTTCTTAAATGCAGTACGATATGCCCACAATGCATCACTAAGTCTCAAGGACCAGTCTTTCCTATTTGGGTTAACTGTTTTCTCCAAAATGTGTTTAATCTCTCTATTGGATAACTCAACTTGACCACTAGTCTGGGGATGATAAGCGAGTGCAATTTTGTGGGTTACACAATATTTTCTCATTAATGCTTCGAAAACTCTATTGCAAAAATGTTTCCCCCCATCACTAATAATAGCACGGGGTGTACCAAAACGTGAAAAGATATTATCTTTCAAAAACTTGACAACCACCTTGTGATTATTAGTTTTACATGCAATTGCCTCAATCCATTTAGACACATAATCAACTGCGACAATGATGTACAAATAGCCAAATGAATTAGGAAATGGTCTCATGAAATCAATGCCCCAAACATCGAAAACTTCAATAATCAGAATTGGGTTTAAAGACATCATATTTCGACGTGAAATACTCCCTAACTTTTGGCATCGCTCACATGCTAAGCAATAAGAATGACAATCTTTAAAGAATGAGGGCCAGTAAAATCCAGATTGTAATATCTTTGCAGCGGTTCTCTTTGAACTAAAATGACCTCCACATGCATGATCATGACAAAAGGAGATTACACTAGTTTGGTCATAATTGGGGACACATCTTCGAATAATCTGATCAGGACAATACTTGAATAAGTACAGATCATCCCAAAAGAAATGATGGACCTCAGATAAGAATTTGGATTTATCTTGATTAGTCCAATGTGAAGGCATTTGACCTATGACAAGATAGTTCACAATGTCGGCAAACCAAGGTGACTCAGATACAACAAAGATTTGTTCATCAGGGAAAGACTCAAGAATAGGCATAGAGTCTGAGGCTGTCTTAAGAATGATCCTAGACAAATGATCAGCTACTACATTTTTAGACCCCTTCTTATCTCGAATTTCTATATCAAACTCTTGTAGCAATAGGATCCATCGAATTAAACGTGGCTTAGCATCTTTTTTAGAAAAGAGATACCTAAGTGCAACATGATCTAAGAAAATGAGGACTTTAGACCCTAACAGATAGGACCTAAACTTGTCTAATGCAAACACAACTGCTAACAATTCTTTTTCAGTGGTAGAGTAATTCAGTTGTGCCTCATTCAATGTCTTACTTGCATAATAGATCACATGGGATAACCTACTCACACGTTGCCCTTTACACAGCTCCAACTGCATAATCAGATGCATCACACATAATCTCAAAAGGCGCATCCCAATTCGGTGGCTTCATGATAGGTGTTGTGGTCAACAATGTTTTGAGTTTCTCAAAGGCTTTCAGGCATTCATCATCAAAGACAAAAGCAACATCTTTAGCAAGTAAATTGCAAAGTGGTCTGGAAATGCTGCTAAAGTTTTTAATGAATCGACGATAAAATCCCGCATGACCTAAGAATGACCTAATCTCTTTAACCGTACGTGGCGGTGGAAGATTAGAAATCAGATCAACCTTAGCTTTGTCAACCTCTATACCATTCTTTGAAATAATATGCCCCGAGACAATTCCCTTTTTCACCATAAAATGGCATTTCTCCTAATTTAAGACCAAATTTTTCTCCTCACAACGTGTAAGCACGAGTTTCAAATGAATAAGACATTCATCAAAAGATGAGCCAAACACGGAGAAGTCATCCATAAACACCTCAAGAAAACGTTCTACCATATCAGAAAATATGCTGAGCATACACCGCTGAAAAGTAGCAGGTGCATTGCATAATCCAAATGGCATACGTCTATAGGAAAATGTTCTAAAAGGACAAGTGAATGTGGTTTTCTCCTAATCCTCAGGTGCAATAGGAATTTGGTTATATCCAGAATAACCATCTAGGAAACAGTAGTACTCATGACCGGCTAATCTCTCAAGCATCTGATCGATAAAAGGAAGTGGAAAATGATCTTTCCTAGTGACAGAGTTCAACTTCCTATAATCAATGCACACTCACCATCCAGTAGTCATTCGGGTCGGTACTAACTCATTGGCATCATTTGTGACTACCGTGATACCTAATTTCTTAGGCACGACCTGAACAGTACTTACCCAATAACTATTAGAAATAGGATATATGATCCCCACATCTAACAACTTCAAGACTTCTGCCCTAACGACCTCTTTCATGTTAGGGTTAAGCCGTCTTTGCATTTCTCGCGAAGTTTTAGCATTTTCCTCAAGATGGATACGATGCATGCACACAGATGGAGATATGCCCTTAATGTCTGCTATAGTCCACCCAATAGCCGATTTATGCTCCCTAAGGACATTTAAGAGTTTTTCCTCATGTTCTTTATTTAACTCAGAAACAATGATGACAGGAAGACTCTCATTTGGACCTAAGTAGGCATACTTCAGTTCAGAGGGTAAAACTTTCAGATCCAATTTTGGAGGTGACTCAACAAATGAGACATGTTTAGATTCAATTGATGAAATGGGCTCTACCTTGGCTTTCCAATTCTCAAGGTCCATAAAAGGGACAGAATCTAACAAGGTATTCACTTCTTCACAAGCACTAACCAGATCAAAATCACACCCAAAGTGAGTTAGACATGCCTCTAAAGGATCATCAAAACTTGAATGTTCAAAAGTCTCTTGCACTAGACTCTCTATTAAATTCACATCACTCATATCCTCAGATTCTGATGGTTGTCGGCTCACATTAAAAACATTAAGCTCAACAGACATGTTTCCAAATGAAAGTTTTAGAACACCATTCCTACAATTGATTAAAGCATTTGAAGTGGCTAGGAATGGTCGACCAAGGATAACAGGAATTTGGCTATTGGGATTAGCCACAGGTTGAGTGTCTAAGACTATGAAGTCTACTGGAAAGAAGAATTTGTCAACCTGAATTAATACATCCTCAATGATATCGCGAGGTACCTTGACTGAACGATCTGCCAACTGTAGCACTACCTTTGTGGGTTTCAAATCACCAAGACCGAGTTGCTCATACACAGAGTATGGCAACAGATTTACACTCGCACCCAAATCAACCAAAGCTTGCTCAGTTATCTGGTTACCTATTGTACACGAGATTGTAGGACAACCGGGATCCTTGAATTTAGGTGGTGTGCGGTGCTGGATAATTGAGCTTACTTGCTCTGTAAGGAAGGCTTTTTTATACACATTCAATCCACGCTTAACCGTACACAAATTTTTCAAAAACTTAGCATAAAAGGGGACCTGTTGAATTGCATCGAGAAATTGAATATTGATTTTGACTTGTTTGAATATTTCCATAATCTCTTTGTAATGATGCCCCTTATTAGGCTTTTGGAGTCTTTGAGGAAATGGTGCAGTAGGAACAAAGTTCCTAACTGAAGGTTCTACTAGAGAATTGCGGACAAGATCGGGAATTTGGACTTTTGGGTCAACTTGAGATTCTATTTTGTTTTCCTTTTCTGGTTCATGGTTACCTTTCACAGTTTCCCTTCTTGGAATTTTGACTTGATTATCAACTTGTTTGCCTGACCTTAAGGTTATGATTGACTGGACTTGATCAGTTGGACCAGAGGTCGACTGTTCACTCACATGATATTGACCCTTTGGGTTGGGAATGGGATGACTAGGAAAATTTCCTTTTTCCCTCTCTCCTACAACAGTAGCTAACTGACCAATCTGTGTTTCTAATTTAGAAATCGATTGACTAGTTTGCTGCATGAATTGTTGTAAGGTATCTTCCAGTGTTGGTTTCCTTGGTTGTTGGGGGACATATGGATGAGAATTTTGGGACATAGGAGGATATGATGCTGGTGGTTGCCCTTGGGATTGCATATGTTGTATACCCGAGTTGTTCCGAGGCTGATTTTGACTCCATGAGAAATTAGGATGATTTCTCCAATTGGGATTGTATGTGTCAGAATAGGGACTGCCAAATGGTTTCTTATAGCCATTTAGTGCATTAGCTTGTTCAATTATACACTCATGGAATGATGTTATAGAGGGACACGTCTGAGTAGTATGAGATGGACTCTCACAAAGTTGACATGTCTCACTAATAACATGGACTGAAGAACTTTTTCCATTTTTCATCTCTATAGCCTCCACTTTTCTGGTGAGACTAGCTATCCTTGTGCTCAAATCAGTTCCCTCACTAACCTCATAGACTCCTCCCTTTTTGGTATCCATAGACATTGGTAAACTTCTTCTCTCAACCCTCCCTGAGTATTCCCAATGTTGGGAACTCTCAGCTAACGCATCTAGAAATTTTCAAGCCTCATTCTCATTATTAGACATGAAATCTACCCCACCTCGTGACTCAATTAGTTGACGATTTTGAGCTGATAATCCATCATAAAAGAATTCAACTAAACGCCATTTTTCAAAACCATGGTGGGGACACTTAAGTAGCAAATCATTGAATGTTTCCCAACACATGTAAAACTGTTCACCTTCTTTTTGAGCAAATTCCATGATATTTTGGCGAAGGGAATTAGTTCTATGTCTAGGGAAGAATTTGGTGAGGAATTTTTTACAGAGTTCATCCCAAGATTTGATTGATTCTGGTTCCAATGAATATAACCAAGACTTAGCTTTCTCTTTCAAAGAGAACGGGAATAACCTCATCTTAATTGACTCTTCGGGAATATTCTGAAAATTCAAAGTGGAACAAATCTCTAAAAATTCCTTAACATGAAGGTATGGGTCTTCAAAGTTCGAACCTCTAAAAGTCGGCAGTAAATTGATTACTGCTGCCCGTATCTCCAAATGGGCATGCTGTGTAGCAAGCAAGACAATACAAGAAGGATTTGTGATATGTGCGGGAGTATAATAATCTTTAAGGGCTTTCACTTCATTATGTTCTCCCTCCATCTTGACTTCAATGATCTTTCCAACACTAGAATTCCTTACACCTTCTCTAAAAGTTCTCTCAATTTCTAGATCTAAAGGTGCCAACTTTGATTTCAGAGATCGCCGACCTAACATGCACTAGGAAGATTCCATGACTCAACAAATACACTACCAAAACAAGTATTTTCTTTATCTGAAATTTAATTCAAGGGTAGGAATTTCTTTTTCTTTTTTTTTAATTTCCTATATGAAAGATTATTAGGACTAATTCCAAAATAATCTTCACCTAGTTAGACAGCTCCTACTCCCTTTCAGAGAAAACTAGTGGATGACCAGTTAAGGACCATCAAACTAACAACGAAGTAGTTCCCAGGAAAGTGTGGCGAGGCACTAGGCCTGCTTAATGCCGCGTCAGCCACACTCCTAGACAGAATTGTCCTACCGTTTATCAATTTGATAGTGACTCACTATAGTTACCAAAAGTTTAACAATGTCCAAGAGGATCATATGAGCTATATGAAAACCTATTGGCCAACGTCTACTTGATTTTAAATTAAACTAAATTTAGCCAAGGTTATACAAATGCAATGAGATTTTTAACCTAATGGGCAAGGAATTGGTGATGAAATCCAATCCTTATCTTGTTAAAGGATTAATGCCCTTACTAAAAGATTTATGCAAAATGCTAGATTCAAAATGCACATACAAACAAGTCAACAAAAATAAAAGTAAAAGGGAGTGAGTGTGTGAACTTTTTTTTTTTTCTTTACAAATAAATAAAGAAAGAAATAAACGAGATAAAATAAAATAAATAACAAAAATAAATTTGAAGAAAGTGTGTACCTAAAGGTTATTTCTAGTATTATTCTATCCTAAAGGTAGCATGCAAAATTTCACCTATATAAAAACTATGTTCATCTAATCTAAAAAAAATAATAATAATATTATTTACTAAAGATAGGGGTACTTACCTGGATTCCGCAGTAATGTTATTGAAGATGACACAAAGAAATCCCGAGATAAGCTTACTCAAGGCGATCTCCAAAGAAAATGAAATACTAGTTACAAAATTAAAAAGTATCAATTACTTAATTAAAATAAAAATAATAATAAAACAAACAAAAATAATAAAAATAATAAACAAGCACTAATTCTAAACTTAAGCTAAGAATAAAAAAAATAACTAAAATAAAAAAAATAAAAGAAATAAAATCTGTTACAGTAGCCGAGTTGCTACAGTAATTTTCAAATTGTTTTTTTTTTTTTTTTTTTTGATAAATTGTTGTTCGAAAGAGTAGATTGAAGCAAACAATAGCTTCTAAAATCTGTTTTTTTTTTTTTTAAACAACTAGTAGAAGAATTAAATCAACTTCAATTTAATTAGTTTCTTGTTGCGATTCCCCGGCAACGGCGCCAAAAACTTGGTGTTTTAAAATATTACTCACAAATACACGAATCAATTGTAGTTTAGGTTATGTAAAAACGAGGTCGAACCCAAGGGAATGCTTTAAAGAAAACTTAATTAAACTCAAATTAATTTAAAACTAACCTAGTTTCAAAAAGTTTGTTTGTTGAAGTGATTTTTATACTAAACATGCAATATCGAAATACAAATAATTAAAGCGAGAATAATAGGAAAAAAATACTAAGGTATCGGAATCCACCACCACTAATCCATAAACTTCTAATTATTCCTTTATCAATTCCAATTTTAGAGTAGTAATTTAGAAATCAATCTTATTACTTTCTCAAGATTTAACAATAACGTACTAATGAAATATATTTTCAAGAAATAGATTTTCCTTCGCTTTAAAGTGTAAAATTCTAAGCATCCTATGTATGCAATTTAATGGATCACATAAGATCAAAGATTTTTACTTATAAACTCATCAAATCCAAGCTTGATTAATTGTGATAAGAATTCTTAACTACTATAAATACATGATATTTATAGTGAAAGGAATTTAAAACAATCAATACTATGAAGCGAAAATCATAAGCATTTAAACCATACACATGGAAATTGATAAAAGACTAAAAGGAATTTATTTCATAAATGGTGGTTTCATCCTCAACCTTAGTTGAGGATTTAGTTACATATGCTTAAAAAGAAAATAATAAAGTAAGAACAATAAAACCCGGAATTGAAGATAAATTCTTCTCCTCTTTGGTGTCCTTCTTGCTCTCCTCCTTCTTCTTCCTCTTCTTTTCTCATTTCCTTCCTCCATTTCTTCTTCAAGATGTATCCATATTTATAGAGAAATATTGGAATCAAATTACAACTTGTAAAGATAAATCAAATATTCTTTTTTTTTCTTTTTCGTAACTTTCCATCACATTTTGTTCTTTTTCCATGTGCATTTAAATCTTCCAACTTTCATCCATGTGCATTTGATTCATTTCTCACTTTACACCTATAAATGAAAGACATAAATGTAGATGTAATTTAATGACATTGAAAATGATTTATTCAACAATTTTATTATAAAAATTAAGTTTTGTGCACTTATCATTATTATACTTCTAAATTAATTAAAATAAATAGTTTTACCTACTAACAAATATACATTTGGGAATAAAATATGTATATAAAATGAACTTATCAAAAACTTCTTCACATTTTTAAAATAGTATAGATATAGATATATAGGGTTAGATGTACTTTAGGTTAGATTAGCTGAAGTTTGGTTATGTTAGATTTATTGAAGGGCAAATGGGTAAAATAATATTTTAATTTTTTTTTAATAAAACTATAATTAAATATGATGGGCTATGTAATTTTCAATTATCAATCACCGAAAATAACTTAGAGGGGTTCAAATTATAATTATCTAAACAAGAAAGAAAAAAAAGTACAATATGTTCAAAGGTGAAGAAAGTCTAATTTACCTTTTATTATATTGAAGTTTTGCTATAGTGCAATTTGAAGTGATAGAAGGAAATTAATAAATTCAAAATTTTCACACTACTGTGGACAGTGACTTACAAGATGGTTAATATAATTTTATTTAAATGGCAGATGTGGACTTCCACTAATTTCCTCCTTAATTTCAACTTTGATGATCTATGCACGTGATAATCTCTCTTAATATGGAGAAAAGAGTACATCGTTATCGTCTCAACGTCATTTTAGTTATGATAAAAATAATAGAAAAATATACTTTATTTTAGTTGCTCTTATGTGGATAAGAATCAAATTATCCACGTTTCTAGTTGGAACTTCAACTTGTATGTAGAGAATGAGAATCAAATTTATATACGTATCTGTTGAATTTCAACTTGTATGTAAACTTGTATGTAGGACACGTCTCTGTCCAAATCACAGCATTTGGGAAAACCTATGATATGCCATTCCTCTCCAATTATATTATACACATATGTTGCCCGAAACAAAACGTCCTAATATATTGATTTCTCCGTTTCTTGGATCCTAGATAATCGAAAATCATGAATACTTATCACTATAAAGCACTTACCTAGAACTATCTTTAACACTTGCGACATTTTATGATGACGTTTAGAATATTTCAAGAATATATTTTGATTATTTTTAATCAAAACTTATATGGAGCATATTCCAAGAGTGCAAATTTTTAACTTATATGGTCATATAAGTTAAACTTAAAAATATAATAATAAAATATATATATATATATTAAAGGTCTAAAAACTTTTTGACGTTGAAACACTAGGCATATGTAAAACTTATATGGAGCATATTCCAAGAGAGTGCTCGTCCTCTAATTGTCCTAATTAAATTGATAACAATAGTTAATATTCAACCTGATACTTCCTGAAAACTCATATCATGCAGATATATAATCAATGATGAAATTGACAAAACAAAACAACGAATTTACTTCTTCGATTTTTTTTGGAAAAAGATTAATTTAGTTTTATATGGTCAATAGATTTCAAATAGTTTAATCTATTTTTAAGCATCAAATTGGATGCATCAATTTAGCTATCAATTTTTTTAGGTCACATTCTAAGATATTTATACATACATGATACATATATGTGTATATATATGATAATTAATATATAAATATATATATTATTCTAAAAATGTAAGCCCCTTGGATTATTTTTCCCCACTTTAATATAATATTTTAATTAAAAATATATTTATTTTATTATTTATTAAATCTATGTCATAAAAAAAGTATATTAAATATCTTTCATTAAAGAAGTGCGACTATTGTCTCCCCACTTTAATATAATATTTTAAATAAAACAAATATTTGTATTATATAAATTTGAAATTAATTATTATATTGAATTAGTAATTAAAGAAGTTGTATCTTATTTCAAAATATAGGAATAAGTGTATAAAAAAATAATGAAAACCTTCATACTATTCTAAAAGTACAAAACCCCAAGAATAATTTTATACATTTTTTAATATTTAAATAAAGAGTATTACTCTAAATTAAACGTATAGACTTATAAATAAAATATAATTAATCATACATTTAATGCACTTTATAATATGAACATTCATAACAATAAGTACTAATATAGAGGCACACAAAAATATACAATTATATATATATATATATATATATATATATATATATATATATAATTACTTATAATTTTTATTATTGTTATTACTTGTAAGAGTATAAACCAGTTCTACTTCTAATATTTTTATACATATATCACGTTTTTAAATATAAAAAATTCCAGTTAAACTTTATCATTACTTAAAGTAAAATGGTTACATATAAATTGTAAGAATTCTTACTATGTTAAATATAATTATCTATATTACTTATAAAACTAAGAGATATTTGAATTGATTTTATTGATTTTATAATTTTTAAACAGAAACAATAATGCATGATAAGTATAAGAAGTAATTAATATTTTTTAAAACATAGTAATTTAAGTGTTAAATTCTTTTAGCATTAACAAATTTAGAGGGCCTTTAGGCAACATGTTATATTTTGTCATTCCAATAATTTTATTAAGTTGTGTTATTATTATTAATTGAATTTTAATTTCATATGGTAATGACAAAAAACTTAAAAGGCTCATAATTTTCAATGTCACTAATACCCGTACTGTAAGAATATTTTTTAGTATTATTTATTTATGGCATGTTCTAGACAATAACCATGTTGAGTGTTAGATATGTCATTTTGATTTCAACGATATCTACAAGTTTCGACAAAGGCGAAATCAAGCATTAAAGTAGTGAAGAATACAAGTGTAGTGCAAAAGTGAGCTATTGAGGAAAATGTCTACCGGAGGGCGAAAACAGCATTTTCTGAAGCCGTCACTTCAAGCAAAAAGTATCGTGGAGTCAAGATGGTCATTTTGGCGCAGTTGAGGAGAAAAATGGTTTTGACAAAAATGTCTACGTTTAAGCCTACACTTTCAGAAACAAAAAGTGGTCAGAAAGTGAAGTTCTACGCTTGAACCTACACTTAAAGCGTAGGTAAGCTACACTTAGCTAGGCTACGCTTAAAGCGTAGCGATGGCAGAATTTTTTATAACTTTCTGTTGTGTTGTCCGTTCTGCCCCCCGTTTTGATTCTATGATGTATGAATGACTCCTATACCTTGGTATATGTGCAATACACATTATATACATCAGATATTAGGATTTTGTTGAGGTCGATGTGAAATTACAAAAAAGGGTAAACTTAGGGTTTTGTTAAGGTTGATGTGAAATTACTAAAAAGGGTAAACTTAGGGTTTGTTTCATCATTATCTATAAATACCAAAGTCTACAAAAGAGGAGGCTATAGTTTTTGAGTGAGATCTCTACAGTATTCTATCATTCATATATTTCTACGGAGATAAAGATAGTGAGAGAAAATATCATTGAGTGATTTTTCTAGTTCTCTCTTGTTTTAGGGTTGATTCTATCATGTTTCTACATCAACGATCTTATGCATGATTGAATGACCTAGATTCTGAAAAATCTACACACCGCTGATTGCAACTTGGTTGCGTTGATCCGTTTTGAGAAGTAGAGCCGTCTGAGTGTAGAGATCGAAGCAAGAGGCTTCGTGGTGATTTGATTCGTTTACAAGCAGAGTCGTCTGAGTACGAAGATCGGAGCGAGAGCTTCATGGAGCGCGGTGAATCTAGACTTTCATACGTCGAGTGAAAAATAGCGAATTACAGCGGTTGTAAGTTCTGTTTTCATAGAGTCTGTACAAATTCTCTGATTCATAGTACATCAATACTTGAGTGTATCTGTGGTTTTTACTTGAAGTCTTTCCAAGGTTTTCCACGTAAAAATTCTCTGTGTCTTCTCATGATTTATTTTCTGCACTTATATTCATAATTGATTGATTTATCTGATTAGAGAATTAAGGTTTGTGATTGATTAAAATTGAATTTTCGCTATATAATTTTAATTAACCGTAAAATCGACTGAAAGCCTATTCACCCCCCTTCTAAGTTAATTTCATTAATCGTCTAGGTAATTTCAATTGGTATCAGAGCGTGGTTGCCCCGATTTAGGTTTACAACCTAGGATTAGATTCTGAACTTAGACGATAGAGATGCGTCACGAAGGAAGTTCCATATCTAGGTCCCCGTTGTTTGATGGCTCTAATTACACATATTGGAAAGCGAGAATGAGACGGTTTTTAAAGTCGTTAGATGAGAAAGCTTGGAATGTTGTAGAGATAGGATATTCACCTCCTACGGTGAAAGATGATGCGACTAATGAATTTAAAGTGAATCCGTCAAACGAGTGGACTGCTGCTGAAATGAGCAGTGCAAATTGGAATTCAAAAACTTTGAATGCATTGTATAATGCGATGACCCCGAGTGAATTTAAGAGAATCGCTACATGTGAGATTGCCAAAGAAGTGTGGGATATTCTCCAAGTGACCCATGAAGGAACGGATTGATACATTTTGTGATGAAAGAGGAATAAAACATGAATTTTTAGCACCACGTACTCCACAACAAAATGGAATGGTTGAGAGGAATAATAGAGTTCTTCAAGAAATGGCTAATGTTATGCTGCATGGAAGGAAGGTTCCTAGGTAATTTTGGGCCGAGGCGGTGAACATAGCTTGTTACACCTTAAATAGAGTCTATCTTAGGCCTGACACCACGAAAACTTCCTATGAATTGTGGAATGGCAAGAAACCAAATGTGAAGTATTTTAAGATTTTTGGAGCAAAAGGCTATATTATTAGAAATCGGGAGTCCATTGGGAAATTCAAGTCTAAGAGTGATGAAGGAATATTTCTTGGGTATTCATTGACAAGTCGGGCATATAGGGTTTCTAACCTTAGAACTCAAACGATGATGGAATCTGCCAATGTAGTGGTTGATGACTTGATGAGCATCCAACGTCAGTTGAGGAGGAAGATAATGAGCCATTCTTTCAGTTAGGAAATGATTCTTCTGATGTTGGTTAAGAGGACAATGTGGTTCATAATGGTAGTTCTAATCCTATAGAATCACCATGATCGAACTTGTGATGTTCAGGCTACTCCTTCTAAAGAACCATCTGCAAGGTTAAAGTTGTATCATCCTTTGGATAATGTTATAGGATCTATTAATCAGATGATGGTGACCCGAAGAAATGCTAGGAATGAGGTCTCGTATGCATACTATGCATCTTTCTAGGAACCTAAAAATGTCAAAGAAGTTCTTCAAGATAGTGAGTGGATAAATGTTATGCAAGAAGAACTTCAGCAGTTTGTTAAGAATGATGTGTGGTATCTTGTTCCTAGACCTAAAGAGATAAATATGATTGGTACCAAGTGGATATTCAAGAATAAAAAGGATGAAAAATGGTACAGTTGTTAGGAATAAGGCCAGGCTTGTTGGTTAAGGTTATAAGGCCAGACTTTGATGAGACGTTTGCTCTAGTGGCTAGAATTGAATCTATTCAGATTTTATTTGCTATAGCATGTCATCTTGGATTTAAGTTGTATCAGATGGATGTAAAGAGTGCATTCTTGAATGGCATTCTTCATGAAGAAGTGTATGTGGAACAGCCAAATGGATTTGAAGATCCTCATTGTCCTGGTCATGTGTATAAGCTAAAAAAGGCTTTGTATGGGCTAAAGTAAGCTCCTAGAGCTTGGCATGAAAGGTTGACTGACTACCTGTTGGGAACAGGTTTTACTCAAGGGGGAGTGGACAAAACACTGTTTATTTAGAAAATTGAGTGTGATACAGCTATTGCTCGAATCTATGTTGATGATATAGTGTTGTGTTCCACTTCTGATAGACTTGCTCATTATTTTGGAGATCAAATGACACATGAATTTGAAATGAGCATGATTGGTGAATTGAACTTCTTTCTAGGGCTTTAAATTAGACAGTTGAGTGATGGGATTTTCATTTCCCAAACTTGTTATGCTTTGGAATTGGTAAAGAAGTTTGGTTTGGAAAAAGCTAAGGATGATCGCACTCCTATGAGTACTAGTATCAAGTTTAGCTTAGATACTAAAGACAAAGATGTTGATCCTACACTTTATAGGAGTATGATTGGAAGTTTGTTGTACTTCACTGCCAGTCGACCTGACATTGCTTTTGGTGTTGGTTTGTGTGCACATTACTAGGCAAGTCCTAAGGAGTCTCATATTACTGTGGTAAAAAAAATATCAAGTATGTGAAAGGGACGGTGAATTATGAATTGTGGTATCTATCAGGGACTAACACTGAAATCGTATATTTTTCTGATGTTGATTGGGCTGGTAATCTTGATGATAGGAAGAGTACCAGTGGAGGGTGTTTCTATGTTAGTAATTGCTTAGTTGCTTGGCATAGCAAAAAGCAAAATTATGTTTCCCTTTCCACTAATGAGGCTAAGTATATAGCAGTTGGTAGTTGTTGTACTCAGTTGTTGTGGATGAGACAGATGTTGCAGGATTATGGTTTTTCCCAAGGCATGATGACTGTGTTTTGTGATAACACGAGTGCGATAAACATTTCTAAAAATCCTGTTCAACACTCTAGGACTAAGCATATAGATACTCGGCATCATTTCATTCGAGATCTTATTAAAGATGGTATAGTGTCTGTAGAGTTTATATCCACAGATTCTCAGTTAGCAGATATCTTTACAAAACCATTAGGTTTTCAAAAGCATGTTAGTCTTAGGAAATCTATTGATATGTTTTCTTTAGAATAGATATCTTATTATCTATCATTATAGGAACACACTGCATAATTTTTCTAGAATTGATAGATAATCATGCATTTATATTATATTTATTCATGCATGCATTTAAAAATTAAAAACAAATCATCATAAAATGAAAAACAAATTTTGAGATAATGAGCTTGGCTAGAGTACAAACAGTTACCATATTTTACTCTATTCTTATATTTACTTGACTGATTATGTATATGGGAAGTAGAGGGATCAACCTGACCTAAGGGTTTTCGGATTGTCACTTGTCATGATTATTTTATGCGGAAAAATCTTAATCTTAGGTGCATGTTTTACTTCGAAGGTGATCTTAATGTCTGTTGAAACTGTTAATCGTTTCGTTTAATTGGAAGTGATATGTAGGTTCATGAGCTATGCTAGATTGATCTATGCTTTGGAATACCTTTTGCATGCTTATGAATGTTGTGATAATATTGAAAGGAGGAAATAATGAATTGTTTAAAATATATAAATGTAAAAAGTAGTTATTCAACCTAAGTAATTGTGCCTCTTGCCTCAGTAAGCATTGAGTATTCGCGTAAAAGGGGGGAAAACTAATGAGCATAAATCCCATGGAAGAAGCTCAGGCCCAGTTGGTCGGGACTAAAAATCCTCTCTGGAAAGTTCGGAACTTAGAAATCAAAAAGGGATAAGGTGTAAAGGTTCAAAAGAATAAATTATTTGAGAATGGTGTCTTTGTTTCAGCAATAAGGTTCAAGTTAACGATTTGAATTCTAGTTTGGATCTTGGATTGAATTATCACACAGTTGGTGAGGAGTTTATCAAAATTAGTTTGTATTGTTTTCATCTTACCTTAGTACTTGCACATGAGAATTTTCATATATATATATATATATATATATTTGCAAAACTTGACTTGTGCATTCTTGAGTCTACAAGGTATGTGTGCTGATTTTCTTCACTACCCTATGTATAATGGTTAAGTTAGATCTGAGAATATAATGTATTAATGGTTACCTTGTTGTCTCTATTGCAATGCTCACATATTTCAAAATACAAAAATATTTTTTTTATTTTTATTCATGACATTTTGCATTCATGCATTTAGTAGTAGGGTCATGTATAGTAGAGATATTTGTTACTCGAGAATTTGTATATAATCTTATAGAATACTTTATCTTCATATTTAGTGTTTGGTCATAGATTCTCTAGTGTCTCCTTTGTTATTTTTTTTTCCTATATTTTGATTGATATATCTTTGCTTGTCATTTCAGTGACAAAAAGGTGGACATGTATTTAGTAAGGGGGAGAGATTGTTTAGTTAAGAGGGAGAAGGTTTTTGTAAGGGGAAGTATATTCTCAGGGGGAGAAGAAGTATGTTTGATGATCATTATGCTTGCATTATTGTTATGTTTTTCTTATGATCATTTTATATATGTTTTCCACACTTGCGTTTAATGGTTTGTTCAGTGTTGTGGTTACATGATTGGTAGACTATCATGAAAGCAAGGTGACAATTTATATCTATGTTTGTCGGTGTGTGTTCATAGATATAGATGTTATGTTGTTATTTGTGAGGTTATATTGTAAAACATGGTTTTGTCTCATAAATGCCAAGGGGAAGATTGTAAGAACATTTTTTTAGTATTGTTTATTTATGGCATGTTCTAGACAATAACCATGTTGAGTGTTAGATAGGTCATTTTTGTTTCAACGATATCTACAGGTTTCAACAAAGGCAAAATCAAGCATTGAAGTAGGGAAGAAGTAGTAAAGAATACAAGTGTAGTGTAAAAGTGAGCTATTGAGGAAAATGTCTACTGGAGGGCGAAAACGGCATTTTTTTGAAGCAGTCACTTTAAACAAAAAGTATCGTAGAGTCAAGATGGTCATTTTAGCACAGTTGCGGAGAAAAATGGTTTTCACAAAAATGATTACGCTTAAGTCTACGCTTTCAGAAGCAAAAAGTGGCCAAAAAGTGAAGTTCTACACTTGAACCTACCTTGAACCTACACTTAAAGTGTAGGTAAGCTACGCTTAAAGCATAACGACGACATATTTTTTTGCAACTTTCTATTGTGTTGTCCGTTCTGCCCCCGTTTTGATTCTGTGATGCATGAACGACTATGATACCTTGGTATACGTGCAATACACATTATATACATTAGATATTAGAGTTTTGCTGAGGTGGATGTGAAATTACTAAAAAGGGAAAACTTAGGGTTTGTTTCATCATTCTCTATAAATACCAAGGTACAAGAGAGGAGGCTAGGGTTTTTAAAGGAGATCTCTGTAGTATTCTATCGTTTATATTCTTCTACAGAGATAAAGATAGTAAGAGAAAATATCAATGAATGATTATTCTAGTTCTCTCTTGTTTTGGGATTGATTCTATCATGCTTCTACATCGACGATCTTATACATGATTGAATGACCTAGATTCTGAAAAATCTACACACCGATGATTGCAACTTGGTTGCATTGATCCATTTTGAGAAGCGGAGTCGTCTGAGTACGAAGATCGGAGATCGGAGCGAGAGCTTCGTAGAGCGCGAGTGAATCTAGACTTTCAGACGTCGAGTGAAGAACATCGAATTACAGCGGTTATAAGTTCTGTTTTCATAGAGTCTGTACAAATTCTCTGATTCATCGTGCATCAATACCCAAGTGTATCCATGGTTTTTACTTGGAGTCTTTCCAAGGTTTTCCACGTAAAATTTTTTGTGTCTTCTCATGATTTATTTTCTGCACTTATATTCATAATTGTTTAATTTATCTGATTAGAGAATTAGGATTTGTGATTGATTAAAATTGAATTTCCGCTATATAATTTTAATTAACTGTAAAATCGACTGAAAGCATATTCATCCTCCTCTAGGCTAATTTCATTAATCGTCTAGGTAATTTCACATACAATTAATGTGCTAGTGTTAAGAAACCCAAATGCCTCATACAATTTTCAATATCATGTTTCATTTTACTTTAATGTGCTGATGTTAAGAAAACAAAAGGCCTCATACAATTTTCAGTAACATTGATAACCATACCCATAATTGAATGCTATTTATTATTGGATAATTGAAATTACACAATGTAATGTATAGTTCAAAGACCTCTAAATATTTTAGCCCCATTTGGGAAGCCTTGTTCTTGTTTTGGGAACAAAAAAAATAAGAACATTTCTTATTCTTGTCTTTTATTTTCTTACCCTAAAAACAAAACACAAAGTTGTGTTTGGGACCAACTTACCCTATTTTTTTCTCACATACAAACACACACTCTCTCACACACACACACGCATATACACACACACACGATCACCAGAGTTTCGATTGTGGGTTCGATTGAGGCTTCGATTGGGGGTTGGTTTGGACGTTTCGATTGTGGGTTAGGGTTTGAGGGTTTGATTGGGGGTTTGGTTTGGGGGTGATGGTGGTGTATACATATATATATATATATATATATATGTGTGTGTGTGTGTGTGTGTGCGTGTGTGTTGTAGAGGTGGGGTTAGATTGGGGGTGACGGTGGTGGTGGCGGGTGGTAGGATGGTGGGGGTCGATGGTGGTGTGTATATATATATATGTGCGTGTGTGTATATATATGTGGTGTGTGAGAAATCGAAGGTGGTCATCGGTGGTGGAGGTGGTGGTTGAAGGTGGGTGGAGGTGGCAGTGAGGTGGTGGAGGATGGCGGTGCCGAGAAGTTTGATGAGGGTTTGCAATTTTTTTTTAAATCCAAGCTGAGAACAGAAAAACACCTTTTTGGTGCTCCCATGTTCTCAACACTGTGCAAAGAAATTGTTTTTGTTTGAGAACAAAATGAATAGTGTTTGGGTCTCTCAAACATGTTTTGTTCTGTGAATAGTGCCAAAAAAACAAAAAACATAACAAAAACTGAGTTTTCAAACGCACCCCTTTAGGTTCCTAAACCAATTACAACGTACATAAACGCTTCCAACTATTTATTATTAGTGTTATGGTTTTTTAAGGCCTTGTTTGGATTGGCTTTTTAAAAGCCGTTTTTGGCTTCTTTGAGGGAAAAACTGTTTTGAACTGTGTTTGGCAAAAACATTTGAAGAGCTTTTGAGCCTTGAAAGAGCGTTTTAAAGACGTTAGGGGGTACCAGCTTCTCAAAACGACTTCTGTTTCTCTTCTTCTTCTGTAGAAAGCCGGAAGCAAATGCTATGTCAAACGGGACATAAGAGTCATACCGTTAAATAACTCTCTCTCCATTTACTTTTTAATTAAATTCAATTTATTTATCTAATCTTTAACCTTTACAAGAAAGAAAAAAAGAGAAACTATATTTATCTATTTATATCAAGATTTATATATCTATACTACTTATAAAAGTACTCATGATTATTTCTATATGTCTATCACATTTTTAATAACACAAAAAAAAAAGTGATTAATTTAATTAAAAGTATTATATGACATTTTAAAGGCCAAGTGGTTCAATAATTTTTAAAATAAATTTATATTTACCTAAAGTTTTTAGCATATGCGTGTATGTATCCACTTATGCATAAAAAATTATAAAGTTATAGTTCACAAAGTTGAAGTTTATAGCTCTCGGTATTTCTGGCATTCCCATGATATGATTGACATTCCTAAATAGTTTAATATTTTATTAAATGTACATTAAAATTTTAATTGAATGTGTACTCTATATATCATCTCATTTCATTAAGGTACCTATAAAAACTGGACTCTCAAAACAATTGTAGTATTCTCTCTCTCCCCGATGATATTTGTTTGTTTGTTATTTTTTTTTGTTTTTTATTTTTATTTTTTGCATTGTTAGTTTCATGGAGTTGTTTGTAAAATTTCTGCCTAAAATATATAATGATTAGTGCAGGTAAAAAGTACATGGTGACATGAAATTATTCAAAATCAAATGTAAGTATATTATAATTGCATGTATGTTAGGAAAAGTCAAGAAAGATACATGTTGAATTTGTTTTTTATGCATGAAGTTATGTAATAATATGCATACTCTTTTTCTCTATTATTACTTTTTTTTCTTCTCAAGTTTGATTTTGTATTTTTTTCATGTATGATTTGGTTACTTAAAAATTCTATTTCGAGGTAAGGAATGACTTATAAAATATTGAATGTTTATGCCTTCTATTTTTCAATTTATTCAATATAATGTTAATTTTATCTTTCATTTCTTATCTTCTATTTATCTGTTTCGATGTGATAAAGAGTTATATTATTGCAGGTTAAATAAGATTCTCGTGAATTTGACAAAATCTAAGATTTGGTTAAAATTTTTGTGAAAATTATCTTTTTATAAAAAAAAAAAGGCAACTTATTTAAAAAAAAAAAATCAAAATTTGTGTGGCATTCTAATTCTACATTTAAATATATAGATATAAATATTTTTTACTTATTTATTTTACGATTTTTATACTCAATTCATGTATCATAAACTAATCACCACGTGCATAGCACAGTACTTTTTCCTAGTATATATATATATATAGGTAATTTGCATTGACCCCCCTGAGGTTAGGGCCAATGGCAATCAGAATACAGTCAACATTTTTTTGGCACTCACACCCCCTGAGGTTTCAACTTCGTTGCAATGACACCCCCTGAGCTGGTGAAATGACTAGAATGCCCCTTTAATTGTTTCACTTATTACATTAGGGTAATATATAAAGTGTAAAATTACTCATATGCCCAAAAACTTCACTCCTCTGAAATTACTAATTACACTTCCACCCCTTATTACAATATATATATATATATATATATATATTACGAAAATTACAATTTAATTTTTTTTCTTTATAATATAATTTGTATATATAATTACGAAAATTAAAATTACGAATATATATATATAATTTTTAAAAAATATATAAATTTTGAAAAAACATATAAAATTCGAAAAAATATATAAAATTTGAAACAATATATAAAATTAAAAAACAAAACATATAAAATTCGAAACAAATATATAAAATTCGTAAACAATATATAAAATTCAAAAAACATATAAAATTATAAAAATATATATATAATTCAAATATATATATATATAAAATGTGACTGAAATTTAAGTGGACAAACCTCAAAGTCATTAGCCAAAGTAATGGATCTTCTCCAACTCTCTGCAGAGCTATTTCAATGGTCACGATGGCGACACATGCCCCACGATGGTGACCGAAATCGGAATCAAACCGATACTTTATTAAAATATTTTAATCAAAATTTAATATATTAATATTTGTATTAAAATTAACGGTTCGGTTCCGGTTCTCATTTTTAAAGAACCGAAAGTATCAGTTTGATTCCGGTTTCGATCGGAATCAAAAGCGAACCGTATCGTGAACATATTAATATTTGAATCAAAATTAATGGTTCAGTTCCGGTTCTCATTTTTAAAGAACCAAAAGTATCGGAACCGAACCGTTAATTTTGATCCAAATAAAAATTTACTTTCGGTTCTTTAAAAATGAGAACCATAATCGAACCGTTAATTTTGATCCAAATATTAATATATTTAATTTTGATTAAAATATTTTAATAAAGTATTAATTCGATTCCGATTTCGGTCACCATCGTGGGGCATGTGTCGCCATCGTGGCCATTGAAATAGCTCTGCAGAGAGTTGGAGATGATCCGTTACCTTGACTAATGACTCTGAGGCTTGTCCACTTAAACTTCAGTCACACTAAATATATATATATTTGAATTTTATATATTTTTTAGAATTTTATATATTTTTTGAATTTTATATATTGTTTACGAATTTTATATATTTGTTTCAAATTTTATATGTTTTTTTTAATTTTATATATTGTTTCAAATTTTATATATTTTTTTCGAATTTTAAATGTTTTTTCAAATTTTATATATTTTTTACAAATTATATATATATTTTTTCATAATTTTAATTTTTGTAATTATATATACAAATAATATTATAAAGAAAAAAAATTAAATTATAATTTTCGTAATATATATATTTTATAATAAGGTTGAAAGTGTAATTAATAATTTCAGAGGGTGAAGTGTTTGGGCATATGGGTAATTTCATACTTTATATATTATCCTAATGTAATAAGTGAAACAATTAAAAAGACATTCTAGTCATTTCACCAGCCCAATGGGGTGTCATTGCAATGAAGTTGAAACCTCAAGGGGTGTGAGTGCCAAAACATCATTGACGGTATTCTGATTGCCATTGATCCTAACATGAGGGATGTCAATGCAAATTACCCTATATATATATATAATAATAATTAAGAAAGGGAAGATACACCGACAATCAAGTAATATAAACTTTTCTGTTATTATATAACAAACACACCACAAAACAGACACATCATGAAAGAACCAACTAGCTTTCACTTTAACCATATTGGTCAGCACACAAACTTGACCCACCAAAAACCCACAACCAAACACTCCCTTAAAACACACACAAACACACAATAAACTGAAAGGACAAAAAAAGCCCAGAGAAAGAACGACACGTCAGCCCATACGAGTTAGACCCTTTATTCTATAGTACGATATTACCCCTACGAGATTGGGGTTACGTGTTGCACCACGAAACCACACAGATCCTTATATAGCAAGAACAAGCCCGGGAACAGACTTTCCGACCAGACTCGAAAGCCTGCTCTCCCAAACGGAGGGACAGTGAAGAGAGTTGATCGACGACCGGTTTGACTTCCCGAATCGGGTCACGGTGAGGGACGTGTTGAAGTACTCTCGGACCTGGGTAATTATCCCATCAGCGACGGTCCACGCGTGGACCCAAGTGATCGAACGGCTGTGATCGCAGCCCTCAACGAGGACCGTCGATCCGAACTCGGCGACCGAAATTGGCGCGAAATCAAAGGATTCTTCCGGCGATGCAGTGGCAGTGCCGGTGAGCAAGCGCATCATATACTGGTGGGAAGGCGGACCATGGAACCACCACTCGAGGTCGGCGGCGAGAAGCTTGTGGACGGTGGCAACGTCGCGGGAGCTTAGGGCTTCATAGAGGGCGAGCACCACCCTTCGATTGGGATTGTGATTGGGAGAGGGAGATTCCTCCAGAATTTCCTCCGAGTTTGCCAGATCTTGCAATACGAGTCTTTGACTGAGATTTTAGAGGGAGAAAGTGTAGAGATATAGAGAGAGAGAATTGGGTGAGGACTCCTACGGGGGAGGGAGGGGTGCTATATAGGGGAGGGAAGGGGTAGAATAGTCTCTTTCTTTGGTTTTCTAACACTGCTTTCTTTTTTTTATTCTTTTTTTCTTTTAAATGTTAATTAAGGAAAACAATAACACACTACTTTTCTTTGCGGTTTGATTTATATTTATTACTTTGACCAAAGTGTATTTTTATAAATATATTATTGTCCTTGTTGTCTTATAGTTGAAAAATATGCGGATCTTAAAAATTTTCATTCTCCATTCGACTCTACAATATTTGAGACATTCATTCAATTTTTAGAATATACTCTATTTGTTCCAAAATAAGTGTCAATTTTTTTTATTTGTCTTGTCCCAAAATAAGTGTTAACTTTTGAAAAGTCAAAACACTTTATTTGATTAATTTACTAATTTAACATTTAATATAAAACATATCACTATAAATCATCATATCATTATGGTGAGACCGTGGGTAAAATTGTTTTTCATTCAGTAACATTACAATAAAAGTCATCATCTTAAAAAATTGGATTCCCCAAAAAGGACCTATATAATTTGGAACGGAGGGAATACAATATAATAGATAACAAACTTGTGCCATTAATAATTGAATCAAATCTGAAAACAAAAATCATTTTTGAAACTAACTTACAAAGTAGGTCAAATTATATACATGTCCTTTGAAATATAAGATGTACAATAAATTATTTAAGTAGATGGAAAAAACACATCTATACCTTATATTATTTTATATTTTATTTTTAGATACAATGAAATAATTTTACCTATAGCTTAAAAATAATTATTTCAATTGCTTCCGGAAATTAAATTGTCCCAGCATCACATAGTGGATATGGTTGGAAGAATGAATCTTCAATGTCTAGAAGAACTATATCTAGTGTGCCGAGAGTGGGTTTAAATCTTCACCCCTTTGCAAGTCTACAACTTAATATTATATAAAGTGTGAGGTCGACAAGGGCAAAACCAGGATTATAAGGTAGGGGGGCCGAACTGCTAATAATTATTAAATGAAATAAAATTATATAATTATTAATTAAATCTATGCAAAAATATAACTACTTCAACTTTGGCCTATTTGTGTAAATAAAAAAATTGATTGACTTATCTAATTACTATCAAAAAACAAAATTCCAGAATTTATTAAAAAAGTGAAATTGACAACTTTTTAGAAAATAAATTTTATTTTATACTAATACTCAAGTGATCTGTAAGAAATTCGTTAGGCATCCGTTAGACAATCATGTTTTACTAATTTATATTTTTGAAAATAATCATTTCATAGTTGTCAACCTAATTAACCATTCATTTTTGGAATGTACTTGATAATTCATTTACCTATCTAAAAGAATAAATCATACATTTTTGGAATGTATTAATTGATACTTCAATTACCTAAAAGAATAAATCATACTTGATACTTCATTTACTTAAAAGGATAAATCATGTATTATTGTATTGTGCAAAAATCAAAATTTAATCAAATTAATGACTTACTGACTTAAAAATATTATTTTATATGATAATGTTGTTACCGATCAAGCAAAATTTGTCTTTACTAAAGTAATTTATCTTTATTTCGTTGAATTTTGAGTGATTGATTAGTAGTTTATCTTATGTAGTAAAAAACATAAGCGCCATGAATGTTGCTCTAGTAATTTAGAATACTAGGAGATGTATATTTATTACTAGAACCTTTTTCCAAATTCGAAGTGCATGCTGCATGCAAAAAGTACGTGGCAAAGATGAATATACATCATATATTGGGGGTAGTAAAGTAAATTCACTTAATATAACAAATATTCCGATTAAAAGCAGGACCATTTACGCCGTATAAGTGGTCAAACTTGACGTGTCTTACGAGTTAAGATCAGTATCACAATAAAAAAAGGAACTTAATAGAAACTCTCCGTGTGCCGCCTAAAGATTAGGTATGTGTGGTTTGTATTTTTGAAAAGGGTAAATTACTTTGACTTTCTCTGAAGTTTTGTATAACTATTCTCACATTAAATTTTTTGTAAATTTACTTTAACTTTCTCTTGTAAAAATAATATTATACTAATATTTTTATATATTTACTAAAATATCCCTAACTTAAGTGTTTTAAATTAAACTAATATATCTGACATAAAATTACGTTAATGTTTCGTTAATTTTGGTTTGGATAACATTACTATCAAATTAAGTTACCTTTATTAAATTAGGAAAGAACAAATATATTAAAACCCAAAAGTATTGTTGAGAGTGGCAAAAATATTGAAATAATCTCACCAACTTGCTTGGAAAGTGATAAGGATGTTTTTTTTTTTTTTTTTTTTTTTTTTTTGACAAAATCAGTTGTATTAAAACAAAGAACCAATGCTCAAATAGCCATACATGTTCTTCTGAGGCATATACCCCAGGACATAAAACATCTATGTGGAAACCAAAAAGGCACCATAAAAATAACCAAACACTCCTCACTCTCCACTCTCCTAAAGCAATAGAAACAAGTCCACACAACATACACAGTAACTGCAAACATCAACTTATTAATGACAGAGGATAAGAATTTATCACCCAAGCTATCACACATCCACTGAAACAGCTCATCCCAAAATCCATGAGACCAACTTCTCTTCCCTTTCACTTTCAATATCTGCCATACTTGCTTAGTAAAACTGCAATCAAAGAATAAGTGGTATCTGTCTTCTATCATAGCATGACAAAAACAACATGAAGTTTGATTCACAAGACTTATGGTAGGGCTGGTAAAATTGGACACGACACGGTAACACGACACGAACACGAGGCTATTTAAAAGGGTTATGGTTGAGCATAAAAGGGTTGAGGCCTAAAAAGGGTCGACCCGAACACGACACGAGAATATAAGGATCAACCCGAACACTACACGGATAACCCGAACACGACACGTTTGACACGATTATATTTATATTTATCTTTATTTTTATATTTTTCTCTTCTCTAATTGGTCATGGATTGAAATATATCAATAAAATAGTACTGGATCGTGTCAAAATAAATTTCATTTTGTTGATAATAGGTTAAATAGTTTATTTCGTGTTGAATTATGTCAAATTTAATTTAAAATATTATAATAAATAGACTAAATGGATTACATGGGTCGACACGTGGGTCGACACGGACACGACATGGGTTATGTTAGAGTTGAGGATATTTGACACGTATATTAACTAGGTTTTTTTGACATGACACAATTTCAACTCCACACAATCTCGACCCGACACGAACACGACCCGTAACCCGAAATTGCCAGTCCTAACCTATGGACATAAAAAACTGCGTAGTTCTCAATCTCTATTCAAAACCACAGTGTAAGGGCTAAAATTATTTGCCCATCAAAGAGAAGGTCCAAGAGCAAATTGCTCACAAGATAAACAGGTCCAGTCCCGTTGAAGAGAAAACAAACCTAGCAAGGAGGGCCCGTAAATGGTCCGAATCTAATCCCAAAAGTGATCAAGCCCATAAGTTATCACAACTTGGGACTAAAGTCAAGAATTTGGTTTGATAAGGAATGCATTTTGTAGAAGGAAATAAAATCCCGAGAATAAGGGGATTTTAACCTAATCATGATGGGTTGGAGACCCATTCATTTAGTATAAATATGGCCTTAGAGCCTCAATAAAGATATTCTTGAGTGTGTGCAAAACAATTCATCTACACTTTGACACCGTCTGTGGGAACGAAGATTATTATCAATCTTTTCTCACCCAGATTTGGTTTTTTCTTCTTTCCGTTCCTCCTTCAAACTCCTTTTTCTAACACCTTTCAAGGTAGTTATGGTGGACACAAGGTCCTCAGCGATGTTAGCCAAGGCAAGTAATGCTCAAGCCGCCCAGATTCAAGCAATTATGGAGAGATTGACCATGGTAGAAAGAAGGAACAAAGAGCTAGAACTTCAAAACGCGGAACTCCGCCAGAGGCAAGGCCAGGCTCCAAACCCTGACAACCCAGAAAACCAAGCCAATGCCACCAACAATGAAGACGTCCTCTCGGATCCACCCCGGAATGACGGGAACCACAATACTGGGAGAGAAGGATTGGGGAGCAAAGTAGCCGATGAACAAAAATAGGTCACCGGCCAGAGGCACAAGGATCCCCCAGTCCAGAATCAGCCCACAATGAAGGATCTGGAGGACATGGCCGCCAAAATCCAGAGGCAACTACTGGAAAACATGAAATCCTAGGCACCCACGATGAAAGATTTGGTGGCCCATGCAGCCGTAGACATGATCAGATCGCCATTCACATATGACATAGATCAGGCTGAGTACCCAAAACATTTTAGGTTGCCAACCTTCACTCTTTATGATGGGACCAAAGACCCAACATATCACATCTACCAATACCAAACCAAGATGAATGCATGGAAGAAGGATGAGGCCTTGATGTGCAACATATTCCCCACTAGCCTGATAGAGATGCCTCTTCTATGGTTTAGGAAGCAACCCCCTGGTTCCATTAACAGTTGGAACAAGTTGTGTGAACTCTTTATAGCGCAATACTATAGCAATCATAGGCAGAAGAAGACCATCTGCAGCATATTCACTATGACCTAGGAGAAGGATGAGAGTCTCCAGATTTTCTTGTCCAAATTCACAAGAGAGATGTCCTCCATAGACCAGTGCGACCAAGTTTCGGTTGTAGAAGCATGCAGGATGACCCTGATCCCATGTACTAAGTTCCACGCCTGGTGAAAAGGCCCCCAAATAATATAGTGGAGTTAAACTCTAGAGCCTAGGGTTAGCTCCTGATTGAGGAAGAAGAGGCAGTGAGACGCGAAAGAGCCACCATGGTTACTGTCGAGTCTAGAGCCAAGGATCGTATCACAGAATAGAAGCCAAATCGACAGGCTCCAAGCCCTTCATCAAATAGGCCCACCAACAAGAAACATAAAGTGGAGGACAGGGTGATTCCTATTAAAGTAAGTATGGGAAAGCTTTTCCTAGAAAAAGAAGAATAAGGGGATTTTTAGACCTCATTTGCCCATGAGATAGCCCATGGAACAGAGAGATATGATAAAGCATTGCGCCTTCCATAGTGAGTATGGCCACCACACTAATGATTGCAAGAATCTACGCAGGCAGGTAAAAACAATGATTGCGAAAAGAGAATTGTATGAGTACGTGGTAAAAGACCAGACATGGGCCGAACATAGCAGAAAGCCCCTTTGAACAATACGCCTATAGGACAATCGGTACTGGTGATCCATATGGTCCACGGAGGTGAAGCTCCTAAGGAGTCAGAGGGGGTCAGGAGATCCCAAACGTGTCAGGCCCATAAACTCAGGAAGATTGACGAGATTTTCCAGACCTCCAATAGAAAGGAGGAACCACAAATCAACTTATCTAAAAATGACCTCAGGAATGTGTAGATGCCACACGAAGACCCTCTGATTATATCACTCATGGTTTCCAACTGTTTGGTTAAAAGGGTCATAGTGGACCCTGGAAGTAGCACAAATATCATGACCAAATAGGCCTTCGACAAACTTGGAATGGACATCAGCCACATGCAGCCAGCTAAAGTCCCCCTCGCTGGATTTGATGGGCGAAGGGTTGAGCCGATCGAAGTCATCCAGCTTCCCGTGTTAGCTGCCAGAAGGACACTTAGGGAAAATTTTATCGTGGTAGATGTAAAACCGTCATACAACCTCCTTGTGGGCAGAGGCTGGATTCACAGGATGTAGGGTGTACCATCGACCCTCCATCAAGTGATGAGGTGTATAGATCCCAATGGGGTGGACATGATCGATATCCCAGGGGATTTGGTAGCAGCAAAGGAGTGCTATGCAGTATTAATGAAGAACCTCAACACTTGGACCAAGTCCAACGAGGAGGTTCAGGAAAGCTCGAAGTAGAGGGAAAAATATTAATTATAGATTGACCCTTTCGAGGAGGGTTGTGAAAGTCAAAATACGATAGAGCCACTCCAAGAAGTGGATATCAACTCCACTAGAGACGGACGAACCATATTCATTGGGTCTACCCTAACAACTCTTGAAAAGGTAAACTTGATAAAATTATTGCAACACAACATAGACATATTCTCGTGGTCATACCTAGATATACCAGATATAGATCCATCAGTTGCACAACACAACTTGAATGTTGACCCTAAGGCCAAACCCGTCAAGTAGAGGCAGATGCGCTTTGGGGTGGAAAGGAACCATATCAAAGTTGACGAGGTCAGGAAGTTGCTAGAAGCAGGATTCATTAGGGAAGTCAAGTATCCCACTTGGCTCTCCAATGTGGTCGTTGTCAAGAAAAAGAACGGGAAATGGAGGGTCTGCATCAACTTCACTAATTTAAACAAGGCATGCCCGAAAGATTGCTTCCCTCTACCAAAAATTGACCAGATGGTGGACGCCACAACAGGATATGAAAGACTCTCATTCCTGGATGCGTACTCCGGGTACAACCAGATACCCATGAATTTAGCAGATGAGGAGAAAACGTCTTTTACCATAGAAGAAGGTATATTTTGTTATAAAGTAATGCCTTTCGGACTAAAAAATGTAGCTACTACTTACCAGAGACTTGTGATGAATTTTTTTGGCCATCTAATGGGTCACATTGTGGAGGTGTACATTGACGACACAATGGTTAAAGGCAAAAATAAAGAGGATCACCTCTAGCACCTGAGAGACGTGTTTCAGGCAGTCAGACTCTATGAAATGGCTCAATCCATAAAAGTGTTCATTTGGAGTTTCATCCGGCCAGTTCTTAGGCCATATCGTCAACATAACAGGGATCGTAGCAAGCCCCGCTCATGTTAAGGCCTTAGTACACATAGAAGAGCCACAAACCCAAAAAGAAATCTAGACCCTCACTGGAAGGGAGGCTGCGCTAAGCAAGTTTATTTCCAGACTTACAGATAAATGCAGGCCATTCTTTCAGGTAATAAAAGTAGGAAAAGGCAACAAATGGGGACTAGAACAAACCAGTGCTCTAAAGAAATTAAAGGAGTACCTCGTGAGTCATCCAGTGCTTATTTCTCTAGAGCTGGGGGAGAAGCTGCACTTATACTTGGCAGTTTCAGCTTCCTCAAGAAGTGCAACACTGTTCAAAGAAGAAAAAACTTGCCATATCCCAGTCTTCTATACCAACAAAACACTCACTGACCCTGAGATAAGGTACACTACCACAGAATGAGTGATTCTATCGTTAGTCAATGCCAAAAGAAGACTCATGCATTATTTCAAGACACACCCTATCATTGTTCCAACAACATTCCCCATAAGGGCAATAATGTCCAAACTAGACCTGACTGGGAGAATCACCAGATGGGCAATTGAGTTGGGAGCTTTCGATATCACCTATATCCCCAGAACCACCATCAAAGGGCAGGCTCTGGCTGATTTTCTCTTAGAAGCAGAACCAGAGCTTCAGCATCCAGAGTCAGAGGAGCCAGAATGGAAGTTGTTTGTTGATGGATCAGTTAGAGCTGCGGGTGCTAGTTTAGGTCTAGAAGTCATAACGCCAGAAGGAACGAAAATACATCAGTTAGTATGACTTGAATTTCCAGCCTCAAATAATGAAGCTGAGTATGAGACACTACTAGCCGGAATCAGATTATGTCAGAGTCTTCAAGTAAGATGCCTTAGGATATATAGTGACTCCCAACTGATTGTTAAGTAGGTCAATGGGGAATATGAGGCTGGTGAGAAACTAGAACCATACAGAGCCTTGGCTCATTCAAAATTCGGTCATTTCGATCAATTCACCCTTCAGTAAATCCCGTGGGAAGAAAATGAAGGTGCAGACATACTAGCCAACATAGCGTCATTCAACTCACAAGACTTGACCAGGGTGGCACCAATAGACTACTTGGAGATCCCAAACACATATCAGCCGAGGAATGTTTATATAATTCCGTGGGAACCTAGTTGGATAGATCCAATTATGACTTATTTAAGAGATGGAACCCTGCCTGAAAGCAAGCCTGAAGCAAGAAAAGTTCGTATGAAGTCCACCAGATATTCTTTGATCAACGGACACTGATAGGTGTCAAATATTAATAATTTTGACCCCTTAACTCACTATTATTACGTTCTTTCATTCCATTATTTGGTATTTTTATGTTGTCTACATGTTAAGGCATGTTTCAGGAGCTTAATGAAGAAATAAAGCTAACTTCAGTGAATTAACTTAAGAGTGTGTTCTTTCTATCCAAGAGAAGAGTTAAAGAGGTAGTCCGAGACAAAAATGGCTCATGGCGGGCAAAAATGGCATTTTCAGAAGCCGTCATCTTCAATAAAAAGTATCGCGGATTCAAGACGGACATTTTGGCGCATTCACGGAGAAAAGTGGTTTTCCATAAAAATCCTACGCTTGTGCCTATGCTTTCAGTACCAAAAAGTGGCTAGAATTGTAAAATCTACGCTTGGACCTACGCTTGAAACGTAGCCTCCAAGCGTAAGTGTAGCAACTTTGAGGATTTCTGTGTGATTTTTTATATTTCTCGTCGGGCTTAATTGGAAGATGTGCCCACGACTCCAGACCTCTGTATACATGTATATACACTTATATTTAGGGTTTTGAGAGTGAAAAGACTAAAAAGGGCCTCTTTATTCCATTGCCTATTTATACAAGACCATACATTAGACGTGAAAGATATGATATATGATATTCTGGTGCTGATATACTGGTTGAGTTGGAGAGTTCTGTGAGACGTTCATTCATTCAGACTTGTTACTGTTAAGAGCCATATTCAAACTTAGATATCTGAAGAAGAAGATTATGGAGAACGTTTCTACATCAACGATGCAGTCACCTTCTACCATGGCCAACTAATTTGGTATATAGGGTTTTCTAGCAAAACCCTAGCCAAGTAATGTAATAGTAAATGAGGGGAATCTGTGACCATACTGTGATGATTGTAGTAGTTAAGATACCAAACTGATTTGCAATATAAAATTCTATGTTTGTTCTAAATTCTTGTCTTAGATGGAATAAATATATTATTTTGTATAATTATGATTATTCAAAATGGGCTGGAACTCGGATGCTTAATCATGTTTTTTTACATAATGGTGGTAATGAAACTTGAAACCTTAGGTTGACACAAGTTGTGCCTTGGCGATTTAATATAGACATGCTTTAGCTTATTTTCATACATTAGGAATAGATTAGAGTAATATAATTGACATGTACTAGTTAGGTCAGTCATGAGATGGGTTATCGCGATCCGATTAATGGTACTCCTTTTTGGGGTCGTATTTAGCTATCTGCGATACGACCTGATTCACAGTTATGGATCGCCCTCTTACAATTGAAACAATAATGAACTATATTATGCGGTTAGTGGTGGAGTGATGAAAACCCTAGTTTTCTCTCTCATATGAATCAGATTCAATTTACTTACTTTCTAGATATTTTGGTCTTTCAACCACCCAAACAAATAAGCTTTCAGAAAATATAATTCGATGTTTATAAATCATTAAAGTGAACAATATCAGTCTCTGTGGGATCGATATCCCTTACTCAAACTGCTTTGCTATTCTACAATTGATACGTGCGCTTGCGTAGGGTAAAACCTAGAGTCGTTAAGGTGTTGTTTTTAACCACATATTTTTGCACACCTGACGGACACATCAAGTTTTTGGTGCCGTTGCCGGGGACTAAGCATTTTTCAATAGCTTTATTAATTTATTTGCATTGCGTTATTGTAATTGTATCTAAAGTGAGATTTTTGTGTGATTGACAGGTACTCTGAAAAGCGTGAAAGGGAGGATCAGAACTTCTAAAGTTGTGTCTGGAACTTTTGTGAGTTATAGTTACCTAGATTTTTGCATATTAATTCTTGCTTTAATTTCTGCAATTTAGAAGTAGTTAAGTTAGATTAGATTTTATTCCAAAAAATTTCAAAAATAAAAAAAAATAAAAAATAAAAAAAGTTGTTTGAGTAGCGTATGACTAATAGACCGACCCGTTCTAATTTAAGCACTGCGTTAGTCGAGTACTATCCTGAGATCGAAAAGACTCTCCGTCGTTTACATCGATCTATTGAAAAACGTCATCGTCAGAAAGAAGAAGCAATGGGCGACCACAGACCCGTCTTGCTGAGGGCACCAGAGACATCATTGAAAGGATATTACGCACCTGATGCGTATGACTCCTATGCATATTTTTTAGAAGAAAAGGAGTAAAGTACTTCTAGATCAAGACAAACATGATCAATATGCTTCCAAAATTTTCAGGCCTTAGGATAGAGGACCCATACCAACACATAAATGATGTTCTGGAGGTAGCCTCTACTGTTAGGTTTGATAATTTGCCCAAAAATGACTTGCGAGTGAGATTATTCCCTTGGTCATTAAATGAGAGAGCTAAAAGTTTTTTTGGAGGTAGCCTTTATGAGAAAGGCATGTATCAATTGCAGAACCGGAGCCATGGATATGATATTTAGCAATATGAAGGTCATGATGAATGTGTTCGAAAGAAGTCACCACTTGCCTAAATCTAGGGAATGTTTTCAGATTAATGAGTGTGATGAATATTATATTAGATTTTGTAACTCAAATCTTGGAAGGAGACGAGCTAGAGTCATTTATGACTGGAGAAAGTCCAAATGAGGAAGTTGCTGATTGGGAGGCATATTTGAAGTTGCAGAATGAAGAGCTGGATGCAATGGAGACTGCACTATACACTTAACCATGACGGGAGCCGGTTGAACCACTTCCAATAGTTTCAAATACTCCACCAATTCCATCTCTAACTACTCCTCCTGCCTTGGAACTCAAGGAATTGCCTGAAAAATTGAAGTATGTTTTCTTGGGATCCGATGAGACTCTTCCTGTAATTATATCTTTGAAATTGGTAGAGAAACATGAATTGAGTCTAGTCAAGGTTCTAAGTGAGAACAAAGAGGCAATAGGACGAAGTGTTGCTGATTTGAAAGGTATAGACCCTTCGATTTGCATGCATCGCATACACCTCAAAAATGATGAAAAAAGCCATCAAGAGAGATGCAGCGGAGGCTGAATCCCATTATGAAAGAGGTGGTGATGAAAGAAGTGGTAAATTGATAGATGCGGGTATAATTTATCCCATTTCTGATAGCACATGGGTAAATCCAACTCAAGTGGTGCCGAAGAAGTCATGCATCACAGTGGTGCTAAACTCAACAGGTGATCCAATTCCACAATGCACAACCACGAGATGGAATGTGTGTATTGATTACAGGAAGCCTAATCGGAATACCAGGAAAGATCATTTTCCACTACTATTCATTGATCAAATCCTGGAGAGATTAGCTGGGCAGAGCTATTATTGCTTTCTGGATGGGTATTTTAGCTATAATCAGGTGGCAATTGACCATGTTGATCAGGAGAAAACCATATTTACTTGTCCGTATGACACATTTGCTTATAGACGGATGCCGTTTGGTTTATGTAATGCGTCAACAACATTCCAACGGTGTATGATGTTTATATTCTCTGACATGGTAGAGAAATTTCTTGAAGTATTCATGGATGATTTTTCAGTTTTTGGGGAAATCTTTGAAGACCGTTTGAGACATCTAGAAATGGTACTTAAGAGATGCAAGGAGACGAATCTGATCCTAAGTTGCGAAAAGAGCCATTTCATGGTTCAAGAGGGGATAATACTAGGCCATATTGTATCGAAGCGAGGGATAGAGGTCGATAAAGCAAAAGTAGAGTTTGTTGGCTTTGAAATTCTATTTCAAGCAATAAATCTTATTTTGATATTTCCAAAACATTCAAAACCGTGTTTGGTACTAATATGACTTTGAGCTAAGTGTTTCAGCAAGTATAGGTAAATGATTCGGGAAGATCGCTAAAGCAACAAGCGATAAGGAAACTTAAGCACAAACTCGAAGAAGGACAAAAAGATCAAAGAAAGAAAAGCTGGACTCAAGACCTGGGGTAGATAGGTCGGGGTGAGAATATTGTAACAAGGTATCTTATGTGTTGATTGGTCTTATAAGCTCAAGTAATAAATCAAACGGATAAAAAATGGACCTTGAAAACAATTCTTGGAGTCACCCAGTCGACTGGCCATGAAATGGCAACCGACTGACTGTGACCCAGTCGACTGGCCGTTAAGGACCCAGCCGACTGGATGAACCAGCGAGCTATAAAACATTTTGACTGCATGACGCAGTCGAGTGGCCTGTCCAAGGCATTCGACTGACTGTGCCCAGTCGACTGGCAGTTAAGGACCCAACTGACTAACTGAACCAGAGAGCTTCGAACATTTTTGATTGCCTGAGGCAGTCGACTGGCCTATCCAAGGCAGTCGACTGACTCATGAGGCAGTCGACTGGCCTTCTTGAGGCAGTCGACTGACCCTAGCCGTTGGGAAAAATATTTTAAATCTAAGCATGAAGGCAGTCGACTGTGTGCTTCAGGATTTTAAGGAAATGTATTTCTAAACAATATTTTTGCCCAAAAAGAAATGATTTTGCTTGCTGATTTTCAGGTCCTACTCTCCACATTGTCTAGGGTGAGATACACTCTCCAAACCCTAGTGTTACCCTATATAAAGAAAGAGATATGTATTGAAATCTTAAGGTTCTTGTGTGAGAAATTTTCTAAATATTGTTCATCTCTAATTTTCTCTCAAGCATCTTCTGAAAAATCGTTTGATAGCAAGAAAGATCAAAATCTCGTTTTTCACTCTTATCATTTTGAAATTTTAAACTCAAGCCTTGAGCCTATTCTCTTATTGAAAATATATTGTGAGAATATATATATCTTGAGTTCTTGAAATATCACCTAGAAACACTTGAGCTTATATTGATCTATCTTCCATAAAAACCTTAGGGTTTTGAGTGTTTTTGTTTCTTGAGTGATATATTGATTGCATACACAAATTTGTGATCTTGGGTGAGTGAAGCCCATTGTATCAAGGGAGGATTGTTCTCTTGATTGTGTGAAGAGCTAGTTAGCTCTTTTGTAAAGGTTTTGCTATTCCACCTATTGAAGGAAGAGCCATAGTGTGAGGATCGGGAAAGTCTCAAGGAAGGGGATTCTTTGAGCCGAGGAATAGGAGTTACCGAACCTCATAAAAATCACGGTGTCAATATCTCTATCTCTATCTCCTTACTTTATGTTCATGCATGCTTAATTTATATTGTGGTAAATAGCTTGTTGAATTTAAGTGAAATTTTTCATTGCATATTTTACCTTGTAAATTAATATTGAACCTTGTTGCATGTTCTAGTAAGAATAAAAAGAAGTTAGAAATTATTTTTAAAACCGTATTCACCCCCCTCTAGGGTATGTTAGTGACTTACAATTGGTATCAGAGACTAATCTCTACTTGTTTTAGACTTAACCGTCTTAGAGAACGATCATGACCTCAAACATAGTCACTCATGTAGAAGGACAATCTAACAATAGGCCCCCATGGTTTGATGGTTCAAACTATAGCTATTGGAAGACTAGAATGATAGATTTTCTTCAAGCTATTGATTATCAAATTTGGCTAGTTATTGTTGATGGACCTTTTACTATTACCAAAGTGGTTGATGGAAAAACTATTCCCAAATTGCCCAACGAATGGGATAATGATGAGCGTAGACTTATGTCATTTAACGCCAAAGCTAAGGTTAATCTAAACTGTGCCTTAAGTCCAAACGAATTTAACCGTGTATCTACTTGCTCCACGGCCAAAGAAATGTGGGATAAACTTGAAGTTACTTATGAAGGAACTACTCAAGTTAGAGAATCTAAAAGTGATATACTTATGCATGAATATGAACTCTTTGCCATGAAGGAAGATGAAAATATCAATTCTATGATGTCTCATTTTACTAATATTTTGAATGGACTAAACCACCTTGGTAGAATTGTTCCTAGATCCGATGCGGCACGCAAAGTCCTTAGAAGCCTTCCGGTCAAATGGGATGCAAAGGTGACGGCTATTAAAGAAGCACACGATCTTAGTACTATGAGTCTTGATGAGATTTTCGGGTCACTCCTTACATGGGAAATTACCTTAAAATCTCGTGAAGAAGACGCCAAGCCTAGAAAAGGTATAGCCTTGCAAGTTTCAACTAAAAGTGAAACAAATGAAAGAATCAAAGAAGAGGTTGATGAAGACATCGCCTTGATCACTCAACAATTCAAGAGATTTCTTCAACGAAAGAAGGCTAAAGGTCAGAGGTTCTTAAAGAGCAATGAACCAAGAGGAGAGACAAGCAAGAAGGAGTCCATTACTTGCTTCAATTGTGGTAAACCGGGACACTATAGAAATGAGTATTTCAAGCCCAAAAAGGAGAACGAGAAAAGGCCAAACAAAATGGCCATGAATGCAACATGGGATGATTATGACTCTTGTGATTCGGATGAGGAAGAAAATGGTGAGGAGATTGCAAATCTTTGCCTCATGGCAAATGAAGATGAGGTACATTTAAATTTACATGCATTAGATAATTCCATTTTGTCATATGATGAGCTTTTATTTTCTCATAATGAATTACAAGATGCATTTGAAAATTTGTATGATGAGTTTGAAAAACTAGCTAAGAAACATAGTTTGCTCAAGAAATCTAAATCTTCATGTAATTCTACTTGTCACACCATAATTAATGTAAATGCTAAAAATGAAAAAAGTATGAAGATAGAAGAGGAAAATAGTTTATTGAAAAAGACTATCGATGATCAAATACACATCTTAGCAAAATTCACAAAAGGAAAAGAAAACTTGAGCATCATGCTAGGAAGACAAATAAACTCTTTTGACAAATGCGGCTTAGGATATGATGCATTCAACAAAGATGCACTTTTATTGAAGAAAAGAAAATCATTAAAGCATACTTTTTCAAAACAATCTTCATTCTCACCTTCTATTGATCATAATCATGTCTCATGCTATTATTGCAAGAAAAGAGGTCACAAAGCAAATGCATGTTTTCTAAGGAAGAAGAAGAAAATTGTCTCAAAAATGTTTTAGGTTCCTAAAGAAACCATTGAATCTCTACTTGCAAAAGAAAATTTGGTAACAAAATGATTTTGGGTTCCTAAAGGAACTATTGCATCTCTCTCTAACCATAATGGACCCAAAATAGATTGGGTACCAATAAAAGTCATGTAACATTGTGTTGTAGGTATGCTTGAAGTCTGCCTCAAAAGAAAGATGGTTCCTTGATAGCGGATGTTCAAGGCACATGACGGGAGACAAATCAAAATTCATGTCCCTAAAATCTTATGAAGGAGGAAGTGTTACTTTTGGAGATAACTCACAAGGCAAAATTGTTGGAATTGGATCTATTGGTATATATCATTCTCTTGCTATAGATAACGTACTTTTAGTTGATGGTTTAAAGCATAAATTGTTTAGTATTAGCCAACTTTGTGACAAAGGTTATGATGTTATCTTTAGGTCAAATGCATGCATAGTTGAGAAAGATGGAAAACAATTGTTCAATGCAAAGAGAAACGGAAATTTATATACTATGTTGCTATGTGAATTAAATGAACAAGATGTTAAGTGCTTTGTCACATTGAGTGAAAATAGTTGGTTATGGCATAGACGCTTAGGACATGCTAGTATGGACCTCATTCAACGTTTGTCTAAAAATGAATTAGTCAAAGGCCTCCCGAAGACTAATTTTTCAAAAGATAAAATATGTAGTGCATGTCAAATAGGTAAGCAAGTGAAATCTTCTTTCAAGAGAAAGAAAGAGATCACCACTTCTCGATCCTTAGAGTTACTTCATATGGACCTCTTTGGTCCGGAAAGAATGGCTAGCTTAGCCAGGAAACTCTATGTACTTGTTATAGTAGATGACTACTCTAGATTTACTTATGTTTACTTTCTTGCTCATAAAAATGAAACTGACTCCATTCTTGATAAATTTTATAGAGTCATTCAAAATGAAAATGATTTGAAAATCAAGAAGATTAGAAGTGATAGGGGTAGAGAATTTGACAATCAAGATCTAGAGAAATTATGTGATGAATTTGGTGTATCTCATGATCTCTCGGCTCCAAGAGCTCCTCAACAAAATGGGGTAGTTGAAAGGAAAAATAGATCTTTACAAGAAATGACTAGGACTATGTTAAATGAACACAACCTTCCCTGAAGTCTTTGGGCTAAAGTAGTAAACACCGCTTGTCATGTCATAAATAGAGTTATCATCCGAATGAAATTAGGTAAGACTCCGTATGAGTTGTGGAATGGTCAGAAACCCAATATTGGTTATTTCAAAGTGTTTGGTTGTAAATGTTCCGTCTTAAATGATAAAGATAACTTGGGAAAATTTGACTCAAAATCGGACGAAGCAATTTTCTTAGGGTATTCCTCAACTAGTAGAGCCTTTAAAGTCTTTAACAAAAGGAATTTAACCATGGTAGAGTCTATCCATGTTGTTTTTGATGAATCACTGCCTCTACCCTCACCTAAAGTGCACCTAGATGATGATGAAGTTGTAGGAATTGAGGATAGTTTCAATAATCTCAATATCTCTAACTCATCAAGTAGACAAATGGATAAGAGCGAAGTTGGACATCAATCTAATGATGACTTGACTTGCTCCATTCCTAAATCTTGGAGGATTGTGCACAACCATCCTCTTGACCAAGTCATAGGTAACCTTTCACAAGGTGTTAACACAAGGTCTCAACTTAGAGACTTATGCAACCACATGGCTTTTGTGTATAATATTGAACCCAAGAACTTCCACGAAGCTCAATGTGATGATTCTTGGATCATGGCCATGCAAGAGGAACTAAATCAATTTGAACGCAATCAAGTTTGGCATTTAGTCCCTCAACCCACACATCAAACTATAATAGGCACTAAATGGGTTTTTCGAAATAAAAAGGATGAAAATGGAGTGATTATTCGAAATAAACCAAGATTGGTAGCTCAAGGTTACAATCAAGAGGAGGGCATTGACTATGATGAAACCTTTGCACCCGTAGCTAGATTAGAAGCAATTAGAATGCTTCTTGCATTTGCATCATCTAGAAATTTCATTCTTTATCAAATGGATGTCAAAAGTGTTTTTCTAAATGGAACTATAGATGAAGAAGTGTTTGTAAAACAACCACCCGGTTTTGAAAATGAACTTTTTCCAAATTATGTTTACAAATTATCTAAAGCCTTATACGGATTAAAACAAGCTCCTAGAGCTTGGTATGAACGACTTAGTGACTTTTTACTTCAAAAAGGATTTTTTAAAGGCAAAGTTGACAACACTCTCTTTACAAAAACTGTCAAGAATGATTTGTTGATTATCCAAATATATGTTGACGACATTATATTCGGTTCCACAAATACTTCTCTTTGCAAAGATTTCACATCTAGTATGCAAAACGAATTTGAAATGAGTATGATGGGTGAGTTGAATTTCTTCTTAGGGTTGCAAATCAAGCAACACTTGGATGACTTATTTGTTAGCCAATCTAAGTACACTAAAGATTTGCTAAAGCGATTTGGCATGGAGGGAGCCAAACATGCCATTACTCCTATGAGTACCTCTATTAAACTCGACAAAGATGAAAATGGAAAGTGTGTTGATATTACTCAATATAGAGGCATGATTGGAAGTTTACTTTATTTAACTGCTAGCAGACCGGATATCATGTTTAGTGTATGCTTATGTGCTCGTTTTCAATCTTGTCCTAAAGAATCTCACTTGCTAGCCGTAAAACGTATTTTTCGCTATCTTAGTGGGATGATTAACTTAGGACTATGGTATCCACGTGGCACCACACTTGATCTCACTAGCTATTCGGATGCCGATTTTGCGGGTTGTAGAGTGGATAGGAAAAGTATAAGTGCTACATGTCATTTTCTAGGTCACTCTCTTGTTTCATGGTCAAGTAAAAAGCAAAATTCGGTTGCCCTGTCTATAGCTGAAGCCAAATACGTAGCGGCCGGTAGTTGTTGCGCCCAAACTATTTATATTAAGCAACAATTACTTGATTTTGGACTTGTTTTTAATCTCGTACCTATTAAGTGTGATAACACTAGTGCTATTTGTATCTTAAAGAATCCTACTCAACATTCTCTCACAAAGCACATAGAGATTAGGCATCATTTTCTAAGGGATCATCTAGCCAAAGGTGACATTGAATTGATTTTTATTGACACTAAAAATCAACTGGCGGATATTTTTACTAAACCCCTCTCGGACGAACCGTTTTCAAAAATTTGTAGGGAATTAGGAATGGCCATGGATTTTGAAGTAATCAGTTAAATTTTCATAAAATCTCGTCCACGATCTCGGCTTTCAAAATTTAAAATATTTTTCGAAATTTTATTTTTGAGGGCCAGTCGACTGGATCAACCAGTGAGTTTTTTTGATTTTATTCATCTTCAGCCAGTCGACTGCCTCCTTTGGCCAGTTGACTGGGTCATGAGCCAGTCGACTTCCTCCATATGGCCAGTCGACTGCCTCTGCACGAACCCAGTTTTTATTTCTTCTTTATCTTCGTCTTCTCTCCACTATCTCCACGATCTCTCCCATTTCTTCCTTCCTTCTCGTCATTTACTCACCTTTAAACCATTTCCCCACTACACCACGACCCCCACCTCCATTATCACCACTCTTTTCTTCATTTATAATCATATATATCCATATATATATATACATATCTATACACCATTTTTTTTCAGTTTTCTCTCTTCTCTCTCATTTGCTTATCGATTTCTTTTCATTTTATTTTCAAAATGCTTTCAATCATCTTGGTTCTTCTCTCTCTCATGGCTCCCAATGTTGTGCGCATCAAGAAACGCGCCCGTAAGGGTGAAAGCTCTTCGGCTGCACCTCCTCCACCTCCGTCCCCTGTTCATGAGGCCACTGATTCCGAACCTGAATCTGGTCCAATGCCTCTCTCTACCCTTCTTGGTGATGAAGATAGTGTTCGACTTTTCGAAACTAAATTCATTCATCGCAAGTTTGCTCGGAGTTGCACTGTGACTCAACCATTGTGCGAAGAGATTGGTGCTAATACGTTCAATCTTTTTCAAAATATGGGTTGGGACTTCTTTGTTTCGCTTGATGTTTTGACTTTTCCACGTGCCGTCAAAGCGTTTGATAAAAATCTGGAAAATCCTTCTCAACCAAGTCCTCCGGCTAGCAAACTTTGCTCCACTGTTGCAGGCGTTTCAGTTGAGTTGACCGAAGAAGAAATTAATACTGTTTTTCGGCTGCCTACTGGCGGTATATCATATTTCTGCCCATCTATTTGGTACTCTTCGAGTGATTTCGATCCTCTCGAAGCAGTTCGGGCCATTTCGGTGAATATAGACCACCATTGCCACTTCTGAGTTTCCTTCTTCCTCGCTTACTCCCGAGGCTCGACTTGTGCACAATATTATCACATATTCCATTTTACCAAAGTCCTGAAGCTGGAGTCTTGTGTCAATCATGGAAGCCTTCCTTGTCTATTGTGTCATGACCGGTCGTAAGGTCAACCTTGCTTTTCTTTTCATTTCAGCTATTCTTGAGTGCCATAAGAAAAAAGGAGCACTTATTTTTCCTATTCATCTATCTTATCTTCTTGGTCGGTGTGGCATTTCGCTTGATGAAGAGCCTTCGGAGCAGAATCCGATTTTTCTGGACCGCACGCATCTCAAGCAGATGCATATCGGTAAGAATGCCGATGGAGTGTTGGTCTCACTTTGGGTTGCTCCTTCTGTGGACCAGGCTGGTCCATTTATTCCTTATCTTGATGTTCCTCGTCCCGAGGCACCTCGCCCGGATGCTCCGACTTCTTCTTTTCCGTCTCTTGGTAGCGATTTCGATATTCCAGATTTTGGGTTCGGGGGAAATCCCGAAACTCTTACCCAAATCTTGGAAATCGTAAAGTGCAATGAAGAGGTCCAAAAGCGCAATGAGGAGGTCCAGAGGAAGACGACCGAGGATATGAAGCGTCTTGAGGAAAAGATCGACCGCATCGCCACTGCCATGGACGCCTTTCGTCGTGACCCTCCGCCTTTTTGATGTCGTCAAAGGGGGAGAATGTATTAGGGTGTTTGTGTTGGCCATAGGTCTATTTTGTGTAGCATAGGACGTTACCTATGTTTTATGTTTGTTATGCTTTATTTCATTTCTATGCTTTATCATTTTGCAATGTGTAGTAGTAAAACAACATGTACCGAACTCGCAAATTATGAATTTAAATATGTTGCTTCTATTATCTTTCCATGCACTACGTAAATGAATATCAAATTGTAAAATTTATTTCCTAAGGGGGAGCATGCAAATAAAAAAAAATGAAAGATGCACACATTGAGGGGGAGTATCACTTGATACTTCACCATTTATGCGCAAACACGAAATGTTTTGTCAACATCAAAAGGGGGGAGATTGTTGGCTTTGAAATTCTATTTCAAGCAATAAATCTTATTTTGATATTTACAAAACATTCAAAACCGTTTTTGGTACTAATATGACTTTGAGCTAAGTGTTTCAGCAAGTATAGGTAAATGATTCGGGAAGATCACTAAAGCAACAAGCGATAAGGAAACTTAAGCACAAACTCGAAGAAGGACAAAAAGATCAAAGAAAGAAAAGCTGGACTCAAGACCTGAGGTAGATAGGTCGGGGTGAGAATATTGTAACAAGGTATCTTATGTGTTGATTGGTCTTATAAGCTCAAGTAATAAATCAAACGGATAAAAAATGGACCTTGAAAACAATTCTTGGAGTCACCCAGTCGACTGGCCATGAAATGACAGCCGACTGACTGTGACCCAGTCGACTGGCCGTTAAGGACCCAGCCGACTGGATGAACCAGTGAGCTATAAAACATTTTTGACTCCATGAGGCAGTCGACTGGCCTGTCCAAGGCAGTCGAGTGGCAGTTAAGGACCCAGTCGACTGACTGAACCAGAAAGTTTCGAATATTTTTGATTGCCTGAGGCAGTCGACTAGCCTATCCAAGGCAGTCGAATGACTCATGAGGCAGTCGACTGGCCTTCTTAAGGCAGTCGATTGACCCTAGCCGTTGGGAAAAAGATTTTAAATCTAAGCATGGAGGCAGTCGACTGGGTGCTGTCAAGCAGTCGACTGGGTGTTTCAGGATTTTAAGGAAATGTATTTCTAAACAATATTTTTGCCCAAAAAGAAATGATTTTGCTTGCTGATTTTCAGGTCATACTCTCCACATTGTCTAGGGTGAGATACACTCTCCAAACCCTAGTGTTACCCTATATAAAGAAAGAGATATGGATTGAAATATTAAGGTTCTTGTGTGGAAAATTTTCCAAATATTGTTCATCTCTAATTTTCTCTCAAGCATCTTCTGAAAAATCGTTTGATAGCAAGAAAGATCAAAATCTCATTTTTCACTCTTATCATTTTGAAGATTTAAACTCAAGCCTTGAGCCTATTCTCTTATTGAAAATATATTGTGAGAATATATATATCTTGAGTTCTTAAAATATCACCTAAAAACACTTGAGCTTATATTGATCAATCTTCCATAAAAACCTTAGGGTTTTGAGTGTTTTTGTTTCTTGAGTGATATATTGATTGCATACAAAAATTTGTGATCTTGGGTGAGTGAAGCCCATTGTATCAAGGGAGGATTGTTCTCTTGATTGTGTGAAGAGCTAGTTAGCTCTTTTGTAAAGGTTTTGCTATTCCACCTATTGAAGGAAGAGCCATAGTGTGAGGATCGGGAAAGTCTCAAGGAAGGGGATTCTTTGAGCCGAGGAGTAGGAGTTACCGAACCTCGTAAAAATCACGGTGTCAATATCTCTGTCTCTATCTCCTTACTTCATGTTAATGCATGCTTAATTTATATTGTGGCAAATAGCTTGTTGAATTTAAGTGAAAATTATTCATTGCATAGTTTACCTTATAAATTAATATTGAACCTTGTTGCATGTTCTAGTAAGAATAAAAAGAAGTTAGAAATTATTTTTAAAACCCTATTCACCCCCCTCTAGGGTATTTTAGTGAATTACAGAGTTAATTTCAAAACTGCCTCCTCCCACATCTGTTAAGCATATACGCTCTTTTTCTGGGCCATGCCGAGTTTTACCAAAGGTTTATTAAAGATTTCAGCAAAATCGCCTGCCCGCTATGCAACTTATTGGCTAAAGACGCTAATTTCATTTTTAACAAAGAGTGTTTTCACGCCTTTGAGGAGCTGCATGCTCAACTATCATCAGCCCCGATTATTCATCCACCAGACTGGTTTCTACCATTTGAGCTCATGTGTGATACATCTGACTATGCCATAGGAGCTGTGTTGGGTCAGATAAAAGAAAAGCTGCCATATGTTATTTACTATGCAGTAGGACTGAATGAAGCTCAGATGAACTACACAACTATCGAGAAGGAGTTGCTGGCAGTTGTTTTCACCTTGGATATATTTTGATCATATTTATTAGGCACCAAGGTTGTTGTTTACTCGGATCATGCCGCTCTGAGGCATTGCTGACAAAGAAAGATTCTAAGCCCCAACTGATTCAGTGGATTCTGTTGTTGTAGGAATTCGACCTGCAAATCAAAGATAAGAAGGGTTCAGAAAATGTTGTTGCGGATCATTTGTTAAGGATTATTGTCAAGTCCACAAAGGAAATTACTCCTCTTAAGGATTATTTCCCGGATGAACATCTGTTAAATGTGGCTATGGTGGAACAAATACCGTGGTATGCTGACATTGTCAATTATATTCCAAAAGGATGGTCTAAGAATGAGAAAAACCGATTATTCAGCCAAGTCAAATTTTATATCTGGGATAATCTGCATTTGTACAAGTATTGCTCTGATCAGATTATTAGGAAATGTGTCCCCGAAAGTGAGGTGCAAAACATACTTACCTTTGTCACACGCTAGAGTGTGGAGGGCATTTCGGAGCTTAGAAGATAACTCATAAAGTGCTGCAGAGTGGATTTTACTGGCTGTCCATATTTAAGGATGCAGTTGAATTTTGCAAAGCGTGTCTACGGTGTCAAAAGCTTGGATCCATATCTCGAAGAGACATGATGCCTTTAACCCCAATTCTGATTGTAGAATTGTTTGATGTGTGGGGTATTGATTTCATAGGACCGTGTCTAAAAGCAGATAAGAAGGAATATATACTTATGGGGGTTGATTATGTTTTGAAATGGGTAGAAGCAATAGCCACCATACGTGCTGATCATGACGTGGTGGAAGAATTTGTAAAATGGAACATTTTCTCATGATTTGGTATGCCGAGAGTTCTGATTAGTGATGGTGGAAGCCATTTTGACAACCAATTTCTTTCCGCTATGTGCGAGAAGTACGGTGTCACTCATAGAATTGGTACGCCATATCACCCCCAATCACAAGGTCAAGTGGAGGTTTCTAGTAGGGAGATTAAAAATATTTTGGAGAAAATAGTGCATCCAGATTTGTAGGATTGGCCACAAAGGATAAATGATGCACTTTGGGCATACAGAACTGCATTTAAGACACCAATTGGTATGTCGCCATATCATCTTATATATGGTAAAGCGTGCCATCTCCTTTTAGAGCTGGAACACCGAGCATATTGGGCATTTTGAAGATTGAATTTCGATATAAAGAAAGCCGGTGCATAGCGGAAACTCCAACTGCAAGAGCTTGAGGAGTTGAGAAATGATGCATATGAAAATTCTCGAATTTATAAGGCTCAAACAAAAGCATTCCATGATAAGCACATCAGAAAAAAAGTTTTTGAGCCGACCAAAAGGTTTGGCTGTTTAATTTGACACTCAAGTTGTTTTCTGGTAAGCTTCAATCAAGATGGGATGGGTCATACAAGATTACGAAGGTTTTCCCCCATGGAGTAGTGGAGCTCGATGATCCTAAAAATGGAAACACGTTTGTCATAAATGGGCAAAGATTGAAGTATTATATAGAGGTTCAACCAGTTGAGTGTGTGGTAGAAATGATCGATTTGACTGAACCACCACCCGAGCTGGATAAAATTGATCCGGAGTATTGAGAATTGACAACGTTGTACCAACGATGTTAAAAATTGGTACTAGGTAGAGAAGAGTAGCTTTAACGCATAGTTTGTATCTGTAGATGGTAATTTAGTTATTTCAGCATTTAAGATCGAGTCCGTAAACTCGAGTTGCGAGACCATCATCATTGAAGTATATGGTGTACATGGAGCCTAGGAATCATTTAAGAAGTATGGAGTCGAAGACGGAACGAGACGATGAGAAAGAGTTCAAAATTCAAAATTTAGGTCAAGGGCCTACGCTTCAAGCATAGCTGCGCAAGCCTGTTATAAACAGGTCGCGACAGTGTTCCGTCCTTCATTCCATTCAAACTCTATTTTCTCTCTCAATTCTCCACCATTTTTTGAGAGGTTTGATAATACTATTTACCCATTTAATTCCTCATCATTCATTGCCAATGGATCGTCAGAATAGTTGGTTATTTGACCGGATTCGCGTGAAGAACTCGAAAAGTCACCGAAATTCAATTTTTGGAAATCCATCATTTCTCTCGATTCGGTGAGTTTTGTTCCATTATTTTGATTTCATATGACTTATTTAACTATTCTAAACTAGTATTGATGAACGAGTCCGATTAAAATCATGTTTTGATCCGTTTTCTAAAAGTTGAGTTTTTCGACTTCAGAATCGATTAAATATTGAATTTTTGGGATGATGGATTGTTTAATCGTCGTATTGGATATATTTAGATATATTTTGAGTTTGATTCAGTGTCCGGTTTGTTATCGCTTACTTTTTGAAAATTCCCTATTGTAGGCATGACACGAACCAAGATATCGGCGAGGCGAGTGGCTCAGGTTGCCGTTGCGGCTGATCCACCAGTACGGTAGAGGCCGAGGTCATCATCACCTGTACCATCACCTATCCGCCGTCGTAGCACGTGAGCTAGGAGGCCACAATATGTCGATTCAACATCCTCATCTTCCTCGTCATTTGAGGCAGAGGAGTCGAAGAGCTCGACACAGGGGCACGACATCTTATTACCACATGGTCGCTTAGTGGTTGAGCGAGTTGTTCCACAGGCACCATCACCGCCACCTATGCTGGAGCAGCAGGCTGAGCAGATGGATGAGGATATAGAGGATGATCATGTTTAGTAGGGGGATGACGCTGATGAGGGTGATGGGGATGATATGGCTGATAAGAGGGTGCCAGAGCCACCAGTAGTTAGTGATCCCAGAGTTTTGACCACATTTTTGTCGGTACCCTGGACAACATCAGTTGAGTATTTACTAGACCGGGCAATCCTGAAGGGCTATCAACAGGAGATGACATACCTATTGAGGATATTTGAGGATTTACAGCCATTGCCAGCCTGACCGATTGGCTGATTGAGGGCTAGACGTCTTTTGCCTATTCTAGCCCCCGCTACCCCGCACATATGCGAGGATATGATTCGGGAGTTTTGGCTACACATGCGCCACTTCAGCAGAGGGAAAATACTACTGACTGTGGTCCATGGTACAGAGATAATGATTACCCCCCAAACTATTGCTGAGGCATGGGGTATTCCGGACGAGTGTCCGCCTGATTTGGCTATTGAGTTTCGCCCTATGCTTGAGGCACTACAGTATATTTCTGAGCTGGTTACATTTCAGATTGCCAGGCAGTGTGCCGATGAGCATTAGAACTACACAATGAAGATGGATTATCATCCTATGCTATGGTTCTGGGATGTGATAGTTCAATCTCAGATTCTGCCACATAACCACATTACTATGTGCTATGCTCCATTCCCAGCTCTCCACTATGCATTTAAGTTTGAGAGGTGGATTTCTATTCCACAGATTTTGTGGGGAGGCCTATATGCACACTATGTTCATCCGCGCAAGGTGTCCAAGGTTATGCTGCGTAGATTTCATATTCGATTCCCGTGCCTAGTGATGAAGATTATGATGGATATCGGGATCAAGATAGATGCGGTTAAGCGCAATAAATATAGGGATGGTACTCCGTATGCCAGAGGGATGTAGACTAGTGTCTGGACTAGGGTGCATGCAGATGATATTATGTGATGCCGACCAGTGTTTGGTGTAGTACATGCTCCAGATGCGTAGGCTCAGGCTGATGTTGCAGGTTAGGCTTATCCTGACATAGTATAAGATGATGCCGATATGGCTCATGAGGTTGAGATGCCATATATGGCATCTGCTGCTGAGGAGGTTGTGATGCCAGAGGCACCTGCGGGTGGTACTGTTACTCTATCCCAGGCTTAGTTTGACGCTATTATAGCACAGATGCAGGGGATTGAGCAAAGTTTGGCAGATGAGAGACATGCATGGTAACAAGAGACAATGCGCCGATAGAGGGATCAGAGGTGGTTATTTCATAGATTTGATTGTATGTGTCAGCATGTGGGTGTGCCGATTCCACCTATACCACCGCCCTCTGATGATGAGTCTTAGCTTAGTGTTAGTTAGGTTTTTGTTATATTTTTAGTTTTATTTCACATTAGAGATAAATTATCGAACGGATAGTTTCATATAGGGATAATGTGACCACTTGAATGATTATCTTCTAAATGTTTTTGATATTTTTGTTGTTTATAAAATTGCAGTTTTGATGATTCGATCGAATTATTTGATATATCCCCGGAATTTCACGATTATTTTGCATATGCGGATATCTTGATTTTTTTTTTCAAATTTTTATCTCGCATTATGAGGACATTTGTGCGTTCAAGTTTGGGGGTGTATGTGCGGTGGTTTATTCGAAGAATTGTGATTTTGAAAAAATAAAAATAAAAAATAAAATAAATTTGAGGCCTAAGCCTACGCTTAGGACCCGTTTTCGAGATGTTTTGGCAGGTTTGTACTTATAATTGTATTAGAAGTTGTTTAGTTACTTTTAGGATTTTGTGTAGAATTTTTGTAGAATTTTTAGAGTAATCCTAATCTGACAAAGAGACATACTGCAAATATAAGTTGGAGTTGGATTAGTTATTGCTTCCCCTTTCCTAGTCAGTTAAGGGTTTTAAATCCTTTTTGTCTTCTAATTCTACTACATCCATGTATAAATACATCCATAGGGTAGACACAATTCACAATTCACAATTCTCAAGGAGTGAGCATTAGATTAGGTATTCTTCTTTTATACTTTCTATTTCAAGGAGGGTTGGTATGGATAATGCTAATGAAGATTATTCTTACCCAGAGGAATTCATAGAAGGGACAAAACCATATGTGGTCATATGAAGGAGCTACGAGTCAGAAGGGAAGCCGAACCACACCAAAAATCATTTTTGCAGTGTCGGTTGTAATTTGAAGGGATATTTCATCTAGAGAGGATGAATCGAGTATTAGTTGCGCCCAAAAGGAAAATCCTCAGAGAACGAGGATTGAAGAGTTTACAAAAATCAGCGGGTGAAAAGGTGTATCCGGGCTTGGTCCAAATATTCTATGAAAATATGATAATTTTGGGACCGCCATGATTTGAGGTGATGAAGGCTAAAGTGACTCGGTGGAGTGCTCCTGTTGTGATTGGAAGAAAAAGTATTGCCGATGCATGGAATATACCAATCGGTACTCCGATAAACTTACAAGGAATATTGAAGGAGCATCCTGTAGTATGGTCATATAAGGATGAGGAAATGGTTCAGGAATTGTGTGCAGTATCAGATTCGAGAGATAAGACGTGTGATAATTGGTGGTTGAAGTTGGATCTGCTTTATTTGGATTGTGTCGTTACGGCTCAACTTTGGCCTAATAATTGAACTAGTGCAAGAGATCACACTATGCTTAGAACTTTATATGCCCTAACTCATGGGTATGAATTGCGTGTTCCAACATTGATTATGGCTGATATCTCGTTTGCCCGAGAAATTGTGAGTAGAGAATGGGCGGGGCCGATAAATTTGAATATTATATTCTATACCCATTTTTATTATCAAAGATCATTGTTGAGCAGTTGGGTGATAGAATAAAGGAATTAGATGAGATGCGGTGGACAATTATGAAAATATATCCAGAGGAAGATTTAGAGAAGTTGAAAGAGAATGCAGATTGCTGGATATGGTTGAAGAGTGTTTTGTCAAGTGATGACGAAGAAGAGGCGGACTACGATTTAGGTTTAGGATTTTTAGGTTATTTTATTTGTAGGGACGGTAGACCCTTAAGGCCACGTCTTTGGTTTCTTTTATTTTTATTTTAGAATTGTAGGTCCTTAAGGACAGATCAATTCTTTTTTCTTTTATTATTTTAGAAAAAAATAAAAAAAGAGAATCTTTGATTCCTTGACAACATGTGCCGATTTCTGGATATTTATGATGAAATTTCTTTTCTCTTGCTATGATTGGGTATTTGTGCTTTGTTGATAATATCTACAGGTGATCCAATTCAAGTTTGGGGAAGAAGATTCATGCCTTGCTTTGGAATCCAGAATTGAGCTTCAAGGATAACTGTATTTGTTCTCCTATATTATTTTTGACCATGAGGACATGGTCTGATTTAAGTTTGGGGGAAAAGGGTATTGAATTACAAGGAATGAAATTTTTTGAAAAAAACAAATTGAAAATTTTAAAATTATTTTTGAACAATTCTTTGTTTTCACGCATGAATGTTTTGCATTACAATTTGATTGAGTTTGTGTTTATAATGCATGAGTAGTATGTAATGTGATATTCCCATTCATGAGAGTAATGATTAGATCAAGTTAGTGAAGTGATGTGATTTTACATGGGTGAGTGAATGAGTGAAATTGAAATTAAGAAGGACGACATTGACCTATAAGCACAAACACACATTCACTATGAGAAATAAGTTGATTTTTTTTGCTATGTAGTTGAAAAATAATTTTGCCATAATAAAAGGGGAGATGGGGAGATTTTATAGTTGAAATGGAGAAAATTGAAAAGTTTTTGAGAAAATAAAATGCAAAAAGTAGTTTTTCGATCCGAGTAACTAGGCCTTGGTATCACCAATATCATTGTTCGCGTCAAAAGGGGAGAAAACAAATGAGCATAAATCCCATAGAAGAAGATCGGGCGCAGTTGGTTTGGATTAAAAATCCTCGCTGGAAAGTCTGGAGACTTAGAAAGACAAAAAGGGATGAAAAGTGGAAAGTCAAAAAGTTACGTTTTGATGAAAAATGGCAAAGTTTGATCAATGAAGTAGGAGAAGAGAAACTGAAATATCGTAAGTTGAATGCTCACAAAATCACGAAAGGTTGTCTGGATTTAAAGTAGAAAGTAGCGAAGTCATTCACTTTAGTGGGAACCATTCATGACACGAAGCTTGATATAATTATTGTTCGGTAGTGAGTGGGAGTATTTGCATCCATACTAATCTTTTGCATTGTATCATGACTTAATTAATTTGTGTGTTAATTCATGAATGTGTGACTATAGAGAATTGAGATGTTTGTAGGTACCATCACTGGAAACCTTCACGAGACTTCACTCGTCCACTAGGGGTAACCTAGGGGTTTAAAAGACTTGTTACACATGCTAAGTGTATTCGTCAACCCTCACGAAAACAAGGGATTAGGTTAGAGTAGTTAGATTAGATAGAATAAAAAGATCATCACAAGAAACATTTCCTGAGTTTATTGCTAAGGGACTAGCAATATGTAAGTTTGGGGGTGTGATAGGTGTTAAATATTAGTCATTTTGACCCCTTAACTCACTATTGTTACGTTCTTTCATTCCATTATTTGGTATTTTTATGTTGTCTACATGTTAAGGCATGTTTCAAGAGCTTAATGAAGAAATGAAGCTAACTTCGGTGAATTAACTGAAGTGTGTGTTCTTTCTATCCAAGAGGAGAGTCAAAGAGGTAGTCCAAGACAAAAATGGCTCCCGGAGGGCAAAAACGGCATTTTTAGAAGCCGTCATCTTCAGCAAAAAGTATCGCGGGTTCGAGATGGACATTTTGGCGCATTCACGGAGAAAAATGGTTTTCCATAAAAATCGAACGCTTGTGCCTACGCTTCCAGTACCAAAAAGTGGCTAGAATTGCAAAATCTACGCTTGGGACCTACAGTTGAAGCGTTGGCCAGCTACACTTGAAGCGTAGCCTCCAAGCGTAAGTGCAACAACTTTAAGGATTTTTGCGTGATTTTTCCTATTTCACCCCGGGCTTAATTGGAAGACGTGTGCATGACTCCAGACCTCTATATACATGTATATACACTTATATTTATGGTTTTGATGTGTTTTGAGAGTGAAAAGACTAAAAAGGGTCTCTCTATTCCATTGCCTATATATACAAGACAATACATCAGATGTGAAAGATATGATATATGATATTATGGTGCTGATATACAGGTTGAGTTGGAGAGTTATGTGAGATGTTCATTCATTCAGACTTGCTGCTGTTGAGAGCCATATTCAAACTTAGAGATCCGAAGAAGAAGATTATGAAGAACGTTTCTACATCAACGATGTAGTCACCTTGTACCATGGTCAACTAATTCGGTATCTAGGGTTTTCTAGCAAAACCCTAACCAAGTAATGTAGTTCTTTTATTGTTTTTAACTGTAAACAAGGAGAAACTGTGACCATACTGTGATGATTGTAGTAGTTAAGAGACTGTACTGATTTGCAATATAAAATTCTATGTTTGTTCTAAATTCTTGTCTTAGATGTAATAAATATATTATTTTACACAACTATGATTATTTAATATGGGCTGGAACTCAAATGCTTAATCATGATTTTCTACACAATGGTGGTAATGAAACTTGAAACCCTAGGTTGACACAGGCCGTGCCTTGGTGATTTAATATAGACATTCTTTAGTTTATTTTCTTGCATTAGGAGTAGATTAGAGTAATATAATTAATATGTACTAGTTAGGTCAGTCTTGAGACGGGTTGTCGTGATCCGGTTGATGGTACTCCTTTTTGGGGTAGTATTTAGTTATCTACGATACGACCTGATTCAGAATTATGGATCACCCTCTTACAGTTAAAACTGTAATGAACTATATTATGATGTTAGTGGTGGAGTGATGAAAACCCTAGTTTTCACTTTCATCTGAATCAGAACCAATTTTAGTTAAAATAGATAATTTGGTATTTCGACCACCCAAACAAACAAGTTTTCAGAAAATATAATTCGATGTTTATAAATTATTAAAGTGAACAATCTCAGTCTCTGCGAGATCGATATCCCTTACTCAAGCCGCTTTGCTATTCTACAATTGATATGTGCGCTTGCATATGGTAAAACCTTGAGTCGTTAAGGTGTTTTTTTAACAACATTTTTGCACACCCGATGGACACATCAGACACTTATACCGCAAATCCTTTGAAGGACCATACCTCAGATGCCTTATTGCTTCCGAGGCCAGAGCCATTATGAAGGAAATTTATGAAGGAGCATGTGGCAACCACTCGGGTGGAAGGTCACTTGCTCAAAAGGTACTGAATCAAGGCTATTTCTGGCCTTACCTTTCCCAGGATACAAAAACCTTTGTTATAAGATGCCATAAGTGCCAGATCCATGGTGACAATAGTCACCCCCACTAGAACTTCTCAATCCTATGCTCAATCTACACCCTTTTGCACAATGGGGGATTGACATCGTAGGACCACTTCCGAAAGCACTAAGGAAGGTAAAAGTAGCACTGATTGCTACACACTACTTCACCAAGTGGGTAGAGGCAGAGTCATATTCCGTGATCACTCACAAGCATGTAATCAAATTCATTTAGACTCATATCATATGCTGTTTTGGGGCCCCTAGAGCCATAATGATTGATAATGGTCTAAACTTAGAGAACCAATGGACCAGGGTTTTCTGTGAGAAACACGACATACAACTCAAGACATCTTCAGTCGGGTACCCGCAGGGAAACAGATAAGCTGAAAGGAAGAACATAACTATTCTAAATAATCTCAAAAAAAAATTGGAAGATGCCAAGGGACTGTGGCCAGATAAACTACCAGAGGTTTTATGGACATACAAAACTACACCAAATTCTCCACCAAAGAAATCCCATTTTCCATGACATATGGAGTAGAAGCGGTGTTTCCAACAGAAAACGTGGTCCCAACCATCAGAAGTGAAAATTATCAAGAGAATCAAAATAATCAGAACCTGGTGCAAGCTCTCGACACTCTGGAAGAGAAGTGTGATAGGGCAGCCACAAGATTGGCTGAGTATCATTAGAGGATAAGGAGAAGCTATAACCAAAAAGTAAAGATACATGAATTCCAGGTAGGAGATATGGTCCTCAGGAGGAAAATTGGCATCATTGGGAAGCTTCGGAAAAATTAGGAAGGACCCTACACCGTGATCGAAGTCATTGGTAAAGGAGCTTACCGACTTAGAAAGTCCAATGGACGCATGGAACCCAATTCTCAAAATGCTTCCAGATTGAAGAGGTACTATCCATAGTTAGATTCAAAATTCTTTAAAGTTAACAGGGGAAATTCATGCCCACATTGTTTGTTATTTTTTTCGATTCAATAAATAAAAAAGAGGCCGAAGACTAAGCATTCACATTCTCAAATACTTATTTTTAGCAAACAATTAACAAAGTATTCCATTTAAAAGAGAAATTTATACCTAAGTTATAAAAATTGAAAATGCATGTGCCTGGCCCATTCAAAAAAGGAATTTATTCCTAAGTTTAAAAATGGCAGAGGCATATGCCTGGTCCATTCAAAAGAGGAATTTATTTCTAAGTTATAAAAATGGTAGAAGCATATGCCTGGCCCATTCAAAAGAGGAATTTATTCCTAAGTTATAAAAATGGCAGAGGCATATGCCTGGTCCATTCAACAAAGGAATTTATTCCTAAGTTATAAAAATGGCAGAGGCATATGCCTGGTCCATTCAAAAGAGGAATTTATTCCTAAGTTATAAAAATGGCAGAGGCATACACATACTGATGAAACAAGTAATCAGTTAAGACATACAAACTTTGGCAGATCCAAAATAAATTAAAGAAAAAAGATTTTTTCATTAAAAAGAAATATGTAAATTTGCCCAATTGACAACAAAAGTCCAGAAGACAGATCTGATAAACAAAACTAAAAGGGGAGATTGCTCCTACTAAGAGAGATGATAGTGCCACAAATGAGGTATATTAAAATACAAGATGAGAACAAGATACGTATTGTGACCTTATCAACATCCTTTACACTTTAAGAAGGAGGAGGGGTTGGAGTCTCTGAGCCATGAGGGACACCGGTAAGGAACTTGGAGAAAAGCTCCTTAACCGGGCTTGGGTTTGGAGCATCATAGGGAGCCTTTAATCCAAGGTGCACATCTATGGCCTCAGGGTCTACAGGTTTTCTCTATGCAGGCTCCTTTAGGGTAGTCTCAAAGCCATTTCTTCAGAATTGGCCAGCAATGCAATTGTTGAAGACCTCATAACGCAAATGCATGGCCAAACCCCCTTGGCGGCACATCTCCATCTCAGAGTGAGTAAGGGACAGGCGATACTGAAGGTCTTCAATGTTAGTATTTTCCTTAACCCTGCTCTCCTTTAAAGTAGCATTCTCCTCCTTCAAAGAAGCAACCTCCTTGACCAAGAGGGTCTCCCTCCCATTTGCCAAGGCTAGGGAAGCTTTAAGGGGCATCGATTCACCAGTCTGGTGGGCCAGTTTCTCAGTATGGGTCTGGTGATTAAAGCACAAAGCCCCCACAGTATAAAAGGCCTGTGAAAAAACACACAAAAATGATCAGAGCACTAAAACAAAAATCAATGCTGAATAAAAAAGGGGGAAAGAAGCAAAGCATGATAAAAACTAACACATAGGAAAAATGTTCCCTCATAATCATGCCCATCACCCTATCTAGCAACTCAGGTCCATCAAGGGCTTTGAAGGCATCCAAGTCCTCCCCTGCTCCAGAGGGACTTGACCCTCTTAGTCATGACAACCATAGTAGTAGGGAGAGAGGCATCCCCCATCCTCTCCTTTTAATTTTTGCCTCTTAGAGGACCTCTCCTCAGTAGAAGAATGAGTATGGGAGGGAGTAGGCTGAGGCATTGAAGGGGCAAGGGACTGGACAACAACAGACCCAACCGCTACAACAGACCCATACACTACAACATTCCTAAATGATGGCGCTGCAGTTATGACTCGAGAAGAGGTCCCCTCAGTAGCAGGATTGGGGGTATCCTCTAGATTGGCATCGAAAAGCTCGGGGTGGGTCAAGCGAAACATGTCTACAGAAACTCCTAGTTTGGAAATATCCTGCAAGTTACCAGGAGTCAAGAGGTCAGTACAATCAAGAAGCTCAGACCAAAGTTTACTCTTCAAAAGCTTGACCTTTTTGTAAACTTTAGTAAAAGAAGACCCTTTGCAACTGACGCCAAAAGACTCATAAATATATTCAGTCCTATGGAGGTCACAGTCATGGCACATGCAAGAAACGGTGTTCCCATGAAGAAACTTATAAGGACTGAATTTTCCAGGACCGAAAACACTAGGGATAAGAAATGAGGCAGAGCGAGGATAGAACTAGGGACCCTTAATGAGGACCATCCTCTCTTTCCATCCTTTTTCATAATCGTTTTTTCCCTCACAAATGTGCCTGTCTTTGAAAGGGTAAAACATGAACCTCCCTAAGCAATTGGAGATCTCCAGAACCTGATAGCACAGAAGAAGGTCATCAAATCCAAGATGCAGTATAAAGTCGCGATTTGCTAGGATTAACATGGAAATAATTCGAAAGAAATTGGGGTTAACTTGCAAAGGGGCTAACCCCAAAGTGTAAAACACGAAGTAAAAGAGGGGGTGAAAGGAAACCTAACAAATTTCACTTGGTTATAGGACAGAAGAAGGTCGTGAGGACCAACACCCTTACCCTGGGTAAAATCTAACTCAAGGTTATAGGCCTCAAACTTCACGCCAGAGGGAGGTTTGACCAATTTTCTAAGGGATTTGATATTTGGGGTTTTGCAAAGATTAGCAGGAAGTTTATCTAGGTTATAAGGGGGGAATTCCTTAATGTAATCGGCCCTTTCATCTTCCTGAGGAAGCATCGGAAGTTCCTCGGTACGACTCTCTACAGATTCTTCGCGAGGCCGATAAGCCAACTCCTCACTGGCAGAACTGGCATAAGATTCAAACATTCTGAGGAAGAAGAGAAAGCATTAAAAAGATAAGCACTTATAAAAATGAAAAATAAACCGTCGGAGAAGATGACCGGAAGCAACTTCAGCGAAATAAAGTCCAAAAAGAGGCGAGAAATTGCAAAAGGCAAGGATACAAAGATTTGAAATCAAGAAGTTTTTGTGATAGAGAAAATCTCAAGTAAAAGATGAAGAGAGGTATTTATAGAGAAGAAAGGGTGCGTCCAACCATCGCATTAAATGGGGCAGGAGGTGTTGCATCATTTGAGACGAACAGGGGCGTCGATCGAGGGAATCTAGCCGTCATTTTGAATTTACCAACCCACACATAAGCTGAATCATCATTGCAAGGTAGCCCATGTGCATCTACATATGTATACATATACAAGAAACAAAAAGAGATAAAGCTAAAACATATTATTTGGGTCAGGCCCTTGAAGCATTGGGTCAGACCCAAAGGGGCTAGTGTAAGGGCCAAAATTCTTGGCCCATTAAAGAGAAGGTCCAAGAGAAAATTGCTCAAAAGATAAGCATGCCCAGGCCCGTTGAAGAGAAAGCAAGCCCAGCAAGGAGGGCCCGTAAATGGTCCGAATCTAAGCCCGAAGGCGATCAAGCCCATATGTTATCACAACTTGGGGCTAAAGTCAAGAATTTTATTTGATAAGGAATGCATTTTGTAGAAGGAAATAAAATCCTGAGAATAAGGGGATTTTAACCTAATGATGATGGGCTGGAGACCCATTCATTTGATATAAATTTAGCCTTAGAGCCTCAATAAAGATATTGTTGAGTTTGTGCAAAAAACTGCATCTACAATAGTCCACAATAGAAAAAAATGTTTAGGAATTGCTTGCTTGAGCTAGACAATCTTGACCCAATTAACTAACCCTTTCCTCCTTCTAATCACTTCCCATGTAGATTTGATAGAAAATGCTCCATTATCAGGCACCTAAACTACCTTATCATCAGAATGCATTCTAGGAGAGACAACCACTAAATAATCCTACAACCAGGCCATAGATTAAGGCAGTAACCATTGCCCATTCTGAATCACATCACAAACTTTAGCTCCTCTACCAAGCTGTGAAACCTCAAACACTTCAGAAGACACACCCAAGCTCCAGTTGGCAACCAACTATCAAACCATAATGATGTATCTCTCCCATCACCAACCATGATCTTAACAAAAGGTCTCAATTTATCCCTAAGCAACAACATCTTCATATAAGTCCAAGAAGCTTTCTGAGGAATATTCACATCCCACAAACTCATACATCCTAATCCATTCCACCGAAGCAGAAGATACTTGAGTTTGGCATAACTTCCAAATTGTTTTAGGCATAACAACTTCATTCCAAGCTACTACATCTTTAACACCTAACCTCCCTTCCACCAAAGGACATCACACATCCTGCCAAGCTACCTTAGTACCTCTATTACCCAGCTTTGTACCAGTCCACAAAAACTTCCTCATCAAACCATTAATAGAGTGAAGCACAGATTGAGGAAGAATAAAGATAGAAGACCAATAAACTTGAATTGTAAAAAAGCACTGACCTAATAAATTAAAGCCTCCCAACAAAATACAATAGTCTAGAAGACCAACTTTGAATCCTAGCAGCAATCCTATCCACTAACATAGAAAAGTCATGGTTTTTCAACCCAGAATTGATAAGTGGCTCCCCCAAGTATTTCACTGGTAAATTTCCAACTTGAAACATGAGTAATTGAATAATAGAAGAATAATGAGGCTCTTTAACACCAGCCATGAATAACATACTCTTCCCAGGATTGGGACATAAACTTGATAACCTACTAAAGTCTTCTAAAGCAACCTTTAAACACTTGACAACCCTTACCTTCCCAGCAGAGAACATCAGGAAATCATCTGTAAATATCAAACTTGTAAGCTTCTGCTCTTTATAGCTCCAATGGTAAGCAAAATCACTACTAGTAGTCCTCATATGAAGCAACCCAATCAAGATCTCCATGCCCATAACAAAGAGGTAAGGGAACATAGGATCCCCTTGTCTCAAACCCCTCTCACTAGGAAAAAAACCCATGCAAAACACCATTAATGTTAATAGAAAATATAGGGGAAGTCATACAAACCATAATCCACTCAATCATCACAGGATTAACATTGAAAGCTTTCAAGATAGCATACATAAAATCCAAAGACACTGTATCATAGGATTTTCTTAAATCCACCTTCAAGGCAACCCTAGGTGGGTACTTGTTACTGTGGTATCCTCTAAACAATTCTTGAGCCAGAAAAATATTATTAGAGATATCCCTCCCAGCCATAAAAGCACCTTGATTCATACTAATAAAATGTGGTAATACACACTTCAATCTATTAGGAATAATTTTTATAATGTATTTATAAATGGTAGAACACACAGAAATAGGTCTAAAATCAGCCACCACTATAGGATTATCAAATTTTGGAATCAAAGTTATTATAGTAGATTTTATCTCCTTAAGAAACTTGCCTTGCTTGAAAAAATCCATAACATCCTTCTCTATACCCTCCCCCACAATACTCCAAGGATGCTTAAAAAACAAAGCATTAATCCCATCACACCCAGGTGTTTTATCATCCTTAAAATAGAAAAAAGTATCCCTTACCTCCTTAGCAGTAACTGGAGAAATCATAGACTGAGAAACTTCATCAGCAATAGGAGCTTGAAAAAAAGGAGATAGATCAGGAATCACCTCACTAGGAGCAACCTTAAAACTATCAGTATAATAATCGACAATCTCTTTTATAATCAAATCAGACTGAGTCACCCTCAATCCACCTCCAGTAACAATAGAGTGAATACTATTCTTACTTCTTCTAGCTACAACTACCTTATGAAAAAACGTTGTATTCTTATCTCCAAAGTGCAACCATCTAACCCTTGATTCCAGTCTATACATGGACTCTTCATTAGCAGCTAACTTCAAGTAATTCTCTAAACAACCCTTCTCCAATTGTTTAACATAATCATTAGTAGGATCTGTCACTCCCCAAATTTCCTTGGACTCCAAAACCCTAGCCTAAGAGATAAGGGGGTGAATGCGGAAGTGAAAAGAAATGAAAAAAAATGACCTATGGTCATCAAACACCCACACAAGGTTAAAAATGTAATTACACCCCTAAAGTATGTCAATAAGATCACTCAGAATCGAAAAGAAGATGAAACAAAACAAATGACACTCTAAGCGGATCATTCTAACACCCCATGTTTACCCAAGTGGGTTAAAATGGTCAATTCAAGGGTAAAATGGTAATTTACTAGTACCACTACAAATTTTGGACCTAGCACAAGCCTTAGGAATAAACGGAACCTAAAACAAAGCCACGAGGCGAGAGATATGAATTTTGGAAAACGGTATCTGACAACGCCGACCAAAATAAAAAGTTGAAGTACCCCACTTTCATCAAGGGTAAAATAGTCATTTCAGGGGTAAACTGGTCATTTCAAAGTACAAATACAAATTTCAGACCTAGGACAAGCCATAGGAAAAAACGGGGCTCAATTCGGAGTTGCGAAGTGGGAGAAAACGATGTTCGAAAATCGGATGTCGGATGCGCAGCAAACAACCCTACACTTCAAATTTCAAAAATACTGAATTTTTTTTATAAGTTTGGGAAAGGAAGGCCACTGGTTTTTTTCAGCTTTTCATTAAAAGTTTAAATATGGAAAAATGCTAGATTTTGCAATACGGCTCTGCTTTTCGCGCCGTCGGTCTCGAAAAATCACAAATATTTGAAAAGTGAGTTTTTCATTTGCGGATCCAAAAATAGTCACCTACACCTCGTGAAACGCGTAAAACGCAAACTTTGGGTAAAAGGGATTCCTTAAAATCTCGTAAAATTTTTCGTCTTGCCCCCGGTCTTCGTTTTTAATTACCGCCGGTTTCTAAAAGTCGGAATCTTTAAGAAAATGAATTTAAAACCATTTCTAAAACAAGAAATTTTGCCCGGGCTACGGGGGTGGGCAAAAACGAGATTTTCCTTTCAAAACGAAAAGGGTTTGTTTGAAAACTTAGAAAAATGCCATTTTTGGCCTGACACCTAATAACCATATCAATATAAAAAATCCATTGCGCATCACTACACAAAAGATTTCTTAGAGTAATATTCAAAGTCCCAAGGCAATACATGCTATTGTTTTCCACAAAATGAATTAGTCATTACAGTTTCGGCACCAAAGTGCACCAAAAGAACATAATCCCCATGCATAGCGCTCCAAGGAATGTACACCGATAATAACACCTCGACTAACATGCTAGCCGGGTCAAAATAAAGTAGTTTAACATGTTTGATTTACATGGACAAAAGGAACATATAGATACATGTTTATCAACTTAATGCCCAACAAAATATAAGTATGGTCCGCTACCCATGTACAAAAGGCAAACATAATGCCATACATCCACGGAGAGACTACGAAACTCTCCCAACAGAATCATCACCTGAAAAATATATAAGGCGTGGGGTGAGCTCACTAGCCCAGGAGAGGAAGCGTTATCACCTCAATCTTGGTAGTCCGAGTGGTACCACCCAACTAAGGTTCATGCAACTAACCCTAGGTCGGTCTCTTGTTCCACATGGCTCTCACGCCAATCCGAATCCACATCGAACCCAACAAACAAGTTCCCCAACATCACATCATAATTATCCACAATTATAGCATGCCTCAATATTTATATCATAAACACACATATATGATAGTTCGTGCGCAATATGAATCAACACACCCCACATTACACACTTTGCCCAATCATGTTAATGAATGCACACTCTACCCATTTATAATGAGAAAAAGTACCGCACCGATTCTTCCCAAGTAATTTTGACACTTCTCACTTTCAACAAGGAAGGCGGTTGCACGAGATGACCAGTGACTAAAGATTCGTATATTGAATGCACGAGATGACCCACGACTTTGAGAATGAGACGACTCACCCTATACCCCACTCCTGGACACATTCGTTCTGTAGGTTGGGAACAGCCCCTGGCCAGTTGTTGCGATGATTCGACACAAGATTACTCACACATGAGTACAAAACCTGTATAAACAGACACCCATGTTTTTGACACTACATAGTGTACCCCAAAATTCATGATGGTTCTCAATCACAACCATATGCCATTACAATACATGCTTCTATCATTAATATTATATTGAACCCAAATTATCACAACGCTTACAATTTAACATTTAATAAGCAAGTTTACATTTATAACAATTCTTCTCAACATGCTCTTTCACAATACATGCTCAAGGCTATATATTGCACTCACATCATCACAATGCTTACAATTTCATATTTAATAAACAATAAACCACAACATGAATTTATATCACAAAATCATGTTTCCAAGGACCCAATTCATCATCTAAGTTGTCAATACTCAATTCGTATATATATTTACAGCATATATACACATAGACGCACACACCCTCGTACAAAGACGAACATAATTCGTTTTCCCCATACCTCAATTCCAAGAAAGCTTATTCAAGAGTGCCCAAAACAGGTCCAACTCAAGCTACCACTCCAAGGGTTCAATAGAATAGCTCCCAACTATCAACACACCACATAGACAACAAGTTTTACTATGGTGTCACAAGAAAACAAAAAATTATAAAAAAGTGGCTCCAACCACAAGAATCAATTCAAACCATAATGATTTATATTTTAAGGTTTTATGGAGAAATAGAACCTTAAGAGTATAAGTTATGAAACTCACCACTAGCTTCTTCACAAGGTGAAAACCAAGAGCTTTGGTAGATGAAAATAATTCAACCTTCCATAAACATGAATAAGAGAAGACTCAAATCAATATCAACTCAATAACTCAAAAACATGAGAACTAGGATTCTTGCAACAAAACCCTAGAGTGAATTAGAAGACTTACCAAAGTTTTCAAAGAACTCCACCAAGAACTATCCCCAACTTAGCAAGAAGAAGAAGAGAGAGCAAGAGTTTGTGAGATGAGTGAAGTCTTGCAAAGTGGCTAACCCTAAAGGGTTGTAGAGATTCTCCACTCACCTTCTCACCATCCAAGGGTTGAGAATAAGGCAAGAAAAATGAAAAGATGATCCAAGGGTAGACATGAAGTCTTGCCAAATGAAAGACCAAAAATAGTGGATTATTGCATTTGAATATCAACCAAACAAGGCCCTACGATCCAAGGGTTGAGAACAAAGATGGGAGAAGAAAATAAAGGGTTAGAATGAGACACCACTCCAAAAGTGCAAAATGACCGATATTTTTCCAACTTAGGGTTATTCACAAGAGTGCCAGAAAGACTCTTAAATACCCTTTTACCCTTTGTCATCCTCTCTAATTACCAACATGCCACTCATGCCCTAACACTTAGCCAAAATCTCTACACTTTCTATAAAGTGCTCAAAATTTGAAATTACTCATTTATCCTTCGGCTATTTCATTTCCGAAATCATTTTTGATAATTTTCATTATTCACAAAATGAAAAAACCACATGCAACTTATAATTTTTATATCACATAAAACATGTAAGTCATGCTAAACACATTAAGCACATAATCACATAAGCACTTAATTATTTAAATAAATTTTTTAATTAACACGTAAAAATACCGGACGTTACAGGATCACTCACCAAAATTCTTCGATACTTATGAAGGCATTCTCTACACTCATTTACCTGATTTGATAACTCAGAATAACTTCTTTTATTTAAAATTTCCAACTCAGCTTTAACTGCCTTGAGCTTCTGCACCACTTGATACATTGATGCGCTTCCAATGTGAACATCCCAACTCCTCCTCACTACATCCATAAAAGATAAATTTTAACTAGATGATTTTTGAACCTAAATGGTCTTCCACCTACTCTAGTAGTATTAGCAATCTTCTCCAAGCACAAAGAGTGATAAAAAATCCCAAAAGCCTCAAACACAGCCTCTGAATTCCCAAAAACTTTATTCTATCTGCCATTAACCAAATTCCTATCCAGCTTTTTATAGTAAGTACGATTAGTCCATGTAAATTGCATCTCAGAATGCCTAAGATCTAAGAGAGCAGCCTCCTCCAAACAAACACCAAACTCTCTCATGGCAGAATCCCAAACCATAGAGCAACCAAACCTCTCATGACTATATCTAATAACATTAAAATCACCCATAACCACCATAGGCTCGTTCTGAAAGGTAAAATTCCACTTCTTAACATCTTCCCACAGTCTCTTCCTAGGTATATGATCATTATGAGTAGACACCCCATATACCTTGAAAGAAACTTGATTCACTAAATCAAGCACAGAACAAACAAGCATTCGATCTGAACCTCCCTCAACTTCCACCTTCAACAAATTAGGGTTCCGGCATATCCACACCCTACCACTAGTAGTCCACTAGTCATTAATATACAACTTCCAGCCATTAGCAAAAGAATTAAAAATCCTCTCTACATTAACCACCTTCACTTTAGTCTCCACAAGACAGAATAATGCCAAATTGGGTTCATGAATCACCCTCTTAACCTCATTTTCTTTAAGAGATTGATGCAAACCCCTAACATTCCAGACAACTAGATTCATTATAACCCTTTTGAAGAAGATACCCCTTTAGCTGGTGAGGTTCCAACACTCATCCTTGATCTCAACAAAGGATCCACTCCTTGAGTTTTGCTTCATTTACCTTTAACATTATTCCCTTTTCTACCATCAGTTTTACCTTCAATCTCAAGCTGCACAATTGTATCAGGCTCCACAACTATATCAATAGCACTGTGTATTTCCTCATTAATAGCCCCTTGAGTGTTAACACCTTCAACCCCCTCAGGAATAATTTCCTGCTCAATAGTCTTAATAGCATTAACTGTAACCTCATCAGTCATATAATGATCAAGCTCCCTATCTACCTCCTCATTAGCCTCCAAGACATCTTCTTTATCAGACAACTAATCCAACACTGTAAACTGATTAGAAGTAGTCCTTTCCACTTGTTTAGTAGCCATCTCCACATTCTTACTCCCTTTCTTGCTAACCATAACCCACTCTTGCCTTACAACCCGGGGTTTAGGCACAATCTCACTTCCAGCCTTATTACGACTACATGATGCAGTCACATGACCAAATTCTTTACACAGTGCATTTTGGAGGGATCCATTGGTACTCAACACGCATAGGTAAATAAGAGACATCATTACAATTCACTTTAAAAGACTTCACAAGCTCACTTTCCACCCCCACCTCCACACAAACCCTAGCGTAGTTAACCCTATCTCCAGATTATGTCATAAAGTCCACATATAAAGGTTTACCCACCATACTAGCAATAGTGCTAAAGCCATCTGAATCCCAATACTCCATAGGTAAATTATGAAGCTTCACCATATAGAAAACTTAGTTACGTCTTCTTTGTGCATAGAAAACCCTAGATGCTATTTCATCAAAAAAAGTAAATGATCAGCAAAATGCCAAGGCCCTTTGTCTAGAACCGTATCACAATCAGTAGCATCTTTAAACTGAAAGAAAACGAAACCCTGATCAGTGCTCAGAAGTCTCTCCAATCCTTTACTCCTCCACAACCTTTGTGCAATATTATTCACCGTGAAATATGGCAGTCTCTTCCACATAAAATATCCTACCAAACACCTACTCAAAACTCCTTTCTCATTGGCTTCCATGTTAACTGGAGGTGATACCACATACTCATCATTCACCTTCATAGGAGGAATGTACTACAACTCAAACTTTCTACCCTTATTTTACTTTCGTAGCACATTGGCCCAAGTTTTCTTCTCTCCATCCTTACTACTCTCCTCCACACCTTTTGGACCAGAGTCACCAACCACCATAGGCTCGGCCACCACATTCCTAACCTCAACAACCTTATCCCGGTCCTTGTCAGCATTCATCTCACTAGTTTTGCATTCTTTCACCTCTAATGTAGCCTTCAACCTCAAGGTATCTTCCAACGTAGTGGACAACAACTCCTTTAAGCATTGCAGTTCCCCGGTCAACCCCTCATCTGAAACCCTAGCCTCCTCTATCACAGCCGCCATAACCCTAACCCTAATATATAACACACACACACTTTATACACACACACCTATATAAAACCCTAAATATTTATTTTTATCTTATTTTTTAAAAATAGTTTTCAGAAAACCCAATCAAGCAGGCATTTTTTTACAATTTTCTAACACCTCAGTTATAAAAATGATTTTTTCCATAAAATTCATTTTTATTGTTCTCATAAAATTATTTTTTGTTCTCAGAATTTTCCAAAATAGACATAAACGAAATAGACCTTTGTATCACCTAAAAACAAATGGGAGGAAAAATAAAAAAAAGGCAATTAATTTGTAATATTTGATGTTAGGGTACAGCTAGACCCCCTCACAGTGATCGGGGTATATTTTTGGTGATCGGACATATATAATTACTTATTTGTTCTCTCCTTTATTTCATTTATAAAATATAAAAACCCTCCTTTATTTCATTTAGAAAATATTAAATATATCTATATTGTGAATTACAGCTTTACCCTTATATATATATAAGCAAACGCTAGTTTCCTTCTCATTCAAACCTATCTGAGATTGTGAGAGAGAAAAACACGAACTGACTCTCAAACCCTCATACTTTCAGCCTAACCTTAATCATTTTGAGAGAATCACGACCTAAATCTCAAGGCGTTAAACCTTAATCATGTTAAAACAGTCGCTTTTGGAATCATTTCAAACCCATATCTACATTCAGGTACGTAAATCTCTTCTCCTTCTAATTCTTATCGCGAGACACGACCTGAATCTCAATGCGACAAACCATGTTGTTTTTTCTTAAGCATGTTGTTTTTCTTAAGTATGTTGTTTGTTGTTAGTATTTTTTCATAAAGCATGTCTGTTCTTCTAACACTTATCATAAGAAACCACAAAACCGTGTAAGGGTTAAGAAACCACAAAACCTATTTGTTGGGGATTTTCTCTGATTTGTTCAATTAGGGTTCAATTTAAATTAGAATTTTGGGGATTTGCCATGATTTTACCTTAATTGTGTAATTAGTGTTAAATATATATTTTTAAAATTGGTGGTTTTATGTTATTTTACCATAATTTGGGGGGTTTTATGTTTCTTGAGATGTATTCTGAATTGTTTTTTTTCATTCATTAAATTTGACAGAAAAATGGACATATTATATGAATTGATTCTGCATCATGAAGATACCCAAGTTACTTTGAACATGATTGATCCAAATAGATTTTCCTTCTTAGATCTCATTGATCATGTTAATTCCCAATTACTAAGCCACATTCTTTCTGACTCAACCTTAACCATGAAAGTATATCATAGCATTCCTGATAGCAGTTTAAGAATCAGAGTAAAAACTGATTCTTATATCCTGGATATGTTTGTGTTCAATCAATCAGTTCAAAAAATCCACATTAATATTCAAATTAAGTTCTTAGATGGGCCTCTAAGTCAAGTAGGAGTTGAGGAATATATGGGGTGTGGGGTTGGTGATGGGATAAGGGCTGATGAAATAGTTAATGAACAAGTTAATGCTCAAGATGAACAAGTTAGTGAAGAAATTAATGAGCATGATAATGAAGATATCAGTGATGATTTAGAGAATGACATATATGGTTTTAGCACAAAGGATGAGGATTGGAAAACAGAAGAAGGTGGAAGTGAGGATAATAAGTCTGATGTTGAGGGTCTTATTAATGAGGAAGGGTTTGGAAACCATAATCATTCTGATGATGGTTTTAGTGACTATGAGTCAAATGATGAGTCACATTCTGATTCAATTGAAGAGTTATTGGGTAGTACAAGGTTCATGGATAATGCTACAAAGGCTACGTTGGCAGAATCTAAAATTCATAAACATTGCAAAGATGGAAAACTATATAAACCAGATGCCATGGGGAAGTTTGTTAGTCACTAATTAGCCCTAGAGGGGGGGGGGGGGGGGGTGAATAGGGTTTTAAAACAATTGTTAAGTTCTTTTTAACAATTACTAGCAATATCCACAATTCTCTAAATTTGTTAAACAAGTGAGTTTTCAATGAAAGACTTAATTTAATTTGTCAAGCTATTTATCACAAGATTAATTAAGAATGCAAGATAATAAAATAAGGAGATAGAGATAGAGAGATTGACACGTGATTTTTACGAGGTTCAGTAACTCCTAGTCCTCGGCTCAAAGAAACCCCTTCCTTGAGACTTTCCTAATCCTCACACTATGACTCTTCCTTCAATAGGTGGAATAGAAAAACCTTTACACACGAGCTAGCTCGTCACACAATCAAGAGAACAATCCTGCCTTGAAACCATGGGCTTCACTTACCCAAGATCACAAATTTGTGTATGCAATCAATATATCACTCAAAAATAAAAAACACTCAAAAACCCTAAGGTTTTTATGGAAGATAGATCAATATAAACTCAAGTGTTTTTAGGTGATATTTCAAGAACTTTAGGTGTATATTCTCAAAGGATAAATTCAATGAGAGAATAAACAAAGAGCTAGAGTTTAAATCTTCAAATGATTTGAGTGAAAAATGAGATTTTTTTCTTCTTGCTTTCAAAAGACTTTTCAAGAAGTACTTGAGAGAAAATAAGAGACGAAGATTTTTCAGAAAAATTTCTCACACAAGAACTTGTCTTTCAATCCCATATCTCATTTTATATATAGTGAAACATTAGGGTTTGGAGAGTGGATCTCACTCTAGGAGAATAGGAGAGTGAGATCTGAAAAGTAGCAAGAATAAACACCCCGTTAAAATATTTGGAGAGTGATGGGCAAAAATATTTTTCAGATTTACTTTTCCTTCAAATACTGAAGCACCTAGTCGACTGCCTATAGGCACCCAGTCCACTTCCTCCAAGCTATATTTTAAAATATTTTTCCCAACGGCTATTGTAACACCCCATTTTATTTTCCCAATTTCCTAGAATTATTTTTCGATTTAATTTCGGTTGTGACGTCACTTGTTCATGACGTCATGGTTATTCTGGGTATCTCACGTGAAAACTTTTCGCGTTTACGTTTGCACTCGACTGGACGACGTTGAGATTTCTCCTCGATGACTTCGTGGACTTCTGTGGCTATTACATGACTTGATGTGACGGTAGTCTTTCAGACTTGGCGAAACGTTAACGTGAGTTTTGAATTCGACAGCATGACTTTGCAATTGTCTCTTCGGTGACTTCGTGGGATTTCTTTGGTGCTTACGATATTTGACATGATGTTTTGTGTTTCGGACGTGGCTAGAGGTTTACGTGGGCTTTAGTGCCGATTACGTGGATTCATTTAGACGTTTAGCTTTTGTGTTTCGACTGGATGGCGGTACGTTTCGTTGACCGACGTTAAAGGTTTCGATTCAGCTGTACGAGTTTGGTATTTAGTGTGTTAGGGGTTCGACATTTTGTTTTCCCTTGTAATGGGATTAGTATGTGATTCATTTGATTGACGCGCCTTGTTTAGCTGGAGTGCTGAGGAGTATTTGTATTCTCCTCTCTCGTTTTCTGTGTTTGTATTTATGTGATATAGTTGAGACGTTATCACTTAGCATCTTGTCAGGCTTAGGATGTGCTAGGTGACATGAGGAGTTATAGTTTTCTTTCGTATTTGGTTTAGTATGTGCCTTGTCTGACCGACGTACTTAGTGTTTGCATGTACGTGTTTTGTTTGTTTGGTGTGCTTATTTCTTCGTGTTTCTAAGTACTCATATGTGTTGATGTGGTTGTACTTGATTATTGTTTGAGTTCTTTTCCTGCCCTAGTTATTAGTAGTTTTCGGTGGGTCTTGTACGTACCCGGTGTTCCAGTAGTTGGATTTTGTAACTTGAATTATTTATCCTCGCTGGTATTATTTATCGGGCGACTCATAGATTTTCCGAGTTCGCGTGTCATCATTTAGGAATTTTCTTATGATTTTTACTTTATTATTATTTATTATTAATTGTGGTTAATGATTTCTTTTCGCTTTTCGCACTTGAGGCGGCGGGTTCTGAATTGTCATTAGCAGGGATTTTCGATTATTAATCTAGCGGACCGAGAATTTGGATAGATGGACTGAGACCAATCTTTTGACGAAGTCGTGTTCGGAATTGTTCTGTGGTCCGACGGTTATGTTTTGTACCCGGAGTGTTTATTTTGACTTATATAATTTATTAGATATCCATAGAATTTTCGAGTTCACGTGATATTAATTGCGGGTTGATCGGTTATTTATTTCAGATTATATATTTATGGGTTTCATACCCCGGATTATTTATTTCAGTTATATTATTTATTGGGTATCCCGTTTATTTTTCAGGCTCGTGTTGTATTATTTCGGGATTTATTATGTATATATATATATATTTAATTGTAATTATATATATATTGTTTTGGAATTATTATATAATTTTGAATGATTGGAGGGTCACAATTGCAATTAGAAGTATATTCATATACACGTGTATGGCTGTGGAGAGTCAGAAATAATGATTCACGAAGCTTCTCCAAGCTTCTCTATTTTCTCTAACCCCTCATGCACATCAGACCTCATTTTCACTCCTCTCTCTGCGACTTCAATTGATTTTCCTCTCCTCCCCGTTGGCAGCCTCATCTTCTTACTCCTTGCTGGTTCACGACGAGAGAGAGAGGTCGGAGCAGAGGGAGAGAGGGTTCGCGCGAGGTGGTCGACCGGAAAAGGCGATGACGGTGGTTCGCAACCTAGGGTTTAGCGAGGGCTGGCGACGACGACGATTAAGGTCGCTGGTGGTGCGTGACAGTGCGGTGGTGGCGCGAGGTGGTCTCGATTGTAGATGCGATTTGGTAAGGGTTTTAGCTACGACTTAGGGTTTGGTTTCCTATTTGGTGGTCGCCTAACAGAGGAGGACGACATCGACATGGTGGCAACATGGTGGCGACATGGTGAGGACGGCGGCACAGTTCGCGTAGAGGTGACGCACAACAGGGGCGTTTCGGCCGGAACTTTGATCGACGATTTGGTCGACTTTCCTATGTCGGTTTGGGCTGAAATTTTGAGAAAAGCATCGTATCAACGCTAGGTACGACATACTGAAATTTCGTAATTTTTCTGTTAAGCGGTTTGTTCGGAAAATTCGAATTTTAGGTTCGAATTTTTGTTTGGGTTATATTAGATTTATTCAAAATTATAAACCAACTGCTAATGGGCTTCATATATATCGTATAGGTTGTCGAGACGGACGTTTCGGTATATTCAAAATATTTTTCAGACAACTTTAGGGCGGCGAGCACTGTTCACAGCCGACACTGATCACGGCGGGACAGTTGGAGGCTGTTCTGTAAGCTTTATTTTAGGTGGGAATTTACATATATATATTCTTATATATATGCATATCTGACACTCACTAATAGTGCGTAGAAAATGTTAATAAATCTCCGTTATATGTTTATGGGTAAATAAAAACGTTTAATTAAATTCCTAGTGATAGACGGAAATCTAGGAATTTTGTATAATTTATAAAATACCCATAGATGGATTAAAGGATGTCAGTATTGCAAATTATTGTGGAGAAATTAAATAAATTATTTCTCGGATTTAAAATAATTATAAATCGTTATAAGCGGTTTAGTACTCCTTGAGTTCGAAATAGGTTTATAGAAGGTATATGTGGATGTAGATCCGGTTAATTGCTTTTCCCCTATTATTTATATTTTATTGAACTTAAAAATATGTTAGGGGATCGACAAGAATGAGGAACGTCAGAAACTTATACCTGATTTTAGTTCCCTTGTTGTTGATTTTCACGTAAATTATAAAGAAATTAGATTGCGAATTTAAATTGTCTAATTATTCCTGGGGTGGATTAAATTGAAAATAATTATTGAAAATTAATTTAAAAGCATGCTAGGATATAAAAGTTATAAAGATTGGGTAATCGAGAACCCGAATATTTCTGTGATAAATGGAAATCGATTTACTGTATAATTTAAATTGTGAAGCATGCTTTGTATGAGATTGCTTGGCTTCTATGCCATTTTATTGAGTATATTACATTCATATGGAGGCATTTTGCATTCATACAACATCATGGTTTATATATATTGTTTCAGTATGAGTTTATGTCTCGGTTATATCATATACATATATGGATTGTTTGGAATGTCGCAACAACTGGCTAGTGGGTGACTGACACCCTGGGAGTTAGTATCTCTCGAATCCTCAGACTTTGGGAGTGAGGACATATGTCTCACTTGCAGATTCCTGATGGACTTGTGGTTTCCGCACTCTATTTGGCGACGCCCACCCTTCATGTTGTGGGTTTATTGCCCCAGCAGTGAACGGTTTGGGATTCCTGAATATTTGTTTCACCCACTTGCGGTTAGGGTTGCATTGGAGTTGCATTGACATTCATATTGAGCATTTATTTGACATGTCCTTATCGGTTATTATTACTTATTGATGTTGAGCATGTTATGTCTGAATTTGAATTAGAGATTTGTATTATTCTCTTGGGCGCTAGGGTGCGGTGTTTGTGATTGATATTTTAACCGTGGTTAAATTACAAGGAAAATTGTGAGCTTCCTAGTGTAAAGGAAATAGTGAAAAGTTAAAATTTAAAAAGGTAAAAAGTGAAAAGGGGATTATTAAGACGCCATGATTGACGATTATCTTTGGTAGTTATGGAAAAACTAACTGAAAGTGACCTTGGGGCGTAAGGGTTCCCCGTATGTTAGGCTCTAGTTGAGCTGGGTAGCAATATATTGAGACTTTGTTGAAATTGTAATCTTGGCCACATAGGCCTTTGTGATTGGTGATTAGTATTGTTACAGGATGATTGATAGACCTCTCCGGTAGTGTGGAGTATTGGTTGAGTAAGGGTTGGATAGAGCTTATTAGTTTGACCCTATTCCCTTGAGCATTGGTCGGTATATGAGGTTATGGAGTGGTCGGTACACTACTCTAGTTGATATATAAGAATTGTTGATTTGAGGTCTAACCGGGTATGATAGGTTAGCATTCTTCATTTTCTCTGGACTAGAGTTGTTTTAACTCTACATATTATTCAGCACTACATTCGTAGTTAAATATTGGACTATCTTGTGTCTTAAGGATCCATTGAATGTAACTTGAGGTACCCATAATGGTTTGAGTTGTCATACTCCCGAGTGGACGGTTGATAGTAATTTTGAGACAGATTGGCAATATTTGAGGATGGTATTGATCATTTGTTTGTGGTATAGTGATATTGAGATCTTAGAATATTATGGAGATCTTATGGTGATACTGGCGGGAATGGAATTGATTACCTTTTAGTGCATACATAAGGCACACTTTGTTTTTTTTTTTTTATAGTTTCCTTGTCTTAGTCTCGAGTAAGAGACATGATATTAATTTATGCACATGTAGTGCGATTCATAGTACCTTGGGTGGGGTCGGAGACATTGGAACTAAATAGATTTGACCGGGTCCTAAACTTTTTCTTAAAAACTGGTTGAATCCTTCGGGGTTCAACATTTTTCTTTTAAAACCCGAGGGTCTCGGCATTTGTTTGGGACTAAGACTCTGGTACCCCTTTCTTGTGCCTCAGTAGGCTGTATGAATTGGAGATTTACTTGAGATTGTCGAATCTTGTCTAATGACAGAGTTCTTCCACTTATGTTACTTTCGAGGAATAGATAGTAGTAGTGTGAACCTACCATATGACCACTAGTTGATTTTATAAATTCTCTTTACTATAGGGGGTTTTAGAGAAAAGATCCTTTAAGTGAACGGATTATTTCACTGGTTATTGTGGATAAGAGGACAAGTTTGAGGTTAGAATTATGAGGGTGAGACTCTCTAAGAATGATTTGATAGCGTTGTTGTGGTTTAGTCGTGGGTGTGATTATGGTTGTTCCCTTTCGGTAGTCCTAAGGAGTGACCTATTTACCTCATAGGAACCTTGAGCAGCGTGTTAGGAGCATGGTATGGTAGATAGTTAGTCTTGGTTTATCTCTAGATGAGAGTGAAGTTTAGATTGGTTGTCTATAGGCCTAGGTGGCAGGCTTAGTTATTTACAGGATGTTATATATATATATATATATATATATATACATGGTTGTTTATATTTTTATTGATTTGTAGTTCTTATGATATCCGTAATAGATTTGAGGTTGTAGATGAGATTATTTTGGGGTCTCTGTTTGACGTGGGTGCCACATGAGACAACTGACCGACCTAGGATAGATGCATGCACACGGGATGGTTAGCGCTTTCTAGATGGCTATGAGTGTGATGTTTTTATATTATGGTGAGCGCGTGGTTTTGCTCACCCCCACAGCAGGTTGCAGGTTTGCAGGTGGATGCAGCATGGCATGCTCGGCGGCGATGATACGGGTGATTTGGGACGGTAGTTTTGTTCCTCCTTTTGTAGTCATACTTGTGTATTCTTCTATTCTCTTGGGAGCCAGGCTGTTGGCAGATTCCCTTGTGTTGTATCTTCAGTCCATGTATTTATTATTTTGGGGTGCCATTGTATTTGTTGGACACTACCATTGAGTTTTATGTATTTTTATTTGAGCTTGGTGGCTCAGTCGGTATTTGTTGTTTTGGGGTGCCTTTATACCTTTTCGGCATCGCCATGTGGTTTTCTTTATATTTTCATTTGAGCATTTGGGGCTCTATTGATTTTAGAGGGGTTGTGTAGAGGTATTGGTGTTCTTTTCCACTACCTCGGCCCTAGTATGTTTTTGGAATGTTGGGCTACATGCCATTGATCCTATTTCTGTTGTTATGGGCAGGTTATTCTGTTGTGTTGATTTTGGGTTGTCCGGATGTTCCATTTTCAAACGGAACTCTGCCGAATTTTTGTTAGATTTCTTTACTGAGTTTCTATCACTCAGGTGACATGGACTACTTCAATTTCATTCCTATTACATGTATTTCGATGTCATTGTAAATCTTGGTTGTCGTTTTCAGTGACGTCATACCTCGGGATTTGTTGATTCTCCAGATTGGGGTATCAGGAATAACGGGGCGTGACAACTATGGCCAGTCGACTACCTCAGGCAATCAAATAAGTTTATAACACTCTGTTTCATCTAGTCGGCTAGGCCCTTGGCCAGTCGACTGGGTCACAGCCAATCGACTGCCATTGCTTGGCCACTCAACTGGGTGACTCAAGGATTTTGTTCCTAAGTTTGTTTTTATCCCGTTTTGAGTTCGGTTCTTTAATTACCTGAGATTATAGGACCAATCAATGCATAGAATACCTTGTTATAATATTCTCACACCGATCTATCTACCCCGGGTCTTGAGTCTTCAGATTTTATGCTTTTGCCTTTCGTTGACTATTTTGTCCTTTTCCGATTTTGCGCTTTAGTTTCTTTGTCGCTTATCGCTTTTTGTGTTTGTATTCTTTCTGAATCATTCTCCTGTTCTTGCTGAAACACGAATCTCAAAATTTTATTAGTATCAAACACGCTTTAAATGTTTTGTTAATATGAAAACAAGGATTATTGTCCGAAATAGAATTTCAAGGCCAACAATCTCCCCCTTTTTGATGTTGACAAAACATTTCATGTTTGCGTATATTTGGTGAAGTATTAAGTGATACTCCCCCTTAATGTGTGTATCTTTTATTTTTTTTTCTATGCTAATAAATTTTGCAATTCGATAGACATTTAGATAATGCATTGAAAGATAATAGAAACAACATTTTCATTTAAGTTTTGCAATATTCGATACATGTTGTTTCACCACTACAACGGCACACAATATAATAAACCATAGAGCAAGAACAAAAACAACACAAAACAAGCTAGGCAACGCCCTATGCTACGCAAAATATAAGCTATGACCAAACACATAAAGACCCAAAAAATTCTCCCCCTTTGGCCACATAAAAAAGGCGGAGGATCGCGGCGAAGAGCTTCCATGGCAGCGGTGATGCGGTCGGCCTTGTCCTCAAGACTCTTCATGTTCTCGGCAGTCTTTTTGTGGGCTTCCTCATTACGCTTAATGACCTTCAGAATTTGATTGAGGGTTTCGGGATTTCCACCGAACCCAAAATCAGGAATGTCGAAGGAGTTGCCCGGTAAAAGAAATGAAGAAGACGGAGCTTCGGGGCTAGGAACGGAGGGACCGGATTGGTCCGCTGGAGGAGCATCTTTTAGAGAGACCAACACCCCATTGGCATTTTTGATAAGGTGCATATGCTTGAGATGAGTGCGATCAAGAAAAATAGGGTTGTGCTTCGAAGGTTCTTCATTAAGCGGAACATTGCACCGTGCAAGAAGATAAGAAATATGTGCGGGAAAGATGAGAACATTGTTCTTCTTCTGGCACTAAAGGATTGCAGAAATGAAGATGAAGGCTAGATTTACCTTTCGACTGATCATAATATAAAAGATTAGGAAGGCTTCCATTATCAACAGAAGACTCCGGCTTCCGGACTTGGGCAATATGGAGTATGTGATAATATTGTGCACAAGTTGAGCCTTAGGAGTAAGCGAAGAAGATAGGCAATTGTGGTAGTCTCTTTGTTGACCAAAATTGCCCGAACAACTTCGAGAGGATTGAATTCATTGGATGAATACCAAGTAGACGGATAGTAGTAAGAAATGCTGCCTAGAGGGAGCCGAAATGCATCATTGATTACGGCTTTAGTGAGGTTAAAGGATTTTTCTGCAACATCAACGCGAAGAGAGGTGGCAGGGCGGTTGAGATGGATTTCTCATATTTGTGTAGAATGCTTTGACCGCACGCGGGTAATGAAGAACATTGGGAGAAACAAAGAAGTCCCAACCCATATTTTGGAATAGATTGAATGTATTTGCACCAATCTCTTAGCATAGAGATTAAGTCACAATACAACACCGAGCGATTTTCCGATGGATGAATTTCGTCTGGAGAAGACGAATGCTGTCTTTGTCATTACTGAGAAGAGCAAAGATGGACATGGGACCAGTTTCTTCTTCAGATTCAGTTTCTTTGTGGACAGGGGACACGAGGCATGGTGGAGGAGGTACAGTAGTCGAGCTTCCACCACGACGAGTTTGCTTGCAAGTAGGAGCTTTAGGCACGGGCTTAGGTGCCATGAGAGATGAAAACCAAGAGAAATGGAAACAAAATTACTTTTTGAGAGAAAGAAGGAATCTGTGGAGAGAAGAGGATATTGGGCATGTATATATATATATATATATGTGTAGGTGAGATATAAGTGAATAGAATGAAGATGAAGGTCGTGGGGAAGTGGGGAAATAAATGAGAGGTGAATTGAGGGCGTGAAATATGGAAGGGAAGTGAGAAATCGTGGAGAGAATAAAGAGAAGATGAAGATAAAGGAGGTTATAAAATAGAGTTCGTGCAGAGGCAGTCGACTGGATCATGACCCAGTCGGTTGGCCAATGGTAGGCAGTCGACTGGCTGAAGTAGATTTAAAATGCAAAAACTCTCTGGTTCACCCAATCAACTGGCCATTATGAGGCAGTCGACTGGCCTTCAAAAAAAATTCAAAATTTTGAAAGCCGAGATAGTAGACGAGGTGTTGAGAAAACTAAGCTATTACTTCAAAATCCATGGTCATTCCAATTTCTATACGAATTGTTGAAAAAGGTTCGTCCGAGAGAGGTTTTGTGAAAATATCCACTAATTGATTTTTAGTGTCAATAAAAACCAATTCAACGTCGCCCTTAGCTACATGATCCCATAAGAAGTGATGCCTAATCTCGATGTGCTTTGTGCGTGAGTGTTGAATAGGATTCTTAGAGATGAAAATAGCACTAGTATTGTCACATTTAATAGGTACACAATTGAAGACAAGTCTGAAATCAAGTAATTGTTGCTTAATGTAAAAAGTTTGAGCACAACTACTACTGGCCGCAACGTATTTGGCTTCGGCCGTAGACAAAGCAACATAATTTTTGTTTTTACTTGACCATGATACTAGGGAGTGTCCTAGAAAGTGACATGTATCGCTTGTGCTTTTTTGATCCACTTTACATCTCGCAAAGTCGGCATCCGAATAACTAGTGAGATCAAGTGTAGTGCCACGTGGATACCACAATCCTAAATTAATCGTTCCACTAAGATAGCGAAAAATATGTTTTACGGCTAGCAAGTGCGATTCTTTAGGACAAGAGTGAAAAACGAGCACATAAGCATACGCTAAACATTATATCCGGTCTACTAGCGGTTAAGTAAAGCAAACTTCCAATCATGCCTCTATATTTAGTGATGTCAACACATTTTCCATTTTCGTCTTTGTCTAGCTTAATACGAGTACTCATAGGAGTTATGACATGTTTGGCTTCCTCCATACCAAATCGATTTAGCAAATCTTTAGTGTACTTGGATTGGTGAACAAATAAGCCATCCAAGCTTTGCTTGATTTGCAACCCTAAGAAGAAGTTCAACTAACCCATCATACTTATTTCAAATTCATTTTGCATACTTGTGGCGAATTCTTTGCAAAGAGAAACATTTGTTGATCCGAATATAATGTCGTCAACATATATTTGGATAAGCAACAAATTGTTCTTGACAGTTTTTGTAAAGAGTGTATTATCAACGTTTCCTTTTTAAAAACCATTTTGAATCAAGAAAGCACTAACCCTCTCATACCGAACTCTGAGAGCTTGCTTTAAACCGTACACGACTTTAGATAATTTGTAAACATGATTTGGAAAAAGTTCATTTTCATTACCGGGTGTTTGCTTAACAAACAATTCTTCATCTATAATTCCGTTTAGAAAAGTACTTTTGACATCCATTTGATAAAGAGTAAAATTTCTAGAAGATGCAAATGCAAGAAGCATTCTAATTGCTTCTAATCTAGCTGCGGGTGCAAAATTTTCATCATAGTCAATGTCTTCCTCTTGATTGTAACCTTGATCTACCAATCTTGCTTTATTTCGAATAATCACTCCATTTTCATCCTTTTTATTTCGAAAAATTCATTTTGTGCATATTATAGTTTGATGTGCGAGTTGAGGAACTAAATGTCAAACTTGATTACATTCAAATTGATTTAGCTCCTTTTACATAGCCATGATCCAAGAATCATCACATTGAGCTTTGTGGATGTTCTTGGGTTCGATTTGAGACACAAAATCCATATGACTGCATAAGTCTCTAAGTTGAGATATTTGCTAACACCTTGTAAAGGATTGCCTATGACTTGGTCAAGAGGATGGTTGTGTACAACTCTCCAAGATTTAGGAATTGATCTTGTCAAGTCATCATTAGATTGATTCCCAAATTCACTCTTGTCTATTTTCCTACTTAATGATTTGGAGATATTAAGGTTATTTAAGCTATCATCAATCCCTACAACTTCATCATCATCTAGGTCAACCTTAGGTAATGGTTGTGGTAATGATTCATCAAAAACATGGATAGACTCGACCATGGTTAAAGTCCTTTTGTGAAAGACTCTAAATGCTCTATTTCTTGAGGAATAACCTAAGAAAATTGCATTATCTGATTTGGAGTCAAACTTTCCCAAGTTATCTTTATCATTTAACACAAAGTATTTACAACCGAACACCTTGAAATACCCAATATTTGGCTTTTGACCGTTCCATAACTCATAAGGTGTTTTCCCAATCTCATTCGAATGATAATTCTATTTATGACATGACAAACGGTATTTACCGCTTCCGCCCAAAGGCTTCGAGGAAGGTTGTGTTCATTTAACATGGTTCTAGCCATTTGTTGCAAAGATCTATTCTTTCTTTCAACCACACCATTTTGTTGAGGAGATCTTGGAGCCGAGAGATCATGAGATACACCAAGTTCATCACATAATTTCTCTAGATCTTGATTATCAAATTCTCTACCCCTATCACTTCTAATTTTCTTGATTTTCAAATCTTTTTCATTTTGAATGACTCTATAAAATTTACCAAAAATGGAGTGAGTTTCATTTTTATGAGCAAGAAAGTGAACCCAAATAAATCTAGAGTAGTCATCGACTATAACAAGTACATAGAGTTTTTCGGCTAAGCTAGTCATTCTCTTCGGACCAAAAAGGTCCATGTGAAGTAGCTCTAATGGTCTAGAAGTGGTAATGTCTTTCTTTCTTTTGAAAGAGGATTTTACTTGCTTGCTCATTTGACACGCACTACATACTTTATCTTTTGAAAAGTTAGTCTTCGGGAGGCCTTTAACTAACTCATTTTTAGATATACGATGAATGAGATCCACACTAGTATGACCTAAACATCTATGACATAACCAACTATTTTCGCTCGATGTGACAAAACACTTAACATCTTGTTCATGCAATTCACAAAGCAACATAGTATATAAATTTCCGTTTCTTTTGGCATTGAACAATTGCTTTCCTTCTTTCTCAACTATGCATGCATTTGACCTAAAAGTAACATCATAACCTTTGTCATATAATTGACTAATGCTAAACAAGTTATGGTTCAAACCATCAACTAAAAGCACATTATCTATAGATAGAGAGGAAGATATATCGATGGATCCAATTTCAATAATTTTTCCTTTAGAGCTGTCTCCAAAAGTAACGCTCCCTCCTTCACATGATTTTAAAGACATGGATTTTGATTTGTCTCCCATCATATGCCTTGAGCATCCGCTATCAAGAAACCATCTTTCTTTTGAGGCGGATTTCAAGCATACCTACAAAACAAATTTAATTAACGTTCATTGGTACCCAATCTCTTTTGCGTCCACTAAGGTTAGAGCGAGATGCAATAGTTCCTTTTGGAACCCAAAACGTTTTAGTTACAACATTTCCCTTTGTACGTAGACATGCAATGGTTCCTTTTGGAACCCAAAACATTTTTTAGACAACTTTCCTCTTTCTTAGAAAACATAGATTTGCCTTATGACCCTTTTTCTTGCAATAATAACATGTAACATGTTTATGATCAATTGAGGGTGTGTGAGATAATTGTTTTGAAAAAGTATGCCTACATGATTTTCTCTTTTTCAATATAAGTGCGTCTATGTTAAAAACATCATACCCTAAACCACTTTTGTCAAATGATCTTCTTTGTCTTCCTAACATAATGCTGAAATTTTATTTTCCTTTTGTGAATTTTGCTAAGATGTTTATTTGATCATCTATAGTCTTTTTCAATAAAACATTTTTCTTTTCTATGTCAATGCTTTTGTCATCCATTATATTTGAATCAATTACGGTGAAGCAAGTAGGACTACATGAAGATTTAGTTTTCTTAAGTAAAATGTGTTTACTAGCTAATATTTCAAATTCATCATGCAATTCTTCAAATGAATCTTGCAATTCATTATAGGAGAATAGGAGCTCATCATATGACATATTTGATTTATCTAATACTTATAAATTTAAATGTACCTCATTTTCATTTGCCATGAGGCAAATATTTTCTATTTTCTCGCCATTTTCTTCCTCATCCGAATCACAAGGGTCATTGTCATCCCACGTAGCATTCATGGCCATCTTGTTTGGCCTTTTCTCATTATCCTTTTTAAGCTTGAAACACTCACTTCTATAGTGCCCCGATTTTCCACAATTGAAGCAAGTTAGAGGCTCCCTCTTCCTAGACTCGCTTCTTGGCTCATTTCTCCTTATGAATCTCCTGCCGCTAGCCTTCTTTAATTGAAGAAATATCTTAAATATTTGTGTGATCAAGGCAATGTCTTCATTTAACTCTTCTTCAATTTACTAATTTGCTTCAATTTTGGTAGAGGCTTGCAAGGCTATACCTTTTCCAGGCTTGGTGCCTTCTTCACGAGATTTTAAGGTGATTTCCCAAGTGAGAAGAGACCCAAAAATCTCATCAAGGTGTATTGTGCTAAGATCATGTGCTTCTTTAATTGCCGACACTTTTGCATCCCATTTGGCCGAAGGCTTCTAAGGACTTTGCGTGCCGCATCGGATCTTAGGAATAATTCTACCAAGATGCTTTAGTGCATTCAAAATATTAGTGAAACGAGACATCATAGAATTGATATTTTCATCTTCCTTCTTGGAAAATAATTCATATTCATGCATGAGTATATCAATTTTAGATTGTCTAACTTGAGTTGTACCTTCATAAGTTACTTCTAGTTTATCCCACATTTCTCTGGCCATGGAGCAAGTTGAAACACGATTAAATTCATTTGGACTTAAGGCACAATTTAGATTTACCTTAGCTTTAGCATTAAATTACTTAATTCTATACTCATCATTATCCCATTCATTTAGCAATTTAGGGATTGTTTTTCCATCTACCACTTTGATTATAGTAAAAGGTCCATTAACAACAACTTGCCAAATGTGATAATCAATAGCTCGAAGAAAATCTACCATTCTAGTCTTCCAATAACTATAGTTTGAACCATCAAACCATGGAGGCCTATTCTTGGATTATCCTTCTACGAGAGTGACTACATTTGAGGCCATGATCGTTCTCTAAGACGGTTAAGTCTAAAACAAGTAGAGATTAGACTCTGATACCAATTGTTAGTCACTAATTAGCCCTAAAGGGGGGGGGGGGGGGGTGAATAGGGTTCTAAAATAATTGTTAAGTTCTTTTTAACAATTACTAGCAATATCCATAATTCTCTAAATTTGTTAAACAAGTGATTTTTCAATGAAAGACTTAATTTAATTTATCATGCTATTTATCACAAGATTAATTAAGCATGCAAGATAACAAAATAATGAGATAGAGATAGAGATATTGACACAATGATTTTTACGAGGTTTGGTAACTCCTAGTCCTCGGCTCAAAGAATCCCCTTCCTTGAGACTTTCCCAATCCTCACACTATGGCTCTTCCTTCAATAGATGGAATAGCAAAACCTTTACACACGAGCTAACAAGCTCGTCACATAATCAAGAAAACAATCCTCCCTTGAAACAATGGGCTTCACTTACCCAAGATCACAAATTTGTGTATGCAATCAATATATCACTCAAGAATAAAAAACACTAAAAAATCCTAAGATTTTTATGGAAGATAGATCAATATAAGCTCAAGTGTTTTTAGGTGATATTTCAAGAACTCTAGATGTATATTCTCAAAGGATAAATTCAATGAGAGAATAAGCAAAGATCTAGAGTTTAAATCTTTAAATGATTTGAGTGAAAATGAGATTTTTTGCTTCTTGCTTTCAAAAGACTTTTCAAAAAGTACTTGAGAAAAAATAAGAGATCAAGATTTTTCAGAAAAATTTCTCACACAAGAACTTGTCTTTCAATCCCATATCTCATTCTATATATAGTGAAGCATTAGGGTTTAGAGAGCAAACCTCACTCTAGGAGAATGGGAGAATGAGATCTGAAAAGTAGCAAGAATAAACACCAAGTGATAGGCAAAAATATTTTTCAAATTTACTTTTCCTTAAAATACTAAAACACCCAGTCGACTGCCTCCAAGCTGTATTTTAAAATATTTTTCCCAAGGGCTATGGCTAGTCAACTGCCTCAAGAGAGCCAGTCGACTGCCTTAAGAGCCAGTCGACTGCCTTGGACAGACTAGTTGATTGACTCAGGCAATCAAATAAGTTTATAACTCTCTCCTTCATCTAGTCGGCTGAGCCCTTGGCCAGTAGACTGGGTCACAGCTAGTTGGCTGCCATTGCTTGGCCAGTCGATTGGGTGACTTAAGGATTTTGTTCCTAAGTTCGTTTTTGTCCCGTTTTGAGTTCGGTTCTTTAATCATTTGAGCTTATAGGACCAATCAACGCATACAATACCTTGTTACAATATTCTCACAACCTTTGGAGTTGTTGCACATTGATTTAATGGGTCCCACTAGGACCATGAGCAAAGGAGGAAAAAAGTATAATTTTGTCATGGTGGATGATTATTTAAGGTTTGCATGGGTTGGATTTCTAAGTGAAAAGTCTGAAGCTCCTGAAGGTTTAAAAGAATTTGTTTAAAAATTATGATTGAGAAGAATTGTTCCATTTCTAGAGTAACGTGGGACCATGGAAGGGAGTTTGAAAATTCAGAAATGAAAGTGTTTTGTCAAGAGAGAGGAATAAAACATGAATTTTCAGTACCTAAAACTCCTCAACAAAATGCAGTAGTTGAGAGGAAGAATAGAATTATTCAGGAAATGGCCAATGTTATGCTACAGGGTCGGAATGTTCCTAGATATTTTTGGGCCGATGCGGGGAACACATCGTGTTACACCTCAAACAGAGTTTATCTTAGGACTGGCACCTTAAAAACTCCTTATGAAATGTGGAATGGCAAGAAACCCAATGTGAAATATTTCATGATTTTTGGAGCAAAATGCTATATTCATAGAGATCGGAAATCCATTGGGAAATTTGAGTCTAAGAGTGATGAAGGAATATTCCTTGGGTATTCATTGACAAGTCAGACATATTGAGTTTTTAACCTTATAACTCAAACAATGATGGAATCTGCCAATGTAGTTGTTTATGACTCATGTGTTGATGAGCATCCAACATCAGATGAGGAAGACAACAATGAGCCATTATTTCAGTTAGGAAATAATTCTTCTGATGTTGGTGAATAGGATAATGTGGATCATGATGGTAGTTCTAGTCCAATAGAATTGGATGATCAAACTTGTTATGTTCATCCTACTCTTTCTAAAGAACCATCTGCAAGGATAAAAGTCGTACCATCCTTTGGATACCATAATAAAATATGTTGATTAGATGATGGTGACACGGAGAAAGGCTAGGAATGAGGTTTCGTATGCATGTTATACATCTTTTTTGGAACCTAAAAATATTAAAGAAGCTCTTTTAAATAGTGAGTGGAAAAATATGTTATGCAAGAAAAACTTCAGCATTTTGTTAAGAATGATGTGTGGTATCTTGTGCCTAGGCCAAAAGAGATAAACGTGATTGGTACCAAGTGGATTTTGAAAAATAAAAAATGATGAAAATGGTACGGTTGTTAGGAATAAGACTAGGCTTGTTGCTCAAGGATATACTCAGATGGAGGGTATTGATTTCGATGAGACTTTCACTCCGGTTGCTAGGTTTGAATCTATTCGAATTTTGTTTGCTATCGCTTGTCATCATGGATTTAAGTTGTATCATATGGATGTAAAGAGTGCATTCTTGAATGGCATTCTGCATGAGGGGTGTATGTGGAGCAGCCAAAAGGATTTGAAGAGCCTCATTGTCCGGGTCATGTTTACAGGCTGAAAAAGGCTTTGTAGGGCTAAAGGAAGCTCATAGAGCTTGGCATGAAAGTTTAGCTGATTACCTGTTGGAAACAAGTTTTGCTCAAGGGGGAGTGGCCAAAACACTATGTATTCAGAAAATTGAGAGTGACACAGTTGTTGCTCAAATCTATGTTGATGATATTGTGTTTGGTTCCACTTCTGATCAGCTTGCTCATTATTTTGGAGATCAAATGAAACATGAATTTGAGATGAGCGTGATTGGTGAATTGAATTTCTTTCTAGGGCTTCAAGTTAGACAATTGAGTGATGAAATTTTTGTTTCCCAAACTCATTATGCATTAGAATTGGTGAAGAAGTTTGGTTTGGAAAAGGTTAAGGATGATCGCACTCCAATGACTACAAGTGTCAAGCATAGCTTGGATACTAAAGCCAAAGATGTCGATCCTACACTTTATAGGAGTATGATTGGGAGTTTGTTGTATTTGACTACTAGTCGACCTCATATAGCTTTTAGTGTTGGTTTTTATGCACGTTACCAGGCAAGTCCTAAGGAGTCTCATATAACTACTGTGAAAAGGTAATCGAGTATGTTAAAGGGATAATGAATTATGAAAAATGGTATCCATCAGGTACTGATATTGATATCGCATCCTTTTCTGATACTGATTGGGCCGGTAATGTTGATGATATAAAAAGTACCAGTGGAGGGTGTTTTTATGTTGGAAATTGCTTAGTTGCTTGACATAGCAAGAAGCAAAATTGTGTTTGTCTTTCCACTACTGAGGTTGAGTATATAGCATTTGGTAGTTGTTGTACTCAGGTTTTATGGATACGTCAGATGTTTCAGGATTATGATTTTTCTGAAGTACAATGATTATGTTCTGAGATAACACAAGTGCAATAAATATTTCTAAAAATCATGTTCAACACTCTTGGACAAAGCATATACATATTCGACATCATTTCATTTGTGATCTTGTTGAAGATGGTATAGTGTCTCTAGAGTTTATATCCACAGATTCTCAGTTGGCAGATATTTTTACAAAACCATTAGATTTTCAAAAGCATGTTAGTCTTTGGAAATCTATTGGTATGCTTTCTTTGGAATAGATATTTTATTATCTATCATTTTAGGAACACATTGCATTATTTTCCTAGAATTGATAGGTAATCATGCATTTGTATTATATTTATTCATGCATACATTTTATCTTAAAATAAATGACAATAAAAGTTTTGAGACTGTTGAGCTTAGCTAAAGTACAAAAGTTGTCATATTTAACTTTATTTTCACATTTACTTATCTCAGTATGCATATGTGAAGTAGAGGTATCAGTCTGATCTAAGATTTATGGATGATTACTTGGCATGATTATTTTATGTTACAAAACTTTAATCTTAGGTGCTAGTTGCTTTGGTGATGATTATAATGCCTGCTGAATTTGTTAATTTGTTTTATTTAACCCGAAGTGTTATGAAGGTTCATGAGATATGCTAGAATGGTCTATGCATGAAATATTTTTTTCATGTGTATGAATGTTGTTGTGATGTTGAAAAAAGGAAAAAATGAGATATTTAAAATATAAAAATGCAAAAAGTAGTTCTTCAATCTAAGTAACCAGGCCTCTTGCCTCAGTAAGCATTGAGTGTTCGCGTAAAACTGGGAGAAAACTAATGAGCATAAATCCCATGGAAGAAGCTCGGGCCCAGTTGGTCGGGACTAAAAATTCTCGCTGGAATGTCCGGAGCTTAGAAAGACAAAAAGGGATATGGTGAAAAAGTTGAAAACATGAAAATGAAGAAATGAGATATTTTATATATCGTTTTCATCTTGCCTTAGTGCTTGCACATGAAAATATTTATATATATCTTTATTTGCAAAACTTGACTTGTGCGTTCTTAAGTTTACAAGGTATGTGTGCTGATTTTCTTTTATACCATGTGTATAATGGTTGAGTTAAATATGATAATATGATGTGTTAATGATTGAGTTTGTGTCTCTACTAGCTTTCTCAAGGATTTCTGAAAACAAAAATATTTTATTGTATTTTTATTCGTGACATTTTGCATTCATGTATTAGTAGTAGGGTCACGCATAGTAGAGATGTCTGTTATCCTGAGAATTTGGATATGATCTGATAAGAGTTCTATATCTTGTGTTTTTCATTGAGTACTTCCTTGCTTCTCCCTACATTGTTGCTATGACATATACTCTCTTTGCTTGACGTTTCAATGACAAAAAGGGGGAGATGTATTAAGTTAGGGGGAGAGAATGCTTGATTAAAAGGGCGAAGTATTTAGCAAGGGGGAGTCTATTCTCAGGGGGAGAATGATGATCATTATGTGTGCATTGTTGTTACGATTTTCTGATGATAATTATATTGGTTTATATCTGCTTTCCACACTTGCGTTTAATGGTTTGTTCAGTGTTGTGGTTACAAAATTGGTAGTCATGAAAGCAAGGTCACAATTTATATCTATGTTTGTTGGTGTGTGTTCATAGGTATATATGTTATGTTCTTATTTGTGAGGCTATATTGTAAAACATGATTTTGTCTCCGAAATGTTAAAGGGCAAACTGTAAGAACAATTTTGTGTATTGTTTATTTATGGCATGTTCTAGACAATAACTCTATTGAATGTTAGATAGGTTGGTTTGATTTCAATAACATCGATAAGCTTTGTAAATGGTAGAATCAAGCATTGAAGTAATGAAGAATACAAGTGAAGCACGAAAGTGAGCATATTGAGGTAAAATGTCTCCTTGAAGGCGAAAAAGACATTTTCCGAAGCTGTCACTTCAAGCAAAAAGTATCATGGGATCAAAAGGGTCATTTTGGTGCAGTTGTGAAGAAAAGTAGTTTTGAAAAAAATACCTACGCTTAAGCCTATGCTTTCAGTTTCAAAAAGTGGCTGAAAAACACATTTCTACGCTTGGAGGTTCGCTTGGACCTACGCTTGAAGCGTAGCTGCGGCAAGTTTTTGCCAGATTTTGCATATGATGTCCAAATTGTTCGGGGGTTGGTTTTACGATATGACCATGACTTATATACATCAAAGCGAGTTCTATATACATTATATTCAGCAGAATATAGGGTTTGGATGTGAAATTATGAGAAAAGGAAAACTTAGGGTTTGGATCATCATTGTCTATAAATACTCAAGTCTACAACAAGAGGAGACACGTCTTTAAGAATTATCTGCAAGTTTTCTACAACTTCTTCTTCTTCTACACACATATACATATGATAAAATAATATTATTGATTGATTAAAGATACACAAGTTCTCTGTTGTTTTTAGTTGTCCTCAATCATACTTCTACATCGACAATTTCTATGCACGGTTAAATTGTATAGTTACTGAAAATTTCACACACCATCTACAACAACGAGGTTGCGTTGATTCGTTTCGAGAAGCGGAGCCGTCTGAGTGTGGAGATCGAAGCAGGAGGCTTCGTGGTGATTTTGATCTGTTGAGAACTAGAGTCGTCATAGTACGGAGATCAGAGCGGGAGCTTCGTGGAGCTTGAGTGAATTTAGACTTTCAGATGTCGAGTGAAGAACAACAAATTACAGGGATTGTAAGTTCTATTTTCATAGAGTCTGTACCAATTCTCTAATTCATAGGGCATCGATACCCGAGCATATCCGTGGTATCTACTTGAAGTCTTGCGAAGGTTTTCCAGGTAAAACATCTATGTCTTCTCATTATTTAATTTCTGCAGTTATATTCATATTTGCTTGATTGATCTGATTTGAGAATTGATTAGAGAATTAGGGGTTGTGACTAATTAAAATTGAATTTCCACTAAGAAATATAATTAATCATAAAATCGATAAAAAGCCTATTGACCCCCCCCCCCTTGAGACTGTTTTCACTATCATATAGGTAATTTCAAAGGCAGACTATTTTCTCCTGTAATTGATTAATTTATCTATTTGAAACCTCAGCTTGTCCACTAGTCTGAGGATGATAAACGGTCTCTACCTTATGCGTTACCGAATATTTTTCCATATTTGCAATACTAATGCCAAATGTTCATGACACTTATCGAACATGATCCCAAACACAAAAAATTCGTCCATGAAAACTTCCAAGAATTTCTTTACCATGTCTGAGAAGATAGACATCATGCATCGTTGAAATGTAGCTGGTGCATTACATAATCCAAACAACATTCGTCTATATGCAAAGGTACCGTAAGGACAAGTAAAAGTCATTTTTTCTTGATCCGCCGGGTTTATTGCAACTTGGTTATACCCAAAATACCTGTCTAAGAAACAATAGTAACTATGTTCTGCCAATCTTTCTAAGATCTGGTCTATAAAGGGTAATGGAAAATGATCTTTCCTAGTATGGGAATTTAACTTCCTATAGTCAATGCATACACACCACCCAGTAGTTGTACGTTGAGGAATTAATTCTCCAATTACATTCGGTACTACCGTAATACCATATTTCTTAGGTACTACTTGTGTTGGGCTAACCCATTTGCTATCTGAGATGGGATATATTATTCCCGCACTTAGTAATTTCACTACTTCTTTCTTTACTACCTCTTTCATATTAGGATTCAATTTTCTCTGTATTTCCTTTGATGGTTTTGCATCTTCTTCCAGTTGGATCCGATGCATACATATTAAAGGATCTATTCCTTTTAAGTCAGCCACACTCCACCCTATTACATCTTGGGCGGGGATACTAATGACGGTACTGGAGGAGTACCGGATATTGTAGGAAAAGACTCTTTTAGTGTTCTCCTGGGTGGTACCTCCAATGCTTGCTCGATTATGGCTATTTTTTCTAGTTTGGGTAACTGCTGATTATTTAGATATTCAACATAGTCGTCTAGAGTTTCGTTATTTACCGCCCTCACTAATGGGTCTTTAGTCAATATTTGTGGTGACATTCCTCCACTAATTCATCAATTATGTCAGTAAAAAAACACTATTCTCTTTCAGATAATTGAGATGGATTCGAAAAAATATTCTTTCTGATTTTCATATTCCTAAATGATAAATCTATAACTCCCGTTTGAAAATTTATACTTGCATTCGCAGTTGCTAAAAATGGACGGCCTAGGATTATAGGTATTTGCCTTTTACGATCGTAAATGGGTTCCATATCTAGAATAATGAAGTGAACTGGGAAATATAAGTTATCAATTTGAATAATAACATCCTCTATTATTCCTCGTGGTGGTTTAGTGGATCTATCAGCGAGTTGTAAAATAACAGATATTGGAGTTAATTCTCCCAGTTCTAACTGCCGGTATACTAAATACGGTAAAAGATTTACACTAGCTCCTAAATTGAGTGGGGCTTTTCCAATTTCTTGATTTCCTATAGTGGAACAAATAGTTGGTGCTCCTAGATCTTTATATTTTAGAGGCGTATTGTTAGATATTATAGAACTCACGTGATTCGCTAACACTATCTTCTTAACGTTAAGAGTTATGTTCCTCCTTTTATAAGTACATAAATCTTTTAAGAATTTAGCATAAGGAGGAATCTGTTTGATTGTTGTCAAGAAAGGAAGATTAGTCTTTACTTGTTGGAACGTCTCAAATATTTCTTGAATCCTTTCTCCTTCTTTTCTATAAGGAACGGGCTCTTGTAAACGCTATGGAAACGGAGCTTTAGGTTCGTAGCTCGTTTCTCTTATTTCTTTTGTTGGTGCAGAATTTTATTTTTCCATAACTAGTTATTGTTTCTTTCTAGAAAATAATTCTTTTTCTATTTCTATTTCAAGATTTATTTTTTTCTTGTTAGAAGCTAATTATTTTTCTACATCAGGATTGGTTTCTTTATTATTTTGTATTCGTCATTTCCTCGAATTGTTCCTCAGTCTTGTTGTCTACGACTCTACCACTTCGAAGTGTAATTATGGCTTGAACGGTTTCTATTACTGGTTCTCCTACTGGTGCTATATATTCAATCATAGAATTAGCTATCTGCCAAATTTGGGTATCAAGTTTAGAGATAGATTGGGAATGGGTATGTAGGAGTTGCGTGGCATTTTTTAATTCATTTAGCACACTCCTGAGTTCTTGTTCAAAACCAGGTGTTCTCATAGGTTGTGTATTGTTCGGGTTTCTAAAAGGTGATTGATTAGAGTTTTGGTTGAATGGACGAAATTGATTTGGTTATTTATTAGGATTTTAGTTAAATGATCAGAATTGGTTGGTCTGTTAGTTAGGGTTTTGATTAAAGGTATTATTCTGAGTTTTATATGAGAAATTAGGATGATTTCACCAACCGGGGTTGTAGCTATTTGAAAATGAGTCATTATTCGGATTAGTAAAGGTGACATTAACATCCTCAGTGATATACTCAAATTCTGGTAGTGTATAAGGACAGTTATTGGCATAGTGCGGAAGATTAACACAAATTGATCAGACTTCTTAGGGTGTCGATTTTATATGAGTGGTTCTCATTAGTTGAACAAACTTTTTATTTTGCTCATCCACTTTTGATGTTACTTCATATATCTGACTCGCTTCGAATGCACTATTGGTATTTTTCGGATTCGAAATTATACTTCGTGGAGCTCTAATATTAGACATATTTTGTCGGGAATCTTCACTAAGATTCTTAAAAAGATTCTATAGGAAGTCTATTGTTTTCTGTTTAAATGTTCCTCCATAGGATGCATCAACTGTATTTTTGTGGCCCTCTCCTAGTCCTACATAGAAATTACTGACTAATTCGTGACTAGGGAATCCATGATGAGGGCATTTTCGTAAAATTTTGTTAAATCATTCCCATGTTTTATTGAATTTCTCACCAGATATTTGTGAGAACATTAAGATAGCTCTACTGGTCTCCTCTGTTTTTCCCACTAGGAGGAATTTGTGTAAGAATTTATTTTGAAGGTTCTTCTAGTTATTTTTAATATCTTGTGGTATTGTACCATACCAGAGTTTCGATTTATCTTTTAAGGAATGAGAGAATAATCTAATTTTAAAGTCGTCATCCGTACATTCTCATATACGCACAGTGTTACAGACCTCTAAGAATTCATCTATATGATGATAGGGATCCTCATGAAAGTTCCCATGAAACTTAGATAACATATTTACATATTAACTACAGCGTTATCACCCATGTTTATACTATTTAAATTATTTAGATTCTTTCTTTTCTTTATTTGGTACATTCGATCAATTTCAGGATCAAATGCTTCAAGATGACTATTAATTGAACGACGTCGAAGAATAAATCGTTAAATAATGATATTGAATAAAGCAATTGACTGCAACGCAACAAATATATATTTAAATAAATATTTATTATCTATTATTTATTTTAATTTTTTAAAAATATTTATATATTTATTTTTTTATTTTTTATATATATATCTTTTTCTTTTAAGAATAAGATTTGCAAATCTGAATATAAATTTTGTTTTTAAGAAAGATTATATTTTTATTTTTTTCTGATAATGTTGTAATGTGACTGAACTGTATCTTTTATGTCTATATTGGCTTTTGTACGAACAGAAGATATTCCGATTGATCACAAATTAGTACAATCGAATGATCGGTGAATTAACCGATCGATCGTTGATGTTGCCACTCAATCAAAACTGGAGTTCGTGAACTTTTCTGGAAAAATTGCAGTTTCGTATGGTGTGGTTTCTAACATACAAATAAAATAAGAAATGAGAAAATAAACTAAAATTAGTACAATAATTCAATAAACTTCAATACAATAATCTGAAATATCCGTTTGATCCCCGACAGCGGCACCAAAAAAATGTGATCGGTTCTAGTCGTATTAAAATAAAACTATTTAAAATAGAGAATTAGCACGATCTAGTTTAACCTCTTAGTTGCAAGTACGCGAGTAGTATATAGTATAGTTAGATAGAGATGGTATTGAACCACAGAGATCATAATCGTATTTCCAGTAATTGTACAACAGAAAATTGAATTATGTTAATAACATTGTTTTCATTGGTTGGCTTTATAAACTAATGACCATCAAATAAATAAATAAATATAATATTTTGTGTTTTAAATCAGGATAAACAACTCTGGGGTTTTGCTCCAACTACACCCACTAGTTCATAATATAGACCTTTTAATCTTATTATTGCAAGAGGCAGATACAACTTATACGAATCAATTTAGTAATGCTACAAGCAGTTGCCTAATCCCAAAAGAGATGCAATCAATTCTAATCTATTACAATTCATCTCCAATTGACATGGTCATTGTATGCATCTATACTATAACTACTCCTAAAACATAAAATTAAAAAACACACTGATGACCATCTTCTCTTAGTATGAACTGTGTAAACATAAAAGGTATCATCCTGTTAAGAACCATTATGTAGAAACCATTATTTTAACCTTGGATTTATTGCCCTTAGTAAAAACATGGTTGTTCAAGATAAATCATTAATTTAGTCTTATCTTAAGAAGAAAATTAATAAATAAATCTTATTTAGGTAATCCGTTCGTACTCTCACTACATAATCATCATATAAGTGCTTTTTAGCTTTCCCTCTTTACAATAAAATCAATTAAAGTTCTACATTACTTGACTAGAGTGTCTTTGGAAACCCTAGATACCGACTAGCCGCTCATTGAGAAAGGAGACTGAATCATTGATGTAGACGTCCTCCGTAGGAATTTGATATGGAGGATATGAAATATATTTTTTCTTCATGAAGTCTTCATATATTTATACACAAAAGTTGGTGCAGATATGGCATGTTCTTTGCTTGTACTCCAAGAAGACTTGGTGTAAGCACCAAGTATCAGTGATGAATGGATAAATCTGCCCCTTGATATACGTGTACACAAAGTTAGAATTCTATAATATAACTTTGCGCAGATCCCAAGGTCGACTATGACCGATCGATCGAAGAGTCCACCGATCGATAGGTGGTCCCTAATTTTTAATCTTTATTTAATATGTGATTTTGTGCTTCAACAACTTGTACTCTGCTTTGCTGACTTGTACCTGGCTCTAAGTTGAGTACATTTATGCTCCGAGTAGTGTTCCGGATCAGGCACATTTGCTAAAAAACTTAAATTAACTTAAATTTGCATTAAGACCCCTGAAATATGCTTAAACACACAACTTAAAATAAGAATATCTTATTAATAAAATAAAGAGACTAACTAAGGATTTATTAACGCCCAGAATACCAAATATTCCGGTCTCATCACCAACCCCTTTATATTTTCTATGGATTTTCCCATATTCAACAACTTATCGAGCTTAAGTGTTCCATCAGACCATTTATGAAGAGTTGAGTTAACATCTTTCAATTCCTTCTCCAAATTTCCAATCTTGGTAGATTTCTCAACTAACTCAGACTTTAGAGTGGTTACATCCTTTTTGAGATTATGTACACTTTTCAATGCCTGATTCCTTTCCTATTCAGACTTACTAAACTTTTCAAACAATTTAGCCTTTTGGGTCTGTAAGAGATTTAGGGTTTGAGAAGTATTGGTTAATTTGTCTCTTAAATATGTAATTCTTTATCCATGTTAAGACTTTTAATCAATAGTTTAGTGTGATTTTTGTGAATTTGTGTGGTTTTATCAAGTAATTTATCATAGGATGCTTGAAGCGAGTCATCACAATCTTCATCACTCTCAGAACATTCATCTCCTGATGTTGCACTCACTATAGAGACCTATTCACCCTTCTCAATATGCGATGCGAACACGGTGAAGTTCTTAGACCTATCACCTTCCTCCGAGTCTGCTGAATAACTAGCTGATCTATCATCTGATTCATCATCCCAAGTGGCGACTAAGCCTTTAGAAATTTTCAAGGTGTATATACAATCTGCAGCTATGTGAGCATATCTTTGACACTCAAAATATTGAGGTTTCTTCTTTTTAAGATCAAACTTGTCATTTCGAGATTATGATTTACTTTTATTTCTAGACTCACCTAACTTATCCCCCAATTTTTATCCTTTGCCATTCCTTTTAATATTAGTAGTCTTCACGAACTTGTTCAACTTTTTAGAAATATGGCAATATCATTTAGATTAAACTCACTTTCTCCATCAAACTCAATAGGATCCTCCCTAGTGGTTTTAAAAGTTATGCTCTTCTCTTTTGTGTTGTTAGACTTCTTAGAGGAATTTTTGAAAATTTCCATCTCATAGGATTTTAGGTTCCATACCAACTCTTCGAGTTCAATATCTTTAAAACGTATGATTTCAGAGATGACAATAACCTTAGACCAAAATCTTTCAGGTAGAGACCAAAAAATCTTTTTCACTATGGTAGTCTTAGGAATGGACTCACCTAAATTGTAACTACTAGTTACTATGTCAGTTAGTTTAGCCTGAAAATTAAAATAAACATCATCCTCTTCCATCCTGAACTGTTCAAACCGTGAATGTAACAAATGGAGTTTCAACTGTTTGACAATTGAAGTCCCTTCATGAGTAAGTTAGAGTATATCCCAAGCTTCTATGGCCATTTTGTAACTAGAAATTCTTTTAAAGTCACTCGCGGTCACAGTATTGAATAAAGCACACAAATATTTTGAATTCCAATTTGCATTGTTCAATTCAGCTGGAGTCGAGTCACTCGATGGTTTTGGTTTTGGTTTATTCGCAGTTTCATCCATCATAGTGGGAGGTGAATATCCTACCTCTACAGCAAGCAAAGCTCTCTCATCTAGTGCTTTCAAGAACACTCTCATTCTCATTTTCCAATAGGTGTAATTCAAGCCATCAAACAAAGGGGACCTAGATATGGACCCTCCTTCATGAGCTACGTCCATCTCCTATATTCAGGATCTAGCCCTAGGCAGTTAACCTAAATCTAGATAACCCGTTCTAATACCAATTGAAATTACCTAGGAGGTAATAGAAAATAACATAGAGGGGGTGAATAGGTTTTTTTATCGATTTTATGATCAATTAAAATTATTTTGCAAAATTCCAATTTTAATCAGTCACAAAACCCTAATTCTGTAATCAGATTAATGAAGTAATGATGAATGTAAGAGCGTAAAATAAATCTTGAGACGATACAGAGATTTTTACGTGAAAAAACCTTGGAAACGATCCAAGAAAAAAACCCACAGATACACTCGAGTATCGATGCACTATGAATCAAAGAGTTTGTACAGACTCGATGAAAACAGGATTTACAACCACTCTAATTTGTTGTTCTCCACTCAACGTCTAAAAGTCTTGATCCATTCGTGCTCCACGAAGCTCTCGCTCCAATCTCCGTATTCTAATGGCTCCGCTTCTCAACGGATCAACAAACCACGAAACCTTTTGCTCCAATCTCCGTACTCTAATGGCTTCATTTCTGAATGAATCAATGCAACCATGATGCATAAGGTGGTGTGATGATTTTTCAGCAACCGGACGTTCAATTGTGCATAAGAATCACTCGTATTGAATCACAATTGAAAACCCCCTCATAAACCAGAGAAAACCTTAATACAGAATGATTAATTAATCTATTTTTCTCTCTCCCTGCAAAAGGATCTGATCTATGAAATAATTGCAGAGACCTCAGAAAAGCCACACCAAAATCTATAGAGAACCCTCATATTTATAGATAGAGGAATCCTATTTTGAGTATACTTGTTTCCTTCTTGGACTAGGATTCTTCTCTTATGTAATCCTCTTGTAAATAGGAGTGAATCTACCCAATTTTGGTGTAAATCTCCTTTATACACGTGTAGGTTAAAACAACTATATATATAACAAAACTCATACTGTAGGTCAGTGTCCTGCGTAGATCTGTGCCAAATTGAACTTTCTAGTCACTTTTATCTACTGTCTACGTAGGTATACGTAGCAAAAATCATGAAAACCACTTTTTCCTTTTTTTTTTCCCTTTGGACCCTTTCACTCATATAACATGTTTCCCATAGTTTATTTTTTAATGGTAAGATGATATATTAATAAAACACAGGCTATAGCCTTACATAGAGCAAAGGGGCATACACCAGATTATACTATGAAAACCAAACTTCCACCAAATAAAAAAGTCGAAGAAATAACCTAAATGCCTTATAGAAAAAAGATATAGTAGCGGTCTACAAAAAGAAAGAGAAAGCCTAAAATTTAGATAAACTTTCCTATTCCTGAAATAATGATAGTGAAAGGAAGAGCTGCAAGAAGCTGGAACAATTAGAAGACACCCCTGATGAAATGATTCATCATTAGTATGACTACAATCTGAACTCTATCCCATAACCAGAAGAAAATTTGGTTTGCTTCCAAGCAAAGTTGAAAGTCTTTAGCAACTCGACTGAGAGTAAGAGCAGCATATCTGCTATCCAAAGCCAAATCCATATCACACTACAGTGCTGAAACAGTAGGATACCCAACTCTAGTGCATATTCAAGCAACCAAATAAAGACATAACTGCAACCCCAAGATAACTTCATGGAAGAAGAAAATAATTAGGCAAACCCGAAGCTTGAATCATATTTTGATTTTGAGCTGACTATCAAACTTATCAATAGTGAAAATAATGAATATGATAGAACTGATGATCTTCTTCAGAAGCTAATCCAAAGTACTATACTCATCACTGAAGATTCTCTTATTTATTTCAACCAATACCTCATAGATAGTAGCATAAAACCCCACTTTATTGAGAAGGTAAACTAGAGACTTGTCTTCCAGATTATTAAACATCTAGTATATAGTGTCATCCCAATCCTCATCAGGCCAGACCCTCAAACCTTTTTGCACCATAGATTTTCAAAGTCGAGAAGTAAAGCTACATTGGAAGAATAAATAATCCATGTCCTCTTGCCTTAAACCACAAAAAACACAAGCTGTCTGTTGAACAATGCCAATTCAAAGAAGAAAATACAAAGCGGGGATTAAGTTCAAGTGAACCACACAAACCATGAAAGGGTGCTTAGGAACACAATGAGTGAACCAAAAAATCCTTTTCCAATTGACCTTATCAAATTTCTGTCTCAACGTATCCAAAGCCGAATTAATAGTGAATGTGCCATTGGAAGGAACCCGAACCAATTGATCTTTTCTGGATTCATTAGGCAAATTTTTTTGAGGGAAAGTAGCCTTGATATCTAGCCAGAATTGAGAGTTTAGAGCAGGAAAAGGCCAACCTGAAGCACTAATCAACCTACTCACAGTAGCATTTGCACCAATACTAGAAGATCTAATAATATTAGTAGGACATAAAGCATACAAAGGACCTTGAGGATGTCAATTGTCATACCATAGAGAGGTAGTCCTACCATCACCAATCACCATTTTGAAAGCATTTCTAACAAGAGGTCTTAATTTGAGAAGCTTCTTCCAAGTCCAAGTGTTATGCTGAGGTTCACCAATTTCCCATAAATTCTTGTTCTTTATAAGATTAAACTTAACCCAAGAGGACCCAAGAGAGACAGAAATAGGATGTAAAAGTTTCCAAATGTGTTTCACCATAGCTGCTTTATTCCATTCCTCAACATCCTTGATGCCAAGATCTCCTTCATCAAAAGGAGCACAAACATTTCTCCAAGCAACTTTACAACCTCCTTTACACATTTTTGCACATGTCCAAAAAACCTTCCTAAGAAGAGCAGTTAAATCATGAATGACAGAGTTAGGAAAAATGAAAGTAGAAGCCCAATACACTTGAGAAGAAAATAACACAGCTTTCACCAATTGCAATCTGCCCCAAAACGAAAGAAATTTGGTAGACCAACCAGAAATCTTCCTTAAAATTTTAGCAACCAACATATCACAGTCATCCTTCCCTAGTTTAGTGGAAAGGAGAGGGACCCCCAAGTATCTCACAGAAGAGCATCTTCTTGAAAATCAAGCCTTCATTTAATTTTAATGAGAGAATCAGGAGGAACTCCAACATGGAAGAGAATACTCTTAGCATTGTTAAAAAGAAGACCAGAAAGCTTGCAAAACTCTTCAAAGTGTTTATAATGCAATCCAAGTAATGAATATCCCCAGCTGAAAAAAGAAGTAAATCATCTGCAAATAAATAGGTTAGTAATTTGTTGTTGCTGACATTTCCAATGATAGTTGAAACCTTCATTGTTAGCCACCTCTCTAGCAAGCATACCAGAAAGTACCTCCATTCCAAAAACAAATAAATAGGTAGATAAAGGATCTCCTTGACGTATGCCTCTGGAACTTTTATAGAAACCCCAATAAGCACCATTAATATTAACAGAAAATATAGGAGATAAGATACAAGTCATAATGTGCTTAATCAAATGATTATGGACCTTAAAAGCAATGAGAGTAGCTTTGATAAAACCTCAAGATATGGTGTCAAAATCTTTTGTGAGATCCACCATAATACCAACCCTAGGATCTCTATCATTCATATGATAATCCTAAAGCAACTCTTGAGCCAAGAGAATATTATCAGTAATGCTCCTACCGAAGATGAAAGCACCTTGATTCAAGCTCACACATTCCCACAAACAATATTCATCTTGTTTGCAATAATCTTAGTGATGCATTTATAGAGAGTAGAACAAAGAGAGATAGGCCTATAATCAGAGACAAAATTAGGAGTATCAATCTTTGGAACCAATGTAATGACAGTGCAGTTGATCTCCTTCAAAAGATAACCATTATGGAGGAAAGTCTGAATGGCTTTGATAACATCAACCACCAATAATAATCCAAGTATGCTTGTAGAATAAGACATTAAAACCATCACTCTCTGGAGACTTGCCATCCTTCATAGAAAACATAGCAGACCTAATTTCTTTAGCAGTAACTGGATTAGATAAACCATGAATGTGAGTCAAAGATAAAGGCTGCTTTACAAAGGAGCTCAAATCTGGAATAACATCAGAATATTTATCCTTCAAAAGATCCTCATAGAAGATAATAATCTCACTTTGAGCCATAGTTGGATAATCTAGTCTTTCACCATTTCTGGAAGTAATAAAAAGAATGGAATTAACTTTCTTTCTATAGTTTGCCATTTTATGAAAATAGGATGTATTCTTATCTCCAAGTTGCAACCACTGAATTCTAGAATTTTGTTTACATTGAGATTCTTCAACTATAGAAAGATGAAGGTAAGTGGAGAGGCAAGTTCTTTCTTGAACATGCAAAGCCTCATTTCCGGGATTGGCATCTAATTGAATTTGAATAGAAGAAAAACTATCCCTAGCATTCATCACTTGAGAAGAAAGATCATTGTAATTACTCACATTTAAGTTCTTTAGCTCATGCTTTAATAACTTGAGTTTTTGAGAAATTCTAAACATAGAAGAACTAAGGATGTTAATATCCCAAACTCTATTAACCAAATAAAAAAATTGAGGATGATGAACCAAAATCTTGATAAGAATTAGAGCATGATCATAAATACCCTTAGCCTCAAACACTACTTCTGAGGTGGGAAAAGCCAAATTCCAACTCTCATTCACAAGAGGCTATCAATCTTCCTGAACACAGAACCATTGGACCATGTATATCTCACCCCTGACTGCTTTAAATCTAACAAAGAAGCCTCATCCAAACAGTCACTAAATTCCCTCATGCTAGAGTCCCACACACTAGACCCCCCACATATATCATAAGAATACCTTAAAGCATTAAAATCTCCAATAAACAAGATAGGAGAATTACCATAAGTATTTGAAAGCTATAAAATATCTCTCCACAATCTTTTCCTGTCAATAGTATCATTCTGAGCATAAACAAAACCTCAAATGCATTGAAAAGAAGCATTTAAAGACCAAATGGAACATAGAATTACTTGATCAAAGTCCATGATCTTAGTAAGATGATACTTGGAAGGATCCCAGCAAACCCAAAAAATTGCATTGAAAGCATGATAATAATTAGTTAAAAAAACTCCAGCCTTTAGCTACATGATTAAGAATTCTAGCAGCTTTACTCTCATTCACTTTAGTTTCAACCATACAAAATAAAGAAAGTTGATGCCTTTTCACTATCAAACCAACCTCATACTATTTTTCAGGGGAATTCAAACCCTTAACATTCCAAGAAGCGAAAAACATAAACACTATGTACTAATAAAAAAGAGCCCTCTCAAGCATTAGCTCCTCCTACAACAAAAGAACCACCACTAACTCTCGTTCTTGTTTTAACCCCAGAAGGAGGCAACTCAGCTTTACTCTTCTTAATAGGTTTAGCAATTCTACTTTCAGCTACATTAGGAAACTTACTCTCCACTTGAATAAAGCCTGGCCTAGCAGTGGCAGATTGAGAGTCCCTTTTAAGATCAACTGGATGTTCATGAGTAGGCTTAACATCAGTAATGGCAACAATAGTTTCAGAGCTAACTTCCACACCAAGAGCATGATCTCTCTCATCCTCAAGTTGGATATTTTGATAATCAGGAACTATTTCCTTATTCTCATCATTTTCTTGTAAAGCATAGAATGCATTTGCAGCAAGAATAGTAGAATCAGGTATGCCATCAACTTAAGTCAAAAGGATATGGACAACAAGATCTTCAGTAGCATTAGATACCCCTACCTCCTCCATACACTCAGGAACTTTAACTTGCTTGCCTAATTTACTAACCACCCTCTATTCAGTGCTAGCCCCTTGAGTTTTCTTCTGCTGAACTTGATTAGCTTATTGAGTAACCACATTTACTGGGCAATTCCTATTCCAATGCCCAAATACTCCACACCTAACACATTTGGCAGGGAACCACTGATACTCCACTTTAATTGTTTTAATTTCTCCAGATTCCAATGTAATATCAAACTCTTTTAGGTTCTCATCCTTAGCAGATACCTCCACACATACCTTTGCAAAACTAATCCTCTCGCCCTTTTCAGTAAGGAGATCAAGGTATAATGATTTTCCCAAGGCACTTGCTAAATGGCTTAAACCTAAACCAAACCAGAACTGCAAAGGGTCATTTATTAACTTAGCCCATAATTGGATAGTTGAAATTTCCGCTTTATGCAAAGACAAGTCTCCCCTCCACTTCTGTAACACAAGAAATTGGTTGATAAAATGCCAAGGACCATTTTCAAGAATCAGTTCACATTCCTGCTCTGTTGAAAACTGTAAAAGATAAAACCCTTTATCTACCCCAAGCACATTTTTAATCCCAACAGCACCCGAAAGCCGATTTGATATGGAATTAACAACATTGTAAGGTAACTATTTGTCTAAAACATAACCTACCAGGCTGGTTTTCCACCGTAAACTACTTGCAACAGCCACTTCTGGTGGAAAAGAGACCACCACTATATTTCCCACACGAGTTGGTGGAAAATAAGCTAATTTTTGCCTTAGTGTTGATACAGGATGCATCATATTTATCCAAGTGATTCCTATGACACCATCAGTAAGTTTCGTAGGTCCATTTAGTTGTACAATACCTCGTAGCAATGGAAAAACATCATTCCCTTGGCTTGTAACCCCTTCAACCCTAGTGGACTGGTTAGCAATAATGTCTTGGTGACCCTTGTCTACATAACCTTGCCCACGACTTTGATGTCTTCCACGTGAAACATCCTTCTTCGTTACTAACGAACAAACGAACTCTTTAACTCCATTAAAGTTCATGAAGCATGCGTTGATAACACCATCCGCCATTAAAAGAAAAGTGAAACCCTAGAAAAAATGTTGGCAGTGCGAGAGCCTTGCAATAAAGGATAGTGAGAAAACCCTAGGGAAGAACTAGGGTTTGAAGAAAAATCGTTGAAAGGAAAACCCTAGAAGAGAACTAGGGGTTTGAAGTGAAAATAACCAGATTAATGAATAGATCAATAAATACAAATGAAGACATCATTAACTTCAACAAGTAGAATAATGAAGAGAGAGAGATAATTGCATTCAAGAGCAACCCTAGCAATAAATGCTAAGATAAACCCTAGAATCAACACAGGCCTTCAGCGCCCACTACCCAATCACCACTCTCTCAAAATCGCCAAGAATTTCCCTTCTCATCGAGGGAGTCCTTGGTTCCATCAAATGGGGGTGTTTCCCATAGTTTATGGCTCTTAAAATGTCCGTTTTGTCTTCCGGAATGCATTTTTGGCTAAAAAAGCCTCACTATTTGAATTTAACGAAGCTTGTTAAACCTAGCCGACCTTACAATCCACTCAACATGGTTATTGTCTAGAACATGCCAAAAGCAAACAATACTAACAAGTATTCTTATAAAAATTATATATAAATCAAATCAAATATTATGTGTGGGTGCAGGCTACGCACGACCATATACCAAACAGAGAACTTCAATTGGATTTGACAATACAATCATTCAAGATAATATATTGAAATATCTCGTATAGTGATCTGATCCAATACCAGTCACAATTTGTCTGTTTCATTAATTACTTAAAAACACTCTGCAACTGAGTTGAAAATTATATAGCAACTATTACCAAAAAATTATGGAATTGATAAAACACCAACTAGTAATATATTAACTACTTTCAATGAAAATATACAAGTGCTAGGAGACACAATGAAAGGTCATGCAGACTCGTGTTTCACAACTTCCATAATGATTAAACAACTTTCATTTCCATTTCTCATGCATGATTGTTTATTTGGATCACCCTTGGTCACAGCAAAGCCCATGGCCAGCTCATCCACAATCCATTGCGCGTTTTAATGGAAACATCACCCTTGCGCCTTTTTTCCTCTTAACAGAGGCTAACAATGGCCATATCTATACCATGATTGGACGTATCATCCTATACTTTTAAAAAGTGTCGTTACGAAAAAGTCATACTTACTTTTAAGATCATACTAATATTCACTTTTAAGATTACATCAATATTTCGATCGCGATCGTAGTACCACGAGTGAATTATGATCGGTACACATGCAGTTTAATTGAAGCAAAACATTTATGCTAATTCAAGTGTAACAATGCTGCCATAGAAAAAAATTATTTGATTATAGAAAAGAAACCGCTGCCAAAATTATTTGGTTCTACAAGTTGGGTACTTTCTCATTTTGGGATCCTATTTGTTAGGGGAAAAGAAGCTATATATTAAGGCCCTATTTGGTAATGTTTTTTTTTGAGTTTCTGTTTTAGTTTTCAAAAAAATAAAATAAAAATTTAAAAGTTCTTTGTTAACGTAGGTTTTGTTTTTTCTTTAGATTTTAAAATTTTCAAAAATAATTGCAAAAAATCACAATTTTGTGAACAATTTTGGAATCTTCATTTAAAGCTTTCGTTTTGAGTTTCTATTTTCAGAACACCCAAAACGTGGCTACAACAACATAATAAATTTAAATAATAACTAATAAAAAACTAAAATAAATAAATAAATAAAATAAATTTAATAAATAATAAAAAATAAATAAATTTGATTAAATAGAAAATTAGTAATAAATAATTAAAAATAATAAATAAAATAAAACAAAATAAATAATAAACAAAAATGAATAAATAAATATTAAATATTAAATAAATTTGAATAAAGAGACATAAATAAAATAATAAATAAATAAAAATGAGTAATAAATAATTAAAAATAATAAATAAAATAAAACAAAAAGTAATACTCCCTTCGTCCCAATTTAAGTGTCCACATTCACTATTCAACCAATTCCAAAATAAGAAATGTCAATGCCACTTTATTTGGTCAATTTACCAATTTACCCTTCAATCATTCAAATTATAAAATATCTAAACTACAAACATCACATCACTTGGTGGGATCAAGGGTAAAATTATAACGCCCCGCGTTTTCCTTTCTCCTTTCTGGAATTCTTTTCCAAGAGTTAACGTTTTGTGACATCACTTATTCATGACATCTTGTGTATTCTCAGTACGTGTAAATGTTTCGCATTTGAGTTTTGGACTTAGCAGGATGACTTCGTGGTATTTTGTTTTCGGTTTCGTGGATTTATGTTTCGTTGACGACTACGTGGGTTCATCGTAACGTTTTCTCGTTGATGCTTTGGCGATCGTGTTTCGTGCTCGAACGTGTTACTTAGTTTATCGTAGACGTTTCGGTGTAACACTTATATGATTATGTGTTTATTTTTATTTCTTGAAATTTTGGGAATGAGGGGTATTCTCGGCGTTTCACTTGTTTGTGGGAGTTGTTGAGAAAGTATGAGAGTCTTCCTATGTGTTTGGGAGTGCTCAGACATGTCCCGAATTGTTTCGGAATTTTCCGGTGTCATCTTAGGGCTTTGGAGCCTTTTCTTGCACTTTGCTGTTTTAGGGTTACCGAGTACTCGGTAACTGTTCATACCGAGTACTCGGATACTGTTCATACTAGTACTCGAGGTACAACTCATCAGATTTCACAGATTGCCTATATAAGGAAATGTTGACCTAAAACACTTTATTTCTTCTTCTTTATTCTCCAAACTCGGCCTATTTCTCTCCCACTTGTTTTATTTCAATCTTTGCTCTATATCATATATTTGGGCTTGGAATTTGGTTATGATTTCAACACGGAAGTTGGTTGTGGTAGTCTTGCCTTCGATTTGAGTCGTGGATTGGTAAGAGTTTTCTCCTCTTCGTGAGTTATTTTTCCCAAACCCTAGTTTTGGGTTTTATTGTCAAACCATGTGTTGATTCATGTTTTCTTTGTGGTTTGAGTCTCGATTTATTCTTAGGAGGGTATGGGAAAGCTTTTCACTGATTGGTTTTATCGGTTTTGTTTTCTGGTGAAAGCTATGGTTTTGATAGGCCTTGGTTGGTGATTGGGCTTGTTTTTCATTTGAGGTAAGGGAAAGCGATCTTTATCTCTTGTTCTTTGATTTGTGAGTGTGCGATTTCATTTCCAGACTTTATCACCCTAGAAATATTTTTACGAAGTGTAAACTTGAGAAATATGAATTTAGAGTTTATTGGTGTTTATGTTCTATAATCCATGTTTATATCATCCTTGAAATAGGTATATGATGTATGTTAGATGAGTTATGAGTTGTTAACTTTTTAAGTTGAAATATACTTGTATGCATATAAATATGAATATGAGTATTGAGGTATATATGTATAAGTGTAAGTATACATATAGGATTTCGGGTGTTAGTAGTGTAGCCTTGATAGCGTAAGTATGCTAGCTACCTTGGTTAGTGAATTGAGATGTGGAACTTATAGTGTTATTCTAGTTTCCCCATTCTTGTGAATTTTGAGGGTTCTATATTGAACATTAAACTTAGTGAATTGAGTTAATGTGTTAATTAAATGTTTTAATTAAGATAAAAGCATGTTAAATGAAAGGTAAAGTTATCTTTATGAATTAAAGGGTAACTTGATGATTTAGAATATTATTTATGCATGATAATATATCCTTGTCAGTTAAATACTTTAATTGAAATAAAGGTATCTTAAATGAATGGAAATGTTATCTTTGTGTATTAAAGGATAACTTGATGATTTGGGATCATGCATGGTGCATGAAAAAGCATCTTTGTTGATTATTGCTTTAAATAAAGTTTAAAAGCATGTTGAATAATGAAAAGCATTTGTGTTGACATTTTGGGAATGTTAGTAATGAATATGATGTGATACATATTTATGTTGATGCATGGGTCATTGAGGACATAATGCATGGGTTCACCTTTTGTATTGAGAACTCAATTGGTGTTGGGCTACGCCCGGTTGTGTAACCTTGGGTGAGTAGTCTTGGGTCGAATCATCACAACAACTGGCCAGGAGGTGTCCCCCACCTACGGAACTAAAAAGCCAAAAATTGTTGATATAGGTTGGGTCGTCCCATCCTCAAAGTCGCAGGTCGTCTCGTGCATCTGGTATACGAATCTTTAGTATAGGTCGACTCGTGCTACCGCCTTCCTTGTTAAAAGTGAGAAGTGTCAAAATCACTTGGGAAGAATCGGTGTGGTACTCTTTCTCAGTGTAAATGGGTAGAGTGCGTATTCATGAGGTAGGTTCCATGAGGTGTGTGAGTCACATTGCATATGAGTTGCTAATATGTGATTATGTTTACATGTGCAATGATATATAATTCACATGTTATTAAAATGCTAAAGTGAAATGGAAGGATGTGAGAAAATGATTTGCATGCCTTGTTTAAAGTATAATGTGGGATGAATAATTATACTTGTTGTTATGTGCTTATATGCCCTTAGGTGGGGTTATGAGTTGGTTTTCTATGGCTTTCTTGTGATAAGTAAAGTCGGTAGTGGACTATGGAGCTAAGTGTGGATTGTGACCTTTGAGAAGGTAGGTAATAGTTGAGTAACCTTGGTTAGTAGTGGGGTATTGACCAATTGATGTTTTTGCACCTTTGTGGGGTGTACGATCCTTGATTGGTTGTGATTTTGGTTGGTTATGTAGTGATGGTCATTTGATACTTCTTTTGCATTTGAGGAAGGTATCGTTGATTATACTTCGGGGTTTGATGTTGATTAAGTGAGGTGGGGGTTGATCCTAGTCACTTGTGTGGTAGTTGTCTCTTGATTCCATTAGTAATCTAAGAGAAGTGATATTAATTGTGAATAGAGGTTTGAATGGATTGGATGAGATTTTGATTAAACCGAATTTGTCCTATAGTACTGGCTACTAGGGTTTTCCTTTTCATATCCTAAGAATAGAAGTGTTCTTACGGTGGTTTCCTTAACCACCTGGAGTGGTTAAGATGAGTCATTCGTTGAGAGTTGAATTGAGTTCCCGGTTGGGAATTGAGTTGGGATTATATTTCCCGTTTTCGATGAAGGGTTGTCATTTTTGGACTTCATTCTTCGTTCTCTGTGGTTCATGTCGGATGTTGAGTCACTCCGCATGGTGTTGTAGATGTTTTGGTGTGTTCGGGTTTGGCCCAGAGTCGTCCGGCTTCATTTCGGAGCTTTTCGGGTTCATTCCTTGACTTTGCATTCTGGGGGCCACCGAGTAGTTAGTGATCATTCTACCGAGTACTCGGTGACTGCGTAAGTCCGCACACTTGCGCTCAAGGCCCTAAATCCACCCGAGAGTTTTGAGAGTTTTGGGCATAAAATGTCTACCGAGTACTCAGTGAAAACTGATTTGTGTACTCTTTTTAGCTTATTTATCTTCTCTCCCTTCTGCTTCACCACTTCTCCTACTATGCTTGAGGCATTATTTAATGATTTTTAGGGATGAGTTTTGTTGGTTGGAGGATCGGCTTAGATCCATCTTTCTTGAGTGTTGGTTACGACGGAATGCCAAGCCACTCCTTTGTGTCATCATTGAGCCGTGGGGTTGGAAACAGACATTGGGTTCCATGGTTCTAGCGTGTTACTTGTTCCTTCTTCTTCCTCATGGGACGTTAAAGGAATCCTAGAGTTGGGATTGTTCAGTTGACTTAAGAGTGTTTTTCTCTCCGTATGTGTATCTCATACTTTCTTTCATTCCAAGTTTCGGTTATGATATGTGTGTCTTAGCGCACATACATATTGGTGGTTTCCTTCGTCATGGGTGGATGTCCCTCCATGTTGACGAGATGTTCCGGTTATTCTTTGGTTAGCATTGGAGTTTCATCCCTTGCCTGATGTCATGGTCTTTTTTGGCAATTCTAGAGTGTAGTGTTCACGTACCTTTCGTGGTTGAGTAGTTATCCTTCCTTGTTCATAGTGAGGACATTAGTGATTGAACTGATCCCCTTGTGGATGGTATCGTGAGATTGATGTTGTGGCATCAGTAGTGATATTGAGGTGAGTGTGGTTCGCCTATGTGAAGAGATTAAAGGGTCGTATGTGTATTGTGTAGATATGCATTGACGTTGATTATTTGGGCACGTAAGGACTTGAGAGTTTCCTTAGTACTGGTTATGAATGTTTCTTCTTATGGACATCGTGGTGATTTTAGTTCCTTTGGAACCTATGGTTATTGTTGTGGCCCTAAAGTGATTAGCTCTGTTATGCTAGGGTATTGTGTACTTGGAGTATTGTTATGTAAGTAGTGTAGACTACTAGTGTTGGATTGGTGGGTACTAGTCATAGTGTTCTCTCGTGAGGTTAAGACAGCCTGACTTGTAATTATTTTTTGTCTCTACGTGTATATATATATGTAGGTATGTGTTCGCCATATGGTGTGATATTTTGGATTCGTTATGTGTTAGTTGCCTTGAGGGATTTGTTTCAGGGGTCTCGTATTGGTGTGATTGCCATGTGGGACAATGGCCCGGCCTAGGGTAGAGTCATGTACACGGGTTGGTTCGCACTAGGTTTGTACGGTCGAAGGATGTGACGATTTTGGATTTCCTTTTTCCTACAGGGCTCAATTAGCTCACCCCGGCGTTGGTTTGCCCTGGTGCAGGTGATGTTTCATCTTGGTATCAAGTTTTCTTACAGGATGGCTCGTCGTACCGATGTTGTTGTGGGTTTTGGGACGTTTATACTTAGTGTTGTTCCAGTTTAGTTTCCTTTACTTGTCGCTTATATTGGAACTGTTGTTGTACTTCTTGGGAGCCAGTCTGTTGGCATATCCCTTCCTTATATTTTGCATCATTGCATCGTTGTAGAGATGTATTCTTTCGGCATCTAGATGTGCCTTGTGTATTATTTGGTTTAGCTTCTGCTTTTTTGTGTATGAAATAATTATTGTTAATAATATTCCATTTGGTTTATGGTATTGATATTCTTAGTTTGTCGCTCAGTTTATGGATCACGACCCCGATATTGATAAATATTAATTAAATTTGAATAAAAATGTATAAATAAATATATAAATTAGTTCATTTTATTTTTATTAGTAATTATTTCATGATTTATTAATTGTTTTCGTTACCAAACATATTTTTCAGTTTTTTGCTTTCAAAACTTCCACAACATTACCAAACAGGATTTATGTTGTCCAAGTTGTGTAGGTAATTATCTTAGGTTGGTTACTCTCTAATCTCAACGTTGGGCTTAAACAAAACAACTTAAGACTTAAAAGAAGAGTTGACTGAACTTGGCGTCCCTAATGAATTAGTATATATATTAGAACCTATCTATTTGCTAAACTAGTATCGAATAATTTGTGACAATATGAAAACTTCTACTATGAAGAGCACTAAATAATTGTAGGATTATTTTATAGAAGCATTCTGTGTCTGGTAATACATTCGTATATACTCCCTTCGTCCCAAATTAATTGTCCACATTCACTTCCATCCTAAAATAAATAAAGTCAATGCCACTTTATTTGTTCAATTTATCAATTTACCCTTCAATCATTCAAGTTATAAAATATCAAAACTACATACATCACATCACTTGGTGGAACCAATGATAAAATTGGTTTTTCATTCACTATCACACCAATAAAAGTCATTATCTCAAAAAGTTGGATTACCCAAAAGGAACTTACAATTTAGGATAGAGGGAGTACTACAATATTTATCTCTGTGAACGTAGTCAGGAGTTTAACCAAAAATAAGGAGGATTAAAAGTAGTAAACAAATTACTAGTATAGGGTAAAGTGCATTAAACCCCCGCAAACTACTCTCCCAAGAAACTCCCTAAACTTTGAAAATCACAGAATACCCCTAAAACTATGTTAAACATTGCACATAACCCCCCTAAACTATCACAAAAAGGAAAAAAAAGAAGCCCCGTTGTCTTCAAATTATTTTATAAATGACTATAATGCCCTTACTTATTCAATTAATTTAATACACCTTTATTATCAACAAATAATATAAAATACTTGTTGTAAATTTGATGGTATAATCTCTATTAAAAAATAATGCTTTTAGATTTTTATACAAAATAATTAAGTTTAAATTTTAAAAAGATTAAGTAATTATTCAAGACCTTTATAAACATAACATGAGAAAAATGATTTTTGTCATTAAAGTAATTTAGAAATTCATTATTGTTAGTCACTAATTAACCCTAGAGGGGGTGAATAGGGTGTTCAAAAATATTTCTAATTCTTTTCAAAATTGGAACACGCTATAATCAAAACACAATTTCTCAATGAACAAGTGAATGATTCAATTTCAATTCTCTAACAATTAATCTCAAGACAAATTGTAGCATACAAGATATTCAAGTGATTATAGCATGCAAGTTACTCAAGTAAAGAGAAAGAGATAGAGAGATTGACACCGTGATTTTTTCGAGGTTCGGTAACTCCTACTCCTCGGCTCAAGAACCCCTTCTTGAGATTTTTCCCGATCCTTTCACTATGGCCCTGCCTTCACAGGTGGAATGACAAACCTTTATAACACAAGCCTCTCAATCTTCTCTCCCAATCAAGAGAACAACACTCTCTTGAACAATCGGTGGACTTCACTTGTCCGAGATTACAAATTCGTATGTAATCAATAAAATCACTCAAGAACAAAATCACTCAAAACCCAAAGGTTTTTATAGAAGATAAATCAATATAAGCTCAAGTGTTTTTGGTGATTTTACAATAGCTCTAGAAATGTATTCTCAAAGGATATGATCAATGAATGATATTTGGAGAATAAGAAGAGATACTAGAGGTTTTGATTTTCAAAGAAACTTGAAGAAAATCATATTTTCAAAGCTTGGTTTCAATGGTTTTTGTAGAGAAAATTTCTGCAGAATTTTTTATAGCTTTCTTTCTCTTTGTGTTTTAATCTCTCTACATTCAATATACACATCTCATTCTATATATAGCATTGCATTAGCGTTTTGAAGAATGATTATAGTATTTGAAAGACAAGAGCCATTTGAACACCATTAAAAACAATCCACAAAACATGGGAAATGTTTTCTGAAGAATCTGCAGATTTTGAGGATCAACTAGTCGACTACTTTTCATTTCAGTCGACTACATGATTTCATCTAGTCGACTAGATTGAGTTCTAGTCGACTACAATGATACTTCTAGTCGACTAGAATAATACACATGGTGATTCTAGTCAACTACAACTTAAAAAACATTTAATAAAAATGTTTTTCTTTCCGTTTAAGTTCGGTAAAGCGTTTTTCATTCCATTTGAGTTCGGTTCATTTTATACTTGAGCTTATATGATAATATCGACGCATAAAATTACCTTGTTACAATGATCGCTCCCCGACCTATCTACCCCAAGTCTTGAGTCTTCGACTTTCGCCTTTGCCGTTGAATTAAATGATTTTCCATTTTGCGCTTCAATTTCTTTCACAGCTTTTCGCTTTAAATCAAGCTTTCTTTCCGAGCTTGCTTTTCGAGTCATTTCCTTTCCGAGTTTAATTTCTGAGTCGTTCACCTGTCTTTTGCTGAAAATATAAACTCGATAATTCATTAGTATCAAACACTCTTCAATGGTTTGTTATCATCAATTTTGGAATTGTTTGTCGAGAGTAAATTTCAAAGCCAACAATCTCCCCCTTGATGATGACAAAACATTTTGTGTTTGCTTGGCATTTGGCGAAACATCAAGTGATGCTCCCCCTCAACATGTGCATAGTATTTTGATAAAATGCTCCCCCTTATTAAATGAGATTTGCAATTTAATAGGCCTTTTGATATAATATATAAAAATAGGCGCACAATTGAGATAGCAAAAATAAACAGCATATCATAGATGTTTCAGTTTAATACAAGCTGTTTATACTAATGAAAAAACATGGAAAAGAAAACAAACAAGTTCGCAAAATAACCATAACAAGCCACACAAAAACAGACATTGCTAATGTCGGATAATGAAATACATGACAGTACAACAGCATAATTTATCCCCCTCTTTGTTAGCGTCGAGGGGCGTATGAGCGAGGGTTCCTGAGTCCAAGAGTGAGGTCATCAAGTGACCCAGCCAGATTTGTAATGTGGGTAGACATTTCCTCATCATGAAGAACAAGGTGCTCATTGATCAATCGAATGGCTTCCATATTCTGGTTCATGGTCATATCAAGACGCTGAAGCAGTTGTTGCTGCTGCCTAAGTAGGTTCGTATTGCTCTGAACAAACCAAAGAATTTGGTCGAGAAGAGTAGCCTGAGAAGCCGAAGCGCTGTCCAACGGAGGAACTGAGGAAGAGGCTTCCTGGCGCGGTGCAGAAAAGGAAGGAGCTAGGCGCGAACGAGGAGCAGGCACACTCTCAGAAATGAAGTTTCCTTCCTCAGAAGAAATGTGCATATGCTTGACATGAGTGGCGTCAAGAAAAATAGGGTGATGCTCGGACACTTCATTTGGAAAATTAAAACCTTTCCGCTGCAGTAGATATGTAATGTGCACGGGAAAACAAAGCGGGCCAGATGGCTTGCGCTGACATGTAAGGATGACGAAACGGAAAATATAAGCTAAATCAACACGGGTTCCTGTCAAAACGCAATAAACCAAGAAGGCCTCCATACGAGAAACACTGCTACGACTACCAGTTTTAGGCAGAATAGAGTAAGTAATAACATTATGAATTAATCTAGCCTCGGGTAGTTGCATAGAAGAGATAATACCAGCGTTCTGCGAAATTTCTTTGTCGACGTATATAGCCCGAAACGCCTCAATACAATCGAACCCATCAGCCTTATACCAATCCTTGGAGAAGTGGCGGATACCATCATTCGGAAGCGAGAAAATGCGCTTGATTTCGCTGTCATCGACAGTCTCGTCTTCACCACATAGATTAAAATGAATATGAGGGAGTTATTTCTCCTTATGATTTTCAAGAGAAGCGTAGAAGGCTTTGACAATTCGCAGAAGTACCGGAATGTCAAGAGAAACGAAAAAATCCCAACCAATTGCTCGGAACAACTCAAAAGTTCGAGCCCTAATTTCAGTGCATAAATCTTTTGTGACAATACGGCAAGGTGTAGGAGCACGATGATGAAATATAGTGATGAATTTATTTCTATCATCATCATCAAGAAGAAGTACCTCAAGAAGAAGAGATTCATTCAACGCCTCTTCATCAACAGCCGTAGGAATGCGTGGATTGGTGGAGCTTTGGCCTCCATCAATGCGGGAACGTTTCCGAAATAGACCTCAAGTCTTCGGTGGCATTGTAGAAGATAATGCACAAATATATAGAGATATATAGATATATGATGGTGTATATATATATGTGTGTGTATATATATACGTGAGAAAGATAATTAAAATGAAGAAATTAAATAAAGGAAATGGGTGAAGGATGATAGAAATGTAAAATTAATGAGAGATAGGTGAGGATTTGAAGGTATAAATGGTAGTAGGAGAGGGATTGAGAGGAGAGGGTTTGAAGGTGTGTGAAGATGGAGGGAGGCGGATGGAGAGAAAGAGAAGAAGTTTAGGTTTTAAAGGGGTTGAGTCGACTAGGGCTAGGGTTGAGTCGGTTAGAATAGGGTTTGAGTCGACTAGGTTTGGGATGAGTAGACTAGGAAGACCAAGTAGTCGACTAAAACTTTGTTTGAGTCGACTAGAATGTCAAATGAGTCGACTAAAGGGTAATGTAGTCGACTAGAACGTGAAGAACATGAAATGGTGAAGCTACTGACCAAAGTAGTCGACTAGAGTGATTTACACTACACAGGATGAGTCGACTAGAAGGCAAAAATGATAAAAATAAAAACAAATCAGGAAATAAATACACAAAAATAGCAAAAATATGAAAAATAAAGATTACGAAAGAAAATACGATAAAACATCACAATCCATGGCCATTCCGATTTCTCGACGAATTTTAGAAAAAGATTCGTCCGCAAGTGGTTTTGTAAAAATATCCGCCAATTGATTTTTAGTATCGATAAAAACCAATTCAACGTTACCCTTAGCAACATGATCACGTAAAAAATGATGCCTAATCTCTATATGCTTGGTGCGTGAGTGATGAATAGGATTCTTTGAAATACAAATCGCACTCGTATTATCGCATTTAATAGGCACGTGAGAGAAAGTAAGACCGAAATCAAGTAGTTATTGCTTAATATAAAGAGTTTGAGTGCAACTACTACCTGCGGCCACTTATTCGGCTTCGGCCGTAGATAATGCAAACGAATTTTGCTTTTTACTTAACCAAGATACTAGTGAGTGTCCTAGAAAATGACAAGTGCCGCTTGTGCTTTTTCGATCAATTTTACATCCCGCAAAATCGGCATCCGAATAACTAATAAGATCAATTGAAGTTCCTCGTGGATACCAAAGTCCTAAGTTTATTGTACCACTTAGGTAGCGAAAAATACGTTTGACCGCAAGAAAACGAGATTCCTTAGGACATGATTGAAATCGGGCACATAAGCATACGCTAAACATTATATCCGGTCTACTAGCGGTTAAATAAAGCAAACTTCCGATCATGCCTCTATAGTTAGTAATATCAACACATTTACCATTTTCATCTTTATCAATCTTAATAGAGGAACTCATAGGAGTTATGGCATGTTTGGTAGCCTCCATACCAAATCGCTTTAGCAAATCCTTAGTGTACTTGGATTGGCTAATGAATAAGCCATTCGAGCTTTACGTGATTTGCAACCCTAAGAAGAAATTCAACTCACCCATCATGCTCATCTCAAATTCATTTTCCATGCTTGTAGCGAAATCCCTACATAAAGAATTATTTGTTGAGCCGAATATGATGTCATCAACATAAATTTGGACAATCAACAAATTATTTTTGATGGTTTTTGTAAAAAGTGTGTTGTCAACTTTTCCTCTTGTAAAACCATTTTTAGTCAAAAATCCGCTAAGTCTCTCATACCAAGCTCGAGGCTCTTGCTTTAAACCATATAGAGCTTTAGCTAATTTTAAGACATGATTTGGAAAAAGATTATTTTCAAAACCGGGTGGTTGCTTCACAAAGACTTCTTCTTCTATGACACCATTTAAGAAAGCACTTTTGACATCCATTTGATAAAGAGTGAAATTTCTATATGATGCAAATGCAAGAAGCATTCTAATTGCTTCTAATCTATCTACCGGTGCAAAGGTCTCATCATAGTCGATGCCTTCCTCTTGATTATATCCTTGTGCTACCAATATTGCTTTATTTCGAATAATTACTCCATTCTCATCCTTTTTGTTTCGAAAAACCCATTTTGTGCTAATTATAGTTTGATTTTCGGGTCTAGGAACTAAACGCCAAATTTGATTGCGTTCAAATTGATTTAGTTCCTCTTGCATTGCTACGATCCAAGAATCATCACATTGAGCTTCGTGGAAATTGTTGGGTTCGATTTACGATACAAAGGCCATGTGGTTGCAAAAATCTTTAAGTTGAGATCTAGTACTAACCCCTTTTAAAGGATTACCTATGATTTGATCAAGAGGATGATTGTGAACAATCCTCCATGCTTTAGGCATTGAGTTGGTCAAGACATCATTGGATTGATGCTCAACTTCCCTTATTTCTTTTTGGCTACATGATGAGTTGGAGATATTGAGAGTATTTAGATTATCCTCAATCCCAACAACCTCATCTTCTTCTAGGTCAATTCTAGGTGATGGTGGTGAGGGTGATTCATCAAAGACAACATGAATAGATTCAACCATGGTTAGAGTCTTTTTGTTATAAACCCGAAATGTTTTACTCCTTGTAGAATATCCTAGGAAAATTGCTTCATCCGATTTGGAGTCGAATTTTCCAAGGTTGTCTTTATCATTTAACACAAAACATTTACACCCGAAAACTTTGAAATACCCAATATTGGGCTTTCGACCATTCCACAACTCATAGGGCGTTTTCCCCAACTTCATCCGAATAATAACACGATTAATTATATGGCAAGCGGTGTTTACCGCTTCCGCCCAATAGCTTCGGGGAAGGTTGTGCTCATTTAACATGGTTCTAGCCATCTCTTGTAGAGATCGATTCTTTCTTTCAACTACACCGTTTTGTTGAGGGGTTCTAGGGGCCGAGAGATCATGTGAAACACCGAGGTCATCACATAATTTTTTTAAGTCTTGATTTTCAAACTCCCTACCTCTATCACTTCTAATTTTCTTGATTTTCAATCTTTTTCATTTTGAATGACTCTATAAAAAATTTCAAGAATGGAGTGAGTTTCATTTTTATGAGCAGGAAAGTGAACCCAAGTATATCTAGAGTAATCATCAACTATAACAAGTACATAGAGTTTCCCGGCTAAGCTAGCCGTTCTCTCTGGACCGAAGAGATCCATGTGAAGTAACTCTAGAGGTCGAGAATTGGTAATATCTTTCTTTCTCTTGAAAGAAGATTTAACTTGCTTGCCTACTTGACATGCGCTACATATTTTATCTTTTGAAAATTTAGTCTTTGGGAGGCCTTTGACTAAATCATTTTTGGATAAACGATGAATGAGGTCCATACTAGCATGTCCTAAACGTCTATGCCATAACCAACTATTTTCACTAGATGTGACAAAACATTTAACATCTTGATCATGCAATTCACATAGCAACAAAGTATACAAGTTTCCATTTCTTTTGGCATTGAACATTTGCTTCCCATCTTTCTTGATTATGCATGCATTTGTCCTAAATATAACATCATAACCCTTGTCACAAAGTTGACTAATACTAAACAAGTTATGTTTCAAACCATCAACTAAAAGCACATCATCTATAGAGAGAGAAGAGGAAATAGCAATTGAGCCAATTCCCATAATTTTGCCTTTAGAGTTGTCTCCAAAAGTAACGTTTCCTCCTTCATATGGTTTTAGTGAAATAAACTTTGATTTATCTCCCGTCATATGCCTTGAGCATCCGCTATCAAGAAACCATTTTTATTTTGATACGGACTTCGAGCATACCTACAAAACAAGTTCAAGTATCTTTTATTGGTACCCAATTTGTTTTGGGTCCATTTTGGTTAGATAGATACGCAATAGTTTCTTTTGGAACCCAAATTTGTTTCGTTACAACATTCTCTTTTCTATGAGAGCATGCACTAGTCCCTTTCGGAACCCAAACCATTTTTGACATAATTTTCTTCTTTCTATGAAAGCATACATTTGCTTTGTGTCCTTTTCTATTGCAATAGTAGCAAGTAACATGTTTATATTCATTTGAAGATGCATGAGATGATTTTCTAGTAAATGTAGAGCTAAGTGATTTTCTCTTTTTCAAAATGAGAGCATTTTTGTCAAAAGCATCATACCCTAGACCACATTTATCAAATGATCCTTTTTGTCTTCCTAGCATGATACTAAGGTTCTCTTTTCCTTTTGTAAATTTTGCTAAAAAATTTATTTGATCATAAATAGTATTTTTCAACCGAATATTTTCCTTTTCTAGCTCAATGTTTTTGTCATTGTAGGAAACTTCTAAGCTTGAACTAGTGAGACTACATGAATATTTAGCTTTCTTAAGAAGGATATATTTTTTAGCTAATTTTTCGAATTCATCATGTAATTCTTCAAACACATCTTGCAATTCATTGTTATCACGAAGAAGTTCATCATATGATAGTTTATCTAGATCATTTAAATTTAAATGTACCTCTTCTTCATTTGCCATGAGACAAATATTTGCCGTTTCCTCACTACTTTTCTCCTCATCCGAGTCGCATGTGTCATAGTCCTCCCATGTGACATTCATTTCCATCTTGCTAGGTCTTTTCTCATTTTCCTTTTTGAGCTTGAAGCAATCGCTTTTGTAGTGTCCCGGCTTACCGCAATTAAAACACGTTGGGGGTTCTCTTTTGCTAGGATCGCCTCTTGGATCGATTCTCTTCACGAATCTTCCACCATTTGCTTTCTTTCTTTGAAGGTGTCTCTTGAATTTTTGGGTGAACAAAGCAATGTCCTCATCCTCTTCTTCTTCACTCGGCTCACTGTTTTCTTTTTTTGTGAAAGCTTGCAAAGCTATCCCCTTTCTTGGCTTGATGTCGTCTTCACGAGCTTTTAATGTTATTTCCCAAGTGAGTAGAGAGCCGAAAATTTCATCGAGACTCATGGTGTTGAGGTCATGAGCTTCTTTGATAGCTGTTACTTTTGCATCCCATTTTTTCGGGAGACTTCTAAGCATTTTTTGTGACGCATCGGATCTAGGAACAATTCTACCAAGATGCTTTAGTCCATTCAAAATATTTGTAAAGCGAGACATCATAGAATTCACATTTTCATCATCTTTCATAGCAAATAATTGATATTCATGCATGAGTATGTCAATTTTAGATTCTCGCACTTGAGATGTACCTTCATAGGTTACCTCAAGTTTATCCCACATTTCTTTTGTCGTTGAACAAGTAGATACACGATTAAATTCATTTGGACTCAAAGTGCAATTTAAATTTACTTTGGCTTTAGCATTGTACGACATGAGTTTACGGTCATCATTATCCCATTCATTAGGTAATTTGGGGATGGTTTTTCCATTAACAATTTTGGTCAAGACAAATGGTCCTTCAAGAACTACTTGCCAAATTTGGTAGTCGATAGCTTGAAGAAAATCTATCATTCTAATTTTCCAATAGCTATAATTTGATCCATCAAACCATGGGGGCCTATTATTCGATTGTCCTTCAACATCAGTGACTAAATTTGATGACATGATCATTCTCTAAGATGGTAAAGTCTAAGATAAATAGAGATTAGGCTCTGATACCAATTGTTAGTCACTAATTAACCCTAGAGGGGGGATGAATAGGGTGTTCAAAAATATTTCTAATTCTTTTCAAAATTGGAACACGCTATAATCAAAACACAATTTCTCAATGAACAAGTGAATGATTCAATTTCAATTCTCTAACAATTAATCTCAAGACAAATTGTAGCATACAAGATATTCAAGTGATTATAGCATGCAAGTTACTCAAGTAAAGAGAAAGAGATAGAGATATTGACACCATGATTTTGTCGAGGTTCGGTAACTCCTACTCCTAGGCTCAAGAACCCCTTCTTGAGACTTTTCCCGATCCTTTCACTATGGCCCTTCCTTCAGAGGTGGAATGACAAACCTTTACAACACAAGCCTCTCGAGCTTGTCTCTCAATCAAGAAAACAACCCTCTCTTGAACAATCGGTGGACTTCACTTGTCCGAGATTAAAAATTCGTATGTAATCAAAAAAATCACTCAAGAACAAAATCACTCAAAACCCAAAGGTTTTTATGGAAGATAAATCAATATAAGCTCAAGTGTTTTTGGTGATTTTACAATAGCTCTATAAATGTATTCTCAAAGGATATGATCAATGAATGATATTTAGAGAATAAGAAGAGATACTAGAGGTTTTGAGTTTCAAAGAAACTTGGAGAATATCAGATTTTCAAAGCTTGGTTTCAATGGTTTTTGTAGAGAAAATTTCTGCAGAATTTTTGATAGCTTTCTTTCTCTTTGTGTTTTAATCTCTCTACATTCAATATACACATCTCATTCTATATATAGCATTGCATTAGCATTTTGAAGAATGATTATAGTCTTTGAAAGACAAGAGCCGTTTGAACACCATTAAAAACAATCCACAAAACATGGGAAATATTTTCTGAAGAATCTGCAGATTTTGAGGATCCACAAGTCGACTACTTTTCATTTCAGTCGACTACATGGTTTCATCTAGTCGACGAGATTGAGTTCTAGTCGACTACAATGATACTTCTAGTCGACTAGAATGTGTTTTAGTCGACTACTTCTTGTAGTCTAGTCGACTCAAAGTACTTTCAGTCGACTACTTTGATGTGGATGAAAATCCTGAAGCTACAGATTGTTTTAGTCGACTATATTGAAATACACATGGTGATTTTAGTCGACTTCAACTTAAAAAACATTTAATAAAAATATTTTTCTTTCCGTTTAAGTTCGGTAAAGCGTTTTTCATTCCATTTGAGTTCGGTTCATTTTATACTTGAGCTTATACGATAATATCGACGCATAAAATTACCTTGTTACAATGATCGCTCCCCGACCTATCTACCCCAAGTCTTGAGTCTTCGACTTTCGCCTTTGCCGTTGAATTAAATGATTTTCCATTTTGCGCTTCAATTTCTTTCACAACTTTTCGCTTTAAATCAAGCTTTCTTTCCGAGCTTGCTTTTCGAGTCATTTCCTTTCTGAGTTTAATTTCTGAGTCGTTCACCTGTCTTTTGATGAAAATATAAACTCGATAATTCATTAGTATCAAACACTCTTCAATGGTTTGTTATCATCAATTTTGGAATTGTTTGCCGAGAGTAAATTTCAAAGCCAACAATTACGAATATATATCGTATCAAATGAAGATTTATTTAGGGAAAAAAGTTTAAATTTAGGATAATAAACAATTAATTTTTAGTAATAAATTTATTAATTTTAAAAATAAAGTAATTACCAAATATTACTTTTTTTTAATACAGAATACATAATTTCTCTAATATAACTAGGAGACAACTTTAGGACACCAGGTGATAAGCACCCCTCGGGCTTAATAATCCAGACCATCTAGGTTTGACTTGCAAAGACTTTCCAATATGGCACATTCGCATACAAACGGATGCCTTTTGGTTTATGTAATGCGGCACCGACATTCCAGAGGTGTATGATATCTATCTTCTCTGATATGGTAGAAAAGTTGCTGGAAGTGTTCATGGATGACTTCTCAGTCTTTGGGGCAACCTTTGCAGATTGTTTGAGGCATTTAACACTAGTACTTGAAAGGTGTAAAGAGACCAATCTAATTCTTAGTTGGGAGAAGAGTCATTTTATAGTTCAAGAGGGAATCGTACTTGGCCACATTATATCAAAGCAGGGGATTGAGTTCAATAAAGCAAAAGTCGAGCTGATTTCAAAATTACCTCCTCCCAAATCTCTGAAGCAGATACGCTCTTTTTTGGGCCATGTCGGGTTTTACTGAAGCTTTATCAAAGATTTTAGCAAAATCGCCCTGCCATTATGTAATTTACTAGCTAAGGATGTAGTCTTTGTCTTTGACGAAGAATGAATTCATGCATTTGAGGAATTGCGTGCTAAACTCTCATCTGCCCCAATTATCTGTATACCGGATTGGTCTCTACCATTCAAGCTGATATGTGACGTTCAAATTATACAGTTGGATTTGTGTTAGGGCAAAGAAAAGGCAATTTGCCATATGTGATTTACTATGCCAGTAGAACTCTGAACGAAGCTCAGATGAATGACACAACTACCGAGAAGAAGTTGTTGGTAATGGTGTTCACCTTGGACAAATTCAGGTCGTATTTATTGGGAACCAAGGTGGTCGTGTACTCAGATCATGTCGTACGAAGGCATTTACTAACCAAGAAAGACTCCAAGCCCAGACTGATTGGATGGATTCTATTGCTGCAAGAATTTGATTTGGAGATCAAAGATAAGAATGGTATGGAGAATGTTGTAGCTGATCATTTGTCAAGAATTGTCGTTGAGTCCACAAAGGACGACACTCCTCTTAAGGATAAGTTCACAGATGAACATCTATTCAGTATGACTGTTATGGAACAAATACCATGGAATGCAGATATTATCAAATATAAAGCCACAGGTAGAATTTCCAATGGATGGCCTAAGCATGAGAAGGATCGTTTCTTCAACCAAGTAAAATTTTATATCTGGGACAATCCGCGACTGTACAAATATTGCCCGGATCAAATAATTCGTAAATGTGTTCCAGAAAGTGAATTTCAAGGCATGATGACATTCTGTCATACACTAGAGTGTGGAGGGAATTTTGGTGTTTAAAAGACAGCTCACAAAGTCCTACAAATCAGTTTTTATTAGCCCACCATATTCAAGGATGCGTTCGAGTTTCACAAATCTTGTCTAAGATGTCAGAAGTTGGGATCCATATATCAACAAGACATGATGCCACTGAATTCTATTTTGGGAGTTGAGTTGTTTGATGTCTGTGGCATTGACTTCATGGGATCGTTTCCAAAAGCACGCAATAAGCAGTACATATTACTGGTAGTTGATTACATTTCTAAATGGGTGGAGTCTATTGCCAGGTCGAATGTGAATCACATTGTGGATGAGGTGTTTGTAAAATCCAATATCTTTTCTAGATTTGGTATGCCACGAGTGTTGATCAGTGACGGTAGCAGCCACTTGGACAACCAGTTTCTTCTAGCCTTGTGCAAGAAGTATGATGTCACTCATAGAATTGGAATGCCATATCACCCACAGGCGAGTGGTCAAGTGGAGGTTTTGAACAGGGAGATCAAGAACATTATTGAAAAGACGGTGGATCCTGATTTGAAGAATTGGCCGAGAAAGCTAAATGATGCACTGTGGGCATACAGGACCACTTATAAGACATCGATTGGTATGTAACCATACAGATTGGTCTATGGTAAGGCGTGTCATCTCCCTGTGGAACTCGAGAACAAAACATATTGGGAGATCAGAAGATTGAATTTTGATATCAAAAGATCGGGTGCTCAGGGGAAACTCCAACTCGCAGAGCTTGAAGAGTTGATGAACAACGCATATAAGAATTCTAGAATATATAAAGCCCGAACCAAAGCATTCCATGATAAACATATCAGAAATAAAATCTTTGAGGTCGGCCAAAAAGTGTGGTTGTTCAATTCAAGACTGAAATTGTTTCCCAATAAGCTCTAGTTAAGATGGGATGGGTCGTACAGAATTACTAAGGTTTACCCCCATGGAACGGTGGAACTTGACGACCCTAACAATAGAAAGCGATTTGTTGTGAATGGTCAGAGTTAAAGCATTATATCGAAGTTTAGCCAATAGAGTGTTGTTGAGACAATTGATTTAACAGAACTGGCCCCGGAGACAGATAATTTTGGTCCTGAGTACTGAAAGGCGGCAACGTCAGGCCAAATACATTAAATATTGGTACTAAGTGATAACGATTAGATTTTGATCTTAGTTTGTAGTTGTAAAATAGTAGTTTAATTCGGTTTTTGTAAAATTTTAAGATCGAGTCCGAAATAGTCATCATCATTCGGAGGGGTATTTTTATCCACGAAGCGCCAAATTTTGACGAATTGAAGTCAATCAAGTCAATAGGTGGGTATAGGTGAGGTTCGAGTGTTCGAGAATAGAGAACAAGCAAAACATGGCCGAAGCCAAAAATTCTTCTTTGGCACCTACGCCCAAGCATAGGTCACGGGACTGTATATATACAGTCCCGCGACTTTTCATTCTAAAATTCACATTTCTCCCTCTCCTCTCCACCAAATCGACTCTCGTTTGTTTAAACCCGAATATTGATATTTATTATCATTCCCAAGCGGTGGATCATCAGATTAGTGCGCGGTGTGAACGGATTCATGTGGAGAACTCGAAAAGTCTTCAAAATCCAATTTTGGGGAATTTTTCATTTCTCGCGATTCGGTAAGTTTTGATCCATTATTTTGGCTTCGATTACTTAATATAACTATTCTAAACTAGTATTGACGAACGAGACCAATCGAAATCGTGTTTTAATCCGTTTTCAAAAAGTTGGGTTTTCGGCTTTAGATACGGGTTGAATATCGAATTTTTAAGATGAGGACTTGTTTAATCATCGAATTAGAATACTTTAGATATAGTGTTGAGTTTGATTTGGTGTCCAGACAGTTTTCGCTCATTTTTGTAAAAAGCCGAATTTTGTAGGAATGGCTCGCGTAAAAGGAGCGAGGAAGGCGACTGAGGGAACATCTACGTCAGGGATGGCAGTACAGAGAGACAGATCATAGTCATCACCCTTGGAGAGTACGCAGCTTGTACGTCATAGTACCCAGGCATCGAGACCGGTATATGCTGCACCGGATTCGTCAGATGAGGAGTTTGAGAGGCCGATTGTACCAACAAAGGGCATTGAGCTAGATTTGAGATATGGTAGGATGAAAGTTCCACCTGGTATACTGAGGGCATCATCACGACCCCAGGCACAGTCTCCAGTCCCCAAGCCATCGCCACTACCACATGAGTCGGAGACATCCGATGAGCAGACTTTCGAGAGTGGTGATAGTGAGGATAGGCATGCAGACCAGGAGGTAGATTTAGAGGATGCTGAGCATAGTGAGGTGTCGTATCCTGAGTCGGCAGTTGATGGTGACAAAGGTGACCTTATTTCTTACAGATGAAAGCATTCCACAGTCTCCAAGGAGACGCTGATGACCCAGGCTTTAAATAAGGGGTTCCGACAGGAGTGTACTTTTGCTATTGTGCCACTTGAGCGAATAGATCTAGTTCCATATTGGACCATAGGCGTATTGAGGGAACGCAAATTATTACTGATCCTAGCCCCATCTACACCACACATTTGTGCTGACAATATTAGCAAGTTCTGGCTTCATATGAGGCATTATAGTAGAGGGACTCGTCTAGTGACAGTGGTGCAGGGAAGAGAGTTTGAGATTACTCCTGAGAGTATTGCTACTGCGTAGGGTATTCCACACGAGTGCCCTGCAGAGCTAGAGGAGAGGTTCCCACCTATGCTAGACCCCTTTCCGTCACTTTATGATATGGTGAGATTGCAGACTGAGGGGTAGTTGGCCGATAATAGGCATAATGGGACCAAGATGTCAAACTATTATCCGATTTTGTGGCTCTGGGATGTGATAGTCCGATCAAATGTGTTACCATATAACTATCAGACCATGTGCTACCCGCCATTTCCAGCGTTACACTATGCTTTAGAGTTTGGTCATTGGTACTCTATTCCACAGCCCTTTTGGAAAACTTTATTCCGGCATTATATTCACTTGTGTCGGGAGAACAAGATCGGGACTGCTAAGTTTCAAATGGTTCTTCCATGTCTTGTGATAAAGTTAATATTTGATCAGGTATTATAGATGGATGCTGAGGATAAGTTTGCACTGCTAGTTGCGTATGGCAAGAGAGCGTGAAATAAGGTGTGGATCAAGAAGGGTCCAACGACATATGCTCGCCGATGCAGATTCGGAGGAGTTTTACTGTTCGGTGCACAAGAGGATGATGTGGAGGTTCCACAGGCTGAGGATGAGATGTCTGAGGTGGAGGTGCCACATGCTGAGGAGGATGCTTTAGGAGGTGATGCACCACAGGCCTCGACTAGGGTACTGTTATGATGACTCAGACTTAGTACGACCAATTGATATGACATTTTGAGGGATTAGAGTGCGCATTTACAGAGAAGAGGCAGGCCCAACAGCGTGAGCACCGTGAGATGATGGATCGGTGGGTTATTATGATGCGACATATGGGAGTGACCGTTCCACCACCACAGCCACCTCCGAATGATGCTTTGTAGTTGTATTTTTGTTTTGTTTATTTTGTTTTGTTTTTAGATTTTCTTGTTTTAGCTGTCCACAGTAGAGATCAATCACCGAGCGGAGAGTCAGTTTTTGATCTTTTGTGACCGCTTTAACAATCATCTCTAACTGTTTGTGATATTTTTGCTTTGTACAAAAATGATAGCTTTTAACCATTTTTATTGATATGTGTGCCTTACTATGTTTATTACATTGAGTATGTGTGATTTTATTTTCGCACTATGAGGACATGTGTGCGTTTAAGTTTGGCGGTACGTTAGTAATTAGAAAGCGTGTCATGATTACAAAAAAAAAAAAAAATATTAGCCCTACCCTACGCCCAAGCATATGGTAGTTCATGGCTGGGCCAGAAAAATTGGAATTATTTTCCCTATTTGGGATGTTTTGGCCAGATTTGTACTTATACTTGTATTTAGATTTGTTTAAGTTATTTTTAGGAATTTGTGTACAATTTTTGTAGAATTTTTAGAGTAATCCAAATTTGACAAGGAGACTGTAAATAGAAGTTAGATTAGTTATTGTTTCTCCTTTCCTGGTCAATTAAGGGTTTTAAATCCTTTTTATCTTCTAATTCTACTCCATTCATCTATAAATACATTTATAGGGTAGACACAATTCAAAATTCACAATTCTCAAAGAGTGTGCATTAGATTGGGTATTTTTCTTTTATTCTTTCTCTTTCAGGGAGGGTTAGTATCGATAATGCTAATGAAGATTATTCTGACCCAGAAGAGTTCATAGAGGAGACGGAACTACATGTGGTCATGAAGAGCAAGAATAACGAAGCTACGAGTCGGAAAGGAAGCCGAACCACACCAAAGTCATTTTTGCAGTGTCGGTTGCAATTTGAGGAGATATTTCATCCAGAGAGGATGAATCGATTTTTAGTTGCACCCGGAAGAAAAATCCTTAGAGAACGAGGATTGAAGAGTCTAGAAAAACCAGCGGACGAAAAGATGTATCCGAGCTTGGTCCAAAAATTCTATGAAAATATGATAGTTTCGGGACTGCTAGGATTTGAGGTGATAAGGGCTAAAGTGACTCAGTGGAGTGCTCCTGTTGTGGTTGGAAGAAGAAGTATTGTCGATGCATAGAATTTACCTTTTGGTACGCCAACAAACTTATAATGAATGTTGAACGAGCATCCGGAAGTATGGCCACATAAGGATGAAGATATGGTGCGGGAATTGTGTGCAGTTTTAGATCTGGGGGATAACACGTGTGATAATTTGAAGTTGAAGCCGGATCTATTTTATTTGGATTGTTTTGTTGTGACTCAACTTTGGCCTAATAATCGAACAAGTGCAAGAGATCACAGTATGTGTTAGTCACTAATTAACCCTAGAGGGGGGGTGAATAGGGTGTTCAAAAATAATTATAATTCTTTTCAAAATTGGAACACACTCTAAACAAAAATCAATTTCTTAAAAATCAAGTGGATGATTCAATTTAAACTTCTCTAACTATTAATTTCAAGACAAGATAGCATACAAGATATTTAAGCAATTATAGCATGCAAATAAATCAAGTTAAGAGAAAGAGATAGAGAGATTTACATCGTGATTTTTTCGAGGTTCGGTAACTCCTACTCCTCGGCACAAGAACCCCTTCTTGAGACTTTTCCCGATCCTTTCACTATGTCCCTTCCTTCACAGGTGGAATGGCAAACCTTTATAACACAAGCCTCTCGAATCTTGTCTCTCAATCAAGAGAACAACCCTCTCTTGAACAATCGGTGGACTTCACTTGTCCGAGATTACAAATTCGTATGTAATCAATAAAATCACTCAAGAACAAAAACACTCAAAACCCAAAGGTTTTTTATGGAAGATAAATCAATATAAGCTCAAGTGTTTTCGGTGATTTTACAATAGCTCTAGAAATGTATTCTCAAAGGATATGATCAATGAATGATATTTGGAGAATAAGAAGAGATACTAGAGGTTTTGATTTTCAAAGAAACTTGGACAAAATCAGATTTTCAAAGCTTGGTTTCAATGGTTTTTTTAGAGAAAATTTCTGCATAATTTTTGATAGCTTTCTTTCTCTTTGTATTTCAATCTCTACTTGTTCAATATACACATCTCATTCTATATATAGCATTGCATTAGGGTTTTGAAGAATGATTATAGTATTTGAAAGACAAGAGCCGTTTGAACACCATTAAATACAATCCACAAAACATGGGAAATGTTTTCTAAAGAATCTGCAGGTTTGAGGATCAACTAGTCGACTACTTTTTCTTTCAATCGACTACATGGTTTCATCTAGTCGACTAGATTGAGTTCTAGTCGACTACAATGATACATCTAGTCGACTAGAATGTGTTCTAGTTGACTACTTCTTGTAGTCTAGTCGACTCAAAGTACTTTCAGTCGACTCCTTTGATGTGGATGAAAAACCAATAGCTACTGATTGTTTTAGTCGACTACTAGAAAATGCACAGGGTGATTCTAGTCGACTATAACTTGAAAAACATTTAATAAAAATATTTTTCTTTCCATTTAAGTTTGGTAAAGCGTTTTTCATTCCATTTGAGTTCGGTTCATTTTATACTTGTTACAATGATCGCTCCCCGACCTATCTACCCCAAGTCTTGAGTCTTTGACTTTCGCCTTTGCCGTTGAATTATTTGATTTTCCATTTGCGCTTCAATTTCTTTCACGGCTTTTCGCTTTAATTCAATCTTTCTTTCCGAGCTTGCTTTCCGAGTCATTTTCTTTCCGAGTTTGTTTTCCGAGTCGTTCACCTGTCTTTTGCTTAAAACATAAACTTGATAATTCATTAGTATCAAACACTCTTCAATGGTTTGTTATCATCAATTTTGGAATTGTTTACTGAAAGTAAATTTCAAAGCCAACAGTATGTTTCGAACTTTGTATGCCCTAACTCATAGGTATGAAGTGTGTGTTCCAACATTGATTATGGCTGAGATGTTGTATGCTCGAGCAATTGTGAGTCGAGAATGGGCGGGGGCCGATAAATGTGACTATTATCTTCCATACCCGTTTTTACTATCAAAAATCATTGCTGAGTAGTTGGGTGATAGAATCAAGGAATTGGATGAGATACGGTGGACATTCACGAAAGAGACTGCAGATTGTCGGATATGGTTGAAGAGTGTCATGACGAGTGATAAAGAAGAAGAGGCGGATTAGAATTTAGGTTAAGGATTTTTAGGTCATTTTATTTGTAGAGACGGTAGACCTTTAAGGCCACGTCTTTTTTTATTATTATTATTTTTTTTCGATTGTAAGCCCTTAAGGCCAAATCAATTTTTTATTATTGTTATTATTTTTATAATAAAAACTTTTTTTTAATAATAATAAAAAAAATAAAATCTTTAATTCCTTGAAAACATGTGTCAATTTCTGGATGTTTATGATGAAATTTCTTTTCTATTTTCTTGATTGGGTATGTGTGCTTTGTTGAAGATATCTCCACGTGATCCAATTCAAGTTTGGGGGAGAGGATTTATGTTTTGCTTTGGAATCCAGAATTGAGCTTCAAGGATAACTGTATCTGTTCTCCTATTTTATTTTTGATCATGGGGACATGGTCTGATTTAAGTTTGGGGGTAAGGGTATAGTATTACAAGGAATAAAGATTTTTGAAAAAAAATAAAAAAAATTGGAACAATTCTTTGTTTTTACGTATGAATGTTTGTCATTTACAGTTTGATTGATTTTATGTTTGTGATGCATGAGTAGTATGTGATGTGATGTTCTTGCTCATGAGAATAATGATTAGATTAAGTTAGTAAGTGATGTATTTTTACATGGGTGAGTGAATGAGTGAAATTGAAATTAAGAAAGACGACTTTGACCTATAAACACAAGTACACATTCACTATGACAAATATGTTGATTTTTTACTATGTAATTGAAAAATAGTTTTGCCACAATAAAAGGGGAGAAAGGGAGTTATTTTGGTTAAAATGGAGAAAATTGAAATTTTTTTGAGAAAATAAAATGCAAAAAGCAGTTCTTTGATCTGAGTAACCGGGTCTTGGTATCACCAATATCACTGTTCACGTTTAAAGGAGAGAAGACAGATGAACATAAATCCCATGGAAGAAGCTCGAGCCCAGTTGGTCGGGACTAAAAATCCTTTCTGGAAAGTCCGAAGCTTAGAAAGACAAAAAGGGATGAAAATTGTAAAGTTGAAAAGGTACGTTTTAATGAAAAATGGCAAAATTTGATCAATGAAGTAGGAGAAAAGAAACTAAAATATTGTAGTTGAATGTTCACAAAATCATGGAAGGTTGTCTGGATTTTAAGTAGAAAGTACGAAACTTGATATAATTGTTGTTTGGTAGTGAGTGGGAGTATTTGAATTTATATTATCTTGTGTGTTGTATCATAGCTTATTTGAATTGTGTTTGTGAACTCATGAGCGTAATTACAAAAGAATTGAGATGTTTGTAGGTACCATCACTGGAAACCTTCACGAGACTTCACTCGTCCACTAGGGGTAACCTAGGGGTTTAAAAGGTTTATTACACGCGCTAAGTATAATCGTTGACCCTCATGAAAGCAAGGGATTAGATTAGAGTAGATAGGTTAGATTGAATAAGAATCATCACAGATAGTTTCTCTGAGTTTATTGCTAAGGGACTAGCAATATGTAATTTTGGGGGTGTGATAGGTGCTCAATATTGGTTATTTTTTGCCCCTATCTTGCTTTTCTTATGTCTTTACATTCCGTTACTTGGTATTTCTATCTCGTTTCTGTGTGTAAGCATGTTTCAGGAGCTTAATGAAGAAACATAGCTAATCTCGGTGAATAAAATGAGTTTGTGTTCGTTTCTATCTCGAGAAAGGAATTAAGAAGTGCGCCAGAGCAAAGAAGAGCTACCGCAGGGCAAAAATGTCATTTTCAGATATTATTACTTCACCGAAAAGCATCGGGAGTCAAAGGTGACTAGTCTAGCTCAACTATTAAAAGACGAGTTTTTACAACAAAAATGCATTATACCCTACGTTGTCAGAGAGGAAAAGGGGCAAATTGAACCGCTCCTAAGCTACGCTATGGTTTTGGACCCTATGCCCAAGCGTAGGTCCCACCTTGTGGTCACGCGATCCTTATACATACATACAGGCTTATACACGTATTTACATATGATTTTATTAGATTATTCATGTATTATGAAATTACATAAAAGAGAAACCATTAGGGTTTCTCTCACTTGTCTAAAACTACTAGAGGGTTAGGTTTACTTTTAGAGTTCTGTTTTAGTTCTAGTTTTAATACAGTTATTGGAGGCTGGTTCATGCACGTTCATTCATAGAGTTCTTCCATTGAAGACCTAGAGATCCGGAGAAGAAGGCTATGGAGAATGTTTCTACACCGGCAATGCAGATTCTCTCAGCCATGATGAACTAATTCGTTATCTAGGGTTTGCTCACAAAACCTTAGCCAAGTAATGTAGTTCTGATTTTATATTAAATTATATAAAGGGGAAACTGTGACAATACTGTGATTATTGTGTTAGATGAGAGACCATTTTTACTCGTGATACAAGTTTATATATTTGAATTGATTTTTGTCTTAGACTTTTCGAATTTGAAACACTCCGCTCCAACACTTGGTATAATATTGTCCGCTTTGGGCCTAGCCCACACGGTTTTGCTCTTGGGCTCCTCCCAAAAAGTCTCATACCAATTGGAGACAACACTGCACATATAAGCACATCCCTAGACCTCTACCCGGGCGATGTGGGACATCACATTCACCCCCTCTTGGGACCCAACGTCCTCGCTGGTGTTACCCACGGGCTTGTGCATGCACCCACACTTAATTCTGGCTGGGCTCTAGCTCTGATACCAATTGTAACACCCCGCTCCAAAACTTGGTATAATATTGTCCACTTTGGGCTTAGCCCACACGGTTTTGCTCTTGGGCTCCTCCTAAAAGGCCTCATACCAATTGGAGACAACACTGCACATATAAGCACATCCCCAGACCTCTACTCGGGTGATGTAGGACATCACAATCACCCCCTCTTGGGACCCAGCGTCCTCGCTAGTGTTACCCACGGGCTTATGCATACACCCACACTTAATTCCGGCCGGGATCTGGCTCTGATACCAATTGTAACACCCCGCTCCAACACTTGGTATCATATTGTCCGCTTTGGGCCTAGCCCGCACGGTTTTGCTCTTGGGCTCCTCCCAAAAGGCCTCATACCAATTGGAGACAACACTGCACATAGAAGCACATCCCCAGACCTCTACCCAGGCGATGTGGGACATCACATATTTATCTTACCCAATCACAATTATCCACTATGGGCTGGAACTCAGATGCTTAATCTGTGATTTTCTACACAATGGTGGTCATAAAACTCAAAACTCTAGATTGACACAGGCCAGGCCAAGACAAACTAATATAGACATGCCTTAGTTTAATTCACTACTTTAATTTAATACTTTAATTTATTTTCAGTTAGTAGTTGGCATACACTAATCAGTTTAGTCTTGAGATGGGTTGTCATGATCCGGTTGAGAGTAATCCTTTTTGGGGTCAAACTGCTGACGCGGTGCGACCTTATTCACAGTCAATGGATCGCCCTCATACAATTGAAATAGAATTTGACTATGTTATGCGGTTAGTGGTAGAGTGAGGAAACCCTAGTTTTCTCTCCCTTTGAATCACAACCATTATTTATCATTATTTTTTACTTTATTTTCATTATTATAAGATAATTCGCAAAATCAAACTCTTTTCGGAAAACTATAATTCTGTGTTTTTAGACTATTAAAGTGACCAATTCTCTTCTTTGTGGGATCGATATTCCCCTACTCAAGCAAAACTATATACAATTATCTGTGCACTTGTAGAAGAGTAAAACCTAAAGTGTCGTTAAGGTGTCGTTTTTAACCACATATTTTGCACACACCTGACACCCACTAGGTTTTTGGCTCCGTTACCAAGGACTTGGAATTGTTCAATAGCTTTAGTAGTTTATTTGCATTGCGTTATTGTAGATTAAAGCTAAAGTTGAAATTTTTGTATGATTTTCATGCACAGTTGAAGAGTGTGAAAGGAAAAGACAAAGTTGTTAAAGTTGCGTCTAAACCCTTTGTGAGTTTTAATTTTGCTTGGTTTTTGCATTTAATTTTTAGCTTTACTTTTTGTTCATAGTTTACATTAGTTTAGAAGTAGTTTAGTTAATTTGCTTTATTTTAGAAAATAAAAAAAAAGATTGCAATCACGTTTGATTCAATACCAATCACGTTTATCTCTTTTGGTCTAGGCACAAGATTCCACACATCATTCTTAACAAACTGCTGAAGTTCTTCTTGCATAGAATTTATCCACTCACTATCTTGAAGAGCTTCTTTGACATTTTTAGGTTCCAAGGAAGATGTATAGTATGCATACAAAACCTAATTCCTAGCCTTTCCCCATGTCACCATCATCTCATCAACAGATCCTATAACATTATCGAAATGATGGTACAACTTTACCCTTGCAGATGGTTCTTTCGAAGGAGTAGGCTGAACACCACCAATTTGATCATGTGATTCTGCAGGACTTGAAATATCATCATAACCACATTGTCCTCTTTTTCAACCTCAGAAGAATCATTATCCAATATAAAGAATAACTCACCATCTTCCTCCTCAGCAGATGTCAGGGACTCATCAACACATGAGTCATCAACCACTACATTTGCAGATTCCAGCATTGTTTGATTTCTAAGGTTAAACACCCTATATGATCGACTAGTCAATGAATAACCCAAAAATATTCCTTCATCACTCTTAGACTCGACTTCCCAATAGATTCACGATCTCTAAGAATATAACATTTTGCTCCAAAAACCTTGAAATATTTCACATTAGGTTTCTTTCCAGTCCTAAGATAAACTTTGTTTAAGGTGTAACACGCTGTGTTCACCACCTCGGCCCAACAATACCTAGGAACATTCCTACTCTGTAGCATAACATTGATCTTTTCCTAAATAACCCTATTCTTCCTCTCAAATACTCCATTTTGTTGTGGAGTTTTCGGTGCTGAAAATTCATGTTTTATTCCTCTCTCATCACAAAACACATCAATTTTTGAATTTTCAACCTCCCTTCCATGATCACTCATTACTCTAGAAATAAATAAAAAATTCTCAGTCTGAATTCTTAAATAAATCCTCATAAAAGTTTTAGGAGCTTCAGACTTTTCACTCAGAAATCTAACCCATGCAAACCTTGTGTAATCATCCACCATGACAAAATATACTTCTTTCCTCCTTTGCTCATGGTCCTAGTGGGACCCATTAAATCAATATGCAACAGCTCTAAAGCTCTATAAGTACCAATGACATTTATCTTTTTGTGCTGACATCTGACTTGTTTACCATTCTGACATGATTCACACACAATCCCTTTTGCATAACAAAGCTTCGGGACTTCCTTAACAATTTCACTCTTAGTAATTTTTGTTAATTGACAAAAATTAACATGTCCCATCCGCTGATGCCAGATTTCAACTTCATCAAGTTTAACTCTATTGCATAACAATTTAGAACTTGGAACAATGCAATAACAATTATCAGTTCAACGCATACCTTCCATCACGCAATTCCTAGAAAAGTTAATGATCAAACACTTATCAGGAGAAAAAGTGACCTTATGATTGTTATCACATATCTGACTTATGCTCAACAAATTTATTTTGAGACCCTCTACATAAAGCACATCTTCTAGTTTAGGTAGACCAGGAATCACAGCCGTACCTTTTCCTTTAACATTTGACTTCTTTCCATCACCAAACGTTACTATCCCACCATGAAAGTCCTCAAGAAATCCAAAAAATGACTTATCTCCAGTCATATGCCTCAAACATCCACTATCCAGATACCAAGAAGTAGATTTGCATGCTCTAAGAGCAGTATGAACTACAAGACAATGTAGCTCACCTTTGCGAATCCATGCCTTCTTTATCGTCGGAGCTCCATTCGCCAATCTTGACAAATTATTCATTATTCATTCAGCATTTGAATTTAATCTTGAACATGATCTCCATGTTGAACTCTTTGTTCCTTCACTGACTTCAACACCTTCCCTTGTAGCTTAGAACACTTAGGTCGAATCTGACATCTGACACCACAGTGGTGACATACAGCAACAAACCTCTGAACTCTATCAGTTAACCTCCTATCATATCTAGCGGTAACAAAAGACTTGCTTTCAATAAGTCTTTTGATATAGGCTTGAACACATGGATTCCAATTTGAATTTCCTTTTGAAGAACTAGATGCTACATTGGAGGCATTTACAAAGGTGGTTTTTGCAATAACATTTAAAATCAAAATTACTCCAACAAAACCTAAACCCTTTGTATTTCCTACTGATTTCCCCTTACTCAACATCTCATCAAGCTTAAGGGTTCCTTCAGACTATCTACAACGACTTAATTTAGCATCTTTCAGCTCTTTTTCCAAATTCTCAATCTTGGTAGATTTCTCAACCAATTCCTTATTTAGATGATCTACCTAATTCAATGTCTGAGTTCTTTCTAGTTCAGATTTCTTCAAATCCTCAACCAACTTGGCCTTTTGAGTCTGTAGGAGATTTTGAGTTTTAGAACTATTGACTAATTCATCTTTTAAATAATGTAATTCTTTATCCATGTTAAGACTCTTAATCAACAGTTTCATATGATTTTTATGAAGTTGCGTGGTCTTATCAAGTAATTTGTCATAAGACTCTTGAAGCATATCATCACAACCTTCATCACTCTCAGAACCTTCTTTTTCAAACATCGCCAAACTTGAAGCAATTTCTTTAACCTCCTTGCTCTGTACAGCAAACACAGTGAAATTCTCAGAATCATCACCTACTTCAGATTCTGTCGTATCACTAGTTGATCCATTGTCAGAGTCATCATCCCAACTGATATCTAATCCTTTGGATTTGTTGAGAGTCTTTACACACTTTGTAGCTATGTGAACATATCCTTGACATTCAAAACATTGGGGTTTCTTCTTTTTAGGATCAGACTTGTCCTTCCTAGTTTGAGTCTTATTTCTACTTTTAGACTCATCCAACTTATCCCCAAACTTTTGTCCTTGGCCATTCTCTTTAGGTCTAACAAATTTGTTCAACCTATTGGCAAATATGGCTATATCATTCAGACTCAACTCACTTTCTTCATTAGGTTCAACAAGATTCTCCCTAGTGGTTTTGAAACCTATGCACTTCTCTTTTGTGCCACTACCTTTCTTAGGGGGAGGGGGGGTGTTTGAACATCTCCATCTCATAAGATTTTAAATTTCCTGCCAATTCTTTAATCTTAATTTCTTTAAGACTCATGACCTCTTAGATGACAGTGACCTTAGATAAAAAAAGGTCTATGTAGAGACCTAAGGATTTTCTTTACTATGGTAGTCTCATGAATAGGCTCACCTAAATTCTGACAACCCATTAAAATATCAATTAACATAGCCTCAAAGTCGGCGTAGACTTCATCCTCCTCCATCTTCAGCGGCTCAAATCGAGAATTCAAAATTTTAAGTTTTGATTGTTTAATCTTTGAAGTTCCTTCATGAGTAACTTCGAAAATGTCCCAAGCTTCCTTGGCGATTACGCACATAGCAATCCTCTTGAACTCATTCAGAGTAACAACATTGTTAAACGCATTCAACGCCTTCGGGTTCCAATTCGCGTTATTCGTCTCGACAGCAGTCCACTCCATTGTCTAATTTCAGAATTTAACCCTAGGTAATTAACCTAAAAATGGGAAACCACGCTCTGATACCAATTGAAATTACCTAGACGATAGTCAAAACAGTCTAGAGGGGGGTGAATAGGCTTTTGTCAATTTTATGATCAATTAAAATTATTTAGGGGAAATTAAATTTTATGTAGTCACAAACCCTAATTCTCAATTCAATTCTTAAAACAGATCAATCAATCAAATATGAATATAAGTGCAGAAAATTAAATCATGAAAAGACACAGAGATTTTTACGTGGAAAACCTTAGAAAGACTTCAAGTAAAAACCATGGATACACTCGGGTATCGATGCATTATGAATCAGAGAATTTGTACATACTCTATGAAAATAGAACTTACAACCGCTGTAATTTGATGTTCTTCACTCAACGTCTGAAAGTCTAAATTCATTCACGCTCCACGAAGCTCTCGCTCAGATCTCCGTACTCTGACGGTTCTGCTTCTCAACAGATTAAAATCACCATGAAGCCTCCTGCTTTGATCTTCACACACAGACGTCTTCGTTCTTCAATGGATCAATGCAACCATGTTAAAATTAACGGTGTGTGAATTATTCAGCAACTATACCATTCAATCGTGCATAGAAATCGTCGATGTAGAAGCACGATTGAAGACGTCCAAAAACAAAAGAGAACTTGTGTATCTCAAATCACTCAATAATATTCTCTCACCATATGTATATCTTTGTAGAAGAAGAAGAAGTTGTAGAAAACTTGCAGCGAATTCTTCAAGACGTACCTCCTCTTGTTTAGACTTGGGTATTTATAGACAAAGATGATCCAAACCCTATGTTTTCCATTTCACGTAATTTCACATCCAAACCCTATATTCTGGTGAATATATTGTATATAGAACGCACTTTGATGTATATAAGTCATGGTCATATCATAAAACCAATCCCCAAACAATTTGGACATCGTAGGCAAAAACATGTCACAGTTACGTTTCAAGCGTAGCAGGGCCTACACTTTAAGCCTAGGTGGCCTACGCTTCCAACTTAGGTCCAAGCGTACCTCCAAGCGTAAAAATGTGTTTTCCAATCACTTTTTGAAACTGAAAGCGTAAGAATTTTTTTACAAACCACTTTTTTTCACAACTACGCCAAAATGAGCCTTTTGAACCAACGATACTTTTTGCTTGAAGTGACGGCTTCGGAAAATGTCATTTTCACCCTCCAGGAGACATTTTACTTCAATTTGCTCACTTTCGAGCTTCACTTGTATTCTTCATTACTTCAACACTTGATTTTGCCTTTGATGAAGCTTATCAATGTCATTGAAACCAAACAAACCTATCTAACACTCAACATGATTATTGTCTACAACATGCCATAAATAAACAATACACAAAAGTGTTCTTACAGAAACATGTTTCAGACGGAATTCGTTCATAAATACTAGTTTAGAATGATTAAAATAGTAATGAAAAACACAAAGATCGAAATAAGATCTTACCGAATCAACCAATATACTATCACCCCCAAATTTCCTAAGACTCCGAAACACGAGCCTAAAAGTTAAGGGAGTGACGCGAAAGTGAAAAAAAACAAAAATAATATAACATATAGTCTTCAAACACCCATACATGATTAAAATAGTCATTTTATATCTCAAAGATGCCAAAACGATCACTCGGGATCGAAAAGAAAGTGAAACACCTCAAATGGCACCTTAAACGAATCATTTGAACACCCCATGTTCACCAAGGATAAAATAGTCATTTCAAGGGTAAAATAGTACTTTCAAGTTTCAACTACAAATCTTGGACCTAGTACAAGCTGTAGGAACAAATGGGACCCAATTTGGAGCAATGAGGCACAAAATATGGAAGTTGGAAAACGGTGTCGGAGAATGATGACCAAAACAAAAGGTTGAAGTATCTCACTTTCTTCAAGTTTAAAACAGTCATTTCAAGGGAAAAATAGTAATTTCAAAGTGTAACTACAAGGTTTGGACCTAGCACAAGTCATAGGATCAAACGGGACTCAATTCGGAGTTGCGAGGAAGAAAATATGATTTTCGAAAATCGGATGCCGCAATGTCATGCTGCATGCCATGCACAACAGGCTTGTGCAGCATGGGCGGATGGCAGCCCAAAAGCAACTGCAGTGGTTTTTATTTTAATAAACATGAAAATTTTTCTATCTATTTTTAACCTAAGCTATTGCCTTGTTTAGCAAAGTTCAAAATATGCAAAAACGCGAGATTTTGCAATATGGTCCGTTTTTTGCGCCATCGGTCCCGAAAAATCAAAAATATTTGAAAAATAGTTTTTCATTTGCGGATCTCATCACGGCCCTGATTTTTAGGGACATGGCCGTCATCCCAATTTTAACTACCCACTTCCAAATATAGTGGGTTGTTTCTTTGAGTCAAAGTAATTCTAGAGCTTTCCCATTAATGGGTATGACTTTCTTTGATTAGGCTTGGTACAAGATAGCTTCACACGGGCATGGGCTATGTATCAGATAGCTTCAAATGGGTTTGATATTTTTGGCCCTTACACTGGCCCCTTCGGATTTGACCCGATGATATCATGGGCCTGACCTGAATCCATATTGTGTGATAAGGTTGACAGTAAAATCATGAGACAGTTGCATTTTTCTTTTGAATTTTGAAAAAATGGCTGGCTTCTCATCGTTTCCCGTAATCGATGCATTAGGAGTTATAGCGCCTCCTCTGACATTGATGGCAGTGGTTGGCATGCCCAGGTGTGCCTATATATACCCTCTTTGAAATTTTTCTTACTTTCTCACCACAAAACTTTAAACTCTCTCAATATTTTACTTTTCATTTGGGTTCTTGCTCTTCACCGGTTTCTGGGAATCTTTCGCCGGAGCATTCTTTATCCTCACCGGAGTTTATCAACTGCGTCTGAATTCGTCTCTGTGTAAGTGGTTGATCTATTCATCTTATTTCCTTTCCTTTTCCATGTCCAATAGTAGTGCCACTGAGTCGGTCAGTGACCAAATTCCCCACCATTATGGTGAGGAAGCCATTTTTATCCCTCCCTCTATTAGTCCTTCCCCTTCTCCTCCCCCCAATCTTTCCCCACCTCCCCATGTTGAAGGTGGGGCTGGATCTGGCCCCATAGTTATGGAAGTTGTTGATGCGGTCAAACAAGGGTTAAAGATATTGATTAACAATAGACCCTAATTATGACCTAGTTTAACCTATCACAAGTGCATGAATCGTATTGTGGTACAGTTAGGCTTGAGCAAGGGAATATCAATCCCATAGAGACTTGGACTTATTCACTTTAGTAATCTAAAAGTACAGAGTTATGGTTTTGAAAATGTGTTTGTTTGGCTTGAAATCAATATGATATAAGGAAACTAATTAAAAACAAGAATTAAATTTTGTTTGTGATTCAGAGTAGAGAAAAATTAGGATTTTCATACTCAACCACTAACTCATAATATAGCAATCTACTTGATCAATTGTAAGAGGGCGATCCATTGCTTGTGAATCAGATTGAACCGTAAATAATTGAATACATCCCAAAAAGGATATCGTCCACCAGATTCACGATAACTCATCTCCGGACATAGTGTGATTAGTGCATGCTATCTACTTTACTTTATTCATGATATGTTAGATAACACCATATAAACATGATTGATTGAGATAATGCATTCATTCAATCTAAGACAAGAGTAGAATAAATACAAAACCCCTTATATTAAATAATTATGGTCACTTATCAACATAATCATCACAGGTGTGGTATTCAATTTTCCCTCATTACAACCGAAACAAATAAATAACTACATTACTTGGCTAGGATTTGCTAGAAAATCCTATATACTAGTTTAGTTTCTCATGGTGGTGGGAGACTAAATCGTTGATGTAGAAACGCCCTCCATGATCGTCTGCTCTAGATCTCTAAGATCTGAATGGTTCCCTTCTTCAAAAGATGTAAATCTCCAAAGATAGTGCTCTAAAAATAATGTAATTAGAAGCTCTCTAGGTCTAGTCCAGGATTTAGTATTTAAAGAAGAAGTTGAGAAGAGTCCTGCTTGTATTAGACTTGTCCCTCTCGGAGTAGGATTCCTCTTTGATGTGTTTCTCCTCAATTCTGAGCCAAAACCCTTTAATTTGATGTAAATATACATTATACACGTGCTTAGAGGTGTTGGAGTTAGAGATAAGTCGAAAGAAATTGAATCGGATCGGGACTCAAAAACCAAGCTATCTTATACGCATGGCCCTGCGCATATGTGTAGGGTTTCCTACGCTTGAGTGTAGCTTGGCCTATGCTTGTGCGTAGCTCTTCAGCCATGTGCGTAGCTCATGCATAGAAATAATTATTCAAGACACTTTTTGCTTCCTGTCTACATAAATATGCGTAGGAAAAATCATAAAAATCACATTTTGAATTTGAAAATACTTTCTGATGATTCTCTATTCTAACTACTCTATACTAATCCCTTGCTTTTGTGAGGGTCGACGATTACACTTAGGATGTGCAACAATCCTTTTAAACCCCTAGGCAATGCCTAGTGAACGAATGAAGTTTCGTGAGGGTTAGCTATACTACCCACAACTTATCAATCCTTCATTCTCAAGCATTTGCATACTCATTTACCAAGCCATGCTACAATATACAAAATAACACGGATACAAATATTCCCACTCACTACCAAATAACAATTTTCTCGAGTTAATGTTGAGAATGGTCCCCACTAGAGTAAACAACTTCGTTAATATTTACTCCCAATTTGGACAACTTTCCGTGTGTAAGTGAACTCCCCCCTTCAACGAATTAATCTACTTTTCATATCTCTTCATCGTTTGCTTATTTTGCTAACTTCATTTTTTTTCTCTTCTTTTTTTTGTCTCCTTTTTCTTCTTTTTTTTCCCAACCTAGTGGCTTTAGCAAACGTTGGGTTAATGATTCCCAAGCTAGACAACTTTAGGACACCAGGTGATAAATACAGACCATCTAGGCTCGACTTGCAAAGACTTTCCTGTTGGCTTTGAAATTTATTTCAAACAATAAATCTTATTTTAATGATAACAAATCATTTGAGAGTGTTTGGTACTAATAATTATTGAGTTATGTATTTCAGCTAGAACAGGAAAACCTGCTTTGGAAAAGAAAGTGCGAATACAAAAGCAAAAAGAGAAACTAGAATTGAAGTGCAAAATCGAGAAATGTCAAAATATTCAACAAAATACAACTTGAAGACTCAAGACTCGGGGTAGATAGGTCGGGGTGCGATCAATTGTAATGAGGTATTTTATGTGTTGATAAAATACTATAAGCTCAAGTGATAAACCGGACTTAAAATGAACCTTAATCAGTTTAGGGAAAATTCATCTGTCTTGTTCGGAAGTCGACTCTCACACAAAAAGAAGTCGACTGCTTCAAGTCGAAGGTATTAAGCATATGAACCATTCTTCGGAAGTCGACTCTCGAGGTAGGGAAGTCGACTCTCAGGATAGGGAAGCCGACTCTCCATATGTTGGAAGTCGACTCCTTTAAGACGAAAGAAATCATGTTTTGAACCATCCTTCGGAAGTCGACTCTCGAGTTATGAAAGTCGACTCTCAAAGTCTGGGAAGCCGACTCTCCATATGTTGGAAGTCGACTTCTTCAAGTCGAAAGAAATCCTGTTTAAACACTCTTTGGGCAGCCGACTCTCAAAGTCTAGAAGCCTACTCTCGAGGTTGGGAAGCTGACTCTCCATATGTTGGAAGTCGACTTCTTGAGGACGAAGGTTATCACATTCAAAACTCTTATTGGGCAGTCGACTCTCGACAAATGGGAAGTCGACTCTTGATGCAATCAAACGGTTATGTCAGGCATATTCTTGCCCATAACCAGATGTTTGATTCTTGTCTCAAAAGTTTTATTCTCTCATTCCTAAAACCCTAATATTTTCATATATATAGAATGAGATAATAGAGTGAAAAATTAAGAAAGCCTAGTGTGAGAAAAGCCTAAAAATTCTCCATCTTCTTCTCTCTAAACCTTTCTTGAAAAACCATTGAAAGCAAGATTTGTAAAGCTTGATTTCCAACTCATATACTACAAGTTTTGAAACTCTAGATTTAAGTGTGTATCTATTCTCTTGAGCATATTTATTGAAACCATTTAATAGAGAATATTCATCTAGAGTTTATTCTTCTTTGGTAAATCACTAAAAGAACACTTGAGCTTATATTGTTTCATCCTCCATAAAAACCTTAGGGTTTTTGAGTGTTTAGTTCTTGAGTGATTCCTTGTGTTATAAAAGGATTGTGATCATTGAGTGAATAAAGCTCATTGATCTTGAAGAGGGGTTTGTCCTCTTACTTGTGTGACGGGCTTGTTAGCTCGTGTGTAAAGGTTTGCTATTCCACCTGTGAAGGAAGAGCCATAGTGAAAGGATCGGGAAAAGTCTCAAGAAGGGGTTCTTGAGCCGAGGACTAGGAGTTACCGAACCTCGAAAAATCACGGTGTCAATCTCTCTATCTCTATCTTTTTAATTTATTATTTTGCATACAATATTTGTTTCAATATTTTGTATGCTATAATTGATCTTGAGATAATTAGATTAATTAAATTGAAAATTATTTATTAAAGGAATTGATTAATTGGTATAGCTTGATCTATTATCGAAAAGATTTAGAAATAACTTTTAAAACCCTATTCACCCCCCCCCCCCCCCTCTAGGGTTATTTAGTGACTAACAATTGGTATCAGAGCCTAATCTCTACTTGTTTTAGACTTAACCGTCTTAGAGAACGATCATGGCCTCTAACTTAGTCACTCATGTTGAAGGACAATCAAACAATAGGCCCCCTTGGTTTGATGGATCAAACTATAGCTATTGGAAAACTAGGATGATTGATTTCCTTCAAGCTATTGACTACCAAATTTGGCAAGTCATTGTTGATGGACCTTTTGTTATAACCAAAGTTGTTGATGGTAAAACAATTCCTAAATTACCAAATGAATAGGGTAATGATGAACGTAGGCTTATGTCATTTAATGCTAAAGCCAAGGTCAACCTAAATTGTGCTTTAAGCCCAAATGAATTTAATCATGTATCCACGTGTACTACGGCAAAAGAAATGTGGGATAAACTTGAAATAACCTATGAAGGAACCTCTCAAGTAAGAGAATCAAAAATTGATATACTCATGCATGAATATGAATTATTTACCATGAAGGATGATGAAAGTATAAATTCAATGATGTCTCGTTTTACTAATATTTTGAATGGACTAAAGCATCTTGGTAGAATTATTCCTAGATCCGATGCCTCACGCAAAGTCCTTAGAAGCCTTCCAGTCAAATGGGACGCAAAAGTAACGGCAATCAAAGAAGCTCACGATCTCAATATCATGAGCATTGACGAGATTTTCGGATCCCTTCTCACTTGGGAAATCACTCTAAAATCTCGAGAGGAAGACTCCAAGCCTAGAAAAGGTATAGCTTTACAAGCCTCCACCAAAAATGAAGTCAATGAGCAAATTGAAGAAGAACTAGATGAAGACATTGCATTAATTACCCAAAAATTCAAGAAATTTCTTCAAAGAAAGAAAGCCAATGGTGGGAGATTCATATGGCGGAAAGAACAAAGAGGCGAACCTAGCAAGAGGGAGCCTCCAACATGCTTCAACTGTGGGAAGCCGGGGCACTATAAGTCCGATTGTTTCAAGCTCAAAAAGGAAAACGAGAAAATGCCAAATAAGATGGCTATGAATGCTACATGGGACGATTATGACTCATGTGAATCGGAGGAAGAAGAAAATGGCGAGGAAATGGCAAACATTTGTCTTATGGCAAAAGAAGATGAGGTATATCTAAACTCTCATACTTTAGATAAGTCTAAATTATCATATGAAGAAATTCTTAACTCTTATAATGAACTACAAGATGCATTTGAAGAGTTGCATGAAGAATTTGAAAAGTTAGCAAATAAACACATAAAACTCAAGAAAATAAAATCATCATGTAGCTCTACTTGTTCCATTGCATCAAGTGTAACGGATGATAAGAATATTAAATTAGAGAAAGAAAATGTTGCCTTGAAAAAGACCATTGATGATCAAATTAACATTTTGGCAAAATTTACAAAGGGAAAAGAAAACCTAAGCATCATGTTAGGAAGACAAAGAAGATCATTTGACAAAAGTGGCTTAGGGTATGATGCATTTGACAAAGATGCACTTCTATTGAAAAAGAGAAAATCTTTAAGGCATACTTTTTCAAAACAATCATCTCACTCAACCTCAATCGATCACAACTATGTTAGCTGTTATTATTGCAAGAAAAATGGTCATAAGGCAAATGCATGCTTTCTAAGGAATAAGAAAGTTGCATCACAAATGTTTTGGGTTCCAAAAGGAACCATTGCATATCTACGAACAAAAGAAAATATTATAACTAAAACGTTTTGGGTTCCAAAAGGAACTATTGCATCTTTTTCTAACCTTAGCGGACCCAAAGTAAAATTGGGTACCAATGAGCTTCAATCACTTTTGTAGATATGTTTGAAGTCCGCTTCAAAGGATAAATGGTTCCTTGATAGCGGATGCTCAAGGCATATGACGGGGGACAAATCAATGTTCAACTCTCTTAAATCCTATGAAGGAGGAAATGTCACTTTCGGGGATAATTCGAAAGGCAAAATCATTGGAATTGGCTCCATCGGTATATCTTCATCTCTCTCTATAGATAATGTTTTATTAGTTGATGGTTTGAAGCACAACTTGTTCAGTATTAGTCAATTATGTGACAAAGGCTATGATGTTATTTTTAGGTCAAATGCATGCGTAGTTGAGAAAGATGGGAAGCAATTATTCAATGCTAAACGAAATGGAAACTTGTATACTATGTTGCTATGTGAATTGCATGAACAAGATGTTAAATGTTTTGTCACATCTAGTGAAAATAGTTGGTTATGGCATAGACGTTTAGGACATGCTAGTATGGACCTCATTCATCGTTTATCCAAAAATGATTTAGTCAAAGGCCTCCCGAAGACTAAATTTTCAAAAGATAAAGTTTGTAGCGCATGTCAAGTAGGTAAGCAAGTTAAGTCTTCTTTCAAGAGAAAGAAAGACATTACCTCTTCAAGACCATTAGAACTACTTCATATGGATCTTTTCGGTCCGGAGAGAACGGCCAGCTTAGCCGGGTAACTCTATGTACTTGTTATTGTTGATGACTACTCTAGATTTACTTGGGTTCACTTTCTTGCTCACAAAAATGAAACTCACTCTATTCTTGGTAAATTTTATAGATTCATCCAAAATGAAAAAGATTTGAAAATCAAGAAAATTAGAAGTGATAGAGGTAGAGAATTTGATAATCAAGATCTAGAGAAATTATGTGATGAACTTGGTGTATCTCATGATCTCTCGGCTCCAAGATCTCCTCAACAAAATGGGGTAGTTGAAAGGAAGAATAGATCTTTACAAGAAATGGCTAGAACCATGCTAAACGAACACAACCTTCCTCGAAGTCTTTGGGCGGAAGCGGTAAATACCGCTTGTCATATAATTAATCGTGTCATTATTCGAATGATTTTGGGAAAAACACCCTATGAGTTGTGGAAAGGTCGAAAGCCCAATATTGGGTATTTCAAAGTGTTTGGGTGTAAATGTTTTGTGCTAAATGATAAAGACAACTTAGGAAAATTCGACTCCAAATCGGATGAAGCAATTTTCCTTGGTTACTCTTCAAGAAGTAAAGCTTTTCGTGTTTTTAACAAGAGGACTCTAACCATGGTTGAGTCAATTCACGTTGTTTTTTATGAATCACCACCACCTCCATCACCTAGAGTTGAACTAGATGAAGATGAAGTTGTAGGAATTGAGAATAGTTCAAATAATCTTGATATCTCCAACTCATCAAGTAGTCAAGAGGAAAAGAGTGAAGTCAAGCATCAATCAAATGATAACTTGACAAACTTAATTCCAAATGCATGGAGGATTGTACACAATCATCCTCTTGATCAAGTCATAGGCAATCCGTCAAAAGGGGTTAGCACTAGATCTCAACTTCGAGACTTTTGTAATTACATGGCATTTGTGTCCCATATCGAACCCAAGAACTTCCACGATGCTCAATGTGATGATTCTTGGATTGTTGCCATGCAAGAGGAACTAAATCAATTTGAACGCAATCAAGTTTGGCATTTAGTTACTAAACCCGAAAATCAAACTATAATTGGTACAAAATGGGTTTTTCGAAATAAAAAAGATGAAAATGGAGTGATCATTCGAAATAAAGCAAGATTGGTAGCTCAAGGATATAATCAAGAGGAAGGCATTGATTATGATGAGACTTTTGCACCCGTAGCTAGATTAGAAGCAATTAGAATGCTTCTTGCATTTGCATCATCTAGAAATTTTACTCTTTATCAAATGGATGTCAAAAGAGCTTTCTTAAATGGTGTCATAGAAGAAGAAGTTTTTGTAAAGCAACCACCCGGTTTTGAAAATGAACTTTTTCCAAATCATGTCTTCAAATTAACCAAGGCTCTTTATGGTTTAAAGCAAGCCCCTAGAGCTTGGTAAGAAAGACTTAGTGGCTTTTTTATTCAAAATGGTTTTTTAAGAGGAAAAGTTGATAACACACTTTTTACAAAAACTATTAAGAAAAATTTGTTGATTGTCCAAATATATGTTGACGACATTATATTCGGCTCAACAAATGATTCTCTTTGTAAAGATTTCGCTACAAGTATGCAAAATGAATTTGAAATGAGCATGATGGGTGAGTTGAACTTCTTTCTAGGTTTGCAAATCAAACAAAGTTCGGATGGCTTATTTGTTAGCCAATCCAAATATACAAAAGATTTGCTAAAGCGATTTGGTATGGAGTTTACCAAACATGCCATAACCCCTATGAGTACCTCTATTAAGCTTGACAAAGATGAAAATGGTACATGTGTTGATATTACTAGATATAGAAGTATGATCGGTAGTTTGCTTTACTTAACCGCAAGTAGACCGGATATAATGTTTAGTGTGTGCTTATGTGCTCGTTTTCAATCTAATCCTAAGGAATCTCACTTGTTAGCCGTAAAACGCATTTTTCGCTATCTTAGTGGAACGATTAACTTAGGACTTTGGTATCCACGTGGCACTTCACTCGGTCTTATTAGTTATTCAGATGCCGATTTTGCGGGATGTAAAGTTGATCGAAAAAGTACAAGCGGCACATGTCATTTTCTAGGGCACTCCTTAGTTTCATGGTCAAGTAAAAAGCAAAACTCCGTTGCCTTATCTACAGCCAAAGCCGAATACGTTGCGGCCGGTAGTAGTTGCGCTCAAACTCTTTATATTAAGCAACAATTACTTGATTTCGGCCTTGTTTTCGATCATGTGCCTATTAAATGTGACAACACTAGTGCTATTTGCATTTCTAAGAATCCTATTCAACACTCCCGCACTAAGCATATTGAGATTAGGCATCATTTTTTGCGTGATCACGTTGCTAAAGGTGACGTTGAATTGGTGTTTATTGACACTAAAAATCAACTAGCCGACATTTTCACTAAACCTCTCCCGGACGAACCATTCTCAAAAATTCGTAGGGAAATCGGGATGGCCATGGATTTTGATGTTCTTGTTTAAATTTAGAAGATTTAACTTATTTAAAAAAAAATAAATAAATAAAAAATAAATGAAAATAAAAATAAAAATAAAAAAAATAATCTTTCGACCTATTGCAGTCGACTTCCTTCATGTCAGAAGTCGACTCTCGAAATATCAGCAGCAGACTTCTTCTAGGTCAAGAGTCGACTCGCACTAGGGTAAGAGATGACTTCCAAGAGTCGACTTCCCGGTACTAAGAGTCGACTTCCCGGTACTAGAAGTCGACTTCCGAAATCCAGAAGTCGACTTCCCAAGTGTTTTTCTTCAAAACGAACTAGTGCTTCGTCTTCTCCGTTCATCCCCTTTCTTTACTCATACTCATCAACCACCATTAAATCACATTCATCCCACTTTCTTCCCTATTTACTCTATTTAAACCCACATTCATCATTCTATCACATATATCCAAATATCTCTACACATATATACAGTTATATATACATATATATACCGAAATCCTTACCTTCCTCACCATGCTGCTCCTTATCCTTGCTCTGGCAACTCTCATGGCTCCTCCTCGCTCTTCCGGATCCGGTTCTCTACGGAAACGCTCACGCACTACCGCTCCTCTTCCTCCTCCTCCTCCCGCTGCCGATGAAGCTGAAGATGAAGAGACCCCTGTTCCAAAGGATCTCTCCGAAATCCTTCCTAGCGAGAACGCCCGAGCTATCTTTGAGGCACATTTTGTTAATCGTACTGTGGCAAGAACGAGGATTGTAAGACGAGCCACTTGCGAACTCCTTCGACTTCGTGTGTTCAACCTGTTCCAGCAGATGGGATGGGGTTTCTTTGTCTCTCTTGACATTCTTCTCTATCCTAGGCTTGTGAAGGCATTCTATGCCACTCTCCGTCAACGCGGTCCTACCGACACTTACAAAGCCACTATGGCAGGCAAGTATTTTCAATTTACTGAAAATAATTTGAACGAATGGTTTCATCTTCCATCAGGAGGGCTTCGCCTCTATGTTAGTAATTTGTGGCACAATGGACCAAACTTTCAACCCATAGATGCAATTAATGTTATCTGCCAAAGCCCCAGCTCGGTCATTCCCACCGCTCGCCTGCATTCTCACATGCTCACTCCTGAGGCTCGAATTGTGCATAATCTTGTCACACACACCATTCTGCCAAAATCCGGAAGCCGTACTTTTGTCTCCTTCTCTGAAGCCTTCATTGTCTTTTGCGTTATCACGGGACGAAGTCTCAATCTTGCCCACATTGTTCGTAACCACATGATGGCATGCAAAAATCATGGGACTGCTCATTTATACTATCCCATCCCGATCTCGGCCATTCTTCTTCGGAATGGTATTCCTAGCCCCGGTGAAGAAGCCTTGCGAGAGGACTTTGAAGTAGATGAAGCCATGCTGAATCGAATGAAGCTTGTCGTTGCCGAAGATGGGACTATCTCTCATCGTGCGCCTCCTCCTCCTCCACCGCAGCCTTTCGATGTTGCTGGTCCATCCAGCTCTGTCCCACAGGGTCTTGACTCGCTCGATTTGCCATTTGACCTTCCTGACTTTGGTGATGATGTTCAAACTGATCTTCTGAAGGAAATTCTTGCCACGGGCAAACGAACTGAGAGGTTGGTCAACTGCCTTGTTGCGAATGTCGCCGACCTTCGTATCAAGTCTGGACTCCCTCCTTTTGATGATGACAAAGGGGGAGAAAATGAAGAGGGTGGAAATGATGGAAATGAAGAGGGTGGAAATGGTGGAAATGAAGAAGGCATATGAGGAAGGGCATTTTTAGTCTTTTGTTGTCTAGTGTAGTCTGTTGTTGTCTAGTACTACATGTTTGTTTTCCCTTATCTTTTTGCTTTATTTTTATCATCACCCATTAGGGCAAGCACTGTACTTCATGTTTATTTTAAAATGCTAATGGTAAATATTAAATGCTTTTTCTTTCTTTTATCATTACTCTCAAAATTATAAAATAATATGAATCATGTAATGTATATATTGAGGGGGAGTATCACTTGATACTTCACCATTTCCGGACAAACACAGAATGTTTTGTCATCATCAAAAGGGGGAGATTGTTGGCTTTGAAATTTATTTCAAACAATAAATCTTATTTTGATGATAACAAATCATTTGAGAGTGTTTGGTACTAATAATTATTGAGTTATGTATTTCAGCTAGAACATGAAAACCTGCTTTGGAAAAGAAAGTGCGAATACAAAAGCAAAAAGAGAAACTAGAATTGAAGTGCAAAATCGAGAAATGTCAAAATATTCAACAAAATACAACTTGAAGACTCAAGACTCGGGGTAGATAGGTCGGGGTGCGATCAATTGTAATGAGGTATTTTATGTGTTGATAAAATACTATAAGCTCGAATGATAAACCGGACTTAAAATGAACCTTAATCAGTTTAGGGAAAATTCATCTGTCTTGTTCGGAAGTCGACTCTCACACAAAAAGAAGTCGACTGCTTCAAGTCGAAGGTATTAAGCTTATGAACCATTCTTCGGAAGTGGACTCTCGAGGTAGGGAAGTCGACTCTCAGGATAGGGAAGCCGACTCTCCATATGTTGGAAGTCGACTCCTTTAAGACGAAAGAAATCATGTTTTGAACCATCCTTCGGAAGTCGACTCTCGAGTTATGAAAGTCGACTCTCAAAGTCTGGGAAGCCGACACTCTATATGTTGGAAGTCGACTTCTTCAAGTCGAAAGAAATCCTGTTTAAACACTCTTTGGGCAGCCGACTCTCAAAGTCTAGAAGCCTACTCTCGAGGTTGGGAAGCCGACTCTCCATATGTTGGAAGTCGACTTCTTGAGGACGAAGGTTATCACATTCAAAACTCTTATTGGGCAGTCGACTCTCGACAAATGGGAAGTCGACTCTTGATGCAATCAAACGGTTATGTCAGGCATATTCTTGCCCATAACCAGATGTTTGATTCTTGTCTCAAAAGTTTTATTCTCTCATTCCTAAAACCCTAATATTTTCATATATATAGAATGAGATAATAGAGTGAAAAATTAAGAAAGCCTAGTGTGAGAAAAGCCTAAAAATTCTCCATCTTCTTCTCTCTAAACCTTTCTTGAAAAACCATTGAAAGCAAGATTTGTAAAGCTTGATTTCCAACTCATATACTACAAGTTTTGAAACTCTAGATTTAAGTGTGTATCTATTCTCTTGAGCATATTTATTGAAACCATTTAATAGAGAATATTCATCTAGAGTTTATTCTTCTTTGGTAAATCACTGAAAGAACACTTGAGCTTATATTGTTTCATCCTCCATAAAAACCTTAGGGTTTTTGAGTGTTTAGTTCTTGAGTGATTCCTTGTGTTATAAAAGGATTGTGATCATTGAGTGAATAAAGCTCATTGATCTTGAAGAGGGGTTTGTCCTCTTACTTGTGTGACGGGCTTGTTAGCTCGTGTGTAAAGGTTTGCTATTCCACCTGTGAAGGAAGAGCCATAGTGAAAGGATCGGGAAAAGTCTCAAGAAGGGGTTCTTGAGCCGAGGACTAGGAGTTACCGAACCTCGAAAAATCACGGTGTCAATCTCTCTATCTCTATCTTTTTAATTTATTATTTTGCATACAATATTTGTTTCAATATTTTGTATGCTATAATTGATCTTGAGATAATTAGATTAATTAAATTGAAAATTATTTATTAAAGGAATTGATTAATTGGTATAGCTTGATCTATTATCGAAAAGATTTAGAAATAACTTTTAAAACCCTATTCACCCCCCCTCTAGGGTTATTTAGTGACTAAAATTTCCAATACTTCACTTCTATTTTTTATTTTTCTTCATATATTTGTTTCTCTTTTTTTCATAGGATTCAAAATTTTTCTGACTCAATACTCAAAGATCTACTAATTTAATAGTAGATTTCACTAGTTCATTTACCTATGTTAAACCACATCACCTCACTAACTCAATCTAATCATTACTCTCATGACCAAGAATATCGCATCATATATTACTCATATATCATAAACATAAATTCAATCAACTTGTACTGCAAAACACTCATGCATGAAAATAAAGAAATTCTTAAAAATAATTAATTTATTTCAATTATTTTTCAATAATACCCTATCATCAACTATACCTTACCCCCAAACTTAAATTAAACCATGTCCTTATGGTTAATAGTCATACTCAAGAGAAAGAATATAGATACCTTTAAAGCGCAGTTCCGGAATTTTCTCTCTTCATGTCCGTTCTACCCCCCCCCCCCCCCCCCGGGCCTCCCCCAAATTTGAATCGAGCTTCCTGTAGAAATATTCAACAAAGCACACATACTCAATATCATATCAAGGGAAGAAGAAATACAATTGTTGCTTTCCGGAAATTATTACTCAATATAGCATAAGGAATGAGTCTTTTATTTAATGAAATAAACAATGATTTGGCCTTAAGGACCTACAATCCTACGGAATTAAAAAAATAAATTCCTAAATTTAATCCTAAACCTACAAATCGTATTCCAACTATGACTCTCAACCATTCCGTGCTCTTACGGATCCTCATTCACTCCTTCTAGCCACGTCCAAGAGATGTCATAAGAGTTGCCTCTATTTCGAGCCGTTCAAATTCCGTCTCTTGGAAATAATGCGTGAATGACTAACATACTTCATTCATCTCGTTTAATAAATCACCTAATTGTACCTTAAGGATCCTTGATATCAACATTGGATATGGAAGGCGATAGTTCATCTCATGTCGGCCTTCTTCCACTCCACTCACAATCCTTTGCACCAATATCATGTTACCCATTATTAACTCCAACATCGGTACCCAATTACCATTTAGAATACAATATAGTACTTTTATGATCGTGTACCCTCTCCACCTTGAAGAGTGGTTTTGACACACTTGTGACGTGAGCACACAATCCAAGTATAGTAAATCCGAGTTTAGATGGTACCTCTCCACCAACGTGTCCTTCGGGTCCGGGATGTGAAAATCACATATCTCGCTTATCATATCCGCCTCCGTGGGTGGCCAATCCGACGGGACCATTTTATATTTAGCCCGAACGTGTTCCATACATCCTTGTGGTATCCTCTGATTTAAGCAATAACCTCCTCATTCACCACTATCACTTCACTCCAATCATCTTTCAGAACTCGAACAACCTCTTGTCCCCTTGGTCCTTCTATGCTCATCTTCTCATAAAATTGTCGTACCAAATTCGGGTACACTCTCAACCCTGCCGGACTTTCAAAATTTATGAATCCTCTCTCTCGTAGGATTTGTACCCCCGATGCTATCAATGGACTTTTCATCATCTCCGAGAGAAACATGAGCTCATATTGAACTCTACACTCTGTAAAAGTAGGAGGTGTTGGATAAATTGGTGTTGACGGTGGTGAAACTAAAGCTCGTATATTTATGCTTTCCTCATCTATGTACCCATTCTTCCTTCTAGAACTAACTATCTCTGAAGCAGCATCATCTTCAAAGATCTCCTCTAGATCATATTTGATCTCGTACTCACTTTCTATCTCATGAACACTCTCACCGGGAAAAGGAGAAGAAAAAAAATAATAAAAACATCTTTCTATTCGTCTCTCAAGCTCAAATATTGAATTATGAGAATTATGAACCCTCAAAGGCTGTATTTATAGATGAATGTTTCATATTTGAAAATAACCCAACTTTGACATGCATTTGGACTCGATCTCCTTCTCGGACTAGGATTCTTAGCTAAATTCTTGTATAAACTAAAAAAAATTCTAAAAACTACTCCTAATTACTCCTAGCAATGTATAAATACAACCCCATCTGCAAAACCCCTCCTTTTGGGCATATTTTTAAATTTTATGGAAGTTCACGCATCCCTAGGGGCCACGTGTAGCTCTCTTACGCATATGGGTACGTCATGCGTAGGCAATAGATGGAAAAAACTTCTCTTTTTTTCTAGGCTCTTCCGCTACATGCTCCGCACACTCATGCTCCAATATCACCCTCCATTACGCGTACACACTCCCCCAAACTTAAACACACATATGTCCACATTGTGTGCTCTCGAAGCTAAACTGGATCTCAGAACACACATCACAATCAATACATGCATCATCATAGTCATAGAAATACAAAACACAAGTAATATCAACACATAAGTACTAAAACATGTAGTTTTATATAACTGAAAGCAAAACATTTCTTAGAGATCAATTTTTTAGGTGGCACACATCATATCGAACTATAAAACCCGACCCAACTATTCCTCTCTAATGAATAATACATCTAAATAGCTAAACTAAAACTAAACTAAACTAGTGGTCATCCTCTAGTGGTAGTGGTAGTGGTGGATCGATGCCGGCATGGAATATCAGCTCACGCATGATAGTTATCATCTCTCTCTATCCATGTCGGATCTCTCACATCTCCGTACGAGTCTGTTGAACCTCAGCCCTAGTCCTTTGTGACTCCTCCCGAGCATGTCCTATCTCCTCTCGAAGTTCTGCTAACCAGTACACCACTCGTCATACTGAGTATGAGTCAATATAAATGGCGCATCAGCAGGCGCCTAAGGCATCTCAACATCAGCATGGGCCACCTCCACCTGAGGTGGTACCGCATCATCCTCTATGGGCTCAGCTCCAAGAGGCACATCTCCAGCAGGCCCCAGCCCAAGAGGTGTAACTCTACCAAGTACTGGCATTGGCCTCCGTTAAAGCACTCTCCCTCCCTTGAGCTTGGACCACACATTCCTCCATAGCCTTGCAGTATAAACACCGGTAACATACCAATTCTCCTCCTCCTCCGCGACAACCACTACCCCGGCGTCGGTAATCAACCTTATCACCAGAGTAGGGAATTGCATCTGAAACCCCTTCTGGACGACCTTGGTTGAGTTTTGAGGGTCGGACTAATGCTGATAAAGGCCCTTCCATAAGACCTGTGGAATGGAAATCCAATGCCCGAACTCGAAGGCTTATAGAAGCTGTAAGAATAACTGCGACCTCTGGTTGTCGTGTCCCTATGGATGAATCTGAGAGTATAACACTGTGTCCAGGAACCAAAGGAAGGGATGATAATCCACCTTTTTCGTGCAGTTGTTTCGATCATTGGTATAGTGTCTTTCGTACTTCACTCGAACAATATCGGATAAATTCAGGAATGGCTCGGGCAGGGGAGGAAAATCAGCCACTAACTCTAGAGAACACTCATGTGGTATCCCCCATGCCTCTGCTATGCTGGGTGGAGTGATCTCAATTCGTACCCCACGAACCACTATCACCATCCGCATCCCCCCCCTATAATGCTCCATGTGTAACCAAAACTCCCGAATAAGATCCGGGCATATTAACTGTGATGGGGTGAAAGAATTGGCAAGAGTCGCTTCTCGCAGATATGCTGAACTCCCCATGTAAGCACTACCCCCTCCTCAAACTCCTCTACCGGGTATGTTTGCTCTATGCCTAACCCCTTCTTCATCACCTTGTCCAATAGTCCCTCGATCGTATTATTGGGGTTCGGAGGTTGTAGAAAATGCAAAGACCTATGCTCCGACCTTGCGGATGCTTGTGGTACCGGCTGTGACACTAAACATGTATCCATAGAGGCGATGTGGGTATCCTCTGAAGATGGAGATGAAGATGAGGATGGAAAAACCACACGTCTTCGCGCCCTAGTCAATTGTGGAGCCACTAGTCTTGACATACCAGCCCCCTCCGCATTCTTGGTATGGGGTTTCTTCTTCATTCCTATAATATGGATTTTTAAGAAATATAAGGGAATCATTCCGAATACCGAATCAAACTTAAAACCACCTCTAAATTTTTCCAATATGACGTTTAAACAAACCCCCAAATCCAAAACACGCAAAAAATTTGAAATCCCAACCCGTTCTTTAAGTCGATAATCACTACTTTGAAGAATGGATTGAAACGTGTTTGAGACGGGATTCGTTCATAACTACTAGTTTAGAATTATTAAAATAGTAATGAAAAACACAAAGATCTAAAGAAGATCTTACCGAATCAACCGATATACTATCACGCCCAATATTTCCTAGGACTCCGAAACACAAGCCTAAAAGTTAACGGAGTGACTTGAAAGTGAAAAGAAACAAACAAAATATAACATATAGTCTTCAAACACCCATACAAGAGTAAAATAGTCATTTTATATCTCAAAGATGTTGAAAAGATCACTCGAGATCGAAAAGAAAATGAAACGCCTCAAAGGGCACCTTAAATGGATCATTTGAACACCCTGTTGGCATTGAAATTTACTTTCGGCAAACAATTCCAAAATTGATGATAACAAACCATTAAAGAGTGTTTGATACTAATCAATTATAGAGTTCATGTTTTCAGCAAAAGACAGGTGAATGACTCGGAAAACATGCTCGGAAAGAAAACAACTCGGAAAGAAAGCTCGGAAAGAAATATTGAATAAAAGCAAAAAGCCGAGAAAGAAATTGAAGCGTGAAAATGGAAAATCAAATAATTCAACGGCAAAGGCAAAAGTCGAAGACTCAAGACTCAGGATAGATAGGTCGGGGAGCGATCGTTGTAACAAGGTAATTTTATGCGTCGATATTATCGTATAAGCTCAAGCATAAAATGAACCGAACTCAAATGAAAATAAAAATGATTTACCGAACACAAACGGAAAGAAAAATAATTTTTACAAATATTTTTCAAGTTGTAGTCGACTAGAAGAATCATTTGTATTCTCTAGTAGTCGACTAAACAAGTCAGAAGCTATCAGTTTTTCATCCATTTTAGTGTAGTCGACTAAACTCATAGAGTAGTCGACTAAAGCTCTTCATTGAGTAGACTAGAGCATCATCTAGTCGACTAAGAGAGTCCCTCTAGTCAACTAGAGACTCCATGTAGTCGACTAAAGAGTCCTCAAATCCTGCAGTTTTTTCAGAAAACATTTTCCATGTTTTGTGCATCATGTTTAATGCATTTCAAACGGATCTTGACTTCTCTAATTCAATACTCACTCTCATAACACTAAAGTATTGATATATATAGAATGAGATGTGTATATTGCAAGCTAAGAGATTATACAAGAAAAGCTCTCAAAGTTCAACATAAACTTTTCTGCAAAAAGCCATTGAAACCAAGCTTTGAAAATCTGATTTTCTGTGAAAATCTTTGAAAATCAAAACCTCTAGTATCTCTTCTTATGCTCCAAACATCTTTCATTGATATATCCTTTGAGAATACATTTCTAGAGCTATTGAAAAATCACCAAAAACACTTGAGCTTATATTGATTTATCTTCCATAAAAACCTTTGGGTTTTGAGTGTTTTTCTTCTTGAGTGATTTTATTGATTACATACGAATTTGTGATCTCGGACAAATGAAGTCCAACAATTGTTCAAGAGAGGGTTGTTCTCTTGATTGAGAGACAAGCTCGAGAGGCTTGTGTTGTTAAGGTTTGCCATTCTCTTTATTATTGATTGTTCAAATTTAGAAAAGAGGTAGAAATATTTTTGAACACCCTATTCACCCCCCCCCCCCCTCTAGGGTATATTAGTGACTAACAATTGGTATCAGAGCCTAATCTCTATAATATTTAGACTTAACCATCTTAGAGAACGATCATGGCCTCAAATTTAGTCACTCATGTTGAAGGACAATCTAATAATAGACCCCCATGGTTTGATGGATCAAATTATAGCTTTTGGAAAACTAGGATGATATATTTTCTTCAAGCTATTGACTACCAAATTTGGCAAGTAGTTCTTAAAGGACCATTTGTTTTAACCAAAATCGTTGATGGAAAAACAGTCCCCAAATTAACAAATGAATGGGATAACGATGACCGTAAGCTTATGTCCTACAATGCTAAAGCCAAAGTTAATTTGAATTGTGCATTGAGTCCAAATGAATTTAATCATGTATCTACATGTTCTATGACAAAAGAAATGTGGGATAAACTTGAGGTAACTTATGAAGGTACATCTCAAGTACGAGAATAAAAAATTGACATACTCGTACATGAATATGAATTATTTGCTCTGAAAGATGATGAAAATATGAATTTTATGATGTCTCGTTTTACAAATATTTTGAATGGACTAAAGCATCTTCGTAGAATTGTTCCTAGATTCGATGCGTCACGCAATTTGTTTAGAAGTCTTCCGGCTAAATGGGATGCAACAGTAACGGCAATCAAAGAAGCTCATGACATCAACACCATGAGTCGTGATGAGATTTTCGGCTCTCTACTCACTTGGGAAATCACATTGAAATCTCGTGATAACGACATCAAGCCAAGAAAGGGGATAGCTTTGCAACCCTCCACCAAAAATGAAATCAATGAGCCGAGTGAAGAAGAAGAGGATAAGGACATTGCTTTGTTCATCCAAAAAATCAAGAGATACCTTCAAAGGAAGAAAGCCAATGGAGGAAGATTCATGAAGAGAATTGAAATAAAAGGCGAGCCTAGCAAAAGAGAACCCCCAACGTGTTTCAATTGTGGAAAGTCGGGACACTACAAAAGTGATTGCTTCAAGCTCAAAAAGGAAAGCGAGAAAAGACCAAGCAAGATGGCGATGAATGTCACATGGGATGACTATGACTCATGCGACTTGGATGAGGATAAAAATGGCGAGGAAACGGCAAACATTTGCCTCATGGCAAATGAAGAAGAGGTACATTTAAATTCATATGTTTTAGATAAATCAAAACTATCATATGATGAACTTCTCCTTGATTATAATGAATTGCAATATGCGTTTGAAGAATTACATGATGAATTTGAAAAATTAGCTAGAAAATATATTCTTCTTAAGAAAGCTAAATCTCCATGTAACTTCACTAGTTCAAACTTAGAAGTTTCTTGCAATGACAAAAGCATTGAGCTAGAAAAGGAAAATAATCGGTTGAAAAATACTATAAATGATCATATAAATGTCTTAGCTAAATTTACAAAAGGAAAAGATAACCTTAGTATTATGTTAGGAAAACAAAGAGGATCATTTGATAAATGTGGTTTAGGGTATAATGCTTCTGACAAAGATGCTCTAATTTTGAAAAAGAGAAAATCACTTAGCTCCACATTTACTAGACAATCATCTCATACATCTTCAAATGTTTATAAACATGTTACTTGTTACTATTGCAATAGAAAGGGACACAAAGCAAATGTATGTTTTCATAAAAAGAAGAAAATTATGTCAAAAATGGTTTGGGTTCCAAAAGGGACTATTGCATGATCACATAGAAAAGAGATTGTCATAACGAAAACAAATTTGGGTTTCAAAAGGAACTATTGCGTCTCTATCTAACCAAAATGGACCCAAAACAGATTGGGTACCAATAAAAGTTACTTGAATTTGTTTTGTAAGTATGCTTAAAGTCCGCATCAAAAGAAAAGTGGTTTCTTGATAGCGAAAGCTCAAGGCATTTGACGGGAGACAAATCAAATTTTATTTCACTAAAACCATATGAAGGAGGAAACATAACCTCTGGAGACAACTCTAAAGGCAAAATTATAGGAATTGGCTCAATCGGTATTTCTTTTTCTCTCTCTATAGATGATGTGTTATTAGTTGATGGTTTGAAGCATAATTTGTTTAGTATTAGTCAATTATATGACAAGGGCTATGATGTTATCTTTAGGACAAATGCATGCATAATCGAGAAAGATGGGAAGCAAATGTTCAATGCCAAACCAAATGGAAATTTGTATATTTTGTTGCTATGTGAATTGCATGAACAAGATGTTAAATGTCCTGTCACATCTAGCGAAAATAATTGGTTATGGCATAGACATCTAGGACATGCTAGTATGGACCTCATTCATCGTTTATCCAAAAATGATTTAGTCAAAGGTCTCCCAAAGACTAAATTTTCGAAAGATAAAATATGTAGCGCATGTCAAGTAGGCAAGCAAGTAAAGTCCTCTTTCAAGAGAAAAAAAAACATTACCACTTCTATACCATTAGAGCTTCTTCACATGGATCTTACCTATGATTTTGGAGCATGTTAATTATGAATATTGAGAAATAAATTCATATTTTAATATAAGGGTAATTTGCACTAACACCCCTGAGGTTTGCATCTATTCCACCTAGGTGCTGATTTTCGAAATTTTGACACTAACACCCCCTGAGGTTTGGTTTTGCTTGCCATCACACCCCAAATGACCAAAATACCCTTCATAAAATTCGAAAATATTAAGGGTAATGTGAAATGACCTTTATGCCCCAACCCCAAATATATAACATTTCGAAAAACATATATATCAATTCTAAAAAATATATAAAATTCAACAAAATGTATAAAATTCGAAAAAACAAATATTTAAATTTTGAAAAAAATATATAAAATTAGAATAAAATATATAAATTTCGAAAAATATATATAAATTTCAAAATATATATATAAAATTCAAAAAAATATATAAATTTTGAAATATATATATAAAATTTGAAAAATATATAAATTCGAATATATATATATTTTAAAAAACCAAAATTCAAAAACATTATATAATTTTGAAAAACATATATAAATTTCAAAACATATATAAAATTTGAAATATATATATATAAATTCGAAAATATATATAAAATTTGAAAAATATATAAATTTGAAAATATACATATTTGTTTAAATTTATATATGTTTTTTGAAATTATATAATTGTTTGAATTTTGTTTTTGAAAATATATATATTTTGAATTTTTTATTTTTTTTTTGAAATATATATATATTCTAATTTATATATTTTTCAAATTTTATATACATATTTTCGAATTATATATATATTTCAACTTTTATATATTTTTTTGAATTTTTTATATATATTTTGAAATTTATATATGTTTTTCGAAATTATATAACTTTTGAATTTTGTTTTTGAAAATTTATATTTTGAATTTTATATATATTTTTTGAAATATATATATATGAATTTAAATATTTTTCAAAAACTATATATTTTTTTGAATTTTTTTATTTTTTATTTTATATATATATTTGGAAATTTATATATTTTATTCTAATTTTATATATGTTTTTCAAATTTTAAATATTTTGTTTCGAATTTTATACAATTTTTCGAATTTTATATAATTTTTCAAATTTATATATATGATTTTCAAAATTTTATACATTTGGGGTTGGGGCATAAAGGTCATTTCACATTACCCTTAATATTTTCGAATTTTGTGAAGGGTAATTTAGTCATTTGGGATGTCATGGCTAGCAAAACCAAATCTCAGGGGTTGTTAGTGTCAAAATTTTGAAAATCAGCACCTAGGTGGAATAAATGCAAACCTCAGGGGCTGTTATTGCAAATTTCCCTTAATATAATGTTCAACTGAAAGTGGATACAAGAAAATATGATTTAAATGCAGTAATTGTTAAAGTATAATGAAATGTAAATTCTTATACTTATGGTTATATACTTTTATGTCCTTTGAAGGTTGAGTATGTGGGATTAGTGACCTCTTGGAGAGTTGAGATCGGGTGTGGATTTTAGTGTCAACTGTGAGTTGAGGCCTTAGAGAAGACAGGTGATAGTTTTGTGATCGTGGTTGCTTGTGTGGTAATAAACCTTTGAGGTTTCTTTCACACTTTGAGAAACGTATCCTCTATCGTACTATTAAGACTTTGAGTTGGTTAGACGAGATTATGATTAAACCTATCTGGTGGTGTGGTAATGATCTCTTGATTCCGTTAGTAATCTAGAAAGTTGTATCAAATGTGAATTTGAGGTTTGAATGAATCGGAAGAGGTATTGATTGAAACTAGTTAGTTATGTGGTATCGGCCACTAGTTTTCCCTCTTTATGATCTTTTGAGGTCTAAATGATTTTATTAAGTACTAGAGGTACTGTAATGTTGCAGCCTTGTTTCTCGTGCTTAGTTTATTCTCCTAAACATTACTTGTATTGTCCTTTGTACACTAGTATATGTTTTTGACTTATATGTCACTTCTTGAGTCGTTGGTTACGGTGTGGTGTCGAACCTCTTCCTTGGATTATCATGTGATTTCTTCGGGTTGGAAATGGATGATTGTGTTTCGTGGATCCAACGCGTTGTTATTTCTTCATTGTCCTCTAGGACATTATAGGAATCCTTGGAGTTGTAGTCCCTCGAATCTGGTTGTCTTTCGGAAACGATATTTTTCAAAATTTGAAAACAAACTCATTCGTATTTAAAAAGGAAAACCCCGTTTTCACCTACACCCGTAGCCACGAAAAGTCTTTGTACTTCAAAAAAGTGATCTTAGGATCTGATTTGAAAAGATTTTTAAATTATAATAGTCGGTGATGGCGACTGACGGAGATCGGGGGGTAAGACGGTAATTTTCATTGTGTAAATTCTTAAAAGAAAACCTATTTTTTAACATTTCTCGAGATTCCGAGGCTTCTTTCTCAAGATTTCGATTTACAGTGTTTTGAAAGGTGTCATCTTGTTTCACCTTTATTTCCGATCATTTCTGAGTCTCGGGTATGAGGTTTGTTGTTTAGTGCACACACATAGTGTTACCTTTCCTCTTCTTTTCGTTTCTTTTGTCCAGGTGTTTTCCCTAAACACTTGTGATGTTTTTAACCTTGACATTGTTGTCTCGGTTATCCGTTGGTTAGCATTGGGATCTTTTTTCCCTTACATTGTTTCTTAACCCTTATGTGGTTGTTCATAAGAGCAGTGTTCTTGTGCTCTCCGTGATTTGATCAGTTAGTTTTCCTCACCTATAGTGAGAGTGTTGATGGTTTTATTAACCTTATTGAGGATAGTGTCATGAGATTGAGGTGGTAATATGTTTAGTGGCCTTGATGAGGCGATATGATTAAGGTGATTTAGTCCTTGAGAAGTAGATTTCCTCTACGAATGGGATGATGGTTCTTATATATATATATATATATATATATATTCTACATTTATATATAAATATATTGATGACGCTTGTGTTAGTATGCAAGGACGTGAGTGTTTTCCCTCATGTGTTCTCGGGGAGTGAGTTTTGAGCATTCATTGGTACTAGTTGTGGATTTTGTTTCCTTTGATATTAGAGGTGAGTGTGATTCCCTCTGTTTGGATCTTTTGGTTAGCGTTGTGAGTGTTTGATGATATGTTAGATTGGACTTGGGTATCGTGTATTTAACGTACGTTGTGAGAGTAGTGTAGACTACTGGAGTTAGTACTTGGAGTATTAGTCTTAGTAGTACCTTATGGGACTCATGTTGTGTACTTATATATATATATATATATATATCCCCTATATACTTATGTACGTTAGTATATGGGTGTGTGCCTTGTGATTTGGGGCCAGGATTAGTTATGTGTTACGTGTCTTGTTGGATGGTTTAATATTACCTAAACAGTCACAAGATGTGGTAGTTAGGATTTTGTTTTTCCTACTGAGCTTTTTTGTGCTCAGAGGGTGTTTTATACCTTTGGTATTCCATGTGAGTTTGCAAAAAATGTTTCGACTATGGATAGCATGCGGTGCAGCAACACCTTTCTTTTATTTTCCTCGTTACAGGTTTTGGAGTTGCGCAGGGTGATGCGGTTACGGTTGCAGCGCGACTGGATTTGGGGACGATAGCTATCTACTGTCTTCTTTATCATTTAGTTTATTTACCCATGTTATATGGGAGAATTATGTATTTCTCTTGGGAGCTAGTCTGTTGGCATATTCCTATTAGTGTATCTTTTATTTCCTGTATGTATTTCTCTTGGGAGCTAGTCTGTTGATTATAGAGGGTTGTGTAGGGGTAGCGGTGTTTTGTTTCCACTACCTCGGCCCTAGTAGAATTGACGAATGTTGGGCTGTAAGCCATTGATATTATAACACTTGTTATTGGCAGGTTATCTATTGTGTTGTGTTTCCGGGATATTTCATTTACAGACTGAACTCTGTGGATTTTTGTTGGATTCCGCTGTTGTATTTCTATCATTCACTTGGGTATGAAATATATCACTTTTATCAGTATTCCATACATTTTAATGGTTGTTAATATCTTTAGTTGGTCGCTCATTTTATGGATCACACCCCGGAGTCCTTGGATGTCCCGGTTCAGGAGTCTTAGGATTTTAAGGGCGTGACAAAACGAAACGAAACGGAAAAGGAATTTAGAATTTTGTTTGTTTGGTTAGGCAGAAAGTGAATATCAGTTTCCCGCATTGATACATTTTCCTCAAAACTTTTCTATCTGTCAATTTTACATTTTTAACCCATAGTAATTTAACTAATAGTAAATTATTTTATCGTGTTTGTTTTTTAGTAAAAAAATTATTGTTAAAAACTTTTCTAAATGGTTTAAACTAATATATTTCTACTTAAAAGATTAAATAGATACTGCAATAATTATCTACTTAAGAATTATATTGCGATAATCATTTTAGAAATAAAATATATTATTAAATAATAATAAATTTATACGTTGTTTCTAGGACTATGTCAAATTATATATAGGTAGTGGTCGGCATAATCAATAATCTATATTTAAAATTACACGGTTATGATTTAATTTTTACAACTCTCCCTAAATTATAATCGATATTTTATTTTTTTTTGTAATAAATTTCTAGAAACATCTAATAATTTAATCTAAGAAAAAATTATAGTGCCTAATTTTAAATATAAATATTTTATAAGTGAATTAATTTTTTATTATTATTGTTCAATATCTTACTTAATTTTTTGAAAAGAAATATATATAAATAATTAAATATTAATATGTTCAAGAAAAAACTCATTAATTGATGTATTCAAAGTATAAGGGTAATTTTGGAGTTAAAAATTATTTTATTTTCTATTTCATGCTATCCAAACTAGCAAAACAATATTTTCCCATATTATTTTTCAAATTTTTCTATTTAACCAAATGCATAATGGAAAATTGATTTTGTTTTTATTTTGCTTTCACTTTCATTTTCCATCTCATTTCTATCTAACCAAACCCACCCTTACTACTAATCTTCTTCTCTATAACCAATTTAACCAATATCAAATTCAATATTTGCAATTAAAATTCAATTTTTTTAAAACATTGAATTCCATCTCTTGATTGAGAAATTTATATCTCATAATTGCTCTATTCCATCAAGATAAACTCACACCAAATGACCCAAGAGCTAAAATAAAATAAAAAAATAACAATAAAAATAAAAATAAAGAAATGGTAGCAAAACCAGCACACCAGATAGGAATGAATGATTGCAGGTGCTTGGGTACAGTTTTGCGTCCAAATACATTTCTTTCTCTGCTTACTCTGTCCACGTCTACATTCATCCTTTATTTTTACTATTTTGCCCTTTTATTTGACAGCCCAAATCACTAATCTCTCCCAAACCTCTAATAACATTTTGGTAATTACAAATTTAAAACAAAACAAATCTGTCTCATGAAGCAGCCCATGTTGAATAAATTCTACATAAACAATGTACACAAATATATATTTATGTGTCTGTATACACGTGTTTGTGTGTGTATATAACTATATATAGTTAGCCGTATAGAGTAGTTATGAAGAAGAAGACAACAAAAATAATTGAGCAGAGACAACTCCGGGATGAAGTCAAGAACCAAAGACGCCGGAGCAAAAGCCCCGCTACTCCCGGAGGTGGAATTTCCGCCGGAGAAGTGTGCGTCACTTTCCGGCGCGGTGTTTAATGTGTCGACGAGTATAATTGGGGCCGGAATTATGTCGATTCCAGCGACTCTGAAGGTGCTGGGTGTGGTTCCGGCGTTTGTGTTGATCATAGTGGTGGCTGTGCTGGTGGATGTGTCGGTGGAGTTCTTGATGAGGTTTACCGGCTCCGGCGAATCCACCACCTACGCCGGATTGATGAGGGAGTCGTTTGGACGGTTTGGATCTGTTGCTGTGCAGATCTGTGTCATGATCACCAACCTTGGGTGTCTCGTCATTTATCTCATTATCATTGGTGAGCATATATGATATGACTATATATTTTTATATATATATGTGCACATACTAGTGTTTACTTTGAAACATTATGTTAGTAGTTCCAACTAGACACAGAGTAAAATCAAATCAACAAGCTTTATTTAAGCTTACGTGTAGATTGTTTTACTAGTTATTTTAATCTAGTCTTTTTTATAAGTTTTGCTAATCTAGTCATTCCGATCTTGATTCTATTTTTTGTATGAACTTTTTTGGGTGCCCCAAATTGAAGTGTTGTTTGGGGTGGTGTCAAGACTAAAGATTATTTTTACTAATAACAAAATAGTTGTTAACTATATGAGCTTGTTTGGTATGTTTTTTTTTAAATAGTTTTGTGTTTTTTGAAAATTAAAAATTAAAAAAACTGTACAAAAAATAAATTTTAGTTGGTTGAGCTTTTTGGTAATTGTTTTGGGGATATTCAATTTTAAAAATGCATGTTTTCAAAAAAAAAAAAATCTTGTTTTCAAAAACAGTTTTATGTTCTCGGAGTTTTCGAGAAGACTTTCCGAAGATGGATACCAAACATACCCTCAGTAATTTCATATTTTCATAGTTTTCTACGTGGTGGAAATAAAATGTAATTACAGCCTACATTTGTATTATGGACATTTACATAAAATCAGTGCCTTGAAAATAGAATTGAAAAAAAAAACTAATTAAATAGTACTGTTGCATATCTCCAGCCATCTTGCTCTATGAAACATATTCTAAGATTTCAGTGATAGAAGGTTATTCATTCACCTCTTTATTAGTCATTCAATTCGATCAAACAAAAAGCGAGATAGACATATTTTCTTTCATACAAGTTTCCATTGCTCTAATTAACCAAAAGAAGCACAATAAGTGTTTGTGCACACTGTAACTGCTCTTGATGTAGATGAAGGAATATCCAAAATATGATAAACTTGAAATTATTATTAGTTTTCAAATTCAAATTCTTCTGTGTGGAGATATTCGTAAAACAAAAACGTAGTTTAAATTTATTGAGCAAGGTGAATTGAAGATATGGGATTGTGTATTCTGATTTTTTAATGTCATTAGCTTGTGTTTGGCTGAGTAATAATCAATTCAAGGTTTTCTTTTTCCTTTTTTAAAAACCAATTTGGATCAGTACTTGTGATTTGACATTGTGCTATTAGCAGAGGAAAGATAATTAAAATCAATTGATATACTGTATTAAATTTTGTAGCTAATTTTTTTTTTTTCTTTTTTTTTTTTACCTATTTCAGGAGATGTTCTCTCAGGTAATCAGCCCGAAGGCTCTGGGCACATGGGTGTTTTGCAAGAATGGTTTGGCATTCAGTGGTGGAGTTCGCGAGCCTTTGCAATCCTCTGCGTTGTCCTGTTTGTTATGTTTCCATTGGTCATGTTTCGGCGTGTTGGTGGGTACTCTTCTTCCCATTTTCTTGGTTCAAAATGAAACATACATAGAACATAAAACATTAGAACGCTTTATAAAACATTGGATAAATCTGTAATTGTTATTGAGAAACTAATTAAGGTATAGATATGTGGCCATTTTGTGAATGCTAACGTACAAAATACTGAAAGTTACTCAAAGTACATAAAATCATTAGCTTTATATCCTTGCAAATGAATTGACTCTATAGTGTTTGTATTTGATCTCGTAGGAAACTTTGCAGCCACTCTTGAAGTACAAAAACCTTATAATTAGTTGAATCAATTCTTTGATTTTACAATAAGCTCCAGAATGGTAAACTGCGAAGGTTTATATATTAGTATCCATCGAACTGATATTTTCTTCGTGCTGTATTTCCAGAATCGTTGAGATTCAGTTCAGCAGTGTCTATTCTCCTGGCAGTTGTGTTTGTGGGCATATGCTCAGTGATGGCATTCGCTGCACTTCTAAAAGGCGAAACAAATAACCCGAGACTTCTACCGCAGTTGGACAATGAAGCCTCCTTCTTCAACCTTTTCACTGCTGTGCCGGTCATTGTGACAGCTTTTACATTTCATTTTAATGGTATGAGCATAAAAAATTTCAGTTTTTATTAGGGTGTTAAAAACTTAGTTACATAATTTTCAAGTAGAGGAATTTCTAATAGAAAAGTATGATTAGTAATTTTCTTCAAGTTACATTTTTTCCAAAAGTAAGCCAACTGTCTCATTTTGTCTTCAAGAAAAAGCAGACTATAATAAGATTAGTGACTTCAAGTCTTGACAAATGCATCATAGTAACATAACATAAAAGCACAGAGTTATAACACCAATTCAATGTTTAGTTTTCACCTTAGTCCCTGTTTGAATTGACTTTTCAACCATTGTTTTTGGCTGTTTTGATTGAAAAGTTGTTTTTACTGGTGTTTGGATAATTTTTTGGAAGTGAGTTTTGAAGCCGCTAGTGGGTACCAACTTTTCAAAAAGGCTTCTGCTTTCTTTCCTTTCCGTGTAAAAGCAGAACCAGAAGCTGTCAAATAAGGCTTTAGTCATAAACTTGTATCTGATCAATACATTGGACTCCATGCAGTTCATCCGATTGGCGCCGAGCTTGGAAAACCATCTGACATGATCACAGCTGCCAGAATCTCGCTAGCTCTTTGCGCAGCCATCTACTTTGCTATCGGCATCTTTGGGTACCTTCTATTCGGAGATTCAATCATGGCCGACATACTTGTGAATTTCGATCAAAGTTCTGGCTCTGCAATCGGTTCATTACTCAATGACATTGTTAGATTGAGCTATGCATTCCACCTCATGTTGGTGTTCCCTCTATTGAACTTCTCCTTGAGGGCTAACATCGACGAATTCCTTTTCCCTAAGAAGCCTCTTTTAGCAACAGACGACAAAAGATTTCTTTCCATCACTTGTGTTTTGTTAGTATTTTCTTACTTAGCAGCAATAGCCATCCCAGACATATGGTCCTTCTTTCAGTTTGTGGGATCAACTTCTGCTGTATGCCTTGCCTTCATCTTCCCAGGTGCAATTGTTCTAAGGTACTCATATTGCTCTCTATATCTGTCTATATATATATATATATATCATGTCAAAATTAAAGTAGTTAAGATGTCTCAAGTGTCTGGAAATGTTGCTAGCACTTGTAAGGGGAGTATCCTGCCATCATCATTGTGGGATGCATTTTGAAAATTCTTTTAAAGGTTGCCTTTATTCATGAAGATATAACAAGGATTTGAAATATAAAATTACTTAAGAACCTTTTAACGTATATAATATATAATTTCCATGCATCAATGTTTAATCTTTTTTTTATTTTTCTATTTCTTATGCTATTTTCCTGTTGATGGCAGAGATGTTCATGGTATATCAACAAGAAGGGACAGGATTGTGGCAACAGTGATGATAGTTCTGGCTGTTGTAACAAGTACAATTGCGATTTCCACCAATATATATAGCTTGATTGGAAACAAATCATGATTTTTTAAACTCTTTGAGTTTATCATTGTAAAAATGAGTGCATGTATTGTGTAATATGCGATTTTTTTTGTACTAATAGAAGTTGATTCAGGTCATAGTTATATATACTCTCTGTGTTGCTTAAGCACTTCTTTCGAAATTTGATGTACCTCAACCTCTGTAAAAACATTTGTTAGTATTGTTTATTATTGGCATGTTCTAAACAATAACTATGTTGAGTGATTTATGATGTCGGGTAGGTTTAGAAAAATTGAAGTGGTCTTGTAAATGCATCAACAAGGTTTGTCAAATTTAAATCATGCTTAAAGAAAGTGGAAAATACAAGAAAAATGACGAAGGAGAAAGTTTGAGCAAAAAATGCATTCCGGAGGGTATAAATGACAGTTTTCGGAGCCGAAACTTCAAGAATTATTCTAATGGAGTCAAGGGGGTTCAAACGACACTATTCCCAAGTAAAGTAGTTTCCATGAATTTTGCTACGCCCAGCCTACGTGCCCAGTAATTAAAAGTGGCTAGAAATTGCTATTTATACGCCCCATCTACACCCGGTGAAATATAGCCTATGCGCCACGTGTAGGTAGTCTACGCGTCGTGCGTAGGTAGGTTAGAGTGGTTATGTTGTGGAATTGCGATTTTGACCCCGACATAACTTCTTTTGATGTGGCTGTGACTCTAAACACTTTGATATACATGATATATACATATTGGAGTCCAGATCAAAGGATTTTGCTCAGTTTAATGTGAAATTACAAAAAAGAGCAAACTTAAGGTTTCTCCCGGCCTTGTCTAGAAATACCAAGGCTTGCTACAGTATTGAAAGAGCTTTGGTGAGATCTCTACAAGTCTTCTACAGTTCATATTCTTCTACAGAGATAGAGATAGAGAGAGAAAATCTTTGAGTGATTCTATATCTTCTAGTTCTCTCTTGTTTATGGTTTGTTCAATTGTGCTTCTGCATCGATGATCTTATGCATAATTGAATGACCTAGATTTTGAAAAATCTACACGCCACCTTGTGCAACGTGGTTGCTTAGATCCGTTTAAGAAACGGAGCATTCTGAGTGCGGAGATCGGAGCAGAAGGCTTTGTGGTTCATAGATCCATTAAGAAGCGGAGCCGTCAAAGTACGGAGTGGAGCGAGAGCTTCATGGAGCGCGATTGATTCAAGGTTGTCAGGCATCAAGTGGAGAAAGGCGGATTTAGAGGGATTTATAAGTCTAAAACTTCATAGAATCTGTACGTCTCTTGATTCATAGTGCATCAATACCCGAGTGTATATGTTGTTTTTACTTTGAGTTTTTTCAAGGTTTTCCACGTAAAGATATCGTGTGTCTCTATTGCTTTATATTATGAACTTAGATTAATCTTTGCATGATTTATCTTGTTTGAGATTTGGATTAAAATTGACTTTTCCGCAATTATTTTTAATTTGTCAATAAATTCATAAAAGCCTATTCACCCCCCCCCCCCCCCCCCTCTAGGCTATTTTGCTTAGTCGCCTAGGTAATTTCAATTGGTAACAGAGCGTGATTGCCCCGTTTTAGGTTAACTACCTAGGGTTTGATTCTGAACTTAGGCGATGGATTTACCTCATGAAGAAGGGTCCGTATCTAGGTCCCCTTTGTTTGATGGCTCGAACTACACCTATTGGAAAGCGAGGATGAGAGCGTTTTTGAAATCTCTAGATGAGAGATCTTGGCTTGCCATAGAGGTATGATACTCACCTCCCACTGTGAAAGATGTTACTAATGAATCTGGAGTAAAATCGTAAAGTGAGTGGACTACTGTTGAGTCAAACAGTGTTAGTTGGAATTCCAAAGCTTTAAATGTTTTATACAATATTATGACTGCGAGTGAGTTTAAGAGAATTGCCACATGTGAAATTGCCAAAGAAGCTTGGGATATACTAGAAGTAACTCATGAAGGGACTTCAAAAGTTAAACAGTCGAAACTCCAAATTCTAAATTCACAATTTGAACAGCTTAGGATGGAGGAGGATGAAGTTTTTGGTGACTTTGAGGCTAGATTAACTGATATAGTAACTAGTTGTCACAATCTAGGAGAGCCTATTTCTGAGAATACCATAGTGAAGAAATTTTTTAGGTCTCTACTTGAACGTTTTCGGTCTAAGGTTATTGTCATATATGAAATCATGAGTTTCAAAAAGATTAAAGTTGAAGAATTGGCAGGGAATCTAAAATCTTATGAGATGGAGATGTGTGCTCAATCCTCTAATAAGTCTAGCGGCATAAAAGAAAAAACATAACTTTTAAAACCACTAAGGAGGATCCTAGTGAGTCGGATGAGGAGGGAGAGAGTAGACCAAGACAGATTGACATGATCATGAAGCAATTTCATAAGTTTTTAAAATCTTCTTATGGTCAAGAATTGATTAAAGGACAAAAATTTGGAGGTAAATCATATGATTCTAAAAATAGAAAAGTCCAAAATCAAAATGACAAGGTTGACCCTAAAAAGAAGAAACCTCAATGTTTTGAGTGTCAAGGGTTTGGTCATATTGCTGCGGAGTGCACTAACCAGACAAAAAGGACAAAAGGTCTAGCTGTCACTTGGGATTATGGATCTGAGAATGGATCAGCTAGTGATGCGACAGACTCGGAGTTAGTTGATGAGTTTGAGAATTTCACCGTGTTTGCTGCTCAAAGTAAGAATTTCAATGAAATTGCTGCAAGTTGGGCAATATCTGAGGATGAAGATTTTGAGGATAATGAAGATCATGGGGACTCGTATGAAAATGCATACAACAAACTTTATGAAAAGTCCACGCATCTTAGCAAAGTCTTTTCAAAATATATAGTTCAATTCAACAGTGTTGACAAGGAGAACAGTCCCTAAGAGATGAGTTAACCAATAGTTCTCAGATCTTAAATCTCGTGCAGACCCAAAAAGCTCAATTGTCTAAGAAATTGGTTAAGTCTGAACAAGAAAGGAATCAGGCTTTGAAGACTATAGATGATCTTAATAAGGAATTAAGCACTCTAAGATTGGAATTGAGTGAGAAATCTACAAGGATTGGGGGTTTTGAAAAGGAATTGAAGGCTGCTAACTCAACTATCCATAAATGGTCAAGTGGAACTCTTAAGCTAAATCATATGTTGAGTATGAGAAAATCTGCAGGAAATACAAAGGGGTTCGGGTTCAAAGTAACAACAACTAATTCAAACATCGTTTCCAAAACAAGATTTGTAAGGGCATCCCAAGTAGCATCTAGTTATACTCAAGGTAAGTCTGATAGGAATCTTAATGCTCAATCTTATGTTAGAAAACATGTTGAGAGTACTTCCATTACCTCTAGATTCCATAAGATCGATCAATGATTTTCAAAGGTTTATCCCAGTATGTCATCACTATGGAATGAAAGGTCACATTCGAACCGTGTGTTCAAAGTTAAGAGAAGAAACTTTGAAATCAGAGTGGAAGCATAGAACTAGAAAATGACTCAATGTTGAAAATCAAATTCGGGTGTTGAGTGAAGAGGTGAAGAAGTTGTCTAGGCTAGCAGATAAAGCACCAAAAATTAAACAAGTGCGAGTTAGGAAAGATGAACTATATTGTTTGGTTTCTCATACTGCATGTTAAGCGAGTGACTCTAGTTCTGAGAAAGCTCATGAGTATATATCCACAGATTCTCAGTCGATAGACATCTGTACAAAATTTAAATTACCTAGACGATCAATAAAAATAGCCTAGAGGAGGGGTAAATAGGTTTTTTGTTAATTTTATGATTAATTAAAATTATATAGTGGAAATTCAATTTTAATCAGTTACAAACCCTAATTCTCTAATTAGATTAAATCGAGCAATTATAAATATAAGTGCAGAAAATAAATCATGAGAAGACACAAATATTTTTATGTGAAAAACCTTGGAAAGACTCCAAGTAAAAATCACGGATACGCTCGGGTATCGATGCACTATGAATTAGAGAATTTGTACAGACCCTAAGAAAACAGAACTTACAACCATTGTAATTTGTTGTTCTTCACTCGAAGTCTGAAAGTCTAGATTCACTCGCGCTCCACGAAGCACTCGCTCTGATCTCCGTACTCTGACGGCTTCGCTTCTCAAAGGATCAAATCACCACGAAGCCTCCTGCTCCAATCTCCGCACTTAGACGGCTCCGCTACTCAACGGATCAAAGCAACCACATTACACAAGGAGGTGTGTTGATTTTTTTAGAATCTAGGTCATTCAATTGTGCATAAGATCGTCGATGTAGAAGCACAATAGAATCAACCCCAAAAGAAGAGAGAACTATAAGATATGAAATCACTCAATGATATTTCTATATATATATATATATATATATATATATATCTCTATAGATGAATATGAATCTGTAGAAAACTTGCAGAAATCTCTCAAAGGCTCAAAGGCTACCTCACATGTGTAGAAGACCTTGGTATTTATAGACAATCCTTAGGAGAAACCATAGGTTTACCCTTTCTCGTAATTTCAAATCAAACTGAGCAAAACCATTTGATATCGTCTTCAATATGTATATATCACGTATATTAATGTTCAGAGTCGCAGACGCATCAAGAGAAATCAAATTGGGGTCAAAATTGGAATTTCAGAACATGATTACGCATCCCTAACTACGCGTGGCCCGTATGTACCCTACACGCGGCACGTAGGCCTAGGCTACGTGTGATGCGTAGGCTTCCTACGAGTGGAACGTATACCTCTTTTGGCGGTCCATAGATGGTTTGTCAAATTAGCATTTTCTAGCCACTTTTAGCTACTAGGTCCGTAGGTGGTGCGTAGTATTTTTCATGGAAATCACTTTTCTTGGGAATAGCAACGTTTGAACCCCCTCGACTCCATTGGAATATTTCTCAAATTTTTGGCTTCAAAAAATGTCGTTTAAGCCCTTCGAGAGGCACTTTTTACTCAATCTTGCTTCTTCTTCACTTCTCTTGTATTATTCACTTCTTTAGGATTGATATGAATTTGACGAAGCTTGTCAATGCCGATCAAACCTTCCCAACTCCACAATTCACTCAAGATATTTATTGTCTAGAACATGTCAATCACAAATAGTACTAAAAATGTTCTTATACATACTATAAATGTTCTTACAATTTCCCCCTTGGCATTTCTGAGACAAAATCATGTTTTACAAAACCTCACGAATAACAACATAATATATATACCTATGAACACACACCAACAAACATAGACATAGAATATCAAACTGTCCTCATGACGATCTTCCAATCCTATAACCACAACACTAAACATACCATGAAAAACAAGTATGGAAAACAGATATAATGATCATAAGAAAATCATAACATCTATGCAAGTATAATGATCATAAGAAAATCATAACATCTATGCAAGTATAATGATCATAAGAAAATCATAACATCTATGCAAGTATAATGATCATCAACATATACATAGTAAAATCATACTCCTTCTCCCCCTGAGAATATACTCCCCCTTACTAAAAACTTCTCCCTCTTAACCAAATAATCTCTCTCCCCTCACTAAATACATCTCCCCCTTTTTATCAATGAAATGACAAGCAAAGAGATATCAATCAAAACAAAAGGAAAAGATAATAGAGGAGACACGAACGAATCTAAGACCAAGCACTAAATATGAAGATAAAGTACTCAATAAGATTATATCCAGATTCTTGAGTAACAAATATCTCTACAATGCATGACCCTAATACTAAAAGCATGAATGCAAAATGCCATGAATAAAATAAGACAAAAATATATTTTTGTATTTAAAAATATGTGAGTAAGGAAGTAGAGACAACAAGCTAATCATTAACACATCATATTCTGAAATCTAACTTAGTCATTATACATACAGGAATGAAGAAAATCAGTACACATACATTATAGACTCAAGAATGCACAAGTCAAGTTTTGTAAATATATATATATATATATATATAAATTCTCATGTGCAAGCACTAAGGTAAGATGAAAATAATACACACTAATTCTGATAATCTTCTCACCAACCGTGATGATAACTCAGTCCAAGATCCAAACTAGAAGTCAAATCGCTAACTTGAACCTTATTGCTTAAAACAAATCAAATAATTTATTCTATCGCACCTTTTCACCTTATTCCTTTTTATCTTTCTAAGGTATGGACTTTCCAGCGAGGATTTTTAGTCCCGACCAACTGGGCCCGAGCTTCTTCCTTGGGATTTATGCTCATTAGTCTTCTCCTTTTTTTACGCGAACACTCAATGCTTATTGAGGCAAGATGTCCGGTTAATCATATTGAAGAACTACTTTTTGCATTTTTATATTTTAAACATCTCTTCATTTTCTCTTCCTTCAACAACACCACAACATTCATAAGCATGCAAAAAGTATTTCAAAGCATAGATTAATCTATCATAGTTCATGAACCTACATATCACTTCAGGTTAAATGAAAAAGATTAATAATATCAGCATGCATTACGATCATCTCCGAAGTAAAACAAGCACCTAAGATTAAGATTTTTTTTAACATTAAATAATCATGCCAAGTGAATATCCAAAAACCTTAGATCAAGCTAATATCTCTACTTCCATATGCATAATTAGACAAGTAAATATGATAATAGAGTAAAATATGACAACTGTTTGTACTATTGCCAAACTCATTATTCCAAAAACAAATTATTTTAAGATGATTTGTTTTTAAATGCATGCATGAATAAATATTATACAAATGCATGATTATCTATCAATTCTAGGAAAATAATGCAATGTGCTCCTAGAATGATAGATAATAAAATATTTATTCTAAAGAAAGCAAACCAATAGATTTCCTAAGACTAACATGATTTTGAAAATCTAATGGTTTTGTAAAGATATTTGTCAATTGAGAATCTGTGGATATAAACTCTAGAGACACTATACCATCTTCAACAAGATCTCGAATGACATGATGTTGAATATCTATATATTTTGTTCTAGAGTGTTGAACATAATTTTTAGAAATGTTTATCGCACTCGTGTTATCACAAAACACAATCATCGTGCCTTGGGTAAAACCATAATCCTGCAACATCTGTCGCATCCACAAAACCTGAGTACAATAACTCCTAACTGCTATATACTCAGCTTCAGCAGTGGAAAGGGAAACACAATTTTTCTTTTTTCTATGCCAAGCAACTAAGCAATTACCAACATAAAAACACCCTCCACTGGTACTTTTCCTATCATCAACATTACCGATACAATCAGTATCAGAAAAAGATATAATTTCAGTGTTAATCCCTAATGGATACCACAATCCAAAATTAACTATCCCTTTAACATACTTAATAATCCTTTTTACCACAGTAATATGAGACTCGTTAGGACTTGTCTGGTAACGTGCACACAAACCAACCTTAAAAGCAATGTCAAGTCGATTGGCAGTCAAGTACAACAAACTCCCAATCATACTCTTATAAAGTGTAGGATCGACATATTGCCTTTAGTATATATGCTAAGCTTGACACTTGTACTCATAGGAGTTCGAGCATCCTTTGCCTTTTCCAAACCAAATTTCTTCATCAATTCCAAGGCATAATGAGTTTAAGAAACAAAAATCCCATCATTTAATTTCCTAACATGAAGCCCTAGAAATAAATTCAATTCACCAATCATGCTCATCTCAAATTCATGTTTCATTTGATCTCTAAAATAATGAGCAAGTTGATCAGAAGTGGAACCAAACACAGTATCATCAACATAAATTTAAGCAACAACTGTATCACTCTCAATTTTTTAAATAAACAGTGTTTTATCCACTCCCCCTCAAGCAAAACCTGTTCCTAATAGGTAATTAGTCAACCTTTCATGCCATGCTCTAGGAGCTTGTTTTAACCCATACAAAGCCTTTTTCAGCTTGTAAACATAATCCGGACAATGAGGAAGCTCAAGTTTTTAGCGCCGTTGTCGGGACTAAGCATTGTTCATTAGCTTTAGTAGCTTATTTATATTGTGTTATTGTAGCATCATCATCAGTCAGAAGAAGCGATGGGTGACCAAAGATCCAATCTACCAAAGACACCAACCACATCTTTAAAAAGATACTACGCACCGAATACGTATGATTCTTATGCTGATTTCCCAAAAGAAGAAAGCGCGAAGCACTTCGAGATCAAAATGAGCGTTATCAATATGCTTCCAAAATTTTCTAGCCATAGGATAGAGAACCTATACCAGTAAAAAATGATTTCTTAGAGGTTGTCTCAACTGTTAGATATGATAATTTGTCTACGAATGATTTGGAAGTGCGTCTATTTCCTTGATCGTTGAGAGAAAAAGCTAAAAGATGGTACGTCAAATTAGATAAGGCAATTAAAATTGATTGGAAAGCCCTTAAATTTGAATTCATAGAGAAACATTATTCCATAGGAAAGACCTTAGAGGCACAAGATGCGATCAAAATTTTTAGAGAATTGTCTGGTGAGAAGTTCCATGATGCTTGGGAGAGATAGAGTGAAATCTTGTATAAGTGTCCCCACCATAGGTTCGCTGAATAGGATATAGCTAAGAATTTTTATATGGGACTGGGAGATAAACATAAGAATTTGATAGATACGACAACACAAGGGCAATTTATCCTGAGGCCAGCAAAAGAACTCTTAAACTTGTTTGATAGTATTAGTGAGAATATAATTCAATATGAATCTGAGTTGAGGTCTAGAGGGGCACTAGATAAAAGATCTGAGAAAGCTTATGTTGTGAATCATGATGATATGAGAGATTCAGTGGTGTTGATAGGAGAGAAATTAGTAAGATTTGAAAAGCTTTTCTAGAGAAATCATTCCCCTAGAAGAGAAGTGTGAGAGGTAGAAGTCAATTATTTCCATAATGAGTGTCAATGTTGTGAATTCGTTGTTGTCAATGCTAATGTAGCATGGAACTACCCAAAAATGTTCATTTCACCAATTCATACACATCGAATGTCCAAAATTATCCCTCTTTAATCTCAATCTTCGAATGTGGAATCAATGTTCCCTCGGGAACAACAATCATATAATCCACTTCTAAGGTTTCAACAGAGTCAACAAAGATATTAATCACCATCAACAATCATGGCTTAAAACTCTCAGTCACATTACCAACCCAGACAGTCATCCATTAATTCTCAGGCTTTCCAACCATTCAATAATAATCAGGTTGTCCAACCATATAATTATCAAACTGAGCCTCAAGGAAACCAAACCCAGGGATTTAATCCAAATCAAGTGTACCCTCCATATCCTTAAAATCCACCACCAAGACCACCTGGATTTGAAGAAGAGGTGATGAGTGCCTTGAAGGAGTTAAAAAATCAATCTAATCATTTTTAGGCAGCTATCCAATCAATGAACTCTAAATCCCAATCCATTGTTCAGATAGAAATCCAAATGGGGTAACTAGCTAATGTGGAAAATATACTTGAAAATGAAATATTTCTTCGGCAACCAGTAGTTAATCCAAAAAGTCAACAAGTAGTGGATCATGGTTTATTTGCTGAGCATAATTATGAAGCAGTCCCAGCCATTACGACTCTAAGAAGTGTAAGGGAAGTGGAAAGTAGAGTTGAGGATGAACATGAATAGAGGTTGAAGAAACGAAATGAGGCAGAACGAGCGCAAAGAAAGGAAGCTGAAGAAGAGTAAAGAAAGGAGGTTGACAGAGTCCAAAAAGGTCAATCTCAAGTGAAGAAAGATGAAGAGTCAGAAAGGGCACCATATGAGGATGAAACGTCGTTTCCTCAACGTCTTAGAGAGCCGACCAAAGGTGGTAAGAATAAAGATTCAGACATGTTAGAGACCTTCTGACAAGTCAAGATTAATCTGCCTCTCTTAGACATTATAAACCAAATACCACCCTATGCTAAGTTTTTGAAGGACCTCTGTTCCCAAAAGCATAACTAAGGTCCCATAGAAGATTTTGTTGACTGAATAAGTAAGTGCGATCTTACTGAGTGATATTCCACCTAAGAGGAAAGATCTCGGTGCTCCCATTATTTCTTGTATCATTGGTGACCAAAATATTGGTAGAGCTCTTTTTGACCTTGGTGCGAGTGTTAATTTATTACCTTACTCAGTCTATCAACAACTAGGGTTGGGAGAGCTCAATCCTACATCGATGGTGCTTCAATTGCCAGACAGATCAACTAAACAACCAAGAGGAATTCTGGAGGATGTCATTTTTCAAATGGGTAAGTTTTACTATCCTGTGGCCTTTGTGGTGTTTGACATGGAACCTGATCACAGATCAAGGAGACATATCCCTGTTATCTTAGGAATACCATTTTTGGCTACGACAAATGCATGCGTTGATTGCAAAATAGGGGTGGATATATCTTTTGGGAATCTAGAGATGGGGATGAATGTATTTGATATCAACCATCAATTACCGGAACCGGCCGAGGGTTTTAATATTTATAAGATGGTTGAGGAAGTGGTACCTCAAAGGAGTCGAGCAAGGAATGACTTGGATGCTATGATTGAAAAGTCAAATGCAAAGTTTGACACATGAAGGGAGCCAAGAGATTCACCTGAATCTCCATTTGTGTCACCAGCGACATTGGTGCCCGACAACTCACTGTATAAGATTGGGTTG